>CM038677.1:517505596-518855469 GCA_021605205.1 Aegilops longissima | reverse complement strand
GCGTTAACCTCTGCGGAAGAAGAAGAAAACAAGGTGTCAGTTGCCAACAAGGAAGAACAGTCGTCGGGGAGATCCGGCCCGACTGCTCAGCAGTCGGCCCGAATCTCGGGGACTACAGCCCGCGGGTGCGCCAGCGCGCCCCCGTGAAAAAAGGAGTCATCAACAGAAAGAAGAATAGTGGCTGGGGAGATCCGGCCCGACTGCTCAGCAGTCGGCTCGAATCTCGGGGTCTACAGCCCGCCGGTGCGCCAGCGCGCCCCGCAGAGAAAGAAGAGGACTTACTCCGGCTTTCCGACAAGTAGGTAGTCTCCTGAGCCAGCTCCTGGACGTTGGAGTTGAAGGCGGTCACGCTAAGATTGTGGTAGTCCTGTGACAAAAATTTCAGATAAGTGTTAGTGCTTGGAACTCGCTGATTAGAGTTCCGAGCCGCCTACTCAGCAGCCGGCCCAAAACCCGGGGACTACACCCAGTGGGTGCGCTGGCGCGCCCCCACCTAGAAGCACAAGAAACAGAAGCAAAGAAGAAGGAAACGCACCCGGACGGCCTCTCGCTATGCCAGATGCGCCTTGTTTTTTTTGACCTGAAACTGTAGGGCTTTGGCCCCACAGCAATTTTATTACTCCAAACAAAATACATATGTGCAGTAATTTACAAGGTCAGGGAGACCCAAAAAGAGAAAAGGCAAGATGAAAAAACTAACCTCAAGGAGGCAAAAAATAGATCCATCTAATCAGATCATCTTTGAATTTAGGTTTAATCCTATGAACTAAAAGAGAAACATCCAAGATAAAAGAAGCTCTCCACCTCTGAAAAGATGGTTTGATATTCACGAAAACCTGTCATTCCTAACATTCGAGATATTCCAGCGGGCTAGAAAAACAACTTCAGAGAAGAAAGGCCGTGCAAAAGCCCTTCTAGCATGGATAGCAATGTCGGTCATTTCATCTCCGGCAGGCCAGCTGATTTGAAGGTAGTTCCGGACCACTGCAACTAAAGTTACCTTTGGAAGAATAGATGATCCTGTCCTCCTTGGTGTCGTGGGACACAACACACACAAATTTGAGTCGAGATACATTCCGATTGCCTTCTCTCCGGCATATCTTGAGTGTTCAACGATCCATGATCAACATCCAAGCAAGAACTTAATCCTCAAGGTGCAACAACTAGCCCAGATCCGAGGACAATATTGGGTTTGACACAATGTGTTTATGCAAGAAGGTATAATATTTCTTGGCAGAGTAATCCTTTCCATCCTCTTTCGGACCCAAACATCATTCAGCTGGTGATAAACATTTGAATTTCCAAGCAAGGATTGCAATGACTGCAATTCACCAAAAGCTCTCTCAGAGTGGTAAATGAAATAAAGGAGATAGCTCGGACATGTCAAAAACCTCGGTGAGCAGAAATAAGAGGGTCAATGACAAAGGAGAATAGTCTTGCAAATCTTTGATCAAGTGGTATCTTTGGAATCTCCCAAAGCACAAGAATCAGACCAAAATGGGCTGTGTCACCCCTATGAACATGCAGAAGACAGACCATCCTGAATTTATCCATTAACTTGCAAATATCCCTCCACGAGAAGGAACCACAAATGGTTGTAGCATGGGGGACTCTACCATGATAGTAAGTATTCCAAATCAAATGCACCCAGGGAACATCAACTTTATTGTAGAACTTACTAACATGCTTGAGAAGGAGGGCTTCATTACGCAGCCCCAAATTCAAAATACCCAGCCCACCTTTATTTTTTGATGCAGACCAAGCTCCAAGCAACCAAGGACTGACGGACTCCTGTCCATACTTTCTCCAAAACCGCCTCTGGATTCTCTCCAGTTGCTTTAAAATACCGGAGGCAGGTCCAAACTACGAGAGGAAAAAATAGGAACCGAGGAAGGCGGAGATCAAGTACTGTAGTCTTCCACCATGAGCAAGGAAGGAGGAGCTTACAGAAAGTTTCCTCTCCATACTATCCACCAAAGGCATTAAGTCCAGAATCTTGGGTTTGTTGATTCCCACAGGAAGCCCAAGATAGGTAAAAGGCAGAGAGCCAACCACACAACCAAAGACTGAAGCCAGCCTAGCTATCTCCACTGAATCAACATTGATAGGAAGCATACAAGACTTACGATAGTTGACATGCAGCCCAGTCGACTTGGAGAACAAAAGTAACATCTCCTTCAGAGCAACCAATTGTGGTTCCATAGCAGGCAAAATAATTAACGTGTCATCAGCATACTGAATAATGGGGTAGTCCTTGTCATGACAGGGAATTGGGAGCTCCAAAAGTCCCTTCTGAAACATATCATTAACAATTGATTGCAACAAATCAGCAGCAATTGCAAACAGGAGTGGAGAGAGAGGGTCACCCTGCCTCACACCTTTCTTGCAGGTGAATTGCTTACCAGGTACTCCATTAAGCAAAACAGAAGAAGTACCAGAAGCAAGGAACTGCTTAACCCAGGAAATCCATTTGTCATTGAAACCCTTGTGCCTCAGAATCTGGAAAATAGCCTCATGCTCAATTGAATCAAAAGCTTTCTCAAAGTCTAGCTTAAGGATGACAATAGGCCTTTTAGACTGGTGGCACTGATGCAAGTATTCAAGTGTCCAAGCCACACAGTCCTGGATAGTTCTTGACTTTATAAAACCATATTGGTTTTTATGCAAACATCTCATGATATCCAACTGAAGCCTGTTTGCAGCCATTTTGAAAGAAACTTAACACCCATACCGATAAAGAGAGATAGGTGAAAGTCATTGTGATTAGGAGACCTCTTCTTTGGAACAGTGATGTATGAATAGTTGATATTTTCAAGATTAGCAGACCCTTCATGAAAAGCAGCAGCCAAAGCATAGAAATCCTTGCTGATTATATGCCAACACTTTTTGAAGAACAAGCCATTAAATCCATCAGGGCCAGGTGACTTATCAATAGGCATGTTCTTAACAGTATTATCCATCTCCTCCTTGGATAAAAATTTAGTCAAGGAATCCAAACCCTCCACCCTATCCAAAATAGAGGAAAGATCAAAAAACATTTCAATCCCATGACTAGTGCCCATTCTGTTCTTGAAATTAAGCCATAGAGCAGCAGCCATTTGTTCATGGTCATACACCAAAGAGCCATCCTCCCGCCTTAAGGAAGAAATGGAGTTATGCCTATATCTTTCAGAAGCCAAGGCATGGAAAAATTTAGTGTTCTCCTCCCCCACTTTAATGGACCTAATAGTACATCTTTTTCTCCAATATAGATACTGTAGGTGCAGGAGATGCGCCTTGTTGCAGTTCCTGATGGCCTTGCCCTCAGCTCGGATCTTGGCTTGGACGTCCAAAAGCGCCCGGTTCAACGGGCCCGTACCGCCTCCCTGCACCCACCCGGTGGCGCGGCCTTTCGTCATCCGTTATCCGGGATCGAGGCTCATGGCGCCGATCTCGAGGCGCGGTGCCGAAGCCGCCTTTGCAAGACGGCGACTCGTCGGCGTGCCGACCTCGAGGGCCAGGCCCGTCACCACCTCGTTTTCAGTTGGCGGCACCGGCGGATCCGCCGGCTGCCCGCCTTGCGCACTCCCGGACGGCGGTGGCAGCGGCACGATCACGTCAGGCATGGTGGTGTCGCCGCCGTCTCTCTCCATGATCAGGTTCTCATCGCCGACCTCCCCAGTCTGCGGCGTGAACTCCGGAGGTGTCGGCGCGGAGTTCTGAGGAGTGATGAAAACCGCCCACTGGCGGTGTGCGGCTTCGTCAGCCTGCTTCTTCACCGCGTCGGCGGCCTCGGCCTCCGCCAGTTTCTTCAGGACAGCAGCCTCCACCTTCTCGGCCTTCACCTTCTCCAGGAGGGCGGCTTCCCCCTCTTCACGCACTTCTCGTGCGTTCCGCTCCTTCGCCTCCCGGAGGTCACCAGCGGGGTCGATCCGCCGAGTGGTGGCGGAAGTCTCCGCCGACCCCACGAAGGAGGCGGCAGCCACCTTCTCAAGATAGAGGTGAGCCCTGAACCAAGGGAAACAAGCAAAAGGACTCAGACAAGATCAACGAAGAAAAAAAATGAAGGCGCTCAGGAAGGTAGTACTTACCCAGAAACTAGCTGCGGCATCTTCACCTCCTTGCGGAAGCGGTTAGCCTTCGCGGCCGCTTCGTCCCGCTTGGTCGCCGTGGCCGAGCCCTTGGGCTTCTTCGGCCGACTGCCGAATAAGCTCGGCACGGCCCTGCGCTTCTTCGCGCCGCCTTGGGCGTCCGACACGGCAGAAGAGCTCGCGCCCGGCTGGCCGGCTCCCGGCTGGTGGCGCGGGGTGACTTCCCCCACGTCGTCGTCAGGCCAGTCCTCGAGGTTGGCTCCGAGCCTCGAGCCGCCTGCTTCGCCGCCTCCTCCCTCAGTGTCGTCCTCCAAAGCCGCCGCCCCTAAGTCGGGGTCGTCGATGTCGCTCTCCGCCTGGTCGAGGAGGAATTCGCTGTCCGGCCCCGCGGTGTCGGCTGCTGGCTGGAGGATGGGGCTCTGTTGAAAGGTCGATTGGTCAGACTGGACAAGACGGACCCGACAACAAAGAGACAGAGAAAAAAGAAAAGATAACTCACCATGGGCGGAGGGTCGGCGCGTGAATACGGATCCTTGCCAAACCGCCACTCTTCCATGAACTCGCAGTTCGCAAGATAGTTCACCATGTAGGCTACCTCTGCGTGAGGCATCTCCTTGGTGCACAGCCAACTCGGGTCCCGATGTTCGCTCATCTGGCAGATCATGTGAGGGCGGCCCTGGAGCGGGAGCACTCGGCGCGCCATGAAGGCGGCAAGCAAATCAGGTCCGGTCAGGCCCTCCGACTCGTCGGCTTTTCGGAGCGGCGATGGCAGCAGCTCAAAGAGCGTCGGTGTCTGGCCCGTCTGACCAGTTGGGCTGCCTTCCGGTGGCGGGCGGCTGCGTAAGCGGCAAGTTGACCCGATCGCCCTCGCGAAAGCGCTCTTCACGTGAAATCGACCGCTGCCACATCTTCACCGACTTTATCGGCGTGATTGGGGAAGCGGTTGTCGACCCCGACCTCCGCACTGCGATGAATCGCCGCCTTTGGGCGGCACGCTGCGGCGTGGGTGCGAGCTTGGGTAGAAGAACTCCCCGGGGCTCGATGGTGGGGGAGGGCCGAGGAAGCCGCACAAGGTGGCCAATGAAGGCAGACCTTAACCACCGTGTTTGGGGTGAGGTTGTGCGGCTGGAGTCCATAGAATTCGAGGAAGGACCGGAAGAAGCCACTCGCCGGCAAGCCAAGGCCGCGCAGGCAGTGCGAGCGGAAGACGACCCACTCGCCCTTCTCCGGCGCCGGCGAGATTTCCCTCCTCGGCGCGAGGCGGACCCGCACGAAGTCCTTGCCGGGCAGCCGACGCGTCTTGCGGAGGAAATCAACGTGGTCGTCGTGAACTTCAGAGTCGTCCCATGCTCCCGAGCGCACCGCGGGGGGCATGACGATGGAAGAGGAGCTCATCGGGAACGAATCACCGCGACGCTCAGCGTAGCTTGGGGCACGGCGGCGAGAGGAAGAAGAAAGAGGAAGCAGTGAGGAGGGGCGTGCGTGCTCTGTCGTTCCCCCTCCTCCACCTACTTATAGGCCCGTGGGCTGCGAAGCCGAGGGGGCGGTCGTGGGATTTACTGTGCCCACTACCCCATGCCCCCACGTTTATCGCGCAAGTTATCGCGCAAAGTAACTCCGCGGGAACCTTAACCGCCCACCTCGGCCGCATCGGATCCGCTCGCGTGCCGAGGCGTGGTAGTGGCGGGCCCTGCTGGTAGGCGTGTCCCATCGCGCGCGTGGGTGGGAAAACTGGCCTGGCCGCTCGTTGCCACATGACAGGCCCGAAACGGGCGGCGGCCTGGTAGCTTAGCCAGCACGCCACTTGGATCCCACCGAGGCGTTCGAAAATTTTGGACAAGGCAGATTGGGCGAGTCCAACTCCTACCAGTCGGCCCAGCAGAAGTCGAACAAGGTTCCACCTCCAGCACTCGGAGAAAGAAACTGCTGAGGCCCCGGCGGATCATCATGGCACCTCACCAGCTTCGGGGACTACTGTCCGAGTAATGGGCCACGGGTAGGCTAACCCGAAGCCCAGAACCTTTCAAGACATCGGGGCTGACTGCGCCCCTCAAGACGCCAAGATGAAGAGTCGCCTTCTAGAGGCCGGCTGGAGGAACAGCCGGCTGCCCATAAACGGCCGAATCCAAGAGGCGAGGCCAAGACAAGACGACTCCTACCGTGCGGCTTCTAGAGAAGTCGGCCTCGAGGAGTCAGCCTGCGGCGCCAGTGAAGCCCGTGCCCTCATCAAGGGGGACGGTATAGGGAATGGCTACAGTGTAGCCCATCCCGTCCCCTTTCCAGGGGCTGGCGTGGCCACAGTGCGCTGTACCAGCGAAGATCTCCGCCCGGTGCGGCACTGTTGCCATGCCATCACTGACATCATCACCAGCAGGCAGAGTCCTGCTCCCATGACGGCCTGTCGGTACGGCCCTAGGACGACGGGCCCCACCAGCCAGCGAGAGTCTAGAAGACGGCCAAGAGCTCTACCAGTCGCACCCGAGGTAGGTCGGCCCCTAGGAGTCGGCCCGCCCCTTCCTCGGGACCTACGCGCCATTAACCGGGCGTGACACGAAGTAGCTCTGATGTCGCCCGCCCGGTGGCGGAGCTGTAGCCACGACCCCTGACAAACTGCGTCATTAGAACACATTCGATGATCGGCAGCGGAAAAGACCATAGCGGCGGGGCGGCCTGTCGGCTCCGTGCAGACCCGGTCGGCGGGGCCCACCGGTCGGCGGGCCCGGCAGCAGCCAGCGGAGAAGTCGAGGCGGAGGCGGCGGCAGGTCTTACACCCTGCAAGATTACCAATGTACCCCTAGGGGGTAGGCCTATATAAACCCCCGATGGCACCCATGCAAAGGGTTCCCAACCTCATAGAACTAGACCAGATCGTAAAGGAAGGAGAGAGCTAGCCTTGCCTTCTCCTACCTCTAGCGTACAGCTCAAGGAGCACCTTTGTATTCACTTGTGCCTTAGTGATCATGCGGAGACCCCGCAGAGCAGGACTAGGGGTGTTATCTCTTAGGAGAGCCCTGAACCTGGGTAAAGTATGCCGGCGTTCGTGTCTACGCCTCATCCCGCTTCCGGGTACCGGCAACGTTCTACTCGCTCCCACCATGATAAGCCATCCATTGGCATATGTCGCACCCAACCCCCGACACCGGCTATGCGCCATACTTCGGCACCGCCCACCTCGAGTATGGATCCCTTTTGGTAGCGAGGGACGAGGCAGAAAAGCTTCCTCCACAACTCAAAATAGGCCTCACGGCCTAGAAACAGCTCACAAAGAGCGATGAAGCCAGAGATGTGCAGTATGGAGCCCGGAGTAAGATTGTGCAGCTGGAGTCCGTAGTACTCCAGGAGACCTCGGAGGAAAGGGTGGATTGGAAATCCAGCGCCTCTCGAAAGAAAGGAAATGAAACACACTCTCTCCCCTTCTGAGGGATTAGGGGAATTTTCTGCTAGGGCTTCGCCAGTAAAAGAAGTTAATCCCTTGACAGGACTAGATCCTGAGGGAGATATCCCTTTTGGAGCTTGGTCAACTGGGCATGGGATACTGAGCAGCTCTCCCAATCACCTTTTTGAGGACCGTGGGGGCGGGAGGAAGAACTGGGAGCGCTGGCCATGCTTGCGTGGTTTCTTGTGACAAGTTCGGAGGATTTTTGCCTGGTGTGGAATGGCATCTGAGATCTAATCTCTTAAATAGACGCCTTTCATACGCCATCAGGGTGTTTTCTGTAAAAACCTTTGGACCTTTCGTATTCGTTTGACACGTGGAAGCTGAGGCGACGGAGGCGCGAAAGCCAAAGGGAATGATGTTTAATCTGAAGCCATCCGGAGTATCATGGAGGGGCCACCCAGCAAAACCAGAGATATAGAAGCTGAATACTGTGTCATCATCAGAAGGTCGAATGCGGTTCTTTTGGTTACTTTGGAATTCGGAGGAGGAACCTGCCACACAATGTCGAAGACGATCTGCATGCCGAACACATCGTCGTTGAAGCCTGGTTCGGGGGCTACTGAGGGAGTCCTGGATTAGGGGGTCCCCGGGCATCCGGACTATGTAACGTGGGACAGACTGATGGGCCATGAAGATACAAGGCAGAAGGCTTTCCCCGTGTCCGGATAGGACTCTCCGTTGCGTGGAAGGCAAGCTTGGTGTTCGGATATGAAGATTCGTCTCTCTATAAACCGACTCTGTGCAACCCTAGCCCCCTCCGGTGTTTATATAAACCGAAGGGTTTAGTCCGTTGAGGCAATCATAATCATACACGCTAGACATCTAGGGTTTAGCCATTACGATCTCGAGGTAGATCAACTCTTGTAACCCCCATACTCATTAAAGTCAATCAAGCAGGAAGTAGGGTATTACCTCCATTAAGAGGGCTCGAACCTGGGTAAACATCGTGTCCCGTGCCTCCTGTTACCTTCGATCCTTCGACGCATAGTTCGGGACCCCCTACTCGAGATCTGCCGGTTTTGACACCGACTCTTACCACCAAAGAGTTATGGGAGATTAGGATTTGTCACTGTGTATCGGAGAGGTATCTCTGGGCCCTCTCGGTAATGCACATCACTATAAGCCTTGCAAGCATTGTGACTAATGAGTTAGTTACGGGACGATGCATTACGGAATGAGTAAAGAGACTTGCCGTAACGAGATTGAACTAGGTATGAGGATACCAACGATCGAATCTCGGGCAAGTAACATACCGATGACAAAGGGAATAACGTATGTTGTTATGCGGTTTGACAGATAAAGATCTTCGTAGAATATGTAGGAACCAATATGAGCATCCAGGTTCCGCTATTGGTTATTGACGGAGGCGTGTCTCGGTCATGTCTATATAGTTCTCGAACCCGTAGAGTCCATTGCAACAATGTTCGATGGCGATTTGTATTATGAGTTATGTGATTTGATGACCGAAGATTGTTTGGAGTCCCGGATGAGATCACGGACATGACGAGGAGTCTTGAAATGGTCGAGAGGTAAAGATTGATATATTGGACAAAGGTATTTGGACACCAAAATGGTTTCGGGACGTTTCAGATATTTGTCGGGGAACCGAGGGGTACTGGAACCCCCCGGGGAAGTTATGGGCCTTAAAGGGCCATAAGGGAAAAGGAGAGGCAAGACCACAAGGTGGCGCCCCCCAAGGGCAGTTCAAACTGGACTAGGGAGTGGGGGCGCGGCCCCCCTTCCTTCCCCTCTCCCTCTCCTTCCCTCCTTCCCCCTCTTGGATTAGGAAAGGGGGGGGGGCGATTCCTACTAGGTTTGGAGTCCTACTAGGACCCCCCTGGCGCGCCTCCTCCCTGGCCGCCGGCCTCCTCCTCCCTCCTTTATATACGGGGGCAGGGGCACCCCAAAGCAGAACAGACAATATCTTAGCCGTGTGTGGTGCCCCCCTCCACAGTTTAACACCTCGGTCATATCATTGTAGTGCTTAGGCGAAGCCCTGTGCCGATAACTTCATCATCACCGTCGCCACACCGTCGTGCTAACGGAACTCTCCCTCGTCCTCAACTGGATCAAGAGCTCGAGGGACGTCATCGTGCTGAACGTGTGCTGAACACGGAGGTGCCATACGTTTGATACTTGGATTAGTTGGATCGTGAAGACTTCGACTACATTAACCGCGTTACTAAACGCTTCCGCTTTTGTTCTACGAGAGTATGTGGACACACTCTCCCGTCTCGTTGCTATGCATCTCCGAGATAGATCTTGCGTGATCGTAGGTAAATTTTTTGAAATACTGCATTCCCCAACAGAGTCAACCGCCGCCCGTCCGGCTTCACCGACCTCTGACACGTCCCAAATCCCGCCGCCGGTCGGATGCCGATGGTGCAGCGGTCCTCCCTTTCTGCTATGCAGAGACATGAGCCTGGCCTGGCCAACAACTGTTGGGGAATGTAGTATTTCAAAAAAATTCCTAAGATCATGCAAGATCTATCTAGAATACATAGCAACGAAACGGAGGTGTCCACGCATCGTCAGAGACCGAGCCAGCGTTAATAACGTGATTGATGTAGTGGAACATCTTCACGATCCAACCGATCCAAGTAACGAATGTACGACACCTCCGTGTTCAGCATCACGTCAAGACGATGACATCCCTCGAGCTCTTGATCGGTTGAGGATGAGGGAGAGTTCACAAGACGACGGTGTGGCAACGGTGATGATGAAGCATCGCACAAGGCTTCTCCTAAGCACTGACGATATGACCGAGGTGTTGAACTGGGAGAGGGAACATGCCCACGCTAAGAGATTGTCTGTTGTGCTGAGGTTCCCCTTCCCCGTATATAAAGGAGGGGAGGAGGAGGCCGACCAACAAAGCGCGCGCCAGGGAGAGGGGAGTCCTACTAGGACTCCAGTCCTAGTAGGATTCGGCCCCACCCTTTTTTCCTTCTACCGTAGGAGGAAAAGGGGAAGGAGAGGGAGTAGGAGAAGGAAAGGGGGGTGGCGGCCCCTTCACAAGTCCAATTCGGCCTCCTCCGTTGTGGGGGGCACATTAGCCCCTTGTGGGTTGGTTAGCCTCCCTCCTATGGCCCATATCTTTCCCCGGGGGGTTCCGGTAGCACCTCCGGTACTCTGGTATGTACCCGATACACTCTGGAACCCTTCCGTGTCCGAATACTACCTTCCAATATATCAATATTTACCTCTCAACCATTTCGAGACTCCTCGTCATGTCCGTGATCTCATCCAGGACTCCGAACAAACTTCGGTCATCAAATCACATAACTCGTAATACAAATCGTCATCGAACGTAAAGCATGCAGACCCTACGGGTTCGAGAACTATGTAGACATGACCGAGACATGTCTCCGGTCAATAACCAATAGCGGAACCTGGATGCTCATATTGGCTCCTACATATTGTTTTTAAATAAAGGCCAAACTCGTAACTCAAATATTCGCCTGTGCGATCAGATCGTAGAAACTTTAATTTCTTGTTACGATGATTTTCTACTTCACTATGAAATTATTTGAACTTTTCAAATGTCTTAGACTTGTGTTTCATTAAGTAGATATACCCATATCTGCTCAAATCATCTGTGAAGGTCAGAAAATAATGATATCCGCCACGAGCCTCAACACTCATCGGACTGCATACATCGGTATGTATTATTTCCAATAAGTCAGTGGCTCGTTCCATTGTTTCGGAGAACGGAGTCTTAGTCATCTTGCCCATGAGTCATGGTTCACAAGCATCAAATGATTCATAATCAAGTGATTCCAAATGTCCATCCGCATGGAGTTTCTTCATGCGCTTTACACCAACATGACCTAAACGACAGTGCCACTAGTATGTTGCACTATCATTATCAACTTTGCATCCTTTGGCTTCAATATTATGAATATGTGTATCACTACAATCGTGATTCAATAAACCATTCACCTTGGGTGTATGACCACAGAAGGTTTTATTCATGTAAACAGAATAACAATTATTCTTTGACTTAAATGAATAACCATATTGCAATAAACATGATCCGATCATATTATGCTCAATGCAAACACCAAATAACATTTATTTTAGGTTCAACACTAATCCCGAAGGTAAAGGGAGTGTGCGATGGTGATCTTATCAACCTTGGAATCACTTCCAACACACATCGTCACCTTGCCCTCAACTAGTCTCTGTTCATTTTATAACTCTTGTTTCAAGTTACTAATCATAGCAACTGAACCAGTATCAAATACCCAGGGGCTACTATGAATACTAGTAAAGTACAAATCAATAACATGTATATCATATATACTTTTGTTCACTTTGCCATCCTTCTTATCCGCCAAGTATTTGGGGCAGTTCCGCTTCTAGTGACCATTGACCATTTCCTTTGCAGCAGAAGCACTCAGTTTCAGGCTTGGGTCTAGCTTTCCGCTTCTTCATGGGAGTGGCAACTTGCTTGTCATTCTTCTTGAAGTTTCGCTTCTTTCCCTTGCCATTCACTACAATAAAAAGACACATCGGTGACATTTTGGGCCGAACGAAATTTTTTTCTGTCATGCTTATGACACTTCTATGACGATAATTGTGACAAAACCCGGTATCATCATAGATGTGGTGGGGTCCTACTTCTATGACAGAAAATGGGCTTTTCGTCTGGGCGGGCGGAGGCGCATTGCATGACATTCTTTGGGCCGTCCATGGCGGAAAAAACCGTGGTAGAAGCGAGGCGAGAAAATATTGGGGAGTTCGGTTACGGTGGGTGGTCGGGGCGGCGATGCGTTTCTCTTATGCGTGCGCTTGCGTGTGTGCGAGCATTGCGCTCTAACTAAACCCGGCGAGTATTGGGCTCTAACGAACCCAGCGATCGCACTAGCTTTATTCTTGAACCCGAGCGATCGATCCCTTAACATTAATCAAACCGAGTGATTCGCCGCTACTCACGCTAATCTTGAAGCCGATCGATGCTGCCTCTGGATGAATAGTGAGTGTTGTTGGGGGGTTTGGATGAACAATTCCCAGTGGTGGGTTGGATGAATAGGAACCCGTGGTAGTAGAGGCCGTTGCTGTTGGATGAACAGGACCCCGATCGATCGAGCCGGTGGATGAACAGGACCCCGTGGAGGGCTGGTTGAACAGTAGCGGGTGGAGGGCTAGATGAAAAGTAGCCCATGGAGGAGTGGTTGAACAGGACACCGTGGAGAGGGCTGGTTGAACAGTAGCCGGTGGAGGCTGGATGAACAAGAGCCCGTGGATGAACAGTCGTAGGTGGAAGCTGGAGGAGGTCGACGGTGGATGAACAGGAGCCTGTGGAGGCAATCGACGGTGGATGAACAGTAGCCCGTGGAGGCAGTCGACGGTGGAGATGAACAGTATCCCGTGGAGTCCCGTTTTGCGGTACGCCACACCCCTCCCGATGAACATGAACCCCATTTCGACCGTAGCGCTCCAACACAAGTCCGTTTCCTCCGTTTTGTAGTACGCCACACTCCTCCCGATCAACATGACCCCGTTTCGACCGTAGGAGGTCCGTTTCCTCCGTTTTGCGGTACGCCAGACCCCTCCCGATGAATAGGATCCTATTTCGACCATGGCCGGTCGAACACAAGGCCGTTTCCTCCGTTCTGCGGTACGCCAGGCCTTGTTTCCATTGGCTATTCTGTCCAAGCCGGTTGGCTCCCGATGAACACGACGACGCATTCCGTTCCGACCCAGCCGGTTGCCTTCCCATGAACACGATGACGGTGCAGCTTCTCCGTTCCGACCTAGCCATGTACACAAGCCCTGGCCATACATATGCGCGAGTAGGCGTTCGAGACCCCGCCCATATGTACGTACGTGGCCGTATTTTCTTTCTTGCACCCTGGCCGCTGTACGTACGTGTACATGCTACGTGCACGCCTCTACTACAACATGTGTGTTCCTCTACTATGACACGTGCATGCCTCTACATCGACCAGTATGTACGTACACGTTCGTGACCAGAATGAAAATCCTACGTACACTTCGCCTAGGTGGGTCCCGACTGTCAGACACTTCCTTGCGTGCGAAGATGTAGCTGGTGGGTCCCGGCAGTTAGGGGGCGAATCATTCTTTTTTCCCGTAATATGTACGCACTTCCTTGCATGCGAAGATGTAGCTGGTGGGTCCCAGGAGTCAGGGGGCGAATCATTTTTTTTTCCCGTAATATGGACGCACTTCCTTGCGTGCAAAGATGTAGCTGGTGGGTCCCAGCAGTTAGGGGGAGAAAACATTATTTTTCAGGGTAAAAACGATGCAGTTGCATGCATGCGTCCATGGGCGTGGTGCGTCCCCATCATCAGCCGTACAGTCATCTTCCGATGACTCTCAGTTTTTGACCTTGTTGACCACACCGTGCCGAGCGCACCAAGGCCGGTGGACGACAGCGAGGCCCCAGACTGGAACGACCCGGAGATGGGGAAGACGCAACAGTGGAGTCGCAGATGGAGAGGAGTGGGAAACTTGAGTAGTTTGGGTGCGCGGTAGCACTGCCGCCCACGGGATACAGGAGCAAGAACAGAGGTTTGTCGGATCACGGGTTCCGGCAAAACCCTTGAGGTTCGAACTCTGGGGTGCGCACAAAGATCTCTCTCCCCCTAGCCCACGCTCTCACCACGATCTCAAAGCTTAGCTCGCCGAACCCGAAGAACAAGGGACACAAGAATTTATACTGGTTCGGGCCACCGAATTGGTGTAATACCCTACTGCAGTGTGGTGTGGTGGATTGCCTTGCAGGCTGGGATGAACAAGTACAAGGGAAGAACTACCTCCTGAGGAGAGGTGTTCTTGAGCTCGGTGAGCTTGTGTGGTTGAGGATGATCTGAAAAATGATCCGTCCCTTGCTAGGGTGGTGGCTAGTCCTATTTATAGAGGCCGGGGTCCTCTTCCCAAATATTAGGCGAGAAGGGATCCCACAACATCCAGTTTGAAGGGGGACAACTAGTACAAGCTATCCTGACAAAAGGTGGTCTTCACCTACCAAAGGCTCTGGTGGTGACGCCGTCGTGGGCTCCGCGATGGCCTCCGTCCTGCCGTCCTGCTGGGGCTGTGGGGGGCAACGTTCGTGACTGCACCCACTGGGGGAGGCACAGGTGCCCGGGACCGCTGGCCGCATCGACGCCGATGAACCCTCCTGGTGCGCCTGGGAGCACGCGGGCATGGTGAGGCCCACCGTATGATCTGGCCACAACTGGAGGCGTAGGTAAGGAGCAAAAAGGTGGCGTACCCCTGGTTGCGGCGTGCTACGTCTCGAGCTTGCGTTGGATTTCCCTGAAGAGGAGAGGATGATGCAGCACGATGGCGTAAGTATTTCCCTAAGTTTTGAGAACCAAGGTATCAATCCATTAGGAGACCATGCGCAAGTCCCGTGCCTGCACAAAGCGATAGCTACTGCAACCAGCGCTTAGGGGTTGTCAATCCCTTCATGGTCACTTACGAGAGTGAGATCTGATAGAGATAATATTTTGGTATTTTTCATATAAAGATGCAAAGTAAAAGTAAAAGCAAAGCAAGTAAATAAAGTGATGGAGATTGATATGATGAGAATAGACCCGGGGGCCATAGGTTTCACTAGTGGCTTCTCTCAAGAGCATAGATATTCTACGGTGGGTGAACAAATTACTGTTGAGCAATTGACAGAATTGAGCATAGTTATGAGGTTATCCAGTGTCAGGACCCCGATTCTAAGTCACATCGACCTAGCCGGTAACACCTCATATCACTTTGCGGCCTCACGCACGGTATTCCCACGGGTGTCGCCTTACCATGGCCCGGGACAGTTTACGCCTTTTGGCTCACGTATATGATAGTGTCGCTAGCATCCATATGACGAAGAACCGGGCCGACATGGCTAGTCGTGAACCCAAAGCGGCACTAACCCATGGGGACAGGCATACATGAATCACATCGAGCATGTCGGTCATCAACGTGTGAATCCGGGCTGTAGCAGCTATGAGGACTCGGTATCCCGGGTTGTAGCAGGCTAGGCAGGACTCCGGATGTCACCGCGTGACATTTCCCCAAAGGGACGAACACGGAGCGAAGTGAAACACATGCCGCCAGATCAAGTGTCCAAAGCAGTAGTCTTTGGGCTAGCGAGACTCCGTGAACCGGGCTGTAGCGGACTACTATCGCTCAGGAAGCACTAAACTACATTTCCCCATATGAGAGGCTGCCAAGGATAAACAACTAGATTGTCGGATCCCACATACCAAGCATTTCAAACATACACACAATATGCTCAGTATGTGTAAATACAACATGGCATCACAACATAACTCTACGACTCAAATATTTATTCATTAGGCTCCGAGGAGCGAGATATTACAAACATGGGTCTCATGACCCAACACTCAGAGCATACAAGTCAAAACACAAGCGGAAGCTTAACATGTCTGAGTACAGACATCTACAAATGAAAAAGGCTTGAGAAGCCTGGCTATCCACTTGATCCGACCGAGGGCACAAGATCGTAGCTGAGGTAACAAGCTAAACGTCGAAGTCCAAGCGGAACTACTAGCGAGACTGACGTACTCAGCAAGACTTACATCAGAACTAACTACATATGCATCATTATCAACAAAGGGGTGGAGGAGTTTGACTGCAGCAAGCCAGCTTTGACTCGGTGGCTATCCTAAACTACGACTGCAAGTAACTCTTTTGAGGTGGCGCACACGAGTCCACATATTCACCATATCAATACACCACTATGGATCCGCTCCCGTCTCCCTACGAGAACGCTATCCATAACACTCACGCTTATTTTGCGCATTTTAGAGTATCCACTTTCACTTGTCTATGAACTGTTATAGGCAACCCAGAAGTCCTTTTCCGCGGACACGGCTATTCGAATAGATCATATTAACCCTACGGGGTGTACTTCTTCACACACTCTCACCACTTATCGCCGTTTACCGACATGTACTCGGCAACCTTCAGCGGAAGCCCAGCGAGGGTGTCGGCCACGGCCTACCTAAACACTCAAGTCCCTAGTCCAGGTTTATCGCCTATTCGGGTTCCATCCGCAGAGAGTCCGCCGAGGTTTCCACTAACGGCCCCGAGCGATGTGTGCAGGGTTCCCGAGATACCAAGCGGGCATTGGTACACGGGCCACGGTGTATCTACCGCATCATAGCCCACCCCTAGGGTCAGCGCTACATACGGCCTCCAACACATATCCTACAAACACGAAACTAGTTGCAACTCACGGACAGAGAACAAGGGTGGTTAAGAAGCCGAGAGGGTCCATTGGCTTGGGCCCAATGCGTGGTAATAACTGTTTCATGGATCACAAACACAGAACTCAGTTCTGAGGGCGGCTGCAATGAGACAACCCACCATGTACTCCTACATGGCCTCTCACCGCTACCTTTACCAAATCGTGTTCACACACTTAGCTCACACACCGTAGGACATGTTCACACAACCATTCCAATTCATTCCCGATGAATCAGACCTGACTAAACTCTAAGCAGTAGCAGGCATGACAAACAAGGATGAATGAGTAGGCACAACAGGGCTCAAACAACTCCTACTCATGCTAGTGGGTTTCATCTATTTACTGTGGAATGACAGGTCATGCAGAGGATAAAGGGGTTCAGCTACCGCAGCAAGTAACAGATGAATCATTGTTGTCCTAATGCAGTAAAAGAGAGCAGGAGCGAGAGAGTGGGATTATATCATAATGAACAAGGGGGTTTTGCTTGCCTGGCACTTCTAAAGATAATATAGTTCTTCATCGGTGTCATCGAACTCATCGTCGGTACGTCGTCTACTGAGAGGGGACAAACACCGACAACTGAGAAAGAACACAATCAATGCAATGCACATTCACGTGAATGACATGTCATGTTAAGGTACTGAATTCACCTAATGCAATATCTGGCCAAGTTAATTGAAGTGGAACTCGAACAAGAACAAATTCCAACTCCAAATGTTATTTCATAAATTGCCCTAATCATCATTTGTCCTATTCAGTGAGGTTAACTTGTTCAAACATGCATGATCATGGCATAAACAGATTCTTCATATTTTTCTGATCATTTTTCATATATAACTTATTTCCATTGGAGTTACAGATTATTTTCTATGAATTTTAGAAGTTCTAACCATTTTCTGAAATTTCCTGATTAATAATAAATCCAGAAAATGTATTACTGCATCAGCATTGCGTCACTATGACGTCAGCGGTCAACTGCCGCGGTCCAGGTAAAACCCTGACCTGTGGGTCCCGCGTGTCAGTGTAATTATCCTAACTAGTTTTTAGTTAGCACTAAAACCAATTTAACTAGAGGGCGGGCCCACACTGTCATGGAGTCGGGAGTCAAGCTGAGGTCAAACCGGGTCAAACTTCGCCGTAGTTGACCGAGGCTCGTCGCCCGGCAAGGCCAGGGGACGGCGGAGGCGTCGGGATTAGCCTCCGATGACCAAAAGAGCGGCGGAGGGCTCTCACAACGCCAGTGCTCGCGCATCTAGCGAGGCAAGCAGGAAGAGCTAGGGTGGCGGAGGCAATGGCAACCACGACGGCGGCGGCGGAGTTCGGGTGGCGTGGCGGTGGCTACGGTGCACAACAGAGCAACAGGTGAGGTTTTGGGGTCTGGCGTGGCGCTGAGCACGGTGGTGTGCTCGATCGCGGCCGCGGTGGCGGTGGCCACAGACGGCGACATGAGCAGCGGCGATGAGCTCTCGGCTCCGGCAGCTAGCACGGCTAGTGAATGAAAACGAGCTCGAGGAGTAGGGAGAAGGCGGCGGAGCTCACATGGTCGAGCGGGCTCGGCAGGCTCGAGGCGTCGGGGCGGCGAATCGGCGGCAACGATCTTGGCGGCCGACGAGGGAGACAGCGGCGGTGGCGGCAGCAGAGCTCTGGCGCCAGCGTGACTCGATGGGGAGGCGGCGAGCAGGCGGAGACGCCTAGGGCGGAGAGGGAGCGGGAGTGGCTGTGGCGCGGCGGTGCTTTCGTCGGCGGTCTCGGGTGCGTCCGAGGATGGCGAGGAGAAAGACGAGAGGAGGGAGAGGCAGGGAAGAGTCGAGAGGAGCCGGGGTGCGTGGCGTCGTGCAGGGCGCCAGGCGTCGGTGGAAGCGAGGAGGTGGCCGTGGCGTGGGCGCGCCGTCGGCCCTGCGCCTCTCGTCCTCTTGGCGAGAGGTGGGAGGCGGTGGCGGCTCGGGGTGGGCTGGGCCAGGTAAGTGGGCCTCCAGGGGGGCTAGGTGAGCTATTCTCTCTCTCTCTCTCTCTCTCTCTCTCTCTCTCTCTCTCTCTCTCTCTCTCTCTTCCTAATTCTTTCAGTTTTCTATTATTCTGTAAAAATTTTGGGCTTTATTAAAAATACTAAAACGATTCCAAAAATCCTGAGAATAATTGTGGGCTCTGTTGGGATTATTCCTAACAACCCAAAACTAGTTTCAGAATTATTAGAGCATTTACAAATATTAATAGGATTTAAATGCCCCAATTAAAATACAATATGAATTTATTCAATAATCCAAATGTCATGGAAAAATGTGCAATATCTCTGGTTACTGTTTCCACCATTCCCCAAAAATGGTGAACATTTTTGAAGGCCATTTGGGTTTATTGAAAAATATTTTCTTAGTTGAACCTATTTGAATTGCTTTGGTGCTAGGGCTTGGTCATCCCCACTTCAAAATTCCTTTGATATCAAACATGATGCATGGATGCAGATGCCACTAACTACAAACAACTCTGGGGCTGTGACATCCAGGCAATGATCATGTATATAGGCATCACGTCCGTGACAAGTAGACTGAAACGATTCTGCATCTACTACTATTACTCCACTCATCGACCGCTATCCAGCATGCATCTAGAGTATTAAGTTAAAAACAGAGTAACGCCTTAAGCAAGATGACATGATGTAGAGGAATAAATTCATGCAATATGATAAATACCCCATCTTGTTATCCTCGATGGCAACAATACAATCGTGCCTTACAACCCCTTACATCACTAGGTAAGGACACATAAGATTGAACCCAAAGCTAAGCACTTCTCCCATTGCAAGAACTACCAATCTAGTTGGCCAAACCAAACAGATAATTGAAGAGACTTGCAAAGATAACTCAATCATACATAAAAGAATTCAGAGAAGAATCAAATATTTTCCATAGATAAGCTGGATCATAAACCCACAATTCATCGGTCTCAACAAACACACCACAAAAGAAGATTACATCGACTAGATCTCCACGAGAGAGGGGAGAACATTGTATTGAGATCCAAAAGAGAAAGAAGCCATCTAGCTACTAGCTATGGACCCGAAGGTCTGAAGTAAACTACTCACACTTCATCGGAGGGGCTATGGTGATGATGTAGAAGCCCTCCGTGGTGGATGCCCCCTCCGTGAACTCCGAACAGGCCCCAAGATGGGATCTCGTGGATCTGAGGAAGTTCTGGCGGTGGAATTAGGTTTTGGCTCCGTCCCGATCTGTTGGGGGTACGTAGGTATATATAGGATGAAGGAGTACGTCGGTGGAGCGTCAGGGAACCCACGAGGCAGGGGGCGCGCCCCCACCCTCGTGACCGCCTCTGGTACTCCTTGGAGTAGGGTCCAAGGTTTCGTTCTGTTTGGACTCCGTTTGATATTCCGTTTCTTCGAAACACTGAAATAGGCAAAAAAACAGCAATTCTGGGCTGGGCCTCCGGTTCATAGGTTAGTCCCAAAAATAATATAAAAGTGGAAAATAAAGCCCATTATAGTCCAAAACAATAGATAAAGTAGCATGGAGCAATCAAAAATTATAGATACGTTGGAGACGTATCTGTTGGGGAACGTTGCAGAAAATAAAAAAATTCTACGGTTTCACCAAGATCTATCTATGAGTTCATCTAGCAACGAGAGAGAGGAGTGCATCTACATACCCTTGTAGATCGCGAGCGGAAGCGTTCAAGAGAACGGGGTTGAGGGAGTCGTACTCATCGTGATCCAAATTACCGATGATCCTAGTGCTGAACGGAGCGCGTTCAACACACGTACGGTTGAGGAAGACGTCTACTCCTTCTTGATCCAGCAAGGGGGGAGGAGAGGTTGACGGAGATCCAGCAGCACGACAGCGTGGTGGTGGATGCAGCAGCGATCTCGGCAGGGCTTCGCCAAGCGTCCGCGAGAGGGAGAGGTGTAGCAAGGGGAGAGGGAGGCGCCAAGAGCATGGGTGTTGCTGCCCTCCCTCCCCCCCTTTATATAGGCCCCCTAGGGGTGGCGCCGGCCCTGGAGATGGGATCTCAAGGGGGGCGGCGGCCAGGGGGTGGCTTCCCCCCCAAGCCAGGTGGAGGCGCCCCCACCCCTAGGGTTTCCCAACCCTAGGCGCAGGGGGGCCGAGGGGGGGCGCACCAGCCCACCACAGGCTGGTTCCCCTCCCACTTCATCCCATGGGTCCCTCCGGGATAGGTGGCCCCACCCGATGGACCCCCGGGGACCCTTCCGGTGGTCCCGGTACAATATCGGTGACCCCCGAAACTTTCCCGATGGCCGTAACCTGACTTCCTATATATAATTCTTTACCTCCGGACCATTCCGGAACTCCTTGTGACGTCCGAGATCTCATCCGGGACTCCGAACAAATTTCGGGTTACTGCATACTTATATCTATACAACCCTAGCGTCACCGAACCTTAAGTGTGTAGACCCTACGGGTTCGGGAGACATGCAGACATGACCGAGACGCCTCTCCGGTCAATAACCAACAGCGGGATCTGGATACCCACGTTGGCTCCCACGTGCTCCTCGATGATCTCATCGAATGAACCACGATGTCGAGGATTCAAGCAACCCCATATACAATTCCCTTTGTCAGTCGGTACGTTACTTGCCCGAGACTCGATCGTTGGTATCCCAATACCTCGTTTAATCTCGTTACCGGCAAGTCACTTTACTCATACCGTAATGCATGATCCCGTGACCAGACACTTGGTCACATTGAGCTCATTATGATGATGCATTACTGAGTGGGCCCAGAGATACCTCTCCGTCATACGGAGTGACAAATCCAGCCTCGATTCGTGCCAACCCAATGACACTTTCGGAGATACCCGTAGTGTACCTTTATAGTCACCCGATTCGTTGTGACGTTTGGCACACCAAAGCACTCCTACGGTATCCGGAGTTGCACAATCTCATGGTCTAAGGAAATGATACTTGACACTTGGAAAAGCTCTAGCTAAACGAACTACACGATCTTTGAGCTATGCTTAGGATTGGGTCTTGTCCATCACATCATTCTCCTAACGATGTGATCCCGTTATCAATGACATCCAATGTCCATAGTCAGGAAACCATGACTATCTGTTGATCAACGAGCTAGTCAACTAGAGGCTTACTAGGGACATGTTGTGGTCTATGTATTCACACGTGTATTACGATTTCCGGATAACACAGTTATAGCATGAATAACAGACTATTATCATGAACAAAGAAATATAATAATAACCATTTTATTATTGCCTCTAGGGCATATTTCCAACAGTCTCCCACTTGCACTAGCGTCAATATTCTAGTTGCATTGTGATGAATCGAACACCCATAGCGTTCTGGTGTTGATCATGTTTTGCTCTAGCGAGAGGTTTAGTCAACGGATCTGCTACATTCAGATCCGTATGTACTTTACAAATATCTATGTCTCCATCTTGAACATTTTAACGTATGGAGTTGAAGTGACGCTTGATGTGCCTGGTCTTCTTGTGAAACCTGGGCTCCTTGGCAAGTGCAATAGTTCCAGTGTTGTCACAGAAGAGTGCGATCGGCCCCGGTGCATTGGGTATGACTCATAGGTCGGTGATGAACTCCTTCACCCATATTGCTTCATGCGCTGCCTCCGAGGCTGCCATGTACTCTGCTTCACATGTAGATCCCGCCACGACGCTGTGCTTGCAACTGCACCAACTTACTGCCCCACCATTCAAAATATATGCGTATCCGGTCTGTGACTTAGAGTCATCCAGATCTGTGTCGAAGTTAGCGTCGACGTAACCTTTTACAACGAGCTCTTCGTCACCTCCATAAACGAGAAACATATACTTAGTCCTTTTCAGGTACTTTAGGATGTTCTTGACCGCTGTCCAGTGTTCCTTGGCGGGATTACTTTGGTACCTTCCTACCAAACTTACGGCAAGGTTTACATCAGGTCTGGTACACAACATGGCATACATAATAGACCCTATGGCTGAGGCATAGGGGATGACACTCATCTCTTCTTTATCTTTTGCCGTGGTCGGGCATTGAGCCGAGCTCAATCTCACACCTCGCAATACGGGCAAGAACCCTTTCTTGGACTGATCCATATTGAACTTCTTCAATATCTTATCAAGGTATGTGCTTTGTGAAAGACCTATGAGGCGTCTCGATCTATCCCTATAGATCTTGATGCCTAATATGTAACAACTTCTCCAAGGTCCTTCATTGAAAACACTTATTCAAGTAGGCCTTAATGTTGTCCAAAAGTTCTATATCATTTCCCATCAAAAGTATGTCATCTACATATAATATGAGAAATGCTACTGAGCTCCCACTCACTTTCTTGTAAACGCAGGCTTCTCCATAAGTCTGCATAAACTAAGCGCTTTGATCATCTCATCAAAGCGAATGTTCCAACTCGAGATGCTTGCACCAGCCCATAAATGGATCGCTGGAGCTTGTATACCTTGTTAGCATTCTCGGGTCGACAAAACCTTCGGCTGCATCATATACAGTTCTTCCTTAAGATTGCCGTTAAGGAATGCCGTTTTGGCGTCCATTTGCCATATCTCATAATCATAGTATCGGCAATTGCTAACATGATTGAGCGGACTTCAGCTTAGCTACGGAGAGAAAGTCTCATCGTAGTCAATCCCTTGAACTTGTCGATAACCCTTAGCGACAAGTCGAGCTTTATATATGGTAACATTACCATCCGCGTCCGTCTTCTTCCTAAAAATCCATTTGTTTTCTATTGCTCGCCGATCATCGGGCAAGTCTGTCAAAGTCCATACTTTGTTTTCATACATGGATCCTATCTCGGATTGCATGGCTTCAAGCCATTTGTTGGAATCTGGGCCCGCCATCGCTTCTTCATAGTTCGAAGGTTCACCGTTGTCTAACAACATGATTTCCAAGACAGGGTTGCCGTACCACTCTGGTGCAGAACGTGTCCTTGTGGACCTTCGAAGTTCAATAGGAGCTTGATCCAAAGTATCTTGATCATCATCATTAACCTCCTCTCTTGTCGGTGCAGGCACCACAGGAACATCTTCCTGAGTTGCGCTACTTACTGTTTCAAGAGGTAATACTTCATCAAGCCCTACTTTCCTCCCACTTAATTCTTTCGAGAGAAACTCTTTCTCCAGAAAGGACCCGTTCTTGGCAACAAAGATCTTGCCTTCGGATCTTAAGTAGAAGGTATACCCAATGGTTTCCTTAGGGTATCCTATGAAGACGCATTTTTCCGACTTGGGTTCGAGCTTTTCAGGTTGGAGTTTCTTGACATAAGCATCGCATCCCCAAACTTTTAGAAACGACAGCTTAGGTTTCTTGCCAAACCATAATTCATACGGTGTCGTCTCAGCGGATTTAGGCGGTGCCCTATTTAAAGTGAATGTAGCTGTCTCTAGGCGTATCCCCAAAATGATAGCGGTAAATTGGTAAGAGACATCATAGATCGCACCATATCCAATAAAGTGCGATTCTGACGTTCGGACACACCGTTCTGCTGAGGTGTTCGGTGGCGTGAGTTGTGAAACGATTCCACATTTCCTTAAGTGCGTACCAAATTCGTGACTTAGATATTCTCCCCCACGATCTGATCATAAGAACTTTATCTTTCGGTCACGTTGATTCTCTACCTCATTCTGAAATTCCTTGAACTTTTCAAAGGTCTCAGACTTGTGTTTCATCAAGTAGACATACCCATATCTACTCAAGTCGTTAGTGAGAGTGAGAACATAACGATATCCTCCATGAGCCTCAACGCTCATTGGACCGCACACATCAGTATGTATGATTTCCAATAAGTTGGTTGCTCGCTCCATTGTTCCGGAGAACGGAGTCTTGGTCATTTAGCCCATGAGGCATGGTTCGCATGTGTCAAATGATTCATAATCGAGAGACTCTAAAAGTCCATCGGCGTGGAGCTTCTTCATGCGCTTGACACCAATGTGACCAAGGCGGCAGTGCCACAAGTATGTGGGACTATCGTTATCAACTTTACATCTTTTGGTATTCACACTATGAATATGTGTAACATCACATTCGAGATTCATTAAGAATAAACCATTGACCATCGGGGCATTACCATAAAACATATCTCTCATATAAATAGAACAACCATTATTCTCGGATTTAAATGAGTAGCCATCTCATATTAAACAAGATCCAGATACAATGTTCATGCTCAAAGCTGGTACTAAATAACAATTATTGAGGTTTAAAACTAATCCCGTAGGTAAATGTAGAGGTAGTGTGCCGCGGCGATCACATCGACCTTGGAACCATTCCCGGCAGCGCATCGTCACCTCGTCCTTCGCCAGCCTCCGCTTATTCCGCAGCTCCTGCTTTGAGTTACAAATATGAGCAACCGCACGGTATCAAATACCGGGAGCTACTACGAGCCTTGGTAAGGTACACATCAATTACATGTATATCAAATATACCTTTGGTTTTGCCGGTCTTCTTGTCCGCTAAGTACTTGGGGCAGTTCCGCTTCCAGTGACCACTTCCCTTGCAATAAAAGCACTCAGTCTTAGGCTTGGGTCCATTGTTTGACTTCTTCCCGGTAACTGGCTTATTGGGCGCGGCAACTCCCTTGCCGTCCTTCTTGAAGTTCTTCTTACCCTTGCCTTTCTTGAACTTAGTGGTTTTATTCACCATCAACACTTGATGTTCCTTTTTGATCTCTACCTCCGCTGATTTCAGCATTGAATATACCTCAGGAATGGTCTTTTCCATCCCCTTCATATTGAAGTTCATCACAAAGCTCTTGTAGCTCGGTGGAAGCGACTGAAGGATTTTGTCAATGACCGCGTCATTCGGGAGATTAACTCCCAGCTAAGTCAAGCGGTTGTGCAAACCAGACATTTTGAGTATGCGCTCACTGACAGAACTATTTTCCTCCATTTTACAGTTGAAGAACTTGTCGGAGACTTCATATCTCTCGACCCGGGCATGAGCTTGGAAAACCATTTTCAGCTCTTCGAACATCTCATATGCTCCGTGTTGCTCAAAATGCTTTTGGAGCCCCGGTTCTAAGCTGTAAAGCATGCCGCACTGAACGAGGGAGTAATCATCAGCACGAGACTGCCAAGCATTCATAACTCTTGGTTCTCTGGGATTGGTGCTTCACCTAGCGGTGCTTCTAGGACATAATCTTTCTTGGCAGCTATGAGGATGATCCTCAGGTTCCGGACCCAGTCCGTATAGTTGCTGCCATCATCTTTCAGCTTGGTATTCTCTAGGAACGCGTTGAAGTTGAGGGTAACGTGGGCCATTTGATCTACAAGACATATTGTAAAGATTTTAGACTAAGTTCATGATAATTAAGTTCATCTAACCATATTATTTAATGAACTCCCACTCAGATTAGACATCCCTCTAGTCATCCAAGTGAAACATGATCCGAGTCAACTAGGCCGTGTCCGATCATCAGGTGAGACGGACTAGTCGACGTCGGTGAACATCTCCATGTTTATCGTATCTTCTATACGACTCATGCTCGACCTTTCGGTCTTCCGTGTTCCGAGGCCATGTCTGTACATGCTAGGCTCGTCAAGTTAACCTAAGTGTATTGCGTGTGTAAATCTGGCTTACACCCGTTGTATTCGAGCGTTAGGATCTATCATGATCTCCATCATCGTGTCTCCATGAAGTTGCTCGCCAACTATTACTTCTACTACTATAGCTAACAGTTTAGCAATAAAGTAAAGTAATTACATGGCGTTGAATCAATGACACGCAGGTCATACAATAATTAAGACAACTCCTATGGCTCCTGCCGGTTGTCATACTCATCAACATGCAAGTCGTGATTCCTATTACAAGAACATGATCTCATACATCACATATATCATTCATCATTCATCACAACTTTTGGCCATATCACATCACAATCACATGCTGCAAAAACAAGTTAGACGTCCTCTAATTGTTGTTGCATGTTTTACGTGGCTGCAATAGGGTTCTATCAAGAACGTTTTATTACCTACGTAAAAGCCTGGCGTGATTTGTCAACTTCTATTTACCCTTCATAAGGACCCTTTTCATTGAATCCGCTCCAACTAAAGTGGGAGAGACATACACCCGCTAGCCACCTTATGCAACTAGTGCATGTCAATCGGTGGAACCTGTCTCACATAAGCGTACGTGTAAGGTTGGTCCGGGCCGCTTCATCCCACAATACCGCTGAAGCAAAATAAGACTAGTAGTGGCAAGAAAGTTGACAACATCTACGCCGACAACAAATTGTGTTCTACTCGTGCAAAGAGAAGTACGCATAGACCTAGCTCATGATGCCACTATTGGGGAACGTTGCAGAAAATAAAAAAATTCTACGGTTCCACCAAGATCTATCTATGAGTTCATCTAGCAACGAGAGAGAGGACTGCATCTACATACCCTTGTAGATCGCGAGTGGAAGCATTCAAGAGAACGGGGTTGAGGGAGTCGTACTCGTTGTGATCCAAATCACCGATGATCCTAGTGCTGAACGGAAAGCACCTCCGCGTTCAACACACGTACGGTTGAGGAAGACGTCTCCTTCTTTCTTATCTAGTAAGGGGGGAGGAGAGGTTGACGGAGATCCAGTAGCACGACGGCGTGGTGGTGGATGCAGCAGCGATCTCGGCAGGGCTTCGCCAAGTGTCTGCGAGAGAGAGAGGTGTAGCAAGGGGAGAGGGAGGCGCCAAGAGCATGGGTGCGGCTGCCCTCCCTCCCCCTTTATATAGGCCCCTAGGGGCGCCGGCCTGAGATGGGATCTCCAAGGGCGCCGACCAGAGGTGGCTTCCCCCAAGCCGTGGGCGCCCCCCCTAGGGTTTCCCAACCCTAGGCGCGGGGCCAAGAGAGCGCACCAGCCCACCAGGCTGGTTCCCCTCCACTTCAGCCCATGGGGCCCTCCGGATAGGTGGCCCCACCGGTGGACCCAGGACCCTTCCGGTGGTCGGTACAATACCGTGACCCCCGAAACTTTCCCGATGGCCGTAACCTGACTTCCTATATGTAATTCTTTACCTCCGGACCATTCCGGAACTCCTCGTGACGTCCGAGATCTCATCCGGGACTCCGAACAACTTTCAGGTTACTGCATACTTATATCTATACAACCCCTAGCGTCACCGAACCTTAAGTGTGTAGACCCTACGGGTTCGGAGACATCTGGAACATGACCGAGACGCCTCTCGGTCAATAACCAACAGCGGGATCTGGATACCCATGTTGGCTCCCACATGCTCCTCGATGATCTCATCGGATGAACCACGATGTCGAGGATTCAAGCAACCCGTATACAATTCCCTTTGTCAATTGATCGTTACTTGCGAGACTTCGATCATCGGTATCCCAATACCTCGTTTAATCTCGTTACGGCAAGTCACTTTACTCTTACCGTAATGCATGATCCCGTGACCGGACACGTGGTCACATTGAGCTCATTATGATGATGCATTACCGAGTGGGCCCAGAGATACCTCTCGTCATGCGGAGTGACAAATCCAGATCTCGATTCGTACCAACCCAGACACTTTCGGAGATACCGTAGTGTACCTTTATAGTCACCCGATTCGTTGTGACATTTGGCACACCAAAGCACTCCTACGGTATCCGGGAGTTGCACAATCTCATGGTCTAAGGAAATGATACTTGACACTTGGAAAAGCTCTAGCTAAACGAACTACACGATCTTGAGCTATGCTTAGGATTGGGTCTTGTCCATGACATCATTCTCCTAATGATGTGATCCCGTTATCAATGACATCCAATGTCCATAGTCAGGAAACCATGACTATATGTTGATCAACGAGCTAGTCAACTAGAGGCTTACTAGGGACATGTTGTGGTCTATGTATTCACACGTGTATTACGATTTCCGGATAACACAGTTACAGCATGAATAACAGACTATTATCGTGAACAAAGAAATATAATAATAACCATTTTATTATGGGACATTTACATCTATGCCCTTAACTCGAACCCACTACTCAGTTTTACCCCTAATTTTTAGGTATGCTCAGTTTTGCCCCTCCGCCGTTAGTGTCACTTATAGAAATGCCCTTTTAATGCGTTACCGTGCAGTCAAAGGACTTTGACCACCAGAAAAAAATAGCAAAAAATAAAAAAAATCTGAAATTTTGTGGGATCGAAGATAGTCATGTCCATAAAGTAGCGTGCAAATTTGTGTGACGTTCGGACACCACAGGAGCTAAATGGCAAAGGAAATCATAAATTTTATGCATGTGAACAGTAAATTGAAAAATAGAAAAAAATCAAAAAAATATGAGATTTTGTGGGACTCAAGATACTTAGGTGCACAAGATGTGTGCACATTTTGTTGTGTTTGGACATCGTAGGAGCTCATGGAGAAAAAAATAAAGTTTAGCTCCTCACGAGCTCCTCGATGTCAAACACACAAAATGTGCACGAATTGTGGTGCACTATCTTCGATCCCACAAAATTTCAGATTTTTTTGATTTTTTTGCTATTTTTTTTCTGGGTGGTCAAAGTCCTTTGACCATACGGTAACGACGCAAAAGGGATTTCTATAAGTGATACTAACGGCGGAGGGGCAAAACTGAGCATACCTAAAAATTAGGGGCAAAACTGAGTAGTGGGTTCGAGTTAGGGGCAGAACTGGAATTGGCCCTTTTATTATTGCCTCTAGGGCATATTTCCAACAGTATCAGGCATCCCCAAGCTTAATTCCTGCTCGTCCTCGAGCACGTAAATGATAAAAAGAGAATTTTTGATGCGGAGTGATACTTTGGCATAATTTCAATGTAAATCTTCTTAATCATGGTATGAATATTCAGATCCGAAAGATTCAAGACAAAAGTTCATATTGACATAAAAATAATAATACTTCAAGCATACTAACTAAGCAATTATGTCTTCTCAAAATAACATGGCCAAAGAAAGTTATCCCTACAAAATCATATGGTCTGGCTATGCTCCATCTTCCCCACACAAAGTATTTAAATCATGCACAACCCCGATGACAAGCTAAGCAATTGTTTCATACTTTAACATTTTCAAAACTTTTTCAATCTTCACGCAATACATGAGCGTGAGCCATGGATATAGCACTATATGTGGAATAGAATGGTGGTTGTGGAGAAGACAAAAAAAGGGAAGATAGTCTCACATCAACTAGGCATATCGACGGGCTATGGAGATGCCCATCAATAGATATCAATGTGAGTGAGTAGGGATTGCCATGCAACGGATGCACTAGAGCTATAAGTATATGAAAGCTCAAAAGAAACTAGTGGGTGTGCATCCAACTCGCTTGCTCACGAAGACCTAGGGCATTTTGAGGAAGCCCATCATTGGAATATACAAGCCAAGTTCTATAATGAAAAATTCCCACTAGTATATGAAAGTGACAAAATGAGAGACTCTCTATCATGAAGATCATGGTGCTACTTTGAAGCACAAGTGTGGTAAAAGGATAGTAACATTGTCCCTTCACTCTTTTTCTCTCATTTTTTTATTTGGGCCTTTTTTAATGGCATCTTTTTTTCCGTCTGGAGTCTCATCCCGACTTGTGGGGGGATCATAGTCTCCATCATCCTTTCCTCACTTGGGACAATGCTCTAATAATGATGATCATCACACTTTTATTTTTCTTACAACTCAACAATTACAACTCGATACTTAGAACAAAATAGGACTCTATATGAATGCCTCCGTGTGTGCGGAATATGCAATGAAACATGGTGACATGTATGAAAGAATTATGAGCGGTGGCTTTGCCACAAATCGATGTCAACTACATGATCATGCTAGCAATATGACAATGATGGAGCGTGTCATAATAAACAGAACGGTGGAAAGTTGCATGGCAATATATCCCGGAATGGCTATGGAAATTCCATAATAGGTAGGTATGGTGGCTGTTTTGAGGAAGGTTTATGGTGGGTGTATGATACCGGCGAAAAGTGCGCGGTATTAGAAAGGCTAGCAATGGTGGAAGGATGGGAAAAGTGTGTATAATCCATGGACTCAACATTAGTCATAAAGAACTCATATACTTATTGCAAAAATCTAGAATTTATCAAAGCAAAGTATTACGCGCATGCTCCTAGGGGGATAGATTGGTAGGAAAAGACCATCGCTCGTCCCCGACTGCCACTCATAAGGAAGACAATAAATAAATAAATCATGCTCCGAGTTCATCACATAACGGTTCACCATACGTGCATGCTACGGGAATCACAAACTTCAACACAAGTATTCTTTAAATTCACAACTACTCAACTATCATGACTCTAATATTATCACCTTCATATCTCAAAACAATTATCAAGCATCAAACTTATCTTAGTATTCAACGCACTCAAAAGAAAGTTTCACATATCTTGAATACCAAGTATATTAACATTAAGCAAATTACCATGCTATTAACGGCTCTCAAAATAATCTAAGTGAAGCATGAGAGATTAAGTTTCTTTAAAACAAATCCACCACCGTGCTCTAAAAGATCAAACGCCAAATAACATTTATTTAGGTTTAACACTAATCCCAAAAGTATAGGGAGTGTGTGATGATGATCATATCAATCTTGGAACTACTTCCAACACTCATCTCACTTCCCCTCAACTAGTCTCTGTTTATTATGTAACGCCTATTTCGAGTTACTAATCTTAGCAACTGAACAAGTATCAAATACTCAGGGGCTACTATAAACACTAGTAAGGCACACATCAATAACTTGTATATCAAATATACCCTTTTTCACTTTGCCATCCTTCTTATCCACCAAATATTCAGGGAATTTCCGTTTCCAGTGACCATTTCCTTTGCAGCACTCAGTTTCAGGCTTTGGTTCAGCTTTGGGCTTCTTCATGGGAGTGACAACTTGCTTGTCATTCTACTTGAAGTTCCCCTTTCTTTCCCTTTGCCCTTTTCTTGAAACTAGTGATCTTGTCAACCATCAACACTTGATGCTCTTTCTTGATTTCTACCTTCGTCGATTTCAACATCACGAAGAGCTCGGGAATCGTTTTCGTCATCCCTTGCATACTATAGTTCATCACAAGTTCTAGTAACTTTAGTGATGGTGACTAGAGAATTCTATCAATCACTATCTTATCTGGAAGATTAACTCCCACTTGATTCAAGCGATTGAAGTACCCAGACAATCTGAGCACATGCTCACTAGTTGAGCGATTCTCCTCCATCTTTTAGCTATAGAACTTGTTGGAGACTTCATATCTCTTAACTCAGGTATTTGCTGGAAATATTAACTTCAATTCCTGGAACATCTCATATGGTCCATGACGTTCAAAACGTCTTTGAAGTCCCGATTCTAAGCCGTTAAGCATGGTGCACTAAACTATCAAGTAGTCATCATGAACGGAGCACGAAGGCATTGCTTACAAAATTTCCAACACTAGGTTGATGTTCAACATGAATCATGGGGGAGACAAAATGCTGCTGATGGGCTCAACAACAACTTATCGGAATTTCCATATCACTGGACTTCCGCCATCATGTAAACACGGTGATAGTATTGGTCAGACCAAAAGATGTAATGGGGTATGCTCGAGGGATCAACCACGAGTAAGACAACATTACGAACATCGTTGGTTCTGATTTGACTTAATAATAGCCCATACTCAAGTCAAAGTTTTGACAAGGCAATAGATCCAACAACTGATCACAGGGACAAATCGATGAAGATATCATCTTTCTTCAACACACACTACACAGGAATATCCCTTTGGAACGAACTAAGTTGGACAAGCTTTTATCTTCCAACTCTCCAAGTTATTGTTTAGCTCAACCAACTAGCTCAGGGGTATCCAACACAGATTCTTGGAGAAAGGGTGGTTCACAAGAAACCAACTTGATCACGAGCTCAACATAACAGTCAGGAAACAACCAGGTAACACTTCCAAGAAGATATTTGGAAAGTCATGAACCACCGATATGTTATTAAGCTCGAGAACAATCTTGCTTTTTAGGGCAAGGCGATATGATCAAGGAGTGAGGGATTGTCACAATCCTAACTCCTTGGTCGATGAGTGCACCCGGAAGAATGGACTAGGTAGCACGATCAATCTTAGGATGATGATTCAATAACCAACACGCTAAGAATGAAATTATTGTCCATTTACTACCAAGCAACGAGGTTGCTAGGAGTATCGATTTCACACATCACAATTCACTTATCGGCATTCCGGTTGCATCAACACGGGACCGAGGAATGAATAATGATAGCGAGAAGTATCACTGCGTCAAGAATCCATAAGAGAAGATGCAATTCTCATGACGTTCCCGACATAAAGTGGGTAATACTTCAGGGTAGAACAGAGTCAAAAGCTGAATTGACATTGACATTTTGATCTGCGGAATACAACTGCTTTGACCCAATCCTGGATATGGATGAGGTACTGGAGTTTGTTTCTCCTAGTCATTCCGAAATAGAATGGCTGGACGGACCACATGAGTAATAGGCATCGATATGAATGCACAACTACTCCTGATTACCAACTGATAGACGGGGATTGGAATACAACTAAGGAGGAACAACTCGAGGAGCATATAACTTTCCGAGTGTGGAGGCATGGATTAGTATATCGAGCAAAGCTCAACATTTCTTCCGGATAACCCATGCAGAAAGGTAGAATTGGCAGATTCACAACATGGGATAGGAAACTTATTGGGAGCACTCTTGTTGTGATCTTTCGGTTCAAGAGAACTTCTGCCAAAATGGTTCATGGTATTTGGAAGAAGGGAATACCACGGACCTCGAGGACTAATGCAAAGGTTACTAATATCCTGAAGGAACTAGCAAATACTATCAACAGGAGGTAGGTAGGGTGAATCTCGGGTTCAAGAACCCAGGAGTAGAATACCTGCTACTAAATGGCATCACAGGATGCTACCGAGAATAATGGCCAGGATCATCACACTGGGAACACAAGCATTGCTAAGTTACTAGGTGACTTCCTAAAACACCTAGGGTCGTAGTAATAGCTCCAACATATATGCCGAGGCAACAAAGTACCTCAGCTCACCGATTAGTGTGCTTATTCTGACCATAAGGGACATTGGGAATGGAAAGAAAGGATTTGCAAATGCATCAGACTATTTAGAAACCTGGGATGACTCGGACAGCATAACGGCTGTAAATGCTCAAAAAGATTTGAGACATCATGCAAAATGGTGGCATAACCACTCTACAACATCATAACAAGATTCTGAGATCAACAGTTAACATATAGAAATAGTAGGAACTGAACTGAGGCTTGAAACCAACAATCTTAAAAGTCTATGGATTAGTAACACATCATCCTAATAGATAGATGAGAAGCCTAGTTCTTAAACCCCGTAGAAGAGAAGAGGATGACTCAGATCAGAAGGCCAGGAGGTAAAGGAGTAAAAAGAGCCTTACGTTCCGTTCCACAATCAATTCCCTTACATAACTAAAGCATTTCTAGACACAACTTCGACCAGTTTGGCTTGGTAATCCTCTGAGCAGCCAGGCTCGATACCAAAGCTGTCGGGACCCGATTCCAAGTCACATCGATCTAGCGGTAACACCTCATATCACTTTGCGGCCTCACGCACGGTATTCCCACGGTGTCGCCTTACCACGGCCGGGACCGTTTAGCCTTTTGGCTCACGTATATGATAGTGTCGCTAGCATCCATATGACAGAGAACCGGGCCGACAAGGCTAGTCGTGAACCAAAGCGGCCCTACCCATGGGGACAGGCATACATGAATCACATCGAGCATGTCGGTCATCAGCGTATGAATCCGAGCTGTAGCACTGGGCTAACAGGACTCCGGTAACCCGGCTGTAGCAGAGCTAAGCAGGACTCGGATGTCACCGCGTGACATTTCCCGAAGGACAGACATAGGAACGAAGTGAAACACATGCCGGCCATCAAGTGTCCAAAGCAGTAGTCTTTGGGCTAGCAGGACTCGGTGAACCGGGCAGTGGCGGACTACTATCGCTCAGAAGCACTAGACTACATTTCCCCATATGAGAGGCTGCCAAGGATAAACAACTAGATTGTCGGATCCCACACATACCAAGCATTTCAAACATACACACAATATGCTCAATATGTGTAAATACAACATGGCATCACAACATAACTCTCGACTCAAATATTTATTCATTAGGCTCCGAGGAGCGAGATATTACAAACATGGGTCTCATGACCCAACACTCGAAACATACAAGTCAAAGCACAAGCGGAAGCTTAACATGTCCGAGTACAGACATCTACAAATGAAAAAGGCTGAGAAGCGACTATCTACCGAGATCTGCCGAGGGCACAAGATCGTAGCTGAGGTAACAAGCTAAGCGTCGAAGTCCAAGCGGAACTACTAGCGAGGCCGACGTCTCTCGCAAAACATAAAATAAGCAAGCGTGAGTACAAGCGTACTCAGCAAGACTTATCATCGAACTAACTACATATGCATTATTATCAAAAGGGGTGGTGGAGTTTGGTAGTAGCAAGCCAGCTTTGACTCGGTGGCTATCCTAAACTACATTGCAAGTAACTCTTTTGAGGTGGCGCTACGAGTCCACATATTCACCATATCAATACACCACTATGGATCCGCTCCCGTCTACCTACGAGAACGCCATCCATAGCACTCACGCTTATCTTGCGAGTTTTAGAGTATCCACTTTCACTTGTCTATGAACTATGCAAGGGTCCAAGTTTCCATATCCGAGGAATCCTGCTATTCAATAGATAATGATAACCTGCAGGGTGTACTTCTTCACACGCTCTCGCCACTTATCGCCTACACACGTCATGTACCTCGGCAACCTTCAAGCGGAAGCCGGGCGAGGGAGTCGGCCACGACCTGACTAACCACACAAGTCTCTAGTCCAGGTTTATCGCCTATTCGGGTTCCATCCGCAAGGAGATCCGTCCGGGGTGTCGCTCACGGCCCCAAGCGATGTCTTGAGGGTTCCCAAGCCCACCTCGGCGGGTGGATCTCGCTTGGTACACCGTGCCACGGTGCCTAGTCATCCCAAGCCCACACTGCACGGGTGCCACTTGGTAGACTACTAACACTACCTACAAACACGAAAACTAGTTGCAACTCTGGGCCAGAGATCAAGTGGATTAATAAGTCGAGAGGGCACTTAAGCATTCAATGTGTGGTAGTAACTGTTCATGGATCACAAACACAGAACTCAGTTCCTAAGGACGGCTGCAATGAAACAACCCACCATGTACTCCTACATGGCAACTCACCGCTACCTTTACCAAATCGTGTTCACACACTTAGCTCACACACAGTAGGACATGTTCACCACTCTCCAATTCATTCCCGATGAATCAGACCTGACACAACTCTAAGCAATAGCAGGCATGACAAACAAGCATGAATGAGTAGGCACATCAGGGCTCAAACAACTCCTACTCATGCTAGTGGGTTTCATCTATTCTTGTGGAATGACAGGTCATGCGAGAGGATAAAGGGGTTCAGCTACCGCAGCAAGTAACACATGAGTCGTTGTTGTCCTAATGCAGTAAAATAGAGCAGGAGCGAGAGAGTGGGATTATCTCGGAATGAACAAGGGGGTTTTTCTTGCCTGGCACTTCTGAAGATATTATAGTTCTTCATCGGTGTCATCGAACTCATCGTCGGTACGTCGTCTACTGAGAGGGGATAAACACCGGCAACTAAGAAAGAACACAATCAATGCAATGCACATTCACATGAATGACATGTCATGTTAAGGTACTGAATTCACCTAATGCAATATCTAGCCAAGTTAATTGAAGTGGAACTCGAACAAGAACAAATTCCAACTCCAAATGTTATTTCATAAATTGCCCTAATCATCATTTGTCATATTCAGTGAGGTTAACTTGTTCAAACATGCATGATCATGGCATAAACAGATTCTTCATATTTTTCTCATCATTTTTCATATATAACTTATTTCCATTGGACTTACGGTTGAATTTCTATGAATTTTAGAAGTTTAGATCGTTTTCTGAAAATAATAAATCATTTCTGATTTATTAAAAATCCCAGAAACAATTACTGCGTCAGCATGACGTATTAGTGACGTCAGCAGGTCAACGGGCGGCCCAGGATAACTGACCAGTGGGTCCCGCGTGTCAGTGTCATTAGTCTAACTAATTAGACTAGTACTAATCCTAGATTAATTAGCAGTGCTAGGACCCACATCATTGACCGGGGTGGCCCAGGCCCGCCCGTGGTCAAACAGGGTCAGTGGGGTCAAACTCACCGGCGACTCGACGCCGGCGAGGCCCGAGACGGCGGCGAGGCTCGGAAATCGCCCACGAGACGCAGACGAGGCCGTTCTTGGGCTCGTTGAGAGCTCGCTGGCGCTCGTCTAGTGGTGGTGGCGGTTGGGCACAGGGTGGCGGAGTTGTCGCCGGCGTCGACCTTGGCGGTCGCCGGGCTCGGTGAGCTCGGGTCGGCCTTCTGGTGGCGGGGAGGCTCGTCAGGGGCACCTATGTGCTCTACGTGGCGCGGAAGGGAGTTGAGCACGACGGCGGACCGCTAGGTGGCCGGAGGCTCGTCGGCGGCAGTCACAGGGCGGCGCGCGGCGGCTTCTGGCGCCGAGAGTGAGAATGGAGAGGGGAAAAGGTTCGATGGCTCAATGCGGTTGCAGCGAGCGTCAAGCGGGCTCGAGAAGGCGGATGGCGGTGGAATCCTGGCGGCGATCGCGGGACCCGAGGAGGGCAACGGCGGAGCTAAGCGGCATCGAGGGCTTCGGTGCCTTCGTCTGGGTGAGGAGGTAGGGAGCGAGGTGGCGGAGCTCGAGGATAGCTTCAGGCGGCTCGGGGATGGCCGTGGCAGCGGCGGCACGGGGGCGCTTCGGGTGCGTCTTGAGTGGCGCGAGCGAGAGGAGGAGAGGCCACGGGTGAGGAGAGAGAGGTCGAAGTGCGTTGCGCTGCGGGGAGGCGTCGAGGCACGAGGGGGCAGCTAGGCAGGCAGGAGGTGGCGCGCGGCGGCGTCGAACGCTGCATCCGGTGGCGGGAGGAAGAAGACCTCCCTGCCTCAGTGGGCTGGGCGGCAGATGGGCTGCCGGTGGCGTCGAGTAAGTTCCTCCTCTCTCTGTTTCCTCTGTTTTTGTTTTATTTGTTTACATTACGTGTTTTGAAATAGTAAAATACTATTCCATTTATGAAAAACCTGAAAATATTAGGAGGCACATTTGAAAATATTCTCAACAGCCTAAAATACCTTCAAGATTATTTGGGCATTTAAATTATTTATAGGTTTTAAATTGCCCAAATGCAAATACTTTATGAATTAATCCAGTGACCAAATGTGACATGAAAAATGTGCAGCACCTCTGGTTCTGGTTTAAAACATTTTTCCAGAAATGATGAACATTTTCTAAAGCCATTTGGATTCACTGAAAAATATTTTTTTGGTTGAACCTATTTGAATTCCTTTAATGCTAGGGTTTAGGCAATCCCCATCTCAATTTTCAAATAAGTTTAAACATGATGCATGGATCCTGATGAACCTAATTACAATCAGATCTAGGGCTGTGACACCAGGACTAAGTGCATGATAAATTTAAGTTCAATTAATCATATTACTTAAGAAATCCCACTTATACAGACATCTCTCTAGTCATCTAAGTGATCACGTGATCCAAATCAACTAAACCATGTCCGATCATCACGTGAGATGGAGTAGTTTTCAATGGTGAACATCACTATGTTGATCATATCTACTATATGATTCACGCTCGACCTTTCGGTCTCCGTGTTCGAGGCCATATCTGTATATGCTAGGCTCGTCAAGTTTAACTGAGTAATCGGCGTGTGCAACTGTTTTGCACCGTTGTATTTGAAGGTAGAGCACATCACACCCGATCATCACGTGGTGTCTCAAAGACGAAGAACTTTCATAGCGGTGCATACTCGGGAGAACACTTCTTGATAATTTTAGTGAGAGATCATCTTAAAATGCTACCGTTAATCAAAGCAAGATAAGATGCATAAAGGATAAACATCACATGCAATCAATATAAGTGATATGATATGGCCATCATCATCTTGTGTTTGTGATCTCCATCTCCGAAGCACCGTCATGATCACCATCGTCACCGGCGTGACACCTTGATCTCCATCATAGCATCGTTGTCGTTTAGCCATCTATTGCTTCTCGACTATCGCTATAAACTTAGTGATAAAGTAAAGCAATTACAGAGCGCTGCATTTCATACAATAAGCGACAACCATCGGCTCCTGCCATTGCCGATAACTTCGGTTACAAAACATGATCATCTCATACAATAAAATATAGCATCACGTCTTGACCATATCACATCACAACATGTCCTGCAAAAACAAGTTAGGCGTCCTCTACTTTGTTGTTGCAAATTTTACGTGGTTGCTACGGGCTGAGCAAGAACCGTTCTTACCTATGCATCAAAACCACAGCGATAGTTCGTCAAGTTAGTGCTATTTTAACCTTCGCAAGGACCGGCGTAGCCACTTCAGTTCAACTAAAGTTGGAGAAACAGACACCCGCCAGCCACCTGTGTGCAAAGCACGTCGGTGGAACCAGTCTCAGCGTAAGCGTCTGGCGTAATGTCGGTCCGGGCGCTTCATCCAACAATACCGCCGAAACAAAGTATGACATCTTTGGTAAGCAGTATGACTTGTATCGCCCACAACTCACTTGTGTTCTACTCGTGCATATAACATCTACGCATAAAACCTGGCTCTGATGCCACCATTAGGGAACGTAGTAATTTCAAAAAAATTCCTACGCACACGCAAGATCATGGTGATGCATAGCAACGAGAGGGAAGAGTTTTGTCCACGTACCCTCGTAGACCAAAATCGGAAGCGTTAGAACAACACGGTTGATGTAGTCGTACGTCTTCACGGCCCGACCGATCAAGCACCGAAACTATGACACCTCCGAGTTCTAGCACACGTTCAGCTCGATGACGATCCCCGGACTCCGATCCAGCAAAGTGTCGGGGAAGAGTTCCGTCAGCACGACGGCGTAGTGACGGTGATGATGTTCTACCGACGCAGGGCTTCGCCTAAGCACCACTACGATATGACCGAGGTGGAATATGGTGGAGGGGGGCACCGCACACGGCTAAGGAATGATCATGAAGATCAACTTGTGTTGCTCTGGGGTGCCTCCCTGCCCCCGTATATAAAGGAGCAAGGGAGGAGGAGGCCGGCCCTAGGAAGGGGCGCGCCAAGTGTGGAGTCCTACTAGGACTACCTAGTCCTAGTAGGATTCCACCTCCCATATGGAATAGGAAAAGAGGAACGGAAAAGGAGAAGGAAGGAAGGCGCCCCTTCCCTAGTCAATTCGGACCAGACCAAGGGAGGTGCGGCCACCCTTGAGGCCCTTTTCCTTCTTTCCGTATGGCCCAATAAGGCCCAATCGTATTCCGTAACTCTCCCAGTACTCCAAAAATACCGAATCATTGGAACCTTTCCGATGTCGAATATAGTCGTCCAATATAACGATCTTTACGTCTCGACCATTTCGAGACTCCTCGTCATGTCCCCGATCTCATCCGGGACTCTGAACTCCTTCGGTACATCAAAACTCATAAACTCATAATAAAACTGTCATTGAAACCTTAAGCGTGCGGACCCCATGGGTTCGAGAACAATGTAGACATGACCGAGACACATCTATGGTCAATTACCAATAGCGGAACATGGATGCTCATATTGGCTCCCACATATTCTACGAAGATCTTTATCGGTCAAACCGCATAACAACATACGTTGTTCCCTTTGTCATCGGTATGTTACTTGCCCGAGATTCGATCGTCGGTATCTCAATACCTAGTTCAATCTCGTTACCGGCAAGTCTCTTTACTCGTTATGTAATGCATCATTCCGTAACTAACTCATTAATTACATTGCTTGCAAGGCTTATAGTGATGTGCATTACCGAGAGGGCCCATAGATACCTCTCCGACAATCGGAGTGACAAATCCTAATCTCGAAATACGCCAACCCAACATGTACCTTCGGAGACACCTGTAGAGCTCCTTTATAATCACCCAGTTATGTTGTGACGTTTGGTAGCACACAAAGTGTTCCTCCGGTAAACGGGAGTTGCATAATCTCATAGTTGTAGGAACATGTATAAGTCATGAAGAAAGCAATAGCAACATACTAAACGATCAAGTGCTAAGCTAACAGAACGGGTCAAGTCAATCACATCATTCTCCTAATGATGTGATCCCGTTAATCAAATGATAACTCATGTCTATGGTTAGGAAACTTAACCATCTTTGATTAACGAGCTAGTCAAGTAGAGGCATACTAGTGACACTATGTTTGTCTATGTATTCACACATGTATTATGTTTCCGGTTAATACAATTCTAGCATGAATAATAAACATTTATCATGAAATAAGGAAATAAATAATAACTTTATTATTGTCTCCAGGGCATATGTCCTTCACTATGATGATTATTTTCATGATGGTATCTGGTATTATTTTGGGAGTATTCCTTTGGATGCCATGTTGCTCATGTCTTGTTGTTATGAGGATCTCATGTTAATACCTGCTTAACCTATAATTGACATGTTGTTCTTTGTCTTGAATGCTTCTGGTTCATTGTGAGCTTGCAAGTACATTCAATGTACTGACCTGGCGTGTCATGCCAGCTTGCAGGTCATGCCTGGATTGCTTGCTTGTTTGGTGTTGTTCCTGTGTTCGCGAGCTAGGATAAGCATTCCAGCCAGAGTCCCTGCAGAGTGGAATTCACCACCGTCGTCGTTGTTTCGCTGCCAGTAGTTTTTCTGCTGCTTCGAGTTGTTCTGCTGCTTGCATAGAGCAAGTGAGGATGGCATAGTGTCGTCGCGCTGATGTTATTCATTGTAATATCGGAGACCTTGTAATCATATTCGTGTAATAATAGAAAGCTGGTTGGTTCTATGCTAAGCAGTGCCGTTTGGGCGAAGACTTCTCCTCGATCTCTAGGCTGGAATACGGGGCGTTCCGATTTCTCTGAGCCGGGTTGCCACAGTTAGCACTAATAATAACATGATATATCTTCTTTTCATCAAGATAAGCATATTTAACAGTATCAGGTAATGGTTTAAGCTCAAACACAGGATCGCCCTTGGGTGGAGGAGGATCCCCTAGAATTTCAACAGGCAAGTTGTGTTTCAAAATAGGTCCCTGCTTAAAGAATACTTCATATATTTCCCTTCTTTCATTCATAAACATATCATTTTCATGGTCTAGCAAATATTGTTCTAAAGGATCATTAGGAGGCACGGCAATAGAAGCAAGACCAATAATTTCATCTTTACTAGGCAATTCCTTATCATGGGGTTGTCTATGAAATTTAGCAAAATTAAAATCATGAGACATATCCCCTAAGCCAATAGTAACAACATCCTTTTTGCAATCTATCTTAGCATTAACAGTATTCAAGAAGGGTCTGCCAAATATAATGGGACAAAAGTCATCTTGTGGGGAACCAAGAACAAGAAAATCAATAGGATATTTAACTTTCCCACACAAGACTTCAACATCTCTAACAATCCCAACTGGTGAAATAGTATCTCTATTGGCAAGCTTAATTGTAACATCAATACCTTCTAACTCAGTAGGTGCAATATCATGCATAATTTCTTTGTATAAAGAATGAGGTATTGCACTCGCACTAGAACCCATATCACATAAGCCATGATAGAAATGATCTCCTATTTTAACAGAAATAACAGGCATGCCTACAACAGGTCTATGTTTACTTTTAGTATCGGGTCTAGCAATTCTAGCAGCTTCATCACAGAAGTAAATAACATGCCCATCAATATTATCGACCAAGAGATCTTTAACCATAGCAATACTAGGTTCAACTTTAATTTGCTCAGGGGGTGTAGGTGTTCTAGTATTACTCTTACGAACCATAGTTGAAGCTTTAGCATGATCCTTTATTCTAATAGTGAAAGGTGGCTTCTCAATATAAGTGGTAGGAACAATAGGATCAACATTATAAGTGATAGTCTTTTCTTAAAATTTAATAGGTTCAACTACTTTTACTTCAATGGGAGGATGATATTTAAACCACTTCTCCTTAGGGAGATCAACATGAGTAGCAAAGGATTCACAGAAAGAAACTACTATCTCAGAGTCAAGTCCATATTTAGTGCTAAATTCACGGAAAACATCGGTATCCATAAAAGATTTAACACAATCAAACTTAGGCGTTATACCTGACTCCTTACCTTCTCGAGTTCCCAATCTTCAGAGTTGAATTTAATTATTTCCAATAAATCCCATTTGAATTCAGTAGTCTTCATCATAAAAGAACCAGTAACCAGTACAAGAAGTATCGAGCATGGAGCGATTATTGAGAGAAAGCCGAGCATAAAAATTTTGAATAATAATTACTCTTGAGAGCTCATGATTGGGGCATGAATATAACATTGACTTAAGCCTCCCCCAAGCTTGAGCGATGCTTTCTCCTTCACGAGGCCAAACATTATATATATAATTACGATCACGATGAACCAAATGCATAGGATAAAACTTCTGATGAAATTCCAATTTCAATCGGTTATAGTTCCATGATCCAATATCATCACATAGCCTAAACCATGTCAATGCCTTTCCCTTCAAAGATAAAGGGAAGACCTTCTTCTTGATAACATCCTCGGGCATACCTGCAAGCTTGAATAATCCACAAACTTCATCCACATAGATTAGGTGCAAATCGGGATGTAATGTTCCATCTCCTGTAAAACTATAAGCTAGCAGTTTCTCTATCATACCCGAAGAAATTTCAAAGTAAACATTTTCAGTAGGTTCAGTAGGTTGAGGAGAAACTCTTTTCTCTACTGGTCGGTGTGAAGATACCCCCAAACAAGCCCCTCAAAGGATTACTTTCCATAGTAACAAGTGATAGTAAATTTCAGCACACTATATAAATTTTTCCTTACCAAAGGCGCTTCACTCCCCGGTAACGGCGCCAGAAAAGAGTCTTGATGACCCACAAGTATAGGGGATCTATCATAGTCCTTTCGATAAGTAAGAGTGTCGAACCCAACGAGGAGCAGAAGGAAATGACAAGCGGTTTTCAGTAAGGTATTCTCTACAAGCACTGAAATTATCGGTAACAGATAGTTTTGTGATAAGGTAATTTGTAACGGTAACAAGTAACAAAAGTAAACAAGGTGCAGCAAGGTGGCCCAATCCTTTTTGTAGCAAAGGACAAGCCTGGAAAAACTCTTATATAAAGGAAAACGCTCCCGAGGACACATGGGAATTATCGTCAAGCTAGTTTTCATTACGCTCATATGATTCGCGTTCGTTACTTTGATAATTTGATATGTGGGTGGACCGGTGCTTGGGTACTGCCCTTCCTTGGACAAGCGTCCCACTTATGATTAACCCCTATTGCAAGCATCCGCAACTACAAAAGAAGTATTAAGGTAAACCTAACCATAGCATGAAACAGGATCCAAATCTGCCCCTTACAAAGCAACGCATAAACTAGGTTTAAGCTTTTGTTACTCTAGCAACCCATCATCTACTTATTACTTCCCAATGCCTTCCCCTAGGCCCAAATAATGGTGAAGTGTCATGTAGTCGACGTTCACATAACACCACTAGAGGAAAGACAACATACATCTCATCAAAATATCGGACGAATACCAAATTCACATGACTACTTATAGCAAGACTTCTCCCATGTCCTCAAGAACAAACGCAACTACTCACAAATCATATTAATGTTCATAATCAGAGGGGTATTAATATGCATAAAGGATCTGAACATATGATCTTCCACCAAATAAACCAACTAGCATCAACTACAAGGAGTAATCAACAGTACTAGCAACCCACATGTATCAATCTGAGGTTTTGAGACAAAGATTGGAAAGAAGAGATGAACTAGGGTTTACCCAGGTTCGGGCCCTCTCGATGGAGGTAAAACCCTACTCCTGCTTGATTAATATTGATGATATGGGTAGTACTAGAGTGGATCTACCACGAGATTAGAGAGGCTAAACCCTAGAAGCTAGCCTATGGTATGATTGTTGTTCATCCTACGGACTAAAACCCTCCGGTTTATATAGACATCGGATAGGGTTAGGGTTACCCAGAGTCGGTTACAATGGTAGGAGATCTACATATCCGTATCGCCAAGCTTGCCTTCCACGCCAAGGAAAGTCCCATCCGGACACGGGACGAAGTCTTCAATCTTGTATCTTCATAGTCCAAGAGTCCGGCCAACGGTGATAGTTCAGCTATCCGGACACCCCCTAATCCAGGACTCCCTCAGTAGCCCCTGAACCAGGCTTCAATGACGACGAATCCGGCGCGCTATTGTCTTCGGCATTGCAAGGCGGGTTCCTCCTCCGAATACTTCATAGAAGATTTTGAACACAAGGATAGTGTCCGGCTCTGCAAAACAAGTTCCACATACCACCGTAGAGAATAACCTTTGCACAGATCTGCTAGCGTATTCAGCGGCGTGACATCACACCACGGCCGGGCCTTTATACTGAATCGTTTCTTGTTTCACCTCGGCGTGTTTAGCGAGGCAGTTTCCTTACGCCTTATCATGGCAGAGATCGTGCCCCTTATTCCAAGATTCTCATCAATACGGACGTGGGTAACCCAACGCGCCATTGATTCTGGCGCTTGGAGATAAGCGAGTTTTACCAGATGGCGGGGCGCATAGCCGTCCATCCATATAAGGGATAAGGATCCACCTTTTAACCTCGCCTTCTTCCTCCTTTGCTCATCCATTTCCGCTTTTCGAGCTCCAGCGCCCAAGTCCGCACATCCCACCTCAACCTTCTCCAACCATGTCCGGAGCGGAGGCAAGTGGATGGCCTCCTCCGTCACGGAGGGCACATCAAAAACTGCGGAAAGCCGGATACTTGTCCGGCGACATCGCGTGTCGGCTCCCCAACAAGGGCAGCTCATCCCACCCCAGGCCCCATGAGAGGTGGTGTTCCTCCCCACTTCCTCCATGGACTAGGGTTTCCACTTCACCCATTCGTCAGGGGCTCATGTTCTACTACGGCCTAGATTTCCACGATCTAGCCCAATTTCATCCTCAACATCTCGGCGTTTATCGTGGGTAATGCGAAACCTTCCTCTGCATCAGCCCCACTTTGGCTTATGGTGAAGACCTTCAATGTCAAGCGAAGGTAGTGGGCGGCCGCCAAGCCAGTCTTGGAGGTGCCATCTTTGGCAGGATGGCCAACGTCCTATGGCTCGAGGCTCCTTTGTGGAGACCATAAAGGGTGGCAATCTGGGTGGTTCTACATCACCGAGCAGCGCGACTCTCAATGGGGCGGCCCCAATTCGATCTGGCTTCCCCACGGCTCACATCATGGAAAGAGCGGGCTGGCGTGGGGTGATTCGGAAGAGCTGTCCGGACTCAAACCTCGTCCAAAACACTGGTGGACAAGAATCTCAAGCTTTCAACGTAATCCGGTGATGCTCATCCGCGGATTCTCGCATGCCAACAACGGGCCTTCAATTTGTGGGAGTTTGATCCGGCACAGCACCGAACCTTGATCGGCTCTTGACACTCGTGCGAAGATGCCTAGAAGGTGCTTGTTCAAGGGCGCCAAAGCTCCGCATCCGCTACGAAGATCGCGGATTCAGCTCGCAGCGTCAAGCGGCGAGTAAGTTATTTACCCTTTATGGGACTCTTTTTCATAGTTTGACTCTATCGCGGGATCTAAAGCTCCCTAACCTTTGACGGAGACTGGTTGAAGACGTCCGGACAGATTAACTGTCCGGCCCCCTTGCCAGAAGACCCAGCGGACGCCCGATTGACGGGGCTGCTGGCTCCGGCACCTCACGTGGTGCCGGAGAAGAAGGCCAAGAAGAAGGCCACGGGAACTCGAAGGAGCTCCCGGCGCCAGGTGCTGTCGGACTCATCGTCCGACGACTCTGAGGTGGAATCCTCCCCTGAGGACGAGGAGGAGGAAAAAGAAGCCTCTCCCCCAGCGGAGGGAGAGAAGAAAAGGAAGGCCGCCCCGACTAGGGAGGCTAGAGGGTCCAAGAAAGGAAGGACCCTTCCTCCGGACTTCTCCACCAACGCCGACAACGACGAGGAGGAGTGGCCACCAAGGGCCAAGCCCCTGGCGAGATTGTAAGTGTCCGGGCTCCGGAATAGCTCAGGACTTTTTATTTGTTGCATAGTGTCTTCTAACGCCGAATATAACCATGTAGCCCGCCCAGGGCAGGCTCACCACTTCGTCGGCGGCTCCTGGATTCGCTCGGATGTGAATGGCACTTCACTTCCGACCGCCTCCTCTCCTCGTGGCCGCAACGGCACCGCGGTGGAGTCCCAAAGGGCCCCACCAGGAGGAGGTTGTCTGGAGGCGCCGCAAGCGACCTCCGGACTCAGCGCAAAGGCGAAACCCCAAAGAGCTCTAAGTCGGCCTGTGCGGACTCGTCTGCGGAACCTTCATGGTTCGAAGTCCGCAAGCAGCCCCTTCGTAAGAAGGGCAAGACTACTGACGCCGGTGACCTCCGTCCATCCGGAGGCACGGATAGCTTCTTTGGAGGCGCTTAACGGCGCCTCCATCGACGAGGAGCACCGCCTTGTTATGAGTGTGGTGATCCGAGAAGTTCGATCCGCCAAGGCGGGCTGGTGAAGCTATACCAGCCTTCTAACGGGCTTTGAGCTAAGTTTAGAATATGTAAAAATATTACCGCATAGAAAGTAGCCCTGATGCTTAGTTCGGTGTTCGAAAAGAAAAACGGATGAGGATCTAAAAGATATCTGCAGAGTCTAACATAAGTATGTCAATATGGGAATGCAGAGGCTGCGCTGCTGACCTCTGCCCGACCGATCATGGAGGTCAATGCATTGAAGCGAGCCTCGAGTGGTCGAGAACGAGCTCGGCCTTGCCAAGAAGCAGCGAGGACAAGGAAGGTAAGTAATACCTTCTTAAAGTAATACCGTATAGAAAGGATTTGGTTGCAAAATGGCAGGACTAACGCGGTAATGTAGGGGCCACGAGCGAGGTGGCGACCACGAAGGAAGCGGTGTCCACGGCCAAAGCAAAGCGGCCACAGGCGCACCGAGCGAGAGAAGCAGGAGGCGCGGGTGGCGGACGTGCGGCAAGAGCTCCGAGCTCGTGGAAAAACACGAGAGTTTGGGCGTGACTCGAACTTCGAGTCAAGCTCGCCTCGGCTCTTGAGAGTGCCAAAGCCGCTAAGGCCGAAGCCCAAAAAGCCCTCCAGGAAATTGAATCATTAAAGAAGATAGCGGCGGGTAAGGCATTCTTTATGCAAAACAAGCATGTGAAAGTGAATTATCTATTACTTACCCGAATCCGGAGCTCTCCAGGAGCATTTGCAGATCTGCCCCATAGTGCGTCTGAAGCCCGAAAGGCCCTCCAGGAAATTGAGGCGATGAAGAAGATAGCGGCGGGTAAGGCATTCTTTATGCAAAGCAAGCACGTGAAAGTGAATTACTTGTTACTTACCCGAGTCCGGAGCTCTCCAGGAGCATTCGCAGATCTGCGCCGCAGTGTGTCCGACGCTACCGCATACTACCGCGCCGAGGAGGGGAGCTCGACGGAAAAGGTGTTACGGTCTCGATATCTTTGAGGCGGACATCAGTGCCCTGGCGACCAGCTGAAGCAGCTGGTCGAGCTCCACAAGGTCGCCGAACAGGCCATGAAGGGCCTCATAATTCAGCTGTGGCCTAAGGAAGCCATGCGTGGGAGCTACTTCGGGCTAGTGTGGCGGCTGGTGGACGTCTATCCATGGAATGAAGTCATTAAGCGCTCCGTCTGCATTGAAGGTGCCCGTCGGGCCCTTGCCCGTGCTAAAGTGCCTTTGGGCAAGATGGATCTTGAAAGCTTGTGACGGACGGGCCACCGCCGGCAAGGAGCATCGCAAGCCGAAATGTACTATGAGGCGTCTGAAGGGTGCCCGCCTTATAGCGGTGAATGCTCCAAAGATGTAATTTTGAATAGACTCGCATTTGTTATCTGTCGCTGAAAACTTGTTCATATCGCTAAGCAACGCTTGTGAATTTAAAATATTACCTTCAATGCGGCCGTTTATCAAATTTGAGAGATAGCAAGTCGTTGGCTTCAGCCCCATGCCACAGTCTTTGGGGTGTTCGGGATAAACTTGGCGCTCTTGTTCCCATTCTTGGGTCCTTGAGGAGGCGCTCAGCGCAGCGAACAAGGCAACCAGACTATAGTGCTTGAACACTCTCACTTAGCCATAGAATTCTATAATTTTAAATTTCAGCGAAGCCCCTAGTATTCGGAAGACCGAGTTGAGGCGCTATCACGCCTATGGCGGACAATGCCGACTCCTCGCTCTAAGCGGCATAAGTCTTTAGGGACCCGAAAAAACCTCTCGAACAGCGACCGGCTCTCGCCCTATCATGACGGTCAGTTTTAGCTTTCTCCATTGAGGTGCTCAACCCAGCTCAACCGGGGCACAATCGCAGTGGTTCTCCCAGCGCTACCTTAGCCGATATAACGGCACGTAAGGTACCAAAACATGGGAGCCGGGCAAACCCAACTATTGACCCAAGACATGATTCGGAACCGATGCATATAATGCTATAAGTTCGGGGTGTCGCACTTGTGAAAGTGTTCGGACTTATCACACCATATCTTTGGGGTACTTAAGCCCCTGGTGTATTGGTCGTACCAAAGTGTAAGGGTGCAACGTGTCATGAATGAAAATATATATAGATAAAGAAAGGAGTGCAATAATAGGCAAAAGCTATGTATTGTTTATTCAAAAAGGTACTGCAATGAAAGCAGAATGATACAAATAGTGCGATAAGCAAGGGATGGGATTATTTGACATGTCCCCCTCCAGGGGTAAGCTGCGGGATGGTATGTAAAACAGGTATAATGCTCATAGTAGAGACCACCTGGACACTCGACGTAGCTTTCTGCTTCCCTGGCTGTTGCATCGTGAGTTCGGCAATTCTAGAGCCGGACAGGGCTTCAAAAAACGGAGTCCCGAAAGTAAGAGAAAAGAAGAAATAAAAGAATGACACAATCGGAGCCCACAGTGCGGTTGAGCCGCGTGCAGGCGTGTCGTGGTCGTGCCCCTCCCTTATGCCCATGGTATCTCGGGCGTAGTTATATGCAGCGTAATCTTGCTTCGCAATTTCGCGAGGGCTGGGGTTGGGGCTGGATTACTCTGGCGTGCTCGGATCATGCCAGCGGTCGTTGTAGATTACTCGGCGCGCTTGCGGTGCCCGGATATTTAATAGCGGACTCGAGAATTGCTGTGAGAGGCTGCTTTGCACCTCCGCCCGCGAGGGCGCCGTATGCTCCTCCGTTTGGAGAGGCGTTCGGTGTTTCCATTGACCGTGATTACTCCTCGAGGGCCTGGCATCTTGAGCTTGAGGTATGCGTGGTGCGGCACCGCATTGAACTTTACCGTCACGGTTCGTCCAAGCGATGTGTGATAACCGCTGCGGAGCGGGACTATGTCGAAGATTAACTCTTTGCTTCGGAAGTTATCCGGGAATCCAAAGACCATTTCGAGTGTAACTGAGCCTGTACAATTGTCCTCTACACCCGGTATGACGCCTTTAAAGGTCGTCTTTGTGGGTTTAATCCTTGAGGGGTCTATGCCCATTTTGCGCCTTGTATCACGATAGAGCAGGTTCAGGCTGCTACCGCCGTCCATCGGGACTCTAGTGAGGTGAAATCCGTCGATGATTGGGTCAAGAACCAATGCGGCGAATCCGCCGTGGCGGATGCTAGTGGGGTGGTCCCTTGATCAAAGGTGATCGGGCAGAGGACCATGGGTTGAACTTGGGCGTGGCTCCATCGCATATCGTCCCTTAGTGCGCTTCCGCTCCCTTTTGGGTATGTGGGTTGCGTATATCATGTTCACCGTCCGCACTTGTGGGGGAAGCCCTTCATCCTCTATTGTTCGGGCGGGGGCTCCTCCTCGTCATCGCTATGCAGCCGCTTGTCATTGAGTTGACATTTAACTTGCTGCTGTTTGAAGACCCAACAATCCCTGTTGGTGTGGTTGGCTGGTTTTCGGGTGCCATGTATTTGGCACGGCGATCAGTATTCGGTCCAGATTGGGCGGGCCTGAGTATTTCTTTTGAGCGGTTTTCCGCTGACCGGGTTTAGAGCCTCTGAATCCAGCATTGACTGCCGTATCTTCAGCATTATCGCTGTGTCTGGCGCGCTTCGCTTGTTACAACGCGACCTGCCATTTCTGTCCTTGGTATCCGAACTACCGGGGTTTTGGTCAAGTTGTTACTACGAGCTAGCCAGCTGTCCTCTCCAGCATAAAGCGGGTCATGAGCGTTGTGAGGGCTGCAATGGATTTCGGCTTTTCCTGTCCTAGGTGCGGGCAAGCCACTCGTCGCGGATGTTATGTTTGAAGGCTACAAGGGCCTCTGCATCGGGACGATCAACGATTTGATTTTTCTTGGTTAGGAACCGTGTCCGAATTGTCCGGCGATTCTTCCGGCTGCTGAATTATGTGGCTGAGGTCATCGGCATCGGTGGTCGCACATATGTGCCTGGAAGTTATCAAGGAATGCGGCTTCGGGTCCTCCCAACAACCAATTGATTCTGGCGGCAAGCTGTTAAGCCAATGCCGAGCTGGTCCTTTAAGCTTGAGTGGGAGGTATTTGATGGCGTGTAGATCATCACCGCGGGCCATGTGGATATGGAGGAGGTAGTCCTCGATCCAAACCGCAGGATCTGTTGTGCCATCGTATGATTCGATGTTTACGGGTTTGAAACCCTCGGGATTTGATGATCCATCACTTAATCTGTGAAGCATAGTGGGTGTCTGGCGCCTCAGATTGAGCTATATCACGGCGCAGCTCAAATGAGCTTTGTCTCTTCGTGTTCGGCTCGGCCGAAATTGCTGTATCCGGCGTGGCGGTTATCGTCGCGTGTCGTGGGCGCCCACGCGATCCGTGATAGATCTTGTTTGCCTTGCCTTGTCCTCAATATGTCTCGCAGTCCGCGCGTTTCCTCGTGCATTGGTACTTTTCGGCGGCGCTGGTGCGGCTTGAATGGAGGGTCTAGAGGCCTCTCTGTCATGCGACCAGGGGTGGCGGTCGGCCGCGATATCTTGCTGGTGATGTAGGTTTGGGTGCTGCTTCCTCTAATTGGGGTAGCAGCCTGCGTTTGGGTATCTCTTGGAGGCGTTGAGTTCGTACTCTTGGCTGCAAGGACTTCCGTCCATCATCGACTAGCAAGTCTTGGTCAGCTCTAAGATGCTCTGCTTTTTCTTGAGGTTGCTTGTGTGGCCATAAGCCTGCGTTTGAAACGCTCCTGTTCGGCGGGATCCTCGGGCCACGACAAATTCGTCGTCGTCGAGACTTGCCTCATCTTCGGAGGAGGCATATAATTATCGTCCTCCACCTCCACATGCTGCTGCTCTATCATGAGGGCTGGCTTCTCCCTCCTCTGTGCTGAATCCTGCTTTGGAGGGTTGTCTTCGGCCTTGTCCGGGTGTTATTATCTCCGTGCGGAATCGCCATTTTTGCTGTGGCGGGATTTAGAGCGGCGCCACGCGCTGGCGCTTGGGCTTTTTCTTGGAGGGGTCATCCTCCGCTGTTCCATCGCCGTTCCCATCTTTTGGGATGTCCACCATGTATATGTCGTATGACGAGGTGGCCTTCCAGTGCCCTGTAGGCGTTGGTTCTTGGTCGTCTCCAGCATCGTCTTCCATACCGTCGATGTCTTCGGAGTCGAAGTCGAGCATGTCGGTTAAATCATCGACAGTGGCTACAAAGTGGGTGGTGGGTGGGCGTTGAATTTCTTTGTCGTCCGCATCCCAACCTTCCTGACCTAGTCCGACCAGGGCTCTCCTGATAAAGAGAGATACTTTAGTGAATTCAGGATGTCGCCAAAGGGAGAGTGCTGAAAGATGTCCGCGGGTGTGAACTCCATAACTGGCGCCCAATTGGATTCGATTGGCGGGGGCGCGGAGGGTTTGGAGTCCGCAGAGGAGTCCGGCACCTTGGAGTCACGGTCTATGCAAAGGACAGGGATGGAGTTCGGCTTAATCGCCGTAGAGATCATAGCCCCCGAGGCGGTGTCCAGCCACTCGTCCTCGATCGGCGGAGTCGGCTCCGAGCTAAGGGTCGGAGCGGACGCTGGTCGCGACCTCGAGGCACTGTTCGCGGCGAGCTAGATCGTGCCCATCGAGGCATGCAGCAGCGCTTGGCTGTGGCTCGAAACCGTCGAAGATCAAGTCTCCGCCGATGTCGGCTGTGTAGTTCAAACTCCCAAATCTGACCTGATGGCGGGGCGTAGCTTCGATCTGCTCGGATGGCCATGTGAATTATTGCCCGATGCAAAGCCGCCCGAATCTGAAGATCTGTCCGGGAGAAAAGTCTCACCTGGACCGCATCGTTGTTGATGATCGAAGGAGCCATCGGGCCTAAGGATGGCGACAGAGGAACTCTCAATGAAAGCACCAATGTCGGTGTCAAAACCGGCGGATCTCGGTAGGGGTCCCGAACTGTGCGTCTAGGCGGATGGTAACAGGAGACAAGGGACACGATGTTTTACCCAGGTTCGGGCCCTCTCGATGGAGGTAAAACCCTACTCTGCTTGATTAATATTGATGATATGGGTAGTACAAGAGTGGATCTACCACGAGATCAGAGAGGCTAAACCCTAGAAGCTAGCCTATGGTATGATTGTTGTTCGTCCTACGGACTAAAACCCTCCGGTTTATATAGACATCGGATAGGGTTAGGGTTACACAGAGTCGGTTACAATGGTAGGAGATCTACATATCCGTATCGCCAAGCTTGCCTTCCACGCCAAGGGAAGTCCCATCCGGACACGGGACGAAGTCTTCAATCTTGTATCTTCATAGTCCAGGAGTCCGGCCAACGGTGATAGTTCGGCTATCCGGACACCCCCTAATCCAGGACTCCCTTAGTGCTGGTGAAGATGTTGATGGAGATTGACCCCCTCCCGATGAGAGGATCGATGGTGATGACAATGGTAATGATTTCCCCCTCCCGGAGAGATGTTTCCCGGCGAGAACAGCTCATGGGAGCCCTAGATTGGTTTAGCGGAGTTACGCCTCGAGGCGCGGCACTTCTCCCGAAAGCTTCCTTCTGATTTTTTTCCAGGGCGAAAGACTTCATATAGCCAAAGATGGGCACCGGAGGCCTGCCAGGGGGCCCACGAGGTAGGGCGCGCGCCCCCACCCTCATGGACAGGGTGTGGCCCCCCTTTTGTGCTTTCTTCGCCCAATATTTTTAATATATTCGAAAACTGACTTCCATGGAGTTTCAGGACTTTTGGAGTTGTGCAGAATAGGTCTCTAATATTTGCTCCTTTTCCAGCCCAGAATTCCAGCTGTCGGCATTCTCCCTCTTCATGTAAACCTTGTAAAATAAGAGAGAATAGGCATAAGTATTGTGAAATAATGTGTAATAACATCCCATAATGCAATACATATCAATATAAAAGCATGATGCAAAATGTATGTATCAATCAAACACTATGAGACGTTTGATACTTGATAATTGTTTTGAGATATAAAGATGGTGATATTAGAGTCGTGCTAGTTGAGTAATTGTCAAATTGAGAAATACTTGTGTTGAGATTTGCAAGTCCCGTAGCATGCACGTATGGTAACCGTTGTGTGACAAATTTGAAGCATGAGGTGTTCTTAGATTTCCTTCCTTATGAGTGGCAGCCGGGGACGAGCGATGGTCTTTTCCTACCAATCTATCCCCCTAGGAGCATGCGCGTAGTACTTGGTTTGATGACTTGTAGATTTTTGCAATAAGTATGTCAGTTCTTTATGACTAATGTTGAGTCCATAGATTATACGCACTCTCACCCTTCCATCATTGCTAGCCTCTTCGGTATCGTGCATTGCCCTTTCTCTCCTCGAGAGTTGGTGCAAACTTCGCTGGTGCATCCAAACCCCGTGATATGATACGCTCTATCACACATAAGCCTCCTTATATCTTCCTCAAAAAATCCACCATACCTACCTATTATGGCATTTCCATAGCCATTCCAAGATATATTGCCATGCAACTTTCCACCGTTCCGTTTATTATGACACGCTTCATCATTGTCATATTGCCTTGCATGATCATGTAGTTGACATCGTATTTGTGGCAAAGCCACCGTTCATATTTTTTATATATACATGTCACTCTTGATTCATCGCACATCCCGGTACACCGCCGGAGGCATCTACATAGAGTCATATTTTGTTCTAAGTAACGAGTTGTAATTCTTGAGTTGTAAGTAAATAAAAGTGTGATGATCTTCATTATTAGAGCATTGTCTCATGTGAGGAAAGAATGATGGAGACTATGATTCCCCCACAAGTCGGGATGAGACTCCGGAAGAAAAATAAAAAAAAAAGAGGCCATAAAATAAGAGAAGGCCCAAACAAAAAAATGAGAGAAAAAGAGAGAAGGGGCAATGTTACTATCCTTTTTCCACACTCGTGCTTCAAAGTAGCACTGTGATCTTCATGATAGAGAGTCTCTTATTTTGTCACTTTCATATACTAGTGGGAATTTTTCATTATAGAACTTGGCTTGTATATTCCAATGATGGGCTTCCTCAAAAATGCCCTAGGTCTTCATGAGCAAGCAAGTTGGATGCACACCCACTTAGTTTGTTTTGTTGAGCTTTCATACATTTATAGCTCTAGTGCATCCGTTGCATGGCAATCCCTACTCCTCGCATTAACATCAATTGATGGGCACCTCCATAACCCGTTGATTAGCCGCGTCGATGCGAGACTTTCTCCTTTTTTGTCTTCTCCACACAACCTCCATCATCATATTCTATTCCACCTATAGTGCTATGTCCATGGCTTGTGCTCATATATTGTGTGAAAGTTGAAAAGGTTTGAGAATGCTAAAGTATGAAACAATTGCTTGGCTTGTCATCGGGGTTGTGCATGATTGGAGCATTTTGTGTGACGAAAATGAAGCATGGCCAAACTATATGATTTTGTAGGGATGAGCTTTCTTTGGCTATGTTATTTTGAGGAGACATAATTGCTTGGTTAGTATGCTTGAAGTGTTATTATTTTTATGTCAATATTAAACTTTTGTCTTGGATCTTTTGGATCTAAACATTCATGCCACAATAACGGAAATTACATTGAAAATTATGTTAAGTAGCATTCCACATCAAAAATTCTGTTTTTATCATTTACCTACTCGAGAGCAGGAATTAAGCATGGGGATGCTGATACGTCTCCAACGTATCTATAATTTTTTATCATTCCATGCTATTATATTATCTATTTCGATGTTTAATGGGATTTAATATGCTCTTTTATATTATTTTTGGGACTAACCTATTAATCGGAGGCCCAGTGCCAGTTGCTGTTTTTTTTTTTTTTGCCTATTTCAGTGTTCCGCAGAAAAGGAATATCAAACGGAATCCAAATGGAATGAAACCTTCGCGAGGATCTTTCTTGGAACAAACGCAATCCAGGAGACTTGGAGTGGAAGTCAGAGGCGCAACAAGGCGGCCACGAGGCAGGAGGGCGCGCCCCCACCCTCGTGGGCCCCTCGTAGCTCCACTGACGTACTTCTTTCGCCTATATATACCCTTGTACCCTAAAACATCCAGGAGAGCCATGAAACCACTTTTCCACCGCCAGAACCTTCTGTACCCGTGAGATCCCATCTGGGGCCTTTTCCGGTGATCTGCCGGAGGGGGATTCGATCATGAAGGGCATCTACGTCAACACCATAGCCTCTCCGATCATGTGTGAGTAGTTTACCACATACCTTTGGGTCCATAGTTATTAGCTAGATGGCTTCTTCTCTCTCTTTGGTTCTCAATACAAAGTTCTCCTCGATGTTCTTGGAGATCTATTTGATGTAATATTCTTTTGCAGTGTGTTTGCCAAAATCCGATGAATTGTGGGTTTATGATCAAGATTATCTATGAACAATACTTGGTTCTTCTCTGAATTCTTATATGCATGATTTGATATCTTTGCAAGTCTCTTCGAATTATCGATTTAGTTTGGCCTACTAGATTGATCTTTCTTGCAATGGGAGAAGTTCTTAGCTTTGGGTTCAATCTTGTAGTGTCCTTTCCCAGTGACAGTAGGGGCAGCAAGGCATGTATTGTATTGCTGCCATTGAGGATAAAAATATGGGGGTTTATATCATATTGCTTAAGTTTATCCCTCAACATCATGTCATCTTGCCTAATGTGTTACTTTGTTCTCATGAACTTGATACTCTAGATGCATGCTGGATAGTGGTCGATGTGTGAAGTAATAGTAGTAGATGCAGAATCGTTTCGGTCTACTTGACACAGACGTGATGCCTATATTCATGATCATGCCTAGATATTCTCATAACTATATGCTTTTCTATCAATTGCTCGGCAGTAATTTGTCCACCCACCATAATATATGCTATCTGAGAGAAGCCACCTGTGAAACCGATGGCCCCCGGGTCTACTTTACATCATATAAGTTTCCGATCTATAATTCTAGTTTACTATTTATTTTGCAATCTTTATTGTCAAATCTATACAACAAAAATACCAAAAATATTTATCTTATTATCTTTATCAGATCTCACTTTTGCAAGTGGCCGTGAAGGGATTGACAACCCCTTTATCGCGTTGGTTGCAAGGTTCTTGATTGTTTGTGCAGGTACTAGGCGACTTGCGAGTAGTCTCCTACTGGATTGATACCTTGGTTCTCAAAAACTGAGGGAAATACTTACGCTACTTTGCTGCATCACCCTTTCCTCTTCAAGGGAAAACCAACGTATGCTCAAGTGGTAGCAGCCGATCATCGGGCAAGTCAACCAAAGTCCACACTTTGTTCTCATACATGGATCCCATCTCAGATTTCATGGCCTCAATCCATTTCCTGGAATCTGTGCTCATCATCGCTTCCTCATAGTTCGTAGGTTTGTCATTGTCAAGTAACATGACCTCCAGAACAGGATTACCGTACCACTTTGGTGCGGATCATACTTTGGTTGACCTACGAGCTTCAGTAGTAAATTGATCTGAAGTTTCATGATCATCATCATTAGCTTCCTCACCAACTGGTGTAGGAATCATTGGAACTGTTTTATGTGATGAACTACTTTCCAATAAGGGAGAAGGTACAGTTACCTAGTCAAGTTCTACTTTCCTCCCACTCACTTCTTTTGAGAGAAACTCCTTCTCTAGAAAGGATCCATTCTTAGCAATGAATATCTTGCCTTCGGATCTGTGATAGAAGGTGTACCCAACATTCTTCTACGGGTATCCTATGAAGACACATTTCTCTGATTTGGGGTCGAGCTTATCAGGTTGAAGCTTTTTCACATAAGCATCGCAGCCCCAAACTTTAAGAAACGACAGCTTAGGTTTCTTGCCAAACCACAGTTCATATGGTGTCGTCTCAACGGATTTAGAACGTGCCCTATTTGACGTAAATGCAGTCGTCTCTAAAGCATAACCCCAAAATGATAGCGGTAAATCAGTAAGAGACATCATAAATCGCACCATATCTATAAAGTACGGTTATGACGTTCGGACACACCATTACGCTGTGGTGTTCCAGGTGGAGTGAGTTGCGAAACTATTCCACATTGTTTCAAATGAAGATCAAACTCATAACTAAAATATTCACCTCCACGATCAGATCGCAGAAACTTTATTTTCTTGTTACGATGATTTTCCACTTCACTCTAAAATTCTTTGAACTTTTCAATTGTTTCAGACTTATGTTTGATCAAGTAGATATACCCATATTTGCACAGATGATCTGTGAAGGTCAGAAAATAACGATACCCTCCGCGAGCCTCAACACTCATCGGACCGCATATATCAGTATGTACTATTTCCAACAAGTCTGTTGCTCGCTCCATTGTTCCGGAGAACGGAGTCTTGGTCATCTTGCCCATGAGGCATGGTTCGCAAGCATCAAGTGATTCCAAAAGCCCATCAGCATGGAGTTACTTCCTGCGCTTTACACCAATATGACCTAAACGGAAGTGCCACAAATAAGTTGCACTATCATTATTAACTTTGCATGTTTTGGCTTCAATATTATGAATATGTGTATCACTACAATCGAGATTCAACAAAAATGGACCACTCATCAAGGGTTCATGACCATAAAAGATATTACTCTTATAAATAGAACAACCATTATTCTCTGATTTAAATGAATAATCGTCTCGCATCAAACAAGATCCAGATATAATGTTCATGCTTAACGCTGGCACCAAATAACAATTATTCAGGTCAAAACTAACCCCGAAGGTAGATGTAGAGGTAGCGTGCCGACCGCGATCACGTCAACTTTGGAACCATTTACTACGCGCATCGTCACCTCGTCCTTAGCCAATCTTCGTTTAATCCGTAGCCCCTGTTTTGAGTTGCAAATATGAGCAACAGAACCAGTATCAAATACCCAGGCGCTACTACGAGCATTAGTAAGGTACACATCAATAACATGTATATCAAATATACCTTTCACTTTGCCATCCTTCTTATCCGCCAAATACTTGGGGCAGTTCCACTTCCAGTGACCAGTCCCTTTGTAGTAGAAGCACTCAGGCTTAGGTCCAGACTTGGGCTTCTTCACTTGGGCAGCAACTTGCTTGTCGTTCTTCTTGAAGTTCCCCTTCTTCCATTTGCCCTTTTTCTTGAAACTAGTGGACTTGTTAACCATCAACACTTGATGCTCCTTCTTGATGTCTACATCCGCAGCCTTTAGCATTGCGAAGGGCTCGGGAATTGTCTTATCCATCCCTTGCATATTATAGTTCATCACGAAACTTTTGTAGCTTGGTGGCAGTGATTGAAGAAATCTGTCAACGACACTATCATCAGGAAGATCAACTCCCGGTTGAGTCAAGTGGTTATTGTACCCAAACATTCTGAGTATATGCTCACTGACAGAACTATTCTCCTCCATCTTGCAGCTATAGAACTTATTGGAGACTTCATATCTCTCAATTCGGGCATTTGCTTGAAATATTAACTTCAACTCTTGAAATATGTTCAAAACATCGTTGAAGTCCTGATTTTAAGCCGTAAAGCATGGCACACTGAACTATCGAGTAGTCATTAGCTTTGCTCTGCCAGACGTTCATAATGTCCGGGGTTGCTCATGCAGCGGGTCTTGCACCTAGCGGTGCTTCCAGGACGTAATTCTTCTGTGCAGCAATGAGGATAATCCTCAAGTTATGGACCCAGTCCGTGTAGTTGCTACCATCATCTTTCAACTTAGCTTTCTCTAGGAACGCATTAAAATTCAAAGGAACGGTAGCATGGCATTGATCTACAACAACATAGACATGCAAAAACTATCAGGTACTAAGTTCATGATAAATTAAAGTTCAATTAATCATATTACTTAAGAACTCCCGCTTAGATAGACATCCCTCTAGTCATCTAAATGATCACGTGATCCATATCAACTAAACCATGTCCGATCATCACGTGAGATGGAGTAGTTTTCAATGGTGAACATCACTATGTTGATCATATCTACTATATGATTCACGTTCGACCTTTCGGTATCAGTGTTCCGAGGCCATATCCGCATATGCTAGGCTCGTCAAGTTTAACCCGAGTATTCTGCACGTGCAAAACTGGCTTGCACCCGTTGTATGTGAACATAGAGCTTATCACACCCGATCATCACGTGGTGTCTCGGCACGACGAACTGTAGCAATGGTGCATACTCAGGGAGAACACTTATACCTTGAAATTTAGTGAGGGATCATCTTATAATGCTACCGCCGTACTAAGCAAAATAAGATGCATAAAGGATAAACATCACATGCAATCAAAATATGTGACATGATATGGCCATCATCATCTTGTGCCTTTGATCTCCATCTCCAAAGCACCGTCATGATCTCCATCGTCACCGGCTTGACACCTTGATCTCCATCATAGCATTGTTGTCGTCTCGCCAACTATTGCTTCCACGACTATCGCTGCCGCTTAGTGATAAAGTAAAGCAATTACATGGCGATTGCATTTCATACAATAAAGCGACAACCATAAGGCTCATGCTAGTTGCCGATAACTTTACAACAATTTATATCTCATCACGTCTTGACCATATCACATCACAACATGCCCTGCAAAAACAACTTAGACGTCCTCTACTTTGTTGTTGCAAGTTTTACGTGGCTGCTACAGGCTTCTAGCAAGAACTGTTCTTACCTACGCATCAAAACCACAGCGATTTTTCGTCAAGTGTGTTGTTTTAACCTTCACCAAGGACTGGTCGTAGTCAAACTCGATTCAACTAAAGTTGGAGAAACAGACACCTGCCAGCCACCTGTGTGTGAAGCACGTTGGTAGAACCAGTCTCATGAACGCTGTCATGTAATGTCGGTCCGGGCTGCTGCATCCAACAATACCGTCAAATCAAAGTAAGACGTTGGTGGTAAGCAGTATGACTATTATCGCCCACAACTCTTTGTGTTATACTCGTGCATATAACATCTACGCATAAATCTGGCTCGGATGCCACTGTTGGGGAACGCAGTATTTCAAAAAATTTACCTACCTATGATACGCAAGATCTATCTAGGAGATGCATAGCTATGAGACGGGGGAGTGTGTCCATGTACCCTCGTAGACCGAAAGCGGAAGCGTTTAGTAACACGGTTAATGTAGTCGAACATCTTCACGATCCAACCGATCCAAGTACCGAACGTACGGCACCTCCGTGTTCAGCACACGTTCAGCATGATGATGTCCCTCGAGCTCTTGATCCAGTTGAGGATGAGGGACAGTTCCGTCAGCACGACGACGTGGCGACGGTGATGATGAAGTTACCGGCGCAGGGCTTCGCCTAAGCACTACGACGATATGACCGAGGTGGTAAACTGTGGAGGGAGCACCGCACACGGCTAAGAGATTGTCTGTTGTGCTTTGGGATGCCCCCCTGCCCCTGTATATAAAGGAGGGAGGAGGAGGCCGGCGGCCAGGGAGGAGGCGCGCCAGGGGGGAGTCCTACTAGGACTCCAAACCTAGTAGGAATCGCCCCCCCCCCTTCCTAATCCAAGAGGGGAAGGAGGAAAGGAGAGGGAGAGGGGAAGGAAGGGGGCGGTGCCCCCTCCCCTTAGTCCAATTCGGACTTCCCTTGGGGGGCGCGCGCCACCTTGTGGCCTTCCCTCTCCTTTTCCCTTATGGCCCATTAAGGCCCATAACTTCCCCGGGGGGTTCCGATAACCCCTCGGTTCCCTGATAAATATCTGAAACATCCCGAAACCATTCCGGTGTCCGAATACCTTCATCCAATATATCAATCTTTACCTCTCGACCATTTAGAGACTCCTCGTCATCTCCGTGATCTCATCCGGGACTCCGAACAATCTTTGGTCGTCAAATAACATAACTCATAATACAAATCGTCATCGAACGTTAAGCGTGCGGATCCTACAGGTTCGAGAACTATGTAGACATGACCGAGACACATCTCCGGTCAGTAACCAATAGCGGAACCTGGATGCTCATATTGGCTCCTACATATTCTCCAAAGATCTTTATCGGTTAAACCGCATAACAACATACGTTATTCCCTTTGTCATCGGTATGTTACTTGCCCGAGATTCGATCGTCGGTATCCTCATACCTAGTTCAATCTCATTACTAGCAAGTCTTTTTACTCATTCCGTAATGCATCATCCCATAACTAACTCATTAGTCACATTGCTTGGAAGGTTTATAGTGATGTGCATTACCGAGAGGGCCCAGAGATACCTCTTCGATACACGGAGTGACAAATCCTAATCTTGATCTATGCCAACTCAACAAACACCATCGGAGACACCTGTAGAGCATCTTTATAATCACCCAGTTACGTTGTGACATTTGATAGCACACAAAGTGTTCCTCCGGTATTCGGGATTTGCATAATCTCATAGTTAGAAGAATATGTATAAGTCATGAAGAAAGCAATAGCAATAAAACTAAACGATCATAATGCTAAGCTAATGGATGGGCCTTGTCCATCACATCATTCTCTAATGATGTGATCTTGTTCATCAAATGACAACACATGTCCATGGTCAGGAAACTTAACTATCTTTGATTAACAAGCTAGTCAAGTAGAGGCATACTAGGGACACTCTGTTTGTCTATATATTCACACATGTACTAAGCTTCCGGTTAATACAATTCTAGCATGAATAATAAACATTTATCATGATATAAGGAAATATAAATAACAACTTTATTACTGCCTCTAGGGCATATTTCCTTCAGACTCTTCGTGGAGACGTCGGCGGTTGGCGCCGAGGAAGATAGGCGACAACGGACTGGCCATGTCGGGAGCTCGGCCTCCATGGCGCCCGTCCGGATGGTGCCGCTGTTGCTCGCGCTTTTTGGCTGATGTGAAGAAGATGAAGAGGCTGCCCTCCTCGCCTTGTATGTCTTTTCCCTTTCGATTGATCGAAACTCCATGGGATTTGTGTGAGCGCATGTACATACAAAAAAAGCAACCATTGTTAGATTAAAGATTGATTGTAAAGAAAAAGACAAGATGGATTGGAACTGCCTGGTCTCTCTGAACAAAGAGTATCATGTCTGTCCTGGGAATGGAGTGATGTTCTGGACATCTTGGATCAAATTCTCCACCGATGAATGTTGATCGGCAGATGAATATCGAAGAAAGAAAACCATTTGCATCATGTCTCGATAGAGCCATGCCCCATGATGGGCGCCAACTGTCGTGGGAACGATTCCGACAATAATAAAGGATAGGGTAAAGGAGCATGATCTATGCATATGGGTGACACGATGGTTTTAGCGAGTTCGGGCCTCTCACGGAGGAGATAAAAGACCTATGTCTCGTGCTCCGGAGAGGCTTTGTTTTATCTGAGTATGTATTCGGAGATTACAATGAGAGAGAGAGAGAGGAGAACGGATCCCCATGCCAGAGCTAAGTCCTGAGACTAATGGCGAGAGAGTTGAGGGAGAAGAATGAGAACCTGCGTGAGCTAGTGGTGGGGGTGGCTTATATAGAGTGCGCCACCCCCTCACCTCCTATGTTACAAAGTGGGGCATTGATGCCATAACGTCAGCCTACTACTAAGATGATGCTTTGACTACCTTGTCGACTGTCTTCCAAGTGAGCCGTACGACCGAGTGGTTGACTGTCTTCAGAGTGGACGGTACATCGATATGTCCAAGTGGATAGTATGTCTGCTTGAGATTTATCTGGACCCACCTAATGTGCGGACCCCATGCTTTATGATATTTTGACCCTTCGTGGGCCTAACTATTATGTGTATCCCCAACACCATACACGAAGCCCACATGGAACAATTGACGAAGAAGGGAAGCAAGGAGTCCGATCAAGACCCGATCAAGGCAACTTACCGTACAAGGCAAGAATAAGTAGAGATAGACTCGAACTCTTGTAAACAGATCTAGGGCACCCGGGACCTGGCCTATTATATAAGGGCACAGGAGGGGCTTCTCTAGACAACTTACAATCACACCACCACCGTAGCACCCTAGCCGTCATCGACATCGTGCAAGCCGCCTCTCTCGCCATTGTAACCATCATCATCAATATAGATCAGACAAGCAGGAGTAGGTCTTTACGTCAACACGAGGGGCCGAACCTGGGTAAATCTCACTCCCTGCCTTGCCTGAAAACCGTCGACTCCACCGACACCGTACGTTCGCTCCCCTATTCAGAAAACCCTAGCTACTCAAGCATGGGATTTGTCGTGCTGACCCCTGATATGTCTCCATCATATCTACTTCTCCAAACTCTTTTGCCCTTGTTTTGGACTCTAAATTGCATGATTTGAATGAAACTAACCCGGACTGACGTTGTTTTTAGCAGAATTGCCATGGTGTTATTTTTGTGCAGAAATAAAAGTTCTCGGAATGACCTGAAACTTCATGGAGATCAGTTTTGGAATAAATAAAAAATATTGGCGAAAGAATCAACTGAAGGGGGCCCACACCCTAGCCACAAGGGTGGAGGGCGCGGCCACCCCCCTGGGGCGCGCCCTCTGTCCTTGTGGGCTCCTTGGACCTCCACTAACCTCAACTCCAACTCCATATATTCACGTTCGGGGAGAAAAAAATCAGAGAGAAGGATTCATCACGTTTTACAATATGGAGCCACTGCCAAGCCCTATTCTTCCTCGGGAGGGCAGATCTGGATTCCGCTTTGGGCTCTGAAGAGGGGAAATCGTTGCCATCATCATCATCAACCATCCTCCATCACCAATTTCATGATGCTCACCGCCGCGCGTGAGTTATACCATTGTAGGCTTGCTGGACGGTGATGGGTTGGATGAGATTTACCATGTAATCGAGTTAGTTTTGTTAGGGTTTGATCCCTAGTATCCACTATGTTCTAAGATTGATGTTGCTATGACTTTGCTATGCTTAATGCTTGTCACTAGGGCCCGAGTGCCATGATTTCAGATCTGAACCTATTATGTTCGTGAATATATTTGTGTTCTTGATCCTATCTTGCAAGTTATACACTACAAAAAAAGACACATCCGTGACATTTTGGGCCGAACAAAAAAATTTATGTCATACTTTATGACACTTCTATGACGATAATTGTGACAAAACCCGGTATCATCATAGATGCGGTGGGGTCCTACTTCTATGACAAAAAATCATGACAGAAAATGGGCTTTTCGTCCTGGGCGGGCCAGAGACGCAGCTGCATGACATTCTTTGGGCAGTCCATGACGGAAAAGCCCGTGGTAGAAGCGAGGGCGAGGAAAATATCGGGGTGTTCCCGGTTACTGTGGGTGGTCGGGGCCGAGCGATGCGCGTTTCTCTCGTACACGCACGCGCGTGGGTGCGAGGCATTGGGCTCTAGCTGAACCAGAGCGATTGCAGTGCAGGCTACGCGTTACTGAAGCTGAGCGATCGATCGATGGTGTTAATCGAACTGATCGGCGATTCGCCGCTCTCGCTGCTAATCTGAAGCCGATCGATGCTGCCTCTGGATGAATAGTGGCGTTCTTTGGGGGTTTGGATGAACAGTTCCCGGTGGGGGTGGATGAACAGGACCCCGTGGTGTTGCCTCTGGATGAACAGTGAGCGTTGCTGGGGGGTTTGGATGAACAGTTCCCAGTGGGGGTGGATGAACAGGACCCCGATCGATCGAGCCTGTTGGGGCTGGATGAACAGGACCCCATGGAGGGTAGGATGAACAGGACCACCCCGTGGAGGGCAGGATGAGCAGTAGACGGTGGAGGGCTGGATGAACAGTAGCCCGTGGAGGGGTGGTTGAACAGGAGCCCGTGGAGAGGGCTGGTTGAACAGTAGCCGATGGAGTAGCGTGCGGTGGAGGCTGGATGAACAGGAGCCCGTGGATGAACAGTCGCAGGTGGAGGCTGGAGGAGGTCGAAGGTGGATGAACAGTAGCCCGTGGAGGCTAAAGGGGGTCGATGGTGGAGATGAACAGTATCCCGTGGAGTCCCGTTTTGTGGTACGCCACACCCCTCCCGATGAATAGGACCCCCGTTTCGACCGTAGCGCTCCAACACAAGTCCGTTTCCTCCGTTTTGCGGTACGCCATACCCCTCCCGATCAACAGGAGCCCCGTTTCGACCGTAGGAGGTCCGTTTCCTCCGTTTTGCGGTACGCCAGACCCCTCCCGATGAACAGGATCCTGTTTCAAACGTGGCCGGTCGAACACAAGGCCGTTTCCTCCGTTCTGCGGTACGCCAGGCCTCGTTTCCATCTGCTGTTCCGTCCAAGCCCTCACGGTGAACACGACTACGCATTCCGTTTCGACCCAGTCGGTTGGCTCCCCATGAACACGACGACGCAGTCTCTCCGTCCCAACCCAGCCATGTACACGAGCCCTGGTCGTACGTATGCGTGAGTAGGTGTTCGAGACCCTGCCCGTATGTACGTAGGTGGCCATATTTTCTTTCTTGCACACTGGCCGTTGTACGTACGTGTACATGCTACGTGCGCGCCTCTACTACGACCCCTGCGCGCCTCTACATCGACCAATATGTACATACACGTTTGCAACCAGAATGACAACGCTATGTACGCTTCGACCAGGTGGGTCCCGACTGTTAGGCACTACCTTGCATGCGAAGATGTAGCTGGTGGGTCCCAGCAGTCAGGGGGGCGAATCATTTTTTGCCCAGACGCACTTCCTTGCGTGCGAAGATGTAGCTGGTGGGTCCCAGCAGTCAGGGGGAAATGTTTTTTTCACGAAATACGGTGGCCCGTCAGGTGGGTCCCACCTGTCAGGTGGAGGAATAATTATTTTGCGCGTAATAAGGAGGCACTTCCTTGCTGCGGCCGTGGACCCAGCTGTCAGCCTCTCCACGTACAGTCCATGTCCGATGGAAGCCGTTCCTTGATCACATTGACCACGCCGCGCCGAGAGCACCAGGGTGGTGGACGACGGCGAGGCCTAGGAAGGGGACGACGTGGAGCCGGGGAAGACGCGGCAGTGGATGCCCATGCGTAGAGGAGTACGAGGGTTCACTGGTTATTGCTTGTGTGAGGCTGTCGCCGCCACGAATAACAGGGGTGTGGGTGAGTAGAGTGATGGCCTCGGCGGCGGTGGGAATAGTAGGGGCGGTGAGGCCTCCACGGCAAAGACAACCCAGCCACGAGGCGGAGCATGCGGCGGCGACCGGCGCTGCTTTGGTAATTTGGAGCAAGAAGACCAGAGGTTGAAGAAGCACTAAGGCCGTTGGATGGACATTGTACGGTCACTGGAGCTATAATCGTGCATATTGACTAAGTTGACAAAGCCCTCCGTCCCCATCAACTTAGTAGGCCCACAAGTCAGCCTCCCACTATACTGGGTCCCAGCTAGCGGGGGGAGTATTCATTTTTCGTGCGTAATAAGGAGGCACTTCCTTGCGTGCAAAGATATAGCTGGTGGGTTCGAGCTGTCAGCGGCGGTAATGTTTTTTTCATGAAGTACAGAGGCCCTTTCGGTGGGTCCCAGATGTCAGGTGGAGGAATCATTATTTTGCGCGTAATAAGGAGGCATTTCCTTGCGTGCGGCCATGACCCAGCTGTCAGCCTCTCAATGTACAGTCCACTTCAGATGCATGTCGGTCGTTGACCACGTTGACCAGGCCGCGCCGAGAGCACTAGGGCGATGGACGACGGTGAGGCCTAGGAAGGGAACAACACGGAGCCAGGGAAGACTCAGCAGTTGTTTCCCGCGAGGGAGAATCTGTTGTCTGAGGTTTCTTGGTTCGTCTGTCGTCACCGGAGAATAACAGCAGGTGTGGGTGAGTAGAGGGATGGCTAGGCCAGCGATGGGAGTACGGTGGGGCGAGGCCTGCACGGCAAAGACAGCCGGCCGCGAGGAGGAGAGAGCAGCAGTCCACCGGCGCTTGTTTGAGCGGAGCGGAGCAAGAAGAGAGAGATTGAAGAAGACGACGGTCGTTGGATGGACATCCAACGATCCTTTGTAAGGTCAACCTTGTTTTTAGGAAAGCCTCAAATCTGTGGAAAACATCATACAACCCATCTGCCATTATTTCTAATAATATACAGCCCATTTTCTAATTCTTAAGGTTTTTTTGGAGCCCATATTCTTTTTGTTAGCATTACAGCCCATATTGTGGCCACGGTTAAAAAATTATACAAAATTTTGCATATTTCGGTGCGGTCCGAACTGTTTTTAATCCCAGAATTTTGAGTCACGTTCAAACTGATTTTAAAAATAAATATATATCAATATAAAATCCAACAAATTGTCCACGCATAAAAATCAATGCAATTTAAAATCTCAAAAAAATTTGAAACTAATTGTCGGTTTGATGTGTTTTAAAAATGTACATCCCATTTCTCATTACTCATAGGCCATTTTCTCGGCCAGCCGAATGAAAGCTCTCCTCGTCTTGAAAGATTTGTAGCCCAACAGGCCTGACAAAGCGATTTACTTGGCAAATCGCAAAAAAATTAGGCTGTGGCCGTGGACCCAGCTGTCAGCCTCTCCACGTACAGTACTCTTCCGATGGAAGTCGGTCGTTGACCACATTGATCACGCCGTGCCGAGAGCACCAAGGTTGTGGACGACGGCAAGGCCTATGAAGGGGACGACGCGGAGCCGGGGAAGACGCGGCAGTGGATGCCCACGTGGAGAGGAGTACGAGGGTTCACCGTTCGGTATGTCGTGAGGTCAATGCCGCCGCAGGCCTGGCTATCGGTGGGAGTAGTAGGGGCGATGAGGCCTCAACGGAAGCACAGCCGACTACTGGAGGCAGGAGCAGGCGGTCTCGCCGGCGCTGGTTTGGGCGGCTGGTGCAAGAAGAGCAGCGATTGAAGAAGCAGCAGGACCGTTCGATTCAAATCCAACGGTTACTGCTGCTAGAATCGTTTGTTAACTAAGTTGACAAGCCCTGCGTACGCGTCAACTTAGTAGGCCCACAGGTCGGCCTCCCAACCGGTGCGCCCCAGATGTCAGTGGGAGGAATCATTTTTTCGCGTAATAAGGAGGCAGTTGATTGTGTGTGGCCAGGCAGCGGAGGGAGTAGGGTGGGCCAGGGAAGCCTGCGCTGCATCATAGTGGGCCACAAGAGGAGGGAGCAGGCAGTCCTGCCGGCACTAGTTTAGGCAGCTGGAGCAGGAAGATCAGAGATTGAAGAAGCACGTCGGCCATTGGATGGACATCCAACAGTCACTACTGCTAGAATCGTGTGTTGACTGACAAAGCCTTGCGTAAACAAGTCGGCCTCGAAATATGTGGCGTGTACAGCCCATTTGCTATTATTTTTATAATTTTACTCATTTTCTAATTCATATGGAATTTATTGCAGCCCGTTTTCCATTTTTAGAATTGTTGCCCATTTTCTGGTCAGTACCAGGGTTTAAACAATTAACTAAATATGTGGGAAATTTTGAAAATTCGCAATTTTTTGCTAGGGAACAAAATATTATTAATCCAAAAATTAGTACCATACTAAAACAAATTTAAAATAAATTAGTACTATGTCATGTTAAATCCAATGAAATACATTATAAGATATCGGTGAAGAACAAAAACAAAAGAGAAACTAATATCCCATTTGCTATAATTTTTTGGAATTTTCAACCCTTTTGATATTACTTTTAATGAGACATCGACCATACTCTTTGGCCAGACGGAATGCATCCCTCCTCGTCTTGAAAGATTTGCAGCCCAAGAAGTCGGAGAAAACAAATAGGCCTAGCTTGGGTATTTTTCAAAAGAAATCTTGGGCTACCAAATTTCCCAAAGAAAAACTGCTGGGCTGGTCATGTTGTTAGGCAGACCACAGAGACCGCACAACCCGTTTATAGCCTGCTCCTCCAATTACTACTAAAAAAAGTTGTGCAATTCTGTCGTTAATGACTATACGTTGAAAATGATGTGGGTCCCAGATATCAGCAGGGTGGATTAGAGTAAAAAATGAGGGGTTCATTTGAGTAGTAAAAGAGGCGCTTGCTTGTGTTCGGAGTGGACCTGGTGGGTCCGTACAGTCATACTCACAACTACAGTCCTCTCCCGATTCACTATGTTGACAGGGACCGTTTCAAAAAAAAACTATGTTGATAGGGAGGGACGGCGGCACCGCGGCGAGCGCACCAAGGCGGAGGATAAAGTGTTGTCGCCAATGTGCTAGGCTGGGTTGGACATTCTTATTGAAAAATAAAAATGGACCAGATCTATTTACGACGTTGACTACGATTTGCATGGGTCCGCTGGTTGCAGGAAGAAAATGCTGGGAGAAAGAAGACTGGTCGCTATCTTTGCCGAAGAATAATATCGACTAAATGTAACGACGCTATCATAGGAAATAATATCTTCCTATTAAATCGTGAATTTAAAGAACTGGTGCATGAGCATTTAGCTTTATTTATTTATTTACTTATTTATGTTTAGGGGACCATGAGCATGTACAGGCTGGATTCATGTGAGAGCCTCCTTCCGATTAATTATGGGCTTCTCTATTGGGCCTTCATCGGTGGGTTGCATGTTATCAACAAGTGGAAAATGTGTTCCGTACGAAAAATAGTAAGCGCTACGTACTGTACGGGGCACTAAAGGATCAAACCGTGCAACGACTTTCAAAACATTGTGTTTGTCGTTCTAACAACACATTTATTCAACCAATGTATTTAAATATACTACTGATTGTACATTGAAAACAGCAGCAGCAACAACCAAGGCTGGGGTGCAATGAAGCGATGGCAGGCCGTAAGAGTGAAGACGCAGCTCTCTTCCAAACCAAACATCATCCATCATTACAAAAGGGCTACCAAAAAGAACAAGTGTATGCATCAAACTAAATAAAGATCCTACTACACCAAGTGTACGATCTAACTAAGCGGCTCAATTACACGTTACTATTTATTAAGTGTGGAGATTGGTGACGGCTTGAACCAGATGGGTGCTGACGGGGAAACTCCAGCCAGCGGTCGAAGTCGATACTTGCGACCCTCTCTCCTACTTTGGGCTGCGAGGCGTGGCGGCACATATCAGGGTATGGTGCATGCAGAGACGCATGGTATGCTGTGTACACACAGTTTTTCCTGATGAATGAAACTGCGCTGCCATCATGATCCTTGCCATCGGTTATCTCCTGGTTAATCGGATAATTCAGTCCAACAAACAGAGAGAGTGTACCAAGGCTACTTACCAACCTCCAGTCAAAAATTCCTGAAGGCCCAGAGAAGCTGGGATCCTGCTCAAAGACCTTGTAGTGACTGTGATTGTATTCCGCGAAACAACACGTCCGGTACGTGTGAACGATCATCAATCGTTCTTCGTCGTCTGATCGAGCCAGGAACCACCTGCAACTGCCATGCCGCTTTTCTTTGAAAGGTTCTGGAATTAGGAAGGGTAGGGACACCAGGCGGCCTACAACATCATATCAAGTTGGAGTCAAATAACCTTCAAAAAAAGTTGGAGTCAAATAAAAAAGGGCTCTTGATGTAGTCAATCTTAAGAACAGCATGTTATGAGCATGAATATTTTTTCAGTAAATGTTGACAGTAATATAAGCAAGCCATCATGATATCATAGGAAAGTAACATACTACTGTAACAGTCGTTTGTAGCGATGACTAGAGTAGGCCAGCAATACGTCTAGCCATACAAGGAGTCGACAGCGTAAATAAAGCCCTTGTGTTCAATGGCATCAGAGAACCATGGAGGATGTATGATCCTGCGATGGACGTGCCGATTTATCCACTTACCGCAGTGACCTGTCAGATAGGCGAGACCGCGGTTGAAAAACGCAATTAGCCTGAAGTCTTTATAATTCACAGATCTTGTGGGCACTTGGCAGATTACAACCTTGAGCAAATCAAACTTGGTATCATGTTGTCTACTGTAAGATTCCGAGTATTCTGGGCCACGGTGCCAAAGCAGTGCAGTGTTAATCGAAGGAAGGGGGATCAATCGCCGGGTGTAGACCTCCACGAGCATCCAGCTGCCGCGACCGTCGACGAGCACCATCCAAGACGTGTTCATGCTGACCCAGTACATACCGTTAATGTAGTTGAGGGTGACGGGGATCAGATCACAGTCAAGGGGGTTGATGCTCGCCACCCTACGATCGTTATGCTGCATGACACGCTGTTTCTGAAGATCAGGCGGCATCAGCAAGCAAGGAGCTGTCTTAAAAAGCTCCGGCCTGAGGGCTTTGAGTAAACGGTATAGCCCCGACGAGCACACGGTGAGCGGCATGGTACTGAGATTGTCCACATGTGAAACAATGAGCTTGATTACCTCTGTGGGGAGTGAATTCCAGCCACTCTTTCGGCGGACGCTGCTCGGTTCTGCCATTGTTAGTGCTTGGGTTTCGGATGAGGGGGGAGGCGCCTTAGCGGGGATGGAAGATTGGACAAGGGGGGGGGAGGCGCCTTAGCGGGGATGGAAGAGCGGACAAAGATGGAGAAGGGAATATGTGCTGCGGGAAGTGGACAGGTGATGATGACTACAGCACGCCGCTTGACTTACGAGACACATACCAGCAGCGTAGGGTCATATCGAAGTCAGACAACTTGCTTGAGTGATCACAGTACCGTACTCCCTACAGTACCTGCTACTATGCCCTAGCTTGCTTGAGTAGAGTAGGAGTAGTGGAGTAGGACTCTACTCTACTACTAGCACCGGGGGAGTAGTATGTTCTAATCTAAAATAGTTATAAACTTCAATGCCCGAGCGTGGAACGACTACGAACCGCCATCGGTGCTAACTCCAATCCTGCAAGTCATGGATTTGTTTCTTTTTAACTTTCTGTACGAATCTGTAGCCAGCCCGCAAGTCATGTACACTGTACTGACAGTGGAACCCACAGAGTACTTAGAATACAAGATTAAGGATGCAATTAACTTTCTATAGAGGGAGAATCATACACGCAATTAACTCAAATGGATTGGACGTGACTCTATTATTCTCCAACGGCAACCGACAAATTTCCTCCCGCGGGCCGGAGTAGGTTTCTCGGTTTGCATGCGGGTTTAACGGAGGGATTTGATGGAGGCGAGGAGGCGTGTTCAGCCGGGCGTGCAGTGGGCGACGCAGTACTATTCGGTTTGACAACTACAACTACTATATTATAAAAAGCAAAGAAGAGTAGTAGAGATAGAGATAAGAATAGAGACTAGGGAGGAGCACCATCTACTGCTTCGTGGGCTACTCCTGCGCTCCATTCGGTGGCCGCAACGTCCCCTACAGCCACTCCCTCCTGCGCTCCATTCGGCGGTCGCTATTGAAATTTGGGGAGCGCACTCTCGCGACTGCTAGCAGCGACGACTTCATCGATGACGACTTCTTCCCGACCTCGGCAACCTCTTCCTCAACGACATGGGCGACAACCTCAACGCCAATGGTGCTGCTCCCGTTCCACCGTATGTGTTTCTGTCCTTCCTGTTTGAAATCGTGGTAGAATTCATGTTTCTATTTTGTGTCCTAGATTCGATATATTCATCTACTATGCTAGTCCGCATGATTAGTTTAATCTCTGTTATAGCCGTCATGATTTATTTTGTAGTAAATCTCGTAGTACCTTTCTCATATATTCAACTGGCGGAACGTCCCCTACAGCCGCTCCCGTTTCATGGACGGCCTGGTCGATGCCTCCAAGGAGCCCTTCATCTACTGCTATGAGTGCCCGGTGCCATTTTGGGGCTCGGCGGCGGACATCGTGCATCACCTGACGCAGGCGTGCGGCGATCACTACTGGCCCTTGGCGAAGAACATCAAGTACGAGATGTGCTACCCGTTCACCGTGCCGGAGTCGCTGGAGGATCAGCGCCACCTGCTAGTCTCGGAGAAGGATGGCAGCATCTTCCTCTTGATCGTGGCCACCGGCGAGGCCTGCGCAGGCCGCCGCCACATCTCTGTAGTGCGTGTCAGGGGCGACGCCGCTGACGCTGACACTGACACGAGGCCAATGTACGGGTGCGTGCTCACTATTACTACACCTCGGAGGTACGTGGGCGGCGACACTGGCTACGTCAAGCTGACTTGGACTCTGCCGAGCTGGGACCTTCCCGCCGATGTGGACATGGAAGGCGATGGTATTATTTGACCCCCAACAATGTGCATGGGGACTCCAAGGAGGTTCACCTGGACATCTGCATTACTAAGTTAAATGTTGATCATTAGTCTTCGCTCAATGTAATCCGCTGTCTAAGCATGTGGAGACTTCCATGCATGATCTTGCTCTATTGGAGTATCGCGCATGAATAGAAGTCTATCCATGTATGGTTTAGTCTAGAAACTTCCATGTGTGAACTTTTACTACAGTACTGGTGAAAGACTTATGATGAACCATTTCTAAAATATCCTCTGCCCCCTTCCAAGTCATCCTGATTTAATCCCTCCATCTAGGTGTATAAGGGCATGGTTAATACTTAAATAGTATAGCCAACTGTTGACTATAAGAAAGTGCCATGTCATCTGTAGCCAACATGTATAACAATGGATACTCAAAAACTAATTCTTGAAGATCATTTCCTGGAAAGCACAATAAGAGTTATTTCTTCACAAGTTTTGGATGCAGGTTGAACAGTTGAGCGCAATTTTGTTTGCAAAAGATACTTTTTTATCTATTTCACCCGGATGTTTGTGAGCTCTAGAGATGAAATAATATCCGAACAAACCTATCGATATCCGTTACACATGAGATGACCCCCACATCCTTTGTCAAAATAAACAACTCCCGATCAATGCATTTCACTCTTACATGCAATGCACGGCACCTACTATAGATTAATACGACCAAAAATTGAACTAACATTATATATAGTACGATAAATGATGATGCATGTCACCTAAAATTATATCATTGAAAACTATGTTCAAATACGAATCCAACGATATTGTTTTTGTTGACATGCACTAACATTTTCTCAGTTAAATCTTCAGTCAAATTCAATGGGGGATAAACCACGACCGATGTAGTAGTACTAGTGTAGAGGGCGGCGCTGCACGAAAGTCTCACCCCGCTCGTGGCGCGGCAGTAAAGCCGTCATATCACAAAACCCAACCACTCCCAGTAATAAGTGGCCTGGTAAAATAAATGGACAAGCAACCATCACATTCCTCCGTCTTTTTTGCATTTCATCTCTCTGCATTTACTTTCTCCGGTTCATCTCACACACTCGATCCCTAGCTACTACTCCTAGTATCCCTAGCTACTACTCCTAGGGCCAGTTTGTTTGGCGACTTCCCTAGCTTTTCCATAAGACTAGTCACAGTGGAGAGTAACATTAAGGCGCCTCACTCATTTATTTGGGCTTCTAAACTACTACTAGTAGTACCTCCGTCCTGGTTTATTCCTCACCATTGTAATTTGTGCTAAATTTTGACCAAAGATTTAACTGATAAAATGTTAGTGCATGTGACATGCACTAACATTTCATTAGTTAAATTTATGATCAAAATTTGACACAGATTACAATGGGGACCAATAAACCAGGACGGAGGTAGTAGTTATGGGATTACTAATCTAGAAGCCTAAAAGAACTGGCCCCTGGTACTCCTACTAGTAGTAGTACTCAAGTTGGAATTCCAATTGCACTTCACAACTTGTTAGGCAAAAAATTCGATACAGGGTGTAGGAAGCGGTTTGGGAATTTGCATGCCTTTCCGACCAGTGAGATACTCCGTACAAAGTACGAAAGAGAAATAACCACAGAGAAGGAAGGTGAAAGTAAACAATCGAACGAGCATTTTTGCATTTGTTTTGCATTGAATCATTTCACAAGCTTGACTAGTGATGTTTTTCTACTTTTACAAAAACCGCATTGTAATGTTAAAACGTGCATTTGCACGTACATAAGTAATAGTAGTACTCCCTCCGTCTAGGTGTATAAGTCTTCCCTCCTTCTTGGTCACGGTGCACAACCAAAGATGACTTATTGACCTAGACGGAGGGAGTAGCACAGTCTGCAAGCATATATAGAGAGAGACGTGTAGTGCGATAGTATATAGTAAAGTTTGTGCTATATGCACATACTTGCAAAATGCGTACGAATACACAAGGTTTCCAAACTTTCCCTTTTACATACTTAATTAAGGACGTTAATAATTCCTGAACGATCGGGATTTATCATTTGCCTCCAAAACCTAATGAGATCGCCTTACGAAACAAAAATTATACTCCTACTAAAAGCCACGGTGCTCGCAGGAGCGCTTGCAGCGCGCCACAAGTGCCCTAGTGCGCGGCCGTTTCCCAGCGCACTGACAAAACGCCTCTTCCTCAGCCTCGCAACTCGTGAGGTGCTGATTGGCGGCTTGCCGGCGGGCGAGCGCGATCTCACCGGTGTGGTGATCCGGCGCCAACGGGTACTCCTCCTCGCTGGAAGCGTGCACCCGGTCCACGTACCGCCAAGCGTAGATGAGGCGCTTGGGCCCGACTGCACTCAGGGCGTCGGCACGGGCGTCCTCTGCCACCCTCACGGCCCTCGCATGAGCCTTCTGCCAAAGGGCCAATTGCCTGACTCTCTCGGACGCGACATAGGCCTCCCAGGCAGCTTGTTCTGCGGTGCGCTTCTCTTCCTCGGCCTTCTTCTCCACCTCTTTTTTGGCGCGCTCTACTGGAGGCAAAGCCTCCCACAAGGCGACATCAATTTATTTCCAAAGCTCCTCAAGGCTGGGGGGGCTCGGCGGCGCGCGGCGGTGTTCTCCTCGTGGCGGGGAGCCGACGCGTCCTCGGCCAGCGTCTTGGCGAGATTGGGAACACCGACGCGTCCACCTCGACGCGTTGTGGCGAGGAGCGGAACCCCGACGCGTCCTCCTCGAGTAGTGGCGGCGAGGAACGGAAAGGCGATGCGTCGCGTCGCGGCGAGGAGCAGAACGCTGACGCGTCCTCCTAGACTAGTGGCGGCGAGGAACGGAATGGCGACGCATCGCGTCGCAGCGAGGAGCGGAACGCCGACGCGTCCTCCTCGACTAGTGGCGGCGAGGAACGAAACGACAATGTGTGACCGTCTGCGCGGTGCGGCGAGGGGCGCCTAGGGCTTGGAAGGGGCGATGCCATGGTGGTCAACGTGAGAGGGAGGGGGTGGAGATAGCGATGAACGTGAACGTGAGGGGGAGGAGATAGCGATGTCGTGGGAGGCGCAGTATTTATAGAAAGCAATGGCACACTGCTACCTCTTGAGCATTGCGTTGGTTTTCCCTTGAAGAGGAAAGGGTGATGCAGCAAAGTAGCGTAAGTATTTACCTCAGTTTTTGAGAACCAAGGTATCAATCCAGTAGGAGGCTACGCGCTAGTCCCTCGCACCTACAAAAAACAAATAAATCCTTGCAACCAACGCGATAAGGGGTTGTCCATCCCTACACGGTCACTTACGAGAGTGAGATCTGATAGATATGATAGTATAATATTTTTGGTATTTTTATGATAACGATGCAAAGTAAAATAAAAGGCAATGAAAATAGCTAAGTGTTGGAAGATTAATATGATGGAAAATAGACCCGGGGGCCATAGGTTTCACTAGTGGCTTCTCTCAAGAGCATAAGTATTTTACGGTGGTCGAACAAATTGCTGTTGAGCAATTGACAGAATTGAGCATAGTTATGAGAATATCTAGTTATGATCATGTATATAGGCATCACGTCCGAGACAAGTAGACCGACTCCTACCTGCATCTACTACTATTACTCCACACATCGAACGCTATCCAGCATGCATCTAGAGTATTAAGTTCATAAGAACAGAGTAACGCCTTAAGCAAGATGACATGATGTAGAGGGATAAATTCATGCAATATGATAAAAACCCTATCTTGTTATCCTCGATGGCAACAATACAATCGTGCCTTGCTGCCCCTCATCCACCGGGAAAGGACACCGCAAGATTGAACCCAAAGCTAAGCACTTCTCCCATTGCAAGAAAGATCAATCTAGTAGGCCAAACCAAACTGATAATTCGAAGAGACTTGCAAAGATAACCAACTATACATAAAAGAATTCAGAAGATTCAAATATCATTCATAGGTAAACTTGATCATAAACCCACAATTCATCGGTCTCAACAAACACACCGCAAAAGAAGATTACATCGAATAGATGTCCACGAGAGAGGGGGAGAACATTGTATTGAGATCCAAAAAGAGAGAAGAAGCCATATAGCTAATAACTATGGACCCGAAGGTCTGAGGTAAACTACTCACACTTCATCGGAGAGGCTATGGTGTTGACGTAGAAGCCCTCCGTGATCGATGCCCCCTCCGTGAGCTCCTAACAGGCCCCAAGATGGGATCTCGTGGGTACAGAAGGTTGCGGCGGTGGAATTAGGTTTTTGGCTCCGTATCTGATCGTTTGGGGGTACGTATGTATATATAGGAGGAAGGAGTACGTCGGTGGAGCAACATGGGGCCCACGAGGGTGGAGGGCGCGCCCCCCTACCTCGTGGCCTCCTGGAAGCTTCCTTGATGTAGGTTCCAAGTCTCCTGGATCATGTTCATTCTGAAAATCATGTTCCCGAAGGTTTCATTCCATTTGGACTCCGTTTGATATTCTTTTTCTGCGAAACTCTGAAATAGGCAAAAAAAACAGCAATTCGGGGATGGGCCTCCAGTTAATAGGTTAGTCCCAAAAATAATATAAAAGTGAATAATAAAGCCCAATAATGTCCAAGACAGAAGAAATATAGCATGGAGCAATCAAAAATTATAGATACGTTGGTGACGTATCAAGCATCCCCAAGCTTAATTCCTGCTTGTCCTCGAGTAGGTAAATGATAAAAACAGAATTTTTGATGTGGTATGCTACTTGGCATAATTTCAATGTAATTCTTCTTAATTGTGGTATGAATATTCATATCCGAAAGATTCAAGATAAAAGTTCATATTGACATAAGAATAATAATACTTCAAGCATACTAACTAAGCAATTATGTCCTCTCAAAATAACATGGCCAAATAAAGTTCATCCCTACAAAATCATATAGTTTAGTCATGCTCCATTTTCGTCACACAAGAATGTTCTCATCATGCACAACCCCGATGACAAGCCAAGCAATTGTTTCATACTTTAGTAATCTCAAACTTTATAAACCTTCACGCATACATGAGCGTGAGCCATGGATATAGCACTATGGGTGGAATAGAGTATAATGATGCGGGTTATGTGGAGAGGACAAAAAAAGAAAGTCTCACATCAACGAGGCTAACCAATGAGCTATGGAGATGCCCATCGATTGCTTTTAATGCAAGGAGGAGGGATTGCCATGCAACGGATGCACTAGAGCTATAAATGTATGAAAGCTCAACAAAAGAAACTAAGTGGGTGTGCATCCAACTTGCTTGCTCACGAAGACCTAGGGCACTTGAGGAGGCCCACTGTTGGAATATACAAGCCAAGTTCTATAATGAAAAATTTCCACTAGTATATGAAAGTAACAAAACGAGAGACTCTCTATCATGAAGATTATGGTGCTACTTTGAAGCACAAGTGTGGTAAAAGGATAGTAGCATTGTCCCTTTTTATTTCTCTTTTTTTTGGGGCCTTCCTTTTTTTATTTGGCCTTTATTTTTTGGGGGGACAATGCTCTATTAAATGATGATCATCACACTTCTATTTATTTACAACTCAATGATTACAACTCGATACTAGAACAAAGTATGACTCTATATGAATGCCTCCGGCGGTGTACCGGGACATGCAATGAATCAAGAGTGACATGGATGAAAGAATTATGAACGGTGGCTTTGCCACAAATACTATGTAAACTACATGATCATGCTAAGCAATATGACAATGATGAGCGTGTCATGATAAACGGGATGGTGGAAAGTTGCATGGCAATATATCTCGGAATGGCTATGGAAATGCGATGATAGGTAGGTATGGTGGCTGTTTTGAGGAAGATATAAGGAGGTTTATGTGTGAAAGAGCGTATCATATCACGGGGTTTGGATGCACCGGCAAAGTTTGCACCAACTCTCAGTGTGAGAAAGGGCAATGCACGGTACCGAAGAGGCTAGCAATGGTGGAAAGGTGAGAGTGCGTATAATCCATGGACTCAACATTAGTCATAAATAACTCACATACTTATTGCAAAACTCTACAAGACATCAAAAACCAAGCACTACGCGCATGCTCCTAGGGGGATAGACAGGTAGGAAAAGACCATCGCTCGTCCCCGACCGCCACTCATAAGGAGGACAATCAAAGAACACCTCATGTTTCAAATCTGTTACATAACGTTTACCATACGTGCATGCTACGGGACTTGCAAACTTCAACACAAGTATTTCTCAAATTCACAACTACTCAACTAGCACAACTTTGGTATCACTACCTCCATATCTCAAAACAATCATCAAGCATCAAACTTCTCTTAGTATTCAACACACTCATAAGAAAGTTTTTACTATTCTTGAATACCTAGCATATTAGGATTATTTAAGCAAATTACCATGCTATTTAAGACTCTCAAAATAATCTAAGTGAAGCATGAGAGATCAATAGTTTCTATAAAACAAATCCACCATCGTGCTCTAAAAGATATAAGTGAAGTACTAGAGCAAAACTATATAACTCAAAAGATATAAGTGAAGCACATAGAGTATTCTAATAATTTTTGAATCATGTGTGTCTCTCTCAGAAGGTGTGTACAGCAAGGATGATTGTGGTAAACTAAAAATCAAAGACTCGAAACATACAAGACGCTCCAAGCAAAACACATATCATGTGGTGAATAAAAATATAGCTCCAAGTAAAGTTACCGATGGAAGTAGACGAAAGAGGGGATGCCTTACGGGGCATCCCCAAGCTTTGGCTTTTTGGTGTCCTTATATTATATTGGGGGTGCCATGGGCATCCCCAAGCTTAGGCTCTTGCAACTCCTTGTTCCATAATCCATCAAATCTTTTACCCAAAACTTGAAAACTTCACAACACAAAACTTAACAGAAAATCTCGTTAGCTCCATTAGCGAAAGAAAACAAAAGACCACTTCAAGGTACTGTGATGAACTCATTCTTTATTTATATTGGTGTTAAACCTACTGTATTCCAAGTTCTATATGGTCTATAAACTATTTTATTAGCCATAGATTCATCAAAATAAGCAAACAACACACGAAAAACAGAATCTGTCAAAAACAGAACAGTCTGTAGTAATCTGTAACTAACGCAAACTTCTGGAACTCCAAAACATCAGCAAAAATAGGAAGACCTAGAAATTTTGTTTATTGATCGTCAGCAATTGGAATCAATATTTTATCACGTTGTGGTGATTTTCAACAATTATTGTCGTGAACAGAAAGTTTCTGGAATTTTCAGCAAGATCAAATAACTATCATCCAAGAAGATCATATAGGTTTAACTTGGCACAAACACTAATTAAAACATAAAAACACAGATAACCAGTGGCTAGAACAAATATTTATTCCTAAACAGAAGCAAAAAGCAAAAAACTAAAAATAAAATTGGGTTGCCTCCCAACAAGCGCTATCGTTTAACGCCCCTAGCTAGGCATAGTAGCAAGGATAGATCTAGGTATTGTCATCTTTGGTAGGCAATCCATAAGTGGCTATCATAATAGATTCATATGGTAATTTTATTTTCTTCCTAGGGAAGTGTTTCATGCCTTTCTTTAATGGAAATTGGAATCTAATATTCCCTTCCTTCATATCAATAATTGCATCAATCGTTCTAAGGAAAGGTCTACCAAGAATAATAGGACATCAAGGATTGCAATCTATATCAATAACGATAAAATCTACAGGCACATAGTCCCTATTTGCAACAATAAGAACATCATTAATTCTTCCCATAGGTTTCTTAATGGTGGAATCCGCAAGGTGCAAGTTTAAAGAGCAATCATCAAAATCACGGAAACCTAGCAAATCACACAAAGTTTTTGGAATCGTGGAAACACTAGCACCCAAAATCACACAAAGCATAACATTCATGATCTTTAATCTTAATTTTTATAGTAGGTTCCCACTCATCATAAAGTTTTCTAGGGATAGAGACTTCCAACTCAAGTTTTTCTTCATAAGATTGTACCAAAGCATCAACGATATGTTTGGTAAAAGCTTTATTTTGACTATAAGCATGAGGAGAATTTAGCACGGATTGCAACAAGGAAATACAATCTATCAAAGAGAAATTATCATAATTAAATTCCTTGAAATCCAAAATAGTGGGTTTATTAATATCTAGGGTTTTGTTCTATTCAATCCCACTTTTATCAAATTTAGCATCAAGATCTAAAAACTCCAAATTTTTGGAACGCCTTCTAGGTAAAGGTGGATCATATTCAGTCCCATCAGTATCAAGATTCATATTGCAAAACAAAGATTTAATAGGGGACACATCAATAACTTTTAGATCTTCATCTTTGTTTTCATAAAAATTAGAAGAACACGCTTTTATAAAGCAATCTTTCTTAGCATGCATCCTAGCGGTTCTTTCTTTGCACTCATCAATGGAAATTCTCATGGCTTTGAGAGACTCATTGATATCATGCTTAGGAGGAATAGATCTCAGTTTCAAAGAATCAACATCAAGAGAAATTCTATCAACGTTCCTAGCCAATTCATCAACTTTAAGCAATTTTTCTTCAAGCAAAGCATTGAAATTCTTTTGCGAATTCATAAATTCTTTAACACTAGTGTCAAATTCAGAGGGCATCTTATTAAAATTTCCATAAGAATTATTGTAGGAATTACCATAATTATTATAGGAGTTACTAGGATAAGGCCTAGGATTAAAGTTCCCTCTGTACACGTTGTTACCAAAATTATTCCTATTAACAAAATTCACATCCATAGATTCATTATTATTCTCAATCAAAGTAGACAAAGGCATATCATTAGGATCCGAAGAAACACTCTTAGTAGCAAATAATTTCATAAGTTCATCCATCTTTCCACTCAAAACATTAATTTCTTCTATCGCATGCACTTTTTTATTAGTAGATCTTTCAGTGTGCCATTGAGAATAATTAACCATAATATTATCTAGGAGTTTAGTAGCTTCTCCTAAAGTGATTTCCATAAAAGTGCCTCCCACGGCCGAATCTAAAAGGTTTCTAGAAGCAAAATTCAATCCGGCATAATTTTTTTGTATAATCATCCACAAATTTAAACCATGAGTGGGGCAATTACGTATCATTAATTTCATCCTCTCGCAGGCTTGTGCAACATGTTCATGATCAAGTTGCTTAAAATTCATAATATCGTTTCTAAGAGAGATAATCTTAGCGGGAGGAAAATACTTAGACATAAAAGCATCTTTGCACTTATTCCAAGAATCAATACTATTTTTAGGCAAAGACGAAAACCAAGCTTTAGCACGATCTCTAAGTGAAAAAGGAAATAGCTTCAATTTAACAATATCATTGTCAACATCTTTCTTCTTTTGCATATCACACAAATCAACGAAGCTATTTAGATGAGTAGCGGCATCTTCACTAGGAAGGCCGGCGAATTGATCTTTCATGACAAGATTCAACAAAGCAGCATTGATTTCACAAGATTCAGTATCGGTAAGAGGAGCAATCGGAGTGCTAAGGAAATAATTATTGTTGGTATTGGTAAATTCACATAATTTGGTATTATCTTGAGCCATTGTGACAAACAAGCAATCCAACACACGAGCAAACAAGAGACGGTCAAAAAGAGGCAAACGGAAAAGAGAGGGTGAATAAAACGGCAAGGGTCAAGTGGGGGAGAGGAAAACGAGAGGCAAATGGCAAATAATGTAATGCGGGAGATAAGGGTTTGTGATGGGTACTTGGTACGTTGACTTTTGCTTAGACCTCCCCGGCAACAGCGCCAGAAATCCTTCTTGCTGCCTCTTGAGCACTGCGTTGGTTTTCCCTTGAAGAGGAAAGGGTGATGCAGCAAAGTAGCGTAAGTAGCGTAAGTATTTCCCTCAGTTTTTGAGAACCAAGGTATCAATGCAGTAGGAGGCTACGTGCGAGTCCCCCGCACCTACACAAAACAAATAAATCCTCGCAACCAACGCGATAAGGGGTTGTCAATCCCTACACAGTCACTTACGAGAGTGAGATCTGATAGACATGATAGGATAATATTTTTGGTATTTTTATGATAAAGATGCAAAGTAAAATAAAAGGCAATGAAAATAGCTAAGTGTTGGAAGATTAATATGATGGAAAATAGACCCGGGGGCCATAGGTTTCACTAGTGGCTTCTCTCAAGAGCATAAGTATTTTACGGTGGGTGAACAAATTGATGTTGAGCAATTGACAGAATTGAGCATAGTTATGAGAATATCTAGGTATGATCATGTATATAGGCATCACGTCTGAGACAAGTAGACCGACTCCTACCTGCATCTACTACTATTAATCCACACATCGATCGGTATCCAGCATGCATCTAGAGTATTAAGTTCATAAGAACAGAGTAAAGCCTTAAGCAAGATGACATGATGTAGAGGGATAAATTCATGCAATATGATAAAAACCCGATCTTGTTATCCTTGATGGCAACAATACAATACGTGCCTTGCTGCCCCTACTGTCACTGAGAAAGGACACCGCAAGATTGAACCCAAAGCTAAGCACTTCTCCCGTTGCAAGAAAGATCAATCTAGTAGGCCAAATCAAACTGATAATTCGAAGAGACTTGCAAAGAGAACCAATCATACATAAAAGAATTCAGAAGATTCAAATATCGTTCATAGATAAACTTGATCATAAACCCACAATTCATCGGTCTCAACAAACACACCGCAAAAGAAGATTACATCGAATAGATCTCCACGAGAGAGGGGGAGAACATTGTATTGAGATCCAAAAAGAGAGAAGAAGCCATCTAGCTAATAACTATGGACCCGAAGGTCTGAGGTAAACTACTCACACTTCATCGGAGAGGCTATGGTGTTGATGTAGAAGCCCTCCATGATCGATGCCCCCCGTGTGAGCTCCTAACAGGCCCCAAGATGGGATCTCGTGGGTACAGAAGGTTGGGTTGGTGGAATTAGGTTTTTGGCTCCGTATCTGATCGTTTGGGGGTACGTAGGTATATATAGGAGGAAGGAGTATGTATGTGGAGCAACATGGGGCCCACGAGGGTGGAGGGTGCGCCTGGGGGGGTAGGCGCACCCCCTACCTCATGGCCTCCTGGAAGCTTCCTTGACGTAGGGTCCAAGTATCCTGGATCATGTTCGTTCAGAAAATCACGTTCCCGAAGGTTTCATTCCGTTTGGACTCCGTTTGATATTGTTTTTCTGCGAAACTCTAAAATAGGCAAAAAAACAGCAATTCTGGGCTGGGCCTCCGGTTAATAGGTTAGTCCCAAAAATAATATAAAGTGAATAATAAAGCCCAATAATGTCCAAAACAAAAGATAATATAGCATGGAGCAATAGAAAATTATAGATACGTTGGAGACGTATCACACACCTACGTAAGATATTGACTGAGCTGCACTGACTTAACTACAGGTCCAGTTGCGCCCAAGTTTTTTTTAATACTGATTTTGGGGCTGTTTGGTTCCCAGCCACCGTTTGCCAAGCCAAAATTTGGCAGCCACAGTATAGTTGGCATGTGTTTGGTTTTTGCCACACTTTATTGCCCCTATGGCCCACTTGTCATAGAGACAATTTTTTGCCAACTTTTGCCAAAGTTTGGCGTCCAAAGTGTGTGTGACTGAGAGAGAACGTGTGTATGTGTCCATATGTGTGTTGTGGTGGAAGGGCAATGTGGAGACGGTGTGCGTGTGATGGATACATAGAGAGGTGTGAATGTGCAAATGATCATGCATGAGTGAGACATAGACAGATGCCGATACGTTGTGTATACATGAGAGAACGGTCTTCTAATTTACTGTGTGTGTGAGAGAGAGAGAGAGGGAGGAGCATCCGTAACACAACAACCATCTCTCTCGATTCGTCCGTCCCTCGCATGATCGCATGTAACATATGCATCAACGCGCACATTTTGACACCCTCACCCGGCCCCTACCCACCTTAAGGCCCGCACATCGCTCTCTATCTCGCACGCACAATCTCTTCGTGAATACCCTGTTTAGCAAGTAGCTTTCCATCACATACACACACATTTCTCTCCTTAGGTTTGTTTTCTCTCAATATCTGACACACACACACACACACACACACAGCACACAGCACACCCACACCCCTCCCCCGAGCACACAATTCATCCCCATCCAAGGTTATATGGCGACCACTCTCGCTTGTGCTTCTCTGCACCCAGCATGCACAACACCTCAATCTTCAAAGAGGGCATCGAGGAGATCGAAGACGGCAAACACACTATGCTAGAGAATACGGGGCCATTTGGAAGCAGGATGATGTGATGACGGCTGACTGACTCCTCCCCCCACCCTCTCTCTCTCGCACAAAATTACCAATTCCTCTCTCCCTCACACAAATTTATCAATCCCTCAACCCACGAGATCCTTCCCCTCTCGTCCATGTTTTTCCAGCTCTCTCATCAAACCTGTTGTCTCTTCTCCTTCCACGTGTACAGAATCTGGATGCACGCGCATCTCACGTATATTACATCTCCATCTTTCTCACAGACCTAACTTCTTCCTCTCTCTTTCTCTCTCTATCTCCCTCTCTCTGTTTCATTAGGTTTGTCTCCTACTCTCTCGTCCACATACATACAATCTTTCCCGCCCTATCTGCTCCATCTTCGCAAGCTCTCTCTGCACGTTTCATTCACACATTGGGATATGTTCAAAATGTTGCTTTTATAATGGCTGATGTAGAGTTATTGTTGGTTTTGCTGCATCCTACAAAGTAATAACTATGAAATGCATTTTGATTGTCATTTGACTGGGATTATGCGAGTTTGAGCATGTTGTGAAGTACTATAGACCTCGTATACATCTTGGAATTCGACAATGATTGTAACTATTGAAGTGTATGGACCATTACATTCGAAGTCAATAGCCTAATATATTTATTTCACAATTTCAACAAATGATTAATTCACTACATACTAAGAAAACAAATGTGTACACCCTCCATTTTTATTTAAGTCTGCGTATTAGCATTGGTCAAAGTCAAGTTTTGTAAACTCTCAGAAAGTTTATAAAAAAAATATTAACATATACAATAACAAATAAATACCATTAGATTCATTATTGAATGTACTTTCACATCATACATATCTGTTATGGTGAATGTTTATATTTTTCTATAAACTTGGTCAAACTTTAGGAAGTTTGACTTCAGTCAAACCTAATATGCAGAGTTTACTAGTACTACTCGCTAGTTGCTTAGCCTAATCACCCAACGCGCCACACGGGGAGTTTAGTGTCACAAAATTTTGAGGTCGGCGGGAAAATCTCCCGCGACCCTGATTCGAGCAGTGGGAAGTTACCATCATAGCCTTCGGAACAGGCCTACAGATGACGGTTGGTAGGGGCTGTTTTCGTAACTCGTGTTCACCCTACCCAGCCAACCCCACCCCGCACCCGAGTAGTACACCTGAATACTCCCCATTTTCTATCCCCACCGCAAAATAGACTTCTCCACGACACCGCAGCCTTCGTGCTCCTCCCCTTCTACATCGGCACACTCGTCCACCGTAGCACATCTACCTCATCGACGACCTCGTACACCGCACTGGAGCCGGTCCATCGTCGTCGTCGTACACTGAGCCTCTTCCCCGGCACCGTCTTCCACGGTCTCAGATCTGCTTCCCGAAACCCGACGCCAAGCGCAGAAGCACCACTGTCGTGGACAATGAACTGACTCCCGTTGCTGACCATGACTCACAGAGGCTGCCGCGACCATCGTTCTCCTCCTCGATTGGTAATGTGTGTATTGAATCACTTAGCAGTACATGTGCAGTTCCAATCTTGTTCATACCTACCCTTCAAATTTCCTGGGTGCTATTGTTCCCGTAAAAGTAATTGGTTATAGCCTCCATAATCCAACAGAATATCAGCTTGTAATTGTGCGTCGCTCCTGTATCGCGCTGTGCTTGGGTAGGTATTTCATCTGCAACCAGTAGTGTGGCAAATGATGGATAGTTTTTTAGAACTAGCAAGATGTCCATGAGTTGCACGCATCAAGATGCATTTGTATGAGTAGTTTATCTTGTGGGAGAAAAGGATGAACGAGGGAATGCCTTATTTGTAAGTGTGGAGAGGGGTGTGGGTATTTTTTTGCAAAATACCCACGGTTTCCTTCCTATCCGTTGGATATAAATCGGATGGCCTATATTGCAGGATGGCAGGAACACCATCATCACCAACTCTGTTTTTTATAAGAGTAGGGAAAAAGTAGAGAAAAAAATAGAGAGTAGAGAAGTAGAGATAAATATTAAATATAAAATAAATATAACAGTAGAGAAGAGAGTAGAGATAGCAGAGACGTCGGGAAAGGATTGCGCGCGCGGGGGAAAAAGCGGCCGGGCGTGCGCTAGTTTTGGCGCGCGGCGTCTGGCGCGCTTAATAAAATCCAACGCCCTCCCACCGCTCTGTGCCTTTCCACCGCTCTCTCCCCACTCTGTGCCTCGCCACCGCTCTCTCCCCGCTCTTTCTCGCCTCGCCGCCACGGCGCCACCATGCCGTCGCGTCACCGGGAAACTTGGGGATACCGCGGTCTGCGCGCGCCCCTCCGGCAGCTTCTCCGCCGAGATCCGGTTCCGCGGGATGCACCTCGCCCTCGGCAATTTCGACACCGCCAATGAGGCCGCCCACGCGTACGACGCGGCGGTGTAGCGCCTCCGGTGGCCTCATAGAACATTGAACTTCCCCAACGTGCCAACGCGGGAGCGGGCACAGGAGCTCGCGCCTCTGCCGCGGCTTATCACCGACGAGGATCGTCGCGACAACCGGAGGCGGGAGCACCGTCTCGGCATTGCCGAGATGGACGAGGAAGCCATGGCACTGTGGCGCCAACGCTTCCCGCAGGACATCATCAACAAGCGCAAGTTCTACGAGCAAAGGAGGGCGGAGAGGGATAAGAGGAGGGCGGAGCGAGCCACCTATCGCGAGGACAAGCGTAGGCAAAAAGCGGACGCTCAATTCAACATGAGGCTAGGAGCAGCGTCACCCTGGGAATCCGACGACGATCGGTATCTTCACGCCTACAGTCAGACATCGGAGGAGGACATCACCGAGGAGGATTCAGACGACGAGGAGTAGTTGAATAATCTATATTTTTTATCTATCTATGCTGAGAACTATCCTCTACTCTCTATCTCTACTTCTCGATCTTAGCACTGTAAACGCTTTTTTAAAGCGCCGCGCATTGCGATTCTGTTGGAGATGCTCTAACATGGCAGACGAGTGCTTTAATGTTGCCCACAAGATGCGCGAGTATTGCTAGTAGTATATTTTTCTTACCATGTTGAGATTTTAAAACCACGAGTGCGAACATGCAGAGGAGCAATGAAGACAAAACACGGGATATTGGGGACATCTTCAAGGAGCGTGGCAAGTTAAAGAGGAGTTGCACCGAACCTGTAAAACAAGCTTTGGTAAGTAACACCCTTTCAATTACTTTCGTTTAGCCTCGTGTTCTTTGATGTGTATATGTTGTAGTTTCTGTTTCTCTTAAGCCTCGTGTTCTTTGATGTGTCATAAGAAGAGTCTTAATCGTCCTAATGCTTTCGTTTTTAGCTTGATGTAGGAAGTGGGTGTTCTCACCTTGTAGTCTGTTTTTATATTTTTTTTCCTTTTGAATTCACTTCTCCCAGTTCTGTTTATCTGGCTTCTACTAAATGGATCTGGGTTGCTCTGAGTAATTATCTAAAAAAGAAGTAACTTCATGTTAGGATGCAGTTCCTGCGAGGAGGGAAGTATGGTCAACCTCAAGATCATGTTTCCAGAATGAGGCTGGATTACACACAAGGTGTCAGTTCCCTAATGATGATGGATTAGACACAAGGTGCAAATTCCGAGATGATGCTGGATTACACACAAGCCAGGTGGAGTCGTCAGCTGTTCGTGTCCTCGTGGCTCTAGTAAAGGCTGAAAGAAAGCGTGCAGCAGCCCTTGAGAATGTAGCTGAGTTCCTGAAGAAGCGAAAAGAGCAATCAGATGCTCTCTTCACCCATGCCCAAGAAGAGATGGAAGAAGCCGGAAATAAGCTAGCAGAGGCAGAGCAGGCTAGGCGTCTCCTGCTATCTAAAACTGTTGTCAATACAAAATTTCCTTCATAGTAGCTAGGTTCAAATGTTTATCCAGTCAGCATGCCTATTGTGATGTCCGTGCATCTACTGATGTGGCACAAAATAATTTTTTCGGGTCATGTAATAATAGCAATTACTTTCCAAACAATAACAGATGAAGCATTGGACATGGTATAGTTCACGCGCAAGCCCGACATTCCAAGTTCAACTTCCACATCAAACTCATGTTCATAGATATCTCCACATTCATACATAATGTCCACAACCATGATTCACTTCAAAGCCAAAAAAATTGAGGAGAGTTATGAATAAAGAAAAACCTCTAGTTCCTGCTACCAATGTGAGCACAACAAGTCATGACCATGCGTAATTAATTATATTTTGGTCACTTTTTGTGTTCTAAAATGTCGGACGGCTCGCGGAAGGACGTGTTGCCGGCACACGCGCGGATTCAATGAAGGTAGGCGGGGCAGTCTGAAGCCGGTTGCATGCGGCGAGGAGGCGTGTTCATCCAGGCCTGCAGCCAGTGGAGCCCTCTTGGCCGGCTGATACGTCTCCGTCATATCTATAATTTTTGATTGTTCCATGCCAATATTCTACAACTTCCATATACTTTTTGGCAACTTTTTATACTATTTTTGGGACTAACATATTGATCCAGTGCCCAGTGCCAGTTCCTGTCTGTTGCATGTTTTTGGTTCCACAGAATATCGATATCAAACGGAGTCCAAACGGGATAAAAACGGATGGAATTATTTTTGGACTATTTGGAAAATCTGGGAGAAAGAACAACGCGAAACGGTGTCCGAGGTGGCCACGAGGCAGGGGCCAACGCCCATAGCAAGAGGGCGCGCCCCCCACCCTCCTGGGCCACCCGTAAGGCGGTTGATGCCCTTCTTCGGCCGCAAGAAAGCTAATTTTTGGTAAAAAAATCACGGGAAGGTTTCAGTCCAATCGGAGTTACGGATCTCCAGATATACCCGAAAGGATGAAAGGGCAGCAGAACAGAACGCAGAAACAGAGAGATAGATCCAATCTCGGAGGGGCTCTCGCCCCTCCCACTCCATGGGAGCCAAGGACCAGAGGGGAAACCCTTCTCCCATCTAGGGAGGAGGTCAAGGAAGAAGAAGAAGAAGGGGGGCCCTCTCCCCCTTGCTTCCGGTGGCGCCGGAGCGCTGCCGGGGCCATCATCATCACCGCCATCTTCACCAACAACTTCACCGCCATCATCACCAACTCTTCCCCCTCTATGCAGCGGTGTAACCTCTCTCTTACCCGCTGTAATCTCTACTTAAACATGGTGCTCAACGCTATATATTATTTCCCAATGATGTATGGCTTTCCTATGATGTTTGAGTAGATCTGTTTTGTCCTATGGGCTATTTGATGATCAAGATTGGTTTGAGTTGCATGTTTTATTATTGGTGTTGTCCTATGGTGCTATCCGTGTCGCGCAAACGAGAGGGATTCCCGCTGTAGGGTTTGCAATATGTTTATGATTTGCTTATGGTGGGTGGCGTGAGTGACAGAAGCACAGACCCGAGTAAGTAGGTTGTTTGCGTATGGGATAAAGAGGATTGATACTTTAATGCTATGGTTGGGTTTCACCTTAATGATCTTTAGTAGTTGCGGATCCTTGCTAGAGTTCCAATCATAAGTGCATATGATCCAAGTAGAGAAAGTATGTTAGCTTATGCCTCTCCCTCAACTAAAATTGCAATAATGATTACCGGTCTAGTTATCGATTGCCTAGGGACAAATAACTTTCTCGTGACAACAAGATCTCTACTGAAACTAATTTAGTTGTGTCTTTATCTAAACAGCCCCTAGTCTTTATTTACGCTCTCTTTATTATCTTGCAAACCTATCCCAAAACACCTACAAAGTACTTCTAGTTTCATACTTGTTCTAGGTAAAGCGAACGTCAAGCGTGCGTAGAGTTGTATCGGTGGTCGATAGAACTTGAGGGAATATTTGTTCTACCTTTAGCTCCTCGTTGGGTTCGACACTCTTACTTATCGAAAGAGGCTACAATTGATCCCCTATACTTGTGGGTTATCAAGACCTTTTTCTGGCGCCGTTGCCGGGGAGTTATAGCATGGGGTGAATATTCTCGTGTGTGCTTGTTTGCTTTATCACTAAGTAATTTTTATTTGTTGTTCTTAGTTGTTCTCTATCTTTAGTTATGGATATGGAACACGAAATACCAAAAAAATTAGGTGTACTTGCTACTCATGGAGATGGGGAACCTCCTAAAACCCTCGATGCTGGTTATGTGAAAGATATTATGTACTACTCTAATAATCCTGAGAAATCCCCATTCAATTATGTAATGGGAGTAATGTTGGATCAATGAATACTTTAGGGATTATCGCTTAACACAAAAAGGGAAACTATTATGGGATCAAATTAATATATTGAAGTGGTATGCTTGGCAACTATTCATGAGTTATGATTATACTTGTTGCTCTAGGATGAAGGCTCCACACCTTCCCTTTTCATGCAAATTTAATGATAATAAAACCTTAGCTTCTTATGCTAATAGTATATGTGATTACTATGATGTGGAGCAAATAGAAGAATTTGTTGCTTTTATGGGTGCTTATGAAATTGAATCTATGTTTAAAGAGTTTGAAGATTTTGATGATGCTGCTTATAGAACTGAAAATTTAGCTATCCTCAAATATTGTTATGAGAATTATGAATACAATGCCGATATTAATGCACTCATTGAGAAAGTCTCCGCTGTCCAAGAAGAGACTAATATTTTGCAGAAATCTATGGAAGAAGAAATTGATGAAACTGTGAGCTCATTGGATGAAAAAGATGAGGAGGAGAGCGAAGAACAAAAGGAGGAAGAGCGGATTGATCACCCGTGGCCACCTTCTAATGAGAGAAACTCTTCAACTCATACATTGTTTAATTCCCCTTCGTGCTTACCGAAGGATGATTGCTATGATGACTATTATGATCCCGTTGATTCTCTTGAAGTATCCCTTTTTGATGATGCTTGCTATGCTTGTGGCCAAGATGCCAATATGAATTATGCTTATGGAGATGAACTTGCTATAGTTCCTTATGTTAAACATGAAATTGTTGCTATTGCACCCACGCATGATAGTCCTATTATCTTTTTGAATTCTCCCGAATATACTATATCGGAGAAGTTTGCCCTTATTAAGGATTATATTGATGGGTTGCCTTTTACCGTTGCACATGATGATTTTGATAGATATAATATTCATGTGCTTGCTGCTCCTACTTGCAATTATTATGAGAGAGGAACTATATCTCCACCTCTCTATGTTTCCCACACGATAAAATTGCAAGAAACTGTTTATACTATGCATTGACCTTTACTATGTGTGCATGAATTGTTCTTTTATGACATGCCGATGCATAGGAAGAGAGTTAGACTTCTTTGTTGCATGATATATGTTGCTTTGTGCTCACTACTAAATTACAAATCATTGCTAATTAAAATTGGCTTTGATATACCTTGGGATCCGGGTGGATTCACTACTTGAGCACTATATGCCTAGCTTAATGGCTTTAAAGAAAGCGCTGCCAGGGAGACAACCTGGAAGTTTTAGAGAGTCATTTATTTCTGTTGAGTGCTTTCATATAGTTTAAAAACAACAAAAATAAAGAGGGAACCCAAAACTTTTCAAAAGGAAAGTGAAAGTGAGAAAGACAAGCATTGTTGAAGTGGGAGAGCTCCTTGAACTTTGTTCATCCTCACGAGAACTTTGTGAATCTTGATTACAGAAACTTCTCAACAAAAATAATTATCCCCTTGTACAATTCCATTGTACTATAAAAATAATGTGCCAAGGTTTGCCTTTAGGATGTTTACAATGCTTGTTGGTTTGTGCGGTGCAGGACAGAAACTTTGTCTGTAGTGCGCGAATTTTAATTTTTTACTGGAACATCAAATGGTTCTGATTCGTTTTGCGCTGTCTTTCTGTACAAATTTTTTATTTTTACTAATTTTGGCAGAATTTTTCAAGTATCATAAGTATGGTGAATGTTCAGATTGCTACAGACTGTTCTGTTTTAGACAGATTCTGTTTTTGATGCATAGTTTGCTTGTTTAGATGAAACTATCAATTTATATCAGTGGATTAAGCCATGGAAAAGTTATGCTACAGTAGACACAATGAAAAAACAAAATATGAATTGGTTTGCAACAGTACTTAGAGTAGTGATTTGCTTTATTATACTAACGGATCTTACCGAGTTTTTTGTTGAAGTTTTGTGTGGATGAAGTGTTCGATGATCGAGAAGGTCTCGATGTGAGAAGAAGGAAGAGAGGCAAGAGCTCAATATTGGGGATGCCCGAGGCACCCCAAGTAAATATTCAAGGAGACTCAAGCATCTAATCTTGGGGATGCCCCGGAAGGCATCCCCTCTTTCTTCAACAAATATCGGTATGTTTTCGGATTCGTTTCATTCATGTGATATGTGCAAATCTTGGAGCGTCTTTTGCATTTAGTTTTCATTTTTTATGCACCATGCTGGTATGAGTTGGTCCTTGGTTGATTTATAGAATTCTCTATGCACTTCACTTATATCTTTTGAGTATGGCTTTATAGAATGCTTCATGTGCTTCACTTATATCATTTGAAGTTTGGATTGCCTGTTTCTCTTTACATAGATAACCGCCATTTGTAGAATGCTCTTTTGCTTCACTTATATTTGTTAGAGCGTGGGCATATCTTTTGTAGGAATAATTAAAACTCTCTTGCTTCACTTATATCTATTTATAGAGATGACAGGAACTGGTCATTCACATGGTTAGTCATAAAACCTGTCGGGGGAGAGCTGATCGTTCGTGCCCCACGAGCACCTATGGGACCTGGGAGGGCCCCTTTGTGGTTCGGAGGGGGGCGGAGATTGCGCAAAGAGCGGATCGAGGCGATGCACACGAGCGGATTTACCCAGCTTCGGAGCTCTCCGGAGAGATAATACTCCTACTGTTGCTTTGTGGATTATCTTGTGTTCTTGCTAGGGAGCAATGCTGGCTACAAGACCTAGCCCGAGTGTGATGAACTAAGTCGAGCTGGACTGAAACCAGCCAACCCTCTCTCGTTGCCCTCGGGCCTCCTTTTATAGGTCCAAGGGGTTACCACATGTGGCTAGTAGACAAGGTTACAATGGTAAAAACATAGGTTGGTACACCGCTTTGTACAGTGTACAGTAATCTATACCTAACTCTGACGGCAAGGGACAAGAGTCATCAATGCCCGTCTCAGTCGCCCGAACAATGTAACAGGGACCGTTAAGTGCGCCTCCGTCCGCCATGATGGTGGCTTGTCAGCGCCGTCTGCCGCTACTCCCCGCTGGCTGCACGGCCCGTCGACACGCGTACTTGGGAGAGCCCCGTGGTGACACGTTGGCGGGTGAGCTGGAGCGGAGATGAAGAGAGGTCGCCTGCCCCGGCAAGCGCCTTGCCGTGGCGGGAACCTTGTCGCGCTTGGGGGTTCGATGCCGCCAGCCTTCCGGCAAGCTCCTCTTGCCGGGCCTTGTTTCCTTTGCGCCTGAGTGGCCTTCCCGCAAGCTCCTCTTGCCGGGTCTTGACTTCTTTGTTCTTAAATGGCTCTAAGGGGCCGCGAGGACCTTGGCGGCCATCAAGCCGCCCGGCCGTGGGCGCTGCAACTGCCGTGCAGACGAGTTCGGGTACTAGGGTACCCTACTCTAGTACACCGACAGAGCCCCGGGCTGGGCCACACACGGCGCTAAGCTCTGTTGGGCCAGGCCCAAAACAAAGGCACGGGCGTGGGTCTTGATTACGCCGTTACTCGCTTTGGACCCACCACGCCTCCCACGAACGGCACGCGTCGGACGTGGCGTTGTGGGGAGATCGTGGGGCTTTCTTTAATGGGAAAAATCGAACGCCTGTCCCTCTCCCTTTATAAGCGGGAAACCGGGCAGGGGCCCACTTGCCCTCGCTGTCACATCGAAAACCCCGCCGCTTTCCCTTCCTTCTCGAGCCCACGAGAGCGACGCCCGCCTCCATCGCCACCGGTGCCACCCACGCCGTCGGCTTCCTTCACCACGACTCCCTATGGCTCCGAAGGCCGATAAGGGGAAGGGCATGAAATCCGCCGAGGCGCAGCGGCTCGCGGCGCTGCGGAAAGAGCGGGCCCTCTTCGACCCCTTGCTCAACAGGAAGGAGCTGCGGGATATGTACTACCTCTTCTGGTCGACGGTGACCCGGGCGCATCCGCGCACGAGGGTCATCTCCGCCGCCACATCTGATAAGGTCTCCATCGGGTACCCTTTCTTCGCGATTTTCTTCTGGCGCGGGCTCTGCCCGCCCTTTTCTGAATTTTTCTATGATGTCATGAACACCTATGGCCTCCGCCTTCTTGACTTCACTCCCAACACCGTCCTCACCTTGGCCGTTTTCGCACATCTTTGCGAGAACTTTGTCGGGGTCCACCCAAATGTCGCCCTCTTCCGCCATTACTTCTCACCCCGCGTAGAGAGAGGAGAGCCTCTTGCCGGAGGAATTGCATGGACCTCTAGGATCGGCAAGAAGGAAGCGTATCTTGACGGAAAGTTGCGCAGCAAGTGGGAGGAGTGGAGGGCTGACTGGTGCTGGATCTTAGAGGAGGAGCCACAGCCTTTTACTGCCCTCAAAGAAGACCCCTATAGTTCGTGGCAGCGATTGGAGCAACTTGGCGCGGAGGACCACAAGTTGAAGATTGCCACGACTAGGATTTACGCCCCGCAAGCGTGGCTTACCGTGAGGGGCAGTTGGCGCGACTTCCTTCGCCGCGCATTGCACCCTTGCAGGAGAAAGGGAGACCTGCTTGGGAGTTCCGAACGCGCGGACATCATGAAGCTGCGCCCAGGTTTGAATTGGAATTTCACCACCACGGAGCTTGACGGCATGCCGCGGAGCTGTTCAAGCTCAAGCGGATAACCCTGGATGGTGCATGTTGCCGAGGGGAGTTGTGCCCTTGTGCAACAACTCGTCGCTTGATAGCATCCGCGCGATAATGCCGTTGTGCGATTCCCATGGGATCGTTCCAACTTGGCAGGAGCCCGCCGATGACATAGTGCAGCAGTTCTTCGACAACTTGTCTGAAGTGCCGATCCGCGCCGACGAGAAGAGGCGGCTCACCCGCGACACCACTGCTCAGGAGATGGCGCGCATCGCCACAAGGTTGGAGGAGGCTGCAGAGGCCGCTGCCGCCGGCGCGTTTGGGTTCACAGTCGAGGAGGCAGAGAGGGCCGAGGCGGCAAGCCTTGCCGACCAAGAAGAGTTCATCGGTGAGGAGGAGCAGACCGAGCCCGACAACGACCCAAGTGAGCCTGCTGGGCGCTCTCCTCCGCCGTCAAGTAGCTTGCCGCAGGAGGAGCCGCCCCTCCAAGGAGACGTCTTCGAGGACCGGAGAAGTGGCGGGGAGCACACGGTCCAGCAGCCGCCTCGCCCGCCCGGCCGCGCTCCACCGCGACAAATCATGTTGCTGGAGCGCCTCATTCCGCCGCGGCGACGGGAGCAGGGCCCTCTGGAGTCGCGGCCCCTGCACCCGCCAAGCGCCAGAGGGAGTCCTCTCCCCCGATCCGTCGCGCTGGAGCAGAGTTTGATCTCTCCGCCCTCAGCTCCGAGGAAGAAGAGGAAGAGTAAGATCTTGCCGCTGCCATTTGTAATCTTCCAATTTATTGCTTTATCTTCTATCTGACTGGTTCCACTGAATTTTCTTCTTCAGGGCGTCAGCTCAGAGGGCGCCGAAGAGGGCCAAGACTCCGGTGGTTGTCGTCTCAGACGACTCCCCTGTAGCAACAGGGGGCACGTCCGGGACTCCCTTGCCGGATCCGGCAACCCTTCAACAGAGCAGCCCCCAGCACAGCCCCCAGAGTAAGTATCTGGTATGCTTCCCGTGGTTAGGCGCGCTTGGGTGCTTTTCCGTTACTTATATCTGGTTTGTTGGATTTTGTAGGAGCAGAGCAGCCACATCATGGAGCACCGGAGGCTACCCCCGAGGTCCAGCCTCATCAGGAGGCCCCGGAGGCCGCTCCCGAGATTCTGCTTGCTTCAACTACGCCACCAAGGGAGGATTCTCCGCCGAGGGAGCGCTCTCCGGCAAGGGAGGCTTCTCCGACAAGGGGAGCTTCCCCGACAAGGACTGGCGCCAACGACCCTCCGGTGGTGGAGGCCGCGGCCACAGGCCCCACTGCAGGTAACCTTCTTGTCTTGATAGTTTTCCTTGGGTCCTGCTCTTCCGTTTCTCTCTTTCGAATATCTATTTGATTTGCGCTTCCTCCTTCTGACCACCAGATCCATCCGCCGGAGACCCGATGGAAACCGAGGCTGCCGGCGAGGAAGACGCCGGCGGCGACAGTGTCGGTGCCGCCAACATGGAGGAGGAGGAAGCTGGTGCTGACAAGCCCGCCGGTGAGGAGGCTGCCGAGGCCGCTGGCGCAGAGGCTGGGGAGGAACCCGGCGATCGCACTGACGACCCGGAAGCCGCAGGAGCGCTAGGCGCTGCGCCGACCGCCGATCCCCCCGCCACCGATGCCGCACCAGACTCCGAGGAGCCCCAGCCCGACGCCTACCTGAAAGCCGGTGAAGGTGTCTTCATCAAGCTCCCATGGGCATCAAGCTCCAGGGCGCCAGCCGAAGGGGAGACCTTCGATGCGGAGTTGCTTGCCTCCGCCGGGCTGTCGCTGGTTGATGCCCCGAGCAGCAGCAGTGGTGAGCCCGAGGAGGAGCAGCTGCTAAGGAGGTTGTTGTCGCTCTACCGCGCCCGACAAGCCAAACTGGAGTCCAGGGAGGCGCTTGTCGCGAGGGCGGGAGCTGACTTGGAGAAACGTGCGGAAGAGCTCCGACGCGCCAACAAAGAGACTCTCCGGGACATAGCAGAGGCTCGGGGGCAGCTTGCTGAGGAGCGCACGGCCTTCATCCTGGAGAAGGGCGAGGTTGAGGAGCAGCAGAGGCTTGCCGGTGAGAAGCTCTCCGCTAGAGAAGGTGAGCTGGCTCAGCGGAAGATCAACCTCGACAGCTTCGAGGAAGATCTTGCCTGCTGAGCAAACGATTGGCGGGCCGCTCCAGGAGGCAAAAGATGCTGCCGCGGCTGCTGAGGCCGCCAAAGGGGAACTGGAGACGAGGGTGGCTCAGCTGGAGTCCACCCTCTAGAAGAGTGACGAGGAGGTCGCCGGGTTGAAGCGCGAGCGTGAGAAGGACGCTTACACCCTCGGCGAGCTGCAAGGTCGTTTGGCTGAAAAGATCAAGGAGATCGATGCCGCCAAGGACGTCAAGGCGGATCTGGAGCTGAAATTGACCACCTTGACGGAGACGTTGAACGGCGCCAGAGAGCGGGAGACGGGCCTGCTGGAGAAAATCAAGGCCACCGAGGAGTTGCTGTCGAATGCCGTGACCGCCCAGAATAATCTCCGGGACAGCATAATGCATTGGACAGAAGGTCTTGTGGACACCGCCGCCGGCATCCACAATGAGCTGATAGAGTTGGGGATGATAGATCTTGGATATTCCACCGACGAGAACCTCCAACCCAGCGTCAAGCTCAGCCTATTCTTCAAAGGCGTGTTGGCGGGTATCCGGCGGCTCCGGGATGAGGTTCCGAAGCAACTGGCGGAGGAATCACGCCAAGTTTGTGCCGAGGCTCTCCAGAAGGTGTTGATGAAGGTGGCCTTCCGCAACCCAGGCGTCGACTTCTCCAAGGCCCTCAAGTCCCTGCCTTCATCCGCCGATGTTGAAGCGCTCAAGACCCTTGTCGCACCCATTGTGGACAGGGTGAGCGGAGTCAAGAGGCTCGAGGGCGACCGCATGGACTAGGCCGCCAAGTCTATCTTTCTCTTGTCGCTGTAGATCATGTTTTATGAGAAAAACCTATTAGATCTGCGACAAGTTATTATGTAATATACACTATCTTAGGCAATCGAATGCAATGTTATTTCCTTTACTCGATTTCTTCCCTTGTATGTTTTCACCCTACGCTTTCAGGGAAACTTGCCGGTGCAGGCACCCTTGCCCATGAAGCGCCGAAAAGCGGAACTTCAGCAGCCTGTCAAGCGGGTCGCTACCGACAAGCAACCTCGTCGCGGACTAGCCGCAGCTCACTTAAGTTGTTGAGCGGACTCAAACAAAGTAAGGGCGCGACCAGTCACGATTTGGTTCCTCCGCACACAGTTTTCCATACAAAGTACTATCGCTCGAGGAAGATAACTTAAAATTTGGAAACTGGCCGCTTAAACTTAGCAACTTAGCTTTTCTGTTGTCCATCTTCCGCAAGGCGACAGCCTCGAAGCGACGCTTGTCGGCCCACACCACTATCTTCTTCTCTCCCCGGTTAACTTGTGGGTGGATGAACCTTCTTCTTGTTTGAGAAGAAAGAAGAGAAAAGAAAGTTGTGGAGCCTAATGGCTCATTATCGCTTACGGGTGCGGTGCTGCACAAGATGTTAGTAAACACATGCATATTTGATTATGAAGGCATGTATTAACAAAAATGTGCGCAACCATAGGCTTTATCGATGCACGGGTCTCAGCCGGCTTTGTACAAAGGATTACATGCAACAGCGGCAAGACTTGTACAAAGGGTGGTTGCGGAACGGGTTCCGCAATCGCGCCTCATGGGTAAAACTTGCGAAGATGCTCTATGTTCCAGGAATTGCTCACCGAAAGCTGTCTTCGGTCTCAAAGGCGGACAGCGCGGGCCTAGTGACTCGCTTTTACCCGATAAGGGCCTTCCCACTTCAAGGCCAACTTGTTGGAATTCTTGGCGGATTGTACGCGCCAAGAACAAGGCCGCCTTCCTCAAGCTTCGGCATTAACTTTGCGGCTATGGTAGCGACGCAAAGCTTGCGGTAACGAGCAGCTCGTGACAAAGAGCTCGAAGACGATCTTCCTCGAGGAGCAGCGCGTCATCTTGTCGCAGCTGCTCTTGCTCAAGCTCATCATAAGCGAGCACTCGAGGTGACCCGTATACGAGTTCCGTGGGGAGAACTGCCTCGCTCCGTAGACTAGAGCAAAGGGTGTCCGCCGGTGGCTCGATTTGGCGTCGCCCCGATCGACCAAAGAACCACCGCAGCTCGATCCAGTTCCTTCCGCACTTGTGCAGCCCGTCGAAAGTTCTGGTCTTGAGTCCTCGCAGCACTTCAGCGTTTGCCCTCTCGCTTGACCGCTGCTTCTCGGATGAGCAATGGAAGCAAAGCAGATCTTGGCGCCAAGATCTTGGGCGTCTCGCATGAAGGTGCGACTTCGTGAACTGTGTGCCGTTGTCGGTGATGATCCGGTTAGGAATCCCAAAACGGCAAACAATTGACTCAAGAACTTGACGGCCGATCGTGGCTGTCACCTTCCTCACTGGTTCCACTTCGCCACTTTGTGAACTTGTCGATTGCGACGCATAAGTATTCAAAGCCCCGACAGCTCGGGGAAGGGGCCGAGATGTCGAGCCCCTGCACCGAGAAGGACCAGGATAAAGGGATCGTCCGGAGAGCTTGAGCTGGCTGGTGTATCTGTTTTGAATGGAAATGGCACGCTTCACACTTGGTTACTTGTGCGCTTGCATCCTGGAGGGCTTCGCCGAAGAAACCTTGCCGGAAAGCTTTGCGGCAAGTGCTCTTTGCGCCAATGTGGTGACCACATATGCCTCCGTGTATCTCGCCAACAGCTTTCGGCCCATCTTCCCGCAAATGCACTTCAATTTCACTCCGTTGAGTCTTCTTCTGTACAGGATGTTGTCAACAAACTGGTACATACTTGACTGCCGGGCTACTTTTTCCGCTTCTTCTTGCTCATCGGGAAGTTCTCCTGTCTGAAGGAAATGGACGATCTGCTGTGCCCATGTTGGAGCCTGTGGCTCGACAACAAGGACTGAAGGCTCATCTATCACTGCGGGACCATCAGCTTCTACGGCAAGGACCTGCGGGTCCGCCGGAGCTCGATGATCCCCGTCAAGCTTGCCGGAGCTAAGCTTGTCGGGAGCGTTTGCTTCAACGATACAAACGGCGTGGTTTGTCGGAGCAGACTGCTCCTCAGTGATATTTGCGTTGGTTTTAGGGACCTTCTTGGCGGCGGCTTCGAAGAGCTCTGCCGGAAAGTAGTCGCCGGAAACCAATTTTCTCTTTTTGCTCTGTCCTGTTGATGGTGTCACGGTTGGCTGAGTCAGCTTGAGCACAAAAATCCCTGGTTCCACAGGTAACTTAAGCGCAGCACATTTGGAGAGGCCATCAGCTATATCATTCTGTGCTCTTGGAACGTGTTCCATTTGCAGGCCTTCAAAGTGCTCTTCCAGCTTCCTTACTTCATCGCCGTACGCTTCCATCAACGGACTCTGGTAATCTTTATTTACTTGGCGGACGACAAGTTGTGAGTCTCCCCTGACAATGAGCTTCTTAATCCCAAGGTCCACCGCAATCCTGAGACCAGCAAGCAAGCCTTCATACTCTGCAGTATTATTTGTTGCTTGTTCCTTGGGAAAGTGCATTTGGACTATGTATTTGAGGTGTTCCCGGTGGGTGCGATAAGCAAGACGCCGCACTGCGCCTTTGCAGCGAGAAAGCACCGTCAAAGTACATCAGCCATTCTTTATTTGCCTCCTTGACGGGATGCTCGTCTCCGAATCTCTTCATCTCTGCGTTGGCCCACTCTGCTATGAATTCTGCCAATGCCCCGCTCTGGATGGTTGAAGTGCTTTCAAACTTGAGACCAAAGCTTGACAGTTCCAAAGGCCCACTCAACAATCTGCTGTCGCTTCGGATTTTGCAAAATCCTCTTCAATGAAAGCGAGTGACAACTGTTATCTCATGTGCTTGGAAGTAATGGCGCAGCTTTCTCGAGGCCATGAGGAGGCCGAAAAGCAGCTTCTGCACACCAGAGTACCTCGATCTAGCCCCCTGCAGAAGGGAACTGACAAAGTAGACTGGGCGCTGCACCATCCTCTTCCGTATCTTGTCGCAACCCTGCGCTGATCCGTCGTTGTCGGGACCGGAGCTTGACGGCGAAGCCCCCCGCTTGTCGCTGGACGCACCTGCCTCGGTCGCTGGCTCTTCATTCGCCTCCCTCTCCGCTACTAACGCAGCACTAACCACTTGATTGGTCGCTGCTATATACAGCAGCAACTTCTCTTGTGGCTTAGGTGCGACAAGTATTGGAGTGGAGGACAGGTATCTCTTCAAGTCCTGCAGCGCAGCCTCCGCTTCGGGAGTCCATTTCATTGGACCTGCCTTCTTCAAAATCTTGAAAACGGCGAGGCGCTCCAGCAGACTTAGAGATGAACCTGCTGAGAGCAGCCACGCAACCGGCAAGCCTTCTGACATCCTTGACGCGCTTTGGTGCTTCGATCTGCTCAATGGCCTTGATCTTGTCGGGGTTGGCTTCAATTCCCCGCTGAGATACAAAGAACCCGAGAAGCTTGCCGGAAGGGACTCCAAACACGCACTTCTCGGGGTTGAGCTTGAGGTTGATCTCGCGCAGGTTTGCAAACGTCTCATCCAAATCTTGAACCAAGGTTGCCCTGTCTTTGCTCTTGACCACTATGTCATCCATGTAAGCTTCTACGCTTACGTATCCGAGGTCCAAAAGCATCATGGACTACCCTTGCAAAGGTTGAACCAGCATTCTTCAAACCGAAAGGCATCCGTATAAAGCAGTACGTGCCACATGGTGTGATGAATGCGGTTTTATCTTCATCCTCTTCTGTCATGAAGATCTGATGATATCCTGAATATGCATCAAGAAATGAAAGCAGATCGCATCCAGCCGTGGAGTCAACAATCTGGTCGATACGCGGCAAGGGAAATGGGTCCTTGGGACAATCTTTATTAACATCTGTGAAGTCAATACAAAGTCTCCATTTCCCATTAGCCTTGCGTACCACTACCGGATTGGCCAACCACGTGGGGTGGAGGACTCCTCCGACAAGCCCCGCTGCTTCCAATTTCTTGATTTCTTCGCTATGAACTCTTGGCGCTTCACCGCTGCTTCCTAACTTTTTGCTTGACGGGCCTCGCGTGAGGACAAACAGCTAGGTGGTGCTCAATTACTTTCCAGGAACACCGGGATATCGATGGTTGCCATGCAAACACATCGACATTCGCCAGCAGGAAAGCAACGAGCTCGCCTTCCTATTTAGGATCAAGCGTGGCATCGATGGTGAAGGTACCACCGCTGCCGTCCCTCCTTGGCGAGCACCTTCTTGGTCTTTGGCGGAGCTGCCATCGTCTTGTTGCACTTGCCGGTGGAGCTTGATGGTGCGTCCTCGACGGTAGCGCAGCACTCCGAAGAGGTGCGCTTGCCGGAGTGGGCAACAGAGCTCTTGCCGGATCTAGTGGTCTTCTTCTTCGCCCCGGGAGCTTCAGCGGTAAGTGGTTTGCTATCTGTCGCGGCTGCTGCATCCCGGTAAATCTTGTCGGCGCAGATAAGTGCATCTTTCTTGTCGCCATGGACAGAAATGACACTTATCGGGCCGGGCATCTTGAGTAGGTTGTATGCATAGTGAGAGGCGGCCATGAACTTGGCGAGTGCCGGACGGCCAAGTATGCCATTGTAGGGCAATGGGAAATCGGCGACGTCGAACGTGACCCTCTCGATTCGAAGTTGAGCTCACTTTGCCGAATGTTACCGCAACGTGATCTTCCCTTGGGCTTGCTCCTTCCGGGTTGATTCCTTGAAAGTACCAGTTTCTTCGAGCTCGTTGTCAGGGATTTGAAGTTTCTGGAGCACTGCAGAGGAGATCAAATTCAGGCCGGCCCCGCCGTCAACCAGCATCTTTGTGACCTTGAGGTTGCGGATGGTTGGTGAGACCAACATCGGCAAGCACCCAACCGCAGTGATGCGATCAGGGTGATCCTCAATGTCAAAGATGATGGGCGTGCTGGACCACTTCAGAGGTTTGCGTGACTCTATGGATGGTTCTGCTGCATTGACCTCACGCATCCATTGCTTGAGTTGGCGGTGTGAGGTATGCAGAGACGCACCACCGTCAACGCAAAGGACCTCTGTTGCCTTTTGAAACTCCTGCTCATCAAATTCATCGTCTTCATAGTCCTCGTCATCTTCATCTTCATCTTCTTCCTTGTCGCGGCCACGGGGAGGTCTGTCTCCTTGCCGCTGCTTGGCCTTGCCGCGGCGTCCTCCCCGACCGGGCCTCTTCTTACTTATCGCACCTGCACCTTCTTGGGCTTTCTCCTTGTCTCGCCGCTCGTATTCAACTTTCTGTAGCTTAACAAGCTGCTCGACTTTCTTGCAGCTCTGGAGATCGTGGCCCTTAGTGCGGTGGATTTTGCAGTACTGCTTGTTGGAGCTGTCAGGCTTGTCGGCGGCCGCCACAGCTTGGCGCTCGGCGTCAACAGCAACCTCCTTGCCGGAGCTACCGGCCTTGGCTTTGTTGGCGGCACCATCCTTGCCGGACTGCTCGACAACTAGTACTTCTTGGTTTTTCTTCCTCCTGTTGTTCCGCCGCCGGTTATTCCTTGCCGGGAGGTCCCCTCACTGTCAGACTCTGCTCCCACACTCTCTCCTGGGAGCCTTCTTCCTTCTTCAGCGCGTGCACACTTGTCGGCCAGGCGTGAGCTCACGACGTTTTTCACTTTGCACATCGCCATCTCCTCCCTCATCCTGCGATTTCGTACATTCTGATGGAATGCACTAATCACTGCAGCAGGGTGGACGTCTGGGATGTTGTAGTGCACTCGACTGAATCTCTGGATGAATTTGCGCAGAGACTCCCCCTCCTTCTGGGCAAGCAGGTGGAGATCACTCTCCTGGCCATGAGGCTTGTGGCCGCCTGTGAAGGCGCCAACAAACTGATGGCACAAATCTTCCCAGGAAGAAATAGAGCCATCCGGCAAGTGCATGAGCCAAGATCTGACGTTTGGCTTGAGCACCAAGGGGAAGTAGTTGGCGAGGATCTTGTCGTCTCGTCCCCCCGCAGCTTGCACCGCGATGGTGTAGATGCTGAGGAACTCCGATGGGTGTGTCCTGCCGTCGTACTTCTCCGGCACATCTGGTTTGAAGTTTTTCTTGTCGGGCCACCGGACTTGCCGCAGCTCACGAGTGAACGCAGGGCAACCTACAGCAGACGGACAAGTCGCCTGTTCTTCGGGCGCATGCATATCGACAGTGGGCCCGGCGCGTTGGTCAGATTGACGGCGCGCTTCTCTTCGGCGCTTGATACGGGTTCGAGCGTCCTCTTCTTGTCGTTCCCGAAGAACTTGGCGTTGGTCGCGACGAGCTCGCGGATCCAACGATGCTGTGGAGTCGCTGTCGAGGTGGATCCGGCGAGTCGGCGATCTTGGCCTTCGGGAAGGGGAGTGTACGGTGGGTGCACCCCCGCAAGTCTCGTCGCCATCGGCTCGCGCCTTGTCGCCTCGCCCGCGATTCGGCGCTTAGTTGCCGCGGGGCGCCACCGTTGGCGGCCGATGAGACTTTGAATTGTGGTTTCTCCATTCGTCGACCTTATCGGCCGTCGGAGGGTAATCTAGTAGTAACTGAGCTCTCGCCAAGGCTTCCGCTGGTGTGGTTGGCGGCAACGGCGTACGGAGCGAAGAACGGGATGTGCTCGGACTCCTAACCAAGTTAGGAGGAGCAGCATCCCGCCCCAGCGACCGTACCCCACTCGTACCGGCATGCTGAGGTGCATGCGGGTCTCGAGGGCCTCGGGATCCTCCAGCTTGGCCTTGATCCAAAGATCGTATGGTGCCGCGGGTATCATGACGCTGTCTGTCCCGCGCCTCCTGTGATGGACGCGGTGCAGATTCGAACACCGACGCCCGCGCCGCGTTGTCTTTGGACCAGGAGGCATCGTGGGCTCTTTCGACGACGCCGGTCCCTCCGCCAGCGTTTCCCCCACCACCTGACGGCTCCGGTGGCGGTGGGTTCGACGCGGACGGCTCAGCTGCTGCCGAAGGCTTCTTCTTCGGCGCCATGTCGACGAAGACGTCGATGGAGTTGTTAGTGCGACCGCCGGACCGGGTTCACACAGCCTCGACGCCCCCTACCTGGCGCGCCAGAGATGTCGGGGGAGAGCTGATCGTTCGTGCCCCACGAGCACCTATGGGACCTGGGAGGGCCCCTTTGTGGTTCGGAGGGGGCGGAGATTGCGCAAAGAGCGGATCGAGGCGATGCACACGAGCGGATTTACCTAGCTTCGGAGCTCTCCGGAGAGATAATACTCCTACTGCTGCTTTGTGGATTATCTTGTGTTCTTGCTAGGGAGCAATGCTGGCTACAAGACCTAGCCTGAGTGTGATGAACTAAGCTGGAGCTGGACTGAAACCAGCCGAACCCTCTCTACGTTGCCCTCGGGCCTCCTTTTATAGGTCCAAGGGGTTACCACATGTGGCTAGTAGACAAGGTTACAATGGTAAAAACATAGGTTGGTACACCACTTTGTACAGTGTACAGTAATCTATACCTAACTCTGACGGCAAGGGACAAGAGTCATCAATGCCCGCCTCGATCGCCTTAACAAAGGTAACAGGACCGTTAAGTGCGCCTCCGTCCACCACGATGGTGGCTTGTCAGTGCCGTCTACCGCTACTCCCCGCTGGCTATACGGCCCGTCGACACGCGTACTTGGGAGAGCCCCGTGGTGACACGTTGGCGGGTGAGCTGGAGCGGAGATGAAGAGAGGTCGCCCGCCCCGGCAAGCGCCTTGCCGTGGCGGGAACCTTGTCGCGCTTGGGGGTTCAGTGCCCGCCAAGCCTTCCCGGCAAGCTCCTCTTGGCGGGGCCTTGTTTCCTTTGCGCCCTGAGTGGCCTTCCCGGCAAGCTCCTCTTGCCGGGGTCTTGATTGCTTTGTTCTTAAATGGCTCTGAGGGAGCCGCTGAGGACCTTGGCGGCCATCAAGCCGGCCCGGCCGTGGGGCGCTGCAACTGCCCGTGCACGAGTTCGGGGTACTAGGGTACCCCTACTCTAGTACACCGACAAAACCCTACATAAAACTTGTAGATCGCTGAATATGATATGTTTGATTCCTTGCAATAGTTTTGCGATATAAAGGTGGTGATATTAGAGTCATGCTAGTCGAGTAATTGTGAAATTGAGAAATACTTGTGTTGAGGTTTGCAAGTCCCGTAGCATGCACGTATGGTGAACCGTTATGTAACAAAGTCGGAGCATGAGGTGTTTATTGATTGTCTTCCTTATGAGTGGCGGTCGGGGACGAGCGATGGTCTTTTCCTACCAATCTATCCCCCTAGGAGCATGCACGTAGTACTTTGTTTTGATGAATAATAGATTTTTGCAATAAGTATGTGAGTTCTTTATGACTAATGTTGAGTCCATGGATTATACGCACTCTCACCCTTCCATCATTGCTAGCCTCTTCGGTACCGTGCATTGCCCTTTGTCACCTCGAGAGTTGGTGCAAACTTTGCCGGTGCATCCAAACCCCGTGATACGATACGCTCTGTCACACATAAGCCTCATTATATCTTCCTCAAAACAGCCACCATACCTTCCTATCATGGCATTTCCATAGCCATTCCGAGATATATTGTCATGCAACTTCCATCATCATCATATACATGACTTGAGCATTCATTGTCATATTGCTTTGCATGATCGTAAGATAGCTGGCATGATGTTTTCATGGCTTGTCCATTTTTTGATGCCATTGCTACGCTAGATCATTGCACATCCCGGTACACCGCCGGAGGCATTCATATAGAGTCATATCTTTGTTCTAGATATCGAGTTGTAATATTGAGTTGTAAGTAAATAAAAGTGTGATGATCATCATTATTAGAGCATTGCCCCAGTGAGGAAAGGATGCTGGATACTATGATTCCCCCACAAGTCGGGATGAGACTCCGGACGAAAACAAATAAAAAAATGAAAAAAGAGAAAGGCCAAAAAAAGAGAAGGGCCAAAAAAAGAAAAAAAAGAAAAAAAATGAGAGAAAAAGAGAGAAGGGGCAATGTTACTATCATTTTACCACACTTGTGCTTCAAAGTAGCACCATGTTCTTCATATAGAGAGTCTCTTAAGTTATCACTTTCATATACTAGTGGGAATTTTCATTATAGAACTTGTCTTGTATATTCCAACGATGGGCTTCCTCAAATGCCCTAGGTCTTCATGAGCAAGCAAGTTGGCTGCACACCCACTTAGTTTCAGTTTGAGCTTTCATACACGTATAGCTCTAGTGCATCCGTTGCATGGCAATCCCTACTCCTCACATTGATATATATTAATGGGCATCTCCATAGCCCGTTGATACGCCTAGTTGATGTGAGACTTTCTCCTTTTTTGTCTTCTCCACATAACCCCCATCATCATATTCTATTCCACCTATAGTGCTATGTCCATGGCTCACGCTCATGTATTGCGTGAAAGTTGAAAAGGTTTGAGAAACGTCAAAAGTATTAAACAATTGCTTGGCTTGTCATCGAGGTTGTGCATGATGTGAATATTTTGTGTGGTGAAGATGGAGCATAGCCAGACTATATGATTTTGTAGGGATGAGCTTTCTTTGGCTATGTTATTTCAATAAGACATAATTGCTTGGTTGGTATGCTTGAAGTATTATTGTTTTTATATAAAACGATAGACTATTGCCTTGAATCACTCGTGTCTTAATATTCATGCCATGATTAGATACATGATCAAGATTATGCTAGGTAGCATTCCACATCAAAAATTATCTTTTTTATCATTTACCTACTCGAGGGCGAGCAGGAATTAAGCTTGGGGATGCTGATACGTCTCCGTCGTATCTATAATTTTTGATTGTTCCATGCCATTATTCTACAACTTCCATATACTTTTTGGCAACTTTTTATACTATTTTTGGGACTAACATATTGATCCAGTGCCCAGTGCCAGTTCCTGTCTGTTGCATGTTTTCGGTTTCACAGAATATCCATATCAAACGGAGTCCAAACGGGATAAAGACAGACGGAGCTTATTTTTGGAATATTTGGAAAATTTGGGAGAAAGATCAACGCGAAACGGTGTTCGAGGTGGCCACGAGGCAGGGGCCCACGCCCGTACCAGGAGGGCGCACCCCCACCCTCGTGGGCCACCCGTAAGGCGGTTGATGCCCTTCTTCGGCCGCAAGAAAGCTAATTTTTGGTAAAAAAAATCACGGCAAAGGTTTCAGTCCAATCGGAGTTACGGATCTCCATATATACCCGAAACGGTGAAAGGGCAGCGAATGTAACGCGAAACAGAGAGAGAAGCAGAGATAGATCCAATCTCGGAGGGGCTCTCGCCCCTCCCACGCCATGGGAGCCAAGGACCAGAGGGGAAACCCTTCTCCCATCTAGGGAGGAGGTCAAGGAAGAAGAAGAAGAAGGGGGTCCCTCTCCCCCTTGCTTCCGGTGGCGCCGGAGCGCTGCCGGGGCCATCATCATCACCGCCATCTTCACCAACAACTTCACTGCCATCATCACCAACTCTTCCCCCTCTATGCAGTGGTGTAACCTCTCTCTTACCCGCTGTAATCTCTACTTAAACATGGTGCTCAACGCTATATATTATTTCCCAATGATGTATGGCTATCCTATGATGTTTGAGTAGATCTGTTTTGTCCTATGGGCTATTTGATGATCAAGATTGGTTTGAGTTGCATGTTTTATTATTGGTGTTGTCCTATGGTGCTCTCCGTGTCGCGCAAGCGTGAGGGATTCCCGCTGTAGGGTTTGCAATATGTTTATGATTTGCTTATGGTGGGTGGCATGAGTGATAGAAGCACAGACCCGAGTAAGTAGGTTGTTTGCGTATGGGATAAAGAGGACTTGATACTTTAATGCTATGGTTGGGTTTTACCTTAATGATCTTTAGTAGTTGCGGATGCTTGCTAGAGTTCCAACCGTAAGTGCATATGATCCAAGTAGAGAAAGTATGTTAGCTTATGCCTCTCCCTCAACTAAAATTGCAATAATGATTACCGGTCTAGTAATCGATTGCCTAGGGACAAATAACTTTCTCGTGACAACAAGCTCTCTGCTAAAACTAATTTAGTTGTGTCTTTATCTAAACAGCCCCTAGTCTTTATTTATGCTCTCTTTATTATCTTGCAAACCTATCCCAAAACACCTACAAAGTACTTCTAGGTTCATACTTGTTCTAGGTAAAGCGAACGTCAAGCGTGCGTAGAGTTGTATCAGTGGTCGATAGAACTTGAGGGAATATTTGTTCTACCTTTAGCTCCTCGTTGGGTTCGACACTCTTACTTATCGAAAGAGGCTACAATTGATCCCCTATACTTGTGGGTTATCACCGGCACGCCGGTTCAATGTCTGCGCTATGAGAGGTCGCGTCCGTGTCAGAGCAATCACTCCCTCCAGTCCTTTTTGTTTGCGTATAACAAGATCTCGTTTTCCATTCACATTTTACAAGTAAAATTCGTGGACAAACTTTGACCCAAAAAACGATGGGGACTAGTAAACCAGAACAAAGGTAGTAGTTTTTTTTAATCAAAGAAGGGTTTCCCCTTTCCGATTTTCATTACTGAAAACCAACATCTAAATCTAAACATAGTATTTGCCCTAGAACTACCAGGTTCAACATCTCGCAACATAAACGCATAAAACCATACGGCAAGGAGGTACGTAGTACCATGAATTCCATTTTCGCTCCATACCAATCGTTCTAAAAACTACTTAGTACTTATAACGCGCCATTGAAAATCAGAACTCTTAACCCCGCTAAAAATGATATTTTAAACGTGGCTACTCGATCTGTGGTAACTGGCGAGCCACCGCCTCCAAGTCGTTCACCTGTGGTCCCGACCATCAACTCCTACGGATCAAATTATCACGCAAGCTGACTATTCCTACAAAGGTGCGCTCCACCACGTACCCGGTACCCATGAATGCAGCAATCGTGCACCTAGGGTTTTAGGGTTTATTTGTTAATGCTGCCTTTATGTAACACTCATGTGTGCGAGACAGCGAGAGACTGACTGCGTGTGTGCGCCTCTTCTCTTAGTATATTTACTCCACCGTTTGTCTGGTGTCCAAAAAATTATAATAACTACTAGAAATGTGCCAATGCGTTGCCACACGATCAGAGTAGATTAATACATATTCACCGATTTGATAGAAAAAAAGTCTAGTTTTGAAATACGTATATCACTTAAAAAATGTTATGTTTCACTCAAAATATATTCCTTTGGCGGTTTTGATGAGATAAGGGAGGAATGTTGTTGGTTTCAAGATTCGAGAAGTATATGTCTAATTTCTACTCTTACTAGCAAGATGCCCGTGCGTTGCACGGATCATCAAGATCTTGTAGGAGAAAATGATGAACGAGGGAAGGCTTTATCTGCAAATGTGGAGAGGAGTGCGGGTAAATTGCCATAGTTTCGTTCCTATCTGTCAGATATAAATCGGACGGCCTATATTGCAGGATGGCATGCCCACCATCATCACCAACTCTGTTTTTTATCCCTACTCTCATAAAAAGCATAGTCGGTGATGATCGTGTGCTGCCATCCTGCAATATAGGTCGTCCAATCTATATCTCATTTAATAGGAAGGAAACTATGGCAATTTTGCAAAAGATACCCACACCCTCTCCACACTTGCAAATAAGGCCTTCCTTGTTCATCCTTTTCTCCCACAAGATAAACTACTCATACAAATGCATCTTCATGTTCAGGTACAGCATGGGCATCTTGCTAGTTGTTGCAAAAAGCCCATGTGTGTGAGAGAGAGAGGAGAGAGGAGGAGGACGGAGTGCATGTGTGACAAAGACACAAAGAGTGTGTGTGCGAGAGGTATCAGCTTAAAATGAGGCGATAGTGTGTGTGTGCACGATCGAGAGGGCGTGTCTCAAGAAGAGAAGAAAAATCTACATAGATACAAGGAGCGGGAGAGAGACATGTATGCGATAGTGGAAGCACGAGTTTGCGGGTGTATAAACCTATCTAGAGGCTAGTCGATAAATGTTTGTGAGAGAAATATGAGTCGGGGATGCGAAAGCGAGAGTTTTGTGTGAGAGAGAGAGAGAGACAGTAGTCGGGAAGGGGAGTGGAAGCATGAGTTGTGTGTGTGTGAGAGAGAGAGGGGGGGAGTTTGTATGATCGGTAAACAAATGAATAATCTCAGTCTGGGATGGAGACGAAAAGGAGACCGCAACAAATGTTCTGTCTATAGGAGAGAGAGAGAGAGAGAGAGAGAGAGTAATTTTAGTGGTATGATTCATATCTAGAGACATATAGGGTGTGTGAGAGAATCCCATAGAGAGAAACACAAAGTGAAAGACGAGTGGAGACTGTGTGTGTGGCGGTGAAAAAGAAAGCTTAGGTACCTAGTGATGCGAGAGAACGGTAGAGACATGAGAGATAATGAAAACCGTGTAATGTATAATGATAGGGAGAGTGTGACACTTCTCAAGGGAGACGTCGAGAGACCATCTTTGTGAGGATAGGAGAAACCTGAAGTGAGCGTGCGGGTGAGCTGGAGAAAAGAGAGTGATAGCTATATGAAGGAGCATGCATGCGAGAGAGATGGCCATGAAAGGAGTGAACATAAAAGGGATTCAAATATTTGAATTCGAGATGATGATACATGTAATCCATACTCGAACCAAAATTGATCTATCGAACATGCATACTCATATGAATTCACGCGCATCTATGTTATTTAATATGTAGATATTACTGATCCATACATTTTAGTAGAACATAATCTGGTTTAATTTTTTGAATTCAACCTTATGATTTTGAGATCATTGTATTTGTAAATCATATTATACATATAAAGGAGCAGAATTCTTTGTTGTGCTTTTGAAAGTATATATAAAAATGATGTATATAGAATTTTATTCCAATCGAAAATGGATCCCGCCCGAAAAAAATAGAATACAAACGGGATTCGAATTGAGTTGGCACGGTAAACATGCACTCTGCAAAATTTGAACGAAGCGAGGAAAGTCGCAGTAACCGCCCGAAACCAAAATCTGCGAGATGGAAATTACTACTGCCTATCCCTGCCACGCAAAGCCTATCTGCTCGATTTCTATAGGTTTCGATAGGGGTAGGTTTGTAATTTCACTCAAACGTGACATAACCGCCTCTCACCCGGATTCATACACGGTGGGCGCCAAAACACAGTGTGTCCTCGGCCGAAATCGACTCCCTCCCCGATTCATACACGGTGGGCGCCAAAAACAAACTCTCGTCGGCAAATATTCGGTGTATGCGAGATTACCGTCCTATCCCCAACCGACTAATATTGCTGTGATGTAGGAAATTTGAAACGGGGGCTAAGTTTGTAAATTTCCTCGCATTTGAGACAAGCGTGCCCTGAAGACATGGTTCCCCCCTTCCTCTCCACCTCCATTTCCCCATTCGTACTCCGTGGGCGCCAAAACACCCTCTCCGCCCCAGCCTCCTCCGTCCGCCACCCCATCCACCGCCGTCCTCCTCCACCATGCCGGAGCTGATACCCTGATGTCACCGTCCATTACAAAAGATCGACCTCTCTCATCCACGGCTTCGGACCGGGATCCTTGCATCCCGTCCTCTAGCTTCATCCCCGTCGTCGTCCACCTTGCCGGCACCGCTCCTACGACCGTCTCGTCCACCGCGCCCCGCTGCCACCGTCAACCCTCCTAGATCTGCTTCCACGCCGCCGACAGCCATCGCTATCGCAACACCGTCAAATTCTCAGCAGATGCATACACGGAGCCGCACCAGAGGCGGTACTCTTTCGTATCTGCTCAACTTATTTATCGCAGCAAGAAAATAGATCACCACTGCTTTACTCTGATTTCTTGTCCATCACTTACTTGCTAGTTGAGAGCAAACATTGGTTGCGAAGTTGCCTTTGTCCGGTTTGCACCTTCAGATCCGCCATGGCACGCTCAACACTATACTCCCAATGCTTATGGTTTTTGCCTTTTATATTCCACACTAGTTAAATCACAGTAGACTAAATTTCAAAATTGGGTCAGTCGATTTTTCAGAGCTCGCCGGAGTTCACCGGTGCGAATGAAGGGGCTCGGGTGGGGACTTTGGTTGTGGGGGGTGGTGGTGGGGCCTCACGAATGAAGAAAACTCGGCGCTGGTGGGGGCGGGGTGGGGGTGGGGTGGCGGAGGAACATAGGCGGTGGGGGCCGATGGTCCGGCCGGTGGCCCGTCAAGGTGTTCTCAGATGGGAAGAATCGAGACGAGGAAGAAGAAGGGTTAGGAGACGTGGGATCTTCATCCAACCGCTTTGAAATGGTCGACCGACCCAAATGCGGACATGCCTTTATATTCAGTACCATCATCGTACACCTTGCTAGCAATCGCTCCCTAATCCATCAAGCTAAACAACGTGCCACTCATAATTTCAAACTTGTTTCTCAAGTACGAATCTTATATGATGTTGATATTACTAAAACAGATAACATTTAATTGGTCAGCTAATGTTCCTACTTTACTTTTGAAAAAGCACGTGCACCACATATAGAGAGACAGCAGGGAGTTTCTTTCTTAATGTGCTCTACTTCATCATGTGTGGGCACTGCGCAACGAACATTTAATTATCCAAAATCTTCTTACTCTTCTTTAGCATGTTCCTCTTCTGTTCTTCTTTAATAAGTACTCTCTCCATTCCTAAATACAAGTCTTTGTATAGATTCCACCATGGAGTACATATGGAGCAAAATGAGTGAATCTACACTCTAAAATGTATATGGATACATCTGTATGTGATCCATAGTGGAAATCTCTACCAAGACTTATATTTTGGAACGGAGGGGGTATGATAGTAGTAATGTTCCTTGTAGTGAATATGAGCAGGGACATTTGCAGTGTAGAGGTCTATACGGTCGGTTGGTATGGACACTTTGAACTCGTCGGGCCTTGATACGTCCATTTTGCATCATGCTTTTATATCGATATTTATCGCATTATGGGCTGTTATTTCACATTATGTCACAATACTTATGGCTATTCTCTTTTACTCCCTCCGTTCCCAAATAATTGTCTTTCTAGCCATCTCAAATGGACTATAACATACGGATGTATGTAGACATGTTTTAGAGTTTAGATTCACTCATTTTGCTCCGTATGTAGTCACTTGTTAAAATCTCTAGAAAGACAATTATTTAGGAACGGAGGAAGTATTTTACAAGGTTTACATGAAGAGGGAGAATGCCGACAGCTGGAATTCTGATATTGGATACCTATTCTGCGCAACTCCAAAAGTCCTGAAACTCCATGGAATATCTTAAAATAAATAAAGAAAAATCGTCGCCAAAGATGAAGGCCAGGGGCCCACACCTGCTCACGAGGGTGGGCGCCCCCCTAGGGCGCCCCACCTCGTGGGCCCCCGGTGGCTCTCGACGCCCATCTTCTCCTATATGAAGTCTTTCGATGAGAAAAAATAGGAAGCAACCTTTCGGGACGAAACTCCGCCGCCACGAGGCGGAACCTTGGCGGAACCAATCTAGGGCTCCGGCAGAGCTGTTCTGCCGGGGACACTTCCCTCCGGGAGGGGGAAATCATCGTCATCATCATCACCAACGCTCCTCTCATCGGGAGAGGGCAATCTCCATCAACATCTTCACCAGCACCATCTCCTCTCAAAACCCTAGTTCATCTCTTGTATCCAATTCTTGTCTCCAAGTCCGGGATTGGTGCTAGTAGGTTGCTAGTAGTGTTGATTACTCCTTGTAGTTGATGCTAGTTGGTTTATTTGGTGGAAGATCATATGTTCAGATCCTTTATGCATATTATTACCCCTCTGATTATGAACATGAATATGCTTTGTGAGTAGTTACGTTTGTTCCTGAGGACAAGGGAGAAGTCTTGCTATGAGTAGTCATGTGAATTTGGTATTCGTTCGATATTTTGATGAGATGTATGTTGTCTAGCCTCTAGTGGTGTTATGTGAACGTCGAATACATAACACTTCACCATTATTTGGGCCTAGAGGAAGGCATTGGGAAGTAATAAGTATATGATGGGTTGCTAGAGTGACAGAAGCTTAAACCCTAGTTTATGTGTTGCTTCGTAAGGGTCTGATTTGGATCCATATGTTTCATGCTATGGTTAGGTTTACCTTAATACTTTTGTTGTAGTTGCGGATGCTTGCAATAGGGGTTAATCATAAGTGGGATGTTTGTTCAAGTAAGAACAGCACCCAAGCACCGGTCCACCCACATATCAAATTATCAAAGTACCGAACGCGAATCATATGAACGTGATGAAAACTAGCTTGACGATATTCCCATGTGTCCTCGGGAGCGCTTTTCCTATTATAAGAGTTTGTCCAGGCTTGTCCTTTGCTACAAAAAGGATTGGGCCACCTTGCTGCACTTTATTTACTCTTGTTACTTGTTGCTCGTTACAATTTTTCTTATCACAAAACTATCTGTTACCACTTGTTTCAGTACTTGCAGAGAATACCTTGCTGAAAACCGCTTATCATTTCCTTCTGCTCCTCGTTGGGTTCGACACTCTCACTTATCGAAAGGACTACGATAGATCCCCTATACTTGTGGGTCATCAAGACTCTTTTCTGGCGCCGTTGTCTGTGTAGCACCTTTGGTAGGTGGAATTTGGTAAGGAAAATTTTATATAGTGTGCTGAAATTTACTGTCACTTGTTACTATGGAAAGTAATTCTCGAGGGGCTTGTTCGGGTATCTTCACCCGTCCAAAGAGAGCAAAGAGTTGCTCCTCAACCTCTGAACCCATTGAAAATGAAACTCCTTTTGAAATTCCTTCGGGTATGATGGAAAACTGCTAGCTAATCCTTTTACAGGAGATGGAACCAAGCATCCTGATGAACACTTAATATATGTGGATGAGGTTTGTGGATTATTTAAGCTTGCAGGTATACCCGATGATGTTGTTAAGAAGAAGGTCTTCCCTTTATCTTTGAAGGGAGATGCATTGACATGGTATAGGCTATGTGATGATATGAGATCATGGAACTATAAAAGATTGAAATTGGAATTTCATCAAAAGTATTATCCTATGCATCTTGTTCATCGTGATCGCAATTATATATATAATTTTTGGCCTCGCGAAGGAGAAAGCATCGCCCAAGCTTGGGGGAGGCTTAAATCAATGTTATATTCATGCCCCAATCATGATCTCCCAAGAGAAATAATTATTCAAAGTTTTTATGCTCGGCTTTCTGATAACAATCGCACCATGCTTGATACTTCTTGCTTTGGCTCTTTTATGATGAAGACTATTGAATTCAGATGGAATTTATTGGATAGTATTAAACGCAACTCTGAAGATTGGGACCTCGACGAAGGTAAGGAGTTAGGTTGACACCTAAGTTTGATTGTGTTAAATCTTCTATGGATACCGATATTTTCCGTAAGTTTAGCACTAAATATGGACTTGACTCTGAGATAGTAGCTTCTTTATGTGAATCTTTTGCTACTTATGTTGATCTCCCCAAGGAGAAGTGGTTTAAATATCATCCTCCCATAGAAGTAAATGTAGCTGCACCTATTAAAGTTGAAGAAAAGACTATAACTTATAATGATCCTATTGTTCCTACCTCTTATGTTGAGAAACCACCTTTCCCTGTTAAAATAAAGGATCATGCTAAAGCTTCAACTGTGGTTCGTAAGAGCAATATTAGAACTTATACACCTCCTGAGCAAGTCAAAGTAGAACCTAATATTGCTATTGTTAAAGATCTCTTGTCTGATAATATTGATGGGCATGTTATTCAGTTCAATGGTGAAATTGCTATAATTGCTAAACCGTGTGCCAAAGATAAACATAAACCTGTGGTAGGCGTGCCTGTTATTTCTGTTAAAATAGGAGATCATTGTTATCATGGCTTATGTGATATGGGTGCTAGTGCTAGTGTTATACCTTATGATTTATATAAAGAAATTAAGCATGAAATTGCACCTGCTGAGTTAGAAGATATTGATGTTACAATTAAACTTGCCAATAGAGATACTATATCTGCAATGGGAATTGTTAGAGATGTTGAAGTCTTGTGTGGTAAAACTAAATATCTTGCTGATTTTCTTGTTCTCAGTTCTCCACAAGATAGCTTTTGTTCCATTATATTTGGTAGACCCTTCTTGAACACTGTTAATGCTAAGATAGATTGCGAAAAGAATGTTGTTACTATTGGCCTGCATGATATGATTCATGAGTTTAATTTCTCTAAATTTAGTAAACAACATCGTGAGGAAGAATTTCCTAGTAAGGATGAAATTATTGGTCTTGCTTCTATTGCCGTACCTCCTAGTGATCCTTTAGAACACTATTTACTAGACCATGAAAATGATATGTTCATGAATGAAAGAAGGGAAATAGATGAAGTATTCTTTAAACAGAACCTATTCGCAACACAATTTGCTGTTGAAATCCTAGGGATCCTCCTCCACCCAAGGGTGATCCGTGTTTGAGCTTAAACCGTTGCTGATAATCTTAAATATGCTTATCTTGATGAAAAGAAAATATATCCTGTTATTATTAGTGCTAACCTTTCAGAGCATGAAGAAGAAAGATTATTGAAAACTCAAGAAGCATCGTGCGCTATTGGATATACTCTTGATGATCTTAAGGGCATTAGTCCCACTCTATGTCAACATAAAATAAATTTGGAAGCGGATGCCAAACCAGTTCGTGATCCTCAACGACGTTTGAATCCTAAAATGAAATAGGTGGTAAGAAAATAAATACTCAAGCTTCTGGAGGCAGGTATAATTTATCCCGTTGTTGATAGTCAGTGGGTAAGTCCTGTCCATTGTGTCCCTAAGAAGGGAGGTATTACTGTTGTCCCTAATGATAAAGATGAATTGATCCGCAAAGAATTATCACAGGTTATAGGATGGTAATTGATTTCCATAAATTAAATAAAGCTACTAAGAAAGATCATTACCCTTACCTTTTATTGATCAAATGCTAGAAAGATTATGCAAACATACACATTATTGCTTTCTAGATGGTTATTCTGGTTTCTCTCAAATACCTGTGTCGGCTAAAGATCAATCAAAGACTACTTTTACATGCCCTTTTGGTACTTTTGCTTATAGACGTGTGCCTTTTGGTTTATGTAATGCACCTGCTACCTTTCAAAGATGCATGATGGCTATATTCTCTGATTTTTGTGAAAAGATTTGTGAGGTTTTCATGGACGATTTTTCCGTCTATGGTTCCTCTTTTGATGATTGCTTAAGCAATCTTGATCGAGTTTTGCAGAGATGTGAAGAAACTAATCTTGTCTTGAATTGGGAAAAGTGCCACTTTATGGTTAATGAAGGTATTGTCTTGGGGCACAAAGTTTCGAAAGAGGTATTGAAATTGATAAAGCCAAGGTTGATGCTATTGAAAGATGCCATGTCCCAAGGACATCAAAGGTATAAGAAGTTTCCTTGGTCACGCCGGATTTATAGGAGGTTCATTAAGGACTTCTCAAAATTTCTCGCCTCTAACTAATTTATTACAAAAGATGTACCATTTGTCTTTGATGATGATTGTGTAGAAGCATTTGAAATACTTAAGAAAGCATTAGTCTCGCACTTTTGTTGTTCAGCCACCGATTGAATTTACCCTTTGAAATTATGTGTGATGCTAGTGATTATGTTGTAGGTGTTGTTCTAGGGCAAAGAGTTGATAAGAAATTAAATGTTATCCATTATGCTAGTAAGACTCTAGACAATGCTCAAAGAAATTATGCTACTACTGAAAAGGAACTTTTAGCAGTTGTATTTGCTTGTGACAAATTCAGACCCTATATTGTTGATTCTAAAGTAACTATTCACACTGATCATGCTGCTATTAAATATCTTATGGAAAAGAAAGATGCTAAACATAGACTTATTAGATGGGTTCTCTTGCTGCAAGAATTTGATTTGCATATCGTTGATAGAAAAGGAGCTGAGAACCCCGTAGCAGATAACTTATCTAGGTTAGAGAATGTTCTTGATGACCCACTACCTATTGATGTAGCTTTCCTGATGAACAATTAAATGTCATAAGCACTTCTCGTAGCACTCCATGGTATGTTGATTATGCTAATTATATTGTTGCTAAATTTATACCACCTAGCTTCACTTACCAACAAAAGAAAAAGTTTTTCTATGATTTGCGACATTACTTTTGGGATGACCCACGTCTTTATAAAGAAGGAGTAGATGGTGTTATTAGACGTTGTGTACCTGAGCATGAACAGGAACAGATCCTACGCAAGTGCCACTCCGAAGATTATGGAGGACACCACGCTGGAGATAGAACTGCACATAAGGTATTGCAATCCGGTTTTTATTGGCCTACTCTCTTCAAGGATGCCCGTAAGTTTGTTTTTTCTTGCGATGAATGTCAAAGAATTGGTAATATTAGTAGACATCAATAAATGCCTATGAATTATTCACTTGTTATTGAACCATTTGATGTTTGGGGCTTTGATTATATGGGACCTTTTCCTGCCTCTAATAGATATACACATATTTTGGTTGCTGTTGATTACGTTACTAAGTGGGTAGAAGCTATTCCAACTAGTAGTGTTGATCATAACACTTCTATTAAAATGCTTAAGGAAGTTATTTTTCCGAGGTTTGGAGTCCCTAGATATTTAATGACAGATGGTGGTTCACACTTTATTCATGGTGTCTTCCGTAAAATGCTTGCTAAATATGATGTTAATCATAGAATTGCATCTCCATAGCACCCACAGTCTAGTGGTCAAGTAGAATTGAGCAACAGAGAGCTCAAATTAATTTTGCAAAAGACTGTTAATAGGTCTAGAAAGAATTGGTCCAAGAAACTTGATGATGCATTATGGGCCTATAGAACTGCATATAAGAATCCTATGGGTATGTCTCCGTATAAAATGGTTTATGGAAAAGCATGTCACTTACCTCTCGAACTAGAACATAAGGCATATTGGGCTATTAAAGAGCTCAACTATGATTTCAAACTTGCCGGTGAGAAGAGGTTATTTGATATTAGCTCACTTGATGAATGGAGAACCCAAGCTTATGAAAATGCCAAGTTGTTTAAAGAAAAAGTTAAAAGATGGCATGACAAAAGGATACAAAAGCGTGAGTTTAATGTAGGTGATTATGTATTGCTATACAACTCTCGTTTAAGATTTTTTGCAGGAAAACTTCTCTCTAAATGGGAAGGTCCCTACGTTATCGAGGAGGTCTACCGTTCTGGTGCCATAAAAATCAATAACTTCGAAGGCACAAATCTGAAGGTGGTAAACGGTCAAAGGATAAAACATTATATCTCAGGTAATCCCATAAATGTTGAAACCAATATTATTGAAACCGTAACCCCGGAGGAATACATAAGGGACACTTTCCAGACCGTTTTAGACTCCGAAAAGGAATAGGTATGTGGTACGGTAAGTAAACCGACTCCAAAACAATTTTAAGGCAATATTTCTCCGTTTTGGAATATTTAGAAAAATAGAAAAATAAGTAGCAGTCCGGGAAGGACACGAGGGCCCCACGAGGGTGGTGGGCGCGCCCTACCCCCTGGGCGCGCCCCCCTACCTCGTGAGCACCACGTGTGCCCTCTGGACTCCGTTTTCTTGCACGATACGTATTTTGATCGATAAAAAATCATTATATATTCTCCCGAAGGTTTTGACTCTCGTATCACGCAAATCTCCTCTATTTTTGTTTTGAGCTGTTGTTGCTGCAGAATTAGAGCAAGATGTCTTCTCAAGAGTCAGTCGGGGAGAGCCGGGTATCTAATCCGGCACCGGAACCAAGGGCAAACAGCGACGCTGACCACTTTGGGCCAGCAATGGAGGAAGAGATGGAGGCCGACTTGATGAGGGTAGATGCCATGGAGGATCAAGAAGTCACCTCTCGCCTCCAAGCTGGGTTTACAATGGGGGAACTACAGAGCTCAGCTATTCCAAACTCGGTTATCCCTTCCAATGTTAGATTTCTTTCTTATGAAAATATGAGGAGGAGTGTCTCTTGTTCTCCCGCAGCTATGCAACACCCTTGGGTGCAAGGAGCTTTACCCGTCACAGGAAAGCTTCGCAAGGAAATAATGGACCTCAAGCAGCAAGTCAATAAGCTCGAGGAGGAAAACTGTATCTTGAGGGGAATCATCGCCAAGAATATTACACCAACAACAAAGAAGGAGACATAATCACATGGGTATGGGCACTCCCCTTGGCAACTGCCAAGCTTGGGGGAGGTGCCTCGGTATCATATCACCATCACAACTCCTATCTTTACCGTTTTTCTTAGTTCGATCCTATTAGTAGTATATTGATCTAGTAGAATAAAGTTTATGGCATGATCTAGTTTTGAGTTTTGCTTTATGATCTCTCTATGTAATCGAGTCCGTGAGCTATATATATAATAAAGTTTAGTGTTGAGTCAAGGGCTTGATTATTTTGCCATGATCTTGGGTGAATAAAAGAAAAGAAAGAAGAAAAAAGAATAAAAAGAAACAAAGAGTTCATATTGATCTTATTGAGAGTAATGACTTCACATAGAAAGAGTATGATGATTAAAAGTTGTTGGGAGTGGCAAATATAGCTTTGCTCATGGTTGCAATTAATAGGAAGTAATAAGGAAAGAGAGGTTTCACATATAGATATATTATCATTGACATCTTTTATGATTGGGAGCACTCATTAAAATACAACATGCTAAAGAGTTGATGTTGGACAAGGAAGACAACGTGATGAGTTATGTTTTCTTATATCTGAGATAAAGTATGTTGTCATGGATCCTCTAACATGTTGATCTTGCCTTTCCCCCTCATGCTAGCCAAATTCTCAGCACCAAGTAGAGATACTACTTGTGCTTCCAAATACCCTTAAACCAGTTTTGCCATGAGAGTCCACCATATCTACCTTTGGATTGAGTAAGATCCTTCAAGTAAGTTGTCATTGGCGCAAAGCAATAAAAATTGCTCTAAATATGTATGATTTATTGGTGTGGGGAAATAAGCTTTATACGATCTTGTGATATGGAAGAAATAAAAGCGATGGACTGCATAATAAAGGTTCATATCACAAGGGGCAATATAAAGTGACGTTCTTTCGCATTGAGATTTTGTGCATCCAACCATAAAAGCGCATGGCAACCTCTGCTTCCCTCTGCGAAGGGCCTATCTTTTATTATTATCCTCTACCTTATGCAAGAGTCACGGTGATCTTCACCTTTCCTTTTTCATTTTATCCTTTGGCAAGCCCAGCATGTTGGAAAGAACATGATATATATATCTAATTGGATGTAGGGGAGCATGAATTATTATTGTTGACATTACCCTTGAGGTAAAAGTTTGTGGGGCAAAACTATAAGCCCCTATCTTTCTCTGTGTCCGATTAAAATTCCGTAACCACAAGTATTGTGTGAGTGTTAGCAGTTATGAAGGACTAAATGATAGTTGAGTATGTGGACTTGCTTTTAAGCTCTGACATAGACTCTCTCCGATGTTATGATAAATTGCAATTGCTTCAATGACTGAGGTTATAATTTGTTGGTGCCCAATAAGGTTTCTGATTCATACATTTGCATTGTGAAAGGATCATCACTTGAACATAAGTAATCATATGGCAAAACCTATATATGTTGTTGTTATGAGAATAATCATGATGCCTTCATGTCCGTATTTTATTTTTATCGACGCCTCTACCTCTAAACATGAAGACATATTTACTGTTATCGGCATTTCGCTTGAGGACAAGCGAGGTCTAAGCTTGGGGGAGTTGATACGTCCATTTTGCATCATGCTTTTATATCAATATTTATCGCATTATGGGCTGTTATTTCACATTATGTCACAATACTTATGGCTATTCTCTTTTATTTTACAAGGTTTACATGAAGAGGGAGAATGCCGGCAGCTGGAATTCTGGGCTGGAAAAGGAGCAAATATTGGAGACCTATTCTGCGCAACTCCAAAAGTCCTGAAACTCCACGGAATATCTTAAAATAAATATAGAAAAATCGTCGCCGAAGATGAAGGCCAGGGGGCCCACACCCTGCTCACGAGGGTGGGGCGCCCCCCTAGGGCGCGCCCCCTACCTCGTGGGCCCCTGGTGGCTCTCCGACGCCCATCTTCTCCTATATGAAGTCTTTCGATGAGAAAAAATAGGAAGCAACCTTTCGGGACGAAACTCCGCCGCCACGAGGCGGAACTAATCTAGGGCTCCGGCAGAGCTATTCTGCCGGGGACACTTCCCTCCGGGAGGGGGAAATCATCATCATCATCATCACCAACGCTCCCCTCATCGGGAGAGGGCAATCTCCATCAACATCTTCACCAGCACCATCTCCTCTCAAAACCCTAGTTCATCTCTTGTATCCAATTCTTGTCTCCAAGTCCGGGATTTGTGCTAGTAGGTTGCTAGTAGTGTTGATTACTCCTTGTAGTTGATGCTAGTTGGTTTATTTGGTGGAAGATCATAAGTTCAGATCCTTTATGCATATTATTACCCCTCTGATTATGAACATGAATATGCTTTGTGAGTAGTTATGTTTGTTCCTGAGGACAAGGGAGAAGTCTTGCTATGAGTAGTCATGTGAATTTGGTATTCGTTCGATATTTTGATGAGATGTATGTTGTCTAGCCTCTAGTGGTGTTATGTGAATGTCGACTACATAACACTTCACCATTATTTGGGCCTAGAGGAAGGCATTGGGAAGTAATATGTAGATGATGGGTTGCTAGAGTGACAGAAGATTAAACCCTAGTTTATGCGCTGCTTCGTAAGGGGCTGATTTGGATCCATATGTTTCATGCTATGGTTAGGTTTACATTAATACTTTTGTTGTAGTTGCGGATTCTTGCAATATAGGTTAATCATAAGTGGGATGTTTGTTTAAGTAAGAACAGCACCCAAGCACCGGTCCACCCACATATCAAATTATCAAAGTACCGAACGCGAATCATATGAACGTGATGAAAACTAGCTTGATGATATTCCCATGTGTCCTCGGGAGCGCTTTTCCTATTATAAGAGCTTGTCCAGGCTTGTCCTTTGCTACAAAAAGGATTGGGCCACCTTGTTGCACTTTATTTACTCTTGTTACTTGTTGCTCGTTACGATTTATCTTATCACAAAACTATCTGTTACCACTTGTTTCAGTATTTGCAGAGAATACCTTGTTGAAAACCGCTTATCATTTCCTTCTGCTCCTCGTTGGGTTTGACACTCTTACTTATCGAAAGGACTATGATAGATCCCCTATACTTGTGGGTCATCAGGCCTCTTTTATTTGTAGGATTTTATAAACATGGGAATAGGATTTGTAGTGGCCTGCCCACTTGAATCCTATAAGAATAGCAAGGAAATGCGGAGAGTTGTGTCGCCTTTGAGAGTTACACTGATATTAACAGTACCGCACCTTCAGTTGAAGAGAGCTGGTATCTGAAGCCTTTCTAGCCGTACCGGCAATAGTAGCACATATATTCCAGCAAGTTCCACTTTGCTAATTTTACTCTGATGCTTACGGTTTTCCCGTTATATCTACACTATGATCTGTGTAGCTGCTTTGTGTCGCACTAGCAGCAGTCCACCCTTGAAGCTAAACACCGCAATGACTTACAAAATTGGCACCAAGGCATTGAGTGCCATTCTGGATGCAATGAAACTCATACGCTCACCACCTATTGATTCTTGTTCAGAATATGATCCTAATGACTATTCTAACCTCGAGGGAGTCAAAGGCAGATTGCATGTCCTGTTCACCCATCAAGGTGTCTGTTCTAATTTGGCAAGGTTTTATTGATTGTGCGTATCTTGCATATGTTGTCTTGCATTTCTTCTACTTTGTTGCACCGCCACCTGCTTAGTTTACTCATCATATATGTCGAGATGACATGCCCATCCATTATCAATACATATTCCATCTGTCATCATACCATGTTTTTCCACTCAAATGTTGTTCTTGTGCATCGGACATCAAAAAGGAAGAGGGTGACTTTTGAACCTGAAGGAGCACCAGCAAAGTCCTTGAAAAACGTGGTTGTGCCGCAGAAATCAGACAACACCCCACTTATATTGGTTGTACAACCAGTGACACAAAACGTAGGACCGACTCCAGCAGACTGTACCCATACTTCACTGGCCACGCCACTAGCCGCACCACACAGGACCTGCACTCCAAAAAATGTATGCCGATATCGGTTGCCATAGCATCACCGTACCATAGAAAAATCCCACTCCAAAGAAAAGGTACAGCAAGTCCACCATGAAGACCTATCCCAACTGCAGAGACGGCCAATTCCTGCAGATTGGAACCCCATTCCAGTTATTCCCAGTTTAAAAGACAGTGCTTTCAATGTTGTTAGGGACTACGTGCATATATTCCCATCATGGGAAGATTATAGTGAAGACAAACACCATTTTCAAATCTTCATGTCCCACTTACGTGTAAGTGCTATTATTCATGGTGATAATTTTCCTGTTTTCTGCTGATTGAACACATCAATGATTTACATTACATTGTTGTAAGTAGGCGAGGGTCAATCTGGATAGTCATGACGAGCAAAGCTTGCTTGCGCTTTTCAAGGAAGCATTGCAGCAGTATTGGTGTTACCTGAGGAAATCACACTTTGATGGCAAGTCTATAAACGAATTTCTGGTGAAGTCTCCTGTGCTAAATTTAGAAGACATTGAATAGAAAAACCTTGTTATGCACTGGTCTCGTTCCGAGGATGGGTTACTGTCTATGATATCGCATGACAATTTGAACTTCTACTTTTCCACATGTGCCTTACGGATCTTTTTTGCAGGAAATCTGCTCGAAAAAGAATTCTGGTTTGAAAAGAACGACAGGATGTCGCAAATATGTTGTCTGCTGCTTTGCTCTTGTTAGTACCTGTTGTCATGTATCACTGTACTTGCATACATACCTGGTTCATTATGTGACAGCAGTATGCGTGATAGCTTGCTTATCAATTGTTCGCTCCAAATTATCTGATCTGTATGAATGGTTACATTAGTGTAGAATATATCCAATGCCAATGAAATTTTTAGCTCGCATTGTTCTTGTAAGTACTGTTGTCCTTTACCAAAGTACTTATATTGACAGGTAGTTGTTCATCTACCATCACTCTGCAGCTTATTTTCCTTTGCCCTCCATTTTCTACACATAAGATCTATATTTACTCTTACCGTAAGGTTGGATAACACCAATGGTACTGAAAAAGTTTAGCTCTGCATTGCTCTTGGCTGTACCTTTTGCCTCAGATCACTTTATTTTACATTTATAGCTACTTGGTTATGTAGCATCACTCTTCATCTTATCTTAAATATTCTCCATTTTTTCTTATATTGTCACATCTATATTTACTCTTAACAAAATGTAGAATAAAGGCAATGCTTATGAAGAAGATTATGTGCTAAACTTCTTGAATTGCCCCCCATCAGCATGGACAAGGGCTTTATAGAGCCTGCCTTCACCAATAATGTAAGTTTGTCCTTATCAAGCCTTCAAACTTTGTTGTGTATATTTGGTTAGGCATGACTGCAACAGCTGTTTATTTTTTGTGTTTGCATTAAATTGCATGTTTAAAGTTTATTATGTAGTTCATAAACAAAAGTTTGTCCTTCTCAATTTAAGTTTTCAGTTGTACAACCAAGTTCCTTCTTCATACCATGTAAATTAAACTATACAGAGCAAGTGGTCTTCTTTTGCAATCGCATGTATGCTTCGTTTTGATCCGTAATCCAAAGGTGTGGTGAACCTACCCACTACAGCACAATGTCATATTCTGCAATGTCTTAACTATGAACAATGTCATATCATTCTACTATTATTTAAACCGTCTCTTTATTTGCCAATCTGAAATGGGATAAATTGACAAAGACACTAACCATTGGTACTTATGAGTTCTTGATCCAGAATCGAGTGGTGTCGTGAAGCTGCCAACTCCTTCACAATGTCATTTCCTGCCATGTCTTGACCTGAACAATACCATATTGTGTTAATGCAATTTTAAACTATGTCACTTTATTCGTCAGTAAGAAATGTGATGAATTGTCAGCACTGATACTTTCATGTGCAAAACCTATAATATGTCTGCTTGTTTATCTTTCAGAGTGAGGAGGGTATAAGTGTTAAACAAGCGCAGTCTCATCAGCTTGCTCAGTTGCTTGCGCTGCAGCTCCCCAGCTGGGCTAACCTTTCTTGAACTCTATTGAAGTGTTGTCGGTTTTGTATATTATTTTGCCAGCGTGTTTAGTTGCACCGGTGGTGATCTTTGATGCCCCGTGTATGTAATCTGTTGTCTGCTTGTGCTTTATTATCATAGTGGCGAACTTTGATGCCCAGTGGATGTAATATGCCGTAATTTCTTTATTGTTTAGTCTAGGTTTTTTCTTACTCACGATGCTGCAATTATTTTACTGTATATATATCCTGTCTTCGTAGTAAACCGGCCAAACCGTATAATTACGGTACATAATCGGGCCGTCATGCAATCATGATGTATGATCCGCATCATGGGCCCCATCATCTTGGTCTGTTAGAAGACCTAAATGTAAACTGGCCCACTAGTAAAGTCGGGCCTTTAATAGGCCGTGTAAACCTCCGGCCCTCTTTTCGCAAGAAAACTCAATGGGCTTTAGGAGGCTCAAGTAGGTTGGGCCCAAACGTGTCGAACAGCTCACGGGCGCCAGAAGTTCAAATGGACCCGGTCCATGATTGTGCCAATCAAATCACGGGCTTTTAACAGGCCAAAATTGTCGCGGTCCTTGTTTGGCCCAATCAGATTATCGGCTGCGAGCAGGCCGGATGCAAACCGGGCCGTAGTTAGGCCCAACTATGTGACGGGCTTTTAACTGGCCGAAATGTTAAATGGGCCCTTAACAGGCCGAAACTAATATCAGGCCGAACTACTAAATGGGCCTTTAGCAAGTGGGCCCAAAAGCATAGCGCCCAGCTTGATGTGTCGAATCGATATGGGCCATAATTTAGCCCAAAGCCTCTTAAAGGGTCGGACCGATCTGGGCCGTAATTTGGCCCGTAACGTGGTAGGCTTTAACGGGCGGATCTCATATGGGCCATTGTTAGGCCTTAACGTGGCAGGCCATTAATGGACCGGATCAAATATGGGCCAGCATTTGGCCCAAAACATGGCAGCCAGTTAATGGGCCGTCCTACTAGGGTCCTCAAAATCTTGTGGTCCTACAGCTGGGCCGGCCCATTAATGTCAGTGAAATCTTGTGGGCCTTTAGCTGGGCCAGCCCATTATGGTCCACAAAAATCTTGTGGGCCTTCACCTGGGCCGGCCCATTATGGCCCGTAAAAATCTTGTGGGCCTTTACCTGGGCCGGCCCATTATGGCCCGCAAAAATCTTGTGGGCCTTTAGCTGAGCCAACCCATTATGGTCCGCAAAATCTCGTGGGCCTTTAGCTGGGCCGGCCCATTATGGTTCGCAAAATCTTGCGGGCCTTTAGTTGGGCTGGCCCATTTAATCTTTATGGGCCACTTTTGGGCCGGTCCACGTGTCAACATATCATAGGCGCATCTCGCCCATTGGATGAGTGACACCGTGCAACGCGAGTCGACACGTGTTTTAAATCACCAATCGAATTTTACACATGGAAAATCCCCATTGGTGCTGGCTGTTAACGGGTTATCGGATCCAAAACCGGACCCGATAGCTTAACGGTGTTCCGTTACGGTGGATACCACGTGTCGGTCACCCTTGACGAAAAGCACTTCGTGACGCGATTTATCGTCATGGAAGTGGACACTTCGTGATGATAATTTTGGTAATGTCATGGAACACTTCTACGATAGCACAGGTATGACTATCTTGATTCTGTCATAAAATTGTCATGGATGTACATGCATGACAGAAAACTTGACCTACTATGACAAACACATATCATCATGGAAGTGTATTTTTTTGTAGTGATAGTCACCTACTACGTGTTATGATCCGGCAACCTCGGAGTGACAATAGTCGGGACACTTCCCGGTGATGACCGTAGTTTCAGGAGTTCATGTATTCACTAATGTTAATGTTTTGGTCTGGTACTCTATTAAAAGGAGGCCTTAATATCCTTTAGTTTCCAATAGGACCCCGCTGCCACGGGAGGGTAGGACAAAAGATGTCATGCAAGTTCTTTTCCATAAGCACATATGACTATATTTGGAATACATGCCTACTTTATATTGATGAATTGGAGCTAGTTCCGTGTCACCCTATGTTATAACTGTTGCATGATGAATGCTATCCGACATAATTATCCATCATTGATCCATTGCCTGCGAGCTCGTTTGATATTGATCTTTGCTCTGTTACTTTTCTGTTGCCACTGTTACAATTGCTATAAAACTGCTATTGTTACTTTTGCCACTGTTACCGTTACTTCCGTACTACTTTGCTACTAAATATTTTGCTACAGATATTAAGTATTTTAGGTGTGGTTGAATTGACAACTCAACTGCTAATACTTGAGAATATTCTTTGGCTCCCCTTGTGTCGAACCAATAAATTTGGGTAGAATACTCTACCCTCGAAAACTGTTGCGATCCCCTATACTTGTGGGTTATCAAGACCTTTTCTGGCGCTGTTACCGGGGAGCATAGCTCTATTCTTTGAGTCACTTGGGATTTATATCTGTTGATCACTATGAAGAATCTGAAAGATGATAGAACCAAGATTTTTCCCTCTAAGACGAGGGGAGGTAAGGAACTGCCATCTAGCTCTGCACTTGATTCACCTTTTGTTTTGAGTAAACTTGTGACACCTACACCTGCTATTGAATCTGATATGACGCATGTTATTGATGATGCTACTTCTGCTATGAATGATGCTTATGATGAAACTACTTCTCTGCTTGATAATAATGTGCCACTAGGTGAATTTCTTGATGAACAACTTGCTAGAGTTAGAGAGAATGAAATTACTGAAACTGATGATATTATTGAAACTGAAGATTATGACTCTCCCCCTAGATATGAATTGCCTGTTGTACCTGAGAGTTATATTATGGATGAGGAAACTGCTAGAGACTTTCTTGCTTGTAATGATATAGATGATCTTAAGAAACTGTTAGCTAAGCTGAAAGAAAAGTCTTTGAATGCTAGAATGCAATATGACCCTATGTTTGCTACTTCAATTATCTTTGTTACTGATAAGGATTATGAATTCTTTGTCGATCCTGAGTTAATCACTTTGGTTGAATCTGATCCTTTCTATGGTTATGAATCTGAAACTGTTGTGGCACATCTTACTAAACTGAATGATATAGCCACCCTATTTGCTCATGAGGAAAAAATTCGCTATTACTACATTCTTAAGTTGTTTCCTTTCTCATTAAAGGGTGATGCTAAGTTATGGTTTAAATCTCTTGCTCCTGGTTGTGTGTGTAGTCCTCAAGATATGATTTACTACTTCTCTCAAAAGTATTTCCCTGCTCATAAGAAACAAGTTGCCCTACGGGAAATATTTAATTTTGTGCAAATTGAAGAAGAGAGTCTCCCACAATCTTGGGGGAGGCTTCTCCAATTACATAATGCTTTGCCTGATCATCCTCTCAAGAAAAATGAAATACTTGATATCTTTTATAATGGACTAGTCGATGCTTCCGGAGACCACCTGGATAGTTGTGTTGGTTGTGTTTTCAGGGAAAGAACTGTTGAGCAAGCTGAATTGCTATTGAATAATATATTGAGTAATGATAATGATTGGACACTTCCTGAACCAACTCCTAAGCCAACTCCGAAGAAAATGGGTATTCTATTTCTCAGTCCTGAAGATATGCAAGAGGCAAAGAAATCTATGAAAGAAAAAGGTATTAAAGGTGAAGATGTTAAGAATTTACCGCCTATTGAAGAAATACATGGTCTTGATAACCCGACACAGATAGTAGAGGTAAACTCTCCCCATATATTTGATGAAGGTGATATTCCTCATAATAAGTCTGCTAGTCAATGCTTGGATGAGTTTGGTAATTTTATTGTTAAACAAGAAAACTTCAATGCTTGTGTTTGTAGACAATTGCAACGTAATGCTTACATGCTTGACCACTTGGGTGATTATATGAGTAGAACTATTAATGATCTTAAGCTTATTGGTAAACATGCTTCCATGGTTACAACTCAAGTAGAACAAGTGCTTAAGTCTCAAGATGATTTGCTTAATGAGTTGAATAGTAAGAATAATGATAATGTTGTTAGGGTTATGACTAGAGGTGGTAAGATGACCCGGGAACCTTTGTATCCTGAGGGCCATCCTAAGAGAGTTGAGCAAGATTCTCAGAGAATTAATACTGATGCACCTAGTCCTAGTAAAAAAAGAAAAAGTGAAAGGAATTTGCATGCTGCTAGTGAACCTATTATAGATACACCTGAGAATCCCAATGATATTTCTATTTCTGATGCTGAGACACAATCTGGTGATGAACATGAACCTAGTGATAATCTTAATAATGATGTTCATGTTGATGCTCAACCTAGTAACGATAATGATGTAGAGACTGGACCTGATGTTGATCTAGATAACCCATAATCAAAGAATCAACATTATGATAAGAGAGACTTCGTTGCTACGAAACATGGTAAAGAAAGAGAACCATGTGTTCAGAAACCCATGCCCTTTCCTCCTAAGCCATCCAAGAAAAAGTATGATGAGGATTTTGAGTGCTTTGCTGAAATGATTAGACCTATCTTTTTGCGTATGCGTTTGACTGATATGCTTAAAATGCCTCCTTATGCTAAGTACATGAAAGATATTGTTACAAATAAAAGAAAGATACGTGAAGCTGAAATTACCACCATGCTTGCTAATTATACTTTTAAGGGTGGAATACCAAAGAAACTTGGAGATTCGGGAGTGCCAACTATACCATGTTCCATTAAAAGAAACTATGTTAAAAACTGCTTTATGTGATCTTGGAGCTGGTGTTAGTGTTATGCCTTTCTCTTTATATTGTAGACTTGAATTGAATAAGTTGACACCTACTGAAATTTCTTTGCAAATAGTTGATAAATCAACTACTATATCCATCGGTATTTGTGAAGATGTGCCTGTTGTTATTGCAAACGTTACTATCTTAACGGACTTTGTTATTCTTGATATTCCCGAGGACGACAGTATGTCGATCATCCTTGGTAGACCTTTTTTGAATACTGTAGGGGCTATTATTGATTGCAACAAAGGCAATGTCACTTTTCATGTTAATGGGAATGAGCATATGGTACACTTCCCGAAGAAACAACCTCAAGTTCATAGTATCAATTCTATTGGAAAAATTTCAACTATTACTATTGGAGGTTTTGAATTCCCTATCCCTACTGCTAAAAAGAGATATGTTATTCTAATTGTTGGGGACATGCATATCCCCGTTGAGGTAACCTAGTGTTATTCGAAAATTCTGCGGTTCCATGTCATTCAGAAGAAGTTTGTTAATAAGACTTGATCAACCTTGTTAATGGATTCCTTTTGATGAGCATGAGATGGATGAATTTAGAAGGCACAACTCTCTGTACCCATCTTTTACTTTCTGCTATTTAGAATAAATAAAGAAAAAATAGTATTTTATGTCTGTTTTCTGAATTATCCGTGCAATAAAAAATGTCCCGAAGATAAAAGTTCTCCAAATGCCCTGAAAATTTAGTATGATTTTTTATAGAATATTTGAGAATTTTTGGCACTGAGAACACACCAGGGGGCCTCACCAGTGGGACACAAGGGTGGACGGTGCGCCCTACCCCCTGGGCATGCCCCCCGACCTTGTGGGCCCCACGTGGCTTCTCTCCACTTATTCCAGCACCCATCCACTTCATCTTCCTCTAGAAAAAATCATCCCATAGCTCAAACTCGTGTTCTTGCTCGTTTTGTTGCCATTTTCGATCTCCTTGCTCAAAGCTCCATTCACAAAACTGCTTTGGGGGTTTGTTCTTCAGTATGTGACTCCTCCAATGGTCCAATTAATTTTTGTTCTAGTGCTTTATTTATTGCAAATTTTTGTTGTTGTGGTGACCTTGTTCTTGAGCTTGCATGTCAAATTTATATGGTCCAAAGTAGTTTTGATGCATGATATAGCCTCTAGGCACTTGTAGGAGTAGTTGCTATCAATTTTGTTGAGTTTAGTTCACTTTTATTTTGAGTCACTAAAATTTTTAGAATTTTTTTAGAGGAAAAGAAATGTCTAGGAGAATGTACCAAGGTGGTTCCTTGAGGAAGCAAGCACCGAGGCTCGCGATACGTGAGCCGGACCTTGAACCACCAAGGGAAGCTCAAGTGCGGCCTTGTGAATGGTCGTCGGATGAATTTATCATTCATGCAGGTTTCAAGGATGAGTTTGATGCGTTCGTACAAAATGTCGGCCTCGAGGACTTCGTGCCAGATAAGTGCCGATAATACTACTACCTCACTGATTCCTTTATGCGAAGGTTTGAATTTTCATCTAAGCGTAACACTCATACTGCCCTATTTGATCTCTATGATAAATCTTATACCATGGACTTGGAAGATTTTTGTGATGCATGCAAAATTCCACAATGGGGTATTCTTAGTGAGCCTCACAAATCTGAATACAATGATTTCCTTGCAAGCATCACTGCGGGAGAAACTAGAAATATCACTCAAGCTGCCATAGGGAGCATTCACCTTTCCTTCCACGCATTATTTTGCTCTCTTCATAGGTAGATGCATTAATGGTAAGCATGAGCATAGCCACATTTGCGTTCCAGATCTTAGTGTCCTCAAGTGTGCGGTGTTAGGTGATAAGCGATATAACTTGGGGGCTATTATTGTGAGGAGGTTACATCTTAATGCTAAAGATGGAGATTTATTTGGTGGGATTTATGCAACTCGTTTAGCTAATTATTTGGGTGTACCCATAAGAGGGTATGATATTGAGTTGCCACCTGCTTTTCTAGATTATGATGCTATGGTACGCTATCAGTTTCTTGAGAGGAACGAACAGTTCCTCCAGTATCGATTAATATTTGACAGACGGCGTGTCGTCCATATTGCCCTTCCTGCTCCTGCCTTTTTTAATTTTCAGGTAAATAGGAGATATTTTATAACTAGAGAGGAGGCAAACGAGTATGAGAGAACAGCGGAGGTTGCTCGCCTCCATGAGGCAGCTCGCCAAGCGGTAGCTGCCGCAGCACAATACGACCCCAACTATGATTTTGGATATCATCCGGGCCGGTGGTGGCCGTAGACCAACTTAGGCCAAAAGCCTAAGCTTGGGGGAGTACGTATTTCTCACCGACATTACATTCATGTTCAAACACTCATTTCAGTTGCGGGTATTCGTACTTTTTCATTGTATTATCCATGTTAGTTTATTTCTTTTTCTAACTTTTTCTTTTGTATTTGAAAAACCTTAAGAAAAACCAAAAAAAATAGTTGTAGTTAGTTTACTTTCTATGCATGCTTAGTTGTAATATTAAAATAATGTTGGGGAACGTAGTAATTTCAAAAAAATTCCTACGCACACGCAAGATCATGGTGATGCATAGCAACGAGAGGGGAGAGTGTTGTCCACGTACCCTCGTGGACCGAAAGCGGAAGCGTTATAACAACGCGGTTGATGTAGTCGTACGTCTTCATGGCCCGACCGATCAAGCACCGAAACTACGGCACCTCCGAGTTCTAGCACACGCTCAGCTCGATGACGATCCCGGACTCGATCCAAAGAAAGTGTCGGGGATGAGTTCCACAAGACGACGGCGTGGTGGCGATCTTGATGTTCTACCGTCAGCAGGCTTCGCTAAGCACCGCTACAATATTATCGAGGACTATGGTGGAGGGGGGCACCGCACACGGCTAAGAGATCTCAAGGATCAATTGTTGTGTCTCTAGGGTGCCCCCTGCCCCTGTATATAAAGGAGCAAGGGGAGGTGCGGCCGGCCAGGAGGAGGCGCGCCAGGAGGAGTCCTACTCCCACCGGGAGTAGGACTCCCTCCCTTCCTTGTTGGAGTAGGAGAGGAGAGGAAGGAGAGAGAGGGAAAGGAATGGGGCGCCGCCTCCTTGTCCACCGGACTTGGGAGGGCGCGCGCTGCCCTTGGCCGCCTCTCTCTTCCTCCACTTTGGCCCATGAGGCCCATTAACCTCCGGGGGTTCCGTAACCCCGATACTCCGAGATATATCGATAACTCCGGAACCATTCCGTGTCCGAATATAGTCGTCCAATATATCAATCTTCATGTCTCGACCATTTCGAGACTCCTCGTCATGTCCGTGATCACATCCGGGACTCCGAACAACCTTCGGTACATCAAAAACTATAAACTCATAATAATATTGTCATCGTAACGTTAAGCGTGCGGACCCTACGGGTTCGAGAACAATGTAGACATGACCTAGAACTGTTTCCGATCAATAACCAATAGCGGAACCTGGATGCTCATATTGGCTCCTACATATTCTATGAAGATCTTTATCGGTCAAACCGCATAACAACATACGTTGTTCCCTTTGTCATCGGTATGTTACTTGCCCGAGATTCGATCGTCGGTATCCAATACCTAGTTCAATCTCGTTACCGGCAAGTCTCTTTACTCGTTACGTAATGCATCATTCCGTAACTAACTCATTAGCTACATTGCTTGCAAGGCTTATAGTGATGTGCATTACCGAGAGGGCCCAGAGATACCTCTCCGACAATCGGAGTGACAAAACCTAATCTCGAAATACGCCAACCCAACATGTACCTTTGGAGACACCTGTAGATCTCCTTTATAATCACCCGCCATTTATGTGACGCTTGGTAGCACACAAAGTGTTCCTCCGTAAACGGAGTTGCATAATCTCATAGTTATAGGAACTTGTATAAGTCATGAAGAAAGCAATAGCAATATACTAAACGATCAAGTGCTAAGCTAACGGAATGGGTCAAGTCAATCACATCATTCTCCTAATGATGTGATCCCATTAATCAAATGACAACACATGTCTATGGTTAGGAAACATAACCATCTTTGATTAATGAGCTAGTCAAGTAGAGGCATACTAGTGACATTAAGTTTGTCTATGTATTCACACATGTATCATGTTTCCGGTTAATACAATTCTAGCATGAATAATAAACATTTATCATGATATGAGGAAATAAATAATAACTTTATTATTGCCTCTAGGGCATATTTCCTTCAAATAAAACCCAAAAAGATTTCCTTTCTTCTTTCGCTTGTTGCGAGCTTTCCAGTGTAAATAGTTTTTCTCGTTCTTGTTTCACTTTCCTCAGAAAAACTAAAACTCCAAAAAAAATCACTGTGTTTCTTTGAAATTCTTTTCTTTTCTTTGGGGGTCGAGAGGAGAAGACCACGATGAAAATGTCGATTGGCTCTTATATGCATTATTGTTGATCTAACAAAGAGCCCAAATTACCTTGTCTTCTCCTTTGAATAAATGTTTGCAGATTCCATCTTAGTCCAATGCATGTGCACTATTATTATTATCCACACCGTTCGGTCGTGCAAGTGAAAAGCAATAATGACAATATATGATGAAATGATTGAGATGAGGAAAAGCTGGTATGAACTCGAGTTATCTTGTTTTTGTAAATATGATTAGTTCATCATTCTTGATTCAGCCTATTATGAACGAAACATGTTTGCGATGACAATTAGAGATTTTAGTTACTCATGCCATGCTTAATTAGCTAGGAGTTTATAATAGTTTACCTTGCGTGCCAACATGGAAATTAAAATGGTTGTGATGTAGTATGATAGGATGGTATCCTCCTTTGAATGATTCGAGTGGCTTGACTTGGCGCATGCTCACGCATGTAGTTGAAACAAAATCAACATAGTGTCTATGATATTTATGTTGATGGTGATTTATATCCTACTCATGCTTGCATTCAATGTTGGTTAATCGCAATGCATGTTTATGACTGTTGTCACTCTCTAGTTGGTCGCTTCCTAGTTATTTCTAGCCTTCACTTGTACTAAGCGGGAATATTGCTTGTGCATCCACTTCCATAAACCCCAAAGTTGTTCCATATGAGTTCACCATACCTTCCTATATGCGGTATTTACCTGCCGTTCCAAGTAAATTTGCAAGTGCCAAACTCTAAACTTCAAATGATAATTTTTTTTGTATGCTTGAATCGTTCATGTACCAACTAGGGTTGTCAATATCATCCATGCTAGGTGGGTTATTCTCACGATGAGTGGACTCCGCTCATCATTCACGAGAAAATGGCTGGTAACCGGGATGTCCAGTCCCATGCTCAAATCAAATCAAAATAATTGCAAACAAAACTCCTCCAGGACTGTTGTTAGTTGGACGGTATCCGTTGTTTTGGACCAGTCGTAGAGTGTGCTTGTTGGTGGTGGGGGAGTATAAACTTTACCATTCTGTTTGGGAACCGCCTATAATGTATGTAGCATGGAAGATACCGAGATCTCTTGGTTGTTATGTTGACAATGAAAGCATGCCGCTCAAAATATTATTTATCTCTATTTTAAAACTCGAGCTCTGGCACCTCTGCAAATCCCTACTTCCCTCTGCGAAGGGCCTATCTATTTACTTTTATTGATGAGTCACCATCCTCTTATAAAAAGCACCAGTTAGAGAGCACCACTATCATTTGTATGCAGTGTTATTAATTTATACTGAGTATGACTTTGACTGGGTCTCTTCTGCCATTAATTACAATGTCTAGTCACTCCTTGATCTTTAGGGGTGCTCTGCATTCATGTTTTGCGGTCTCAAAAAGGGCTAGCAAGATACCATCTTGTTATATCATATCATGATTGTTTTGAGAAAGTGTTGTCATCCGAGATTTATTATTATTGCTCGCTGGTTGATTATGCCATTGATATGAGTAAATGTGAGACCTAAATATTATTGTGAATATGGTTAGTTCATAATCTATGCTGAAAACTTGAATGTTGGCTTTACATATTTGCAACAACAAGATCAAACAGAGTTTGTAAAAGTTTTTCTTTATCACTTTTAGTTTGTCAACTGAATTGCTTGAGGACAAGCAATGGGTTAAGTTCGGGGAAGTTGATACGTCTCCATGGTATCTACTTTTCCAAACTCTTTTGCCCTTGTTTTGGACTCTAACTTGCATGATTTGAATGAAACTAACCCGGACTGACGTTGTTTTCAGCAGAATTGCCATGGTGTTATTTTTGTGTAGAAATAAAAGTTTTCGGGATGTCATGAAACTTCACGGAGATCAGTTTTGGAATAAATAAAAAATATTGGCGAAAGAATCAACTAAAGGGGGCCCACAACCTAGCCACAAGGGTGGAGGGCGCGGCCACCCCCTGGGGCGCGCCCTCTATCCTTGTGGGGGCCCTGGACCTCCACCGACCTCAACTCCAACTCTATATATTCACGTTCAGGGAGAAAAAAATCAGAGAGAAGGATTCATCGCGTTTTACGATACGGAGCCGCCGCCAAGCCCTGTTCTTCCTCGGGAGGGCAGATCTGGAGTCCGTTTTGGGCTCCGGAGAGGGGAAATCGTTGCCATCATGATCATCAACCATCCTCCAGCACCAATTTCATGATGATCACGGCCGTGCGTGAGTAATACCATCGTAGGCTTGCTGGACGGTGATGGGTTGGATGATATTTATCATGTAATCGAGTTAGTTTTGTTAGGGTTTGATCCCTAGTATCCACTATGTTCTAAGATTGATGTTGTTATGACTTTGCTATGCTTAATGCTTGTCACTAGGGCCCGAGTGCCATGATTTCAAATCTGAACCTATTATGTTTTCATGAATATATTTGTGTTCTTGATCCTATCTTGCAAGTTATAGTCACCTACTATGTGTTATGATTCGGCAACCCCGGAGTGATAATAGTCAGGACACTTCCTCGTGATGACTGTAGTTTGAGGAGTTCATGTATTCACTAAGTGTTAATGCTTTGGTCCGGTACTCTATTAAAAGGAGGTCTTAACATCCCTTAGTTTCTAATAGGACCCCTGTGACGCCCGGGTAATTAAGCTACAGTAATCCGCACTAATGATGCCACGTCACCTCGGTTACTGTTGAAAATCTCGCGTTAGTTCAAATCCGATTCAAAATTCAAATTCAAACAAAGTCAAACAATAAAAATTTTCAGATATTAAAACTAAAGTGTTCGGGTGGTTCCAAATAATTCATAAGTAATTATGGTGGAGGAACCACACTTTTATAAAATATTTAGATACTCTAAAATGAATAAAACAGTAGCAAATGCAATTATTTAAGTGCTTTAAAATTAATAAACATTTCCAAGACTAATTTGCTATAAGTAATAAACCATTGTGGCAGTGGCATAAATTGTAAATTCTATTAGGTGCCACTTTAGTAAATTGCTAAAACTAAAATTAAAATAGAAAAGTAAAAAGGTAAAATAAATAAAAAGGAAAACAAGAAGAAGAATAAAAACAGAAAAGGCCCCCCACCTCGCGCTGGGCCACGTGGCCCAGCTGGCCTCAGCTGCCCGACCGGGCCGGCCCACCTTCCTTCCCATAACCCCCGGGTCCAGCCCCAAACCCTAGCCCCGACCGCACATCCCTTCTCCCGATCCAATCTGGATCGGGGACGAACCCCCCCCCACGCTTCTCGCCTCCCTACTCGATCCGGATCGGGCGCTTGTTCTCGACGATCAAGGTCGCCACACCCACTGGCCCACCATCGCCTGACGATCAAGCCCGCCGCCCGCCCCGACGCCGCCCTCACTGTCGCCGCGCCGCCCATCGCCTCGGAGGCGACGGCCTCCCGCCTCGCCACCGCCTCGACCCGGAGGCCACCGCCGCCCCCCACTCGACGTCGTGGTCCAGACCACCGGCCGCCCGTCACCAACTCCTCCCACGGACCTCACCGACCCTCGCCGCCGAGGACCCCGCTGCTCTCCACCCGGTCCGCTTCACCACCGCCACGGCCTTCCTCCGCCGCCGCCCCGTCGGTGCCGCCCGCGCCTCATAGTCCTCTTCTCGCCAACGGGGTGAGCTCACCGTCGACCCGCCCTTCTCCCCCTCCGAACGCGACCCTCATGCCGCCCCATCGCCGCTTCAAGCGTGGTCGCTCCGTCGTCATGCTCCCTTGACGCCACAGCGTGCCTCGCCGATTAGGCTAGCTCCCTTTCGTCGCCGGTGACCACGCCCGGCGGCGCCCGCGCCAGCGTCCCGCCTCGCTCGGGTTCGCCCCCTCCTCGCACGGCGCCACTCCCGTCGCCTCACCCGCTCGCACGATCGCACCAACACCCAAACCCACTAACCCCGGGTCATGACTAGGCCCCACCCCGACTTTAAAAAATAATAATAATAAATAAATTAATTAATTAATAATTAATTAATTAAGTAATTACTTAAGTTAATTAATTGGGTTAATTAATTCAATTAACTAATTAAGTTTAATTAAACTATAGTTAATTTAACCTAATCCTAATTAACTTAATTAGAGGATGACAGGTGGGTCCCCCTGGACCCACATGTCAGGTTGACTTGGTCAACAGTCAACGTTGACTGCTGATGTCAGCATGACATCATGCTGATGTCATTAATCTGTTTTTCGAATTAATTTAAATATTTAATTAAATTCCAGAAATTAATAAATACTTTAGAAAATCATATCTTTTAATCCGTAACTCGGATTAAAATATTTTCAACATGAAAGTTGCTCAGAACGACGAGACGAATCCGGATACGCAGTCCGTTCGTCCGCCACACACCCCTAACCTATCGAACCTGCAAACTTTCCTCTCCGGTTCATCTGTCTGACAGACGTCCGGAACCGGGAGAACTTCCCGGATGTTTCCCCTTAACCATTACCCCCCTCATACCACGTTAGGGCACACCTAGCGCTGCGTTATAACACGTCCAGCTCGCTCATTGTCCCGTTATGCACTTGCTCGCTATGTATTTACTGCTTTTCCCCTCTTCTCTCCGTAGAGACCCCGAGACCGATCTCGATGTCCTTGTGATCGACTACGTCACCGACGACCCCTCTCTCTTGCCAGAGCAACCAGGCAAGCCCCCCCCCCTTGATCACGAGATATCGCCTACTCTTCTCTATACTGCTTGCATTAGAGTAGTGTAGCATGTTATTGTTTTCAGATACTCCTATACTGCTGCATAGTCATCCCTTGTAACTTCATTGTTACCTTACCGCAATCCTATATGCTTAGTATAGGATGCTAGTACATTCATCTGTGGCCCTTCATACTTGTCCGTCTGCCGTGCTATACTATCGGGCCGTGATCACTCGGGAGTTGATCACGGGTATATACTATATACCGTACACTATACATTACATGTGGTACTGTTCGGAGATGGGGGCTGAAAGGACAGGTGGTTCCATCCCAGTAGAGGTGAGCCTGTGTTCCCGACGGCCCCCGACTGATACTTTGTGGCGGAGCGGCAGGGCAGGTTGAGACCGCCTAGGAGAGAGGTGGGCCTGGCCCTGTTCGGCGTTCGCGGTTACTTAACACGCTTAACGAGGTCTTGGTATTTGATCTGGGTTGGCTACGAGCTTATACGCACTAACCATCTACGCGGGAGTAGTTATGGGTATCCCGCGCGTGGTATCACCGGCATACTTCAGACGTCGGCGACGGAGCGGCGCTACCGGATTGGACCGAACGCTCGATGGGCTAGGTCTGCTTCCGCGCAGACGCAACGCAGTGTGTGTGCTTTCAGGCGATGGGCCTGCACTGCTGCGCTTAGGTTTAGACCGGCGTGTTGGCCTCTCACAGTGCCTAGGTGGGGCTGCAACGTGTTGATCTTACGCGCGGGCATGACCCAGAAAGTGTGTCCGCCAAATGGGATCAAGCGTCTTTGGGTAAGATGGTGCACCCTGCAGGAAGTTAATCTATTCGGATAGCCGTGATCTTCGTAATGGACGACTTGGAGTTGTACCTTGAGCTTATGACAACTAGAACCGGATACTTGATAAAACACACCTTCCAAGTGCCGATATAACCGGTGGTCGCTCTCGCTCGTGGATATGAGCGGGGATTGCGGGTAGGATTATTGCTATATGATGTTACTTGGAGGACTTCAGATCGTCCCCTCCTACCTGTTGCAAGACAGTGTCCGAGCGTAGTCTTCGTTAAGACTAGCTACCCCCTCTTATTCTCGGCATTCTGCAGCTTCAGTCCACCGATATGGCCTTTACACATATATCCATGCATATGTAGTGTAGCTCCTTGCTTGCAGTACTTTGGATGAGTACTCACGGTTGCCTTGTTCCCCTTTTCCCCTACCTCTACTCGATTGTCGCAACTGCACGATGGAGCCCAGAGTCGACGCCACCGCCTATGACGACTACTACTCCGGAGGTGCCTACTACTACGCAGCAGCCGGCGACGACGACACCAGGAGTGACCTAGGAGGATCCCAGCAGGAGGCCTGCTCCTCTTCGATCTGATCCCAGCTTTGTGCTAGCCATCTTATGGCACCTTGTTTAACTTATGTCTCAGTACTCAGATATTGTTGCTTCCACTGACTCGCCTATGATCGAGCACTTGTATTCGAGCCCTCGAGGCCCTCGGCTTGTATTATGATGCTTGTATGACTTATTTTTATTTGTAGAGTTGTGTTGTGATATCTTCCCGTGAGTCTCGATCTTGATCGTATACATTTGCGTGCATGATTAGTGTACGATTGAATCGGGGCGTCACAAGTTGGTATCGAGCCGATCGCTGTAGAATCCCCTTCCAACTCCTTGGCGAAGTCGAGTCTAGACTTTACAAAACTTTTACTAACATGGCTGTGCGCCCACGGCCCACGCCGCCATTGGGTGGTATTAGGATCTTTTACTCCTCGATCTTTACTCGGGATTCTCAACTCTCTTCTATTCGGGTTAAATGAATTTGCTAAAACAACACTAACTTTAGGTTCTCGCAAGTACTTTCTCCCGGAGAGCCCTCACTTCAGATGATCGCCGCTAATCAAGACTCAAGATACTCTCGATGTTCTCTCGAGACTTTGTGCCCATCACTTTTGCTATTTCGATCACCGATAAATCCGTAAGGATAACTACTTACCCTTGCCGCTCATACGATCACCCCCATTGATCTTGTTATTACAAGATACCCAAGTTTTCTATTGTTCCGAGAGTACTTTGTGCCTACCGCCTAGCAGTTCCTTACTACATGAATACCCTCAAATAAATACTCGCACTTGTCGAGTATCCGCTCATCCCCTGTTGTTCATGTGTTACACAAAATTCTTCAAAATACTATTCGATCTTCCGAGAATCCTCTGGAGCCTTTGGCTCTTGAAATCCTTGCTTGCTTGCATTATGGTTAATCCCATAAGTCTCGTAGTCATATTGACATTCCTTGTCATTATCATTTTGGGTCTGTTGACTCAATATGTTTGCGAATACCCGCAATCATCATTGATCCTTATAAATTACCTTTCTGGCTGAGCTGCCATTCTTTTAACTGGAATTGGTTCTCGACCAATCCAATTGTCGTTGATTGTACCCTAAGGCTGTTCAACTTATCCATCCCTAATCAGAGCATTGCTTCTGATCCCTTGATTTGGGAATCATAATTCCTTTGCATTTGACAATTGAGTTAGTCAGTTGTTTCTATAATCTGCTTCCTCTAGTTGAGTATCGATGCTCACGCCAGTCCCTTGTGTACCGCCATATTCATTGTTGGATTATTATCCGGCAAAGGACCTTCATAATTAATCACTTTGTGAGTTCCTTCTCCGATACATATTGCCTTTGGTAAATTGTATCCTTCCTTTTGCCAACCATGCTCCGCTTTCGAGTTGGTGGTACTTACTATTGAAGCTTGTGGTATATGTTTCATGATACCCCGCCGGGTTGAATCTATATCTTCCTTTATATGTGTGAACTCGGGAGTTTTCACGGGTCATACTCATCTGGTATTTCACCAGGTAAAACTTTCAACACTAATGCATTTATCAAAGCGAGAAGTGAATGGAAGGTTATACATTGAAGAAGTGGGAGTCGACCTTGAACTTTGTGTTCATGCCCATGGACACGATGTAGATCTTATCATTAAAGCTTCTCTTAAATAATTATCCCTTTGGTATAAGTTCATCTTATATCAGGATCCGCCTTTTGAAATCGTGGTTCCACCATGTTCTCTTTTAAATACCATTTCTCGTGCAAGTTTTAGCACTTGTCTTCTCAGAGAGCAAAAAAAACCCGTCCAACCTCTACTTTGATATGTCATCGAGTATTACCTCGGTATCTCGAGATTACCTTGAACCGCACAACTTCTTATGAGTTCTTCATCAAGTGCTACCTTCCCATCGATCCCAATTTTTCACGGGCTACGAGTTATTAAACACTCAAAGACACCGATAATCGAACCGAGTCCGCTCTACGGTTCAACAACTCTTCAGTAAGCTTCTATAAGTACGAGTTTGTACCCGACCACGCCATCCCTAGCCTGTTTGGCTATATCATCGTGGTGATGTTTTTAACTGTGCTAACCGGTCCTTCTTCTCGAGCACAACTTTCGACGATTGAGCTAAGCTTACGCCGATTTCCTTGTCTTATCGCTCCATCTTGAACAACAAACTTGATCTCGAGTTTGTGTCGAATCGTGGTTCCAATAACCTCTTGTTTCATCATTCCTTTGACTTGATGTCGCCACCGATTGATTACATCTGCATGGAATCTCTCGACAATTGTGTCGTGATGATCATCAACCTTATGAGCTCTTCCAGAATTCAATTGAATTCATGATGGGTAATACCATCCTTCCCCTCGATGATTCCTGTTCTCATCGACCACTTTATTGCCTTCCGCTCAACACAAGTTGTTCGTGTTTGGTGTAAACCTTGAGATCCCTGCTATCCAGATTTGTTCTTCTTTACCTTGGAGTATTACCATCTGTTAATATCAAGGATGTTGTGAGGACTGCTCCACCTCTTAAGAAATTCTTGGTATTGAGATGCTTCTCACCATCACCATTCTTTCTTGGTCCCCGTGTTGCTTCCAACCGGTGTACCAACAAGTGAACGATGCTGTTTGAATTCTGCCCTTCTAGCAAGCCTCTTGCTTTGAAGTGAAATTCTTAGGCTATCGATTATTAAATCACCATTCTGACATTGGTCGTGCAACCCAACCCATCGGGCGCACCTTTCAACCAATGTTTACTTGTGTATGTTTTCCTCGAGCATACTTCCTTGTATCATTTGATCCGACAAACGTTATCTCCTTGATCACTTAAATGTGGGAGTCTATCTTTTGGGAATCTCGGTGAATTACCGTTGAGTTCACCAGACACCTCCTTGCCCTCTCCTTGGGTTAATGATGGACTCTTGTTAACGGAAATCACTTCATAGTTCCTTTCCACCGAGAATCTTACATTGTCATCTCGTCAATTTATGTTGCACCTTTTCTTCTCGTATCCTAAGTCCGAGGTATCCCGACCCCAATCGGATCTGAATCTCGGTCGATATGATGGTTGGGACAACTTCTAAGAGTTATGATGTTGATCCTTTGATGAACCGGTAGTATGATGTCATGCCTAGCACTTCCGGCCGGAGGACCTATCATTATAGATTCCTTTTCAGCAGGGTTATCCATTCATCCATGAGGGAATTGAAATACTGATTCTACAAGTTATTCCTGATGGGTCCTTCGTGATTCCAAAGTCTGATCTTCACCTGAAGACCATGTCAATGCTATCTCAAAGCATGTCTGTGTTACTCTGATTTTCAACAAGAACATTCTAAGCCCAATGCTAAATGTTTCTTGCTCAATTATCCGAACACCGTTGTTTGGGTATTGTCATGAAATTTCTCTCCCCTTACCTAAAGGGTTTTCTACATTATCTCCTATCGTGGATATCTTGCTCTGCTTATCCTTGGGAAGGATATACCCCTGTAATATGTGTTTAAACACATTTTTCCTTTCCATTGTTCTGTTTAACCTAATAATCACATTTTCCTTTCCATGGGTCTGTTTGACCTTTCTTGGGATATATATAATCTAAGCAATGATAATCCCCTGCTTAGGTAAGCACCTCGTTGTACCACTCTGTAAGTAAGACCCTATTACTATTTGTTGATGACATTCCGGTGACCACCGATGGACGAGAACCTTGTTTAATGGTCCGCCTCGCTCAACGAAAGGAAAATGGTTCTCTTAGTCCTCGCCTTGGTTATTATTGACCTCGAGTCTCCTCCGACATGCCTTGCTTACATGATCGTGCAAGATGTCACCACCTCCCTACTTTCAACCCACATGGTGGGCCCATAACCCACAGTGTCCACCGGATTGAAACCCGATCGTCCCGTACACCCCGATTCCAAAGTTATTCCTCGACGTGGCCTCGTATGTAATTCACGGCCACCGCCATAGTGATCTATTCGGTATCGACGCGATACTTACTCTCGCTACTCTGAACCCCTTTCTCACTCTGGTTCAGGCTTCGAGCCGCTACCTACCCGCTTGGAGCCTATTATGGTACCTTCGTACCTTACTCTCGAGGTATTCCATATGTTCAACTCGAGAGATAATCTTATACTAATTCATGGGTTAGCCCAGATTGTTTCCCTTAAGAGCATTATGTCGTAGTGAGCTGCCCCTTATCTTTCGTAAGTACGATGGAGTTCCCGAAGAAATGATGACCAGTTATCATGATGCGTCGGAATAAAGGATTGAAGACATCAACGAAAGGGACTAACTTCTTCGAGAGGATCCGTTAGATTATCGTGAACGCACCTTTCCCCTTGTTCTCTTAAATCTCGGACGAGATTTCTTGTAGTGGAGGAGAATTGTGACGCCTGTAATTAAGCTACAGAATCCGCACTAATGATGCCACGCCACCTCTACATCGTTGAAAATCTCGCTAGTTCAAATCCGATTCAAAATTCAAATTCAAACAAAGTCAAACAATAAAAATTTTCAGATATTAAAACTAAAGTGTTCGGGTGGTTCCAAATAATTCATAAGTAATTATGGTGGAGGAACCACACTTTTATAAAATATTTAGATACTCTAAAATGAATAAAACAAGAGTAAATGCAATTATTTAAGTGCTTTAAAATTAATAAACATTTCCAAGACTAATTTGTTATAAGTAATAAACCATTGTGGCGTGGCATAAATTGTAAATTCTATTAGGTGCCACTTTAGTAAATTGTTAAAACTAAAATTAAAATAGAAAAGTAAAAGGTAAAATAAATAAAAGGAAAACAAGAAGAAGAATAAAATGAAAAGGCCCCCCCACCTCACAACAACCACGTGGCCCACTGGCCTCACCGCCTGACCGGCCGCCCACCTTCCTTCCCATAACCCCGGGTCCAGCCCCAAACCCTAGCCCCGATCAAGACATCCTCCCGATCCAATCTGGATCGGGACGAACCCCACCCCCACGCTTCTCGCCTCCCCACTCGATCCGGATCGGGCGCTTGCTCGACGACAAGTCGCCATTGCTGGCTCGCCCCGACGATCAAGGCCTCTCCTCGCTTCGACGCCGCCACTGCCGCCATGCGCCGCCGCCTCCATCGCCGAGGCGACGGCCTCCCGCCCACCGCCCGACTGAGGCCACCGCTTCGCCGCCCCACTCGACGTCGTGGTCCAGACCACCGGCCGCCCGTCACCAACTCCTCCCACGGACCACCGACCCTGCCGCCGAGGACCCCGCCGTTGCTTCCACCCCGTCCGCTTCACCACTGCCACGGCTTTCCCGCCGCCGCCGCTGCCGTCGGTGCCGCTTCGCGCTCATAGTCCTCTTCTCGCCAACGGGTGAGCTCACCGTCGACCCGCCCTTCCCTCCGAACGCGACCCTCATGCCGCCCCATCGCGCGCCCGCCTCTGCGTGGTCGCGCTCGTCATGCTCCCAGACGCTCACAGGTTCTCGCCATTAGGCTAGCTCCCTCGTCGCGGTGACCACGCCCCGGGCGCCCGGCGCCAGCGTCCGCCTCGCTCGGGTTCGCCCCCTCCTGCACGGCGCCCACTCCTCGCCGCTCACACGCCTCGCACGCATCGCACCAACACCCAAACCCACTAACCCCCCGGGTCACTGACTAGGGGCCCCCACCCCTGACTTTTTAAAAAAAAATAATAATAATTAATTAATTAAGTAATTACTTAAGTTAATTAATTCGGGTTAATTAATTCAATTAACTAATTAAGTTTAATTAAACTATAGTTAATTTAACCTAATCCTAATTAACTTAATTAGAGGATGACAGGTGGGTCCCCCTGGACCCACATGTCAGGTTGACTTGGTCAACAGTCAACGTTGACTGCTGATGTCAGCATGACATCATGCTGATGTCATTAATCTGTTTTTCGAATTAATTTAAATATTTAATTAAATTCCAGAAATTAATAAATACTTTAGAAAATCATATCTTTTAATCCGTAACTCGGATTAAAATATTTTCAACATGAAAGTTGCTCAGAACGACGAGACGAATCCGGATACGCAGTCCGTTCGTCCGCCACACACCCCTAACCTATCGAACCTGCAAACTTTCCTCTCCGGTTCATCCGTCGACAGACGTCCGGAACCGGAGAACTTCCTGATGTTTCCCCTTAACCATTACCCCCTCATACCACGTTAGGGCACACCTAGCGCCATGCTATAACACGCCCAGCTCATCATTGTCCTGTTATGCACTTGCTCGCTATGTATTTATCGCTTTTCCTCTTCTCTCCTAGAGACCCCGAGACCGATCTCGATGTCCCTGTGATCGACTACGCCACCGACGACCCCTCTCTCTTGCCGTGAGCAACCGTGCAAGCCCCCTTGATCACTGATATTGCCTACTCTTCTCTATACCGCTTGCATTAGAGTAGTGTAGCATGTTATTGTTTTCAGATACTCCTATACTGTTGTATAGCCTGTCCTTGTAACTTCGTTGTTACCTTACCGCAATCCTATATGCTTAGCATAGGATGCTAGTACATTCATCTGTGGCCCTTCATACTTGTCCGTCTCGCCGTGCTATATTATCGGGCCGTGATCACTCGGAGTTGATCACGGTATATACTATATACCGTACACTATACATTACATGTGGTACTGTTCGAGATGGGGCTGAAAGGACAGTGGTTCCATCCCAAAGAGAGGTGAGCTCGTGTTCCCGACGGCCCCGATCGATACTTTGTGGCGGAGCGGCAGGCAGGTTGAGACCGCTTAGGAGAGAGGTGGGCCTGCCCTGTTCGGCGTTCGCGCGTTACTTAACACGCTTAACGAGGTCTTGGTATTTGATCCGGGTTGGCTACGAGCTTATACGCACTAACCATCTACGCTGGAGTAGTTATGGGTATCCCGCGTCGTGGTATCACCGGCACTTCAGACGTCACGACGACGAGCGGCGCGCCGGATTGGACCGGAACGCTGATGGGCTAGGTCTGCTTCGCCACAGACGCAACGTGCAGTGTGCTCGTATGCGATGGGTCCGCACCCTGCGGCGCTAGGTTTAGACCGCGGTTGGCCTCTCACAGTGCCTAGGTGGGGCTGCGACGTGTTGATCTTACGCGGCGGGCATGACCCAGAAAGTGTGTCCGCCAAATGGGATCAAGCGTCTTTGGTAAGATGGTGCACCCCGCAGGAAGTTAATCTATTCGGATAGCCGTGATCTTCGGTAATGTGACGACTTGGAGTTGTACCTTGAGCTTATGACAACTAGAACCGGATACTTGATAAAACACACCCTTCCAAGTGCCGATACAACCGTGGTCGCCTCGCTCAGGGATATGAGCAGGGATTGCCGGGTAGGATTATTGCTATATGATGTTACTTGGAGGACTTCAGATCGTCCCCTCCTACCTGCTGCAAGACAGTGTCCGTGGTTTAGTCTTCGTTAAGACTAGCTACCCCTCTTATTCTCGGCATTCTGCAGCTTCACCCACCGATATGGCCTTTACACATATATCCATGCATATGTAGTGTAGCTCCTTGCTTGCAGTACTTTGGATGAGTACTCACGGTTGCCTTGTTCCCCTTTTCCCTACCTCTACTCGATTGCTGCAACCAGACGATGGAGCCCAGAGTCGACGCCACCGCCTATGACGACTACTACTCCGGAGGTGCCTACTACTACGCAGCAGCCGGCGACGATTTCGACCAGGAGTGACCTAGGAGGATCCTGCAGAGGCCTGCTCCTCTTCGATCTCAGATCCCAGCTTTGTGCTAGCCATCTTATGGCACCTTGTTTAACTTATGTCCGTACTCAGATATTGTTGCTTCCGCTGACTCGTCTATGATCGAGCACTTGTATTCGAGCCCTCGAGGCCCCTGGCTTGTATTATGATGCTTGTATGACTTATTTTTATTTGTAGAGTTGTGTTGTGATATCTTCCCGTGAGTCCCTGATCTTGATCGTACACATTTGCGTGCATGATTAGTGTACGATTGAATCGGGGGCGTCACAACCCCGCTGCCACGGGAGGGTAGGACAAAAGATGTCATGCAAGTTCTTTTCACATGCCTACCTTATATTGATGAATTGGAGCTAGTTTTGTCACCCTATATTATAACTGTTGCATGATGAATGCCAGCGCGACCGTCAGCCATGAGGTTGATGCGGGCGACCCCTTTCCTACTGTTTGATATGGCCGCATGGTTCTCAGAGCAGGGTCATTGGCATGACAGATTTCGAACTAGTTCATTCTAACATAAAGCCCAGTGGACACTTTACTTTTCAAATCAACCTTGGGCGTCGCACTGGTAGTAGTGCGAGTTTGCACATGGTAGATCTGGGTTCAAATCCCAGGCCCTTTTTTTTTGCTACATGGCATTTTGTCTAGAAAGTTTGCCACGACAGTTTCTCACATTTTTTGTGATATATGTTACATGGCATCAGGGCAGTTTAACCATGATGGCATTTTTGTAGAAAAATTAAATGACTATTTAACCATGATGGCATTTTTCTAGAAAAAGTAACATGATTGTTTAATCATGATGTCATTTTTATATTAGGAGATGGTATTCTTTGCTTTTTAAGTGATGACATTTTTATTATTAAGATATAGCATTTTTGTTTATTAAGATATGGCATTTTTGTTTATTAAGAGATATCATTTTGCTATCTAAGAGATTGATTTTTTATATAGAGAGTTGGTATTTTTTTTGTTTATTAAGTGATGGCATTTTTATTTTACGAAATGGCAATTTTATATTAAGAAATGGCATTTTTATTTTAGGAGATGGCATTTTATTACTAAGAGATGGCATTTTTTATTATTAAGAGATGGCATTTTTATTAAGAGATGGCAGCCGTTGCAGCCGCGTCCATCACCTTCCCCTACATGACACGCGTCCAAGTGATACCGTCTTTCGTCGACCACGCTTCTACAACAGGGGCTATGTTTTGAAAACATATGCGGTGTTGCTATGGTCTACGATGAATCTATGTTTTGCAACAAAACCTCTGTTGCGGAAATTTTCAACAACAAGACCTTAGTTGCAAAAAAATGCAACAAAACCTCAGTTGCAAAAAAATGCAAGAAAATAGCTTTTGCAAAACAAAATCTGCAACAAGACATGTGTTGCAATGGTGGAGGCGCGCTCGGCAGCTTGATGCGGCAGATCTGATGGCTTGCGAAAGATTAGCCGGCGGATATGTAGCACGCCCCTTTTTATTTTTAAGAGATGGCATTTTTTGTTTTTTAGACTGCATTTTTTTATTTTATTAAGAGATGGCCTTTTCTGATTATGGCATTTTTCTGTCATTTCCTTTTGTGTTCACATGACACTTTTTTGTTCATGGCATTTTTTATCCCGAAGATACACGGGCTGAATTTTGGCACGGGATAGGTACGTTGGCTGGGCTCGATCGACGGGACAGAAACGTTCGCTAGGTGATCCCCTTCTCTTTTTTTTAAAGGAACACAATGCATTCCATTAAGTACAAGGTTTGGACAAGTCGCCAGCAACAGCATCATTTACAAGGTCTGGATACTGGCCAAGCCAAATCTTGCATTTGCCCGCTTCTAATTTAGCACCATACGCAGCTAAACAATGCACAACTAAATTATAAGTCCGAGGACAAGATACAACAGTTACATCATTGAAACCCACTCTCAGTTGAAACTTAATATCTTTGAAGATAGCTCCTAATGCAGAAAGATCATAGTCTTCATTGCTCACCGCTATCTTCAGTTGCACGGAGTCGCTTTCCACAATCACGCGGTGGCAACCCATCTGGATGGCTGTGTTAACAGCATGCAACATTGTCAACGCCTCCGAATGAAGGGCATCGGAGACTTGCTCCAAATTCCCTGCTCCAGCTGCTATTCCGTACCAAAATTATTCCTGATAACAAAGCCCCAACATCCAGAATTTGATTCCTTCAAGAAGGCACCATCAGTGTTGATTTTCAAGATCTCCGGTGGAAGTCTGGGCCATCTTTCCTTCTGTTGATGTTCATGTCTTCTCTCTTCTCGCTTTACCTTCGAAAATTGCATACAAAAATAGTCAATAGAATGATAGATTTCATCAGAAGGTTTGATTTCATTTCCCGCATTTGCATTATTCCCCTCACGCCACCAACACCAAAGGATCAGGCATGATTTAATTTTTTCTTCGTCATTGAGGTTCAAAATTTTCTCCATACAGCCCAATGCATCAGTACAATTTAAAATTTGCAATCTAACATGCTCCAACTGAGCTTTACTCCAGACTTCCTTAACCCTCTTACACTTAATGAAGCAGTGCTCACCATCCTCATTCAAAAAAAAACACATTGGGCATCGAGTATCAACATGCATACCTCTATGCTGGAGCTTCATGCGCAGCGGTAAGGTATTTGTAGCCATGCGCCACAAGAAGTGACGAACCTTGCTTGGAAGGGGAAGCGACCATAGCTTCAGCCAGTTAAAACCGCATGTATCTTCATCTACACTTGAGGAAGAAGTTAGTCCTGAAATAGATTCACGAGCTACAGTGTCTACAGCTACTCTATAAGCAGATTTGGCCGAAAATTTACCTTTTTTATCATAGTGCCATGCAATGAAATCATCACATCTTCAGGGATAAATGTTTGTCTTACTAAGTCCCCATCCCAATTGTTTGTGGCATGATCAATCAAATCCTTTACTTTAGATATAACATTTCTACCCCTCTGAGTGATGACTCTTCTAGTACTTCCTCTCGGAATCCAGGGATCAGACCAGATATTGATGTTATTATCACTGCCTAAACCTAAACGTTCGATGGGAAACGAGGGACCGGGCGAACGATTCAATCGCCAGGACCACCTTGAACGCTAGATATTGGCGTCCTAAACCAATATGGACTCGTCATATCTAATTTCCCCTCGACATGTGAACGAAACAATCTCTTTTCTTGCTACCGATGTTTTCTTTCGGAATATGAAAATTATCTATTCTTTCTCCTGGATCAAACATGCTAGTGTACGAGCCAGCATGCACACACATGTAACTCTCGCTAGGCAATACATGCACGCTCAACATCCTCAATTCCTCTTCCTTATTTTTTTGAACAAACCTCTTCCTTATATGAGTACGTCTCCATCAAAGCCATGGTATGCATGTATGTAACTTGAACTAGAGCTGCGACCTCCCCCTGGTAGTTCTCACCAAAACTGTATTTTGGTACATACACATCTCGATCCTCTAAACCATCGACCTGCAGAAAAGTTTCCTAAAAACGCTGCTGACGACTTGAACAATTACTGAATTAATAGTGTCGGTTATTGATATGGTCATATCAGTCCCAGAACGCCATCATCTTCTCCAGCGTCGCCTTCGCCGCCGCCATGTCCGCTCTCTCAGATCTCCTCCTGCTCCTTCCGACGAGTTCTAGCTTAGTTTTTTTATTTTTAGGAAAAACGAGTTCTAGCTTAGTTTTTGAGCGGGTGCTCCTAATTGGTGCTCTCGGCGCCGGTCAGCCATCCTGGCGCTCGAAAGGAGAGATATAGCGGGTCGGCCTGGATAAACGTGAAATCAGCGCTCGCTCTGTCGCTCGTCCATCCGCTCGCTCGCGCTTACTATCTTTTTTTTTTTTTTTTTGAGTCGGGGCTCGCATGCATTTGGATGTTACACCAGTTTGCCCAGGGCTGGTGTCGCCTCTGATGATGCCGCCAATGCTGCAATACAAAATGCTAATTCATCTGGATTCTGTGGCGGATTACAGCAATTGGGATGAGCCGTTATTTCTGGGAGTTCCGTCGGGAAGTGATCAAAGTGGGGTGCCATCAGATGGGAGAATCAGCGGTGACGCTGTGCCTGCTGTTGTTCCTCGGCGCTTGCCATGGCGGTTCGGCACACAGGATTCTCGCGGACAAGGGGTGGGCAGCTCGTCCGGCGCGCCGCCGTGCACGCCGGGCGTCGCCGGTGACAATTGGCGCCTCCCGCCAATGGAAACAAGGACGATGGTGACAGCTGGGGGTGTCGTCATGCCGATAAGAGATAGGCTGTCTGTCAAGATTTCTACTTTTGACCGGCTGTCCACGCAGGGTGGGGAGGCTTTGGTCGTGGTGGGCGAGGAAATTCGAACCCGAGGCCTGGGATCGAGGAGACCGACGCATGCTAGCCAATCAGCGACGCAGAGGCGGATCGCTTGATTGCTCCAGATGACGGCTCATGCCTGCCAGAGGGACCCACAGATGCTTTGACAGCACATGAGACAGAGCCTCCACGCGATCAAAGTCGGACCGATAGTGCGGCAGATGCTCCAGGAAAAGAGACCAATCATGAAGCAATTATTCACATGGGAGAGGTGGCCGTTGATGATCCGTCGCATTGCCCAATCATTGAGCATGCACAACCAGAGCCAGTGCGCGTGGAGGAACCAACGCGGCTTGCAATGCGCGGAGAGAACGAAACACGGCTCTCTTTGATTGAGCGTCGACAGCTAGTGCCACGCATGCAGCCTGATGTGGGTTCAGGGGACAAGCATATTGAGATGGTTGGCATGGAGCGGAGCGCATGTGCAGAGAAGGGACAAGACGAAGAGAGAGAAATAGCACCTGGCGAACAGGATTGCGACCAGGAGGGCGGTGCTGCCTCCAAGGACGTAGGTATGCCCAGCACGGAAATCCTTAGCGAGCCGACAAGAGAAAATACCCTGTCTACTCCCGAGGAAGTGCAGCTGCAACCAATAGAGGACGAGGGTGTGCTGGCTTGTGATTCGCTGCATGGCGCCCTGGACGTGACCACGTCCCATGCAGCTACTAGAGATTTGCACATGGAAACGAATGAACTTGAGAGCAGACCATGCACGGAATTGGCCATGTATGAAAGGGAGATACTTTCAGAAGTGCAAGACTCGTATCAGCAAGGAATGACAGCACCAAAGGCGATTGCATTCGCTAAGCTCAAGGACTTTTGCTCATGCATTGTCAAGCAGCTGGCTCCCCCGCTACTGAAGGAAATCCAGGCCTCATCCCTACACCCGGCTATCGAGCCATGCACACATAGGTGCACCACTCGAGCCATGAAGCGCACCGCGGGAACTGGATCATCCAAAGCGTCGCCTGTAGAAAATGTGCTTCTTCGTACGCTAGGACTTGCGGTAGAGGATCTCACGGTTGACGATAGAGCAGTGGAAGAGCTCAAGGGGTTGTTTGACTCACCGCTACGCGAGCAGCACATCCGAGTGATTGCAGCTCTGTTCGGCAAGACCCTGCGCATCGAAGGGGCGCTTGCCCTGCAAGATTCGGTAGTTGTGGGAGCGCAGTAGTCCCCGGAGTGGGATGGAGTTGGTGGATGCTTGATCATTTATGGATCCAAGCCCATCAATCATATGCTGGAATGTGAGGGGGCTGAACAACCCAGCCAAACGAGATGCTGTGAGAGGCTTCGTGAGCACCATTAGGGCAAATGTAGCTTGTTTACAGGAGACTAAACTTGATGTAATTGATCGCTAGTCAGTTATGCAATGCTTGGGGCCATCCTTTGATGGTTATGCTTATTTTCCGACTGTTGAGACCAGGGGAGGAATCCTACTTGCTTGGGATTCTTCTGTGGTGGATGTGGACCAGCTACAGTTGGACACTGACTTTATAACAGGTATGATACATACTAAAGCGGGAGATCAATGGTGGCTAACGGCTGTTTATGCTCCGCAAGGAGATGCGCTCAAAACAGCCTTGTTGGAGCAGCTAAACATGCGGAGAGAGCTCTGTCCAGGACCGTGGATGGTCCTGGGAGATTTTAACATGATCTTGCAAGCGTCGGAGAAAAACAATGCTAACCTAAACCGAAGTATGATGGGAAAGTTTAGGGCTTTCGTGGACAACAACGAGCTCAAAGAACTTTACATGCATGGGCGGAGATTCACTTGGTCAAATGAGAGAGACTTGCCTACCATGACCAAGATTGATAGAGTGCTAGTCTCGGTGGATTGGGAGTTGGCGAATCCGGACTGTCTTCTCCAAGCTTTATTGTCTAGTGTGTCTGGCCATGCCCCGCTACACCTTCACACGGTAGCCATGTTCTGCCCTAAAAAGAGATTTTGTTTTGAGCTATATTGGACCAAGCTGGAGGGCTTTGAGGATGTTGTGCGTGAGGCTTGGGTTTGCGATGATAGCATAGTAGATCCCTTCAAGAGGCTTGATACATTATATAGAAACACGGCAGTTGCGTTGCAAGCATGGAGTCAAAGAAAGACAGGAAATATTAAACTACTCATGGCTCTTGCAACTTTGGTGATCTTTCGGTTTGATCAAGCACAAGAGAGCCGCATCCTAACGGACCAGGAACTGTGGCTTAGGCATACCCTCAAACTTGCTCTGTTGGGCATGTCTTCCTTTCAAAGAACCATTGGGAGGCAGAGATCACGGATGAGATGGATCAGGGAGGGCGATGCAAACATAAAATTGTTCCAAGCATTTGCTAATGGAAGGAGAGCCAAAAATTTCATCCCGCACGTCAGAGTTGGAGATGCTGTGTACATGGAGCAAAGACATAAAGAAGAGGTGTTCACAGCTGCGTTTGAATCCTTGCTTGGGTCTGATTAAGCACATGACTTCACGATTGATGTGGATTACTTGGATGTCCAATCAATTGATCTAGCTGATCTTGACGACATGTTCACGGAGCAGGAAGTCCTTGCTGCTATAAATGAGTTGCACCCCGACAGAGCCCCGGGTCCTGATGGCTTCATTGGAGCGTTCTATCAGAGAGCATGGCCTATCATCAAGAATGATATTATGGCAGCGGTGCACAAGCTTCATGTATGTGATGGAGCCGGCTTTGCGAAACTCAATCGAGCCTACATCATACTTATACCGAATAAAAGTGATGCCGAGGAGGTGGGCGACTTCCGCCCAATCAGCTTGACGCATAGCTTTGAGAAGCTGTTCGCAAAGATGCTAACAACCAGAATAAGGAGGCACATGAAAGCCCTAGTTAATGCCAATCAATCTGCATTTATCAAGGGGAGAGTGCTTCATGATAACTTCTTAATGGTTAGACATGTCGCAAGGAGAATTCACGCTAGAAGAGCTCCAGGTGTGTTTCTTAAGCTGGATATATCGAAAGCTTTCGACACACTATCCTGGCCATTCCTCTTCCAAGTGCTAAGAGCCAAAGGTTTTGGTCCAAGGTTCATTCGATGGCTGGAAATCTTGCTGCAATCTGCGAGCACTAAAGTGGTTGTAAACGGATGTCCTGGAAAAAGATTCTACCACGGCCGAGGAGTGAGGCAGGGAGATCCTAGCTCGCCTCTTCTCTTCGTTATAGCCATGGACATTCTTACAGCAGTGATTGGTAAGGCAGCTAGTGAGGGCGTAAGGTCATCCTTCTCGGGCGTTAAGACACACAGCGGCTATCCATATTTGCCGATGATGTGGCCCTGTTCATTCGGCCATCCGCTTCTGACCAGTATATTTGGGACTGCCTCAGGACTTCGAGTTAACTACAGGAAGACTTCTGCCATACTAATTCGTGGAGATCAAGAATACAAGGAGAGAGTGATGAGCTTCCTAAACTGCCAATCTGGGACGTTTCCATGCAAGTATCTTGGGTTGCTGCTCGCTATAAACCAGCTTACGAGGACTGATTGGCAGCCGCTGCTAGACCAGGTTAAGCATTTCATCCCAGCATGGCAGAGAGGCCTTATACAGAGACCAGGCAGACTAATCCTTGTCAAGAGCGTCATAGCAGCTAGGCCAATACACCATCTGCTCGTCCTAAACCCACCCCTTTGGGTGTTTGAAGAAATCAATACTTGGATGAGATCTTTTTTCTGGGCTGGGAAAGACAGAACTAATGGAGGGCAATGCCTGGTTGCTTGGAACATCATATGCAGACCAACAAAATTTGGAGGCTTTGGAGTCAAAAACCTGCAGTTACAAGCACTAGCTCTTCGAGTCCGCTGGGAATGGCTACGCCGTACTGACATTGAGCAGTCGTGGCATGGACTGACAAATGATGTGGATGAGGAGGTGAGAGCTGTGTTTGATAGCACCGTCCAGATCTCAGCAGGGAAAGGGAACAAGGTGCTCTTCTGGACTGATCGATGGATCCAAGGTTTCGCTGCCGCGGATGTTGCGCCCATGATAGTGGCAGTAGTGGATGTGTGCATCAAAAATAGAAGAACGATCCAGCAAGCAATGATTGACAATGCATGGCTCAATGACATTCGAGGTGATCTTTCTTATATGGCTCACATTCAACTTATCCACCTCCAACATGTCATTGCTACCACCCCGAGAGATGTCAATACAGAGGACGTCTTTCGATGGCCATGAGAACCATCAGGCTCGTAGACGGCCAGATCCACATATGAGAGGCTATGTCAGGGGCTGGTAAGATCGAGCACGGCCTCATGCATCTGGCGAAGCTGGGCGACCCTCAAGTGCAAGATCTTTGTATGGTTGGCTATGCAATATCGCATCTGGACGTCTGATCGAAGAGCTCGTCATGGGTTACAGGACGTGCCTTCGGCTTGCTATACGTGTCAACATGATGAAGATAATGTGGATCATATCTTGGCACAACGTGTCTATGCGAGAGAAGTCTGGCACCAATGCTTCCTTATCATACAGGTGAATGTGGAGATCCTAGACGCTCTGGATACTTTTCAGGAGTGGTGGTTGAAGACAAGGAGCAACTTCCGACAACCATACAAGTGAGGTTTTGACACTTTTGTCATTGTTGCTGCCTGGTTGCTTTGGAAACAAAGAAATGCGAGTGTTTAACCGGGCCGAGCAAGTCAGTTCCCCCATTAGGCTAGCCCAGCAAATTCTAGATGAGATCAAAACTTGGAAACTTGCGGGAGTGGGAGTGGTAGGGTTGATAGATTTGTGAGAGAGTAGCTGTTAGTTTTGTTGGAGTTGGAGTCAGTGTAACCTCGTCGATGCTCGCATCGTCGTAGGGATCTTGTAAACATTCTGCTTCCTTCTATAAAAATATGGTATGCTATTGGCGTACTCTCAAAAAAAACTTTTGGAAGAAAAAATAAATCATAGATTTGATACTTTTTTTTCAAATTTGAGAAAAAGTTGGCAAGTTTCAGAAAAAACAAAATAATTTCTCCAAAACAAAAAATCCTGTGAATTCAAAAAAGTTCAGGGATTTCGAAAAAAAGTTCCTGAATTTGAAAAAGAAAAAGTTTGTTGATTTTGAAAAAAAATCTTCAATTTTGGAACAAAAATCTGAAAAAAAGGCCATGAATTTTGAAAAAAGTTCATCGGATTTGAAAAAAAGTTCATCAAGTTGAAAAAAATTCATTAGATTTGACAAAAATCATTGATTTTAAAAGAAATTAACAAAAAATATAAAAAGAAGTTCATTGATTTTGAAAAAAGTGAAACAAATTTTGAAAAAAAAAATCATATCAGAAAATAAAAAAGAAGCAGGAAACAAAAAAACGTAGAAAATGTAGGGGGGACATTTCCTATACATAGAAATGTAAAAAAAGTAGGTATTTACAAGTTGGTGTAGTGGTTAGTGTTGTTCACTCGCAAGGAAGAGATCGCGCGTTCAATCCCTGTCGATCGCACTTCGGCACCCTTTTCTGAGTTTGGGATCGATCTTGGGATGACTAGTTGCTTCCCTATGTTGGGAGCCACTATGCTAGACAAGAATTGTTATACACTATGTAGGGCACGGCCTACTAGAAGGAAAATGAACCGAATTTTACCCTGTTTACTTTCTTTTCCTGATTTTACTTTTCTTTCTCTTTCCTTTTCTTCATTTTTACTTTTTTCTCTTCGGTTTTTTTCTCTTTTCTTTTCCTGATAAACATTTTTTTAAATACTTGTTCAAAATTTTATATATATGATCAATATTTTTTGAAATACTTGTTCAACATTTTTTAAATACTTGTTCAACATTTTTTATAAACATGATCAACATTTTTCAAACACTTGTTCAACATTTTTTATATACACAATCAACATTTTCCAAATGTTTTTTGGAGATTATATATATATATATGTGTGTGTGTGTGTGTGTGTGTGTGTGTGTGTGTGTGTGTGTGTGTGTGTGTGTGTGTGTGTGTGTGTGTGTGTGTGTGTGTGTGTGTGTGTGTGTAAATAAAAGTAAAAAAGAAAACAGAAGACGTAAAAAACAGAAAAAAAGTCGCGCCCCCAATAGGATTTGCCTTTTTGAGGGGTGTAAACGCGCAGCTGTATATGTGTGTGTGTGTGTGTGTATAAGTAAAAGTAAAAACGAAAACAGAAGCAATAAAAAAACGGAAAAAAGAGTCACGCCCCCAATAGGATTTGCCTTTTTGAGGGGTGTAAACGGGGAGTTCCTATTCGCCGCTCGCTGCGGCAAACAGATGCCGTTTCGCACAGACGGGTGTCCAACTGGGCCGGCCCATGAATACAGAGAACGAGAGCGCGCTGTAGCCAAAAAAAAGAACGCCGTTGCGGGAATTCTAAACCACGACTTTTTGGTATACCCGAGGTGGTACTACCAGTTGCCCTATCACTCGTTACTGATTATATAGCAGCTCCATTCTTAAAGAAACAACACGCAGCGCAGATCAAAATTATATCTTGAATTTCAAAGGCACTTTTATATTAAAAGAACGAAGGGATCTGTGAAACACAAACAAATTGCTAATTGTGAACAAAATTTTAAAATTGAAAATATTTACGAAATCAGGAACTTTTTTTGAAATGGGAACATTTTTTGAAATTCCAAGACAGAATTTGAAAACACGAACATATTTCGAAAAATGTGAAAACAAGAACATTATTTTTATATTGTGAACAAAAATTGGGAATTGAACAATTTCAAAACTCCAGAAAAAAATGAAAACATGCACATTTTTTTAATTTGCGAACATTTTTTGGAAACGGCAACATGTTTTGAACCCCCGAACAATTTTTGAAATCTGTGAAGAAAATTAAAACTGAACAATTTCGAAACTCCTGAAAAAATGAAAACATGCACATTTTGAAATTTGTGAACAATTGTTTTAAAACAGGAACTTTTTTGAAACATGAACAATTTTTTAAAAAATTGAAATTTTCCTGAATTTATGACCAAAATTTTAACTCATGAACATTTTTTTAATATAAATATTTTTGAAATTGGAACAGTTTTAACTCAATCTAAACATTTTTTATAATTTGTGAACAATTTTTGAAACAGGAAATTTTTTGGAAACTCCTGAAAAAATGAAAACATCAACAATTTTTCTAAATGAGAACATTTTTACAACGTGAACATACTTGAAATCGTGAACAAAATTTTGAGAATGCGAACATTTTATGAAATTGTGAACAAAATTTTGAAAACGTGAACATCTTGTGAAATTCCTGAACATTTTTTGGAAAATTTGAACAAATTTTGAAAAATAGAACACTTTCTGAAATTGCTGAACATTTTTCGGAAAATGTGAACAAGTTTAGAAAAAAAGAACAATTTTTGAAATTTCGAACCAAATTTGAAATTTTGAACAAAAAAAAGAAACAGGATAAACAAAAAAAAGAAAGAAAAACGAAAAAAGGAAAAATAAAACTCGAAAAACACCAGGAGTAAAAAACCAGAAAAAAAAGGCTCAGGAACCTTCTAGAAGGTTCCCAAAACCTGTAGAAATACTCTACAGAAAAAGAAAACTTCGCCAACAATTGGGCCGGCCCACTGCATCGTTCGCCCTCGCAACCCTATTGGGCCTCCATTCACGAGAGGTGCACCCATATTTTGGCCCAAGAGAACGGCATAAAAGCCGAAAAAGGAATTCCGACTCCGCTGGGGATCGAACCCAGAATCTCTGGTTTCGTAGACCAGCGCCTTATCCATTGGGCCACGGAGTCACATGATGGAATTATCTGACTTTACGGTTATATATTCCTTAGACCTTAGAAGGGCAAAAAAGAACATAATTAAACCCAGAGTCACTAGATCCGTAGACTGGCACCTTATCCATTGGGCCATGGAGTCAAAAAATATTTATCAAGGATAGAAAACTTCCCTATATAGTTCTAGCATTTTGAGCGAAAAATGCTTCTCAAGCTTCTGGAATACAATGGGATCTGTTAGCAGCAAGCCATGCCCCATGAAGATGGCGACCGGTGTCACTGCACAGTCGAGTCCATGGCGGGTGTTTGCACGTGTGTGTGTGCGTGTGTTTCAGTTGTTGATCGGACGCCGGTGTGTGGCCGCGTCCGAGTAGCGTGTGTCAAGTCGTTGGCGTAGACGCGTAGGTAGTGGGAGCAGTAGTCGTGGCCGCTGGACGCCGCCGCGTCGCGTGCATGCATGAGCGCTCGCGCGCAGCGGCCTGGGCGGACGGATCGTGAGCCAGGTGGGCAGTGGTGTGTGCGTGCGCATGTGCTTAGCCTGGGTATAAATACCCCCATGTACTGATCGTTGTGTGGCCTGGAGGTTTTACGAGTTCGTGCTCGTGGAAGTGGCGTTCGAGCGCCGGAAAAAAAATCCTCCCGTGTCCACTGTCTTCTTCCTTTCTTTTTCTACCTCAGTCCGCTGCAGAACAAGAAAGCTGCGAGAGGTAGGCGAGAGCTAGGGCTAGACGGCAACAACAATTGGTATCAGAGCCTCAAGGTTCGAGGGGCGGCCGTGGCGTCGGGCGGCGTCCATGGCAAGGCGCTGCGCGCGAGGGCGGCGGACATGGACGCGTCGGCTGCGGTGTCGCGGTGATGCACGGTGATGTCGTCGCGCTGATGAGCAGCGCGCCGTCGCGACGAGGAGGTCGCGGAGGACTGCGTGGTGGCGCAGAGGCGCGGCGGCTCGGCGCGGCGACTGGAAGTGCGGCGCTGCGGTTGACGGCGCAGCGGCAGGGCAATAAGCGCGGCGGCGAAGCCGGGCGCGACCGTGCGTGCTATGGTGCGCGCACCGACGCTGCCGGGACATGGGGCGTGGACGCGCCGAGGCGCTGGACCTGGTTGCGCAGATCGCGACGTCGCGGCGGAGCGCTGGCCGGAGCGCGGGACGTGGGGAGTCGCGGCTACGACGACGACGGCGTGGCAAAGGCATCGGAGGATCGACCGCGCTGGGCGCTGGACTCGGGCCGTGGCGATCGCGGCGGCGCTGCGTCGTACACGAGCTCGGGAGCGCGTGGACGGAGGTGCTGCGCGGGCGAGGCCACGGCGACGCGGTGCGACGGTCATGGCGTGACGTCGACGACGAGCCTGACATGTGCAAGGTCATGGCTTGGGACGTGAATGTTAGCAGCAAGTCATGCCCCATGAAGATGGCGACCGGTGTCAGTGCATGGTCGAGTCCATGGCGGGTGTTTGCGCGCGTCTGTGTGCGTGTGTTTCAGTTGTTGATCGGACGCCGGTGTGTGGCCGCGTCCGAGTAGCGTGTGTCAAGTCGTTGGCGTAGACGCGTAGGTAGTGGGAGCAGTAGTCGTGGCCGTTGAACGCCGACCGCGTCGTGCGTGCATGAGCGCGTCGTGCGCAGCGGCCTGGGCGGACGGATCGTGAGCCAGGTGGGCAGTGGTGTGTGCGTGCGCATGTGCTTAGCCTGGGTATAAATACCCCCATGTACTGATCGTTGTGTGGCCTGGAGGTTTTACGAGTTCGTGCTCGTGGAAGTGGCGTTCGAGCGCCGGAAAAAAAACCCTCCCGTGTCCACTGTCTTCTTCCTTTCTTTTTCTACCTTAGTCCGCTGCAGAACAAGAAAGCTGCGAGAGGTAGGCGAGAGCTAGGGCTAGACGGCAACAACAATTGGTATCAGAGCCTCAAGGTTCGAGGGGCGGCCGTGGCGTGCGGCGGCGTCCATGGCGCGCGGGCGAGGGCGGCGGACATGGACGCTGCGGCTGCGGTGTCGGCGATGCACGGTGATGCTGCGCGCGCGACGACAGCAGCCGCCGCCGCGAGACGAGGAGGTCGCGGAGGACCTGCGTGGTGGCGCAGAGGCGCGGCGGCTCGGCGCGCGACCACGAAGTGCGGCGCTGCGGTTGACGGCGCAGCGCGCAGTAATAGCGCGGCGGCGAGCCGGGCGCGACCGTGCGTGTTATGGTGCGCACCGGACGCTGCCGAGCACGCCGGGACCGCGGGCGTGGACCGCGCCGAGGCGCTGGACCTGGTTGCGCAGATCGCGACGTCGCGCGGCGGAGCGCTGGCGCGGCGGGAGCGCGGGACGTGGGGAGTGCGGCTACGACGACGACGGCGTGGCAAAGGCATCGGAGGACTGACCGCGTCGGGGCGCTGGACTCGGGCCATGGCGACTGCGTGCGTGCGCGTCGTCCACGAGCCTGGGAGCGCGTGACGTGAGGTGCTGCGCGGCGGAGGCCACAGCGGCGCGGTGCGACGGTCATGGCGTGACGTCGACGACGAGCCTGACATGTGCAAGGTCATGGCTTGGGACGTGAATGTTAGCAGCAAGTCATGCCCCATGAAGATGGCGACCGGTGTCAGTGCACGGTCGAGTCCATGGCGGGTGTTTGCGCGTGTGTGTGCGTGTGTTTCAGTTGTTGATCGGACGCCGGTGTGTGGCCGCGTCCGAGTAGCGTGTGTCAAGTCGCTGGCGACGCGTAGGTAGTGGGAGCAGTAGTCGTGGCTGTTGGGCGCCGCCGCTGTCGTGCGTGCATGAGCGCGTCGTGCGCAGCGACCTGGGCGGACGGATCGTGAGCCAGGTGGGCAGTGGTGTGTGCGTGCGCATGTGCTTAGCCTGGGTATAAATACCCCCATGTACTGATCGTTGTGTGGCCTGGATGTTTTACGAGTTCGTGCTCGTGGAAGTGGCGTTCGAGCGCCGGAAAAAAAATCCTCCCGTGTCCACTGTCTTCTTCCTTTTTTTTTTACCTCAGTCCATTGCAGAACAAGAGAGCTGCGAGAGGTAGGCGAAAGCTAGGGCTAGACGGCAACAACAGGATCTTCGGCCTATAAAATTCTCTATCAAGCCGTGAAAAAGATTCAACAACAGAAACTCTGTTATAGCCATTTTTGTACATTCAATGTACTCTACACATAGAGAATACTTGACGGCAAGAAATCCCCTGAAAACCTAACTTACCAGCTAATTGTTTGTGCGTTGCAACGGAGGCATACATATTTTAGAGGTTCAACACCAATCATGTCCGACGTATACGTTACACCCATCATATTCTGGATTTTGGTAAATTTTGATTTAATTTGAGTATGATAGGGGAAGACAAAGAAAGTTTTGATTAAGTGAAATGTTGATAAGATTTTATTTAATTTGATTAAGTTAATGCAGGATATGATTTTGATAGATTTGATTGAGTTAGATGCATAACATGGTTTGGAGGAGGGGGTGTATCATTGATTTTTTTTAGCTTATTCCAAACCTAGGGAGTGATGAAACCTCATTTGGTGACGTGCAAACACCAACTCAGATTTAGTAGTAGAAATTTGGGCGACGCTTTGTGCAGTTGACCGGCAATGCTGATTGACATCAGTGGTGGGCGTGTGAAGGTGTGGAGATTCAGTCAGCGCCAAATTTGGAAACCCATTTTTTGTCTATGTTTTGCCTAGGTGGTCTTCAACGGTGTCATCGGGTGAGTGGACAGCGCCGCTTTGTGTTTCCATCTTCGTTAGGCGAAGCATGGTGGTGTTTGGTTTCATCAGAAAGTTGAGAGGTTAGGCCTCCCTTAGTTCTTTCTTGATGGATCGGGGATGATTGTCCAACCCTACTCGTTGCTTCTTCTCTGGGACAGCAATCTAGTCCTCTGTTCGCTATTGCTGGAGTTAACAGCCGTTGTGTCAACAATGTTATCCTTGCTCTGATGGTGCTTCAGAAATCAAGAGGCGGCATCAAGCTTTGCTCACAGTGACCAAGAGAACGACATCGTCAATATGCCCAAGGATCTACTCCCTCCGTTCCTAAATACTATAAGTCTTGGTAGAGATTTCACTATAGACCACATACAGATGCATCTAGATGCATTTTAGAGTATAGATTCACTCATTTTGCTCCGTATGTGGTCCATAGTGGAATCTCTCCAAAAACTTATACTCCCTCCGTTTCCAAATATTTGTCTTTCTAGCCATTTTAAATGGACTACAACATACGGATGTATGTAGACATGTTTTAGAGTGTAGATTCACTCATTTTGCTCCGTATGTAGTCACTTGTTGAAATCTCTAGAAAGACAATTATTTAGGAATGAAGGGAGTATTTAGAAACAGAGGGAGTATGTGTTATTTTCTAATTTTATAAGGATGTTCTTGTAAGGGTTGGACAGTTGTAATATAGTACTCATCACCTGAAACATATTCTCTACTGTGCGCCAGGCATACCCCCAAATATGACAATGACGTAATGGAAAGAGGTTCCTTAATTGCACAAAACATTACAAAGCTCAGTTTAGCACAATTAAAGAGCATGGCAGGAGAATTACGGTACTACCTTCGTAACTAAATATAAGACATTTCTACAGTTCAATTTTAACTACAAAAACGTCTTAAAATAGTTACAGAGGTAGTAATAACGATACAGGCAGCAAATAACAGCCAGAGCCTGCGTGCAACCAACAGGGCACTTTATTCCTGGCGACAGCAATAATAACCATTTTTTAAAATCCAGCTTTCAAAGATGCATAATCTCAATCCTCAAATGTCTAAAATCTCAATACAGGTTTGACAAGTTTTTACCACTTCAAGACAAAGTCCAATGGAAAGATTACTACCTACGAGCAAGTACTGCCTGATACATTTCTCCATTGTAGTAGCTTTGTCTCAGGGCACACACTTAACAGTGAATGATGTTTGTTCCTTGTCTTCAGCGAGCTTCATATTGAACAACTGCCCAAGGAGACAGTTCATGAGAAATTGCACACGGACACAGCATGCAAAGCAAAGATCATATGTTGCCAAAAAAATAATGAGTTTGAGCTGAATTAAAAATCTAATATCCAGTGGCATCATCAAGCAACCACAAGAGCAAAAGATCATCAAAACAAAAACTACAGTATAAGATCAGGTACCAGCTTTGAACCTAAAACCAACCAATTTGTAACAACCACTTTGCAATCAAACATCACTAGGCCTCACTAAAGTAGCATGATCGGCCATATCCCTCAATATAGGTAGGTGCGCCAGGTGGCTGCATCTTGAGGACGAGGAAGGTAAAGTGCATTGTTGCAACATAGCTATGTGACATGTACCGGGTTATCGTCATTTAATACAAGTCACTGACTGCAACATGATTGGTTTTGAAGACACAAAAGAGAGTTAAAGAAACAAGTGTACCTCTACAAACAAACAAATAAAAATATTGTACTACAACATAAACTCTAGTCAATGCCTGCCTCGCCTTTGCTTAAAAAAATATAATACAAAAATGAATGAAAAATAAACAATATGAACTGATGTGTTAAATCAAGACAAAAATTAAATATACATGATCCTGTGTATTTCCCAGAATGTGGCAGTCGAGCTAAAAGCATAACATATGAAAGAAATGAGTATAAATGTCGAAATTTACAATCTGATAGGAACAATGGTGCTAATAAAGTAATAAGAACTGTTGACAAAGTCAGATATGTTGGTCGATGATTCTAGTGGTTCCTAAACCATAAATTTACAAAGATCCTTGCTTCACTTTACAACCAGGGCGGGTCTCGTTGCCCGGCCAATGCGCAGGACGCACGATCTACAATCAACAATTGAGAGAGCAACCAAGAACAGAAGAACCATGAAACAAACCCACCCCTCTACTAAACTGGGTTGAAAGGCCTGTATGCCTAATCCTAAAAAGCACAGACACAGCTGAAACTGCCGAATCAGCGTTCTAGAACGGCGGGACACAGCCGGGATACACGTATTTGTCATGAATAAGACCACCAGTTTCAAGAAGGGCACAGCCAAAAAGGGCAAGGGCGCCGATAGGATCGACACCCAAGAAAAGCCTAAGGTGGCGCCACTAAGGATACGGCTCAGATACTTAGGGGCCACGCTGGGGACTCGGGAGGCCCAATAACGGGCTCGGCGCCGATACGAACCCTAATTTTTCAGGCTATTTGACCGCGAACGCCACAAAGGGGTTCGACCTCAAACCTACTCGAGGCTCCGGCTAACGCGCCACCGCCACCGCCTGGTCGAGCAGTTTCCCAGCCCGGCAAGGTGGCAACCTCTCCTCCCAAAGGCAACCACACTCGAGCATGTAACCATCTCTTTGGGTGAAACTAAATTTCAATGTTTTTAACAAAATAATCATGCCGTGATATCCTATCTAGTACTATTCTATGAAACTGAATTTCAATGTTTTAGATGCATATCATAGCTTGTTTTTCTACACGTAATTGCATAGTAAAAAAAAATTGCATGAGATGGTAGTTAGGGAACTATGTTCACTGGCTCGACTAGATCAAGATGAACATATCAACAGCACAATGCACAAGGAATTCATAACCTATCAGATAAGTGCAAACAAAGCAATGGCGCCAAACCGCAACATGATAAATTAAGAGGTTAAAAACAGATCAAGAGGATAAATTGAAGTGCCCATACTCCGACGGGTGCGCTTCTTGTACAGGATGCGGTAACCACATTCACGGCACTGGATCACATCCCCTGTCTTGAGTGTGTTCTCAGCTCCGCAATCTAGAGAAACACATACACATACTCGTTAAAATATGAAGGGGAAATCAAATTATTTATAATGTATACACAACGAGGAATTTATTAATCCGCATGGGCTAGTTGTCTAAGGTGGCACTTAAACACCATAATATTTATAACATTTACCATGTAAATGTGAAAGCTTATGGGAGTTCGAAATATAAGTTTTTTGGGGGGATTATAGATATGAAACGTTCCTAATAGAACATCAAAAGTATACTTTATTTTTCCTTGGAAGAATATCATCAACACGGGGAGGACAAAGAGAATGAAAAGGGGCACAAACCCAATGGATGTAGTGCTTGCATTGACAAGAAATGGCATAACTGGAATGTATGTCCACAGAGATTACAAATTAAATATTAGTCAAATTACTAATTGCAAAGCCATTACCAAACTATCCCATGAATCCAGATTATGTATCAAATAATTGTCTAGATCGTCTTATACTCTTATTTAGTTCAGAGTTATTGAACTGTATATAAGAAAATGTAAACTCTAACTTTAAAATGGAAGATAAGAGACACCAAAGTGAACACTACTTTTTGTTCGACATTACAGTGGGGAATAGTAACATTTTGTATTGATAGCCACATCACATCAGAAAGTGATGAAATTTTGAATTTGCAGTAACCAAACTTCATCTTGATACTGTTTGGCTGCTCTATAACTTGCTAATTTATTCACTAACAGTAAAACAGAAAAATTATCAAAACACAAATTCATGGTCATGAACTTGTCGCATTAGAGTGGGAAAATGTGAATACTCTGAAGTGAAAGGATTCAGATTCAAGGTTTACTCTTTAAATTCAGCGTCTGGAAATAAATCATGGTCATGAGAACTTGTAAAGCAAGTGAAAGGCTCTTAACTCATATAGACTCTCAACTCGTCTGGATAAACTAAGATTTCAGCAGATGAGACAACAGACTATTCCCACCATTCTCTAACAGCAGCAACTCTAGGAAGTTCTCCTTTATATGAAAAACCTTGAGTTAGAAAACTAAGGCAATGTGCAGATTAACATGGCTAGATTTTTTGATTAACACAGAATGCAACAAACAATAATAATGAGAGTAATAAGCTCACTGTTTGTAAAACCGTAACTTACACCCACAGATATGAAAAATGAGAAGATACATGAGCATCTGCCATGGATGGCAACCCTGAATGAAGAAAACATCTTGGCAGAAGAGAAGAAATAAGCCAAGGATAGTTTTGACAAAAAAAATCCTGGAATGCACTATCTTTCTTTCTATTTATAGAACATTGGGGTAGAGTTTTGTTTAGGACACAATTGTTTATACACGGATGGTTCTACATAGCTAATCGAACATAATAGCACATCGCTTAAAGTAATACCATGTGAAATATTGTGTTCTTCATAGTTTCATGAGTAAACACCAATAATTCCACCAAGTTTCAATCATGTAAGTGTTCTTGTCTGAATATTGATCTTCAGACCGACCGTCCCGGGTCTGACACTCCACTCCAAAAAACTAACCCCGCCTAAAGAAACAGCCCAAGAGAGAAACGGGGGACGCGCTGCCGGAGAAGCGAGCAGAGAGGACGAAAACCGCAGCCTCGCCGGCGTTCCCAAGGGAGAAACCGTCGCCGACTCGTCCCCCCTTTTTTCTGGCGAGGAAGAGAGAGATTCGTGGTCGACAAATTCCAGAAAAGAAAAAACGAACGAGAGAGGGAGATCACCTCCGCACAGATAGCTGACAGGCTCCGGCTGCTGCGGATCCATCGGGGAAGGGAAGGAGTAGGGTTTATAGCAAGCTAGGGTTCGTGAGGGGCTGCTCGGTGGGAAGAAGGCTATGCGAGTACTGAACTTGGGACGGGATTCGTGATACGCCGGCAAGTCTGTATGGCATGACTGCGTAGGATTGTATGATTTGCATCGTAGACTATCCAGGCCATCTGCACTGACTACCGTAGGATTGTATTTTTTGACGGTTAGGATCGCAGCGGTGGCTCCATGCAATTTTATCTCGCTCGAGGGGAACTTTTTTCTTCTGGCTAGCCAACCTCAATCGCCGTGGCGAGCTGCGAGTGGCTCTGATGGTTAGGTCAATTCTTTTGAGACTTCTAGCAGCTCATTGTGAAAATACCTTCATAAAAAAACTTATTGTGAAAATAAGTCAGAAACACAAAAGAACTCCTTTTAATCTTCGAACTTAACTTATTTCCGCCTTCTTTTTCTTCACAATGAGAAAAAGTTGGGGAGGGGCCGCAGAAGCCCACTTGAAAACGAAGGGTACAACTCCTTGCCATATATGCCACTGCACCCTACCCTCATTCACACCCGACCATAGGCATGAACAAAAATACGGCGCACTCGCTCGAGTGCCTCCCGTCCGCACCACAGAGACAGAACTTCTAGGGTTCCTCTCGCGTCGCCACCGCCGTCGTCGATCCCCATCATCCGCCAACGTCGACGCCACCCGTCCCCAACAGCTTCCGTCTCTCGAGTCCCCTTCAGTCAACGGCATGGAAATGGACAGCGGTTAGGGCTTGCTTTTTAGTCTCGCGACTGCTCGAATCCACACCTTCGGCGCCCTACCCCGCCACTCAGCGGCAACAACAGCCTTCACGCAGGAGCAGCAGATGATCCACAAAATCTTGCTTTTCTCTTTTAGATTTAGATGACCTCCCTGATGTGCTGCTACTAGATGCTGATGTGTGGTGCTAGATGCTGCTGATTAAGTATTAGTACCCCTGATGTGGTCTATTTGATAAACAAATTTCAGTCTTGGATGCACTGTTATACTTTGCTTATCATTTTTTGTTTATTTATTTATTTATTGCGAGAATACTTCCAATCTATTCATCTCCATTCATGGTTGTACGAACACCAGAAATAATAAAAATTAAATTCAGATCCGTATACCATCTAGCGACGACTACAAACACTGAAGCGAGTCAAAGGCGCGTCGCTGTCATCGCCCCTCCCTCGCCGGAGTCGGGCAAAACTTATTGTAGTAGACAGTCGGGAAGTCGTCGTGCTAAGGCCCCATAGGACCAGCGCACCAGAACAGCAACCGCCGCTGTTGAGGAGTAGCGTAGATCGGAAGGATCCAACCTGAAAACACACAAACGTAGATGAACTACGACCAAATCTGAGCAAATCCACCAAGACAGATCCACCGGAGACACATCTCCATATGCCCACCGATGATGCTAGACGTATCACCGGGGCGGGGATTAGGCGGGGAGAACCTTATTCCATCTTCGGAGAGCCGCCGCCGCTTCGCATCTCTGAGCAGGACACAAATCCTAACAGAACTCAAAGAAACACTAAAAAAACGAAGCCCTCCCGCCGGCAAGGGCCGAGATCCGCTGCGCCTCCATGGCCCTAAGACCATAGAAGACGAGGCGGACCGGCGGCGACGCCAATGGGAGGCACGAGAAACCCTAGCACCTGTACGCACAGGCATAGGGTAGGAGCAGCCGCCGCGTGGATGGATCCTGAATACTTGCTTATCGTTTATATGCATATGCAATATAGATGTACCCCCTGGACTGCTAGATGACGTTGATTATATGCACTGCTAGATGTTTATTCATATGCATATGAAGTATATATGTTTATTAGATGCACTGCTATGTGAGAATTATTTGTATTGGTAAGGAGGTTGTTTCAGTGTGAGTCAATGATGCATGTATGATATTTGCATGTCAGACAATGATCTTTCTTTGATTATAACATGTTGTGGTGTTTGTAAGTCGAATTTACGTTTATATGGGCAGCAAAATGATAAAAAAATAAACTAGATATCGTTTAATCAGGACAACCATACAGTCCAAGGGCATTACAGACTTTTCACTGCCTATAACATGGATATGCTGAAAAACAGGCACTGAAAAGAACTGTCTGGCTTATTATCTGAAGCTTGTTTTCACAGGCCCCTACGCGGGGCTTATTTTCACAGCATAATTCAAAAGAACTGGCTCTTAATTTCCTTGTGGTGGAACCAACCCTTGCAAGTTCTAGACTTGACACTTGTTGTTGTATTTTATGCATTTTTTAGGCCTTTTGGTAATGTGCATTCAATGAGAGGAAATATCCCCGTTGGCTACGAAGACGTATGTGACGACTTCGTCAGTCTCAAGATGAAATGTCGGCACTCAATCACTGTGAAGTTTTAAAAAAACATCGATCACCACGGTAAGATAAGCTCTATATCATCTCTCTCCACGCAGTGAAAACCCTAGCTGCCACATCCTCGCATCTCCCATTTCCCACGCTCGCACCCCCCCCCCTCTTCCCTCCCAACCACCATCCACCCTCCCTCGCATTGCCGGTAGCAAGTTGATACGTCTCCAACGTATCTATAATTTTTTATTGTTCCATGCTATATTATATTCTGTTTTAGATGTTTAATGGGCTTTATTATACACTTTTATATTATTTTTGGGACTAACCTATTAACCGGAGGCCCAGCACAAATTGTTGTTTTTGCCTATTTCAGTGTTTCGAAGGAAAGGAATATCAAACAGAGTCCGAACGGAATGAAACCTTCGGGAACGTGATTTTCGGAACAAACGTGATCCAGAGGACTTGAAGTGGACGTCAAGAAACGAACAAGGAGGCCACGAGGCAGAGGGCGCGCCGTCCACCCTCGTGGGCCCCTCGTAGCTCCACCGACCTACTTCTTCCTCCTATATATACCTACGTACCCCCAAACCATTAGCAGAGGAGCCAAAACCCTATTTCCACCGCCGCAACCTTCTATACCCGTGAGATCCCATCTTGGGGCATTTTCCGGTGCTCCGCCGGAGGGGGCATCGATCACGGAGGGCTTCTACATCAACACCATAGCCTCTCCGATGATGTGTGAGTAGTTTACCTCAGACCTTCGGGTCCATAGTTATTAGCTAGATGGCTTCTTCTCTCTCTTTGAATCTCAATACAAAGTTCTCCTCGATTCTCTTGGAGATCTATTTGATGTAACTCTTCTTTTTGCGGTGTGTTTGTCGAGATCCGATGAATTGTGGGTTTATGATCAAGATTATCTATGAACAATATTTGAATCTCCTCTGAATTCTTTTATGTATGATTGGTTATCTTTGCAAGTCTCTTCGAATTATCAGTTTGGTTTGGCCTACTAGATTGATCTTTCTTGCAATGGGAGAAGTGCTTAGCTTTGGGTTCAATCTTGCGGTACTCGATCCCAAAGGATGAGGGGAAACGACACGTATTGTATTGTTGCCATCGAGGATAAAAGATGGGGTTTGTATCATATTGCATGAGTTTATCCATCTACATCATGTCATCTTGCTTAAAGCGTTACTCGTTCTTATGAACTTAATACTCTAGATGCATGCTTTGACAGCTGGTCGATGTGTGGAGTACTAGTAGTAGATGCAGGCAGAGTCGGTCTACTTGTCACGGACGTGATGCCTATATACATGATCATACCTAGATATTCTCATAACTATGCTCAATTCTATCAATTGCTCGACAAGAATTGCTTACCCACCGTAATACTTATGCTATCTTGAGAGAAGCCACTAGTGAAACCTATGGCCCCCGGGTCTATTTTCCATCATATTAATCTTCCGTCAACAAGCTATTTCTATCTTTGTTTATTTTGATTTCTTTACTTTTAGTCTTTATCATAAAAATATCAAAAATATTATCTTATCATCTCTATCAGCACTCTCGTAAGTGACCGTGAAGGGATTGACAACCCCTTTATCGCGTTGGTTGCGAGGTTCTTATTTGTTTGTGTAGGTGCGTGGGACTCGAGCGTGGTCTCCTACTGGATTGATACCTTAGTTCTTAAAAACTGAGGAAAATACTTACGCTACTTTACTGCATCACCCTTTTCTCTTCAAGGGAAAACCAACACAGTGCTCAAGAGGTAGCAAGAAGGATTTCTGGCGCCATTGTCGGGGAGTCTACGCACAATTCAAGACATACCAAGTACCCATCACAAACTCTTGTCCCTCGCATTACATTATTTGCCATTTGCCTCTCGTTTTCCTCTCCCCCACTTCACCCTTGCCGTTTTATTCGCCCTCTCTTTCCCTTCGCTTCTTTTTCGCTTGCTTCGTCGTTATGGCTAGTCCCTTATCTACTCCGTTGTCTCCCGAGTTTGAACTTCTTCACTTCCAACAAAGACAAGGAGAAAACCTAAAAGATGCTTGGTTTAGAATGATGGAATCTTATCGTAATTGTACCCTAGAGGTGAACTTTAGAATTTTGCTTCGCGATTTTTATGTTGGACTGAATATGTCTCATAGACAACTCTTGGATTGCGTTGCCAAAGGCCATTTTATTGAAATTGATCCCAGTATTGCGCATGAAATTATAGAAGGTATCGTGGGAACACTACCTCAAAAAGGGAGCCTCATCATACCCAGGAAGAAACGCAAGTTTTTGAGAAAATTTGCAAAGTAACGAAGATTTTACAAAAATCTCTTGAACCTCTTAAGAGTGTTAGCAGAAATCTCCACCGCATGGATATGTTGATTACCCTTTGCAATAAGCGGTTGGATTCTTTAGATCTCAAAATTTCCGAATATGAAGGGAAACGTAAAGAACCTCCCAGATTCGAGCATAACTCCTCTAAAAAAATAAAGACCCAAGATGGCAATACCTAGATCTATCATTATTTTTATGCCTAGCTAAGGGCGTTAAACGATAGCGCTTGTTGGGAGGCAACCCAATTTTATTTTAGTTTTTTGCTTTTTTCTCCTGTTTAGGAATAAATTTTTGAGGCTAGATTTTTTTTATGTTTTAATTAGTGTTTGTGCCAAATCAAACCTATAGGATCCTCTTGGATGATAGTTATTTGATCTTGCTGAAAATTCCAGGAACTTTCTATTCACAAAAACAATTGTTTAAAATCACCAGAATGTGATAAAATACTGATTCCAATTGCAGAAGATCAATAAACAAATTATTTAGGTCGTCCTATTTTGGTAGATTTTTCTGAGTTCCAGAAGTTTGCATTAGTTACAGATTACTACAGACTGTTCTGTTTTTGACAGATCCTGTTTTTTCGTGTGTTGTTTGCTTATTTTGATGAGTCTATGGTTAGTAAAATAGTTTATAAACCATAGAGAAGTTGGAATACAGTAAGTTTAACACCAATATAAATAAAGAATGAGTTCAATACAGTACCTTGAAGTGGTGTTTTATTTTCTTTCGCTAACGGAGCTCACAAGATTTTCTGTTAAGTTTTGTGTTGTGAAGTTTTCATGTTTTGGGTAAGGATTTGATGGACTATGGAACAAGGAGTGGAAAGAGCCTAAGCTTGGGGATGCCCAAGACACCCCAAGGTAAACCTAAGGACACCAAAAAGCCAAAGCTTGGGGATGCCCTGAAGGCATCCCTCTTTAAATCTTCGGCCCATCGGTAACTTTACTTGGAGCTATATTTTTATTCACCACATCATATGTGTTTTGCTTGGAGCGTCTTGTATGATTTGAGTCTTTGCTTTTAGTTTACCACAATCATCCTCGCTGAATACACTTTTGAGAGAGACACACATGATTCGGAATTTATTAGAATACTCTATGTGCTTCACTTATATCTTTTGAGCTATATAGTTTTTGCTCTAGTGCTTCACTTATATCTTTTAGAGCACGGCGGTGGTTTTGTTTTATAGAAACTATTGTTCTCTCATGCTTCACTTATATCTTTTAGAGCACGGCGGTGGTTTTGTTTTATAGAAACTATTGTTCTCTCATGCTTCACTTATATCATTTTGAGAGTTCTACAAAACAACATGGTAATTTGCTTAAATTGAGAAATTAGTCCTAATATGATAGGCATCCAAGATTAGTAAAAACTTTCTTATAAGTGCGTTGAATACTAAGAGAAGTTTGATGCTTGATGATTGTTTTGAGATATGGAGGTAGTGATATTAAAGTTGTGCTAGTTGAGTAGTTGTGAATTTGAGAAATACTTGTGTTGAAGTTTGCAAGTCCCGTAGCATGCATGTATGGTAAACGTTGTGTAACAAATTTGAAACATGAGGTGTTCTTTGATTGTCCTCCTTATGAGTGGCGGCCGGGGACGAGCGATGGTCTTTTCCTACCAATCTATCCCCCTAGGAGCATGCGTGTAGTGCTTGGTTTTTGATGACTTGTAGATTTTTGCAATAAGTATGTGAGTTCTTTATGACTAATGTTGAGTCCGTGGATTATGCGCACTCTCACCCTTCCATCATTGCTAGCCTCTTCGGTACCGTGCATTGATATGTCTCCCTCGTATCTATAATTTTTTATTGTTCCATGCCAATATTATTCAACTTTCATATACTTTTTGGCAACTTTTTATATTATTTTTGGGACTAACATATTGATCCGATGCTCAGTGCCGCCTCCTGTCATTGCATGTTTTTGGTTTCGCAGAATATCCATATCAAACGGAGTCCAAACGGGATAAAAACGGACGGAACTTATTTTTGGAAAATATGGAAAATCTGGAAGGAAAATCAACGCAAACCGGTGCCCAAGGTGGGCACGGGGTAGGGGGCGCCCCCCTACCCTCGTGAGCCCACCGCAAGGCGGATGACGCTCTTCTTTTGCCGCAAGAAAGCTAATATTCGGAAAAAAAATCACGGCGAAGGTTTCAGGCCAATCGGAGTTACGGATCTCCATATATACATGAAACGGTGAAACAGAGCCAGAGGAGAACGCAGAAACAGAGAGAGACAGAGAGATAGATCCAATCTCGGAGGGGCTCTCGCCCCTCCCACGCCATGGAGACCATGGACCAGAGGGGAAACCCTTCTCCCATCTAGGGAGAAGGTCAAGGAAGAAGAAGAAGGACGGGGGCTCTCTCCCCCTCGCTTCCGGTGGCGCCGAAACGCCACCGCGGGCCATCATCATCACCGCGATCTTCACCAACACCTCCGCCATCTTCACCAACATCTCCATCACCTTCCCCCCTCTATCTACAGCGGTCCACTCTCCCGCAACCCGCTGTACCCTCTACTTGATCATGGTGCTTTATGCTTCATATTATTTTCCAATGATGTGTTGCCATCCTATGATGTCTGAGTAGATTTTCGTTGTCCTATCGGTGGTTGATGAATTGCTATGATTGATTTAATTTGCTTGTAGTTATGTTGCTGTCCTTTGGTGCCCATCATATGAGCTGCGTGGATCACACCATAGGGTTAGTTGTATGTTGATAGGACTATGTATTGAGGGCAAGAGTGATGAAGCTTCAACCTAGCATAGAAATTGATGCATACGGGATTGAAGGGGGACCAATATATCTTAATGCTATGGTTGGGTTTTACCTTAATGAATGTTAATAGTTGCAGATGCTTGCTAATAGTTCCAATCATAAGTGCATAGAATTCCAAGTAAGGGATAACATGCTAGCAGTGGCCTCTCCCACATAATACTTGCTATCGGTCTAGTAAAGTAGTCAATTGCTTAGGGACAACTTCGCAACTCCTACCACCACTTTTCCACACTCGCCATATTTACTTTATTGTTTCTTTACCTTAGCAGCCCCTAGTCTTTATTTACGTGCTCTTTACTTTCTTGCAAGCTTACCCAAAAACACCTACAAAGTACTTCTAGTTTCATACTTGTTCTAGGTAAAGCGAACGTCAAGCGTGCGTAGAGTTGTATCGGTGGTCGATAGAACTTGAGGGAATATTTGTTCTACCTTTAGCTCCTCGTTGGGTTCGACACTCTTACTTATCGAAAACTGCTGCGATCCCCTATACTTGTGGGTTATCAAGACCTTTTTCCGGCGCCGCTGTCTTGGAGTCATAGCGTGGGGTGAATATTCTCATGTTTGCTTGTTTGCTTTATCACTAAGTAATTTTTATTTGCTGTTCTTAGTTGTTTTCTATCTTTAGTTATGGGTAGGAAACACGAAATACCAAAAAAAATAGGTGTACTTGCTACTCATGGAGATGGGGTAACTCCTAAAACCCTCGATTCTCATTATGCGAGAGATATTATATACTACTTTGATAATCCTGAGAAAACCCCATTCAACTTTATAATGGGAGACACATTGGATCAACGTGAATACTTTAGGGATTATCGCTCGACACAAAAAGGGAAACTATTATGGGATGAATTTATTATGTTGCGTTGGTATGCCTGGAATCTATGCTTGAAATATGATATTACTTGTTGCTCTAGGATGGAGGCTCCACACCTTCCCTTTTCATGCAAATTTAATGATAATGAAACCTTAGCTTCTTATGCTAATGGTATATATGATTACTATGATGTGGAACAAATAGAAGAATTTGTTGCTTTTAAGGCTGCTTATGAAATTGAATCTTTGTTTGAAAAGTATGAATCTTTAGATGATGATGCTTATAGGCCTGAAAATCTTGCTATACTTAGATATTGCTATGAAAATTATGAATACAATTACTATATTAATGCATTTATTAAGGAAGTCTCCGTTGTCCAAGAAGAGACTAATATTTTGCAGGAAACTATGGAAGAAGAAATTGATGAAACTGTGAGCTCATTGGATGAAAAAGATGATGAGGAGAGCGAAGAACAAAAGGAGGAAGAGCGGATTAGCTACCCGTGCCCACCTTCTAATGATAGTAACCCTCCAACTCATACATTATTTAACTCCCCTTCGTGCTTACCGAATGATGATTGCTATGATGATTGCTATGATCCCTTGAATTTGTCTGAAATATCCCTTTTTGATGATGCTTGCTATGCTTATGGCCAAGATGCCAATATGAATTATGCTTATGGAGATGAACTTGCTATAGTTCCTTATGTTAAACATGAAATTGTTGCTATTGCACCCACGCATGATAGTCCTATTATCTTTTTGAATTCTCCCGATTACACTATAGCGGAGAAGTTTGCACTTATTAAGGATTATATTGATGGGTTGCCTTTTACCGTTGCACATGATGATTTTGATAGATATAATATGCATGTGCTTGCTGCTCCTACTTGCAATTATTATGAGAGAGGAACTATATCTCCACCTCTCTATGTTTCCAATACAATAAAATTACAAGAAACTGTTTATACTATGGATTAGCCTTTACTATGTGTGCATGAATTGTTCTTTTATGACATGCCGATGCATAGGAAGAGAGTTAGACTTCGTCATTACATGATATATGTTACTTTGTTCTCACTACTAAATTACAAATAATTGCTAATTAAAATTGGCTCGGTTGTACCTTGGGATCCGGGTGGACTCACTACTTGAGCACTATATGCCTAGCTTAATGGCTTTAAAGAAAGCGCTGCCAGGGAGACAACCTGGAAGTTTTAGAGAGTCATTTATTTCTGTTGAGTGCTTTCATATAGTTTAAAAACAACAAAAATAAAGAGGGGAACCCAAAACTTTTTCAAAAAAAGAAAAGCGAAAGTGAGAAAGACGAGCATTGTTGATGTGGGAGCTAGCCGTGAACTTTGCTCATGCTCACGGAAACTTTGTGAATCTTGATTACAGAAACTTTTCAATAAAAATAATTATCCCCTTGTACAATTCCATTGTATTATAAAAATAATGTGCCAAGGTTTGCCTTTAGGATGTTTACAATACTTGTTGGTTTGTACGGTGCAGGACAGAAACTTTGGCTGTAGTGCGCGAATTTTACTTTTTTACTGGAACGTCAAATGGTTCTGATTCTTTTTGCACTGTCTTGCTGTACAAATTTTTTATTTTTCCTAATTTTTGAAGAAGTTTTCAAGTATCATAAGTATGGTGAATGTTCAGATTTCTACATACTGTTCTGTTTTAGACAGATTCTGTTTTTGATGCATAGTTTGCTTGTTTTGATGAAACTATCAATTTATATCAGTGGATTAAGCCATGAAAAAGTTATATTACAGTAGACACAATGCAAAAACAAAATATGAATTGGTTTGCAACAGTACTTAGAGTAGTGATTTGCTTTATTATACTAACGGATCTTACCGAGTTTTCTGTTGAAGTTTTGTGTGGATGAAGTGTTCGATGATCGAGAAGGTCTCGATGTGAGAAGAAGGAAGAGAGGCAAGAGCTCAAGCTTGGGGATGCCCGAGGCACCCAAGTAAATATTCAAGGAGACTCAAGCTTCTAAGCTTGGGGATGCTGGAAAGGCATCCCCTCTTTCTTCAACAAATATCGGTATGTTTTCGGATTCGTTTCGTTCATGCGATATGTGCAAGTCTTGGAGCGTCTTTTGTAATTAGGTTTTTATTTTTATTTTATGCACCATGCTGGTATGAGATGGTCCTTGGTTGATTTATATAATGCTCTATGCACTTAACTTATATATTTTGAGAATGGCTTTATAGAATGCTTCATGTGCTTCACTTATATAATTTGAAGTTTGGATTGCCTGTTTCTCTTTACATAGACAACCGCCATTTGTAGAATGCTCTTTTGCTTCACTTATATTTGTTAGAGCCTGGGCATATCTTTTGTAGAAAGAATTAAACTCTCTTGCTTCACTTATGTCTATTTAGAGAGATGACAGGAACTGGTCATTCACATGGTTAGTCATAAAATCCTACATAAACTTGTAGATCGCTGAATATGATATGTTTGATTCCTTGCAATAGTTTTGCGATATAAAGGTGGTGATATTAGAGTCGTGCTAGTTGAGTAATTGTGAAATTGAGAAATACTTGTGTTGAGGTTTGCAAGTCCCGTAGCATGCACGTATGGTGAACCGTTATGTAACGAAGTCGGAGCATGAGGTGTTTATTGATTGCCTTCCTTATGAGTGGCGGTCGGGAACGAGCGATGGTCTTTTCCTACCAATCTATCCCCCTAGGAGCATGCGCGTAGTACTTTGTTTTGATAACTAATAGACTTTTGCAATAAGTATGTGAGTTCTTTATGACTAATGTTGAGTCCATGGATTATACGCACTCTCACCCTTCCATCATTGCTAGCCTCTTCGGTACCGTGCATTGCCCTTTCTCACCTCGAGAGTTGGTGCAAACTTCGCCGGTGCATCCAAACCCCGTGATACGATATGCTCTGTCACACATAGGCCTCATTATATCTTCCTCAAAACAGCCATCATACCTACCTATCATGGCATTTCCATATCCATTCCGAGATATACTGCCATGCAACTTCCATCATCATCATATACATGACTTGAGCATTCATTGTCATATTGCTTTGCATTTTCATAAGATAGCTAGCATGATGTTTTCATGGCTTGTCCGTTTTTTGATGTCATTGCTATGCTAGATCATTGCACATCCCGGTACACCGCCAGAGGCATTCATATAGAGTCATATCTTTGTTCTAGATATCGAGTTGTAATATTGAGTTGTAAGTAAATAAAAGTGTGATGATCATCATTATTAGAGCATTGCCCCAGTGAGGAAAGGATGATGGAGGCTATGATTCCCCCACAAGTCGGGATGAGACTCCGGACGAAAATAAAAGAGAAAGGCCAAAAAAAAAGAAGGCCCAAAAAAGAAAAAAAGAAAAAAAACAAAAAAAATGAGAGAAAAAGAGAGAAGGGGCAATGTTACTATCCTTTTACCACACTTGTGCTTCAAAGTAGCATCATGTTCTTCATATAGAGAGTCTCTTGAGTTATCACTTTCATTTACTAGTGGGAATTTTCATTATGGAACTTGGCTTGTATATTCCAACGATGGGCTTCCTCAAATGCCCTAGGTCTTCATGAGCAAGCAAGTTGGATGCACACCCACTTAGTTTCAGTTTGAGCTTTCATACACTTACAACTCTTAGTGCATTCGTTGCATGGCAATCCCTACTCCTCACATTGATATCTATTAATGGGCATCTCCATAGCCCGTTGATATGCCTAGTTGATGTGAGACTTTCTCCTTTTTTGTCTTCTCCACATAACCCCCGCCATCATATTCTATTCCACCTATAGTGCTATGTCCATGGCTCACGCTCATGTATTGCGTGAAAGTTGAAAAGGTTTGAGAACGTCAAAAGTATGAAACAATTGCTTGGCTTGTCATCGGGTTGTGCATGATGTGAATATTTTGTGTGGTGAATATGGAGCATAGCCGACTATATGATTTTGTAGGGATGAGCTTTCTTTGGCTATGTTATTTCAATAAGACATAATTGCTTGGTTGGTATGCTTGAAGTATTATTATTTTTATGTCAAAGGATAGACTATTGCTTTGAATCACTCGTGTCTTAATATTCATGCCATGATTAGACATATGATAAAGATTATGCTAGGTAGCATTCCACATCAAAATTATCTTTTTATCATTTACCTACTCGAGGACGAGCAGGAATTAAGCTTAGATGCTGATACGCCTCCGTCGTATCTATAATTTTGATTGTTCCATGCCAATATTATTCAACTTTCATATACTTTTTGGCAACTTTTATATTTTTGGGACTAACATATTGATCCAAAGCCCAAAGCAGTTCATGTCTCATTGCATGTTTTGGTTTCGCAGAATATCCATATCAAACGGAGTCCAAACGGGATAAAAACGGGCAGAGCTTATTTTTGGAAAATATGGAAAATCTGGAAGGAAAATCAACGCAAACCGGTGTCCGAGGTGGGCACGAGGTAGGGGGGCGCGCCCCCTACCCTTGTGAGCCCAGCGTAAGGCGGTTGACGCTCTTCTTTTGCCGCAAGAAAGCTAATATTCAGAAAAAAATCACAGCGAAGGTTTCAGGCCAATCGGAGTTACAGATCTCCATATATACACGAAATGGTGAAACAGAGCCAGAGGAGAACGCAGAAACAGAGAGAGACAAAGAGATAGATCCAATCTCGGAGGGTCTCTCACCCCTCCCACGCCATGGAGACCATGGACCAGAGGGGAAACCCTTCTCCCATCTGGGGAGAAGGTCAAGGAAGAAGAAGAAGGAGGGGGGCTCTCTCCCCCTCGCTTCCGGTGGCGCCGGAACACCGCCGGGGGCCATCATCATCACCGCGATCTTCACCAACACCTCCGCCATCTTCACCAACATCTCCATCACCTTCCCCCCTCTATCTACATCGGTCCACTCTCCCGCAACCCGCTGTACCCTCTACTTGAACATGGTGCTTTATGCTTCATATTATTTTCCAATGATGTGTTGCCATCCTATGATGTCTGATTAGATTTTTGTTGTCCTATCGATGGTTGATGAATTGCTATGATTGATTTAATTTGCTTGTGGTTATGTTGCTGTCCTTTGGTGCCCATCATATGAGCGCGCGCGTGGATAACACCATAGGGTTAGTTGTATGTTGATTGGACTATGTATTGGAGGGCAAGAGTGACAGAAGCTTCAACCTAGCATAGAAATTGATGCATACGGGATTGAAGGGGGACCAATATATCTTAATGCTATGGTTGGGTTTTACCTTAATGAATGTTAGTAGTTGCGGATGCTTGCTAATAGTTCCAATCATAAGTGCATAGAATTCCAAGTAAGGGATAACATGCTAGCAGTGGCCTCTCCCACACAATACTTGCTATCGGTCTAGTAGTCAATTGCTTAGGGACAATTTCGCAACTCCTACCACCACTTTTCCACACTCGCCATATTTACTTTATTGTTTCTTTACCTTAGCAGCCCCTAGTCTTTATTTACGTGCTCTTTACTTTCTTGCAAGCTTACCAAAAACACCTACAAAGTACTTCTAGTTTCATACTTGTTCTAGGTAAAGCGAACGTCAAGCGTGCGTAGAGTTGTATTGGTGGTCGATAGAACTTGAGGGAATATTTGTTCTACCTTGAGCTCCTCGTTGGGTTCGACACTCTTACTTATCGAAAACTGTTGCGATCCCCTATACTTGTGGGTTATCATGCATTGCCCTTTCTCGCCTTGAGAGTTGGTGCAAACTTCGCCGGTGCATCCAAACCCCGTGATACGATACGCTCTATCACACTTAAACCACCTTATATCGTCCTCAAAACAGCCACCATACCTACCTATTATGGCATTTCCATAGCCATTCTGAGATATATTGCCATGCAACTTTCCACCGTTTCGTTTATCATGACACGTTTCATCATTGTCATATTGCCTTGCATGATCATGTAGTTGACATCGTATTTGTGGCAAAGCCACCATGCATATTATTCATACATGTCACTCTTGATTCATTGCCCATCCCGGTACACCGTCGGAGGCATTCATATAGAGTCATACTTTGTTCTAGTATCGAGTTGTAAATAAATAGAAGTGTGATGATCATCATTCATAGAGCATTGTCCCAAATAAAAAAAGAGAAAGGCCAAATAAAAAAAGGGAAAGGCCCAAAAAAAGAGAAAAGAAAATAAAGAAGGGACAATGCTACTATCCTCTTTTCCACACTTGTGCTTCAAAGTAGCACCATGATTTTTATGATAGAGAGTCTCTTGTTTTCTCACTTTCATATGCTAGTGGGAATTTTTCATTATATAACTTGGCTTGTATACTCCAACAATGGGCTTCCTCAAATGCCCTAGGTCTTTGTGAGCAAGCAAGTTGGATGCACACCAACTTAGTTTCTTTTTTGAGCTTTCATACATTCATATCTCTAGTGCATCCGTTGCATGGCAATCCCTACTCCTTGCATTGACATCAATCGATGGGCATCTCCCTAGCTCGTTGATTAGCCGCGTCAATGTGAGACTTTATCCTTTTTTGTCTTCTCCACATAACCCCCATCATCATATTCTATTCCACCTATAGTGCTATATCCATGGCTCACGCTCATATATTGCGTGAAAGTTGAAAAAAGTTTGAGATTACTAAAGTATGAAACAATTGCTTGGCTTTTCATCGGGGTTGTGCATGATGAGAGCATTCTTGTGTGACGAAAATGGAGCATGACCAAACTATATGATTTTGTAGGGATGAACTTTCTTTGGCCATGTTATTTTGAGAAGACATAATTGCTTAGTTAGTATGCTTGAAGTATTATTACTTTTATGTCAATATTAAACTTTTATCTTGAATCTTTTGGATCTGAATATTCATACCACAAATAAGAGAATTACATTGAAAATTTTGCTAAGTAGCATTCCACATCAAAAATTCTGTTTTTATCATTTACCTACTCGAGGACGAGCAGGAACTAAGCTTGGGGATGCTTGATACGTCTCCAACGTATCTATAAATTTTTATTGTTCCATGCTATATTATATTCTGTTTTGGATGTTTAATGGGCTTTATTATACACTTTTATACTACTTTTGGGACTAACCTATTAACCGGAGGCCCAGCCCAAATTGCTGTTTTTTTTTTGCCTATTTCAGTGTTCCGAAGGAAAGGAATATCAAACGGAGTCCAAACGAATGAAACCTCCGGGAATGTGATTTTCGGAACAAACGTGATCCAGAGGACTTGGAGTGGATGTCAAGAAATGAACGAGGAGGCCACGAGGCAGGGGGCGCGACTACCCCCCCTGGGCGCGCCCTCCACCCTCGTGGGCTCCACGTAGCTCCACCGACCTACTTCTTTCCTCCTATATATATCTACGTACCCCCAAATCATCAGCAGAGGAGCCAAAACCCTATTTCCACCGCCACAACCTTCTGTACCCATGAGATCCCATCTTGGGGCCTTTTCCGGCACTCCGCCGGAGGGGGCATCGATCACGGAGGGCTTCTACATCAACACCATAGCCTCTCCAATGATGTGTGAGTAGTTTACCTTAGACCTTCGGGTCCATAGTTATTAGCTAGATGGCTTCTTCTCTCTCTTTGAATCTCAATACAAAGTTCTCCTCGATTCTCTTGGAGATATATTTGATGTAACTCTTCTTTTTGCGGTGTGTTTGTCGAGATCCGATGAATTGTGGGTTTATGATCAAGATTATCTATGAACAATATTTGAATCTCCTCTGAATTCTTTTATGTATGATTGGTTATCTTTGCAAGTCTCTTCGAATTATCAGTTTGGTTTGGCCTACTAGATTGATCTTTCTTGGAATGGGAGAAGTGCTTAGCTTTGGGTTCAATCTTGCGGTACTCGATCCCAGTGACAGTAGGGGAAACGACACGTATTGTATTGTTGCCATCGAGGATAAAAAAATGGGGTTTATATCATATTGCATGAGTTTATCCTTCTACATCATGTCATCTTGCTTAAAGCATTATTCTGTTCTTATGAACTTAATACTATAGATGCATGCTGCATAGCGGTCGATGTGTGGAGTAATAGTAGTAGATGCAGGCAGGAGTCGGTCTACTTGTCATAGACGTGATTCCTATATACATGATCATACCTAGATATTCTCATAAATATGCTCAATTCTATTAATTGCTCGACAGTAATTCGTTTACCCACCCTAATACTTGTGCTATCTTGAGAGAAGCCACTAGTGAAACCTATGGCCCCCGGGTCTATTTTCCATCATATTGATCTTCCATCAACAAGCTATTTCTATCTTTGTTTATTTTGCTTTCTTTACTTTTAGTCTTTATCATAAAAATACCAAAAATATTATCTTATCATCTCTATCAGATCTCACTCTTGTAAGTGACCGTGAAGGGATTGACAACCCCTTTATCGCGTTGGTTGCGAGGTTCTTATTTGTTTGTGTAGGTGTGTGGGACTCGAGCATGGTCTCCTACTGGATTGATACCTTGGTTCTCAAAAACTGAGGGAAATACTTACGCTACTTTACTGCATCACCCTTTCCTCTTCAAGGGAAAACCAACGCAGTGCTCAAGAGGTAGCACAAGTCTCACCTCTCCGCCATCGGCGAGCTCGCCATTGTCCACCTTTTCAGTATATGTATCTTGGCATGCCTCCTCGATGAGTCGCCGTCTTCGTTCATGATGTTAGTCTCCTTCTCTTCCGCGAGCCCTCCCTGTCACCATCCACCTCTTCGCTTGCGGTCGCATTGTCCTTCTCCTCGTTGGTGGCCTCCTCTTTCTACTCCCCATTGGCGTTTTTGGAGCATCGATAGTGCGACCTCGGAGTTCAATGGATGGTGGTAGGAGAGGAATCTGCGAACTATCTCATTACATTTCATTGCTAAGCTGGCAGGGTGACTTGATGATCTGCAAGTCAACAGAGTTTAGTTGTTGCTTTTTTGAAGCAAAAGTAAGAGTATTGATCCCACACGAAGCACCGGAAATAGTCTTTGCCTCTTATTGAGGTCTATGTATTTGAGCCTGCAAGTTAGTCGCGGTCCAAAGCAAAGCGGAGACAGAAGTTTTAAATTTTTGCAAGTGATTGGTGACTAAAAATAAGGTGTGAAAGTAAAGTAAAAAGAGCAAGAGAGAAAAAATGAGAACGATGAAATCAATAGAGCTAAGGTGTTCTCATGGAGTCTCGATTTAGATAACCAGACCAACTTGCATATCTTTATAAGTGGGGGAACCTAGTACAACATACGTTCTACTTGTGTAGCTCCATACGACACGCCCCACCATCCTTCCTCCCCGCAACAACTTACGGTAATGATGATTAAGGCTTATCATGTGGACATGGTCAACGACCGGTTCTCCGTTATCCCCCTATTAATTGCTCCGGGAGGGAAGGGAAGGTATTACCGTCACATCTTTACCTCCAAATTCCACCATTGCAATGACAATAATATCCTTCATGGCCATAAAAGGCTAAAGGCTAAATGGTCGCTCTTACACAACATCCAAGAAGAACATTTAACTTAAACATGCAAAAGAGGATTTTATATCCTATAGCGCTCTGTGAATAAACATACTAGGGTTCCTATCCCTGTGAACTAGGGGTTTTACTCAAACATTGAGATAGCATGTCAAGAACAAAATCAAAAACATGGTAGCACATGACATCGCAAAGATGTAAGTGCATCTAGTGCCACCCCTAGTTGGTTATGGAGTATTGACGACAAACTTGGTTGAGGGACTAATGTGTTTGTGAGAATTGCAGGATAATACAGGTAGTAGTCCCTTATTGATTCAGTTTACCTACCAGAGATGACCCTAAAAATGTGTGAAGACATTGAAGACAATGGTGGTTCGTGAAGACATTCACGATGAAGATTATGACATGAGAAGACATTCATATGAAGACTATGGAGTGCGGAGACATAGTTGTTTCATAGATTCCTTTTCTTCTTTGTTGAGTCATAGGAACCACCGTACTGTCAAGTGGGGTCCCAGTGAACAAAGTCAGAGTGACTGAAGTGATGCTCAACCAAATCATATGTCTTCAAGCAAAGACAATGAGAGCAAATCTGATCCAGAGCTGGATGAGTTAGCTTTACTTGTAGCCCAAGTCAAGCTGCCGCGTGTGTTTGAAATCCGACCGTTGGACACGTGTCGGTTCCTTAGTGACCCAGGGGACAAATCAGGTCGGGTTGCCTCCTGGCTATAAATAGCCCACCCCTACACCATAAATTGGTGGCTGCTCAGAGTTAGTGCACGACTTTTGTCGTTTGAGAGTAACCCACCTTTGAAGCATTTGAGAGAGAGATCCTTGCAAGGATAAAGCCCAAAACACCCAGAGCCAAAGAGTGTTAGGCATCATTGAAGTCTTTCTGTCTGTGTGACCTGAAGACTTGTTACACTTGAGGACTGTGAATCCTCTAGCCGGTTAGGTGTCGCGTTCTGAGCATCGAAGAGCCATTGTGGATTGCCAGTGAACGAAGTTTGTGAAGGTTTGGAAGTCTACCTTGAAGACTTACCAGAGTGATTGGCCGAGGACTTGGTGTCCTTAGCTCAAGGGTAATAAGGTGAAGACGCGGTCTTCTGAGTTAAATCTCAGCCTCCCTAACCATACGTACAGTTGTCACAGCAACTGGAACCGGTCTACCAAATCCTTGTCTTCACCAAGCAACTGGTTCCATCCTCCACTTCCCTTTACATTACAGTTTGTCTTCGTGAAGTCATTGCCTGCTTGCATGATCTGATTGTCTTCACTGTGTGAAGATTGTTTGCTGTTTGGCTTCATACTGTCTTCCATCCTGATCCATACTACCTAGCCGCTGATAGTATTCGTGCTTTCACTTCATTGCTTACTTGACTATGGCTAGTCTAGTGTAGTCTACCTTCCGTTGCATATCAATAGGTTCATTTCTACTGTTTGTCTTCAAAACCCTCATGTTTTGAAGACTTCCATAAAAATCGCCTATTCACCCCCCCCTCTAGTCGATTACTAGCATTTTCAATTGTATGAGAGCAATGTGCTCCCTTGTTCTGTGTGATTCGGTTTAACCACCTGGAGTTTTAGCTATGTCGACTGCAAGGATAATCAAGGTCTCCGCTGCGTGCCCTGTCTTCGATGGCACTGATTACCCCTACTGGAAGAATAAGATGCGTATGCATCTTAAAGCCATTGACGTCGACCTCTGGTATGTCGTCAAGAATGGCGTTCCCAAGGTCGGTGAAGGTGTCACCGCTGTTTATGTCAAGAGGTTCATTCAACTGGATTCAACTTCCAAGAACATCATATGTGGTCATCTGACCAAAGGACAGTACAACCGTGTGAGTGCACTGGAAACTGCAAAGCTAGTCTGGGACTGGCTTTCCAAGGTCAACGAAGGCGTCTCAACTCAGAGAGACTGAAGGATTGATGTTCTTCGCAACCTCTTCAACCGCTTCAAGAGAAACGACAATGAGAATGTCCAGCTCACGTTTGATCACCTCATTGATATCACAAATGAGCTTCGCGCACTTGGCGCCACTGAGATCACCAAGCACGAAATCATCAAGAAGCTTCTAAGATCACTTGATAGCTCCTTTGACACCCTGGCCCTGATGATTCAAGAATGTCCTGATTTCAAGACTCTCGATCCCTCTGACATACTTGAGAGACTCAACACACATGAGTTCCAGTTATCCGAGAAGAGAGACATCTATGGCCCCAACTATGGCCGAACTCGCGCTTTGAAGGCAAAGGTTGTTTCCTCATCTGAAGAAGAAGAATCTGACTGCAGTTTTGGGGATCCTGAAGACATTGGAAAGGAGCTAGCTATGCTCGTGAAGAAGTTCCAGAAGTTCTCCAAGAAGAAAGGTTTCAGAAAGTCTTCAAGATCCAGCTCAAGAAATGATGAAGCTTCTACTCATGACCACAAGAGAACATGCCACAAATGCAAGAAACCAGGTCACTACATCTCTGAGTGTCCTCAATGGGACAATGAGACGAAGAATAAGAAGAAGAATAAGAGCAAGGAATATGATTCTGATGACAAGAAGAAGAAGAAGAAGAAATCCTCAAAGTCTTCATCGAAGTCTTCATCTAACAAGAAGAGCTCGTCAAGCAAGGCTCGTGCATTTGTTGGCAAGGAGATATTCAGAGAAGGAGTCTGCTTCTGAGGAGGCAGAGGTGGAGTCTGAGGAGGAGTCCGATTCAGGCGTGGAAAGCCTCGCTCTAGCTTCAGCGTATGTCACCAAGTCCATCTTCAACACCAAAGACAATGGTCTCGTCGCCGACGCTGATGCTGATGATGAGGATGACTCTGCTCCTACCTACTGCTTCATGGCACGTGGTGCCAAGGTAAACTCAAGCGATGCTTACTTTCAAACATCCAGTGAAGATGACTCTGAATGTGAATCTGAACCTAGCTACAAAACACTTGCTAAAATTGCAACTGAACAACAAACTGCTATGGAACATATTCAAAAGTTGCTACACAAAAGCGATGACCTGTTGGATGCGGAAATGACTCGAACTCAGTCCTTAATTGAAGACGTTAAAAATCTTCATGTTAAGTACGAGGAACTTGAAAGTCGTCATGAAACGCTCTCAACTGCTCATGAAAAGATTTCCTATGATTATCTTCAAAGAAAGCAGGAACTTGAGAACTTGAGAGCAACTCATGAAGATCTTCAAAAGGAGAACGAGTCACTCCGCACTCAACAAATTAGTTTCGCTCAGGAAGGTTTTGAGCCACCATGTCTAAAATGTCTTGAGCGTGATAATGCTGTCTCATTTCTTTGAATGTTCTCTCGCTTCCTCATCAAGTTGCAATATCGCCAACTTCGATGTGGTAACTAACCCTCTCTCGAGGATACCACTACTATTGCTGATGAGAATGCCAGGTTGAAGACATTGCTTGAAACAAGGATAGTCTCAAAGGGCATCAGACACTATGTGATGTCCTCAAGAAACAGATTCTGAACCGAAACCCTAGGAAGGAGGGTGTTGGGATCGAGAGGAAAATGAATGTTGATGGTTCATACTGGAAGCCTGAGCGTACCCCAAAACCACATGGGTTGCTTTGCAAAGGGACCTTCATGGATCCATCTACCTTATCCGCTTCACTTGTGCTAACTTAATTATCATTGATGAATCCTTTGATGCAAACTATAAACTGTTTAAGAATCGAATGGTGAAGTGTTTGCTGTATATTGGTACTAATCGCAGGAATGGACCACCTTTGAAGAAGATCTGGGTGCCCAAAAGTTGTCTTTAGAAGCTTCCTGTGAATGTCATCATGACACCACCTGGGAAGAACACAAACCCCAGACCAAAGGCTTCATATGGTCCAAAGGCTTCATACAGATAGAGGACTCACCAGAGTCACCCTAACGCCAATGTTTTGCAGGGAAACCATACTCAGACTTATGAATATGAGCGTGTTTCATCAAACTGCTATGTTCATAAGACCAAGAACTTTTCTGCTTATTCTTATGAGTATTATTCACCTCCTACAAGGCTATTTGCTAGGGCTCCAAAGCCGAAGTTCTCATATGCTGCACGTAGACTTATTGCTTCTAAACCACCCCTGAAGATGTGGGTGGTTAAGAAAAATTAACTCTCTTTTGCAGGGAAAGGTCTCCAGCCGGAAATCAAAGGCTTCTGATGCTTATGCTGGGGACCTAAAACATCTTGTGGGACGCAAGATAAAATGCCAGAATGGTCTTACTATGTATTTTGTCCTAGGATTTCTTGACAAACATCCTATCTACCCTAACCAGGATCTGAACTTTCATAATATGCTTGTTCGTCAAATGTTTATGCTTCACATTTCCCTCGGTGAAGCCTATCCCCCTAACTGCACTGTAGGGTACGACACCAAAGGCTTCTGGGTGGATTATGGACACTGGATGCACTAACCACATGACTGGTGATCAAAGTCTTCTTATGGATTCAACCCTACGTCCATCTGACAAAAGTCACATCACATTTGCTGACACTGGTAAAAGCAAGGTATTGGTCCTAGGTAGAGTTGCAATCTCAAAGGATCGACACATGTATAAAGTGATGCTTGTTGAATCCCTTGGTTTCAACTTAATGTCTGTCTCAATGCTTTGTGACCTGAACGTGATTGTTATATTTGGAAAATATCGTTGCCTTGTGCTTATGGAATCTGACAAATCTCTAGTCTTCGAAGGGTATCGAAAGGATGATCTATACATGGTAGATTTCTCAGCAGGACCACAGTTGGCCGCATGTCTTCTAGCAAAAGCTTCAGAGTGCTGGCTCTGGCATCGGAGGCTAGGGCATGCCGGCATGAGGAACCTATACACTCTCGCGAAGAAGAAGAATGTCATAGGCATCGAGGGCGTCAAGTTCAAGAAGGATAATCTATGTGGTGCCTGCGAAGCTGTAAAGATGACTAGGGCCAAGCATCCTTCGAAGCCAATCATGACGACGACACGTCCCTTCGAGCTGCTTCACATGGACTTATTTGGCCTTACTCACTACTCTACACTCACTACCACTGCGTGCCTCTATGGTTTCGTCATTGTTGATGATTACTGGAGATATACATGGGTGCACATAATTCTCTACAAGAATGAAGTGCAGGATGTCTTCAGACGATTCGCCAATCATGCCATGACCAACTATGGCATCAAGATCAAGCACATAGGAAGTGACAACGGCACATAATTCAAGAACACCGGCCTCGACACTTAATACTCTAGATGCATGCTGGATAGCAGTCGATGTGTGGAGTAATAGTAGTAGATGCAGAATTGTTCCGGTCTACTTGACACAGACGTGATGCCTATGTTCATGATCATGCCTAGATATTCTCATAACTATGCGCTTTTTATCAATTGCTCGGCAGTAATTTGTTCACCAACCGTAATACATGCTACCATGAGAGAAGCCACTAGTGAAACCTATGGCCCTCGGGTCTACTTTACATCATATAAGTTTCTGATCTATAATTCTAGTTTACTATTTATTTTGCAATCTTTATTTTCCAATCTATACAATAAAAATACCAAAAATATTTATCTTATTATCTTTATCAGGTCTCACTTTTGCAAGTGGCCGTGAAGGGATTAACAATCCCTTTATCGCGTTGGTTGCAAGGTTCTTGATTGTTTGTGTAGGTACTAGGCGACTTGCGTGTAGTCTCCTACTGGATTGATACCTTGGTTCTCAAAAACTGAGGGAAATACTTATGCTACTTTGCTGCATCACCCTTTCCTCTTCAAGGGAAAACCAACACATGCTCAAGAGGTAGCACATGTCATTATCTTCGTTATTCTTATATATGCATAATGAATTGTCTTCGTAAGTTGAAGAGGATCTCCACAAAGTAAAACCTGCCATGTGCATTTGCATTCAAAGGCAAACTACTTATATGCACATATTCAGGGGGAGCCTTTTGCAACTTATGAAGACAATGCTTTTATCCTTAACTCTCACATATTTTTATCCCCGTTGAAAACTTCAACCGGTTTGTCATCAATCACCAAAAAGGGGGAGATTGTAAGTGCATCTAGTGCCACCCCTGGTTGGTTTTGGAGTATTGACGACAAACTTGGTTGAGGGACTAATGTGTTTGTGAGAATTGCAGGATAACATAGGTAGTAGTCCCTTATTGATTCGGTTTACCTACCAGAGATGACCCCTAAAAATGTATGAAGACATTGAAGATAATGGTGGTTCGTGAAGACATTCACGATGAAGATTATGACATGAGAAGACATTCATATGAAGAGTATGGAGTGCGGAGACATAGTTGTTTCGTAGTTTCCTTTTCTTCTTTGTTGAGTCATAGGAACCACCGTACTGTTAAGTGGGGTCCCAGTGAACAAAGTCAGAGTGACTGAAGTGATGCTCAACCAAATCCTATGTCTTCAAGCGAAGACAATGAGAGCAAATCATATCCAGAGCTGGATGAGTTAGCTTTACTTGTAGCCCAAGTCAAGATGCCGCGTGTGTTTGAAATCCGACCGTTGGACACGTGTCGGTTCCTTAGTGACCCATGGTCATTTCGGACAAATCAGGTCGAGTTGCCTCCTGGCTATAAATAGCCCACCCCCTACACCATAAATTAGTGGCTGCTCAGAGTTAGTGCACGACTTTTGTCGTTTGAGAGCAACCCACCTCCGAAGCATTTGATAGAGAGATCCTTGCGAGGATAAAGCCCAAAACACCCAGAGCCAAAGAGTGTTAGGCCTCACTGAAGTCTTTCTTTCCGCGTGACCTGAAGACTTGTTACACTTGAGGACTCTGAATCCTCCAGCCGGTTAGGCGTCGCGTTCTGAGCATCCAAGAGCCATTGTGGATTGCCAGTAAACAAAGTCTGTGAAGGTTTGGAAGTCTACCTTGAAGACTTACCAGAGTGATTGGGCGAGGACTTGGTGTTCTTAGCTCAAGGGGAATAAGGTGAAGACGTGGTCTTCTGATTTAAATCTCAGCCTCCCTAACCAGACGTACAGTTGTCACAGCAACTGGAAGTGGTCTACTAAATCCTTGTCTTCACCATGCAACTGGTTCTATCATCCACTTCCCTTTACATTACAGTTTGTCTTCGTGAAGTCATTGCCTGCTTGCATGATCTGATTGTCTTCACTGTGTGAAGATTGTTTGTTGTTTGGCTTCATACTGTCTTCCATCCTGATCCATACTACCTAGCTGCTGATAGTCTTCGTGCTTTCACTTCATTGCTTACTTGACTATGGCTAGTTTAGTGTAGTCTACCTTCCACTGCATATCAATAGGTTCATTTCTACTGTTTGTCTTCAAAACCCTCGTGTTTTGAAGACTTTCATAAAAAACGCCTATTCACCCCCTCTAGTCGATAACTAGCACTTTCAGAAGACAAAACTAAGCACAACTGATGCACCAGAGTAGAAAGGACCGGAGTAGAAAGGAATGCTCCACAATAAAGAAGTCAAGGGAGCAAGAAAACCTGTAGAAGATGGTAGATCTATAAGAACTTGGGAAGATCAGTAGCTTCCTGAATCCCATAGCAGTAGGCCACTGGTTACACTACTTAATGTTTTTAAGCTTCATGCACTAGCCAACACGACACAAACTCCAAACTAATAGAAAGGGCTAGGCAAATCACAGATACACTTCAACACCCCCTCTCATGTGTGACACAAAAAGTCAACACATGGATATATTCAGAGGTGTGGCTCAAGAGGCCTATACGTGGACACAAAGCGGGGAACAACAATTTTTTAGATAAATTGCAAAAGCCAGGACTTGAACTCAATACCTTAGCCCCGATACCATGTTAAGCTTCATGCACTAGCTGATGTCTACTACACAACCTTCTTCTTGTAGACGTTGTTGGGCCTCCAAGTGCATCACACTTCAAAATTTGCACCGAAAGCACATGAAGGTTTTATGCTTGGCTACGGAAAGGATTTGCACTCCTACAGAGTCTTCAACCTCTTTCACTATAAAGTGGTTGAAACTGTGGATGTGCGGTTCGATGAGACTAACGGCTCGCAAGGAGAGCACCTGCCAAATGTGCTAGATGAAGACTCACGAAGTGAATCTATCAAGCTTATGGGTACTGGAGAAATCATACCTTCAGAGGCACAGGCTGAAGGGGAAATGATCATTTCTGCACCTAATCAGCCCGAAGACATTACTCAGCCTGAAGCCAATGCTGAAGATGAAGACAATGATCAGCAAGGGCAAAATCTTTGTCCAGTTCATCCTCGTGTTGCAAATGAAGTACAAATTGAGAAGATAATTGATAGCATCAATGCACCTGGTCCACTCACTCGTTCAAGAGCAACACAGCTAGCAAATTTCTGTGGGCACTTTGCATTTGTCTCTATATCTAAAGCCAAGAAAGTTGATGAAGCCTTCATGGAACCTGAATGGACAAGCTATGCAAGAAGAGCTTCAATAGTTCGAACTGAACAATGTATGGGAGCTAGTGAAGCTTCCTAATCCTCGCAAACACAATATAATTGGCACCAAATGGATATATCACAACAAACAAGATGAACATGGTGAAGTCGTCAGAAACAAGGCTTGTCTTGTTGCTCAAGGTTACCCTCAAGTTGAAGGGATTGACTTCGATGAAACATTTTCTCTACTGTGGCTAGGTTTGAAGCTATTCTTATTCTGCTAGCCTATCCAACCACAACAACATTCTTCTGTACCAAATGGATGTAAAGAGTGCCTTTCTCAACAGAAAATTTGAAGAAGAAGTGTATGTTGCTCAACCACCTGGTTTTGAAGACCCAAAGCGTCCTTACATGGTATACAAGCTCAACAAGGCACTGTATGGCCTCAAACAAGCACCTCGAGCTTGGTATGACACACTCAAAGACTTCCTGAAGAGCAAAGGCTTCAAACCTGGTTCTCTAGATCCCAATCTCTTCACGAAGACATATGATGGTGAACTGTTTGTATGACAAATCTACGTGGATGACATTATCTTCGGCTACACTAACAAGAGATACAGTGATGAGTTTGGGCATATGATGCAAGAGCAATATGAGATGTCCATGATGGGTGAGTTGGAATTCTTCCCCGGTCTTCAAATTCGTCAGCAGAGCAATGTCATCTTCATTTCACAAGAGAAATATCTCAAAGATTGCCTGAAGAAGTTTGGAATGCAAGACTGCAAAGTGTACACGACGCCAATGCCAACCAAAGGTCAATTGGGTCCCGACGACAATGGTAAAGAGTTTGATCAAAAGGTATACCGCTCCATGATTGGTTCTTTACTCTATTTATGTGCATCTAGGCCAGATATAATGCTTAGCGTTTGCATGTGTGCCTGATTCCAAGCGGCACCAAAGGAATCGCATCACTTAGAAATGAAGCGAATTCTTCAATATTTGTCTTACACCCCAACACTAGGATTATGGTATCCAAAGGGCTCAGAGTTTGATCTAGTTGGATTCTCAGATGCTGATTATGCTGGTGACAAGGTTGATCGCAAGTCCACATCAGGAACATGTCACTTTCTTGGACGATCTCTTGTCTGTTGGTCTTCAAAGAAGCAGAACTGTGCATCCCTCTCCACTGCTGAATCTGAATACATTGTCTTTGGATCTTCTGCGCCGGCTTCTATGGATGAAGCAAACTCAAGGACTATGGCATCCACCTGAAGCATGTGCCACTCTACTGCGACAATGAAAGCGCCATCAAGATTGCCAACAACCCAGTTCAACACTTGAAGGCAAAGCACATTCAGATCCGTCATCACTTTCTCAGAGATCATGTCATGAACGAAGATATTGATATCATTCATGTCAACACTGAAGAGCAATTGGCATATATCTTCACAAAGCCCTTGGATGAGAAAAGGTTTTGCATGTTGTGGTGTGAGCTAAATATCTTAGAATCCTCAAATGTCCTGTAATTGGACACACATCCTAACGCTTTGTAACATCCCAAATTTCCTATTTGGAATGTTTTACAATTATAGCTAAGCATCTAATGCATTCTGTTTGAATTTGAGTGCCATTTGAAGTTTCAGAAGATTTTGAGTTTTGGAATTGAATTCAAACTATGGCAAGTGGGAACCATTTCAAAAACTATGCCTGATAAATACTTGAGCAAAAGTATGAGAGGAGCAAACATGACACTCCAAAAATATCAGAGGAAACAATGCCAAAAGTTTTGAATTCAAACTTGAGTTTTATTTGAATTTGAAAAAAAATGAATTTTTATAAAGTTTGGATTTTGCCTTTGGAAAAATGTTCAAATGATAGGGAATATTCCCCTGATCATTGTGGTATATATATGTCCTATATAAAATATTTATATTTTATAAGTTATCTCTGTTTTGTTTTTATTAAAAAAATAAATTTAACCCCCCTCAGCGCCCAGCCAAAGCATCGCCCACCAGCCGAGGCCACCCACCACAGACCGCCCACCAGCGCCCAAAGGGCCAGCCCATGAGCCAGCCACCGGCCAGCCACCCCCGCGCTCCAATCCTTCGGCTCGGTCGCCCGACCGCACAGCGCCTCCCTCTCTCTCGCCAGGTGGACCCCACCTCCTTCAACCCCCATGCCACGACCGCCTCCCCGCTCACGGGATCCCGTGAGATCCGGATCCGCCGCGATCCACTCGCCTTCTTTCCCTCGTCCAAGCCGAGGACCCCTATTTATACCCCTCCCCGCACCCCATTCCCCCTCGCCCCGCCGAACCCTCCTCCTCTCATCGCGCTCATGGAGACCGAGCCACCGCCGCCATATTCATCGCCGCCGTCGCCCTAGACCTCCCGAGCTCCACCCACTCCACCGAAACCCTCCTCGTCGCCCCAAGACCACGGACCACTCCGCCGACCTCCCCGACGACCGGAGAGGCCAACGCACTCGCCACCGCCGCCGCCGCCGCCGCCGAGCTCCGGTAAGCCACCGGAGTTACCCTCCCCCGTCCGATCTCACATCTACGGTGTAGATTAGAACACCCCGAAGGGGTAAGTTTCTTTTAAATAAAACCGGTTCGCTCCGGTTTAGTTCCGGTTTAGTTTTAGTTAGGTTTTTTTTTATTTAGCCCGGCCCGACTCGTTTAACCCTAGGGCCCGTTTAGTTTATATTACGCTCAGTGCGTAGGTTAGGCCCATTAGGCCATTTTTTCTTTATTTTCGTTTTTCTGTTTTAACAGAATAGTTCCTGATTTGAAAAATTCATATCTTTTATTCTGTTTAATATTTTTAGGTGATTCTTTTTTTGTTGGTTTGAAAATTTCTTATAGTTTCTGCAGAAAATATAATTAGCTATGTTAAAATTAATTAAAATTGCTTTAATTTAGTTTTAGCCAGAATAGTAAATCTGTTATAACATGAGTTAGGAAAATTATTTTTATATGATTCTTTTTGTCCCAACTTTGTTTTGACATTGCCAAACCATAGAAATTAATTTGGGCATTTTAGGATTAATAAAAAAATTAGTTTTAAGCAGAATCTTGTTAATCCTAATTAATTAACTAGCTACTGTTTTCCTATTATTTTAATTAGTAAATAAATTTATTTCTCACATGTGATTGATTATTCTAGGATAGTTTCTGTCACTTTAAGGATGAACTTTTATTTATAATAAATAAAAGTTTTATTTTATTTTTCTTAATAGAAATTGAATTAGGCCTAATAGGAGTTTCATAATAGATTTTAAGTTAATTCTTTTTGCTCCTAATTGCTTAATGCATTCTTTTCTGTTAAGTTAACAAAAACTCATGCTTAGGTTATGTTGAGAAAATTTTTGTTATATAAAACTATTTTTAGTTGTTGCTTGAAGTAGGAAAAACTTGAGTTGGTTTTTCTTTGAGTTTTCCCTTTGGGTTTTGATTTGTTTGTTTGGTGTGTCATGTTACTATGCTATTGTATTATGTGATCCTATGCTATATGCTTATTGTGATTATTGTTTGTCTCGGTAGAGTTTCCGGAGTGCGAAGCTTGCTACTACGAATCTTTAGCTTACGAGGATCATCAGCAAGGCAAGTCTTTGATCATGTTATTTTCAATACCTATGATTTTGTGCATTAGAAATTATACCACCCCACCATGCATGCAGAGTTGAAATTTTGAAGTTATTAATCTTGAGTAGTATCATGTGGTAGGATGGACCCATCCCTTGTTACCATGACCCCGGACTAAGTAGTTTATTTTGCTATGCTCGTGAGACGGGTTTTGGTTGAGTGAAATTCATAAGAAAGATGTGAGAGTCAATGATGATGACAACCCCATGAACTACAATGATCAAGATGGACTTGAAATTCACTCTTGGGTGGAGGATTTGTTGACGGGCACCTGGAGAACCCAGTGGTTGGCGGGATGCATGGAGAAGTGCCATGACATCTTGCGGAAAGCTTCACCCAGCCACGAAGAGACGGATGGATGCCCCATTGACCGGAAGCTTACATGCAGCAGCCGCAAGCCATTATGGGCTCGGCTGGGTCAACCCTAGTAGTGACGCTGGCTGGGCGGCACTACGAGATGTAGAAGAATGGTAGGATTGATGGGTACCGGCAGAGCTGGAAGAACTCTTTGGAAGACCCTGTTTCATTCGTCCGTCTTCAAACACCATGAAGTGCTAAGACTTAAAAGGAGGAATGATTCTTGCGGGTAAAGTCGCAAACCTCTGCAGAGTTAAAGATCTAATCGATTAGCCGTGTCCCCGGTTACGGACAATTTGAGCCTCTGGAACTTGGAAGTATTCGGAAATCTCAACACTAAAACTAATGAATTAATTTGAGGGGTTATGACTTAATAATTTGGGAATGAGATATTGGTTGGCGGAACCATCTCAATAACTACCAACAATTTGTAGAAATTTGCAAGCAAGTCCACTGTAGCAGGAGAAAATTGGCTTTTCGCATAATGATGAAACTTAGAGCCCCACAGCCAAAATGCATATAGTATTAGAAATTTTATTATTGTTATTCTCTTCATGACTTGCCACTTATTCAAAAGCTGACCTACACGGCTGCAACGCCTTATGTTGCGTAGATTTATTCCGATCAGAGTGAGGCTACGCCCGCTTGGCGATTGCCCTTGGAGTCGGATGGACTCGCTTTATCTTCTACGCTCGCAGCATTAGTAGTTTATTTCTCATGAGTTGGCTTTGAGCCTAATTTATTCTCTTGTAATAAAGACTCTATATGAGAATCGTGTAATAAATTCAGGTGTGATTGAACTTTGATTATTTCATCGATGTACCGTGAGTACCAAAGATGATCTTGGGATGGTACGGATACGTAGATTTGACCGATTTTGGGTCAGTCGCTATAGAGATGGTATCGAGCACATCTTGACCGTAGGATCGTAACCCCTAGGATCGAAAGCCATAGGAAGAGACTATTTACTTTATATCCTTATCATTCCGTAATTCTCCCTGCTCAATTCGACTCTTCTCCGATTTTCAACATTCTAGATGGCGTCGAGTTCACCCCGCTTTGCTACGGAGTTTTGCCACCCGATGAGACGATGCCCTTCGGCAGAAGCTGGTCCAGATGGTGAAGAAGCTGAAGATTGCTCGCCTCGATCACCGGAAGCCAACCAATGCACTTTCGACGGATACCCGCTTCTGGATTGAGGTGCATATTCCAGGAGAACCTTCGAGGACACACGGAGCCTATTGACTTTGAGTTCACCGATTTCAACCGGATCATCGGAAGGACATGGCGATCTATCGTGCCCTTGGACATCTCCGAGAGGAGTACAGGGCCGAGCTCGATCCCTCAGACTTCGCCATGGTTTCTCGCAGGGCAAGGAATGGAGATATCATCCGTACCGTAGAGGACGGCTCCATTCTCTCTTATGTCCAGGACTTGGAGTGTCTCCTCAGGAAACGGGAGATCCAGACTCGCCGTAACTCGAAGGTTCACAGGAGGCTGTTGTTCCGTGAACTGGAACTGGAGGAGAAGGCACACGCGGACTTCCTTGGCCATGAGGAAGAAATCGCGGACTTCATGGAGACAGTCGACGACCTGAAGATGAAGCTTGCAGCAATTGAGGAAAAGATGGACTTGGGAGAGGACCTTTTCCGAGTGGAGATGATGGACCCTCGTGAGCAATGATCAGATTATGAAGGAGTTCCACCGAGGAAGCCACAAGAGGAGGCGCCACAACAGAGGACACCACACCGGAGGACATCGCACCAGAGGACGCAAGGATTATTGATGAAGACTTTTAGTCGACCACCATGTTATTTTACTTTTTCGTCGACCAGTTAGGTCGTTATTTTCGATTAGTCGTAAGCTTTTGTAATCGAGATTGAACCATGTTTGAGTGGAATGAATAAATGATTGGTGTGTCTATGATTGTGCATTCATATGGGTAGTGATAATTCTCATTAGACCATTGTTCTATTCTAATTTTCTCATCCACTCCAAAACACCAGATGCCTCCGAGACATGACCCCGGTCTCAACTTCCCGCCGGAGCTCACCCAGCTGCTCTAGCAGCAGAATGCCATTATGCAGATGCTCATCCAGAATCAGAACAACAACCACAACAATCCACCGCCGCCACCACCACCCCCTGTTGACAACTTGACTCGATTCCTGAGGCTGAATCCGCCGGTGTTCTCTAGCAACACTGAGCCGATTGTGGCCGACGATTGGCTCCGCAAGATCGGAAGAGAGTTAATCACTGTTGGGAGCACTGATGCAGAGAAGGTGCGCTTTGCCGCACATCAACTTGATGGACCTGCAGCTTCTTGGTGGGAGAACTACACCGCCACTTATCCCATCGGCACCGTCACATGGGATCAGTTCCAGCAGGCCTTCCGCACCGCTCATGTTTCAGCGGAGCCATGAGTGCAAGAAGCGTGAGTTCCGCAACTTACGCCAGGGGAACCGTACTGTGGCGCAGTACGTGGATGAGTTCAGCAAGCTAGCCCGTTATGCTCCGGATGATGTGGCCACAGATGCCTCAAAGCAGGAGAAGTTTCTCGAGGGACTCAATGATGAACTGGGCATGCGGCTTATGGTGGCTACTTTCGCCAACTACCAGCAGCTGGTAGACAAGGCCATCGTACTTGAAGGCAAGCAGCAGAGATTGAAGTCGCATAGCGGAAGTACAGCCGGGGAAGCACAACTCAGAGCTCAAGAAGCCCGTTATGCCCCATACTGAGGAGGGCATATCCATCACAACCATGGAGGCCATAACCATGGAGGCAATGGGAACAACCGCAGCCAGGACAACAGGTCAGGCAATGGCAATGGAAATGGTAACGGTAATGGCAACCAAGATCGCCCCGCCCGGCTCCAAGGATCTGAGCCACATCACCTGCTTCAAGTGCCAGAAGACAGGGCACTATGCCACCGACTGCCTAGAGGCCAAGCAGAGGAATGGAAACGGCAATGGAAGCTCAGCGAAGAAGCCCAACCCTTTCCCTCGTGCTCAGGTGAACCACATTGACGTGGAGGACGCCTATGATCAGCCGGAACAACGTGGTTGGTAAGTTTTATTGAATTCACGCTCAGTTTTGGTACTCTTTGATTCGGTGCAACGATTCATTCATATCAAGGGTAGTTGTGGAAAAGTACGGTTGCCCACTAAAACCCTTAGAAACCCCTTCGCGTCGGCCCGCAGGAGGAGAAATGATGGCGAGCTTAGGCTGTCATGCAACCCTCAACATCGGGAACCATAAATTTCCGCAGACCTCATAGTGTTGGAAACCCGGACCTTGGATGTAATCCTAGGCATGGATTGGTTGACGAAGTTTGAAGGAACATAGATCGTGCCAGAAGTCTATTCTGCTCACCACCCCGGGCGTAAAAGGATCAAGTATGTATCCAGGCGTAGCGGATGAAGAATCGGTGAATTCCCTCATGGAGTTGTTCAGAGGAAGTGCCAGAGTGCAAGACTTTCCCGATGTGTTTCCGGAGGAATTACCAGGAATGCCACCGGACAGGGACATTGAATTTCTGATCGAGTTATTGCCCGGCACAGCCCCAATATCCAAGAGACCTTATCGGATGCCACCGAATGAATTGAAAGAGATCAAGGAGCAAATTAATGATTTATTGGAGAAAGGATACATTCGGCCAAGCTCATCACCTTGGGGAGCTCCAGTTCTTTTGGTAGAAAAGAAGGATGGAAGCTTGAGGATGGTTGTGGATTATCGTGCGTTGAACGAAGTAACCATCAAGAACAAGTACCCTCTGCTGATGATTAATGACTTGTTTGATCAGCTAGTAGGAGCCAAGGTATTCTCTAAGATCGATCTTCGATCAGGGTATCATCAGTTGAAGATCCGTGAAAAGGATATACCCAAAACTGCATTCACTACCAGGTATGGTTTATATGAGTATACCGTCATGTCATTTGGATTGACTAATGCTCCTGCATACTTCATGAACTTGATGAACAAGGTGTTAATGGAATATCTGGACAAGTTTGTCGTGGTGTTCATCGATGATATACTGATTTTCTCCAAGAGCGAGGAAGAGCATAAGGAACATTTTGCGCCTAGTTCGAGAAACTTGAGAACATCGCTTGTATGCCAAGTTCAGCAAATGTGAATTTTGGCTGAAGGAAGTTGGATTTCTCGACATGTTATTTCAGGAGAAGGAATAGCAGTTGACCCCGCCAAGGTTGAATCACCACCGATTGGCGCCACCCACCTCGACCAAGGAGATCCGCAGCTTTCTCGGACTCGCAGGATATTATCGGAGGTTTATTGAGAACTTCTCAAAGATTGCCAAACCCATGACTGAGTTGTTGAAGAAGGAAGTCAAGTATGTTTGGACCGAGGAATGTGAAGCCGCTTTTCAGAATTGAAGAAGCGGTTGGTTACAGCCCGAAAGGCTGATTTTGCGGACATACACAAGGAATACCAGTTTATTGTGACGCTTCTCGTCAAGGACTCGGAGGAGTACTAATGCAGGAAGGAAAAGTTGTAGCTTATGCCTCCGGACAGCTCGACCTCATGAGATGAATTATGCCACACATGATTTGGAGTTAGCAGCCGAGTGCATGCACTCAAGACACAGAGACATTTCCTCATCGGAAACCGTTGTGATGTCTACACAGATCACAAGAGTTTGAAGTATATCTTCACGCAGAAGAGTTGAACCTCGAGCGGAGGAGATGGCTAGAGTTGATAAAGGACTATGACATGAGATTGCATTACCACCTGTAAGGCTAATGTTGTAGCAGACGCTTTGAGCCGTAAGAGTTATGTGAATACTCTTACAGCAGGAGGATTACCTCAGAGTTAGTCGATGACCTCGTAGATCTCCGATGGAGATAGTTCCGAGAGGATACGTTGCAACTCGAAGTTCAGTCCACTTTGGCGAAAGGATTCGTGAAGCCCGAAGTCGGACAAGGAAATTGATGAGATAAAGCAAAAGATGAATGAAGGAAAAGCTAAAGGATTCCGTAAGGATGAACACGGAACTATATGGTTCGAGGATCGTATTTATGTGCCCAATGATCCCGAACTCGAAAGCTAATTCTTCAGAGGCTCATGATTCACCGTACTCGATTCACCCCGGTAACACCAATATGTACCGGATTTGAAGGAAAGTTTCGTGGGCGGTATGAAGAAGGATATTGCCGAGTGCGTAGCAAAGATGCGATGTTTGTCAACGAGTAAAGGCGAACATCGAAGCCAGCAGGTTACTTCAACCTTTGCCGATTCCCGATTGGAAATGGGAAAAACTTGGAATGGATTTTATCACAGGATTACCCAGACCCGTTCAGGTTATGATTCTATCTGGGTAGTGGTTGATCGATTGACCAAGGTAGCTCACTTCATTCCGTGAAGACTACCTATACCAGTGCTAAGTTGGCCAAGATATACATGACCAGGATCGTATGTCCGCATGGAGTTCCGAGGAAAATCGTGTCGATAGAGGAACACAGTTTACCTCAAAGTTTTGGAAGCGATTGCATGAAACTTTGGGTGCGAGGCTGGAGTTCAAGACAACCTTTCATCCGCAGCAGATGGATGGACCGAGAGAGTCAATCAGATTACGGAGGACATGTTGAGAGCTTGTGTGCTAGACTATGGGTCTAGCTGGGATGATAATTTGCCATACGCAGAGTTTTCATACAACAACAGTTATCAATCCAATCAAGATGGCCCTTTCAAGCTCTATACGGAAGGAGGTGCGAACACCATTCTTTGTGGGATGGTGTTGGAGATCGATCACTTTTCGGTTCCGATCTTATCGAGGATTCGAAGAGAAAGTCAAGCTGATTCGAGACAGACTCAAGATAGCACAATCGAGACGTAAGAGTTATGCCGACGAAGGCGCAAGGAAGTGACTTACGAGCGGGAGACCGAGCATATCTTCGTGTGTCTCCGCTTCGTGGAATCAAGAGGTTTGGTGTCAAGGAAAGTTAGCACCCGATTTATTGGCCCTACAAAATCCTCGAGCGTCGTGGAGAAGTTGCTTACAAGTTGGAATTGCGGAAGGATTGTCCGGAGTTCATGATGTCTTCCATGTTTCTCACCAAGAAGTGTCATGCCGACATGGCCGATATTCCGTTGAGAGACACAAGGCCCCTAGAGGCCATACAGCTTGACAGCGGATGATCGACCTACAAGGAGAAACCCGTCGAATTCTCGAGATCTGCGAGCAGAGTCACCCGCAGAAGGTCATCAAATTTTGCAAGGTCTTTGTGGAGTCACCACCCGAGGAGGAAGCCACACAGGGCGCCAAGAAGACCTTCTTGAGACCACCCGCACCTATTTGCTAGCCAACCCGAATCTCGAGGGCGAGATTCATCTTAAGGTGGGTAGGTTTGTAACATCCCAAATTTCCTATTTAATGTTTTACAATTATAGCTAAGCATCTAATGCATTCTGTTTGAATTTGAGTGCCATTTGAAGTTTCAGAAGATTTTGAGTTTTGGAATTGAATTCAAACTATGGCAAGTGGGAACCATTTCAAAAACTATGCCTGATAAATACTTGAGCAAAAGTATGAGAGGAGCAAACATGACACTCCAAAAATATCAGAGGAAACAATGCCAAAAGTTTTGAATTCAAACTTGAGTTTTATTTGAATTTGAAAAAATGAATTTTATAAAGTTTGGATTTTGCCTTTGGAAAATGTTCAAATGATAGGAATATTCCCCGATCATTGTGGTATATATATGTCCTATATAAAATATTTATATTTTATAAGTTATCTCTGTTTTGTTTTTATTAAAAAAATAAATTTAAACCCCCCAGCGCCGACCAAAGCATCCACCAGCCAGCCAAATAGCCGAGGCCACCCACCACACTGCCCACCAGCGGCCCAAAGGCCAGCCAGTGAGCCGACCACCGCCCAGCCACCCCCCGCCTCGAATCCCCTTGGCTCGGTCGCCTGACCGCACTGCGCCCTCCTCTCTCTCCAAAGCGGACCCCACCTCCTTCAACCCCGCCCACGCGACCCGCCTGCGCTGCTCGCCGGATCCGTGAGATCCGGGATCCGCCCGCGATCCACTCGCCGCCCTTTCCCTCGTCCAAGCCGAGGACCCCTATTTATACCCCTCCCGCACCCCATTCCCCCTCGCCCCTCATGAACCCTCCTCCTCACACGTGCTTGCGGAGACCCGAGCCACCGCCGCCATTTTCATCGCCGCCGTCGCCCTAGACCTCCCGAGCTCCACCCACTCCACGAAACCCTCCTCATCGCTTCAAGACCACCGGACCACTCCGCGACCTCCCGACGACCGAGAGGCCAACGCACTTTTCGCCACCGCCGCCGCCCGCCGCCGAGTCTCGGTAAGCCACCGAGTTACCTCCCCGTCTGATCTCACATCTACGGTGTAGATTAGAACACCCCGAAGGGGTAAGTTTCTTTTAAATAAAACCGGTTCGCTCCGGTTTAGTTCCGGTTTAGTTTTAGTTAGGTTTTTTTATTTAGCCCGCCCGACTCGTTTAACCCTAGGGCCCGTTTAGTTTATATTACGCTCGGTCGTGAGGTTAGCCCATTAGGCCATTTTTTCTTTATTTTCGTTTTCTGTTTTAATGTAATAGTTCCTGATTTGAAAAATTCATATCTTTTATTCTATATTTTTAGGTGATTCTTTTTTGTTGGTTTGCAAATTTCTTATAGTTTCTGTAGAAAATATAATTAGCTATGTTAAAATTAATTAAAATTGCTTTAATTTAGTTTTAGCAGAATAGTAAATTTGTTATAACATGAGTTAGGAAAATTATTTTATATGATTCTTTTTGTCCCAACTTTGTTTTGACATTGCCAAACCATAGAAATTAATTTGGGCATTTTAGGATTAATAAAAAATTAGTTTTAAGCAGAATCTTGTTAATCCTAATTAATTAACTAGCTACTGTTTTCCTATTATTTTAATTAGTAAATAAATTTATTTCTCACATGTGATTGATTATTCTAGGATAGTTTCTGTCACTTTAAGGGATGAACTTTTATTTATAATAAATAAAAGTTTTATTTTATTTTCTTAATAGAAATTGAATTAGGCCTAATAGGAGTTTCATAATAGATTTTAAGTTAATTCTTTTTGCTCCTAATTGCTTAATGCATTCTTTTCTGTTAAGTTAACAAAAACTCATGCTTAGGTTATGTTGAGAAAATTTTTGTTATATAAAACTATTTTTAGTTGTTGCTTGAAGTAGGAAAAACTTGAGTTGGTTTTTCTTTGAGTTTTCCCTTTGGGTTTTGATTTGTTTGTTTGGTGTGTCATGTTATTATGCTATTGTATTATGTGATCCTATGCTATATGCTTATTGTTATTATTGTTTGTCTCGGTAGAGTTTCCGGAGTGCGAAGCTTGCTACTACGAATCTTTAGCTTACGAGGATCATCAGCAAGGCAAGTCTTTGATCATGTTATTTTCAATACCTATGATTTTGTGCATTAGAAATTATACCACCCCACCATGCATGCAGTAGTTGAAATTTTGAAGTTATTAATCTTGAGTAGTATCATGTGGTAGGATGGACCCATCCCCTTGTTACCATGACCCCGGGACGAAGTAGTTTATTTTGCTATGCTCGTAGACGGGTTTTGGTTGAGTGAAATTCATAAGAAAGATGTGAGAGTCAATGATGATGACAACCCCATGAACTACAATGATCAAGATGGACTTGAAATTCACTCTTGGGTGGAGGACAGTTGACGGCACCTGGAGAACCCGGTGGTTGGCGGGATGCATGGAGAAGTGCCATGACATCTTGCGAAAGCTTCACCCAGCCATGAAGAGACGGATGGATGCCCCATTGACGGAAGCTTACTGTGCAGCCGCAAGCCATTATGGGCTCTGGCTGGGTCAACCCTAGTAGTGACGCTGGCTGGACGGTACTACGTGATGTAGAAGAATGGTAGGATTGGATGGGTACCGCAGTAGCGGAAGAACTCTTTGGAAGACCTGTTTCATTAGTCCGTCTTCAAACACCATGAAGTGCGAAGACTTAAAAGGAGGAATGATTCTTGTGGGTAAAGTCATAAACCTCTGCAGAGTTAAAGATCTAATCGATTAGCCGTGTCCCGATTACGGACAATTTGAGCCTCTGGAACTTGGAAGTATTCGGAAATCTCAACACTAAAACTAATGAATTAATTTGAGGGGTTATGACTTAATAATTTGGGAATGAGATATTGGTTGGCGGAACCATCTCAATAACTACCAACAATTTGTAGAAATTTGCAAGCAAGTCCACTGTAGCAGGAGAAAATTGGCTTTTCGCATAATGATGAAACTTAGAGCCCCACAGCCAAAATGCATATAGTATTAGAAATTTTATTATTGTTATTCTCTTCATGACTTGCCAGCTTATTCAAAAGCTGACCTACACGGCTGCAACGTCTTATGTTGCAGAGATTTATTCCGATCAGGAGTGAGGCTACGCTCCGCGCTTGGCGATTGCCCTTGGAGTCGGATGGACTCGCTTTATCTTCTACGCTTCCGCAGCATTAGTAGTTTATTTCTCATGAGTTGGCTTTGAGCCGAATTTATTCTCTTGTAATAAAGACTCTATATGAGAATCGTGTAATAAATTCAGGTGTGATTGAACTTTGATTATTTCATCGATGTACTGTGAGTACCAGCATGATCTTGGGATGGTACAGACACAGAGATTTGACCGATTTTGGGTCAGGTCGCTACACGCTTATGCATGTCGATGACTTAGATGTGCAGCACACGAAGCAACGTATATCTTCAATCAATGAAGACATATACTTTAAGTGCGAATACATTAACGTGGAATTTGACTTCAGAGCGCCACGATAATTGTGCTTCGTGTCTGGGTCTAATACTTCCTATACGGTGGGTAATGCCACCATCAAACTTTCTCGAAGATTTTCTTTTGGTGTCATGATTGCATTATCTTCGCATTTGGTTTGTCTTCAACATTGATTTATCTTCAAGGTTTATCTTCACAATGTTGATTTAGTATTTTATACACACACACACACACACACACACACACACACACACACACACACACACACACACATATATATATATATATATGTATGTATATAGGGAAAATGCATCCTACTACCGGTGTAGTTATAGTTATACCCATTTCTCATATACTACCTTGTGGTAGTATATATACTAATTATCATTTTAGTATGTCCATATACTATATCTAAGATACTCCAAAGCGAGTTATGTGAAAAAATTGCATATGAGCTTATGTTTTTATCATATTTGTGAAATACGTACATATTTGTATGTAAAAAACAGTATGCTCAAAATATAATATATACTACCTAAAAAGTAGTATATATACTATCAAAACATGTTTATATACTACATACTACACGTAGATATACTCCAATATGATAGATACTACCTAAAACATATTAAACAAAAGTGGGAGTAACTACACCCGGTAGTAGGAAAACATATATATGATGTTCTATCCTCTACAGCATTCACTTATAGCTATGTCTTCGAACTTGCCATTTTTCTAAACTAAGTGAATGTGATCAGACACTAACCTGTTCTATGCTTTTTCCTCAAACTCTATCTATCTTGTAGAGACCCGACCTTAGACGGTCAAGTCTCCGTGCTTAAGTGTCATCCCTGGATCAGTATGCTGACACACACAGTACTCGAGGATTTATAACAGAGGTAAATCACATGTACAAAATAACGAAAATACTATTACCTCAATCCATATAGCGGAAGTAACAACAAGGTTGTGGATTTCCATCAACACCAACGGCCAAGTTGAGTGTATAAATCGTAACCCTAACGTATCACTTACTCGTCGTAAGATTCATGCAACATGAGACGTTGCAGCCATGTAGGTCAGTACATTGAATGTACTGACAATTTCACACTATAGAGAATTGTTGAATAATGGCTATCACTATATGCATATTTGGCTGGTGGAGGCTCTAAGTTTAATGTTTGCATAAAGCTAATTTTTTCCCTACATCAAAGTAATAAATTTTATTTACTACAAGGTTTGTTGAAAAATATTGAGAATGGTAACCCCATCTCAATCCCAAAATAGTAGTCATTAACCCAATCAAATTAATTAAATAAAGTGTTGAGATAAACATGATAATCCAAGTACCAGAGACTCAAGACATCCATAACCAGGGACACGGCTAACCATGATTAGTTTGTACACTCTGCAGAGGTTTGCACACTTTTCCCCACTAGACTCGATCTCCTCCGTTGGATTTCTCGCACTACATGATGTTTGAGAAACGGATGACCGAGACATAGTCTTTCAGAAGCATTAACTCTTTACTCTAGGTAGACAGTACCACCTATATCCCTTACATCTGCTAGCCTACCACTGAAATAGGTCAGACAACATACTCAACTATGCCAGAGCCCATAATGGCTTGTGGCTGCACACGGAAGTTTCTAGCATGAATAATCTTATGATGCCTTTAAGCCTGGGTGGCGAACCATAGTATGATCACACGAGTACTCCGGGATCTCCTAGGACAACACTGGTATAACCCCAGGTGCCCGGGCAAGCCACTGGTATATCCCCAGGCTGCTTCAACCAATCCACCCAGATGTGTATTTAAGTAGCCACCTTAAGTTAACCATTAATTAACAGCTCTCACATCAGTCATGAATACACTCAACCAATCCACGTCTACGAGCATAGCATAGCAGTATAAGCATAATGTAGAAGTAACTCCCAAGGTTTCAGATAAAGGACAATAGGATCTACCTCATCATCTACTTCCCAATACCCACATGTTAACAGATCCTACTCATGCAATGTTTGAGGGTTGAAACTAATGCATAAAAACTGGGTATGAAGAGTATGATCAAAGTGTGAACTTGCCTTGTACAGTTGATGAAGATGATTCGCACTCATAACTCCTGATAGTTCTACTCGTCACACTCCGGTCAATCTATCGGGAGCAAGCAATTGCATACATAAACACTCAAGCATAAAATTCGAAGAAAAGATCTCGGAAAACTTCAAAAACAAGCAATTAACTCTTGCAACAGAAAACAATTTCTAACAGTACCGAAATTGAGTGAATTTGGCCTTATCAGAAAGTTTAGGCCAAGAGCTTCGATTAGCAAAAAGAATCAATTAAATCGGAGTTATAAACTCAAGTTAGGATCAAACAAAGTTCAAATACAAAACTATTTGAATTCAAATTTAAAACTCTCAAAAACATGTTTAAGTTGTTTTACAGGATAGAGGGGATCGTAACGAAGAAGTGGGCGTTGGTTTCGTTGGATTTGGATAAACGAGGAAAAAGTTGTAGTCGTTCGAAGATCAGGGACTAATCTGCGAAGAAAATATTCACAGATGGGTCCCTGGCCGAAAAATAACAGAAAAAGAAAAGCCTAAAAAGTGAACGTTCGTTTTCTAAACCTAACCAACGAACGTTCTCTAAATAAGTAAACCTAAACAAAAACCGGTTTTATAAAAAAATCGATCTAGGGTTTTTGAAAAGAAAACCTAATTAAACAAAAAAAGACGATTCGACGGCTGTTACCGGCGACGGCCGTGACAGCGAGACGAACGGAGGCGGCGACTTCGGCTTCGGGCGCGGCTGCTCCGGCGGACAGCGGCAGCGACATCTCCGGTCGGTGACGGCGGCGTGACACGAGGACGACGACTGTGGCGTGCGGGGTGGAGGCGCGGTGAGGCAGAACAGCGGCGGCGGCGGCGGTTGGCTACGGGCTCCGGCGGCTTGGGCTCGAGGGAAACGGGACCGGGGTCCGATATTTATAGGAGGGAGGAAGACTTGGAGGAGTGGGCGAGGTCGAGGCGGTGGAGGAGACCGGGGCGGAGACGGCGGCGCCGGCGAAGTCGGGCGGGAGCCGGACTCCTCTTTGGAGTTCGAGGACGGCCAAAATGGGCAGGCAGCACCTAGCTTGGTCGTGACTAACTATTTTTTAAACTCAGTCAATAAATAAAAAGAAACACATATAAATTAAAAAATAAAACATAGGCATATTATATATCAGAATTTTCAGAAAAAGATTTTCTATAACTTGAACATTTTTCTAGCGTCAAATAAAATCCACAAAAAATTAAATAAAGCAAACAATGCTACTGTTGCAATAAAACCTAATAAAATCATTTTAAAAATACCAAAATAATTTCAAATTTATTTCTCTCCAATTTTCTCTTGTAGGAATCATTTTACCCTAATTTCCATATATTTTATGTTTGGAAAAAATAATTTGAATAAAACCAAATAATTCCAAATTAAAAATAATTTCAAAAGGTCTTTAAATTTGATCCTTCTAAACTTCGAACTCACATTTCATATGTTTTGAAGAAGTCATTTTATCTTCTCTCATGAAAATCATTGAGTTGCTTAAAGTTTCTGAATTTAAAATATTTCCAAATGAAATTCAAATCTTTTCAAAAACCCATTTTCATTTATTTAAATGGAAGAAGTCATGTCATCTTCTCTCTAGGATTTTGTGGTGAAAAGAATTTAATTCATGGAGATCATAAATGCAAAATGAAATTTTGGGAAAGTCCTTCTATTCCCTCTCATTTAACTTTCAAAAGTTTCAAATTTCACTCACTTTCAGGCAATCAATCACACAAGAAACAAACAAACAATCAAAACTATTTATTTATTATAACCAAAATTTAGAATTTTGGGATGTTACATATCTAGTCATATGCGTTCTGTTGAAACTTGTCGAATGTCTTCACTGCATCCTTGTCAGCTGAAGATACAGAGTCACACATTTAAAACTGCTTTCAATGATATATCTCTTTTGTCCGAATCCCGAAGAAGCCGGAACGACCACCCGACAAACCAGGCGTGCGTGGGAACATGGAACAACTTTCAATGAGTTGCATGCACGCCACGTGTCCATCAGATGTGAACCGCCAAGGGCACCTGCGTAATTACGCAGTGCAACCCTCTACCTTACTAATATCCACACCGTGCGGTCATTATATTTTCTTCCACCTCATCACCTCGCTCAAACCCTAGCGCCTCCGCTAGCTCGCATCGGCGCCGGAGACGAAACGCTTTGCTGCTGCGACTTCTTCGACGCCGTCCTCACGCCGGCCGCGGACCTCATCTTCTCTGCCGCCGCTGTAGGTGTCTTCCGTCGCCAAGTTAGGGCACGGGAGATTGAACTGCTCGGCTTCCTTCTCTGCCTCATCTAGCAGTTCGTCAGTAGTAATTAAATCTCACTTTTTACCATCTTTTTGATCCGCCAAATCCATCCACTTCAATCAAAAGTGGTCTCTATACTTCCAAATTTGGATTTGTCTCTTTCTGCATCTCATATCATGCTAAGGATATTCACTTATGCTTCATAACTAGTTAGATTCCTCACTTGTACTTATTCATGGATTCGTACAAATCTGGAACCAACTCTCTTCAAATAAGTGAATGTCTTCGCTCCATGAGGTCAATGTCTTCAAACTGATTTATCTTCAAAATCTTCTGAGAATGCATATGACCTCTTCCCCTTCCCCTCGCACCTCTAATGTTGTCACACGTACATGTCCGTGGGAGAATCCCTTTGTTCTCATAGTCTGCATTCATTTGCAGAGTTCTTACAACATCATATTCACTCCCCTGATGCCAGTTATTGTCTGACCAGTAGACGGAAGCCTTTCACTGTTTTGAAGCCTATCAGTATGAATATCATGGCCATTGAGAAATCAGCAAGGAAAGGTGGCAGGCAGCACCGAGGCAATACAGCTCTAGATCCGCCTCCGGATCTGCATGAACTATACAAAACAGATCCAGAGGAGAACTACAATCAGCGCAAGACCCGGATCCAATGTATCCGAAGATATTGGGCAGCTGTGGTTCAAGTACAACTTCGTCACTGCCGAATATGCTGAGAAGAATGCCATCAAGCGCCCGTGGGGCGATATTCTGTACAAGAATCTGCAGCCAAAGTCGAAGCCTGAAGCTATTGCTCAAGGTTTGTATCCATGCATGGTCCAAGGACCGAAGCCTGAGAATGCCGACCCATCATCCTTATTATGGTGTCGTGACGACAATCTGTTCAAGCACAACTACCAGTTCACAAAGGAGTCAGCTGCAAAGAACAAGAGGGATTTTGGACTCAACTTCAACCCCGTTCCATCTTCACCAAGACAGGATGGCACTCGCGATGCCAATCCCAATGCCATCGGGCCCTTCAATAACTTCGACGGGCTCCTCTCCCACATTGCTGCTTAGAGGCCCACGGTGGATCAATCTGCAGATGATGCTGACTCTGAAGATGCTCCTGCTCCACCAAGGCAGAAGAAGAAGAAGAAAACAAAAGCTTCGAAGCCCTCTGCCACACCAACGGCTTCGTCTATGAAGCCGTTGAAGACTGCACCTCCTGAACCCAGTGTGCAGTCTGAAGATTTGTCTCGTGTCTCCAACAAGACCAAGAAGACCAAGAAGCCCAAGAAGATTTCTGGGCATGAACTAACTCCTGCTGCTGTTCTGTGCAGCGAGGATGACACCATTGATCTATCAAGTGATGAAAATCTTGGTGATGAAGCTCTAGAGATGCTGATGAAGAGCAAGCAAGAGGCAGAGATCTTCAATGATCTGCCCCTCTTTGATGTTGATATTCTGAACAATTTCATCGATGGATGGTTTGATGGCCAGAGCATCAGTATTGATGACCTACAGCTGCCCGTGGACATAAGCGTCACGTTTCACGGAGCCAATGCCAATGAATTGGCCTTGGCTCAGATCGTCGAGCTCAAGAACAAGATAGATCATGAGAAGGCGCATTTCAAGAAGAACATGGCCAAGCTCAGTGTGGCTGATGTTCAAATCTTCAAGAAGATGCTGCATGACCTTAAGGAAGAATTCCACAAGAAGCGTGAAGAAGCCAAAGGCTCACGCGAGCGCATGAAGTACTATGCTCAGAAATGTGTCCAATCCCACAATGAAGCTGAAAAGGGAAAGGCTCTTGGGCGTCCTGGCATTGACCCCAGGATGGCTGCCAAACAAAAGAAGTCTACTGCGGCCCAATCCGAAGCTCAACGGCAGGAAGTACCTAGCATTGTCTTCCCTGCCAGCATGACATGCTCGAAGCCAAAGGTTCCCTCAGCAGCTTCATATATGAAGAAGACATGACAGGCCGAAGCCGAAGCCAGGAAGAGGAAGCACAAGGATACATCTGATGATGCTCCCTCCAAGAAGAAATTTAAGACAAAGTCTTCAAAGAAAGAGCGTGCTGCTGCCTAGGGCCCCTCATCGTTGAACCTATCTCCATCGCTCTTCCTGCCTCAACCAACCAAGAGCGTCGTCTTGTGATCCATGAGCCTGCTTCCACAGAGGCTAATGCAAGTGAAGAAGTTCCAGCTGCTGACCCCAACACAGCTGAAGACATTGGTCCTGACGACAATGTGAATTATGATGAAGTCCTTCCTCAGCTCGATCCCTAGTCGGTATCATCGCCTGCTCCGGCGAGCAGTGAACTTATCAGCATTGGTCGTCCATTGACGCCAATCACTCAAGATGACTCATGGGCCGAGCGCCAACAACAAGACACCCCAGTACAAGATGAGACACCACATACTCCCCCTGCTCAACTTACTTCTTCAGTCCTTGATGATGAAGACTACATGGAACAGACCACTCCTTCTCCAAAGGCATTGCCAGCGTTTAGCAGGCTTCACAAGGGCCTCCGGCCACAGGTCTCCATGCCGTGCATTCTAGAAGGAGAAGCACAACACACTAGCTCGGTAGCACGTCAAGTGTTTCCTGAAGCCACTCCCTCTGCGACTGCCTCAGAGTCTGATGCCAAGACTGCTGAAGACATTCCAGCCGCATCAGCCGATGAAGACAAAGAAGAAAGAGAAGAAGAAAGAGAAGCCACACCCCCAGCAAGTGATCAGGTCATTCTCGAGGAGAATGTGATTGTGCCAAACCCTCCAGTTCTTGAATAGATGGAGGTTGAAAACCCTGAGGCTGGCACCAACAATGCCACTGAATCCAATGACTCAGTCATGGCCGAAGACAATGTGGTGCCTGAAGCTAATGTGAATGCTGAAGTCACCGTGACGCCTATCATCTCGGATGGCGCCGCTCCTCCTCCAAGGACTCACACCATGGAACATGCATTCAATCGTGAAGGTCAGCTTGTCACAGTCAGATGGCCAATTATAGTTCCATCCACTACTCCCAGCCCACAATATGATTACCATGTGGAGCAGAGGCCTCAAGTTCAGAAGCCCAAGCCTAGGCTGCCAAGGCTTCCAAGTGCTGTAACTACACAAGGTTCTTTCAGCGTGCATAGCTTCAGAGAGCACAACACTTTCTTTGACAGCGCCAAGAACCCATACACGAAGCCTAAGATGTCCTCAGATAGATTTTGGAGCCATCAGCAGCGAAGCTACTACTCATGCATCCTGCACAACCAAGAGCGAATCTTTCCACACATGCGTCTGGATTGTGAAGCTATAGTTGGGCTGCCATGTCTAGAAGAAGCTCTTGACTGCTTTAGGGATGTTGGTCTTCTGCCTTTTGTGACTGACAAAGAACACTGGAATGAAGAGGTTCAACTGCTATTCTATGCCACACTCCATATTAGCGGCTACAACAGGGATCTGAAGACTTGGGTCCTTGAGTGGATGACAGGTGATGTACATCACGAAGACAAAGCTCAAGAAATCATCGAGCTTACTTCCCTTCCCACTCCAGGTGAGTTATATGAACCTGGTTGTCGGCTTCATAGGGATGAGCTGCAGAGTATCTTTCAGAAGCCAGAGCCAAACATGAGTAAGATGCTTAGCCTGATGAAGCCATTGCCCCAAGACGTTGAATATCCAAAGGAATTCTTTGTGAAGGACCTTGAGTACTTGCCACACACAATGTACCATATTCTTCGGCGTACTCTATGGCCCATCAAGGGACATTCTTCTGAAGCTAAACTTGAAGGAGCCATGAAGACTTTGGTATTTTATATCATCAATGGCATCAGATTCAACACCCATGATTTCTTCATCCGTCAACTTGTTGCTTCTGGGATTGATCTGTTTGGTCTGAAGTTCTATGCTCCATGGGTGATGCGCCTGATCAAGCTTCATTCCACTATTGACTATCAGCCCTCAACGCGCAACCACATTATTTTTCTGCCTGAAGTTGATTTATCAATTGAAGCCATCGATCCCGAGCCTGCAAAGAAGCCACTCCACCTTCAGAATGGTGAGTTTCAAAGCTTGACGCAACCAATTGAAGGAATTCTTGTTCCCAATGTTGCAACACCTGCTTATCCTCTCGCTGGAAACATGAGAGTGCCACACCGTGCTAACACTTAAGCCACTGCCAGTACAATTGCCCAAAGGCCTCAGAAGCGTCCTTGTGTACTCAATGACCGAGAGCTTCTGGCGGCACTACATCAGAAGCAGGATAAGCATCATGACTGGCTGAAGCGTCAGATGCAGAGTCTCTTGGTGGATGTCAATCGCATCTGTAATCTGGCCACCAAGAACACATTCGTTGCACATGAAGCCTGTAGGCGGTCCTGGAAGAGCCTTACACTGCTATGTTCTGATGATGATCTGCATGCAGATGGCTTCACAGAGCACTTCAAGTTTGACTCCAGGCCTCCACCAAAGGCAAGCTGGCATCACACTCCATCCATTGAAGATTCTGAGCATTCATCTTCGGCTACAACTGTTGTTGCGAGAATTGTCGATGAAAAAGACGACGCCACTTCGCCAACCTTGGCTGTACTTCACCATGATACTGCATCAGGCCGTCTGCACCACCAAACTCCACAGACGACCCTGCTCCATCATCTACTCTAGCCGGGAACGAGTAGATACTCTTTGTCTTCAAACCTTTTTGGTCATTACTGACAAAAGGGGGAGAAGCATATGAGTTGATAGTCTTCAAGCTGGTCCATATGGGTGGTTGCATTATTTTGCTAAGTCTTTACAACTCTCGTCTTTTAAAACAATTTGGTTTTTGAGTTGTAATACTTAAACTCGATGGTCGTCTGCTACGTTGTTTTGCTGCCACTTTGTGATTCAATGATAAATCCCGCATGAAGTCATTCTGCAAACGCCCATTTTTTTATTGCGCATGTTGATACGTCTCCAATATATCTATAATTTTTGATTGTTCCGTGCTATTATATTGTCTGTTTTGGATGTTTAATGGGCTTTAATATGCTCTTTTATATTATCTTTGGGACTAACCTATTAACCAAAGGCCCAGTGCAAATTGCTGTTTTTTTGCCTATTTCAGTGTTTCTCAGAAAAGAATATCGAACGGAATCCAAACGGAACGAAACCTTTGCGAGAATCTTTCTTGGAACAAACGCAATCCAGGAGACTTGGAGTGGAAGTCAGAGATGCAAGAGGCGGCCACGAGGCAGGAGGGTATGCCCAGGGGGTAGGCGCGCCCCCACCCTCGTGGGCCCCTCGTAGCTCCACCCACCTACTTCTTTTGCCTATATATACTCTGATACCCTAAAAACATCGAGGGGAGCCACAAAACCACTTTTCCACCGCCGCAATCTTTTGTACCTGTGAGATCCCATCTTGGGGCCTTTTCCGGCGATCTGCCGGAGGGGGATTCAATCACGGAGGGCTTCTACATCAACACCATAGCCTCTCCGATGATGTGTGAGTAGTTGACCACAGACCTTCGGGTCCATAGTTATAAGCTAGATGGATTCTTCTCTCTCTTTGGTTCTCAATACAAAGTTCTCCTCGATGTTCTTGGAGATCTATTCGATGTAATACTTTTTGCGGTGTGTTTGCCGAGATCCGATGAATTGTGGGTTTATGATCAAGATTATCTATGAACAATATTTGGTTCTTCTCCGAATTCTTATATGCATGATTTGATATCTTTGCAAGTCTCTTCGAATTATCAGTTTAGTTTGGCCTACTAGATTGATATTTCTTGCAATGGGAGAAGTGCTTAGCTTTGGGTTCAATCTTGCGGTGCTCGATCCCAGTGACAGAAAGGGAACCGACACGTATTGTATTGTTGCCATCGAGGATAAAAAGATGGGGTTTATATCATATTGCTTGAGTTTATCCTCTACATCATGTCATCTTGCCTAATCGTTACTCTGTTCTTATGAACTTAATACTCTAGATGCATCTTTGGATAGCGATCGATGTGTGAAGTAATAGTAGTAGATGCAGAATCGTTTCGGTGTACTTGACACGGACGTGATGCCTATGTTCATGATCATGCCTAGATATTCTCATAACTATGCGCTTTTTTATCAATTGCTTAGAAGTAATTTGTTCACCCACCGTAATACATGCTATCATGAGAGAAGCCACTAGTGAAACCTATGGGCCCCGGGTCTACTTTACATCATATAAGTTTCCGATCTATAATTCCAGTTTACTATTTATTTCGCAATCTTTATTTTCCAATCTATACAACAAAAATAACAAAAATATTTATCTTATTATCTTTATGAGATCTCACTTTTGCAAGTGGCCATGAAGGGATTGACAACCCATTTATTGCATTGGTTGCAAGGTTCTTGATTGTTTGTGCAGGTACTAGGCGACTTGCGTGCAGTCTCCTACTGGATTCATACCTTGGTTCTCAAAAACTGAGGGAAATACTTACGCTACTTTGCCGCATCACCCTTCCCTCTTCAAGGTAAAACCAACACATGCTCAAGAGGTAGCACATGTCATTATATTCGTTATTCTTATATATGCATAATGAATTGTCTTCGTAAGTTGAAGAGGATCTCCACAAAGTAAAACCTGCCATGTGCATTTGCATTCAAAGGCAAACTACTTATATGCACAGCTTCAGGGGGAGCCTTTTGCAACTTATGAAGACAATGCTTTTATCCTTAACTCTCACATATTTTTATCCCCGTTGAAAACTTCAACCGGTTTGTCATCAATCACCAAAAAGAGGGAGATTGTAAGTGCATCTAGTGCCACCCCTAGTTGGTTTTGGACTATTGACGACAAACTTGGTTGAGGGACTAATGTGTTTGTGAGAATTGCAGGATAACATAGGTAGAAGTCCCTTATTGATTCGGTTTACCTACCAGAGATGACCCCTAAAAATGTATGAAGACATTGAAGACAATGGTAGTTTGTGAAGACATTCACGATGAAGATTATGACATGAGAAGACATTCATATGAAGACAATGGAGTGCGGAAACATAGCTGTTTCATAGTTTCCTTTTCTTCTTTGTTGAGTCATAGGAACCACCATACTGTTAAGTGGGGTCCCAGTGAACAAAGTCAGAGTGATTGAAGTGATGCTCAACCAAATCCTATGTCTTCAAACAAAGACAATGAGAGCAAATCTTATCCAGAGCTGGATGAGTCGGCTTTACTTGCATCCCAAGTCAAGATGTCGTGTTTGAAATCCGACCGTTGGACACATGTCGGTTCCTTAGTGACCCATGGTCATTTCGGACAAATCAGGTCGAGTTGCCTCCTGGCTATAAATAGCCCACCCCCAACACCATAAATTGGTGGCTGCTCAGAGTTAGTGCATGGCTTTTGTCGTTTGAGAGCAACCCACCTCCAAAGCATTTGAGTGAGAGATCCTTGCAAGGACAAAGCCCAAAACACCCAGAGCCAAAGAGTGTTAGGCATCACTGAAGTCTTTCTGTCTGCGTGACCTGAAGACTTGTTACACTTGAGGACTGTGAATCCTCCACCCGGTTAGGCCTCGCGTTCTGAGCATCCAAGAGCCATTGAGGATTGCTAGTGAACGAAGTCTCTGAAGGTTTGGAAGTCTACCTTGAAGACTTACCAGAGTGATTGGGCGAGGACTTGGTGTCCTTAGCTCAAGGGGAATAAGGTGAAGACGCGGTCTTCTGATTTAAATCTCAGCCTCCCTAACCCGGGCGTCTGAGTTGTCACACAGAATGGAACTGGTCTACCAAATCCTTGTCTTCACCAAGCAACTGGTTCTATCCTCCACTTCCCTTTACATTACACTTTGTCTTCATGAAGTCATTGCCTGCTTGCATGATCTGATTGTCTTCATTGTGTGAAGATTGTTTGTTGTTTGGCTTCATACTGTCTTCCATTATGATCCATACTACCTAGCTGTTGATAGTCTTCATGCTTTCACTTCATTGCTTACTTGACTATGGCTAGTCTAGTGTAGTCTACCTTCCACTGCATATCAATAGGTTCATTTCTACTGTTTGTCCTCAAAACCCTCGTGTTTTGAAGACTTTCATAAAAATCGCCTATTCACCCCCCTCTAGTCGATAACTAGCACTTTCAAAAGACAAAACTAAGCACAACTGATGCACCGGAGTAGAAAGGAATGCTCCACAATAAAGAAGTCAAGGGAACAAGAAAACGTGTAGAAGATGGTAGATCTATAAGAACTTGGGAAGATTAGTAGCTTCCTGAATCCCATAGCAGTAGGCCACTGGTTACACTACTTAATGTTTTTAAGCTTCATGCACTAGCCAACACGACACAAACTCCAAACTAATAGAAAGGGCTAGGCAATTCACAGATACACTTCAACACCCCCTCTCATGTGTGACACAAAAAGTCAACACATGGATATATTCAGAGGAATGCCTCAAGAGGCCTATACGTGGACACAAAGGGGGGAACAACAATGTTTTAGATAAATTGCAAAAGCCAGGACTTGAACTCAAGACCTTAGCCCCGATACCATGTTAAGCTTCATGCACTAGCTGATGTCTACTACACAACCTTCTTCTTGTAAACGTTGTTAGGCCTCCAAGTGCATCACACTTCAAAATTTGCACCGAAAGCACATGAAGGTTTTATGCTTGGCTACAGAAAGGATTCGCACTCCTACAAAGTCTTCAACCTCTTTCACTATAAAGTGGTTGAAAACGTGGATGTGCGGTTCGATGAGACTAACGGCTCGCAAAGAGGAGCACCTGCCAAATGTGCTAGACGAAGACTAACCAAGTGAATCTGTCAAGCTTATGGGTACTGGAGAAATCATACCTTCAGAGGCACATGCTGAAGAGGAAATGATCATTTCTGCACCTAATCAGCCCGAAGACACTGCTCAGCCTGAAGCCAATGCTGAAGATGAAGACAATGATCAGCAAGGACAAAATCTTCGTCCAGTTCATCCTTGTGTTGCAATTGAAGTACAAATTGAGAAGATAATTGATAGCATCAATGCACCTGGTCCACTCACTCGTTCAAGAGCAACACAGCTAGCAAATTTCTGTGGGCACTTTGCATTTGTCTCTATATCTAAACCCAAGAAAGATGATGAAGCCTTCATGGAACCTGAATGGATTCAAGCTATGCAAGAAGAGCTTCAACAGTTTGAACTGAACAATGTATGGGAGCTAGTACAGCGTCCTGATCCTCGCAAACACAATATCATTGGCACCAAATGGATATATCGCAACAAACAAGATGAGCATGGTCAAGTCGTCAGAAACAAGGCTCGTCTTGTTGCTCAAGGTTACACTCAAGTTGAAGGGATTGACTTCGATGAAACATTTGCTCCTGTGGCTAGGCTTGAAGCTATTCGCATTCTACTAGCCTATCCAACCACAACAACATTCTTCTGTACCAAATGGATGTAAAGAGTGCCTTTCTCAACAGAAAAATTGAATAAGAAGTGTATGTTGCTCAACCACCTGGTTTTGAAGACCCAAAGCGTCCTGACATGGTATACAAGCTCAACAAGGCACTGTATGGCCTCAAACAAGCACCTCGAGCTTGGTATGACACACTCAAAGACTTCCTGAAGAGCAAAGGCTTCAAACCTGGTTCTCTAGATCCCAATCTCTTCACGAAGACTTATGATGGTGAACTGTTTGTATGACAAATCTACGTGGATGACATTATCTTCGGCTACACTAACAAGAGATACAGTGATGAGTTTGGGCATATGATGCAAGAGCAATATGAGATGTCCATGATGGGTGAGCTGAAATTCTTTCTCGGTCTTCAAATTCGTCAGCAGAGCAATGTCATCTTCATTTCACAAGAGAAATATCTCAAAGATTGCCTGAAGAAGTTTGGAATGCAAGACTGCAAAGGGTACACGACGCCAATGCCAACCAAAGGTCAATTGGGTCCCGACGACAATGGTAAAGTGTTCAATCAAAAGGTATACCGCTCCATGATTGGTTCTTTACTCTATTTATGTGCATCTAGGCTAGATATAATGCTTAGCGTTTGCATGTGTGCCCGATTCCAAGCGGCACCAAAGGAATTGCACCACTTAGGAGTGAAGCGAATTCTTCAATATTTGGCTTACACCCGAACACTAGGATTATGGTATCCAAAGGGCTCAGAGTTTGATCTAGTTGGATTCTCAGATGCTGATTATGCTGGTGACAAGATTGATCGCAAGTCCACATTAGGAACATGTCACTTTCTTGGACGATCTCTTGTTTGTTGGTCTTCAAAGAAGCAGAACTGTGCATCCCTCTCCACTGCTGAATCTGAATACATTGCTGCTAGATCTTGTTGCGCTCAGATTCTATGGATGAAGCAAACTCTCAAGGACTATGGCATCCACCTGAAGCATGTGCCAGTCTACTGCGACAATGAAAGCGCCATCAAGATTGCCAACAACCTAGTTCAACACTCGAAGGCAAAGCACATTCAGATCTTTCATCACTTTCTCATAGATCATGTCATGAACGAAGATATTGATATCATTCACGTCAACACTGAAGAGCAATTGGCAGATATCTTCACAAAGCCCTTGGATGAGAAAAGGTTTTGCAAGTTGCGGTGTGAGCTAAATATCTTAGAATCCTCAAATGTCCTATAATTGGACACACATCCTAACGCTTATGCATGTTGATGACTTAGATGTGCAACACACGAAGCAACGTATATCTTAAATCAATGAAGACATACACTCTAAGTGTGAATACATTAATGTGGAATTTGACTTCAGAGCGCCATGATAATTGTGCGCCGTGTCTGGGTCTAATACTTCCTATAAAGTGGGTAACGCCACCTCCAAACTTTCTCGAAGATTTTCTTTTGGCGTCATGATTGCATTATCTTCGCATTTGGTTTGTCTTCAACATTGATTTATCTTCAAGGTTTATCTTCACAATGTTGATTTAGTCTTTTATACATATATATATATATATATATATATATATATATATATATATATATATATGATGTTCTGTCCTCTACAACATTCACTTATAGCTATGTCTTTGAACTTGCCATTTTTCTGAACTAAGTGAATGTGATCGAACACTAACCCCTTCTGTGCTTCTTCCTCAAACTCTATCTATCTAGTCATGTGCGTTCTGTTAAAACTTGTCGAATGTCTTCACTGCATCCTTGTCAGCTGATGATATAGAGTCACACATTTAAAACTACTTTCAATGATATATCTCTTTTGCCTGAATCCCGGAGAAGCCGAAACGACCACCCGACAAACAAGGCGTGCGTGGGAACATGGAACAATTTTCAATGAGTTGCATGCACGCCATGTGTCCCTCAGATGTGAACCGCCAGGGGCACCTGCGTAATTACGCTGTGCAGCCCTCTACCTTATAAATATCCACACCGCGCGGTCATTATCTTTTCTTCCACCTCGTCACCTCGCTCAAACCCTAGCGCCTCCGCTAGCTCGCGTCGACGCCAGAGACGAAGCGCTTTGCTGCCGCGACTTCTTCGACGCTGTCCTCACGCCGGCCGCGGACCTTATCTTCTCCGCCGCCACCGTAGGTGTCTTTCGCCACCAAGTTAGGGCACGGGAGATTGAACTGCTCGGCTTCCTTCTCTGCCTCGTCTAGCAGTTTGTCAGCGGTAATTAAATCTCACTTTTTACTGTCTTTTTGATCCGCCAAATCCATCCACTTCAACCAAAAGTGGTTTCTATACTTCCAAATTTGGATTTGTCTCTTTCTGCATCTCATATCATTCTAAAGATATTCACTTATGCTTCATAACTAGTTAGATTCCTCACTTGTACTTATTCATGGATTCGTACAAATTTGGAACCAACTCTCTTCAAATAAGTGAATGTCTTCGCTCTATGAGGTCAATATCTTCAAACTGATTTATCTTCAAAATCTTCTGAGAATGCATATGACCTCTTCCCCTTCCCTTGCACCTCTAATGCTGTCACAGGTACATGTCTGTGGGAGAATCCCTTGGTTCTCATAGTCTGCATTCATTTGCAGAGTTCTTACAGCATCATATTTCACTCCCCTGAAGCATGTTCTTGTATGACCAGTAGATGGAAGCCTTTCACTGTTTTGAAGCCTATCAGTCTGAATATCATGGCCACTGAGAAATCAACAAGGAAAGGTGGCAGGCAGCGCCGAGGCAATACAACTCTAGATCTGCCTTCGGATCTGCATGAACTATACAAAACAGATCCAGAGGAGAACTACAATTAGCGCAAGACCCGGATCCAATGGATCCGAAGATATTGGGCAGCAGTGGTTCAAGTATAACTTCGTCACTGCCGAATATGCTGAGAAGAATGCCATCAAGCACTCGTGGGGCGATATTCTGGACAAGAATCTGCAGCCAAAGTCGAAGCCTGAAGCTATTGCTCAAGGTTTGTATCCATGCATGGTCCGAGGACCGAAGCCTGAGAATGCTGACCCATCATCCTTATTATGGTGTTGTGACAACAATATGTTCAAGCGCAACTACCAGTTCGCAAAGGAGTCAGCTGCAAAGAACAAGAGGGATTTTGGACTCAACTTCAACCCTGGTCCATCTTCACCAAGACAGGATGGCACTCGCGATGCCAATCACAATGTCATCGGGCCCTTCAATAACTTTGATGGGCTCCTCTCCCACATTGGCGCTCAGAGGCCCATGATGGATCAATCTGCAGATGATGCTGACTCTGAAGATGCTCCTGCTCCACCAAGGCAGAAGAAGAAGAAAACAAAAGCTTCGAAGCCCTCTGCCACACCAAAGGCTTCGTCTATGAAGCCGTTGAAGACTGCACCTCATGAACCCAGTGTGCAGTCTGAAGATTTGTCTCGTGTCTCCAACAAGACCAAGAAGACCAAGAAGCCCAAGAAGATTTCTGGGCATGAACTGACTCCTGCTGCTGTTCTGCGCAACGAGGATGACACCATTGATCTATCAAGTGATGAAGCCCTTGGTGATGAAGCTCTAGAGATGCTGATCAAGAGCAAGAAGAGTCAGAGATCTTCAATGATCTGCCCCTCTTTGATGTTGATATTCTGAACAATTTCATCGATGAATGGTTTGATGACCAGAGCATCAGTATTGATGACCTACAGCTGCCCGTGGACATAAGCATCACGTTTCACGGAGCCATTGCCAGTGAATTGGCCTTGGCTTAGAAAATCGTCGAGCTCAAGAACAAGATAGATCATGAGAAGACGCATTTCAAGAATAACATGGCCAAGATCAGTGTGGCTGATGTTCAAATCTTCAAGAAGATGCTGCATGACCTTAAGGAAGAATTCCACAAGAAGATGAAGAAGCCAAAGGCTCACGCGAGCACATGAAGTACTATGCTTAGAAATGTGTCCAAGCCCACAATGAAGCTGAAAAGAGAAAGGCTCTTGGGTGTCCTGGCATCGACCCCAGGATGGCTGCCAAACAAAAGAAGAAGTCTGCTGCGGCCCAATCCAAAGCTCAACGGCAGGAAGTACCTAGCATTGTCTTCCCTACCAGCATGACATGCTCGAAGCCAAAGGTTCCCTCAGCAGCTTCAGATATGAAGAAGACACGACAGCCCGAAGCCGAAGCCAGGAAGAGGAAGCACAAGGATACATCTGACGATGCTCCCTCCAAGAAGAAATTGAAGACAAAGTCTTCAAAGAAAGAGCGTGCTGCTGCCCCAGAGCCCCTCATCGTTGAACCTATCTCCATCGCTCTTCCTGCCTCAACCAACCTAGAGCGTCGTCTTGTGATCCATGAGCCTGCTTCCACATAGGCTCATGCCAGTGAAGAAGTTCCAGCTGCTGACCCCAACACATCTGAAGACATTGGTCCTGACAATAATGTGAATGATGATGAAGTCCTTCCTCAGCTCGAGCCCCAGTCGGTATCATCGCCTGCTCCGACGAGCAGTGAACTTATCAGCATTGTTCGTCCATTGACGCCAATCGCTCAAGATGACTCATGGGCCGAGCGCCAACAACAGGACACCCCAGTACAAGATGGGACACCACATATTCCCCCTTCTCAAGTTACTTCTTTAGTCCTTGATGATGAAGACTACATGGAACAGACCACTCCTTCTCCAAAGGCGTCGCCAGCGTTTCGCAGGCTTCGCAAGGGCCTCCGGCCACAGGTCTCCATGCCGTGCATTCTAGAAGGAGAAGCACAACACACTAGCTCGGTAGCACGTCAAGTGTTTCCTGAAGCCACTCCCTCTGCGACTGCCTCAGAGTCTGATGCCAAGACTGCAGAAGACGTTCCAGCTGCATCAGCCGATGAAGACAAAGACGAAAGAGAAGAAGAAAGAGAAGCCACACCCCCAGCAAGTGATCAGGTCATTCTCGAGGAGAATGTGATTGTGCCCGACCCTCCAGTTCTTGAACAGATGGAGGTTGGAAACCCTGAGGCTGCCACCAACAATGCCACTGAAGCCAATGACTCAGTCATGGCTGAAGACATGTGGTGCCTGAAGCTAATGTGAATGCTGAAGTCACCATGACGCCTATCATCTCGGATGGCGCAGTTCCTCCTCCAAGGCCTCACACCATGGAACATGCATTCAATCGTGAAGGTCAGCTTGTCCCAGTCAGATGGCCAATTATGGTTCCACCCACTACTCCCGGGCCACAATATGATTACCATGTGGAGCATAATCCTCAAGTTCAGAAGCTCAAGCCTAGGCTGCCAAGGCTTCCAAGTGTTGTAACTACACAAGGTTCTTTCAGCGTGCACAACTTCAGAGAGCACAACACTTTCTTTGACAGCGCCAGGAACCCTTACACGAAGCCTAAGATCTCCTCAGATAGGTTTTGGAGCCATCAGCAGCAAAGCTACTACTCATGCATCCTGTTCAACCAAGAGCGGATCTTTCCACACATGCGTCTGGATTGTGAAGCTATAGATGGGCTGCCATGTCTAGAAGAAGCTCTTGACTGCTTTAGGGATGTTGGTCTTCTGCCTTTTGTCACTGACAAAGAACACTGGAATGAAGAGCTTCTACTGCTGTTCTATGCCACACTCCATATTCACGGCTACAACAGGGGTCCGAAGACTTGGGTCCTTGAGTGGATGACAGGTGATGTACATCACGAAGCCAAAGCTCAAGACATCATCGAGCTTACTTCCCTGCCCACTCCAGGTGAGTTATATGAACCTGGTTGTCAGCTTCATAGGGATTAGCTTCAGAGTATCTTTCAGAAGCCAGAGCCAAACATGAGTAAGATGCTTAGCCTGATGAAGCCATTGCCTCAAGACGTTGAATATCCAAAGGAATTCTTTGTGAAGGACCTCGAGTACTTGCCATGCACAGTGTACCATATTCTGCGGCGTACTCTATGGCCCATCAAGGGACATTCTCCTGAATCTAAACTTGAAGGAGCCATGAAGACTTTGGTATTTTATATCATCAATGGCATCAGAATCAACACCCAGGATTTCTTCATCTGACAACTTGCTGCTTCTGGGGTTGATCTGTTTGGTCTGAAGTTCTATGCTCCATGGGTGATGCGCCTGATCAAGCTTCATTCCACTATTGACTATCAGCCTCAGCGTGCAACCACATTATTTTTCTGCCTGAAGTTGATTTATCAATTGAAGCCATCGATCCCGAGCCTGCAAAGAAGCCACTCCACCTTCGGAATGCTGAGTTTCAAAGCTTCACGCAACCAATTGAAGGAATTCTTGTTCCCAATGCTGCAACACCTGCTTATCCTCTGGCTGGAAACATGAGAGTGCCACACCGTGCTAACACTTAAGCCACTGCCAGTACAATTGCCCAAAGTCCTCAGAAGCGTCCTCGTGTACTCAATGACCGAGAGCTTCTGGCGGCACTACATCAGAAGCAGGATAAGCATCATGACTGGATGAATAGTCAGATGCAGTGTCTCTTGGTGGATGTCAATCACATCCATAATCTGGCCACAAAGAACACATTCTTTGCACATGAAGCCTGTAGGCGGTCCTGGAAGAGCCTTACACTGCTATGTTCTGAAGATGATCTGCATGTAGATGGCTTCACAGAGCACTTCAAGTTTGACTCCAGGCCTCCACCAAATGCAAGCTGGCGTCGCACTCCATCCATTGAAGATTCTGAGCATTCATCTTCGGCTGCAACTACTGTTGCGAGAGTCGTCGAAGAAGAAGATGACGCCACTTAACCAACCTTGGCTGCACTACACCACGATACTGCATCAGGCCGTCTGCACCACCAAACTCCAACGACGACCCTGCTCCATCATCTACTCCAGCTGGGAACGAGTAGATACTCTATGTCTTCAAACCTTTTTGGTCATTACTGACAAAAGGGGCAGAAGCATATGAGTTGATAGTCTTCAAGCGGGTCCATATGGGTGGTCTCATTATTTTGCTAAGTCTTTACAACTCTCATCTTTTGAAACAATTTGGTTTTTGAGTTGTAATACTTAAACTCGATGGTCGTCTGCTACGTTGTTTTGCTGCCACTTTGTGATGCGATGATAAATCCCGCATGAAGTCATTCTGCACACGCCCATTTTTTATTGCGCATGTTGATACGACTCCAACGTATCTATAATTTCTGATTGTTCCATGCTATTATATTATCTGTTTTGGATGTTTAATGGGCTTTAATATGCTCTTTTATATTATCTTTGGGACTAACCTATTAACCAAAGGCCCAGCGCAAACTGCTGTTTTTTTGCCTATTTCAGTGTTTCGCAGAAAAGAATATCAAACGGAACGAAACCTTCGCGAGGATCTTTCTTGGAACAAACTCAATCCAAGAGACTTGGAGTGGAAGTCAGTGACGCAACAAGGCAGCCACGAGGCAGGAGGGCGCGCCCAGGGGGGTAAGCGCGCCCCCACCCTCGTGGGCCCCTCGTAGCTCCACCGACCTACTTCTTTCGCCAATATATACTCTTACACCCTGAAAACATCCAAGGGAGCCACGAAACCTCTTTTCCACCGCCGCAACCTTCTGTAACCGTGAGATCCCATCTTGGGGCCTTTTCCGGCGATCTGCCGGAGGGGGATTCAATCACGGAGGGCTTCTACATCAACACCATAGTCTCTCCGATGATTTGTGAGTAGTTTACCACAGACCTTCGGGTCCATAGTTATTAGCTAGATGGCTTCTTCTCTCGCTTTGGTTCTCAATATAAAGTTCTCCTCGATGTTCTTGGAGATCTGTTCGATGTAATACTTTTTGCGGTGTGTTTGCCGAGATTCGATGAATTGTGGGTTTATGATCAAGATTATCTATGAACAATATTTGGTTCTTCTCTGAATTCTTATATGCATGATTTGATATCTTTGCAAGTCTCTTCGAATTATCGGTTTAGTTTGGCCTACTAGATTGATCTTTCTTGCAATGGGAGAAGTGCTTAGCTTTGGGTTCAATCTTGCGGTGCTCGATCCCAGTGACAGGAAGGGAACCGACACGTATTGTATTGTTGCCGTCAGGGATAAAAAGATGGGGTTTATATCATATTGCTTGAGTTTATCCCTCTACATCATGTCATCTTGCCTAATGCGTTACTCTGTTCTTATGAACTTAATACTCTAGATGCATGCTGGATTGCGGTCGATGTGTGGAGTAATAGTAGTAGATGCAGAATCGTTTCGGTCTACTTGACACGGACGTGATGCCTATGTTCATGATCATTCCTAGATATTCTCATAACTATGCGCTTTTTTAACAATTGCTCGGCAGTAATTTGTTCACCCATCGTAATACATGCTATCATGAGAGAAGCCACTAGTGAAACATATGGCCCCCGGGTCTACTTTACATCATATAACTTTCCGATCTATAATTCTAGTTTACTATTTATTTTGCAATCTTTATTTTCCAATCCATACAACAAAAATACCAAAAATATTTATCTTATTATCTTTATCGGATCTCACTTTTGCAAGTGGCCGTGAAGGGATTGACAACCCCTTTATCACATTGGTTGCAAGGTTCTTGATTGTTTGTGCAGGTACTAGGCGACTTGCGTGTAGTCTCCTACTGGATTGATACCTTGGTTCTCAAAAACTGAGGGAAATACTTACGCTACTTTGCTGCATCACCCTTTCCTCTTCAAGGGAAAACCAACGCATGCTCAAGACGTAGCACATGTCATTATCTTCGTTATTCTTATATATGCATAATGAATTGTCTTCGTAAGTTGAAGAGGATCTCCACAAAGTAAAACCTGCCATGTGCATTTGCATTCAAAGGCAAACTATATGCATATCTTCAGGGGGAGCCTTTTGCAACTTATGAAGACAATGCTTTTATCCTTAACTCTCACATATTTTTATCCCCGTTGAAAACTTCAACCGGTTTGTCATCAATCACTAAAAAGGGGGAGATTGTAAGTGCATCTAGTGCCACCCCTAGTTGGTTTTGGAGTATTGACGACAAACTTGGTTGAGGGGCTAATGTGTTTGTGAGAATTGCAGGATAACACAGGTAGTAGTCCCTTATTGATTCGGTTTACCAATAAACAAAGTCAGAGTGACTAAAGTGATGCTCAACCAAATCCTATGTCTTCAAGCAAAGACAATGAGAGCAAATCTTATCCAGAGCTGGACGAGTCAGCTTTACTTGTAGGCCAAGTCAAGATGCCGCGTGTGTTTGAAATCCGAACGTTGGACATGTGTCGGTTCCTTAGTGACCCATGGTCATTTCGGACAAATCAGGTCGAGTTGCCTCCTGGCTATAAATAGCCCACCCCCAACACCATAAATTGGTGGCTGCTCAGAGTTAGTGCACGACTTTTATCGTTTGAGAGCAAGCCACCTCCGAAGCATTTGAGAGAGAGATCCTTGCGAGGACAAAGCCCAAAACACCCAGAGCCAAAGAGTGTTAGGCATCACTGAAGTCTTTCTGTCCGCGTGACCTGAAGACTTGTTACACTTGAGGACTGTGAATCCTCCGGCTGGTTAGACGTTGTGTTCTGAGCATCCAAGAGCCATTGTGGATTGCCAGTGAACGACGTCTGTGAAGGTTTGGAAGTCTACCTTGAAGACTTACCAGAGTGATTGGGCGAGGACTTGGTATCCTTAGCTCAAGGGGAATAAGGTGAAGACGCGGTCTTCTGATTTAAATCTCAGCCTCCCTAACCAGACGTACAATTGTCACAGCAACTGGAACTGGTCTACCAATCCTTGTCTTCACCAAGCAACTGCTTATATCCTCCATTTCCCTTTACATTACAGTTTTTCTTTGTGAAGTCATTGCCTGCTTGCATGATCTGATTGTCTTCACTGTGTGAAGATTATTTGTTGTTTGGCTTCATACTGTCTTCCATCCTGATCCATACTACCTAGCTGTTGATAGTCTTCATGCTTTCACTTCATTGCTTACTTGACTATGGCTAGTCTAGTGTAGCCTGCCTTCCGCTGCATATCAATAGGTTCATTTCTACTGTTTGTCTTCAAAACCCTCGTGTTTTGAGGACTTTCATAAAAATCTCCTATTCACCCCCCCTCTAGTCGATAACTAGCACTTTCAGAATACAAAACTAAGCACAACTGATGCACCGTAGTAGAAAGGAATGCTCCACAATAAAGAAGTCAAGGGAGCAAGAAAACGTGTAAAAGATGGTAGATCTATAAGAACTTGGGAAGATCTGTAGCTTCCTGAATCCCATAGTAGTAGGCCACTGCTTAGACTACTTAATTTTGCTAAGCTTCATGCACTAGCCAACGCAGAAAAAAGTCCAAACTAATAGAAAGGGCTAGGCAATTCACGGATACACTTCAACACCTCCTCTCATGTGTGACACAAAAAGTCAACACATGGATATATTCAGAGGTATGGCTCAAGAGGCCTATACGTGGACACAAAGGGGGGAACAACAATTTTTTAGATAAATTGCAAAAGCCAGGACTTGAACTCAAGACCTTAGCCCTGATACCATGTTAAGCTTCATGCACTAGCTGATGTCTACTACACAACCTTCTTCTTGTAGACGTTGTTGGGCCTCCAAGTGCATAGGTTTGTAGGACAGGAGCAATTTTCCCTCAAGTGGATGACCTAAGGTTTATCTATCCGTGGGAGGCGTAGGATGAAGATGGTCTCTCTCAAACAACCCTGCAACCAAATAACAAAGAATCTCTTGTGTCCCCAACACACCCAATACAATGGTAAACTGTATAGGTGCACTAGTTCGGCGAAGAGATGGTGATACAAGTGCAATATGGATGGTAGATATAGGTTTTTGTAATCTGAAAATATAAAAACAACAAGGTAACTAATGATAAAAGTGAGTACAAACTGTATTGCAATGCTAGGAAACAAGGCCTAGGGTTCATACTTTCACTAGTGCAAGTTCTCTCAACAAGGATAACATAATTAGATCATATAACTATCCCTCAACATGCAACAAAGAGTCACTCCAAAGTCATTAATAGCGGAGAACAAACGAAGAGATTATTGTAGGGTATGAAACCACCTCAAAGTTATTCTTTCCGATCAATCCATTGGGCTATTCCTATAAGTGTCACAAACAGCCCTAGAGTTCATAATAAAATAACACCTTAAGACACATATCAACCAAAACCCTAATGTCACCTAGATACTCCAATTTCACCTCAAGTATCCACGGGTATGATTATACGATATGCATCACACAATCTCAGATTCATATATTCAACCAACACAAAGAACTTCAAAAGTGCCCCAAAGTTTCTACTAGAGAGTCAAGACGAAAACATGTGCCAACCCCTATGCATAGATTCCCAAGGTCACGGAACCCGCAAGTTGATCACCGAAACATACATCAAGTGAATCAATACAATACCCCATTGTCACCACGAGTATCCCACGCAAGACATACATCAAGTGTTCTCAAATCCTTAAAGACTCAATCCGATAAGATAACTTCGAAGGGAAAACTCAATCCATTACAAGAGAGTAGAGGGGGAGAAACATCATAAGATCCAACTATAGTAGCAAAGCTCGCGGTACATCAAGATCGTGCCAAATAAAGAACACGAGAGAGAGAGAGAGAGAGAGAGAGAGAGAGATCAAACACATAGTTACTGGTACATACCCTCAGCCCCGAGGGTGAACTACTCCCTCCTCGTCATGGAGAGCGCCAGGATGATGAAGATGGCCACCGGTGATGAACCCCCCCTCCGACAGGGTGCCGGAATAGGGTCTTGATTGGTTTTTGGTGGCTAGAGAGGCTTGCAGCGACGGAACTCCCTATCTAGGTTTCTTTTCGGGGGTTTCTGTATTTATAGGAACTTTTGGCGTCGGTCTCACGTCAGGGGGGTCTCAGAGTCATCCACGAGGCGGGGCGCACCAGGGGTAGGTCGCCCTCCACCCTCGTGGATGGCTCAGGACTCTTCTGGCCCAACTATTTTACTCCGGGGGCTTCTTTTGGTCCATAAAAAATCATCAAAAATTGGCACGTCAATTATACTCCGTTTGGTATTCCTTTTTTGTAAAACTCAAAAACAAGGAAAAAACAGAAACTGGCACTAGGCTCTAGGTTAATAGGTTAGTCCCAAAGATCATATAAAATAGCATATAAATGCATATAAAACATCCAAGATGGATAATATAATAGCATGGAACAATAAAAAAGTATAGATACGTTGGAGACGTATCACTAGCCAACGCAACCAAAAGTCCAAACTTTTGGAAAGGGCTAGGCAATTCACATATACACTTCAACAAATGCTATAGGGGTTGTTTGGATCATAGACCTGAGGTTGCCGCACCAAAAAAATGATGTTGACTGCTAGGGCAGGCGACCTCTTGGTTGGACGCCAAAATTTTCAAGCCACACCAAAATATTGGCTGGCAGTTCAATTTTTACGCACACGAGCGAACAAAACGCCGGTGGCAGATTCCCTCGCCAATATATTGGCGTGTGATGTCTACTATGCAACTTTATTCTTGTAGATTCGTGTTGGGCCTCCAAGCGCAGAGTTTTGTAGGACAGTAGCAATTTTCCCTCAAGTGGATGACCTAAGGTTTATCAATCTTTGGGAGGTGTAGGATGAAGATGGTCTCTCTCAAACAACCCTGCAACCAAATACAAGAAATCTCTTGTGTCCCCAACACACCCAATACAATGGCAAATTGTATAGGTGCACTAGTTCGGCGAAGAGATAGTGATAAAAGTGTAATATTGATGTTAGAAATATATTTTTATAATCTGAATAAATAAAAAAAACAATATAGCAAATAGTAAATGGGCACAAAAATGGTATTGCAATGCTTCAAAATGAGGCCTAGGGTTCGTACTTTCGCTAGTGCAATCTCTCAACAGTGCTAATATAATTGGATCATATAACCACTGATATGTCCATTTTGCATCATGTTTTCTTACTGTTATTTATAATGTTTTTACCCATAATAATGCTTTTTGGAGTAATTCTAATGCCTTTTCTCTCATAATTTGCAAGGTACACACCAAGAGGGAGAATTCCGGCAGCTGGAAATCTGGATCTGAAAAAGCTACGTCAGGCCACCTATTCTGCACAACTCCAAATGAGCTGAAACTTCATGGAGATTTTTTTATGGATTATTTAAGAAATACTGGAGCCAATAAACACCAGAGGGGGCCACTAGGTGGGCATAACCCACCTGGGCGTGCCAGGCCCCCCAGGCGCGCCCTGGTGGGTTGTGGCCTCCTCGGCCCACCTTTGGTACCCGTCTTCTGGTATATAAGTCATTTTGACCTAGAAAAAATAGAGAGAAGACTTTCGGGGTGGAGCGTCTCCGTCTCGAGGCGTAACTTGGGAAGGAGCACTTTTGCCCTCCGGCGGAGCGATTCTGCGGGGGAACCTCCCTCCCGTAGGGGGAAATCATCATCATCATCATCACCAACAACTCTCCCATCTTGGGGAGGGCAATCTCCATCAACATCTTCACCAGCACCATCTCACCTCAAACCCTAGTTCATCTCTTGTATTCAATCTTGTTACCGGAACTATAGATTGGTGCTAGGGGGTGACTAGTAGTGTTGATTACATCTTGTAGTTGATTACTATATGGTTTATTTGTTGGAAGACTATATGTTCAGACCCATGATGCTATTTAATACTCCTCTGATCATGAGCATGTTCATTATTTGTGAGTAGTTACTTTTGTTCTTGAGGTCACGTGATAAATCATGTTGCAAGTAATCATGTGAATTTGATATGTGTTCAATATTTTGATAGTATGTATGTTGTGATTCCCTTAGTGGTGTCATGTGAACATCGACTACATGACACTTCACCATACTTGGGCCTAACAAAATGCATTGTGGAGTAGTAAATAGATGGTGGGTTGCGAGAGTGACAGAAGCTTAAACCCCAGTTTACGCACTATTCCGCAAGGGACCGATTGGACCCAAAAGTTTAATGTTATGGTTAGAATTTATTCTTAATACTTTTCTCGTAGTTGCGGATGCTTGCGGGAGGGTTAATCAAAAGTAGGAGGTTTGTTCAAGTAAGAACAACACCTAAGCACCGGTCCACCCACATATCAAATTATCAAAGTAGCGAACACGTATTAAACCAACATGATGAAAGTGACTAGATGAAATTCCTGTGTACCCTCAAGAACGCTTTGCTTATCATAAGAGACCGTTTTGGCCTGTCCTTTGCCTCAAAAGGATTGAGCTACCTTGCTGCATACTTATTGCTACTATTGTTACTTGCTTGTTACAAATTATCTTGCTATCAAACTACTCGCTACTTACAATTTCAGCACTTGCAGACATTACCTTATCTTGTTATTTCCTTCTGCTCCTCATTGGGTTCAACACTCTTACTTATTGAAAAGAGCTACAATTGACCCCCTATACTTGTGGGTCATCAAGGCTATTTTTTGGCGTCGTTGCCGGGTATTGAAGCGCCTTTGGTAAGTGGAATTTGGTAAGGAAACATTTATATAGTGTGCTAAAATTTATTGTCACTTGTTACTATGGAAAACAATCCTTTGAGGGGTTTGTTCGGGGTATCTTCACCTCGTCCGGAATCACAATTAGCTATCCCTCAATATACTGCACCTACTGAAAATATTGAATATGAAATTCCTTCGGGTGTGATAGAACAACTACTAGCTAATCCTTATGCAGGAGATGGAACCGAACATCCTAATATGCACTTGATATATGTAGAACAAATTTGTGGATTGTTCAAGCTTGGAGGTTTACCCAGAGATAAGTGATGCAAAAGGTTTTCCCTTTATCTTTTAAGGTAAAAACCATTGGCATGGTATATGCTATGCGATGATATTCGATCATGGAATTGGAATCGCTTAAAAATGGAGTTCCACCAAAAAATGTATCCTATGCATCTAGTTCATCGTGATCGGAATTATATATATAATTTTTGGCCTCGTGAAGGAGAAAGTATCGCTCTAGCTTGGGGGAGGCTTAAGTCAATGTTATATTCATGCCCCAATCATGAGCTCTCAAGAGAAATTATTATGCAGAACTTTTATGCTCGGCTTTCTCGTAATGATCAAACCATGCTGGACACTTCTTGTGCTGGTTCTTTTATGAAGAAAACTATTGAATTCTGGTGGGATCTTTTGGAAAGAATTAAACGCAACTCTGAAGATTGGGAACTCAACGAAGGTAAAGAGTCAGGTATTAAGCTTGAGTATGGTTGTGTTAAATCTTTTATGGATACCGATGCTTTTCAAAAGTTTAGCACTAAATATGGACTTGACTCTGAGTTAGTAGCCTCCTTTTGTGAATCATTTGCTACTCATGTTGAACTCCCTAAAGAGAAGTGGTTTAAATATCGCCCACCTATTAAAGAAGAAATTAAAGAACCGGTGCCAGTTAAAGAAGAAACTATACTCTATAATGTTGATCCAGTTGTTCCTACTGCTTATATTGAGAAACCCCCTTTTCCTGTTAGGATAAAGGAACATTCTAAAGTTTCAACTATGGTTAACAAAATCTATGTTAGAACACCTAAACCAGATGAACAAATTAGAGTAGAACCTAATGTTGCTATGGTTAAAGATCTCTTGGAAGAAGATATAGATGGGCATGTTATTTACTTCTGTGCAGAAGCTGCTAGAATTGCTAAACCCGATAAAAGGGATAAACATAGACCAGTTGTTGGCATGCCTATCATATCAGTTAAAATAGGAAATCACTATTATCATTGTTTATCTGACATGGGTGCTAGTGTGAGTGCTATTCCTTACACTTTATATCAAGAAATTAAGAAAGACATAGCACCTGCAGAGATAGAAGACATAGATGTTACTATTAAACTTGCTAATAGAGACACCATATCACCTTGTGGGATTATTAGAGATGTTGAAGTCTTGTGTGGGAAAATAAAATACCCTACTGATTTTCTTGTTCTTGGTTCCCTACAAGATGACTTATGTCCCATTATCTTTGATAGATCTTTCTTGAATACAGTTAATGCTAAGATAGATTGTAAGAAACAAATTGTTGGTGTTAGCTTTGGTGATGAGTCTCATGAGTTTCATTTTTCCAAGTTTAGTAAAAATCATCATAAAAAAGAATTGCCTAGTAAGGATGAATTAATTGGTCTTGCTTCTAGTGATGTGCCACCTACTGATCCTTTAGAACAATACTTGCTAGACCATGAAAATGATTTACATATGCATGAAAGAAATGAAATAGATAAGATTTTCTTTGAAAAACATCCTCTTCTTAAACACAATTTGCCTATTGAAACTCTCGGAGGTCCTCCTCCACCTAAAGGTGATCCTGTGTTTGAATTAAAATAATTGCCAGACACTTTGAAATGTGCTTATCCTGATGAAAAGAAGATATATCCTGTTATTATTAGTGCAAACCTTTCAGAACATGAAGAAGAAAGATTATTGAAAGTTCTAAGGAAGCACCGAGCTGCTATTGGATATATTCTTGATGATTTAAAGGGCATTATTCCCACTCTATGTCAACACAAAATTAATATGGAACCTGATGCTAAACCTATTGTTGATCACCAACGTCGGTTAAATCTGAAGATGAAAGAAGTGGTAAGAACGGAAATATTAAAACTTTTGGAAGTAGGTATAATCTATCCTATAGCTGATAGTAGATGGGTAAGTCCTGTTCATTGTGTCCCTAAGAAAGGAGGTATTACTGTTGTTCCTAATGATAAGAATGAACTTATTCCACAAAGAATTGTTACAGGCTATAGAATGGTAATTGATTTCAGAAATTAAATAAAGCTACTAGAAAAGATCATTACCCTTTGCCTTTTATTGATCAAATGCTTGAAATATTATCTAAGCACACACACTTTTGCTTCCTTGATAGATATTCTGGCTTTTCACAAATACATGTTTCTCAACTTGATCAAGAAAAGACCACTTTTACTTGTCCTTTTGGAACCTATGCTTATAGACATATGCCTTTTGGTTTATGTAATGCACCTGCTACCTTTCAAAGATGCATGATGGCTATATTCTCTAAATTTTGTGAAAAGATTGTTGAGGTCTTCATGGATGACTTTTCTGTTTATGGGAAGTCTTTTGATGTTTGTTTAAGCAATCTTGAGCACTGCGTTGGTTTTCCCTTGAAGATGAAAGGGTGATGCAGTAAAGTAGCGTAAGTATTTCCCTCAGTTTTTGAGAACCAAGGTATCAATCCAGTAGGAGACCACGCACGAGTCCCTCGCACCTACGCAAACAAATAAATCCTCACAACTAACGCAATAAAGGGGTTGTCAATCCCTTCACGGTCACTTACGAGAGTGAGATCTGATAGATATGATAGGATAATATTTTTGGTATTTTTATGATAAAGATGCAAAGTAAAATAAAAGTCAATAGAAATAACTAAGTGTTGGAAGATTAATATGATAGAAAATAGACCCCGGGGCCATAGGTTTCACTAGAGGCTTCTCTCGAGAGCATAAGTATTACGGTGGGTGAACAAATTACTGTTGAGCAATTGACAGAATTGAGCATAGTTATGAGAATATCTAGGTATGATCATGTATATAGGCATCACGTCCGAGACAAGTAGACCGACTCCTACCTGCATCTACTACTATTACTCCACACATCGACCGCTATCCAAAGATGCATCTAGAGTATTAAGTTCATAAGAACAGAGTAACGCTTTAAGTAAGATGACATGATGTAGAGGATAAACTCATGCAATATGATATAAACCCCATCTTGTTATCCTCGATGGCAACAATACAATCGTGCCTTGCTGCCCCTCATCACATTGGGAAAGGACACCGCAAGATTGAACCCAAAGCTAAGAACTTCTCCCATTGCAAGAAAGATCAATCTAGTAGGCCAAACCAAACTGATAATTCGAAGAGACTTGCAAAGATAACCAATCATACATAAAAGAATTCAGAGAAGATTCAAATATTGTTCATAGATAAACTTGATCTAAACCCACAATTTATCGGTCTCAACAAACACACCGCAAAAGAAGATTACATCGAATAGATCTCCACAAGAGAGGGGGAGAACATTGTATTAATATCCAAAAAGAGAGAAGAATCCATCTAGCTAATAACTATGGACCCGAAGGTCTGAGGTAAACTACTCACACATCATCGGAGAGGCTATGGTGTTGATGTAGAAGCCCTCCATGATCGATGCCCCCTCCGACGGAGCTCTGGAAAAGGCCCCAAGATGGGATCTCATGGGTACAGAAGGTTGCGGTGGTGGAATTAGGTTTTTGGCTCCGTATCTGGTAGTTTGGGGGTACGTAGGTATATATAGGAGGAAGAAGTACGTCGGTGGAGCAATGTGGGGCCCACGAGGGTGGAGGGCGCGCCCAGGGGGTAGGCACGCCCCCCCTACCTCGTGCCCTCCTGGTTGATGTCTTGATGTAGGGTGCAAGTGCTCTGGATCACGTTCGTTCTGAAAATCACGTTCCCGAAGGTTTCATTCCGTTTGGACTCCGTTTGATATTCTTTTTCTGCGAAACTCTGAAATAGGCAAAAAACAGCAATTCTGGGCTGGGCCTCCGGTTAATAGGTTAGTCCCAAAAATAATATAAAAGTGTATAATACAGCCCAATAATGTCCAAAATAGAATATAATATAGCATGGAACAATAGAAAATTATAGATATGTTGGAGACGTATCAAGCATCCCCAAGCTTAATTCCTGCTCATCCTCGAGTAGGTAATGATAAAAATAGAATTTTTGATGTGGAATGCTACTTGGCGTAATTTCAATGTAATTTTCCTAATTGTGGTATGAATATTCAGATCCAAAAGATTCAAGATAAAGGTTTAATGTTGACATAAAAGTAATAATACTTCAAGCATACTAAATAAGCAATTATGTCCTCTCAAAATAACATGGCCAAAGAAAGTTCATCCCTACAAAATCATATAGTTTAGTCATGCTCCATTTCTGTCACACAAGAATGCTCTCATCATGCACAACCCCGATGACAAGCCAAGCAATTGTTTCATACTTTAGTAATCTCAAACTTTTTCAACCTTCACGCAATACATGAGCGTGAGCCATGGATATAGCAGTATGGGTGGAATAGAATATAATGATGGGGGTTATGTGGAGAAGACAAAAAAGGAGAAAGTCTCACATCAAAGAGGCTAATCAATGAGCTATGGAGATGCCCATCGATTGATGTTAATGCAAGGAGTAGGGATTGCCATGCAACAGATGCACTAGAGCTATAAATGCATGAAAGCTCAACAAAACAAACTAAGTGGGTGTGCATCCAACTTGCTTGCTCACGAAGACCTAGGGCATTTGAGGAAGCCCATCGTTGGAATATACAAGCCAAGTTCTATAATGAAAAATTCCCACTAGTATATGAAAGTGACAAAACAAGAGACTTTCTGTGAAGATCATGGTGCTACTTTGAAGCACAAGTGTGGAAAAAAAGGATAGTAGCATTGTCCCTTTTTTTGGGCCTTCCTTTTTTTATTTTGCCTTTCTCTTTATTTTTTATTTTTTTGGGACAATGCTCTATGAATGATGATCATCACACTTCTATTTATTTACAACTCAATGATTACAACTCGATACTAGAACAAAGTATGACTCTATATGAATGCGTCCGGCGGTATACCGGGATAACAATGAATCAAGAGTGACATGTATGAAAAATTATGAATGATGGCTTTGCCACAAATACGATGTCAACTACATGATCATGCAAAGCAATATGACAATGATGAGCGTGCCATAATAAATGGAACGGTGGAAAGTTGCATGGCAATATATCTCGGAATGGCTATGGAAATGCCATAATAGGTAGGTAGGGTGGATGTTTTGAGGAAGATATAAGGAGTTTTATGTGTGAAAGAGCGTATCATATCATGGGGTTTGGATGCACCGGCGAAGTTTGCACCAACTCTCAACGTGAGAAAGGGCAATGCACGGTACCGAAGAGGCTAGCAATGATGGAAGGGTAAGAGTGCGTATAATCCATGGACTCAACATTAGTCATAAAGAACTCACATACTTATTGCAAAAATCTACAAGTCATCAAAAACCAAGCACTACGTGCATGCTCCTAGGGGGATAGATTGGTAGGAAAAGACCATCGCTCGTCCCCGACCGCCTCTCATAAGGAAGACAATCAAAGAACACCTCATGTCTCAAGTTTGTTACATAACATTTACCATACGTGCATGCTACGGGACTTGCAAACTTCAACCCAAGTATTTTTCAAATTCACAACTACTCAACTAGCACAACTTTAATATCACTACCTCCATATCTCAAAACAATCATCAAGCATCAAACTTCTCTTAGTATTCAGCACACTCATAAGAAAGTTTTTTTACTAGTCTTGAATACCTAGCATATTAGGATTATTTAAGCAAATTACCATGCTATTTAAGACTCTCAAAATAATATAAGTGAAGTATGAGAGAACAATAGTTTCTATAAAACAAAACCACTACCGTGCTCTAAAAGATATAAGTGAAGAACTAGAGCAAAAACTATATAGCTGAAAAGATATAAGTGAAGCACATAGAGTATTCTAATAATTTCCGAATCATGTGTGTCTCTCTCAAAAGTTGTGTCCAGCAAAGATGATTGTGGTAAACTAAAAGCAAAGGCTTAAATAATACAAGACGCTCAAAGCAAAACACATATCATGTGGTGAATAAAAATATAGCTCCAAGTAAAGTTACCGATGGAAGTAGACGAAAGAGGGGATGCCTTCCGGGGCATCGCCAAGCTTTGGCTTTTTGGTGTCCTTATATTATCTTGGGGTGCCTTGGGATTCCCCAAGATTAGGTTCTTGACACTCCTTGTTCCATAATCCATCAAATCTTTTACCCAAAACTTGAAAGCTTCACAACACAAAACTTAACAGAAAATATCGTGAGCTCCGTTAGCGAAAGAAAACAAAACACCACTTCAATGTACTATAATGAACTCATTATTTATTTATATTGGTGTTAAACCTACTTTATTCCAACTTCTCTATGGTTTATAAACTATTTTATTAGCCATAGATTCATCAAAATAAGCAAACAACACACGAAAAACAGAATCTGTCAAAAACATATCAATCTGTAGTAATCGGTAACTAACGCAAACTTCTGGAACTCGAAAAATTCAGACAAAATAGGAAGATCTAGACAATTTGTTTATTGATCAGCATAAATTGGAATCAATATTTTATCATGTCCTGGTGATTTTTAAAAATTATTTTCGTGAACAGAAAGTTTCTGCAATTTTCAGCAAGATCAAATAACTATCATCCAAGAAGATCATATAGGTTTAACTTGGCACAAGCACTAATTAAAACATAAAAACACATCTAACCAGAGGCTAGATCAAAGATTTATTCCTAAACAGAAGCAAAAAGAAAAAAAAACTAAAAATAAAATTGGGTTGCCTCCCAACAAGCGCTATCGTTTAACGCCCCTAGCTAGGCATAAAAGCAAGGATAGATCTAGGTATTTCCATCTTTGGTAGGCAATCCATAAGTGGCTCTCATGATAGATTCATATGGTAATTTTATTTTCTTTCTAGGAAAATGCTCCATGCCTTTCCTTAACATAAATTGGAATCTAATGTTTCCTTCCTTCATATCAATAATTGCACCAATCGTTCTAAGGAAAGGCCTACCAAGAATAATGGGACATGAAGGATTGCAATCTATGTCAAGAACATTAAAATCTACGGGCACATAGTTCCTATTTGCAATAATAAGAACATCAATAATTCTTCCCATAGGTTTTTTAATGGTGGAATCCGCAAGGTGCAAGTTTAAAGAGCAATCATCAAATTCATGGAATCCTAGCAAATCACACAAAGTTTTTGGAATCGTGGAAACACTAGCACCCAAATCACACAAAGCATAGCATTCATGATCTTTAATTTTAATTTTAATAGTAGGTTCCCACTCATCGTAAAGTTTTCTAGTGATAGAAACTTCCAACTCAAGTTTTTCTTCATAAGATTGCATCAAAGCATCAATGATATGTTTAGTAAAAGCTTTATTTTGACTATAAGCATGAGGAGAATTTAGCACAGATTGCAACAAGGAAATACAATCTATCAAAGAGAAATTATCATGATTAAATTCCTTGAAATCCAAAATAGTGGGTTCATTAATATCTAAATTTCTGATCTCTTCAATCCCACTTTTACCAATTTTTGCATCTAGATCTAAAAACTCTGAATTTTTGGAACGCCTTCTAGGTAAAGGTGGATCATATTCAGTCCCATCATTATCAAGATTCATATTGCAAAAACAAGATTTAATAGGGGACACATAAATCACTTTTAGATCTTCATCTTTATTTTCATAGAAACTAGAAGAACACGCTTTCACAAAGCAATCTTTCTTAGCACACATCCTAGCGGTTCTTTCTTTGCACTCATCAATGGAAATTCTCATGGCTTTGAGAGACTCATTGATATCATGCTTAGGTGGAATAGATCTAAGTTTTAAATAATCAACATCAAGAGAAATTCTATCAACCTTCCTAGCCAATTCATCAACTTTAAGCAATTTTTCTTCAAGCAAAGCATTGAAATTCTTTTGCGAATTCATAAATCCCTTAACGCTAGTCTCAAATTCAGAAGGCATCTTATTAAAGTTCCCATAAGAATTGTTGTAGGAATTACCATAATTATTAGAGAAATTACTAGGATAAGGCCTAGGATTAAAGTTTCCTCTATACGCGTTGTTACCAAAATTATTCCTACCAACAAAATTTACATCCATAGATTCATTATTATTCTCAATCAAAGTAGACAAAGGCATATCATTAGGATCAGAAGAAACACTCTTAGTAGCAAATAATTTCATAAGTTCATCCATCTTTCCACCCAAAACATTAATTTCTTCTATCGCATGCACTTTTTTACTAGTAGATCTTTCAGTGTGCCATTGAGAATAGTTAACCATAATATTATCTAGGAGTTTAGTAGCTTCTCCTAAAGTGATTTCCATAAAAGTGCCTCCTGCGGCCGAATCTAAAAGATTTCTAGAAGCAAATTCAATCCGGCATAAAATTTTTGAATGATCATCCATAAATTCAAACCATGTGTAGGGCAATTACGCATCATTAATTTCATCCTCTCCCAAGCTAGTGCAACATGTTCATCATCAAGTTGCTTAAAATTCATAATATCGTTTCTAAGAGATATGATCTTAGCGGGAGGAAAATACTTAGAGATAAACGCATCTTTGCACTTGTTCTAAGAATCAATACTATTTTTAGGCAAAGACGAAAACCACGCTTTAGCACGATCTCTAAGCGAAAAAGGAAATAGCTTCAATTTAACAATATCATTGTCCACATCTTTCTTCTTTTGCATATCACACAAATCAACGAAGCTATTTAGATGGGTAGCGGCATCTTGACTAGGAAGGCCGGCGAACTGATCTTTCATGACAAGATTCAACAAAGCAGCATTAATTTCACAAGATTCAATATCGGTAAGAGGAGCAATCGAAGTGCTAAGAAAATCATTGTTGTTGGTATTGGTAAAGTCACACAATTTAGTATTATCATGAGCCATCATGACAAGCAAGCAATCCAACACACGAGCAAACAAGAAGCAAGCGAAAAAAAGGTGAACGGAAAAGAGAGGGCGAATAAAACGGCAAGGGTGAAGTGGGGGAGAGGAAAACGAGAGGCAAATGGCAAATAATGTAATGCGGGAGATAAGGGTTTGTCATGGGTACTTGGTATGTTGACTTTTGCGTAGACTCCCCGACAATGGCGCCAGAAATGGCTAGTTGTCGGGAGTCCAAATCTTGACTTGAATTTGCGTAAGCCTCCCCGGCAACGGCGCCAGAAATCCTTCTTTCTACCTCTTGAGCACTGCGTTGGTTTTCCCTTGAAGAGGAAAGGGTGATGTAGTAAAGTAGCGTAAGTATTTCCCTCAGTTTTTGAGAACCAAGGTATCAATCCAGTAGGAGACCACGCACGAGTCCCTCGCACCTACAGAAACAAATAAGTCCTCGCAACCAACGCAATAAAGGGGTTGTCAATCCCTTCACGGTCACTTACGAGAGTGAGATCTGATAGATATGATAGGATAATATTTTTGGTATTTTTATGATAAAGATGCAAAGTAAAATAAAAGGCAATAAAAATAACTAAGTGTTGGAAGATTAATATGATATAAAATAGACCCCGGGGCCATAGGTTTCACTAGAGGCTTCTCTCGAGAGCATAAGTATTACGGTGGGTGAACAAATTACTGTTGAGCAATTGACAGAATTGAGCATAGTTATGAGAATATCTAGGTATGATCATGTATATAGGCATCACGTCCGAGACAAGTAGACCGACTCCTACCTGCATCTACTACTATCACTCCACACATCGACCGCTATCCATCATGCATCTAGAGTATTAAGTTCATAAGAACAGAGTAACGCTTTAAGTAAGATGACATGATGTAGAGGGATAAACTCATGCAATATGATATAAACCCCATCTTGTTATCCTCGATGGCAACAATACAATCGTGCCTTACTGCCCCTCATCACACGGGAAAGGACACCGCAAGATTGAACCCAAAGCTAAGAACTTCTCCCATTGCAAGAAAGATCAATCTAGTAGGCCAAACCAAAATGATAATTCGAAGAGACTTGCAAAGATAACCAATCATACATAAAAGAATTCAGAGAAGATTCAAATATTGTTCATAGATAAACTTGATCATAAACCCACAATTCATCGGTCTCAACAAATACACTGCAAAAGAAGATTACATCGAATAGATCTCCACAAGGGAGGGGGAGAACATTGTATTGAGATCCAAAAAGAGAGAAGAAGCCATCTAGCTAATAACTATGGACCCGAAGTTCTGAGGTAAACTACTCACACATCATCGGAGAGGCTATGGTGTTGATGTAGAAGCCCTCCGTGATCGATGCCCCCTCTGGCGGAGCTCGAGAAAAGGCCCCAAGATGGGATCTCACGGCATGTAAGGTTGCGGCGGTGGAATTAGGTTTTGGCTCCGTGTCGGTAGTTTGAAGTGCGTGGGTATATATAGGAGGAAGAAATGCGTCGGTGGAGCAACATGGGGCCCACGAGGGTGGAGGGTGCACAGGGGTGGCGCGCCCCTACCTCGTGCCCTCCTGGTTGATGTCTTGGCGTAGGGTCCAAGTCCTCTGGATCACGTTAGTTCGAAAATCACGTTCCGAAGGTTTCATTCGGTTGGACTCCGTTTGATATTCTTTTTCTGCGAAACTCTGAAATAGGCAAAAAACAACAATTCTGGGCTGGGCCTCCGGCTAATAGGTTAGTCCCAAAAATAATATAAAAGTGTATAATAAATCCCAATAATGTTCGAAACAGAATATAATATAGCATGGAACAATAAAAAATTATACATACGCTGGAGACGTATCAACAAGGAATAAATCATTATATGTCAGGTACGCTTTTTAATGTTGAGAGCAATATTGTCCAAACTTTGACACCGAAAGAGCACATAAAAGAGTCCTTCTGGAACACTCCAGAATCATCAAAATAAGGAGGTACGTGATAATCTCCAAGTGTAGGGAATCATCGTAGCAATTTCCGAAGGTGGAAGTGATTAGTATGGAGTGTCGAACCCACAAGGAGCTAAAGGTAAGATCAATATTCTCTCAAGCCCTATCTGCCACTGATACGACTCTACGTGCACCGAACGTTTGCTTCCAACTAGAAATGAGAAATAAAACTACGTTGTGGGTATGAAGTGGATAACTTTGTATGATATCGGAGAGCTAAAATATAAAAGTAGGTGCTGTTATCATAGATTTAGAATATATTACTAAATATTATAAATAGTGAGTGTGGAATAATGGTGGATTGGTGTGCGGAATTGTCCTAGGCAATTGTTAACAAGACCGAAAATCACTATTGCAGTTTCATATGAGGGAGAGGCATAAGCTAACATACTTTCTCTAGTTGGACCATATGCACTTATGATTGGAACTCTAGCAAGCATCCGCAACTACTAAATATCATTAAGGTAAAACCCAACCATAGCATTAAAGCATCAAGTCCTCTTTATTCCCATACACAACAATCCCTCTTACTCGGGTTTGTGTTTCAGTCACTCACCAACCCACTATAAGTGAATCATGAACGTATTGCAACACCCTACATCGGGAATCCCTCATGCTTGCGCAACACAGAGGGTACCATAGGACAACACCAAAGTAAAACATACACTCATACCAACCTAGATCATCAATCAACCCAAAGACAAAAGATATCTACTCAAAACATCATAGGATGGCAACACATCATTGGATCATAATATGTGGCATAAAGCACCATGTTCAAGTAGGGATTACAGCGGGGTGCGGGAGAGTGGACCGCGTAAAAGAGATGAGGATGGCGATGATGATGGTGATGTTGATGAAAACGATCACCGTGGCCATGATTCCCCTCCCGATGGCACTCCGGCGCCACCGGAAGAGAGGAGGAGAGGTTCTCCCCCTTGTGCTTCCTCCTCCATGGCCTCCACCCTCTAGTCCTTGGCCTTCATGGTGATGATGGCCCCTCCGGGATACTCCTCCATGGCCACCGTTGAAGATGGCCCCCTCCGTGAGGTGCCGGGAGAGGGCCTAGATTGACTTCTCGTGGCTCTGAGAGGCTTGCGGCGACGGAACTTCCGATCTAGGTTTCTTTCTGAAGTTTGGGTATATATAGAAGAGTTTTGCGTTGATTTCACGTCAGGGGGTCTCCGGGCTGTCCACGAGGCAGGGGGCGCGCCCTAGGGGGGTGGGCGCGCCCCCCACCCTCGTGGGTAGCCCAGGACTCTTCTGGCCTGCTTCCGGTACTCCGTGGGCTTCTTTTGGTCCAAAAATGATCTCCGTCAAGTGGCACGTCAATTGGACTCCGCTTAGTTTTCCTTTTCTGCGATACTCTAAAACAAGGAGAAAACAGAACCTGGCACTGGGATCTAGGTTAATAGGTTAGTCCCAAAAATCATATAAAATATCATATAAATGCATATAAAACATCCTAGAAGGATAGTATAATAGCATGAATACTTCATAAATTATATATACATTGGAGACGTATCAGCATCCCCAAGCTTAATTCCTGCTCGTCCTCGAGTAGGTAAATGATAAAAGAAATAATTTATGAAGTGTGAATGCTAGCAAGTGCTTTAAATTTGATCAATGATAATTCCAATCACTTTTTCTAGCATCATTATATGTCATAACAATAGCTCATCTCATAAAACTTTTCATGATCAAGTAACAAGCAAGTCACAAGTTTAAAGTATAGATCATAAACTTTCTTGAAAACTAACAAACAATATTCTCAGTCATCAAACAATTGCAATTCATCCTATTTTCAGGAAGAGTCTATGTCAGAGCTTTCATTTAGCAAACTCCACATACTCAACTATCATTTAATGTTTCACAATTGCTAACACTAACACAATACTTTTGGTTATGGAGTTTTAATCGGACACAGAGAAAGATAGGGGCTTATAGTTTCGCCTCCCAACCTTTTACCTCAAGGGTAATGTCAACAATAATAGCTCATGCTAACTTACATCCAATTAGATATATATATATATATATATATATATATATATATATATATATATATATATATATATATATATATATATATATATATATATATATATATATATATATATATATATATATCAGATCCTTCCAACATCCTGTGCTTGCCAAAGGATAAAATGTAAAAAGGAAAGGTGAAGATCACCAAGACTCTTGCATAAGGAAGAAGATAATAATAAAAGATAGGCCCTTCGCAGAGGGAAGCAGAGGTTGCCATGTGCTTTCAGGGTTGGATGCACAAAATCTTAATGCGAAAGAACGTCACTTTATATTGCCACTTGTGATATGGACCTTTATTATGCAATCCGTTGCTTTTATTTCTTCCACGTCACAAGATCGTATAAAAGCTTATTTCCTCCACACGAATCAATCGTACATATTTAGAGAGCAATTTTTATTGCTTGCACCGATGACAACTTACTTGAAGGATCTTACTCAATCCATAGGTAGATATGGTGGACTCTCACGGCAAAACTTGTTTTAAGGGTATTTGGAAGCACAAGTAGTATCTCTACTTGGTGCAAAGAATTTGGCTAGCATGAGGGGGAAAGGCAAGCTCAACATGTTGGATGATCCATGACAATATACTTTATTTCAGATATAATAAAACATAACCCATTACGTTGTCTTCCTTGTCCAACATCAACTCTTTAGCATGTCATATTTTAATGAGTGCTCCCAATCACACAAGATGTCCAAGATAGTGTATTTATATGTGAAACCTCTCTTCCTTCAATATTTATTCATGAATTGTTCAAGTGACCAATTCTAGTTTGCTAACTTTCAATAAGCTTACTACCTATACTTATTATGTGTGAAGTCATTACTCCCCATGTTATAAGCATACGAAACTTGTATAAATTCAGATTTATGACATTCAATTTATTCAACCATTTACTCATAGGATATACATGAATCACATGAGCAAATGACAAACTACTCCAAAAGATATGAGTGAAGAACACTGAGTAGTCAAATAATTAACTAGCCATGGGAGGATTCTTTTTCATTAAATATTTCACATCCAATGATTTTATTCAAACAACAAGTAAAATTGAAAATACGCTCCAAGAAAAACACATATCATGTGACGAATAAAAATAAAACTCCGAGTAAGCACTACAAAAAAAAGACACATCCCTGACATTTTGGGCTAAACAATTTTTTTTCTGTCATACATATGACACTTCTATGACGATAATTGTGACAAAACCCGGTATCATCATAGATGTGGTGGGCTCCTACTTCTATGACAAAAATCATGACAGAAAATGGGCTTTTCGTCTGGGCGGGCGGAGACGCAGCTGCATGACATTCTTTGGGCCGTCCATGACGGAAAAACCGTGGTAGAAGTGAGGGGAGGAAAATTTTGGGAGTTCCGGTTACGGTGGGAGGTCGGGGCCGGCGATCGCGTTTCTCGTACGTACGTGCTGCAGCGTGTGTGTGAGCATTGGCTCTAATCGAACCCGAAGCGGGCGTTGGGCTCTAATCGAACTGGCGATTGCCTTTGCAGGCTACGCGTTATTGAACCCGGCGATCGATTGATGGCTGTTAATCGAACCCGATCGAGTGATTCGCCGCTACTACGCTAATCAAGCCGATCGATGCTGCCTCTAGGATGAGCGGTGGCGTTGCGGGGGGTTGGATGAGCAGGTGGCGGTGGCGTTGCCTCTGGATGAACAGGACCCGTGGTGTGGTGGAGGCGGATGAGCAGTGACGGTGGAGGGTGCCGTGGAGGGTGGTTGAACAGGACCTGTGGTGTGGAGAGCTAGATGAGCAGTAGATGGTGGAGGGTGCCCGTGGAGGGTGGTTGAATAGGACCCGTGGTGTGGAGGGCTGTATGAGCGATGAGCGGTGGAGGGCTGCCCGTGGAGGGTGGTTGAACAGGACCCCGTGGTGTGGAGGGCTGGATGAATAGTAGACGGTGGAGGGTGGTTGAGCATGGCCGGTGGAGTAAGCGGCGGCGGAGGCTGGATGAACAGGAGCCCGTGGAGGCTGGAGGAGGTCGACGGTAGCCCGTGGAGGCTGGAGGAGGTCGACGGTGGAGATGAACAGTATACCGTTAGTCCCGTTTTACGGTACGCCACACCCCTCCCGATGAACAGGTCCCCCGTTTCGACCGTAGCGCTCCAACACAAGTCCGTTTCATCCGTTTTGCAGTACGCCACACCCCTCCCGATCAACAGGACCCCTGTTTCGACCGTAGGAGGTCCGTTTCCTCCGTTTTGCGGTACGCCAGACCCCTCCCAATGAACATGATCCCGTTTCAAACATGGCTGGTCGAACACAAGGCCGTTTCCTCCATTGTGCGGTACGCAAGACCTCGTTTCCATCGCCTGTTCCATCCAAGCCCTCCCGATGAACACGACCACGCATTCCGTTCCGACCCAGCCGGTTGGCTCCCACGCGTTCCGTTGCCTTACGATGAACACGACGCATTTCGTTGCCTCCCGATGAACACGACGCATTCCGTTGCCTCCCCATGAACACGATGTAACGCCCCGGATTCGATGCGCCAGGTGTCCGCCAGTTATTTGCCGTCGTTGCCATGTCGTTTGCTTGCGTGTTGCACTTTGCCATGTCATCATCTGCATTTCATATCATGTCATCATGTGCATTTCATTTTGCATACGTGTTCGTCTCATGCATCCGAGCATTTTCCCCGTTATCCGTTTTGCAATCCGGCACTCCTATGTCTCCCGGCGCCCCTTTTACCTCTTTTCGTGTGCGGGTGTTAAATGTTCTCGGAATGGGTTGAAGCTTGGCTTGCGGTCCTATTATAGTGTAGACAGAGCGCCTGCCAAGTTTCGTCACATTCGGAGTCCGTTTGACTGCCCAACCGTTAAACATATAGTGGTACCGCTGTCGGTACCTTCGTCGGACGTTTCGGTCTCCGAAACTGCCGCCGGGCCTCTCTCTCTCTTCTCTCCACTCAGCCCAACCCCTCTTCTCAACCCACCTAAACCCCCTTCGTTCCTGATCGTCGGATCGTGATCGGAGGCTCCAACGGCCTCAAAACCCCCCTAAACCCAAACCCTAGCCATCCCTTCCTATATATGGACGTCCCCCCTTCCAAATTTGGCATCCCTAGCCCCTCCACCTACCTCTAGCCGCCCCCTCGGGATCCCCGCAGCCGCCAGCCTCCTCCCTCCTCAATTTCAGCGCCAAGCCAGCCCTCCACCGCCACTTGTCGCGCCCCAACGGCCAGCCCGCCCAAGGCCAAGCGCAAGACAACCAACAGGCGTCGCCACGTCGCCCAGCCCCCAGCCTCCCAGGTCTGCCCGCCCATCCGCAGCCCGCCCGGCCGATCTGGGCCAGCGCCCAGCCCAGGCCACCGCCCGCCCTAAGCGCTCGCCTCCTCCCGAGCTCCTGGACCCACGCCCGACCGCCCCGTCGCCGGTGCCCGCCCGCCAGTCCGCGCTGCCGCCGGACCCAGTCCCGCCGCCCTCTCTCCCTTCCTTTTCCTCTCTCTCCCTCCACGGTCCCTCTCTCTCTCTCTTCGCAGGATGCCGCCGCCTTGCCGAGCTCCGAGCTTCGCCGCCGCCTTCGGATCTCGTCGCCGAGCCCCTCCGACTTCCTCCAGCGTCCGGATCCGGCACCGCGCTGCCGGATCCGTCCATTCCGCCGCCCGCGCCGTTTCCCCCTGCCTCGCCGTCCAAGGCTCGCCGCCTTCGCCGGGCGCTGCCGCGGCCCTCCTTCTCTCTGCAGCGTGCGTGAGCGCAAGACGGGTCGCTGCCTCGCGGGCCCCGCAGCCCAGCCGCCGGCCCCAAGGCCCAACCCAGCTCCCTGGCCTGCTTCCTCGTCATGGGCCGAGCCCAGGGTGAGCAGCCCCCTAATCCCCGCTCTGGGCGCCTCATAGCTATTCGACGCTCTCCCATTTTTTTTCCTGTAAATTTCGCCCAAGTCCCCAGATTCCAGTATTTTCATGCATTTTAATCGCATCATAACTCTGCATCTATAGCTCCATTTTGCGCGTGTAATATGTCAAAATGTTCGCCTCGATGAGTAGATCATTTCATCTCATTGCATCATTTTCATTTGAGCTCATCTTGATGCCCGAAATGCTGTTAGAAGAGGGCTATGTGATGTTAGTTTCTGATTCTTATAGGAACATGCACTTTTGTCATTTTTGCCATGATTGATGTGTGCATCCTATGAGCTTGAGTCCTACATGTGTTTTGTAATATGCCATGCCATCTTTACAGGGGTGTATGCCATGTATTTTTGTGATCTCTGTGGTGACTAGCACAAGCATGCAAACTAGGTGTCTTGATGTTGCTGATTTCAGCCCTGTTTAGCTGATATTTTGATGCCATGTTAACTTGATGCTACCGAGAGATCCATGCATATTTTGAGATACTTCAGTGAGGATGTTTTGTTCTACATGTCTTTCTCTATCCATCCATTCCTTGTTTGCAATTATGGAGTGCCATAGCTTGAGTCAATCGAGCTCTACTTTTGCTATAAAATGTTTCCTCGCAGATTGTTTACATGTTATTCAATTTTGCCAAGGTTGTTGTAGTTGATCCTTGCATGCTATGATGTTGTTCTTGCCATGTTTAGCTTCTATGTCATGTCTTCTTACTGTGAGTTGCCTTGCCATGCCATGTATTGCTTTGTGGTGAGTGGTTCAAGCTCACCAACATGCCTACTTATTGTTGTTCCTGCCATGTTCAAATTTGTAATATAACTTGCTATGTTTACATGGGTGCCATCATATCTTCTGATCCTTTTTGGCTCATGGTCAGTAAGGGACTTTTGTTCTATGCTTTGAGTAGATTCATGCCATGCCTTTGTTTGCCATTTTAAGTTCCTGTAGCATGTTGTTTGATAGCTCTAAACATTACAACCTGATGTTATTTCCTGATAAGTCTGAAACTGTTATTATTTGCAATCTTGCGATGTGTTTTTGAGCATGTTCTAGTGATTTCTGGAGATAGATCAGTGTTCATGTTTTGTAATGCTTTACCTGTACATCATGCCCATGCCTTTTGTTTTCATATTGAGGTACTGTAGCATGTTGTTTTGATGCTTGCAATATGCCTAGTTGCTGTTTTGGGCAGATTGTTGCTTTAACTTGTATAGAGTGTATGTGTTGAACCGTTGCTCCGTTTTGAGTGTGCTCTACATGAAACTCGCTTGATTTTGCATGTAGCTTCATATTATCACGTTGCATCCTTGTTTTGAGGTGTTTGCTTGATGTTTGTATGCATTTTGCATCTATGCCATGTTTATCTTGTTTTGCTCATATCTTCTAGGCCGTAGCTCCGAATTAAATGAACTTTATATGTAACTTGACTAGAATTTCGTGTAGATCATCATGGTGCATCTTAACTTGCTGTTTAACAACTTGAACATAAGGTTTATATCAGATCTGGAACAATTTCGAAATTTGCATATGAGGACTTACCGGAGTTGTTCTATGTTGTTCCCGGCCTCATTTAAACTTGCTTTGTTGTGTTGCTCTTGTTTGCATCATCTCTTGCCATGATTAGCCCCATCTAGATTTGTCATGCATCATGCTTGTCGTGCATCATGTCTTGTTCATGGTGGTGTGTTTACTTTGTTGTGTGCTTCTTCTTGTTAGTTCCTGTTACGTTGCGATCGTGAGGATTCGTTCATCTACACTTGGTTCGGCTTCATCCGTTCGTCTTCTTCATGGATTCGTTCTTCTTCCTTGCGGGATTTCAGGCAAGATGACCGCTACCCTGGATCTCACTACTATCATTTCTATGCTAGTTGCTTCGTTCTTTCGCTATGCTGCGCTACCTATCACTTGCTGCTCAAGCCTACCTAATTGCCATGTCAGCCTCTAACCTTTTGCACCCTTCCTAGCAAACCGTTGTTTGGCTATGTTATCGCTTTGCTCAGCCCCTCTTATAGCGTTGTTAGTTGCAGGTGAAGATGAAGTTTGTTCCTTGTTGGAACATGGAGATGTTGTTCCTTGTTGGAACATGTTTACTTATTGGGATATCACAATATATCTTATATTATTAATGCATGTATATACTTGGTAAAGGGTGGAAGGCTCGGCCTTATGCCTGGTGTTTTGTTCCACTCTTGCCGCCCTAGTTTCCGTCATATCGGTGTTATGTTCCCGGATTTTGCGTCCCTAACGCGTCGGGTGATTTATGGGACCCCTTGACAGTTCGCTTTGAATAAGACTTTTCCAGCAAGGCCCAACATTGGTTTTACCATTTGCCTCACCTATGCCCTTTTTCCTTGGGTTTCGGAGCCCGAGGGTCATCTTTATTTTAGCCCCCCGGCGGTGCTCCTTCGAGTGTTGGTCCGAACCGAGCAACTTCTGGGGCACCACAGGGCAACTCGAGGATTGGTTTTACTCGTAGCTTGACTTATCCGGTGTGCCACGAGACCGAGGTACGTCGCGACTCCTATCAGGATTTGTCGGCACATCCGGCGGCTTTGCTGGTCTTGTTTTATTCTTTGTCGAAATGTCTTGTAGCCGGATTCGAGACTGATCGGGTCTTCCGGGAGAAGGAATATCCTTCGTTGATCGCGAGAGCTTATCATGGGCTAAGTTGGGACACCCCTGCAGGGTATAAACTTTCGAGAGCCGTGCCCGCGGTTATGTGGAAGATGGGAATTTGTTAATATCCGGTTGTAGTAAACTTGAAGCAAACTCTTCTAAAATACACCAACCGTGTGCGTAACCGTGAGTGTCTCTTTTCGGGGTTGATCGAGAGGAGAACACGGTTTCTGGGTTATGATTGACGTAAGTAGGAGTTCAGGATCACTTCTTGATCATTACTAGTTGACGACCGTTCCTTTGTTTCTCTTCTCGCTCTCATTTGCGTATGTTAGCCACCATATATGCTTAGTCGCTGCTGCAACCTCACCACTTTATCCCTTCCTTTCCTTCTTAAGCTTTGCTTGTCTTGATACCCATGGTAATGGGATTGCTGAGTCCTCGTGGCTCACAGATTACTACACCACCAGTTGCAGGTACAGGTTATGCGATGATCATGGCGTGAGGCGATGTTTGCTTGTGTTGGAGTTCTTCTTCGCTTCTTCTTCGATCGGGGATAGGTTCGGTCGGCAGCCCGGCTAGCGAGGTGGATGTCGTTTGAGTTTCTGTTTATGTTTCATCCGTAGTCGGATGTTGATCTTGTATATGATTTTGATGTATTCTTGTGGAATTTGTGCCTTATGTATGTATCCCCATCTATTATGTAATGTTGATGTAATGATATCCACCTTGCAAAAGCGTTTCAATATGCGGGTCTATCCTTGGTGGGACCGTCGAGTTCCTTTTGGATAGGGTCGCATATTGGGCGTGACAAGTTGGTATCAGAGCCTCGACCGACCCTAGGAGCCCCCTTGTTTGATCGTGTAGTTTGGCCGTTGTTATGTCTAGAAGAAAACTATTTTCGGAGTCTAGTTATATCGGAGAGTAGGAATTCTTTTACTCCTCAGCCCCTTAAATCGCTCGGTGAGGAATCTTGACGTAGGTGTTTTGAATTACTCCTCTTCCCTTTCAAATTTTTCTTTAGGTTCACGCAGTTGGTTTTCCGATCGTTGGCCCTCAGCTCTTTTCATCCGGTGCATCTCTCGTCAAGTTGACTCGAGCCTCTTCATCATTGAGTCCAATCCTCAGTTGTTTTCTTTTCCCACCCGCCCTCCCTGTTCTTCTTCTCGGAACCGGAGTCCGTAATCGGGTATCCATCCTACTCGTGCGAAGCCTTTGCTTTCTTTCCTCAATGATTTCAAACGGTGTTTCCTCTTCAAGATATTCGTCGTTTTCCCTTCCAAGTTGCCTTTGTTTTCCGCCCTCCCACCCTCTTATTCCCGGAGTTCGAGTTTCTTCCGGCCATCAATTCCATTCGTGTGGAGTCTCTTCAGTCTTTCGTCAATTATTTTAACCAGTGAATTCTCATCTTGTTCGTCATTCTTCATCCCTTTCTTTTTCCGGTGGACTCAAATCAAGTTTTTCGGGTTGATCTTATTCTTTTCCCTCGGCTCAAGTGTTTTCCCCTTGCTCGTTCGCCTCTCGCCAGTTTATCCTTCCGGAGTGCTCAAGTCATCTCAGGAGATTCGTCTGTGTTCTAGTTAATTCGAGGTTGTCACCTCATTCAAATATTTAATTGTTCCGGTGCATCACCTATCTCTTCAACAATCTTTTCCAATGGTGTTTTCTTTTAGTGGGCCCTAACCCACAGGTCTTTTCCCAGGATCTTACCTGACTCTTCTAATTATTCCGGAGTTATTCTAAAGTTCTTTTTGAAGTTTGACGTAAGAATGAATTTCATCAGTCAGACGCCTTGCCAAGATCTCTTCCAAAGTCATTTTCATTGTTGACTCAACGTCTTTGTTTTTCATTCTCCCGGAGCGTCTCAACAATTCTGCAGGGTGGTTCTCGTCGTCATTCTCAACATTTGAAGACCGTCGTAGATTTTTTTCTCTTAAATCTTGTCCGTTCCCCCGGAGATTCATGGTGCTAGCTCGACGTTATCCTATCTAGTTGTTCCAGTTGTGCAATTCTTTTCATCCATCCGGAGTATTTCAGGAGTTGATTTCTATTTCTTTTCTCCGAAGGCCATCATTCCAGTTATCGTTCTCTATTTATTCTGGTGCTTCGTTCAAGTATTCTTCTATCAGTTTGCGATCTCTTTGTTCTCTTACATTTGAATTCCCTCAAGTATCTCCGTGCTTCTCTAATTCTTCCCGGTGATTCATTCTCTTTCATCAGTCATTTCCAAATTCTAACGGTGGTTCCTTCAGATTCTTTTTCCTTGATTATCATATTAATTCATTCGTTCTATTCAATCCTACCGGTGGTTCATGAAGACTTTCTCAAGTTTTGTGCTGTCACTTCTCAATTCTTTTTCAAGAAGAATAAGTAATATGCAAAATCCATTTCTTGTCATCAATTTAATTTGATGAAGGATAAGCATACAATAAATCTTATTCTTATTTCCTCGAAGTGAGTAATCCCTTCCTTCGGAATTTGTTCTTGAGGAATAAATTCTACTTCCAAGTGTTTTCATCTTTTCTTTTCCGGAGTTCATATTTCCTCGGCCATTTCGTCGGAATCCTCCATTCAATTCATCGCAGGCTCATCTTATTCTTTCATCCTTCATTCTATCTCGTCATCCTTTTGTTATCGGAGTTCTTCACGGTGGTTCTTCATGATTTAATTCATTCGTCAAGAGTTCATCAAGATTTTGTAGGTGGAGTTCAAGCATCTTTTCTTCTCGCATCTCGAAGTGCAAATAATTCTTCATTTTCTTTTGAAGTGGAGTTTTGCATCTCTTCGTTCTTCTCAGCTATTCAATCTTTTCCGCTTGTGGTCGGTTATCACCTCAAAATTTTTGAGATGTTATCCATAATTCCACAACAATCTTATTCCTTTCGGTGGTGATTTTTTTTCAACAACTCCGTTCAATCCTTCCTTCTAAGTTCTTTTCATTCAATTATTTCAATTCTTCCGGAGGCATTGTGTTGTTCCTCTCGTCAACTATCGTTCCATCTTGTCAAACTCAGTTCCAACTCCTTCCATGTTCAACCGGTGTGCTTCCTAAATCCTTTCAGTCTTATTCGTTTCTTTTCTCATTCTAACCACTCCGGTTAGAACGAGTGCTTTCATAGTCTATCTGATTCCGTGAGCTTTCGATTCTTGTCATTCTCGCCGTTCCTCTCTTCTTCTCGAGTGCTCTCGATTCTTTGGTTCTTCTCTTGAGTTCTTGTTTCTCCTCATCCCTTTTCCCTTCCGTCTCGGTCCTAAGATCTCGGGACGAGATCTCTTGTTAGTGGAGGAGTGTTGTAACGCCCCGGATTCGACGCGCCAGGTGTCCGCCAGTTATTTGCCGTCGTTGCCATGTCGTTTGCTTGCGTGTTGCACTTTGCCATGTCATCATCTGCATTTCATATCATGTCATCATGTGCATTTCATTTTGCATACGTGTTCGTCTCATGCATCCGAGCATTTTCCCCGTTGTCTGTTTTGCAATCCGGCACTCCTATGTCTCTCGGCGCCCCTTTTACCTCTTTTCGTGTGCGGGTGTTAAATGTTCTCGGAATGGGTTGAATCTTGGCTTGCGGTCTTATTATAGTGTAGACAGAGCGCCTGCCAAGTTTCGTCACATTCGGAGTCCGTTTGACTGCGCAACCGTTAAACATATAGTGGTACCGCTGTCGGTACCTTCGTCGGACGTTTCGGTCTCCGAAACTGCCGCAGGGCCTCTCTCTCTCTTCTCTCCACTCAGCCCAACCCCTCTTCTCAACCCACCTAAACCCCCCTCCGTTCCTGATCGTCGGATCGTGATCGGAGGCTCCAACGGCCTCAAACCCCTAAACCCAAACCCTAGCCATCCCTGCCTATATATGGACATCCCCCCTTCCAAATTTGGCATCCCTAGCCCCTCCACCTACCTCTAGCCGCCCCCCTCGGGATCCCCGCAGCCGCCACCTCCTCCTCCTTAATTTCAGCGCCAAGCCAGCCTCCACCGCCACTTGTCGCGCCCCATCGGCCAGCCCGCCCGCGCGCGCCAGCCAGACCAACAGGCGTCGCCACGTCGCCCCAGCGCCCCCTGCCTCCCAGGCCCGGCCGCCCATCCGCTGCCCGCCCAGCCGATCTGGGCCCGAGGCGCCAGCGCCAGGCCACCGCCGCCCTAGCGCCGCCTCCTCCCGAGCTCCTGGACCCCGCCGCCGACCGCCCGTCGCCGGTCCAGCGCTGCCGCCGGACCCCAGTCCCGCCGCCTCTCTCTCCCTTCCTTTTCCTCTCTCTCCTCACGGTCCTGCCTCTCTCTCTTCCGCGAGATGCCGCCGCCGGAGCTCCAGAGCCCGCCGCCGCTCGGATCTCGTCGCCGAGCCCCTCCGACTTCCTCCAGCGTCCGGATCCGGCACCGCGCTGCTCGATCCGTCCATTCCCGCCGCCCAGCGCGTTTCCCCCTGCCTCACCGTCCAAGGCTCGCGCCGCTTCATGAAGCTTCTGCTTGCCTTGGCCTCCTTCTCTAGCAGCGTGCGTGGGAGACGCCAGTCGCCTGCCTCAGGCCCGCCCGCCCCCGCCCGGCCCCAAGGCCCAACCCAGCTCCCTGGCCTGCTTCCTCGTCATGGGCCGAGCCCAGGGTGAGCAGCCCCCTAATCCCCGCTCTGGGCGCCTCATAGCTATTCGACGCTCTCCCATTTTTTTTCCTGTAAATTTCGCCCAAGTCCCCAGATTCCAGTATTTTCATGCATTTTCATCGCATCATAACTCTGCATGTGTAGCTCCGTTTTGCGCGTGTAATATGTCAAAATGTTCGTCTCGATGAGTAGATCATTTCATCTCATTGCATCATTTTCATTTGAGCTCATCTCGATGCCCGAAATGCTGTTAGAAGAGGGCTATGTGATGTTAGTTTCTGATTCTTATCAGAACATGCACTTTTGTCATTTTTGCCATGATTGATGTGTGCATCCTATGAACTTGAGTCCTACATGTGTTTTGTAATATGCCATGCCATCTTTACAGGGGTGTATGCCATGTATTTTTGTGATCTCTGTGGTGACTAGCACAAGCATGCAAACTAGGTGTCTTGATGTTGCTGATTTCAGCCCTGTTTAGCTGATATTTTGATGCCATGTTAACTTGATGCTACCGAGAGATCCATGCATATTTTGAGATACTTCAGTAAGGATGTTTTGTTATACATGTCTTGCTCTATCCATCCATGCCCTTGTTTGCAATTATGGAGTGCCATAGCTTGAGTCAATCGAGCTCTACTTTTGCTATAAAATGTTTCCTGGCAGATTGTTTACATGTTATTCAATTTTGCCAAGGTTGTTGTAGTTGATCCTTGCATGCTATGATGTTGTTCTTGCCATGTTTAGCTTCTGTGCCATGTCTTCTTACTGTGAGTTGCCTTGCCATGCCATGTATTGCTTTGTGGTGAGTGGTTCAAGCTCACCAACATGCCTACTTATTGTTGTTCCTGCCATGTTCAAATCTGTAATATAACTTGCTATGTTTACATGGGTGCCATCATATCTTCTGATCCTTTTTGGCTCATGGTCAGTAAGGGACTTTTGTTCTATGCTTTGGCTAGATTCATGCCATGCCTTTGTTTGCCATTTTAAGTTCCTGTAGCATGTTGTTTGATAGCTCTAAACATTGCAACCTGATGTTATTTCCTGATAAGTCTGAAACTGTTATTATTTGCAGTCTTGCCATGTGTTTTTGAGCATGTTCTAGTGATTTCTGGAGATAGATCAGTGATCATGCTTTGTAATGCTTTACCTGTACATCATGCCCATGCCTTTTTTTTCATATTGAGGTCCTGTAGCATGTTGTTTTGATGCTTGCAATATGCCTAGTTGCTGTTTTAGGCAGATTGTTGCTTTAACTTGTATAGAGTGTATGTGTTGAACCGTTGCTCCGTTTTGAGTGTGCTCTACATGAAACTCGCTTGATTTTGCATGTAGCTTCATATTATCACGTTGCATCATTGTTTTGAGGTGTTTGCTTGATGTTTGTATGCATTTTGCATCTATGCCATGTTTATCTTGCTTTGCTCATATCTTCTAGGCCGTAGCTCCGAATTAAATGAACTTTATATGTAACTTGACTAGAATGTCGTGTAGATCATCGTGGTGCATCTTAACTTGCTGTTTAACAACTTGAACATAAGGTTTATATCAGATCTGGAACAATTTCGAAATTTGCATATGAGGACTTACCGGAGTTGTTCTATGTTGTTCCCGGCCTCATTTAAACTTGCTTTGTTGTGTTGCTCTTGTTTGCATCATCTCTTGCCATGAGTAGCCCCATCTAGATTTGTCATGCATCATGCTTGTCGTGCATAATGTCTTGTTCATGGTGGTGTGTTTACTTTGTTGTGTGCTTCTTCTTGTTAGTTCCTGTTACGTTGCGATCGTGAGGATTCGTTCGTCTACACTTGGTTCGGCTTCATCCGTTGGTCTTCTTCATGGATTCGTTCTTCTTCCTTGCGGGATTTCAGGCAAGATGACCACTACCCTGGATCTCACTACTACCATTGCTATGCTAGTTGCTTCGTTCTTTCGCTATGCCGCGCTACCTATCACTTGCTGCTCAAGCCTACCTAATTGCCATGTCAGCCTCTAACCTTTTGAACCCTTCCTAGCAAACCGTTGTTTGGCTATGTTACCGCTTTGCTCAGCCCCTCTTATAGCGTTGTTAGTTGCAGGTGAAGATGAAGTTTGTTCCTTGTTGGAACATGGAGATGTTGTTCCTTGTTGGAACATGTTTACTTGTTGGGATATCACAATATACCTTATATTATTAATGCATCTATATACTTGGTAAAGGGTGGAAGGTTCGGCCTTATGCAGTGTTTTGTTCCACTCTTGCCGCCCTAGTTTCCGTCATATTGGTGTTATGTTCCCGGATTTTGCGTCCCTAACGCGGTCGGGTGATTTATGGGACCCCTTGACGGTTCGCTTTGAATAAGACTTTTCCAAAGAAGGCCCAACATTGGTTTTACCATTTGCCTCACCTATGCCCTTTTTCCCTTGGGTTTCCGGAGCCGAGGGTCATCTTTATTTAGCCCCGGGCGGTGCTCCTTCAGTGTTGGTCCGAACCGAGCAACTTCTGGGGCCACCACGGGCAACTCGAGGATTGGTTTTACTCGTAGCTTGACTTATCCGGTGTGCCTCGAGACCGAGTACGTGCGACTCCTATCAGGATTTGTCGGCACATCCGGCGGCTTTGCTGGTCTTGTTTTATTCTTTGTCGAAATGTCTTGTAGCCGGATTCCGAGACTGATCGGGTCTTCCCGGGAGAAGAATATCCTTCGTTGATCGCGAGAGCTTATCATGGGCTAAGTTGGGACACCCTGCGAGGTATAAACTTTCGAGAGCCGTGCCCGGTTATGTGGCGATGGGAATTTGTTAATATCCGGTTGTAGTAAACTTGAAGCAAACTCTTCTAAAATACACCAACCGTGTGCGTAACCGTGAGTGTCTCTTTTCGGGGTTGATCGAGAGGAGAACACGGTTTCTGGGTTATGATTGACGTAAGTAGGAGTTCGGGATCACTTCTTGATCATTACTAGTTGACGACCGTTCCTTTGTTTCTCTTCTCGCTCTCATTTGCGTATGTTAGCCACCATATATGCTTAGTCGCTGCTGCAATCTCACCACTTTATCCCTTCCTTTCCTTCTTAAGCTTTGCTAGTCTTGATACCCATGGTAATGGGATTGCTGAGTCCTCGTGGCTCACAGATTACTACACCACCAGTTGCAGGTACAGGTTATGCGATGATCATGACGTGAGAGCGATGTTTGCTTGTGTTGGAGTTCTTCTTCTGCTTCTTCTTCGATCAGGGGATAGGTTCCAGGTCGGCAGCCTGGGCTAGCAGGGTGGATGTCGTTTGAGTTTCTGTTTATGTTTCATCCGTAGTCGGATGTTGATCTTGTATATGATCTTGATGTATTCTTGTGGCATTTGTGCCTTATGTATGTATCCCCATCTATTATGTAATGTTGATGTAATGATATCCACCTTGCAAAAGCGTTTCAATATGCGGGTCTATCCTTGGTGGGACCGTCGAGTTCCTTTTGGATAGGGTCGCATATTGGGCGTGACACACGATGACGACGTTGTTTCTCCGTTTCGACCCAGCCATGTACACGAGCCCTGGCCGTACGTATGCGCGAGTAGGCGTTCGAGACCCCGCTCGTATGTACACATATGTGGCCGTATTTTCTTTCTTGCACCCTGGCCGTTGTACGTACATGTACATGCTATGTGCAAGCCTCTACTACGACATGCACGCACCTCTACTACGATACGTGTGCGCCTCTACATCCACCAGTATATATGTACGTACACGTTCGCGACCAGAATGACAAGCTATGTACGCTTCGACCAGGTGGGTCCCGACTGTCAGGCACTTCCTTGCCTGCGAAGATGTAGCTGGTGGGTGCCAACAGTCAGGGGGCGAATTGTTTTTTTTTTCAGACGCACTTCGTTGCGTGCGAAGATATAGTTGGTGGGTCCCAGCAGTCAGGGGCAAACGTTTTTTTTGCGAAATACGATGGCCCGTCCGGTGGGTCCCCGCTGTCAGTTGGAGGAATAATTATTTTGCACGTAATAAGGAGGCACTTCCTTGCTGCGGTATGGACCCGGTATCGGCCTCTCCACGTCTGATCCAGTCCGATGGAAGCCGTTCCTTGACCACGTTGACCACGCCACGCTGAGAGCACCATGGCGGTGGGCGGCGGCGAGGCCTAGGAAGGGGCGACACGGAGCCGTGGAAAACGCGGCGATGGATGCCCACGTGAGAGAGGGTTCAGGGTTCACCGTTCGCGGTGTGGGGCTGCCGTCGTCGCAGAATAACATGGGGTGTGGGTGAGTAGAGGGATGGCCTGGCCAGCGGTGGGAGTAGTGGGGGCGGTGAGGCCTCTGCCGCATCGCAGCTGGCCACGGGAGGCAGGTGCACGAGGCACGACCGACGCTGGTTTGGGCGGCCGGATCAAGAAGACCGAGGTTGAAGAAGCACTACGGCCGTTGGATGGACATCGTGACGGTCCTTTGGATCTAGAATCGTGCATATTGACTAAGTTGACAAAGCCCTCCGTCCCCGTCAACTTAGTAGGCCCACAAGTCAGCCTGCCACTATACTAGGTCCCAGCTAACAGGGGGAGTATTCATTTTTTGTGCGTAATAAGGAGGCACTTCCTTGCGTGCGAAGATATAGCTGGTGGGTCCGAGCTGTCACGGCGGTAACGTTTTTTAGCGAAATCTGAGGCCCTTCGGTGGGTCCTCGATGTCGGTGGAGGAATCATTATTTTGCGCATAATAAGGAGGCATTTCCATGCGTGTGGCCATGGACCCAGTGTCGGTCTCTCCACGTCATATCCGCTTCAGATGCATGTCGATCGTTGACCACGTTGACCAGGCCGTCTTGAGAGCACCAGGCGGTGGACGACGGCGGCGAGGGAAGGAACGACACGGAGGCAGGGAAGACTTCGGCGATTGTTTCCCACGCGGAGGGGATCTGTTGTCTGAGGGTTTATGGTTCGTCTGCCGTCGCCGGAGAATCACAGCAGGTGTGGGTGAGTATAGGGATGGCTAGGCCAGCGATGGGAGTACGGCGGGGCGGTGAGGCCAGCGCGGCAGCAGAGTCGACCGCGGCGAGGAGGGAGCAGGCAGTCCCGTCGGCGCTTGTTTGAGCGGTTGGAGTAGGAAGAGCAGAGATTGAAGAAGCACGACGGCCGTTGGATGGCCATCCAACAGTCACTGCTTGTGCGTCAACCTTTTTTTAGGAAAGACTCAAATCTGTGGAAAACAACATACAACCCATCTGCCATTATTTCTAATAATTTACAGCCCATTTGCTAATTATTAAGGTTTTTTTGGATCCCATATTCTTTTTGTTAGCATTACAGCCCATATTGTGGCCACATTAAAAAATTATACGAAATTTTGCATATTTCGGTGCGGTCCGAACTGTTTTTAATCCCGAAATTTTGACTCACATTCAAACTGATTTTAAAAATAAATGTATATCAATATAAAATCCAACAAATTCTCCACGCATAAAAATTAATGTAATTTAAAATCTCGAAATGAAAAAAAAGATATGTGAAACTAATTGCCGGTTTGATGTGTTTTAAAAATGTACAACCCATTTCTCATTACTGATGGGCCATTTTATCGGCCAGCCGAATGAAAGCTCTCCTCGTCTTGAAAGATTTGCAGTCCAACAGGCCTAACAAAGCGACTTACTTGGCAAATCACAAAAAAACTGGGCTGTGGCCACGGACCCAGCTGTCAGCCTCTCCACGTACATTACTCTTTCGATGGAATGTCGTTGACCATATTGACCACGCCGCGCCGAGAGCACCAAGGCGGTGGACGACGGCGAGGCCTAGGAAGGGGACGACGCAGAGGTGGGGAAGACGCGACAGTGGATGCCCACGCGGAGAGGAGTACGAGGGTTCACTGGTTCGGCTGCAGTGTGAGGCTGCCGTCGCCGTAGGGCCTGGCTAGCGGTGGGAGTAGTAGGGGGCGATGAGGCCTCAACAGCAGCACAGCCGGCCACTGGAGGCAGGAGCACGCGGTCTCCCCGGCCCTGGTTTGGGCGGCTGGTGCAAGAAGAGCAGCGATTGAAGAAGCAGCAGGACCGTTCGATTCAAATCCAACGATTACTGCTGCTAGAACCGTTTGTTGACTAAGTTGACAAGCCCTGCGTACGTGTCAACTTAGTAGGCCCACAGGTCAGCCTCCCAACCAGTGCGCCCCAGATGTCACTGGGAGGAATCATTTTTTTCGCGTAATAAGGAGGCAGTTGATTGCGTGCGGCCAGGCCAGCGGAGGGAATAGGGTGGGCGGGGAAGCTGCTGCGGCATCACAAATGGCCACAAGAGGAGGGAGCAGCAGTCCGCCGGCGCTAGTTTAGGCGGCTAGAGCAGGAAGATCAGAGATTGAAGAAGCACGTCAGCCGTTGGATGGACATCCAACAGTCACTGCTGCTAGAATCGTGTGTTCACTAAAACCCTTTCTTTCATTCATCAAGGGGTCGGTCACTTTTCCGGGCCGGGATCGAGAAGTGGAAGTCATAAAAAAGAGATGTTTCTCTTCGCACCTCATATCAAGAGGAAAGGTAGCTTTTCAAGCTGGTCTCACTATTGGAAATTCTAGCTTTCTTTTTTTTTTCACCGGCTCTTCTTCTTTGTCAACGCTACTAAGGACCTGACGGTTCGCCTACTGCAAAGCCTTGCGTAAACAAGTCAGCCTCGAAATCTGTGGCGTGTACAACCCATTTGCTATTATTTTTATAATTTTTACTCATTTTATAATTCATATGGAATTTATTGCAGCCCATTTTCCATTTTTAGAATTGCTGGCCATTTTCTGGTCACTACCAGGGTCAAAAAATTAACTAAATATGTGGGAAATTTTGAAAATTCGCAAATTTTTGCTGGGGAACGAAATATTCTTAATCCTAAAATTAATAGCCATACTAAAACAAATTTAAAAATAAATTAGTACTATGTCATGTTAAATCCAATGAAATATGTATAAGATATCAGTGAAGAACAAAAACAAAAAAAGAAACTTATATCCCATTTGCTATAATTTTTTTGGAATTTTCAACCCCTTTTGATATTACTTTTAACAGACATTGACCATACTCTTAAGCCAGGCCGGAATGCATCCCTCCTCGTCTTGAAAGATTTGCAACCCAGTAATTCGGGGAAAATAAATAGGCCTAGCTTGGGTATTCTTCAAAGAGAAATACTGGGCTACCTATTTTCCCAAAGAACTGGTGCATGAGCATTTAGCTTTATTTATTTACTTATTTATGTTTAGGGGACCATGAGCATGTACCTGGGCCAGATTCATGTGAGAGCCTCCCTTCCAGTTAATTATGGGCTTCTCTATTGGGCCTTCATCAGTGGGCTGCATGTTATCAACAAGTGGAAAATGTGTTCCATACAAAAAATAGTATGCGCTACGTACGGTACGGGGCACTAAAGGATCGAACCGTGCAAGGACCTCAAAAACATTGTGTTTGTCGTTCTAACAACACATTTATTCAACCAACAGACGAAATATACTACTGATTGTACATTGAAAACAGCAGCGGCAGCAACCAGGGCTGGGGGTGCAACAGAAGCAGTAAGCAGGCCAGAAGAGTGAAGACGCAGCTCTCTCTTCCAAACCGAACATCAGCCATCATTACAAAAGGGATACCAAAAAAGAACAAGTGTATGCATCAAACTAAATAAAGATCCTACTACACCAAGTGTACGCATCTAACTAACTGGCTCAGTTAGACGTTACTATTTATTAAGCTGTGGAGATTGGCTGACGGCTTGAACCAGATGGGTGCCTGACAGGGGAAACTCCAGCCAACAGGTCGAAGTCTGATACTTGCGACCCTCTCTCCTACTTTGGGCTGCAGAGCATGGAGGCACATATCAGGGTATGGTGCATGCAGAGACGCGTGGTATGCTGTGTACACACAGTTTTGCCTGATGAACGAAACCGCGCTGCCATCATGATCCTTGCCGTCGGTTATCTCCTGGTTAATCGGATAATTCAGTCCGACAAACAAAGAGCGTGTACCAAGGCTACTTACCAGCCTCCAGTCAAAAATTCCTGAAGGCCCAGAGAAGCTGGGATCCTGCTCAAAGACCTTGCAGTGACTATGATTGTATTCCGCGAAACAACATGTCCGGTACATGCGAACGATCATCAATCTTTCGCCGTCGTCTGATCGAGCCAGGAAGCACCTGCAACTACCATGCCGCTTTTCTTTGATAGGTTCTGGGATTAGGAAGGGTAGGGACACCAGGTGGCCTACAACATCATATCAAGTTGGAGTCAAATAAAAAAGGGCTCTTGATTTAGTCAATCTTAAGAACATCATGTTATGAGCATGAATATTTTTTCAGCAAATGTTGACAGTAATATAAGCAAGCCATCATGATATCATAGGAAAGTAACATCTTCTTTGTAACAACCGTTTGTAGCGATGACCGGAGTAGGCCAGCAATACGTCCAGCCATAGAAGGAGTCGACAGCGTAAATGAAGCCCTTGTGTTCAATGGCATCGAGAACCATGGAGGATGTATGATCCTGCGATGGGCGTGCAGATTTATCCACTTACCGCGGTGACACTGTCGGATAAGCGAGACCGCGGTTGAAGAACGCAATTAGCTGAAGTCTTTATAATTCACAGATCTTGTGGGCACTTGGCAGATTACAACCTTGAGCAAATAAAACTTGGTATCATGTTGGCTCTTTGAAAGATTCCGAGTATTCGGGCGCGGTGCCAAAGCGGTGCAGTGTTAATCGAAGGAAGGGGATCAATCGCCGGTCTAGACCTCCACGAGCATCCAGCTGCCGCGACCGTCGACGAGCACCATCCAAGGCGTGTTCATGCCGACCAGTACATACCGTTAATGTAGTTGAGGCTGACGGGATCGGATCGCAGTCAAGGGGTTGATGCTCGCCACCCTCGATCGTTATGCTGCGTGACACGCCGTTTACAAGATCGGCGGCATCGGTAAGCAAGGAGCTGGCTTAAAAGCTCCGCCTGAGGGCTTTGAATAAGCGGTACAGCCCGGCGAGCACGCCAAGCGGCGGCATGGTATCGAGATTGTCCACACGCAAAACAATGAGCTTGATTACCTCTGTGGGGCGAATTCCAGCCACTCTTCGGCGGACGCTGCTCGGTTCTGCCATTGTTAGTGCTTGGGTTTTAGACGAGGGGAGGCGCCTTAGCGGGATGGAAGATTGGGCGAGATTATGTGCGGACAAAGATGGAGAAGCGAATATGTGTTGCGGGAAGTGGACGGTGATGATGACTACAGCACGCCGCTTGACTTACGAGACACATACCAGCAGCGTAGGGTCATGTCGATGCCAGACAACTTGCTTGAGTGATCACAGTACTGGTACTCCCTACAGTGCTATGCTCTAACTTGCTTGAGTAGAGTAGTAGAGTAGGACTCTGCTCTACTACTAGCACTGGAGGAGTAGTATGTTCTAATCTAAAATAGTTAAAAACTTCAATGCCTAAGCGTGGAACAACTACGAACCGCCATCGGTGCTAACTCCAATCCCCAGCAAACGTTCGCTGGGAGACATGGCAGTTGCAAACGCCCGCGACGTAGTTACAGTACATGTGTGAGGGTGGCGGTTTTTTCAAATACTATGGCTTAAAAACAGGCCATCATCGGATGGAAATCTGACAGTTATGTGGGATTCGCCAGGATTGAGCTCGTGCTGAACAATCGCCAGATATCATTACTAAAAAAGGTTAAAACACCCGGGGCTATAACTTGCACCGGCTGACCACTAACAATGATACTAACATAGTTGTAAAATGGTCAAAGACTGTGTCTATGTGGTGTTTGGAATTATATGCAAAAAAATTAGCAAGATGCCCGTGCATTGCATGGAACATCAAGATGCATTTCTTTACAAAACACCTCTTGTGATTGACCCATGCAGGAGTAATCCCATTTGTAAAAACTAATGATATCTTGAGAATTTTATCGGAAAATGGTATGTCGACCATTTAATCAAAAAATTGATATGTCGAGAAAGATGATGTATAGGTGAGGAGGAGTGGGGCGTGGTGGTGACTGGTGGTCGGACTGAACGGAGGCATGGGGATGGACGGCGCCGGCAGCGGCCACCATGCCAGATTGTTCCAGAGACTTCCTTTTGTAATTGCTCATCAATGAGGTTGTGGGAGATAAGGATGAACGAGGGAAGGTCTTATCTGTAAATGTGGAGAGAGGTGCGGGTATCTTTTGTAAATTTGTCATAGTTTGCTTTCTATCCGTCAAATATAGATCGAACAGTCTATATTATAAGATGGCAGGCACACCATCATCACCAACTCAGTTTTTTCTCTACTCCTACTCCTATAAAAGACTCAGTTGGTGATGATGGTGTGTCTTCCATCCGCCATTTCTGACCATTAGATCTGCATCTAACAGCTGTGATGTAATTTGTGGCCTTTTGAAACAATTCCGACTTCTCTGCTCCAGTTTACACAAAACCCCTTAGTATCTTGAAATCAACCACATTCCTCCCTTACTTCATCAAAACAGCCCAAAGAATATATTTGGAGTGAAACATAAGATTTTTTTAGTGATATGTATATCAAAAGTAAACTGTTTTCTTTCAAATTTGTGAATATTTATTATTCTACTTTGGATCCTTTGCAACGGACAGGCTCATTGTTATAAATTATCTCTTGCATTCTCCGCAACCAACACCTAGTGTACTGGTCCGGGCCGGATGCTCGCAGCGCGATGACCTGAGTTCGAATTCTGTCCTTATATTTTTTAATATATACTACTTCTTTCACTACTGTACTGGCAGTGGAACCCACAGAGTACTTAGAATACATGATTAAGGATGGATTTGTTTATTTTTAACTTTCTGTACGAATCGGTAGCCAGCCTGCAAGTCATGTACATTGTACTGACAGTGGAACCCATAGAGTACTTAGAATACAAGATTAAGGATGCAATTAACTTTTTATAGAGGGAGAATCATACACGCAATTAACTCAAATGGATTGGACATGACTCTATTATTCTCCAACGGCAACCGGCAAATTTCCTCCCGCAGGCCGGAGTAGGTTTCTCGGTTTGCATGCGGGTTTAACAGAGGGGTTTGATGGAGGCAAGGAGGCGTGTTCAGCCGGGTGTGTAGTGGACGGCGTAGTACCATTTGATTTGACAACTACAACTAGTATAATATAAAAAACAAAGAAGAGTAGTAGAGATAGAGATAAGAATAGAGACTAGGGAGGATCACCATCTACAGCTTCGTGGGCTACTCCTGCACTCCATTCGGTGGCCACAACGTCCCCTACAGCCACTCCCTCCCGCTCCCATTCGTGGTATTTGTTGAAATTTGGGGAGCGCACTCTCGCGACTGCTAGCAGCGACGACTTCACCGAGACGACTTCTTCCCCGACCTCGGCAACCTCTTCCTCAACGACATGGGCGACAACCTCAACGCCAATGGTGCTGCTCCCGTTGCACCGTATGTGTTTCTGTCCTTCCTGTTCGAAATCTTGGTAGAATTCATGTTTCTAGCCTGTGTCCTAGATTCGATCTGTTCATCTACTATGCTAGTCCGCATGATTAGTTTAATCTCTGTTATAGCCGTCATGATTTATTTTGTGCTAATTCGGACTAAATCTCGTAGTAACTTGCTCATATATTCAACTGGCAGAACGTCCCCTACAGCCACTCCCGTTTCATGGACGGCCTGGTCGATGCCTCCAAGGAGCCCTTCGTCTATTGTTATGAGTGCCCGGTGCTGTTTTGGGGCTCGCTGGCGGACATCGTGCATCACCTGACGCAGGCGTGCGGCAATCACTACTGGCCTTGGTGAAGAACATCAAGTACGAGACGTGCTACCCGTTCACCGTGCCGGAGTCGCTGGAGGATCAGCGCCGCCTGCTAGTCTCGGAGGAGGACGACAGCGTCTTCCTCTTGATCATGGGCACCGACGAGGCCCGCGTAGGCCGCCACCCCGTCTCTGTAATGTGCGTCAGGGGCGACGCCGCTGACGCTGGCACTGACACGAGGCCGATGTACGGGTGCGTGGTCAGCGTTACTACCCCTCCGGGTCGCGTTGGCGGCGACACCGGCCTCATCGAACGGACTTGGACTCTGGGGAGCTGGGACTATCCCGCCAATGTGTACTTGGAAAACCCATGGCATCCTTTACCCGCCGACGCGGTGCACGGGGACTCCAAGGAGGTTCACCTAGACATACGCATTATCAAGTTAAATGTTGATCATTAGTCTTCGCTCAATGTAATCCGCTGTCTAAGCATGTGGAGACTTCCATGCAGGATCTTGCTCTATTGGAGTATCGCGCATGAATAAAAGTGTATTCGTTTATGGTTTAGTCTAGAATCTTCCATGTATGAATTTTTACTACAGTACTGGTGAAAGACTTACGATGAACCATTTCTTACATCTCCTCTGCCCGCTTGCAAGTCATCCTGATTTAATCCCTTCGTCTAGGTGTATAAGGGCATGGTTAATATTACTTAATAGTATAGCCAACTGTTGACTATAAGAAAGTGCCATGTCATCTGTAGCCAACATGTATAACAATGGATACTCAAAAACTAATTCTTGAAGATCATTTCTTGCAAAGCACAATAAGAGTTATTTCTTCACCCGGATACTCAAAAACTAATGCAGGTTGAATAGTTGAACGCTTTTGTTTGCAAAAGATACTTTTTTTATCTATTTCACCCGGATGTTTGTGAGCTCTAGAGATGAAATAATATCCGAACAAACCTATCGATACCCATTACACATGAGATGACCCCCACATCCTTTGTCAAAATAAACAACTCCCCGATCAATGCATTTCACTCTTACGTGCAACGCACAGGCACCTTACTATAGATTAGTACGACCAAAAATTGAACTAACATTATATATAGTACGATAAATGATGATGCATGTCACCTAAAATTATATAATTGAAAATTATGTTCAAATACGAATCCAACGATATTGTTTTTGTTGACATGCACTAACATTTTGTCAGTTAAATCTTCAGTCAAATTCAATGGGGGACTAATAAACCACGACCGATGTAGTACAAGTGTAGAGGGCGGCGCTGCACGGGAGTCTCACCTCTCACCCCGCTCGTGGCGCGGCAGTAAAGCCGTCATATCACAAAACCCAACCACTCCCAGTAATAAGTGGCCTGGTAAAATAAACAGGCAAGCAACCATCACATCCCTCCGTCTTTTTTGCATTTCATCTCTCTGCATTTACTTTCTCCAGTTCATCTCGCACCCTCGATCCCTAGCTACCACTCCTAGGGCCAGTTCTTTTGGCGGCTTCCCCAGCTTTTCCCACAAGACTAGTCACAGTGGAGAGTAACAATAAGGCGCCTCACTCATTTATTTGGGCTTCTAAACTACTACTCCGTCCTGGTTTATTCCTCACCATTGTAATTTGTGCTAAATTTTGACCAAAGATTTAACTGGTTTATTCCTCACCATTGTAATCCCTCCGTCTAGGTGTGTAAGTCATCTTACGAAAACCAAATAATCCCAAAACACTTAGGCGCGGTGCATTAACTTCTACCTCGTTTCTTGTTTCTTGACATATCAACCAATAAGAGATAAAGAGTGTGCATGCTTTTAATGACTTGAGATATCAAACACGACATGCAAGGTTAGTTCATTGCATGCAATACTATTAATTAGCAAATAAACATTAACGTTTCTCGTTTTCTCCTCCTCCTTGGTCACGGTGCACAGCCTAAGATGACTTTCTCACCTAGACGGATGGAGTAGTGCATGTGACATGCACTAACATTTCATTAGTTAAATTTATGATCAAAATTTGACACAGATTACAATGGGGACCAATAAACCAGACGGAGGTAGTAGTTATGGGATTACTAATCTAGAAGCCTAAAAGAACTGGCCCATGGTACTCCTACTAGTAGTAGTACTCAAGTTGGAATTCAATTGCACGGCACAACTTGTTAGGCAAAAATTCGATCTGAGGTGTAGGAAGCGGTTTGGGAATTTGCATGCCTTTCCAACCAGTGAGATACTCCGTACAAAGTACGACAGAGAAATAACCACAGAGAAGGAAGCTAAAAGTAAATAATCAAACGAGCATTTTTGTGTTTGTTTTGCATTGAATCGTTTCACAAGCTTGACTAGTGCTGTTTTTCTACTTTTACAAAAACCGCATCGTAATGTTAAAACGTGCATTTGCACGTACATAAGTAATAGTAGTACTCCCTCCGTCTAGGTGTATAAGTCTTCCCTCCTTCTTGGTCACGGTGCACAACCAAAGATGACTTATTATCCTAGACAGAGGGAGTAGCACAGTCTGCAAGCATATATCAAGAGAGACGTGTAGTGTGATACTATATAGTAAAGTTTGTGCTATATGCACGTACTTGCAAAATGCGTAAGAATACACACGGTTTCAAAACTTTCCCTTTTACATACTTAATTAAGGACGCTAAAAATTCCTGAACGTTCGGGATTTATCATTTGCGTCCCAAAACTAATGAGATTGCCTTACGAAACAAAAATTATACTCCTCCTAAAAGCCACGACGCTCGCAGGAGCACTTGCGGCGCGCCACGAGTGCCCTGGTGCGCGACCGTTTCCCAGTGCGCCGACACAACGCCTCTTCCTCAGCCTCGCAACTCGCGAGGTGCTGATTGGCGGCTTGCCGGCGGGCGAGCGCGATCTCACTGCTGTGGTGATCCGGCGCCAACAGGTACTCCTCCTAGCTGGAAGCGTGCACCCGGTCCACGTACCACCAAGCGTAGATGAGGCGCTTGGGCCCGACTGCACTCAGGGCGTCGGCACGGGCGTCCTCCGCCACCCTCACGGCCCTCGCACGAGCCTTCTGCCAAAGAGCCAATTGCCTGACTCTCTCAGACGCGACATAGGCCTCCCAGGAAGCTTGTTCCGTGGTGAGCTTCTCTTCCTCGGCCTTCTTCTCCGCCTCTATTTTGGCGCGCTCTGCTGGAGGCAAAGCCTCCCACAAGGCGACATCCATTTCTTTCAAAAGCTCCTCAAGGCTGGGGGGGCTCGGCGGGCGGCGCGGCGTTCTCCTCGTAGCGGGGAGCCGACGCGTCCTCCGGCGCGCGTGCTGGCGAGATTGGGAACGCCGACGCGTCCACCTCGACGCGTCGCAGCGAGGAGCGGAACGCCAACGCATCCTCCTCGACTAGTGGCGGCGAGGAACGGAACGGCGACGCGTCGCGTCACGGCGAGGAGTGGAACGCCGACACGTCCTCCTGGACGAGTGGGGGCGAGGAACAGAACGGCGACGCGTCGCGTAGCGGAAAGGAGCGGAACACCGACGCGTTCTCCTCGACTAGTGGCGGCGAGGAACGGAACAACGACGCGTGACCGTCCGCGCGGTGCAGCGAGGGGCTCCTAGGGCTTGGGAGGGGCGATGCCATGGTGGTCGACGTGAGAGGGAGGGGGAGGAGATAGCGATGAACGTGAACGTGAGGGGGAGGAGATAGCGATGTCGTGGGAGGCGCAGTATTTATAGCGAGCAATGGCACACCTACGTAAGATATGGACTGAGCTACACTGACTTAACTGCAGGTCCAGTTGCGTCACTGACATGTGGGCCAGACCCCTGTTGGGCCCATATGCCAGTGACCCAATGTACCTGCAGTTAAGTAACAGCTATGTGGGCATATTTGTTGGAGTAAATTACGGGGGAGCGAAGGGGTGGAAATATTGCTGGTCACAACGGATTGGACGAGCGTGGGGGAAGGAGAGTCATGCATGCAGATTTTTTTCACACGGGGTGGAGTGGTGGGACCGTCGGAGGGAGAAGGAGAGTTTGGCAGGCATATTGTTTCCACACATGGAAAAGAAAAGATTTGGAGACGAACGGGCTTCCTGCAGGTATGGGGAACGGTGCATAATAAGTCATCTTGCATGCCGGGCTAGGTATAGTCTCAAGTCATTAAAAACATACACGCCCCACACATGTTCATATTTCAAGGTGCACTAAATTATTGCATGCGATGATTAAGGCTGGCCATAATGGTGGTATCTTAGCTGGTATCATGCACACCGGAATAGCAAACATGCTGATGTGGCAAAGAATTAAAGAAGAGAGGGGGGTTAGAGTAACTAGTGTTCATGCATGCATTGGTAAACACATTTTTTTGTGAAGAACGACAACACTAGTTGAGTACTTTTGCAGATTTCAAAAACTATTCCACCGCCTCTACTATCTTGCTAAGAGTAGGTGAAATTTTTGAATCGAGCCCTTTAAACTAGAAGGGAGGTAGTGGTACTCTAATAGCTAACCTTGTTGTGATGACAAGATAGGACATGGCACGCACCTGGACGGAGGAACTAGTCTGCATTGTGCATTTAAGTTTTGCCTGAAGTCAATGTACCTCTACTTTCACCAGACTTATAGAAAAATGTGTCAACATTCACAATGTCAAATCAATATTTTTACACTCATTATAAAACGTAGTTCTTATACTCATTATAATCAGTATTGTAGATATTGATATTTTTAGTATAAATTTGGTCGTGGATTTCATTGATGCTTGTCAAAGCATGGAGGAAGCGGAGCTTAGGGCTTGCATTGCGGTCTCTACATAGGTATTTCTCTTCATAATCCTGTAATTTTAGAGACTGATTGCGCTTTTGTGGTAGCGTCTCTTGCATCGGGGACTATGACAGGTCTGCTATGCGTGACTCAAGATGAAAGCATTGAGCATCTCGGTTGATCAACAATCTTCAATTGTCAAAGATTAGCCATTCGCCAATAAGGTGGCACACTTAATCGCTAAGTATAGCTTTGACAATAGATTAGATGGTATTCTTGTAAATAACGTACCGCCCTATGTGGTGAATATTGTATCGAATGAGTGTACTGGTGCGGCTGGTTAATTAATATAAGGTGGTGTTCAAAGAAAAAAGTATTAATTTGGTCAAACACTTTGCAAACGGTTGACGGGAGTATCATTCATGCGGAGTAGGAAAAAAATTGCTTGTCTAAAAAAAAGGCAAAAAATTGCTCATTTATAGCCGGTCGAAGTCTCAAAGGGCGCGACCGCGCGAGGGAGGCGAAGGTCGTGGGAGGCGCGACGTTTGACAGAATCAAGTGAAGTTACATCCACGCGCCGGCATGGCGTGCGAACAGGCAGAAGCTATACCGTCAGGCCTACGATATTGGTCTAGTAGACATGACATCTGGTGGGTCCCGCATAGTTCTCGAGAACTCTTTGGGGGCTTGTAGCCATTTATCCACCGAGCAAGCCAGCAACCCCACACCATTCGCACGCCCTACTCATCCCCGTCTTCTACCTTACAACAGTTCGCTCCCAGTCGTCCCGTCCTTTCACATTAGTTTGCTCCCAGTTTTTTTTGCGGGGTACAACAGTTCAACTTCTCCTAACCCTCCTCCAAAATCCATGGCCTCCCAAATCTCCATGGTCGCCGCTAAGTACTAGGTTAGAGCCATCACCGGCGATCAGTTCATCGTCATCTACACACGTGGATCTGAGATGGTGAAAGCATGGCTTGCTCGCTTCCTACGCATGTTCAACAGTTCAACTGATGAGTGGGTCGCTGGCTAGATGTTGAGTACACCACAGTCCTGGGACGAGAGAAGGATCTAAAGGACGAAGAGAGGAAGAAGCCCGCCATGATCCAGGTTTGCGTACATAACGTTTGCTTGGTCTACCACATATGCCATGCCGACGTTGAGTGCTAGGATTTTAAGAACTTCCTCAAGGACAAAAGAGTGAAATTCACATTCTTGAGGCTTTAAGAACGACAGGATGTCCTGCGTCGGATAGGTCTTGTTGTAGGCCAGCCCTTCGATCTCCGTAAGGCAAGCCCGGTGTCCTCCTCTCAACCTTCAATGTTGACCCTGGCAGCAGCCATGATTGATCCTTCGTACGCTAAACTGAAGAAACCTCATCACGAGTTTCATCATGCATGGGAGTTGAAGACATTAGATGAAGATCACATCCTGTATGTAGCAATGGATGCCTACCTTTGTTTAAATATCTACAAGGGTTGGATGAAGAAGCAGAGCCTAGTGTCCGGTTCAAGCAAAGAAGCATCAGTGAAGAGGAAGAGGAAGAGGGACGAGGACGAAGTCGAGGACGTGGATTCGGACTCCGAGTAGGTGGCACTGCCGTCGCTCATGCTGGTTCTACTGCAGTGTCAAGCGGACTAGTTGCTTAGTTTATTTTCAAGGGTGTGTTGTGCTGAGGCCCCAGTAGAACTATTGTTTGTGTTATTTCTCGTTATTTGAACTCTTTAGTATGTACAGTAGTACTAGTACTATGTCTTACTATTTTTCTTCTTGCAGTTGGTACTACTGCTCGTATCTTCGTGTTCCTACTGTACTTAATACGTTCGTACTAGTAGTATAATTTGGGTCAGTCGATTTGTGAAAGAAGTTCGACGGAGCGAAGGAAGAAGACGGAAGAAGAGGTGGAAGAAGCCCTTCTAGCCATCCATGTTGCATCAAATGTCTCACATTAGTCGACTGACCCAAATTGCTCCTTCAGATTGCAGGATCCACATGGCATTCAAGGTCTCGAAGGTAGATTCCGCGTCCGCACCCGGTTTGCGGGCTCGACACGTGCGTGACCGGCTTCCGCCGCGACAGCCACCATGCGCGCCTCCTCCGCGCGGGTGGAGACGACAATGACACGCTAGTTCCTCCTCGCCGGCGTGCTGGAGCACGCGCTCATCCTCCTCTTCGTACGCTGCATGCATAAACGCGGCTCACCAGCTGCTCATGTGCTTGGCAGCGGGGCGGCATCGCGAGGAGGGACTGCAGACGACGTGAGCGGGCGAGCCTTCGGCTTCATGGCCCAGGGATGGCGGCGACACGGCGGTGATGGGCGAGAATTTGTTGGCCGGAGCAGGCGGGCGCCGGCATGCGCAACGGCGGCGGCGACATATTGATGAGTGCACGTGTGGGAGCTTACTTTAGTTTTATATATAAGGTTGGTCAAACTTAAAAGAAAACCTTACTAGTACACATAAACATTAGACTTAGGCAGCGCTTTTATTAGTTAGTACCACAGCCACGATACGGAATCCTGTGCAAGCGCGTGAACCGCGGCCGCGCGGTCGATCGAACGGTGCGTCACCATGTCGCGCTCGAAGGACATCCACCGAACCTTTTTGTGTGTGTGAAAACAATCCTCGAATATTACTTAACTTTTTTTCCCTGTGAAAGTTCTTGACGCTGCAATATTTCCATATATTTGAATTTAGCTCCAGTTTGTGTTTATTTGGATTTGGACGTTTTAGGTGTGCCCTAGTTTTTTTTAATACTGATTTTGTGTGTGTGACTGAGAGAGAATGTGTGTATGTGTCCATATGTGTGTTGTGGCGGAAGGGCAATATGGAGATGGTGTGCGTGTGATACAGACATAGAGAGGTGTGAATGTGCAAATGATCATGCATGAGTGAGACATAGAAAGATGCCGATACGTTGTGTATACATGACAGAACGATCTTCTAGTTTACTTGTGTGTGTGTGTGTGTGTGTGTGAGAGAGAGAGAGAGAGAGAGAGGACCATCCGTAACACAACAACCATCTCTCTCGATTCGTCCGTCCCTCGCACGGTCGCATGCAACACATGCATCAACGTGCACATTTTGACACCCTCACCCGGCCCCTGCCCACCTCAAGGCCCGCACAATCTCTTTGTGAATACCCATTTCTCTCCTTAGGTTTGTTTTCTCTCAATATCTGACACACACACACACACACACACACACACACACACACACACACACACACACACACACACACACACACACACATGCAGCACAACACACACACACACTCCCCCGAGCACACAATTCATCCCCATCCAAGGTTATACGGCGACCACTCTCTCTTGTGCTTCTTTGCACCCCAACATGCACAACACCTCAATCTTCAAAGAGGGCATCGAGCAGATCGAAGACAGCGACCACACCGCGCTAGAGAATGCGGGGTCATTTGGAAGCAGGGTGATGTGACGACGGCTGACTGACTCCTCCCCCACCCTCTCTCTCTCTTGCACAAAATTACCAATCCCTCTCTCCCCCGCACAAAATTGTCAATCCCTCAACCCACGAGATCCTTCCCCTCTCGTCCATGTTTTTCCAGCTCTCTCATCAAACATGTTGTCTCTTCTCCTTCCACGTATACAGAATCCAGATGCACACACATCTCATGTATATTACATGTATCCATCTTTCTCACAACCCTAACTTCTTCCTCTCTCTTTCTCTCTCTATCTCTCTCTCTCTCTCTGTCTCGTTAGGTTTGTCTCCTACTCTCTCGTCCACATACATACAATCTTTCCCGCCCTATCTGCTCCATCTTCAAAAGCTCTCTCTGCACGTTTCATTCACACATTGGGATATGTCAAAATGTTGCTTCTATAATGGCTGAGGTAGAGTTATGGTTGTTTTTGTTGCATCCTACAAAGTAATAACTATGAAATACATTTAGATTCTCATTTGACTAGGATTATGTGAGTTTGAGCATGTTGTGAAGTACTATAGACCTTGTATACATCTTGGGATTCGACAATGATTGTAACTATTGAATTGTATAGACCATTACATTCAAGTCAATAGCCTAATATATTTATTTCACAATTTCAACAAATGATTAGTTCACTACAAACTAAGAAAACAAATGTGTACTCCTCCATTTTTATTTAAGTCCGCGATTAGCATTGGTCAAAGTCAAGTTTTGTAAACTCTCGAAAGCTTATAACAAAAATATTGACATATACAATAACAAATAAATACCATTAGATTCATTATTGAATGTACTTTCACATCATACATATTTTTTATGGTAAATGTTTATATTTTTCTATAAACTTGGTCAAACTTTAGGAAGTTTGACTTCGGTCAAACCTAATATGCAGAGTTTACTACTACTACTCGCTAGTTGCTTAGCGAATCACTCAACATGCCACACGGGAGTCCAAGTCACAAAATTTTGAGGTCGGCGGGAAAATCTCCAAATGACCCTGATTCGAGCGTGGGGAAGTTACCATCATAGCCTTCGAACAGGCCTACGGATGACGCTTGGTAGGGGGCTGTTTTCGTAACTTCAAGTTCACCCTACCCAGCCAACCCCACCCTAGCACCCAGAGTAGTACACCTGAATACTCCCCATTTTCTATCCCCACCGCAAAATAGACTTCTCCACGGCACCGCAGCCTTCGTGCTCCTCCCCTTTACATCGGCGCACTCGTCCACCGCAGCGCATCCGCCTCATCGATGACCTCGTACGCCGCACTGGAGCCGGTCCACCGTCGTCGTCGTACACGGAGCCTCTTCCCCGGCATCGTCTTCCACGGTCTCGGATCTGCTTCCCGGTAGCCGACGCTAAGCACAGAAGTACCATTGTCGTGGACAATGAACTGACTCCCGTTGCCGACCATGACTCACAGAGGCCACTGCGACCATCGTTCTCCTCCTCGATTGGTAATGTGTGTATTGAATCACTTAGCAGTACATGTGCAGTTCCAATTTTGTTCATACCTACCCTTCAAATTTCCTGGGTGCTATTGTTCCCGTAAAAGTAATTTCCTGGGTGCTATTGTTCTCTAGTATCTACTTCTCGATCTCAGCACTGTAAACGCTTTTTTAAAGCGCCGCACATTGCGATTCTGTTGAAGATGCTCTAACATGGCAGACGAGTGCTTTAATGTTGCCCACAAGATGCGCGAGTATTACTAGTAATATATTTTTCTTGCCATGTTGAGATTTTAAAACCACGAGTGCGAACATGCAGAGGAGCAATGAAGACCAAACACGGGATATTCAGGACATCTTCAAGGAGCATGGCAAGTTAAAGAGGAGCTGCACCTAACCTGTAAAACGAGCTTTGGTAAGTAACACCCTTTCAATTACTTTCGTGTAGCCTCGTGTTCTTGATGTGTATATGTTGTAGTTTCTGTTTCTCTTAAGCGTGGTGTTCTTCGATGTGTAATAAGAAGAGTCTTAATCATCCTAATGCTTTCGTTTTTAGCTTGATGTAGGAAGTGGGTGTTCTCACCTTGTAGTCTGTTTTTATTTTTATTTTTCCTTTTGAATTCACTTCTCCGAGTTCTATTTATTTGGCTTCTACTAAATGGATATAGGTTGCTCTGAGTATTGATCTAAAAAAAGAAGTAACTTCATGTCAGGATGCAGTTCCTGCGAGGAGGGAAGTATGGTCAACCTCGAGATCATGTTTCCAAAATGAGGTTGGATTACACACAAGGTGCCAGTTCCCTAATGATGCTGGATTAGACACAAGGTGCAAATTCGCAGATGATGCTGGATTACACAAGCAGGGGGGAGTTGTCAGCTGTTCGTGTCCTCGTGGCATTAGTAAAGGCTGAAAGAAAGCGTGCAGCAGTCCTTGAGAATGTAGCTGATTCCTGAAGAAGCGAAAAGAGCAATCAGATGCTCTCTTCACCCAAGCCAAAGAAGAGATGGAAGAAGCCAGAAATAAGCTAGCAGAGGCAGAGCAAGCAAGGCGTCTCCTGCTATCTAAAACTGTTGTCAATACAAAATTTCCTTCATAATATCTAGGTTCAAATGTTTATCCAATCGGCATGCTCATTGTGATGTCCGTGCATCTACTTGATGTGGCACAAAATGTTTTTTGGGTCATGTAATAACAGCAATTACTTTCCAAACAATAATGCATTTAAGCATTGGACATGGTATAGTTCACGCATAAGCCCGACATTCCAAGTTCAACTTCCACATCAAACTCATGTTCACAGATATATCGCACATTCATACATAATGTCCACAACCATGATTCACTTCAAAGCCAAAAAAATGTGAGGAGAGTTATAAATAAAGAAAATCCTCTACTAGTTCCTGCTACGGTCACGAGCACAACAAGTCAAGACCATGCGTAAATTAATTATATTTTAGTCATTTTTGTGTTCTAAAATGCCTACAGCTCATGGAAGGATGTGTTGCTGGCACACGCGTGATTCAATGAAGGCAAAGGGGCAGTCTTAAGCTGGTTGCACGCGGCGAGGAGGCGTGCTCACACGGGCTGCAGACAAGTCTGGCCCTCTTGGCCGGTCGCCAGTTCTATGCCTGCGCTATGAGAGGTCGCGTCCGTGTCAGAGCAATCACTCCCTCCAGTCCTTTTTTGTTTGGGTATAACAAAATCTCGTTTTCCATTCACATTTTACAAGTAAAATTCATGGACAAACTTTGACCCAAAGTACGATGGGGACTAGTAAACCGAATGGAGGTAGTAGTTTTTTAATCAAAGAAGGGTTTCTTCCGATTTTCATCTTGAAAACCAGCATCTAAATCTAAACCGTAGTATTTGCCCTAGAACTACCAGGTTCAACATCTCGCAACATAGACCCATACAACCTCCATCGCAAAAAAAAAAACCATACAACCATACGCCAAGGAGGTACGTAGTACTATGAATTCCATTTTCGCTCCATACCAATCGTTCTAAAAACTACTTACTACTTATAACGCGCCATTGAAAATCGGAACTCTTAACCCCGCTATAAAACGATATTTTAAACGTGGCTACTCGATCTATGGCAACTGGAGAGCCACCGCGCTCCAAGTCGTTCACCTGTGGTCTCGACCATCAACTCCTATGGATCAAATTATCACGCGAGCTGACTATTCCTACAAAGGTGCTCCACCACGTACCCGGTACCCGCGAATGCAGCAATCGTGCATCTAGGGTTTTAGGGTTTATTTGTTAACGTCGCCTTTACATAACACTCATGTGTGCGAGACAGCGAGAGGCCGACTGCATGCGTGCGCCTCTTCTCTTCGTATATGTACTCCACCGTTTGTCTGGTGTCCAAAAAATTATAATAACTACTAGCAATGTGCCAATGCGTTGCCACACGATCAAAGTAGATTAATACATATTCACCAATTTGATAGAAAAAAGTCTAGTTTTGAAATCGATATCACTAAAAATATGTTATGTTTCACTCAAAATATATTCCTTTGGCGGTTTTGATGAGATAAGGGAGGAATGTTGTTGGTTTAAAGATTCGAGAAGTGGTATATGTCTAATTTCTACTCTTACTAGCAAGATGCCCGTGCGTTGCACGGAACATCAAGATCTTGTGGGAGAAAAGGATGAATGAGGGAAGACCTTACCTGCAAATGTGGTGAAGAGTGCGGGTAAATTGCCATATTTTCCTTCCTATCCGTCAGATATAAATCGGACGACCTACATTGCAGGATGGCAGGCCCACCATCATCACCAACTCTATTTTTTATCCCTACTCTTGTAAAAAGCATTGTCGGTGATGATCGTGTGCCTGCCATCCTGCAATATAGTCCGTCCGATCTATATCTGACGGATAGGAAGGAAACTATGGCAATTTTGCAAAAAGATACCCACACCCTCTCCACATTTGCAAATAAGGCCTTCCCTCGTTCATCCTTTTCCCCCACAAGATAAACTACTCATACAAATGCATCTTGATGTTCCGTGCAACGCATGGGCATCTTGCTAGTTGTTGCAAAAAGCCCATGTGTGTGTGAGAGAGAGGGAGAGTGGAGGAGGACGGAGTGCATGTGTGACAAAGACACAAGGAGTGTGTGTGCGATAGGTATCGGCTTAAAATGAGGCGATAGTGTGTGTGTGCACGATCGAGAGGGCGTGTCTCAAGAAGGGAAGAAAAATCTACATAGATACAAGGAGCGGGAGAGAGACATGTATGCGATGGTGGAAGCACGAGTGTGCGGGTGTATAAACCTATCTAAAGGCTAGCTAGTTGATAAATGTTTGTGAGAGAAATACGAGTCCGGGTGCGGAAGCGAGAGTTTTGTGTGTGTGTGTGAGAGAGAGAGAGACGGTAGTCGGGAAGGGGAGTGGAAGCAGGAGTTGTGTGTGTGTCTGTGAGAGAGAGAGAGGAGACGGTAGTCGGGGTTGTATGATAGGTAAACAAATGAATAATGTCAGTCTGGGATGAAGACGAAATGGAGACCGCAACAAATGTTGTGTCTACAGGAGAGAGAGAGAGAGTAATTTTTAGTGGTATGAGTCATATGTAGAGACATATAGGGTGTGTGAGAGAATCCCATAGAGAGAAAGACAAAGTGAAAGACGAGTGGAGACTGTGTGTGTGGCGGTGAAAAAGAAAGCTTAGGTACCGAGTGATACCAGAGAACAATAGAGACGTGAGAGATAATGCCATTTGTAAAATCCAAATTGATGGATACAACCTTATGAATCTAAGATCATGCCATTTGTAAACCATATTTATGTATAAATGGTGTTGTGCTTTTGAAAGTATATATAAAAAAATGATGTATATAGAATGTAATTCCAATTGAAAATGGATCCCGCCCGAAAAAAATAGAATACAAACGGGATTCCAATTGAGTTGGCACGGTAAACGTGCACTCTGCAAAATTTGAACGAAGCGGGGAAAGTCGCAGTAACCGCCTGAAACCAAAATCTGCGAGATGGAAATCACTACTGCCTATCCCTGCCATGCAAAGCCTATCTGCTGGATTTCTATAGGTTTCGATAGGGGTAGGTTTGTAATTTCACCCAAACGTGACGTAACCGCCTCTCACCCGGATTCATACACGGTGCGCGCCGAAACACAGTGTGTCCTCGGCCGAAATCGACTCCCTCCCCGATTCATATTCATACATGGTGGGCGCCAAAAACAAACTCTTGTCGGCAAATATTCGGTGTATGCGAGATTACCGCCCTATCCCAACCGACTAATGTTGCTGTGATGTAATAGAAATTTGAAACAGGGGCTAAGTTTGTAAATTTCCTCGCATTTGAGACAAGCGCGCCCTGAATACATGGTTCCCCCTTCCTCTCTACCTCCCTTTTCCCCATTCGTACTCCGTGGGCGCTAAAACACCCTCTCCACCCAACCCTCCTCCGTCCCCCGCTGTCCGCCACCCCATCCACCACCGTCCTCCTCCACCATGCCGTAGCTGATACCCCGAAGCCGCCGTCCATTACAAGAGATCGACCTCTCTCATCCACGGCTTCGGACCGGGATCCTTGCATCCCGTCCTCTCGCTTCATCCCCGCCGTCGTCCACCTTGTCGGCGCCGCTCCTACGACCGTCTCGTCCACCACGCCCCGCCGCCACCGTCTACCCTCCTAGATCTGCTTCCACGCCGTCGATAGCCATTGCTACCGCAGCACCGTCAAATTCTCAGCGAGATCGTGCACGGCGCCGCACTGTAGGCGGTCTTGTTTAGATGTCTGCTCAACTTATTTATCGCAGCAAGAAAATAGATCGCCACCGCTTTACTCGATTTCTTGTCTTGGTTGCGGTTGCCTTTGTCCGGTTTGCACCTTCAGATCCGCCATGGCACGCTCAACACTATACTCCCAATGCTTATGGTTTTCCCTTTATATTCCACACTAGTTAAATCACAGAGACTAAATTTGTAAATTGGGTCACAATTTTCATAGCTCACGGAGTTCGCGGTCGATCGAAGGGCTCGGGTGGTTGTGGGGCCTCGCCGAACTAAAAAACTCAACGCGGTGGGGGTTGGAGCGGGGTGGGGGTAGGGGTGGCAGAGGAACACAAAGGGTGGGGGCGGTGGTCCAGCTGGTGGCCCGTCGCGTGTTCTCAGATGGGAAGAATCGAGACGAGGAAGAAGAAGGGTTAGGAGACGAGGATCTTCATCCAACCGCCTTGAAATGGTCGAGAGACAGCTGGGAGTTGCATTCTTAATGCGCCTGTTCATCATGTGTGGCACTTTGCACAACCAACATTTTATTATCCAAAATATGCTTGCTCTTCTTTACCATGTTCCTCTTCCGTTCTTCTTTAATATGTACTCTCTCTGTTCCTAAATACAAGTCTTTGTATAGATTCCACCATGGACTACATATGGAGCAAAATGAGTGAATCTACACTCTAAAATGTATCTGGATACATCTATATGTGATCCGTAGTGGAAATCTCTACCAAGACTTATATTTTGGAACGGAGGGAGTATGATAGTAGTACAGTATGTTCCTTGTATTGAAGATGAGCAGGGACATTTGCAGTGTAGAGGTCTATACGGTCGGTTGTGATGGACACTTTGAGCCTCTTTGATTCGTAGGATCTTGTAAACATAGGAATAGGATTTGTAGTGGCCTGCCCACTTGAATCATATAAGAATAGCAAGGAAATGCGGGGAGCTGTGTCGCCTTTGAGAGTTACAATGATACTAACAGTACCGCACCTTCACTTGAAGAGAGCTGGTATTCGAATCCTTTCTAGCCGTACCGGCAATACTAGCACATATATTCCAACAAGTTCCACTTTGCTGATTTTACTCTGATGCTTAAGGTTTTCCCGTTATATCTACACTATGATCTGTGTAGCTGCTTTGTGTCGCACTAGCAGCAGTCCACTCTTGAAGCTAAACACTGCATTGACTTACAAAATTGGCACCAAGGCATTGAGTGCCATTCTGGATGCAATGAAACTCATACGCTCCCCACCTGTTGATTCTTGTTCGAATATGATCCTAATGACTATTCTAACCTCGAGGAGTCAAAGGCGGATGGCCTGTCCTGTTCACCCATCAAGGTGCTGTTCTAATTTGGCAATGTTTTATTGAATGCGGTATCTTGCATATGTTGTCTTGCATTTCTTCTACTTTGTTGCACCGCCATCTGCTTAGTTTACTCATCATATATGTCGATATGCCATGCCCATCCATTATCAATACATATTCCATTTGTCATCATACCATGTTTTTTCACTCAAATGCTGTTCTTGTGCATCAGACATCAAAAAGGAAGAGGGTGATTGCGAACCTGAAGGAGCACCAAAGAAAGTCCTTGAAAACGTGGTGGTGCCGGAGAAATCGACAAAGACCCCACTTATATTGGTTGTACAACCAAGGACACAAAACATAGGATCGACTCCAAAAACTGTACCCATACTTCACTGGCCACACCACTAGTGTAACACCCTGGATGTTAACTTCCCCTTTTGGGCAATATATCAATTTGACCTCATCCAATTCTTGTGGGTTCTTGTCATGCTTGGCCTCTTTGGTTATGTTGGGTTTTTCTTTTTCTTGTGTTGCTCCTTTTGCCATATTGCATTTGTGCCTCTTGTCATATTGCTTTCCCTTCTTATCATGTGATTGTGGTGTTCCCTTGCATGTCATGTGGTTGTGGTTTTCCCTTGCATGTCATGTGGTTGCATGTGCCATTCCTATTTGCATTACCATCCCCTCCTTCCCTCTACTTCTTTCCTTTTCAAATGCCATATAATTCCCTCCTTCAATTAATGTTCATCTTCTCCCTAATAATCTTGCTTGTTGCACTAAAACTCCCTGCCAAATAATCTCCTCATTTGAAGTTGTTATGGTCAGGTTCAAAAATGGCACAAGTTTGAAATATTTTCAAACTTGCATTATTTTTCTACCTTTAAAAATGTCCATTACAATTTATTTAAATTGTGGAGAATTCCAGGAGTGTGGGGATATTTTCCTTTCACTAAAAATCTTTTCATTTCTCCTGTACTTTCTTTCTCTTCCTTTTATTTTTGAAAAGGAAAAGAGGAAGGAGGCAGCAGCAGCAGCAGGGCAGCCCAGCAGCTCCTCTCCACCTGGGCCCCGGCCTCCCCGAGCCGGCCCAGTTTCTCCTCAGCCCGCAGCGCGAGGGAGCGCGCCAGCCCGCTCCAGTTCCCTCTCCTCCTGCCTTCGCTCACCCGCGCCCGCTCTTACCCCCGCTGGATTCCGCCCACGTGGCAGCGCCGGCCCCGCCTGGCAGCGACCGCCCGTTGCTTCTCACCCACCTTTCCCTCTCCTCTCGCAGCGCCATGGGGACCCCGAGCTCGGAGAGCACGAGCTCGTCCTCGTCACCTAGCCCCCTTCTTATCCCCCTCCGCGGCAAATCGAGCCTAGGGTTTCCCCTCTCCCTCTCGCCGCCGCCGCCAGGTAAGCGGATCCCCAAGATCGCCGCCACGCTCGGTCCCGAGCGCATCTGAGGGCGTGACCTCGTCGCCGGCGCGCTCTCCGGCCACCACGACCCGGCGGCCCTTGTCCATCTCCTTCCTCGTCGTCGTCTACGACCGCGACGTCGACTACGGAGGCCCGGTTCGCCAAGTCCGACGACGCCCTGTACCTGTCTTCCTCTCGGTCAGAGTTCCCGCCGAAGTTCAGAGCTCGATCTCGTCGCCGTCAGCCCGCCTCCGTCGCCGATCCTTTGTCTTAGGGTAAGGAGGTATAAACCCCTTCCTCCCTGACCCTTCTTGTCGTCGATGGTTCTCCGTAGCGTAGGTCCGGTCCTTGTTCGTGCCGCGCCCGGCGTGCTCCGGCGTGGTGTAGTTTGTTTGGGTTCAGGGTAGTGTCACCGCGCGGAGTTACTCCGATTCCCGCTCGGGTTCGTCACTTCTTGTTCCTGTGGTGTCTTCCGTGTGCACCCAGTCTTCCGAGGGCGCAGAGTCCCCAGCAGCCGCCCTTGATTGCAGTTGCCTCGCCCGGCATCGTCGGCGTCCGTTCTTCGATTTGGATCGGGGCCTAGGAGTTATGTCAAGTAGCCTTCTTCCCGCTTTCTACCAGATCCCTTCCTAGCCGAGCTGGTCGACTCCCGCTCTCCCATCATGGCGACTGGTTCGAACCCAGCGCGCCACTCCCCTTTATTTTGTTGTTTTTCGCTCCTCCGCCTTGGCTCTGCAGCAGCAGTAGTTAAGGACCCGAGCCCTTCTTCTGTCGGTCTCCAGCGCTAGCCCGGTGGTAGCAGTGCGGATTCCACCGGGAGACCGGGTTCAATCCCCGGGCTCTTTTTTTCCCCCTTTAAACCTGTTTCACCCCTGTCTCTATGACAAGGGGCCATCTTGTCGACCTCTCAGCACCCTCCTCCATGCATATTTTTTTTCCCTTTCCATTTCCAGCCTTTGTCAGATCATTTCTGTTTTAGGCAAGTCCAAATCTGACATTTCAAATCTGAAATTGCCAATTCATCAACTTCCTTATTAGGCAGGTTTTAACTTATTGATTTTGTGATGATTTTTCTACTGCAACCCTAACATATTATATATGTTTTTGGGGTAGAAAAATCCCACCAATTCAGTGGTGGCAATAGTTTTTGCGTTTGGGCAAGTTTGTGATCATGTCTTTTGCATCATGGTTATGTGTTGTTTTCATGGGCATATCTATTTGTATCATGCTATGATGTAGTTTGCACACATGCATGGCTTTGTTTCTTCATGCTGTTATCGTAGGTTTCTCACCATTCTTATTCTGCCCGTCATATTCAACCCGTGCATCCGTTTCCGGTGATCTCTATATCGATTTCTACCGAAATCATCTCATCTTTCCGATGGCATACTTGGTTTGCCAAGATGATGCCTAGTTTTCCATTTACCTTCCGGAGTGCACATACGCTTTGCATATCACTTCCCGCATATCATGTCATGCTGCATCATGTTGATTGTGCATTGCACCGTGATTTATTGTGGTTCCTTGTTTTGTTGTTGCTTTGGGTAGAGCCGGGAGACGAGAACGCTTACGAGGATCCTGTTGAGAACGTTTTCGAGGATCAAGCTTTCGACAACTCGAGAACATTGCGTGCAAGATGATCATACCCTCGAAATCACTTCTATCTTTGCTATGCTAGTTGCTCGCTCTTTTGCTATGCCTATGCTGCGATGCCTACCACTTGCTATATCATGCCACCCATATTGCCATGTCAGCTCTAACCATCCTTTCCTAGCAAACCGTTGATTGGCTATGTTACCGCTTTGCTCAGCCCTCTTATAGCGTTGTTAGTTGCAGGTGAAGCTGAAAGTTGTTCCTTGTTGGAACATGGAGTGTTGTTCCTCTTTGGAACATGTTTTACTTGTTGGGGATATCACAATATATGAATATATCTGCTATAATTTAATGCATCTATATACTTGGTAAAGGGTGGAAGGCTCGGCCTTATGCCCGTGTTTTGTTCCACTTTGCCACCTAGTTTCCGTCATACCGTGTTATGTTCCTTGATTTTATGCTCCTACACGGTTGGGTGATTTATGGGACCCCTTGACAGTTCGCTTTGAATAAGACTCGCCCAGAAGGCCCAACATTGGTTTTACCATTTGCCACCTAAGCCTTTTCCCCGGTTTTCGCGAGCCCGAGGGTCATCTTTATTTTAACCCCCCTCGGACCAAGTGTTCCTTCGAAAGGCCGAACCGAAACCGAGCTTCTTGAGGCCACCTTGGGGCAACTCGAGGGTTGGTTTTACTCGTAGTCTGTCTCATCCGGATGTGCCCCGAGAACGAGATATGTGCAGCTCCTATCGGGATTTGTCGGCACAACCGGTGGCTTTGCTGGTCTTGTTTTATTGTCGAAATGTCTTGTAGTCCGGGATTCGAGATTGATCGGGTCTTCCCAGAGAAGGAATAATCCTTCGTTGACCGTGAGAGCTTATAATGGGCTAAGTTGGGACACCCTGCAGGTAATATCTTTCAAAGCCGTGCCCGCGGTTATGAGGCGATGGGAATTTGTTAATGTCCGTTGTAGATAACCCAAAGTTGACCTCATTTAAAATACACATCAACAAGCGTGTGTAACCGTGATGGTCTCTTCTCGGGGTCCGGAAGTGAACACGGTGTTGGAGTTATGTCTGACGTAAGTAGTTCAGGATCACTTCTTGATCACTACTAGTTTCACGACCGTGCTTTGCTTCTCTTCTCGCTCTCTTTTGCGATGTAGCCACCATATATGCTAGTCGCTTGCTGCAGCTCCACTTGAATACTATATCCTTCCTAAAGCTTAAATAGTCTTGATCTCGCGGGTGTGAGATTGCTGAGTCCCCGTGACTCACAGATACTTCCAAACACAGTTGCGAGTTCCATGAGGCCAGTCGAGATGATTCCACCGAGCTCAAGTGGGAGTTCGACGAGGAACGTGGTCGTTACTATGTGTCGCTTTCAGATGATCGAGAGTGGTGCCCAGTTGGGACGATTCGGGGATCTGTGTTAGCATTGGGGTATCTTCTTTTATTTTGGTTCCGTAGTCGGACCTTGAGTGTACTCAATGATGTATGTTTAATTATGTACTTGTGTGGCGTGGCGATTGTAAGCCAACTATGTATCTTTCCTTAATTGTTACATGGGTTGTGTGAAGATTACCTCACTTGCGACATTGCTTTCAATGCGGTTATGCCTCTAAGTCGTGCCTCGACACGTGGGAGATATAGCCGCATCGGGGCGCTATAAGTTGGTAATCGAGCCTTCCCGACTTAGGAGCCCCTACTAGATTGTTTGTCGACGTTGTTGAGTCTAGAATGGAAAATGTTTTGGGTCTTAGGATTATATATATCGGAGAGTAGGATTCTTTTACTTCCCAGTCCTTCGCGCGCTCGGTGAGGTATCCCGACGTAGAGTTTTGACTCTTCTCTTCTCAAATTTCACTAAAAAATTTTTTAGGATCACGTGGGTATCTTGGAATCGTTCGATGGTTTTGTGACGAGAACATTGTTCTTGGTGCCTCCCGACATTTAGGGGTTGTGGCGGTGTCCCGGGAGTTGAGCTCCGAGGTGTTGTCGCCACAATTTTATCGTTGCGATTCGAATACCGAGTTTTGCCGACATCAAATCTCTTTTGTGCGCTTGTTGGTGAGATAACCCCGATAGCCCAATCTTCGTGGCGAAAAGGGAGTATTGCCATGACTTGCATAACGGATGTTTTTCAAGGTCGAGGTACACGATTTCCGAGGATTTCTTGGTTATGTGTTGACGGATGGATACACCGGATCTAGGTATTGTTAGTTTGGGTGATATATTTTGTGTCCCCGTATCCCCAACACCAGATTGCATAACCGAAAGTTTCGGAGTTTATAGGTGGGAATTCTAGTAGCTTACGGGATATTCTTTCCGACGGATGTATGATTTGAGATTAGGGTTCAACGCTCAGTGGTCCGCCCATTCACGGTCGATTCTGTGGTCGCGAGACGCCTTAAAGAATCCTTGGCTATGCTGATTCGGGACGCCTTGTTAGTCATTCGTGACGTCCGCTATACGTCGTGTCCGTGTGGGCCCCACCACTAACACTTTGAGCGAAATCTCTATCATGTGTTTGTTCCGGCTCATTCTAGAAGCCAACCTTTTGTTTTCAGTTGTGATATTCGATTTGTTCCTAAGACAGATGTTGTTTCCATATCTTTATCTAAGTGGCTTCTCACCTTAATGGATGTGTGATGATTAACTTTGGAATTCATTCGTTCATTCTTGTTCGGATGTTTTTTTGTGAAGACTATATGTTGCAATTTCTATCCGTTGATTCTACTTATCATTTGTCTATCAAAGGACTAACGGATGTCACCCTCTTCAGGATGGCTCCGCCAACGCGTCTGAATCCGGATCGCAATGATGGGGATCAATCGAATCCTCCACCTCCACCTCCACCTCCGCCTCCGAGGCCCGGCAAGCTATTATGGCAGCCACCAATGCCAATGCTCGATGATTTTGCAGCTCTTGCAAGAACGCATCAGGGCAAGGCAATCAAGGCAATCAAGGTCAAGGCAACAATCAGCCACACTTTGCTACTCTCGATCGGTTTCTCGCTAATCAGCCAAGTCTTTCGCTTTACGTGTTGAGGCAACAGACGCCGATGATTGGTTAGTGGATATCTGCAAGCACTTTGATCAGTAGCAATGTCGGACCGAGGACTTTGTCAAGTTTGCATCGCTCCAACTCAAGGATCAAGCTGCTGAGTGGTTCCAGAATACAAAGATTCCAGAGGAGGTCGTGTCATTACAGGATGAGTTCCGCGTGATTTCCGAGCTCATCACATTCAAGAGTGTTGTTGAGAGCAAGCGTGAGGAGTTCCGCAATCTCAAGCAGGGCACCTTGTCTGCCTATCAATACAATATCCAGTTCGAAGCTCGCTCGCTTTGCTAAGCAAGATGTACCGATGAAAGGAGTATGATCTATCGGTTCAGGGTGGTCCGAGAGAAGATCTGCAATTACCTCTTGTGCTGTTTGAGCGGATAAGTATGATGATTTCTACAACATGGCACTCAAGCAAGAAGCAGCACAGCTCAAATGCGAGGCTTCTAAGAAGAGAATCGGGACGCAGTTCAGTCCTCCTCGTCCTCTCAAGTGGCAGCCAAGCAGCAAAGTTTTATCTGCCCCTCCTCCGTTCCACACCTTACCAAAGAAGAACTCAGGTGGCCGTGGATCTTCCCACCCACCCAACCCAAGCTATCGTAACAAGTCTAATTCTCAAGCTCCAAGGTCAAGTGCTCCTTACCACCGTCCGCTTTACGAGGTCACTTGCAACAAGTGTCGCAGAAGGGTCACTATGCTAACAAGTGCTTCAACCAGAGGCGTCTTCCGCCTCCTCCTCCGTGAAATCTTCCAGCAATGCAAAGGGGTCAAGCATAATCCAAAGTTTGCAAAGGTCAATATGATGAATGCAGCTCAAGCAGAGGATTCTTCTGATGTGATCATGGGTAATCTCTCAGTTAATGATATTCCTGCAAAAGTCTTATTTGATACTTGGTGCATCGCATTCTTTCATGTCATATCCTTTTGCATCAAGCACAATTTTGATACTGAGGCATTACCTCAAGCTATGCAAGTTATTTCTCCGGCAAGCGCTTTGAGATCTACCATGTTGGTTCCAATGTCGGTATCAAGATGGGGATTATAGATTTCTGCTAAACCAATTGTTCTCGGTGACTCGGATATTGATCTTATTCTCGAATGGATCGGCTTTATCAGACAAAGCTCAGATTGATTGTGCTGCCGGGAAATTCATTTGACTCATTCTTCTAATGATGTGATCATTTATGCCTCTCGTGATGAAACTATTCGGTTGTTTTCTCTCAATGAGAAGGGCGAATTGAATGCCATCTCTCGATTCCATCGCTTGTGAGTACCAAGATGTCTTTCCGTAAGAGCTTCCGGTATGCCTCCTCATCGGCCGCTTGAGTTCGTTATCGATCTTGAGCCCGCATCAACCCGCTTTGCAAGCGCCCATACAAGCTTGGACCTGATGAGCTGAGGGAATTGAAGAAGCAGCTCGATGAACAAGAGCGTCTGGTTTGATCGGACCGAGTTCATCTCCTTGGGGTTGTGGTGTTCTTTTGTCCGAAGAAGGATGGCTCGGACCGACTTTGTGTGTCGACATCATCCATTGAATAAGAAGACAATCAAGAACAAGTATCCACTTCCCAACATCAATGAGCTTTTCGAGCAACTCAAAGGTGCTACAAGTTGTTCTCTAAGCTTGACCTTCGTATGGGGTATCATCGATTCGCATTCGTGAACAAGATATTCCCAAGACAGATTCGAAACAAGCTTTGGTTCTTATGAATATACTTGTCATGTCTTTCGCCTCGCCAATGCTCCTCCGACTTTCTCTCGGATGATGAACTTCATATTCAATCCCTACACCAATGAATTCGCCTTGGTCTATCTTGATGATATCTTGGTCTTCCCAAGAATAAGAAGGATCATGCCAAACATTTGCGATTGGTGCTAGACAAGCTCAGAGAGTACCAATTCTATGCTAAGTTCTCCAAATGTGAATTCTGGATTGATGAAGTGCTTTATCTTGGTCATATCATCTCTGCCAAGGGCATCGCTGTTGATCCCGAGAAGGTGTCCGCAATTGTCAATTGGGAACCTCCTCAGAATGTCAAGCAGCTCCGCAGCTTTCTTGGTCTTGCAAGCTATTGCCGAAGATTCGTTGAGAACTTCTCCAAGATTGCAAAGCCTCTTTCCAACCTTCTTCAGAAGCAGGTGAAGTATGTCTGGTCTCCCGAGTGTGACGTTGCTTTCAAGACCCTCAAAGAGAAACTCGTCACAGCTCCTGTTCTGACTCCTCCTGATGAATCCAAGCCTTATGAAGTGTTCTGTGATGCTTCCCTTCAAGGTCTCGGTGCTGTGTTAATGCAAGAGAAGAGAGTTGTGGCTTATACCTCTCGCTAGTTGAAGCCCAACGAGAAGAACTACCCCACTCACGATCTTGAGTTGGCGGCAGCTTGTCCATGCATTGATTACGTGGAGACATCTCTTGTTGGGAAGGAAAGTGGACATTTTCACCGATCACAAGAGTCTCAAGTACATCTTCACTCAGCCCAACCTCAACCTCAGTGCAGACTCGATGGGTCGAAATGATTCAAGAGTACAACCCAAGTATTGAGTATACTCCGCAAAGCCAATGTCATTGCAGACGCTTTGAGCAGAAAGCCTCATCGCAACAGCCTAATCCTCAAGCCTTTTCACCGGATCTCGTGAATCTTTCCGCAAGCTGAATCTTCAAGTTGTTCCTCAAGGCTTTCTTGCCAACCTCATAGTCTCTCCTACTTTGGAAGATCAGATTCGTGAGGCTCAACTTCGGATACCATGGTGAAGAAAGTGAAACGTGGTATCGACAAGGGCATTTCAAGTACAAGTGCTTCCATGTTGATGACAAAGACACTCTGTTCTTTGAGGACCGGATTGTGGTTCCTAAGGGTGATCTGAGAAAAGTCATTATGAACGAGGCTCACAATTCGCTTCTATCCATTCATCCCGAAGTACGAAGATGTACCATGACCTCAAGCAGTCATATTGGTGGACTCGAATGAAGCGAGAGATTGCTCAATTCGTGAATGAGTGTGATGTCTGCAGAAGAGTGAAAGGTAACACCAAAGACCAGCTGGTCTCCTTCAACCTCTTGCTATTCCTGAATGGAAGTTTGATCATATTGAAATGGACTTCGTGACTGGTTTTCCAAAGTCCAAGCGTGGAAATGATGCTATCTTCGTTGTCATTGACAAGCTTACTAAAGTGGCTCATTTTCTTCCTATCAAAGAATCCATCAATGCAGCTCAGTTGGCAGAGCTATACACCTCCAGGATTGTATCTTTGCACGGCATTCCTCAAGTGATCTCTTCAGACCGTGGCAGCATCTTTACCTCCAAGTTTTGGGAGTCTTTTCGAAGGCCATGGGCACCAACATTCGCTTTCAAAGACAGCTTTCCATCCTCAAACAAGTGGCCAAGTTGAGCGAGTTAATCAAATTCTTGAAGATATGCTCGGGGCTTGTGTCATTTCTTTCGGTATGAAGTGGGAAGATTGTCTTCCTTATGCCGAAGTTCTCTTACAACAACAGCTTCCAAGCGAGTTCGGCAAGGCCCCATTCGAAATTCTCTATGGCGTAAAGTGCCGTACTCCTCTCAATTGGTCCGAGACAGTGAACGCCAACTTCTTGGCAATGACTTGATCACGTATGTAAGAAATGTGCAAGGTCATTCGTGAGAATCTCAAAGCCGCATAATCGCGCCTAAAAGAGCTATTATGATGATAAGCACCGTGATGTGACTTTTGAAATCGGAGACCATGTCTACCTCCGCGTCTCCAATGAAAGGTACTGCCGCCCGGTATCAAAGGGAAGCTTGCCCCTAGATACGTGGGTCCTTTCAAGATCATTGGGAAAAGAGGCGATCTCGCCTATCAACTTGAGCTTCCTTCCAACTTTGCAAATGTGCACGATGTGTTTCACGTGTCACAGCTTCGCAAGTGCTTCAAGGCTCCTGAACGCACTATCAACTTCGAAGAGATTGACCTTCAAGAAGATCTCTCTTATCGTGAGCACCCGCTGCTATTCTTGAAGAAACCGAGCGCAAGACTCGCAACAAGTCAATCAAATTCCTGAAAGTGAAGTGGTCACACCATTCCGACCGAGAAGCTACCAGGGCGCGAGGATCACCTCCGCTCGAGTATCCGGAGTTCTTTCAGTCCTAGATCTCGGGGCGAGATCCTCTTGTAGTGGTGGAGTGTTGTAACACCGGATGTTAACTTCCCTTTGGGCAATATATCAATTTGACCTCATCCAATTCTTGTGGGTTCTTGTCATGCTTGGCCTCTTTGGTTATGTTGGGTTTTCTTTTCTTGTGTTGCTCCTTTTGCCATATTGCATTTGTGCCTCTTGTCATATTGCTTTCCTTCTTATCATGTGATTGTGGTGTTCCCTTGCATGTCATGTGGTTGTGGTTTTCCTTGCATGTCATGTGGTTGCATGTGCCATTCCTATTTGCATTACCATCCCTCCTTCCTCTACTTCTTTCCTTTTCAAATGCCATATAATTCCCTCCTTCAATTAATGTTCATCTTCTCCCTAATAATCTTGCTTGTTGCACTAAAACTCCCTGCCAAATAATCTCCTCATTTGAAGTTGTTATGGTCAGGTTCAAAAATGGCACAAGTTTGAAATATTTTCAAACTTGCATTATTTTTCTACCTTTAAAAATGTCCATTACAATTTATTTAAATTGTGGAGAATTCCAGGAGTGTGGGGATATTTTCCTTTCACTAAAAATCTTTTCATTTCTCCCTGTACTTTCTTTCTCTTCCTTTTTATTTTTGAAAAGGGAAAAGAGGAAGGAGGCAACAGCAGCAGTGGCAGCCCAGCAGCTCCTCTCCACCTGGGCCCCGGCCTCCCCGAGCCGGCCCAGTTTCTCCTCAGCCCGCAGCGCGAGGGAGCGCGCCAGCCCGCTCCAGTTCCCTCTCCTCCTGCCTTCGCTCACCCGCGCCCGCTCTTACCCCCGCTGGATTCCGCCCACGTGGCAGCGCCGGCCCCGCCTGGCAGCGACCGCCCGTTGCTTCTCACCCACCTTTCCTCTCCTCTCAGCAGCCATGGGGACCCCGAGCTCGGAGAGCACGAGCTCGTCCTCGCCACCTAGCCCCTTCTTATCCCCTCCGCTGCAAATCGAGCCTAGGGTTTCCCTCTCCTCTCCCGCCGCCAGTAAGCGGATCCCCAAGATCGCCGCCACGCCGGGTCCCGAGCGCATCGGCGTGACTCGCCGCCGCGCGCTCTCCGCCACCACGACCCGGCGGCCCTTGTCCATCTCCTTCTCGTCGTCGTCGTCACGACCACGGCGCCGACCACGGAGGCCCGGTTCGCCAAGTCCGACGACGCCCTGAACCTGTCTTCCTCTCGGTCAGAGTTCCCGCCGAAGTTCAGAGCTCGATCTCGTCGCCGTCAGCCCGCCTCCGTCGCCGATCCTTTGTCTTAGGGTAAGGAGGTATAAACCCCTTCCTCCCTGACCCTTCTTGTCGTCGATGGTTCTCCGTAGCGTAGGTCCGGTCCTTGTTCGTGCCGCGCCCGGCGTGCTCCGGCGTGGTGTAGTTTGTTTGGGTTCAGGGTAGTGTCACCGCTCGGAGTTACTCCGATTCCCGCTCGGGTTCGTCACTTCTTGTTCCTGTGGTGTCTTCCGTGTGCACCTAGTCTTCCGAGGGCGCAGAGTCCTCAGAGCCGCCAGTAGCTTGCAGCTTGCCTCGCCGGCATCGCTGGCGTCCGTTCTGATTTGGATCGGGGCCTAGGAGTTATGTCAAGTAGCCTTCTTCCCGCTTTCTACCAGATCCCTTCCTAGCCGAGCTGGTCGACTCTCGCTCTCCCATCACGGCGCACTGGTTCGAACCCCAGCGCGCCACTCCCCTTTTATTTTGCTGTTTTTCGCTCCTCCGCCTGGCTCTGCAGCAGCAGTAGTTAAGGACCCGAGCCCTTCTTCTGTCTGTCTCCAAGGCTAGCCCGGTGGTAGCAGTGGGGATTCCACCGGGAGACCGGGTTCAATCCCCGGGCTCTTTTCTTCCCCCTTTTAAACCTGTTTCACCCCTGTCTCTATGACAAGGGGCCATCTTGTCGACCTCTCAGCACCTCCTCCATGCATATTTTTTTCCCTTTCCATTTCCAGCATCAGATCATTTCTGTTTTAGGCAAGTCCAAATCTGGACATTTCAAATCTGAAATTGCCAATTCTGTCAACTTCCTTATTAGGCAGGTTTTAACTTATTGATTTTGTGATGATTTTTCTACTGCAACCCTAACATATTATATATGTTTTTGGGGTAGAAAAATCCCACCAATTCAGTGGTGGCAATAGTTTTTGCGTTTGGGCAAGTTTGTGATCATGTCTTTTGCATCATGGTTATGTGTTGTTTTCATGGGCATATCTATTTGTATCATGCTATGATGTAGTTTGCACACATGCATGGCTTTGTTTCTTCATGTGTGTTATCGTAGGTTTCTCACCATTCTTATTCTGCCCGTCATATTCAACCCGTGCATCCGCTTTCCGGTGATCTCTATATCGATTTCTACCAAATCATCTCATCTTTCCGATGGCATACTTGGTTTGCCAAGATGATGCCTAGTTTTCCATTTACCTTCCGGAGTGCACATACGCTTTGCATATCACTTCCGCATATCATGTCATGTTGCATCATGTTGATTGTGCATTGCACCGTGATTTATTGTGGTTCCTTGTTTTGTTGTTGCTTTGGGTAGAGCCGGAGACGAGAACGCTTACGAGGATCCTGTTGAGAACGCCGAGGATCAAGCTTTCGACAACTCGAGAACATTGCGTGCAAGATGATCATACCCTCGAAATCACTTCTATCTTTGCTATGCTAGTTGCTCGCTTTTTTGCTATGCCTATGCTGCGATGCCTACCACTTGCTATATCATGCCACCCATATTGCCATGTCAGCTCTAACCATCCTTTCCTAGCAAACCGTTGATTGGCTATGTTACCGCTTTGCTCAGCCCTCTTATAGCGTTGTTAGTTGCAGGTGAAGCTGAAAGTTGTTCCTTGTTGGAACATGGAGTGTTGTTCCTCTTTGGAACATGTTTTACTTGTTGGGGATATCACAATATATGAATATATCTGCTATAATTTAATGCATCTATATACTTGGTAAAGGGTGGAAGGCTCGGCCTTATGCCTGGTGTTTTGTTCCACTCTTGCCACCCTAGTTTCCGTCATACCGGTGTTATGTTCCTTGATTTTATGCTCCTTACACGGTTGGGTGATTTATGGGACCCCTTGACAGTTCGCTTTGAATAAGACTCGTCCAAAGAAGGCCCAACATTGGTTTTACCATTTGCCACCTAAGCCTTTTCCCCGGTTTTCGCGAGCCCGAGGGTCATCTTTATTTTAACCCCCCTCGGACCAAGTGTTCCTTCGAGCTGGGCCCGAACCGAGCCACTTCAAGGCCACCTTGGGGCAACCTGAGGGTTGGTTTTACTCGTAGCCTGTCTCATCTGGATGTGCCCTGAGAACGAGATATGTGCAGCTCCTATCGGGATTTGTCGGCACAACCGGGTGGCTTTGCTGGTCTTGTTTTATTGCTGTCGAAATGTCTTGTAGTCCGGATTCCGAGATTGATCGGGTCTTCCCAGAGAAGGAATAATCCTTCGCTGACCGTGAGAGCTTATAATGGGCTAAGTTGGGACACCCCTGCAGGGTAATATCTTTCGAAAGCCGTGCCCGCGGTTATGAGGCAGATGGGAATTTGTTAATGTCCGGTTGTAGATAACCCAAAGTTGACCTCATTTAAAATACACATCAACCGCGTGTGTAACCGTGATGGTCTCTTCTCGGCGGAGTCCGGGAAGTGAACACGGTGTTGGAGTTATGTCTGACGTAAGTAGTTCAGGATCACTTCTTGATCACTACTAGTTTCACGACCGTGCTTTGCTTCTCTTCTCGCTCTCTTTTGCGATGTAGCCACCATATATGCTAGTCGCTTGCTGCAGCTCCACTTGAATACTATATCCTTCCTAAAGCTTAAATAGTCTTGATCTCGCGGTGTGAGATTGCCGAGTCCCCGTGACTCATGTGATACTTCCAAACACAGCTTGCAGTTCCGATGAGGCCAGGCAGATGATTCCACCGAGCTCAAGTGGGAGTTCGACGAGGAACGTGGTCGTTACTATGTGTCGCTTCCGGATGATCGAGAGTGGTGCCCAGTTGGGACGATTCGGGATCTGTGTTAGCAGTTGGGGTATCTTCTTTTATTTTGGTTCCGTAGTCGGACCTTGAGTGTACTCAATGATGTATGTTTAATTATGTACTCGTGACGTGGCGATTGTAAGCCAACTATGTATCTTTCCCTTAATTGTTACATGGGTTGTGTGAAGATTACCTCACTTGCGACATTGCTTTCAATGCGGTTATGCCTCTAAGTCGTGCCTCGACACGTGGGAGATATAGCCGCATCGGGGGCGTTACAACTAGCCCCACCACACAGGACCTGCACTCCAGCAAAAGGTATACCGATTTCATTTTCCATAGCACCAGCTGTACCACAGAAAAATCCCACTCCAGAAAAAGTACAGCAAGTCCACCGGCCGAAGACCTATCCCAACTGCAGAGACGGCCAATTCCTGTAGATTGGAACCCCATTCCATTTATTCCCAGTCTAAAAGACAATGCTTTAAATGTTGTTAGGGACTACGTGCATATATTCCCATCATGGGAAGATTATTGTGAAGACAAACACCATTTTCACATCTTCCTGTCCAACTTACGTGTAAGTGCTATTATTCATGGTTATTATTTTCCTGTTTTCTGCTGATTGAACACATCAATGATTTACATTACATTGTTGTAACTAGGCGAGGGTCAATCTGGATAGTCATGACGAGCAAAGCTTGCTTGTGCTTTCCAAGGAAGCATTGCAGCAGTATCGGTGTTACCTGAGGAAATCACACTTTGATGGCAAGTCTATAAACGAATTTCTGGTGAAGTATCCTGTGCTAAATTTAGAAGACATTGAATGGAAAACCTTGTTATGCACTGGTCTCGTTCCCAGGATGAGGTACTGTCTATGAAATCACATGACAATTTAAACTTCTACTTTTACGCATGTGCCTTACGGATCTTTTTTGCAGGAAATCTGCTCGAAGAAGAATTCCAGTTTGACAAGAATGACAGGATCGCAAATATGCTGCCTGCTGCTTTGCTCTTGTTAGTACATGTTGTCCTGTATCACTGTACTTGCATACATACCTGGTTCATTATGTGACAGCAGTATGCATGATAGCTTGCTTATCAATTGTTCGCTCCAAATTATTTGATCTGTATGAATGGTTACATTAGTGTAGAATATATCCAATGCCAATGTTTTTTTAGCTCTACATTGTTCTTGTAAGTACATGCTGTCCTTTATCAGTGTACTTATAATGACAGGTTGTTGTTCATGTACCATCACTCTGCAGCTTATTTTGCTTTGCCCTCCATTTTCTACACATCATATCTATATTTACTCTACCATAAGGTTGGTATCAAGAAGTTTAGCTGTGCATTGCTCTTGGCTGTACTTTTTGCTGTATCGCTGCACTTACATTTATACACTACAAAAAATACACTTCCGTGATGATACGTGTTTGTCATAGTAGGTCGCGTTTTTTGTCATGCGGTACATCCATGACAAATTGATGATGTAATCAAGATAGTCATACCGTCTTTGTCGAGAAGTGTTCCATGACATTACGAAAATTATCATCACGGAAGTGTCCACTTCCATGACGATAAATCACGCGTCACAGAAGTGCTTTCATCAAGGGTGACCGACACGTGGCATCCACCGTAACGGAACGCCGTTAAGCTATCGGTCGGGTTTTGGATCCGATAACCCGTTAACAACCCCGACCAATGGGGATTTTCCATGTAAAATCATCATTGGCGGAGGAAACACGGTCGGCTCACGGCCGGGACAGATGTCATCCACTCATTGGATGTATACGCCACGATACGTCGACACGTGGCATGGCCCAACAGAGGCCCATTGCTGTGAAAAGGCCGGCCCATTTGACTTGGTCAAAAGGTGGCGGGCCGGCCCATGGAAAGCCTGTTAACGGCATGTTCGCATATAGCCCATTTACAGCCCGCTAACCCAAGGCCCGTACGCCCTATTCAATTAGGCCCAGTAGCGTCATCTTGGCCATCCAATATGATTCCAGCCCATTTTCACTTCGCCCATGTATGGCCCATGACGCCTTTCAGCCCATATGAGGCCCTATGTAACTCTTGGCCTATTAACGGCCGTGGTGAAATCGGCTCAGAATGAACAAAGGTATCACTTTACACCCATTAACGGCCGTGGTGAAACCGCCCGATAGAACAAAGGTATCACTTTATACCCATTAACGGCCCGTTATTCCATTAGGCCGCTTTCCAGCCCATGTTATCTTTCGGACTTCTCAGAGCCCATTTATTCTTGGGCTCATTTCAAAGATTCGCTTACTTATGACCCATTATCGCTATTTTCTCGCTAGGGCCAAATTCAGCCCGTGGTGACAGTCGGCCCGTTTGTGGTCCATTAATACGTTGGGACTTTTTCATAGCGTCATCAAATACGGCCGATTAACGATGGCCCGTTATGGTCGGCCCATGAACGGACGATTCCAACTCTAGCCCATTTACGGCCAGAATGCGGTCTATTTGGCCCATGTTTGGCCAATTGATCATACGGCCCGTACAAGGCCCATTGATGATACGACCCATAGAAGGCCCATTGTTTCTACGACTCGTAGAAGGCCCATTGTTTCTACGGCCCGTAGAAGGCCCACTGTTTCTACGGCCCGTAGAAGGCTCATCGCTTCTACTACCGTGAGGCCCAAAGTCACTATTGTATGCTTATTGTGGCTTAGTTTTAAAAAATAGGTTATTGCAGCCACTAGCAAACTGCAGAAAAATAACTGCACTGACTACAAGCAAACAAATAAACAAGACAACAAGGAAATAAATAAGCAAGCAACTTACACTAGGCTGTCACGGCTATTACACATATTACATCCACTGGGCATCAAAGTTCGCCACCAGTGCAAATATAGGGAACACAACAAGATATAAACGCCACAAAGAAAAACAAGTCCGAACTGAAACCACTTCAAGAGCTCAAGAAACAATATCCTGGTACCCATAATGTCGGCAAGATGCTTAGAAAGCTTATTAACTTTCTCTTGTTTACGCTTAAGTCCTCCAAATATTGTCGTTGCACCGTAAAGTATGCATCTAAATTCTCGCAGGACTTCCTCACCTTTGGCTTCATGTCGCATAACATCTGATCGATGTCTTTCAACTTGAAGTTGAGACTCAAGAAGTTTAACTGATTCAGCAACGAGTTCAAGAGCTGGTGCCAACAAGGGTAGCCAAGAATCAACACTACATCAAGACAGACTTTGGGGTTGTCTCGTGTCTTCAATATAGTTTTTATCAGCTTTCTTGGAGACCAACAGGATGTCTCACTATCTTGAACCTTATCTGCATTACTTCCTTTACCATTGCATAACAGGTACTCTTCTCCAATATTTTATCCGCGTTCTAAAAGAGAAACAAACAAACACATCTCAGGTTTACAATGTAGTATATGAAACTCATTTTGGTAAACCAGTTTAGTAGTAAGGTGGACAGATAACAACATGAAACAAACATATATCTATGTAGTATGGTCATCGATGGTCTATATCATTCTAGTTTATGTTGCCAAATCAAGATAGATACAGTTCAATCATATCTATTTAAGACAAAGCAGCATAGACAGAATATAAGTGTGGAAATTACACAAAGAATAACAACACTTGTAATGTGCATGGCATGAGAACGTATCGTTTATTCAATTGAAACTGAAATCAACATAGAGCAAGTTACAACAGCAAACGGCCAAACATGTTGAAGAAACAGGTTTAAAACATACCTGTTGCGCCATTGGAGTTTCAATTGCATCCTTCAAATTTGAAATTGGTTGGTATCAGTAAATATAGTGATGCAAGAGCAAAGTAGTATGAACCATAGCTACGGAATCTGACCTGAGAACAATTCTTATTCTGCTTTAAGTGTTGACTTCGGGTTCGGAGTGGTGGTCCTCGCGATTTGGGCACTGCAGTTGCCTTACTAACTGCTCGTGTTTGGGTGCTCTATGGTGGAGACGGTGCTGTGTCAACGGAACCGGGTGTCTATCTGCTGGGGTTGGGGTTAGAAGGTGTAGCTGGTTCTCTGTCCAACCGGGTAGGGGTACAATCTGCATGAGTGTGGGTTATGTGTGGTGGGGCTGGTTCTTGGGCAAGTACAACCGTGGTTCTATCTGCATCGACAATTAGCACGGTCTTTTCTGAAGACCGTGTTTTTACTCCCACAGATACTGCCATCACTCCCTCCAATTGAAATGGCGGATAAACAAGAAAAGTAATTGAATGTACAGACATTGTAAGATAGACATGTGCAATGGATAGTAGGGAAGAAAACAGGCATGAAATAATTCACATTATGTTGTCTAAGCAAACAGAATAGCAGGACATAATTTCACATATATGATGGCTAATTAAACAGGATAGCATGACACAATTTCACATGTATGATGTCTAACTAAACAGGATAGAATGACATACTTCAAAATATGATGACTATGTAAATAGGATGACATGATATAACTATACGATGTGTCTATTAAAGTGGTTGGCATGCCATAACTCACAAAAACATGCCGTCGAGGAAACATGATGGCATGATATAATTCACGGATAGAATGACATAATTTAAAATATGATGACTATGTAAACATGATGAGATGATATAACTATATTATGTCTTTAGAAAATGGGTTGGCATGCCATAATTCAGATACATGCTGTCTATGTAAACATCATGGTATGACATAATTCAAATATATGATTTATATACTAACAAGGAAAAAAAACAGCGTGCTATTTGAAATAACGCAGCCTTCAAAAAACGCTATAAACGAAATAGCGTGCTAATAGCGCGCTATTTTGCAAAATAGTGTTTCACAAAACATTATTCAGATTTCAGCACATAGCATACAAATGACAGATATATCAACACAAATGACAGATTTCAGCAGCTAAAACCAATGCTAAAACATTGTTCAGATAACAAAGCACGGTCCAGATATAGGCATATAGCACTGTTCAGAGTTCATACATTCAGATTTCAGAAAAACAAACTAGACAGATAAATTAAACAGCCAACAAGCAAGGTCCAGAATAGCAGAAATAAGGACTTAGGACTTTAGGAGCCAGCCAACAACGATGCAGAAGCTCAATCAGAATCAGATGAACTTGTTGCCATGGCGACAACGACCCGAGCAAGAGGATTAGAGGAGGCGAAGAAGACCCGAGGAAACGACGGCAACCCGAGGGGGTGATGCGGCGACCCGAGGAGGCGGCAAGAGGCGGCCGGCCGTTGCTGGAGGAGACGGGCGAAGTATAGTGGGCTGATGAAAAATCCGTCTGAAAAAAAACACCATCAAAAATAGCGCCGATCGCGCTTATAGCGTAATCGCCAGATGAAGCGCTGAATAGCGCCAGAAGCGAGTGAAATCTGCATAGCGTAGCGTTTAGTTTCCAGAAACGCTATTGCGCGCTATTTTTTTCCTTGTATACTAAGGAAGTGAGCAGAGGGCAATCGCATACATGATGTGTCAACTAAGGAGATGGCATTCAATATTGTGTATATGATGTAAAAACTAAGCATTGCAATACAACATATGCATTATATGAGTAATATAACTGTCGGTGTCAAAACCGGCGGATCTCGGGTAGGGGGTCCCGAACTGTGCGTCTAGGCGGATGGTAACAGGAGACAAGGGACACGATGTTTTTACCCAGGTTCGGGCCCTCTCGATGGAGGTAATACCCTACCCTGCTTGATTAATATTGATGATATGGGTAGTACAAGAGTAGATCTACCACGAGATCGTGAGAGGCTAAACCCTAGAAGCTAGCCTATGGTATGATTGTTGTTCGTCCTATGGACTAAAACCCTTCGGTTTATATAGACATCGAATAGGGTTAGGGTTACACAGAGTCGGTTACAATGGTAGGAGATCTACATATCCAGACGCCAAGCTTGCCTTCCACGCCAAGGAAAGTCCCATCCGACATGGGACTAAGTCTTCAATCTTGTATCTTCATAGTTCAGGAGTCCGCCAAGATGATAGTTCGCTATCCGGACACCCCTAGTCCAGACTCCTCAAGAGCTCCCTAACCAGGCTTCAATGGCGGCGAGTCCGCGCGAGATTGTCTTCGCATTGCGAGGCGGGTTCTTCTCCAAATTCCATATACTCGCCGAATAGTGTCCGCTTCGATAAATGCTGCGCCCTTGGCTTCCACGCCCAATAATGGCCATCTTCCACGTGTTTGAATGAATGCGAAAAGTCGTGTATCTTTACATTTACCCCCTTGTTGTGCAAATGATCCGCCTATAAAGAGACGGGATCCAGATCCGGATCACACCATCCTCCTTTCGCGAGCCCTCATCGAGCGCTGCTTGACAAAAACCCATTCCACCATGGACAATGACGCGGCTCGCTCTCAAGGCCCCAGCCCTCAGCCCGGAGATTGGGGAGATGCTCACCCCACACAAATAATTGGTGGTGCTCCAAACCAAGGGATTCCTTCCCCGCCTTCATGGTTCCGGTGCGTTCCGGACTCGCCACTTATAAGGGCGGGAAGCAGGTGGAGAGCGTCCCCGATCCCTCTAAGGGAGAGCGGGTATGCTTCATCTCTTATCTGATGAGAGGACTCGGATTTCCAATCCATCCGTTTCTCCGGGGGCTTCTGGAGTTCTACGGCCTCCAGCTGCACAACCTTACGCCTGCCTCTATCTTGCATATAGCGGGCTTTGTGGCCCTTTGCGAGCTATTTCTGGGTGTTGAGGCCCATTTCGCTTTGTGGAAGAGATTGTTCTGCCTTGTGCCTCGTTCTCACGAGGGGTCAATATATCAAGTGGGCGGAGCCGAACTATGGCGCATCGTCGGGACCAGATACCTATCCGGAACCCCAAAGAAGGCGCTCAAGACCGGCCTCGGAATGGTTCTACATGGAGGACGCCCCGCTGCCGGATCCTGTTCGATCGGCCTTCCGAATTTAGCAACGCCTCCAAGAAGCGCCTAAGTTGGCGCCTCATGAGCCCCTGTGGGGAAAATGACCAGACGCCCTTTACTTGATGAGCCGAATAAGATTACTGGCTCATGCCGGATTGACCATGATTGGAGTCATGGCAACCTGCATTATGAGGGGAGTGCAGCCGCTCCAATATAGAGGCCACCCCATGTGGGATTTCAACGGGGAGGACGATGCCACCCGCCATGGCCGCAAAGGGCCGGGATCGGTCACCGAACTGGTGAAGACCTTGTCCGCCATGTACAAAGGGGAAGAGGAGGATTTTCTCCGCCACCCATCGAACGGGTTTTCTTCGAATAATCCTCGAAGTTGGGTAAGAAAATATCTTTGTGGCCTGTACGATCCATGTTCTCGTGGTTAAATATCTCATTTGATGGTTTCTTGCGCAGGAACTGCGCCGGCCGTGGAGAAGATACACAGCCCGCCCCACAACCCGAGGATCCGAACGGTCCTCGATCCGCCTCCAAGAGGATCCGACATAAAGGTGGAGCTGATCGACGGGTGTTCTACCAACTTAGCATCGATAATGCTTTGGTTGCCATTACGGCCGACTACCCCGGATTGTTTCCGCCTCCTGTAACCTTGACCAAGTCCGGATACCATGACCCACCTGCTTTTCCTTCTAATCACCACGATTTGATGGTGTTTCGCAGGGGTGCCTTCGAGGCAGGAGGCCGAGCCGCGGGCGGCTAGCCAACGAGGGGCAAGGCGCCCCAAGAAGGTTAAAAAGAAGTGCGGTCCGGATCGAAACTCCGCCGCAACGGTATAGCGTGCCACCATATTCCTGTGATTGATTCCTCGAAGGCGATTAACGCTGGTGCTCTTTTCGTAAAAAGAGCGCCACGGACCGAGTCCGGAGAGGTTGCCAATCGAACCTCCGCCAGCCATGCTCCAAAGCCGGGTCCGTAAGGCGAGGCGAGCACGAGGCGCAAGGCGCTTGATGCTCCTCCGACAGAGGATGCCGACAGATTGTCCGCTACCAACTCCGAGGTGGAGAGCGCCATGAATCACAGCGCCACGACAGTTCTTCGTGACGATGTTTCTCCCAAGAGGCCTTGAATGCCTTTAATTGGAGATGCGCACTGCGTCCGCCAAGATGGTCTAGCCAGAGCCACTTGAGCAAGATGTAAAGGACATACGGGTGAGGAAATCTGACAGCTATATATGCCAAGAGCCCCGAGACTTAAAATAGTTAGAATAATTGATTTAAGGATCATTTGTTATGCAGATCTTACAAAGAGGAATACCCGACTGCCTCAGAGCTTGAAGAATGCAAGGCCCAACTTGAGGTCAAGATTAGCCGCCACTGGGGAGCCACAGAGACCCCTCCGTAATATATGCTTCAAATGATAAATAGTTTGTGAAGTGCGGCGTGTGTAAATCTGACAATAATATTGCAGATGGCACCAGACTAGATCCGACAAGCAACATCTGTTATACCATTGAAGGCCGGGCGAGAATGTGCTTACAAGGGTGAGGCAAGAGAAAATAATCTCCAAGATGCCAACACCCAGCTGGGTGAGGAACTAAAGGATGTTCGTGCTCAGCTGTCCGACTCCATGAAGGAGAATCGACAACTTCGTCGCGGCATTTACAAGAGTGCTTGAGCGAACTTTGAAAAAGAGTTCGCGAGGAAGTCAATTAATAGAGTTATGTCTCAGAGGTATGCTCACGGGTCGCCCCAAGAGGAAATGCCCGGTTCTACGGGTGACCTTCTTCCCGAAGTTATTGTAACCGCATCGAACGAAGTTCGGCAAGTGATGAAAGGCGCCGCCAGGCCTTGTGGCCATCTATCTCCCTACCCAAGGCCTTGGAGAGCTTATGGAGAAGCTTCAGGAGCACGGCGGTGCTCCGGCTATGGAAGATATCGCCTGTCGTCAAGGTGCCAGGAGGCTCGGGCTATGGTGAAGACGCTGTTCACGGCTATGACCCAAACCATATGGCCGAGGTCGGACTCAGGGGGCCCGACGGAAGGAGATCCCTGTGAGCTTAGTGTACGCCAAGTAGAGTTGGCCACAAAGTATTCCCAAAGAGGACTGCAAATTAGACAGCCTATTAGACGGCATTGAAGAGGAATACAACCAGTCAATTTGACTATGTAATTTAAAATGACATGTAAAATTCCTTCTAGCCGGATTGTAGATCGTTTGTCGTAGCGGACCTTTTCGCTTCAACCTCGGGACCCAATAGTCCGAGTGTGTCCGAATACCCACGCTTATAAAAAACCGGGTATGCATGGAGACCAGCGAGGGGTCATAAGTGCTTTATCGCATAAGTGCCCAACTAGTTATGTTATATTACATGGTTAGTAAGAAACATCTTCCAGGAGAATAGTTCCGTTAGGGGTTCCTTTCTCGGGAGGCATGCCCTAAAGTGCATGTCCGACCGCTAAAAAGCGTAAAAGCATCCGGGGCAGATAAATGAAAATAAAAATCATCTTTTAGTTCACCGACCAATATTCCCTTAAGAACGCTTAGCTTTCGCTTCACCCAGTTCGAGGTACGCTGTCCGCTGACCCGGCGGTAATAATCGCAGAGGTGCTCCTTTACCACCTAGCCAACAATCGGAACGAGGGTAAGCACAGAGCCAGCAACCCAGCTTGGCCAAAACTTAAGTCATATCGATGCATATAATGGTGAATAAAAGGTACATGCGGAAGTGTGACACATGTGTTGGGCATAAAGCCCAGATAAATAAGCTTCGTTAAAGAAGCCCCAGTATAATGAGCGCGATAGCGCGCCAAGTGTGTGCTAACATTGCGCTAATGAGCTTCTAAAGGCTTCAAGAAGAAGGAGGAGGAAGGAGAGAAATAAAAGACAACAAAAATAGAAAATGTGGACGGAGGAAGGAGACGAACTCGAGTCCGCGCTTAGGGCGAGAATCTTCGTGAGACGGGCTGCGCTCCATGGGTTCGCTCGAGTCGGTTATCCGATGCGCTTCGCAGACGGTATGCTCCACCGGTCGACTTGGTCGATGATGAAGGGACCTTCCCATTTGGGCTTCAGCTTGTCCTTTTTCTTGTCCGGCAGCGAGAACTAGTTCGCCAACGCTGTAAGCTTTGGCCCGCATTTCCCTTTTGATATCTTCGAGCCTCGCTGTTGATAAAATGCGGAACGAGCTTTTGCCACGCCGCCGCCCTCCTCCAATGCGCCCAACTGTCCCGCCGACGAGCTCGGCTTCTTTCTTCATACATGCGCACGCGAGGTGAGTCATGCATTATGTCGCAGGCAAGACTGCTCTCGCGCCAGATACCATAAAAATGGTATGAATCGGTAGTACGATTCGGCGTGGTCCGCAGCCCCGTGAGTACGTAGTCGAAGCTCTCAACCCAAAGGCGTGTTAGATTCCTTGAGGGACCGCACTAGTCCGGGTTTAATGCCGCTTATGATTAGACCGCTTGCTTGCTCGACTTGGACCGCTGGTTTGAGGGTGATAGATCGAGGCGTAATCGAGCTTGATGCCCATGTTTTTGCACCATAATTTGACCTCATCGCCATGAAGTTGGTGCCGCTATCGCGATGATACCGTGGGGACGCCGAACGGTGCACTACCCCGATATGAAGTCTATCACCGCCCGGATTCGCCGCTTTGACAGGCTTGGCCTCTATCCATTTGGTGAATTTGTCCACCATGACCAATATGTATTTTTGCTTGTGGGTTCCTCCCTTAAGGGGTCCAACCATGTCAAGCCCCTGCATCGCGAACGCCGTGATGGGTATAGTTTTGAGGGCGGTGGGTGGCATGTGGCTTTGATTAGCAAAGTCTGGCAACCGACGATCATTGACTAAATCTCACAGATTCCGCCTCGGGCCGTCGGCCAATAAAATCCTGTACGGTAGGCCTTGCTTACAAGGGCCCGGCTGCGCGTGGTGCCCACCCAGTCCGCATGAATTTCAGCCAGAGGTTGCGCCTTCCTCTTCGGAGATACACCTTTGAAGGACTCTCACAGTTGTTCTTATAAAGCTCTCCTCATGGACTTTATAGGCTTTGGATCGCCAGATTATGCAGCGGGCCTCATTTTGGTCTTCGGGAGTTTCGCCTAGTTAGGTAGGCTAGGAATAGTTCCGCCCACGGGCAATGACCGCCATTATTTCATGGGTGGACGGTGTTATTTCGCTGGCGAGCCTCCGATTGTGTCGAGTGTTCGTGTCGCAAGGCGTTGGGTCCGGATTGTTATTTCCGGCCCCTTCCCATAGTACGGATGGCTTGAACAGCCGCTCCAGTGAAGATGTTGGGCTGGACGGCATCGCTTTTGCATCGATGCGCTAAATACGTCCGCCGCCGGTTGTTATCCCGGCTATATGATGAAATTCAAGCCCTCGAACCGTGTTGACATTTTTAGGACCGCATTGCGGCACGCTGCCATTTTCGGATCTTTGGCATCAAAGTCTCGCTGATTTGAGATATCGCGAGGTTCAATCCTCGCGACCTCTAGGCGCTTAATGCCCATGGAGATCGCCATTCGGAGGCCATGCGTAAGGGCCTCAGATTCGCTGCGTTGTTGGAGTCCGATACATTATTTGAAGGACGATTGATCAGATCCCGGTTGGGGACGCTGACGACGCCAGCCCCTGTGCCGCCAACATTTTGGAGCCGCCAAAGTGCATGATCCAATTGAGTATGCGCCGACTTTTTAGGGAGTTCGGCCGTCCATTCGCCACGAAGTCGGCCAAAACCTGCGACTTAATAGATCGTCGTGGCTTATAGGTTATGTTGAATGGAAGGAGCTCTATGGCCCATTTAGCAATCCGGCCCGTCACGTCACGGTTGTTCATAATGTCGTTAAGGGGTACTTCGGAGGCTACCGTTATCGAACACTCTTGAAAGTAGTGACGTAGCTTACGAGCTGCCATGAACACCGCGTATGCTATCTTTTGATAATGTGAGTACCGGGACTTGCATGGAGTTAGGACAGTGGACACATAGTAAACCGGTCTTTGAAGAGGGAACCGTGTCCGTCCGCTTTCGCTCGACGACGAAAGCACCGCGCTAACAACTTGATGTGTTGCGCAATATATAATAGCATTGGTTCGCCCATGTTGGGCGCGCCAGACCGGATTTGTTGCCAATATGGCTTTTATTTCTTCGAGTCCGCCAGGCGGCATCCGCCCACTGGTGATCGGTGCGCGAGGAGGCGGTAAAGGGTAATGCCTTTTCTACCAACGGGAAATAAAGCGGCTTAGGGCCGCTATGCATCCAAATAATTTTTGTATTTGCTTGAGGTCTTTTGAATATCCAATTGTGACAGAGCTCGGATCTTGGCTGGGTTTGCTTCAATTCCTCTACCGACACAATGAAGCCTAAGAGCTTTCCGGCCGGACGCCAAGACGATTTTTCCGGATTGAGCTTAATGTCATATTTACGGAGATTGTCGAATGTGAGCCTCAAGTCGCCTACTAGAATTTCGACATGCTTGGATTTGACGCACCACGCCATCTACATATGCTTCTACTGTTTTGCCGATCTGGTTTGCCGACATGTCCGAATCATGCGCTGATATGTAGCGCTGGCGCTTTTTAGCCCAAGGGCATTGTATCGAAGCAGAATGGGCCGATGGAGTGATGAATGCTGTTGCAGCTTGGTCTGCTCCGCCATCTTGATTTGGTGGTAGCCGAGTACGCTACGAGGAAGCACAATGAGTCGTGTCCTGCTGTGGCGCCGATAATTTGATCAATTCGAGGGAGGGGAAGGATCCTTGGGCAAGCCTTATTAAGGTCTTTGAAATCAACACATAGGCGCCAGGATTTATCCTTCTTGGTACCATCACCAGATTTGCTAGCCATCCGGATGTTTTATATCTCCGATGAATCCGCTTCCAGAGTTTGGCTAGCTCCTCTCCCATGGCCTGCTCTTGGGTTCGAAAAGCGCCAAGAGCCTGTTTGATCGGGCTTGAATCCTTTTAGGATATTTAGGCTGTGCTCGCCAGTCGACGACGGGATTCCCGGCATGTCTCAAGGGTGCCGTGCAAAATGTCCCAGCTTTTCTTGTAGAAATTCTCGAAAGCGCGCCTACATCAGGGTTTAATTGTGCCCCAATGGGGGCCGCTTTTGCAGGTCCGTTAGGTGGACTTGGAATTTGACTATTTCATCCGCTGGTTTAAAAGAGGTGGATTTGGATCTTTTATCAAGTATCACATCGCCCCTGTTCACCGTGGACTGCATCGCAGTTGAGTTCCTCGCCGCTAGGGCTTTGGATAGTGCCTCGAGGGCTAGTGCGATGTCTTGTTTTCGCGCGAGTGCTATGTTCGGATCACTAGCGAGAGTGATGATTCCGTTAGGTCCGGCATTTTAAGCTTCATGTACCCATAATGGGGTATAGCTTGAAAATTGTGAATGCCTCTCGCCTCTAATAAAGCGTGATATCCGCTGCTGAACGGGGCCACTTGAAATGTGACCTCCTCGACCTGTAATTCTCCGGCGAAATAACACTACGCCTAGTGTGATTTTTCCTGCAGCATGCTTCCGGCTAGGGATTATTCCTCTAAAGGTTGTGCTGCTTTGCTCAATGCGGTTCCACTATTTCCATTTTTCGAGGGTTTCATAGATGAGGTTTAGTCCGCTGCCGCCATCCATGAGTACCTTAGTAAGGCGAAAGTCGCCCACTATTGGACCGAGGACCAAGGCGGCCGGTGCTCGGCTGTTCGAATTTAGGTTCGCACCGGCATTAAAGGTAATAGCCGTGTTACCCATGGATTTATTGTTGCTACTTGGTAGACTTCGCAAGGTTATGGAGTGTTCGCTTCAAGATATTATTTGATGCGAAAGTCTCAAGACTGTTAATACTGATCGGTGTTGCTAGGCTGGGATTCTCGAGGCTAGAAGCTCTTCGCCACTTTTGGCCACCGCCGAATATCCAACATGCTCAAGGCTATGAGTTGGAGTGGCGCCTCAGGTTATGAATTTTGCAGGTCCGCTTAGCCAACCTTCCAAGACGGTTCCGCACTTTAGGGATTTTTGTTTTTGGTGTATAACCCAGGTGCTTGGTGATGATGCACCCTTTTATTCCGGACTAGGGCTGTATTCGGGCCGGATTATCCCAAAATTTACTTTCGGTTGTCCAAGCACTTCCATCGCACAAGATTTTTGTACTATGGTCACCAAGTCAGCAAAGCGTAATTTCGCTGACGACTTATGGCGCTTAGGATTCCCTTGTCCGCAATTATTGCAGAAAATGAGATTGCGCCCTCCTCTCGGCAGTCCTTTATCCTGTCCATAACCAGGAGGAATCGCCCAAGAGTGATGTACTGCTTCAGCGGCTCTTGCCGAATTCGGGATAGATCGCTAATGTTTGGGTGGGCGGTGGAACTAAACCGAACCCCGCCCAATTTAAGACTCAGGGTCGAGAAGTTTCGAACTTGGAATTTTGGATTTTGAATGCTATCCAATGAATCCAACTCGCCACCGACTTTAAATTCAGGGCTTGATCAACATCCGCCCTCTCGTGGCAGTCCGCATGGAGGGATCGAATCCGGACGTAGCTAGTCCTTAAGATAGAAGAAGAATCGCCAGATTGCCCTCTATCACAGCAACATGATGGGTAGCCTAGGGAGAGTTGATCTCTCTCGATCGGTTTTAGGCCCGATCCGTCGTAGTCTGTGGCGACTCCTGCAGCGGGCGATGCGATCCAAGAGCTCGCTTACGGAGGAGAGCTCGATCGATCTAACCGCCGCAAGTTCCGAAGTTAACGTGAAGATTGGTTTCGATGACCCGAGAAGTCATCGCCGGCAAGAAGGGTCAACCGGTGGTCATAAGAAACCACCTAACCAAGAGTTCCACCAGCGCCAAGGCTCTTTTGGCGATAGCATCGCCTTTAAAGACGGATGAGGCATCCTTCCCGACGGTGACGGCACAGAGGAACTCTCAATGAAAGCACCAATGTCGGTGTCAAACCGCGGATCTCGGTAGGGGTGCCGAATCGTATGCCTAGGCGGATGGTAACAGGAGACAAGGGACACGATGTTTTAACCCAGTGTTCGCCCTCTCGATGGAGGTAATACCCTTACCCCGCTTGATTAATATTGATGATATGGGTAGTACAAGAGTAGATCTACCACGAGATCGGAGAGGCTAAACCCTAGAAGCTAGCCTATGGTATGATTGTTGTTCGTCCTACGGACTGAAACCCTTCGGTTTATATAGACACCGAATAGGGTTAGGGTTACACAGAGTCGGTTACAATGGCAGGAGATCTACATATCCAGACGCCAAGCTTGCCTTCCACGCCAAGGAAAGTCCCATCCCGACACGGGACGAAGTCTTCAATCTTGTATCTTCATAGTCTTGGAGTCCGCCAAGATGATAGTTCGCTATTCGACAGCCCCTAGTCCAGACTCCCTCAATAACCCCGCCAAGTTTGAGCATACACCTCGTGGGGATAATAGGACTGGTCATCTCGCCTCAATCCTCCTCTCAAGAGCTATCTCAGAATCAAAGCAAGATATCTGCTTCAACAGTAGCATTGTCCGCTCAAGACCTTGTTTTCACTCCATTTCTCCATCACCAATTCAAATGGCTAATGCACAGCAAGAGCAGTTGAATATACAAACATTGTCGACAAAAGCAATGAGAAATACAAAAAAGGACGGCATGATATAATTCACATATATGACGCTTGTTCTAAACAGCATGGCATTGCATAATTCACATACATAATGCCTTGCAACAAGATAACATCGCATAATTCATATATATAATGTCTTGCAACAAGACGGCATTGCATAATTCACATATATGGTAATTAGACACTAAATAGGTGGCATTCACACAAAGCATGTCTAAACTAAGCAAATGACATAACAATGCAAGATACCACACACACGATATGAGCAACATAACCCCGCCAAGTTAGGGCATGCACCTCGGGGAATATGACTGGTCATCTGCCTCAATCCTCCTTTGAGGAGCTATCGGTAACCAGCAAGACATGCGCTTCGTTAGATAGCATTGTCTGCTCAAGACCTTGTTTCACTCCAGATTTTTCCATGACTGCGCCGAATGGCTGATGCACAGTGAAGAGTAATTGAATGTACTAAAATTGTTGACAAATTTAACACGTGATAAAAAATGATGGCATGATATAATTCACATATAAGATGACTGGCTAACCAGGTGGCATTGCAAAATTCACATATATGATGCCCGGCTAGACAAGATGGCATTGCATGATTCACATATATGATAAAGAAACTAAACAGATGGCATTGCCACAAAGCATGTCTAAACTAAGCAGATGACATCTTTAATGTATACAGTAAGCAATGCAAGGCACCATATGCATGATATTACCAACATTAGCATGCCAAGTTAGAGCGAAGACCTCATGGGGTAAATAGGAGTGGTCTTCCTTCTCAATCCCCTCGTAACAGCTTATGTTCCTCTTGATTACGATCCAAATGGGTGGAGGGGGCTGCCTTTGCGCCCACCATGGAACGACGCTCTGCATGAAATTTTATTGCCACGCAAGGTTGTCTCTTTTGCTCTACATGATCAGTTCCATTGTGTACAATAACTGGCATGCATAGGAATAAAACATAGTGAGATTATGTAAGGAGTGCATGCACAAATCCAGAGTGATGGTAGCAAACTATGGATAGACCCAAAACCAATGATAGCAGGCAGATAATAGCTTTAGTTAAAACACAGATAATGGCTCCTTTAATGTTTGTTTGTACCCAACATGAAACTCATAGTAGACACCGGAGATTAACCAGATAGTAGACAGATAGTACTGATTGCTGCCCCAATATGTACCCCACAACCATTTAAAAACTCAAGTTTCAGATTAGTTTGGACCTGACTCGAAGTCTAATAGGTGAACACGATGATAATGTAGCATGTCATCATATTGCTTAACGCATAACATAAGCAGACACGGAAGAGTGCGACCTCTCTTGCGGACCCGTAGTCCTCAAGGTCATCTGCTCGCTTGATGATGGTAATGCAGTTGTCATGATTGCCAAGGGGGAAGAAGATCCGAGGTGGCTAAAGACACCGAGAGCGGATCCTCGCTGTGGTGAACCCTTCCATCGTTGGAGCAGCTGAGCTGGGTGGAACACAACAACAGCAGTAAGGGACAAACCACACAAGGTTTTTTTTGACACATTTCTGTAATGTAAGTAATTGAGTAAGGGCTTGTTTGAATTTGAGGATTCTAACAATGCAGGATAGGAAATAGACAGAATAGGATAGGAATGCACGTGCAAAATAGAGAATTTAAAAACACAGGATTTCCGCTAACTGGGTGTTTGATTCACAACAATTGGAAGATCACAGATGCAAAAAGCATGGTGAGAATACGTCAAACCACAAGAAAATGTACGGTTATAATGCTATTATGCTACTATCTCTTAGTCTTGTGCTTGATGAATAGGAATATGAAAAGGAGGAGAAGTGGAAATTAGAATTCCTACGGTTTTTCTTTCAAGGAGACACTAAAGGAACAAATCCTACAGCTTTTCCTTTGCTCCATTCCTTTGCACCAAATTCATGAAAAGTAGTACCATAGGAAACTTTCCAATTCCTATGTTTTTCATTCACTTTTCCTTTCAAGCATCATGCGATTCTAGTAGGCAGGCTTGAGCAAGGAAAATCCTACACTAAAAAAATGTTTTTGTGCTACTTCTATTACTTTGGACCCAGTGCCACTCCCATACTAGCTTAACTCCTGTGCCCATCGACAAATGCACAACTCAAACGCTGCAGAGGTAAATAATGATGGTGTTCAAGAGAGTCCATCACGGATAGCTGTTGCCCGGTACCTCACCGCTTGTCATATAGTAGGATAAAATAATCGATTTCCTTACTACGAAAGTGCTCAGTGGACAATATATATAACATGTAGAGTAAAAAGAGATGCAACAAGTGTACAACCTCTTTGGCGGCCATGTCGATCTCAAAGATGATTGGGTTGGTCGGTGAGGATGCTCCGCTGACTTTGCTGTCGGAGGAGGGGAAGAAGATCTTAGGCATCCGGAGATGGAGCCCGAGGTACGCTCCGCTGTGATGGAGGGTTTCGCTCGCTGGAGCAGCTCCGTGAGTTGGACGACGCCGAGGCTGAAGCATGACAAGAGAGACAATGAACAACGTTAACCTGAGTGGAATTCTAATTGCATCTCCAATACATGACGAAAATACATAATCACAAAGTGCTAGATGTAAAATACATCAGCCGCTCATCTCTGAACTTAACTGTCGAAACTGAACTTAACTGTCGAAACTGAACTTAACTGTCAAAACTGAATTTTGCTGTCGAAAGTGAATTTTGCTGTCGAAACTAAACGCACTAGCAAGGTGAGGCTACACGTTGGTCGACTGACTTTTTCATCTCTGGTCAGTCGATTTTGCAGCCGTTGGATACGAAATCAAGGGCCTGCGGTTCATCTTCAACCTCCACCCCCCTGAGCCACCAGCCACCACTGGCCAAACAGCAGCCCCCCGCCGCCCACGGTCGGCGGTGCGCCGCCCCGTCCGCCCCGAAAACACTCCCCACCGCCGCCCCGGCCGTCCCTCTAGGCCCCCACGTGCCGAGCTTTTTCTCCGGCGATCCCCACGCCACCGCCCGCCAACACCCCGCCACCGCCGCAACCACCGCCCCATCCTCAACCCTAATATAGATAGTGGGTACCTCTCGATGAGCCCTCCTCCCTCGCTGCGGCTGGTTCTTCCTTCACCCCGCGAGCCCCCCCCTGAAAATCGATCGACCCAAAAGTCGATTCACCGATCAAGTGTAGCAATCGAGCAGCATCGCAAGCAAGAGCGAGAGCAGCAGCGCGAGCAAGAGCAATAGTAAGCGGTGACCAGGCAGGGGACCGAGAGCAAGAGCAGAGCACCAGCGCGAGAACTAAAGCAGCAGTAGATCCTACTGATGTGGACGTCGCCGCCGAGGGAGCGACGCCGTGGAGGAAGTGGCCGGCGACGCCGCCGTGGATGGAGCCGCGCCGTGTCGGCTCGGGACCGAGTGCTGGCAACACCGTGAGATCGAATCAAGAAGAAAATGCAGCGATTAGTGTACAACCTCTTTGGTGGCACCGATTAGGCCGCAGCTTCATCCGAGGAAATGGTGATGATGATGCTCTTCCGGTGGTGCAGGTTAAGACGGCGGTGTGGGAATGGAGGTGGCGCGAAAGACGAGGGGAACATCGGGGCAGCTCCTTGGAGGTGGAGGACGGGGTGGTTGAACCGCGGACGATGAGATCGACGACGGATCCTCATCCGCACGGTGGATGAGGGACGCCGAGGTGTTGCTGTGGACGACGCCGTCGGGAAGAGGCTCCACCGGGTGGCGGACGGAGCAGGTGTGGGGTTTCGCGCTGGTTTTCGCGCCTCGTGTACGAATGGGTGGGCGGATGGGATGGCAGTGGGGAACCATGGCTTGAGACGCGCTTGTCCGAAATGTGGGTAAGTTACGAAAGTACCCCCACCGATTTGAGGCGGTTCTTTCGTTCAGGGTACCACGGCATTTCGCGGTCGGGATTTCACAGAGGTGGGAGTTTTCGCTGCTGTAATTTCGGAATAGCAAGGCGCTGGTTGAGATGGAGGAGTTGTCGAGCACAACGAGACAAAGATATATCTTAAATATTTCGGGCTAACAAGGCGCGGGTTGAAGAGGCGGAGTTTCACAAAGATGATAGACAGAGACGCTAGCTTGAATTTTCGCATAACAAGGCGCGGCTTGAAATTTTGGAAGAACAAGCTTAACGTACCCCAAAAAAGACAATTTGCACCTCAACACGCACAACACACACACAAACACCATTTAGACTAGAGTAAGGTACACGGCATTGCACGCATGAGATTTGGCAACCAAATTATGAATAAATACCACATTATAGCATGCAAGCTTTGAGTCATATATGCATGATGTAGATGTTCGCTTAATTTTATAGTTCATCTCATTCAAAATCATCTAGTTTTTATAAGAAAGCTCATCTATTTTAAGATTCATTGAATTGTGCGTTGTAAGACATAAAGTAAAAACAAATAATGGCAACTAATGTAGAAAACATTTGGGCAATTCGATACGGAAGATTCTAGAACAAATAAGAAGTGCTTGTGTTTTGATGTTTGTGCATTATGCTTAAGTTCAACCATGGAGTCTTCTAGATTATACATGTGGCTAAATCTGTGGAATCTAGATGATATCAAACGCCAATAGTGCTCAAATTTGCCATCTTTGGACCATCGGATTCGCCTCATCCAACGACCATCTTTCAAAGGTAAAGTTACCCGCACACAATAAAAATATATAAAGATTATATATATATATATATATATATATATATATATATATATATATATATATATATATATATATAGGGTATAGATATAGATATGTGATGTGTCACCATCATATCCAATTAGAATAGTGTGTCCATGCACGGATGCGACGTGGCCAAATGATGTCCGCCATCGGTATCTCAAATTCAAATCAGTCCGACCTTGTTCAATGTGTATACATTACAACATGCTCGCTTCCAAACCACACCGCGCAGATCTCCGTTATATTCATGCATGCATGGGTTTCAAACATCATGATCTCTTATTCAAATATTTGAATTCAACTTTACATTGATTATGACCTCACCTATTCTTTTACACCCACACAAGAGTCTTCTTTATAATTGTACCACTAACTTTCTCTCGTGCATGCATGCACACACACTACCAATGGGCATTATCCATCGACGCATGCAATCTTTTTCTTCAGGTCGGTCTCCCATGAAGGCACACACCCACAACATCCCCTCTCCATCATATCGGCATTCTTTATCTCTCACGCTGCATGCACAATGATCGATGTTCCTCTATGTATGTGTGTATATAGCTAGATCTTTCATAGTTTTCCACACAAACCGATCAATCGATGTATCCAGGAGGTCTCACCCTCTTTCCCACGCCCACATCGATCAATCTATACCTCTCTATATAGGATTAACATATATAGCTAATACACCCACATTAATTATATATCCAACGCCCCTCTCATAATCCATGCCTTCCGCTTCATCTCTCGGGACGCTGCATAATGGGAAGACAGGGGCAGTAAGGGCCCCGCCTCCCCCTAACATCACTATATATCAAGGCTAATATGAATGTGATCATTAGACAATTGCTGCTAAAAAGGTTTAATTTCATGAATTGACCTCCTCGTAAAGGATTAGAAATGCTTGGCCCCTAGCTCATTTATTTTTCATGGCTCCGCCATCACAGGCAACAAATAAGACGTGTTCGCCCCTCTCTAAATATCGATCTCGACTTGTGCATTCCTTCATAGTCTCCTCCACTCGCCCACAAGACCATCTTCTAGCCCCCATCGGATTTTGCCACATGTACAATCTAGCAGACTCCATGGTTGAACTTAAGCATAATGCACAAACCTCAAAACAACAGTGGTTCTCTTTTGTTCTAGAATCTTTTGTATCATAACTGCCCAAACTTTTTTTCTAGTTGAATTGCCATTTTTTTACTTTATGCTTTAAAACGCACAATTCCATGAATCATAAAATAGATTAAGGGCTTCTTTGATTCAAAGGATTCTCAAAGGAATTTTGGAGGATTCTAATCATTAGGAATTTTTCCTATCTTGGTTGTTTGATTCGTAGGATTGTAAACCATAGGAAATTTTTCCATATGATTCATTTGCACTAGATTTCATAGGAAACATCCCATCCAGTCAAACCTCTTTGAAAGAATTCTGTGTTTTTTCCATGCACAATCAAACACTCGTACAATCCTGTAGGATTCAAGACGACATTCCACTATAATCCCATGTTTTTCCTATTCCCGCGTTCTTAGCTTTTTTTATAAAAACTACTAGGGTGCTTGGATCCAAGGGACTTATTTTAGTCGGACTAAAAATAGTCTCTTTAAGAGACTAAAGTTCCAAGCTCCCCTGACTAAAGAGGGGCTAAAACTAGTCTTGAGACTAATTTTTTTTTATTCAGGGGTACCCCTACTAAAATGTGGATTAGTCCTCTATCTCCTCATTTAACTCCTCTCCTTTAACACGGGCGAGTTCTGGATTGGAGGGCTTGGAGGATAATAAATGCTCATTAAGTTGATTTTAGTCTCCTTAGTATTTGGATCCAAGCAATGATGAGGCTAGCAAGTTTTAGTCTCACTATTTTTAGTCATGGGACTAAAACGTATCCAAGCACCCTCTAATTGATTTTCAATGAGATGAACTATAAGACTTAAACGAAGGGCTACATCAGGCATATATGACTCAGAGCTTACATGCTATAGTGTGGTATTTATTCATAATTTGGTTGCAAAATCTGATGTGTGCAATGCACGTGTACCTTACTAGTACTTCGAGTATGTGCAAAGCATGTAAATTAGAATACCAATGGCACGCTACACCGTGTCTCTCTTACAGTTCATGAATCCACGTGGCACATGTGGAAGCGTTGTCGCGACCTCCTTGCGTGGATTGATCACAATGACGTGCTGCTGGTTCTAGAAGAATGTACTCGTCCTCCCTGAGCCATACTGGCGGTACATGCATGAAGCGAAGATGTGCACGCACGCCACACACGCACTCATTCCCTCGCACGCACATGCGGGTACACGGGCGGACGCAATTTTGTACCAAGATCCACCCCATGTGATAATTTGACGCGTGTAAAGTCGTTCACTTCATTGATGGTCAATTAATACAACGCATGCAAATTGAGTGGACGTGAGGGCGGAAGAAAGACATTATTACTTCACTGCGCGCATGCGAGTAGTTAAATCATGGGTTGCTAAGTAGTACTTCCATTGGTCTCCTTTGTATTTGTGCCAATTTTTGAGAGTAACATAATATTTATGCATTTGAGCAGTGTAGTACTTGAAATTTATGTTCCGCTAAACTCATCGGGAGCCGTTTCGGGCCACGAAACCAAAACCACCAATTAATCTTTACCTTGTTCCCATCACATTCGAAAGCCTGCTCACACCTACTAGTACGTACCAAACTTGAACGTGTTCCCACTATGCAGGTATTAGTACTAGTGCTAGTACTTAGGTTATAAAAAGGGGAACTACCTAACCGAAAATTACTCTACCTTTCCTCCTCATAAGTGCTTCTTCTTCGTCTGTCGTTGTTATGGCCGGTGAGCAGAGCTCTAGATCGAGAACTACTCGTAATAAGGAGCGGCAACCAAGGCTACGGGAAAAAGAGATGGCTCGCGCCACGCAGAGACCTCGAAAGATCTCTCACGGCAAAGCGATGGCTCCTGTGAGCGCCCTAGCTGCGGAGGCGAACATGCCGAGCCGGGCGGAGCTGGAGTCGTTATCCTCAACGGCATGCCCGATCAGCTCAATAAGCACCTCAATAAGCGTATGGAGTTCATCCAAGGCTTGATGGAGTTGTCAAGGAGAGCTCGACGACATGCCCGCCGGGCTCAATCAGCAGGGGAGTTGACCGGCTTGGTGATGCTGCTTTGAAGAAGAGCATTGCCTTGGAGAAGAAGGCGACTGGCGAAATCCTGCGACTTCAGGAGGACAAGGCGATGCTCTGCCACGAGATCGACCTGTTGAAGGAGAAGAACGCCGGCTGGAAGAAGCTGCATGAGAATAGTAGTTCCTTGATGAAGATGCTGCAGGTCCTTGTCATGGAACAGAAGGAGGAGTTCGCGAAGCTCCGCATCGAGCACCCGGCTGCTGTCAAGGTACGTAATGCGGCCGTGGAACAGATGATGAAGGCTCGCGTCGAGAAATCCCGCATCATGGACAGAATGAAGAAGATGGCGGAGGAGATGCGCAAGGAGATGGAGGTCGTGGAGGCGATGAATAAGCAGTTACGACTCCGCGGCGAATTAGATCATTTGGGGTGATAATCTTCCTTCTTCTTTTGTTGCTGTGTTTCATCTTTTGCTTCGGGTGTTTCGCCGCACGTGTCATGTTCTCTGCGAGGCATGAATAGTAAAATGGTTTTTTTAGGGAATGAATAGAACAATGCTAACAATGAGATGACTAGCAAATTAGATCATTCTTTATCGCCATATGGCACTGGGCTGCCGTGTTTCGTGCTCCTCCGTCGCAGTACTACTCTAGTGGAAAACTTGAGTATACCGCACGGTTCTTTGCTCCTCCTCGATCAGGTCGCCGGCACATTTATACGAGCAGTCAAATCACAAGGCCCCGCCTTCCAGCAGTAATGAGCCACAAATCACAAAGGCCTCGCCTCATGAAACCGACCAAGCTAGACTGCCCCACCCTCTAGCCTTTTAAAAAATGTATACTTTTGTACAGCAGTAGTATCGATGGATTGCGCCATGGAGCAAAACTTGAATTTTAAAAAATGTGGTACATATAGAGATCGCTGGTCGCCAAATTATGCATATAGTACTATTAAAAAGGCTAGTCACAATAATGGTGTCCAGCACAACCCACCCCTCAAATAAAACTAAGCACCCTGGAATTCTTTGACAAAACTAAGCACCCTGAAATTCTTTGACAACTAAACTGCTGGCTATATGATGTTGGCCATATATATTGTATGTATATAATGTGAAGAAACGAGTGGTAGTACTATACCAACTAAAATATGAAATGTAAGAAATACTAGTACGTACGTACTGAAGAGTTAAAGTAACAAGAAGAAACATAACATAGTTCTCACTGGGGCTCAAAGACAACACACCCGTCAAATTAAATCAAGCACACCTGAAATTAAACTTTGCAACTATCCCGGTAGACACTGCATTAGAACCACCAGGAGCAACGAGAGTGCCACCTTACTCGCAGTCCTCGTCCACGTCCTCGACTTCGTCCTTGTCCCTCTTCCTCTTGGCCGATACTTCTTTGCTTGAACCGCCAAATTGGCTCTTGCTCTTCATCCAACCCTTGTAGATATTGAAACAAAGGTAGCCATCCATTGCAGCGTAGTGGATGTGGTCTATATCTAGTACATTCCGCTACCATGCATGACGATGAAACGTGTATGGAGGTTTCTCCAGTTTACCATACGAAGGATGAACCATGGCTCCTGCCAGGGTCAGCATTGAAGGCTGACGAGAGGACACCAGCCGATTCTTTTGGAGGTCGAAGGTGTTCCGTGAAATGAGGCCTATCCGACACAGGACTTCTTTGTCGTTACCAAAGTCTACATTAACGAATTTGACTAGGTTGCTCTCGAGGAAGTCCTTAAAATCCTGGCACTCAACGTCCGCATGGCATATGTGGTAGACCAAGCATAAGTCATGCACGCAAACCTGGATCACGGCGGGCTTCTTCCTCTCTTCGTCCTTTAGATCCTTCTCTAGTCCCAGGACTGTGGTGTACTCAACATCTAGCCCAGCGACCCACTCATCATCTGAGTCTTCAACATGCGTCCTGCGAGAAAGGCATCCTTTCACCGTCGCGAAGAACGGGTGTAGATGACGCGAACTCATCGCCGGTGATGGTTCTCGACCTTGTACTCACCGCCGATCGGGGAGATTTGGGATGCCATGGATTTGGGAGGAGGGTCAGGATTAGTGGAACTGCCGTAATGTGAATGGACGGGACAACTAGGAGCGAACCGCCATAGTATTAAAGGACGTGCGGGGACGAGTAGGAGCGAACTGCCAGCGTGTGAACGGCAGGGTAGTGGCTTTCCCTTCTCCCATGATACGGGCTTCCGAGAGCCCTTGGATCTGAGATCGAACGGTTGCATGGTGTGATCCTATCCTGGAGGGTTATTCTGCAAATTTTCACCAACTTAGCATGCGACCGTTTGATCTCAGATCCAAGGGCTGCCAGCAGCCCGTATCATGGTCGCTCCTACCACGACCGTCGTGTCGCTCGCGCGGTCGCGCCCTTGGAGATTTAACACGGTGCGTTAGGCTATCTGATGTTGGCATGTCATACATAGTCATCACTTAGTCACTCATACTACAACAAGGTTGGCTATAAGGTTGGCTATAAGTGTATTTTTTTTACTCCTCTCTATCTCTTTCTTCGTACTCCCTCCGTTCCATAATATAAGAACGTTTTGACACTAGTGTAGTGCCAAAAACGTTCTTATATTATGGGACACAAGGAGCAAGTAAGTACAATAGTGCACTTTACATGGCATTTTTGCATATGTGGAGGAAAGAGAGGCTAGGAAAAAGGGGAGAAGTGGGCTCTCATGCAAGAGCCAGCCTCTACTACATGGTGGAGCATTGGGAGAGGCACATGTATGGAGGTGGTCAGGAATCAGGAGACTCACACCGGTCGTAGCGCCACAGTTAAAACGATAATGGCAAGTCAAATCACGGGGCCCCACCTGTCCAGCAGTAACTCGCTGTCAAATCACACAACCCTACGTTTGCCGCAGCCTACTCCCTCATCTTCTCGCATCTCTATCGAACCGATTAGGCGGAACTGCCCCGCCGCCTACCGTGCAGGAAAAGCCCCACCCTCGACTTTTAAATAGTATACAATATACTAATTTTGTATCCATGGGTTGCGCCCGCGCCATGGAGCAAAGCGTCTAGAAAACGGCGGTACACATGTACGGAGTATACAACACGCCTGTCGCGTTCGCGTCGCACCCCAGATGTTCGGTCGGTCTGGCACGCTGCTCTCCGAATGGAACGCGCGTCATATTGCGTTTTGCACACACATGTGGGACGGCAACTGAAAACCGACCATAGGCACACTCCCCGGCCCCGCAAGTCGGGTGACTTAATAGAAGAGGGAGACGAGCGATAGTACTAGAAAAGTGTTGTACTACGTTGGTGCCTGGACGATCCCTACAAGACAAGGAAGATCAATTCGTCCATGCATGTGACCAGACTCCAGCAGACACGCCTGGATTGGCTATCGTCTACATATCGTGCAGGTTGTGTTGTGCATGGCTGTAGTTGTGGTGAGAAATCTAAAAAAAGGTTTCTTGTCATCTCGCAAAATTAGGTGTCATGTGCTTTGGATCATCGCGAGGGTTAAACAAATGACAACCGAGTTGGGCTAGTCATTGGGGGCACATGCACAAACAGTGGACTACTCGCTGCCATCTAGGTCAAGCCGGCTATGTTAATTAGGACATCTATCGATGGACCCTTTTCTACGAGTTTATCATTAATTTGAGCTTTGTTCCTCGTCTAGTTTGTCCGTCGGGATTCATGTTGTCTCCTTTGGGTAGTGAGGTTATGATTTCTTGTCATGTGGAATTTTTTCGTGTTATATGTTATAGTCCGACGCTTCAGATCAAAATGACGACAACTGCGCCTCCGGGACACGTGCATGAAGACTACTCGACAGTCATTGACGAGGTCAAGCCGGCTCCGGTGGACAAAAGAAAACTAGTACTACTCCACTATATAGGCAGGAGCCTCCGCGCTTGCTTGCTAGTGTTGCTCTCTTCACACTGTCTCGGCCTCTCCAGATCTAAACACGAGAACAGTGGCCACACTCTCTCTCTCTGCTCACCGCTGGTCACAGATCCAGTCGGATCCTCTCCGCTGGGTTAGGTGAGAAGGTGCAACGTTCACGCGGTCGTCCTCGGCGACGGCTCTTACCCAGTGCTGGGCGCGTCTCGATCAGCCTGCCTTGCCGTTCTCTCCCAAGCACCGCTGGCGAGGGAGGGCCTCCGACCCCTTCTTCCTCGCTGCCGTAGTGTGGGCAGATCCGGCCTCCCGCCGCCCACCTAGCAACATCCCGGTGACCATTCAAAAACCACCGCCGGCGAGTGAAGGTGCTGTGGAGAAGTAGATCGATTAAGGAGTACAACCGATACGTGAGGATCGCAGACGGCGACCCTGTGAAGCTAGCTAGGATGTTGGAGATACAGTCTTGGTTTGACAACAAGGACCAACTAGCCGCGACGGCGACATCCATGGCCAAATATCTGCAACAGAGTGAAAAGGCGGCCATGCTCCCGGAGGGAGTCGCGCCGGAGTACATAGAGCTGCTCCTCTGGGCCATGGAGCAAACAGATTCACCGAATCCGGTCGTGAGGAAGCGGTGGTGGGAGTATCGATCCCAGATGGAGCATCCACCAGAGATTGAAGGATCAAGCATCTATAGGGTGCCGTTTGTGAGGGTGTCCTGCCAGAGCGAGCTGGTGGAGTCTTTGTCGACCGAACCCAACTGCAAGAGGATAAAAGCAATTGGCCCGACGACGCTTCCCCGCCATCATCTCCCTCGCCGTTCACATCGTCTCACGGGGCGGCTGTCTGCCGCCGAGGAATACGAGGGGGCTGCCCCCCCAGCCCAATAGTCGGGAAGGTTGTGAATTGTCAGGAGGAGCTTAGGGTTGTCAGTATTTGCAGGTTGTGAATTGTGTTTTGTGTTGTGTATTTTGAGAGTACTTTCAGATATGAATGTCTTTTGAATTTCAGATTTGCAGATTGAGCATATGAAGTATTTTATGAATTCTAGAGATCTATTTTAGCACTTAAAAAATGTAGTTTCATAGGAGTATAAAAGTGCATAAATGTGATTCTCGGAGAAGAAACTGCAAGTTTCAGGGCCAGATAAGAAATCGCAAGTTCGGGCCAGACATCTGGCTTGCAACTTTCGTGAGGCGTAACATTTATATTAACACAGCCTTTTCAAACAGGCTTAACATCATGTTGGAAGTTTTATTCATGGTCGAAAATGGAACTACCAGCCGCTTAACATCATGCTGATCAACATTCATGCATAGCACATCTTCATATGATGCACAATCAAAATGCCCACACAATGTCGAAAAGTGTAAACACAGAGAAAACGAGGGACTAAGTTTTGGCAAGTGTTGGACGTGGTTTTGGGCTGCCCCGTCTAGGCTTTCATTTTTAACATGCGCAGCCCACGACCTCGGATGGGAGGTCCATAGGCATGTTTGTATTTTCTTAGGGCCATCATGTATCGACCGGCCTATGGACCTCCCATCCGAGGTTTTATTTTTGGCAGCCCAATTTATGTATTTTTTTGAAGAAAACACAGAGGTCTGTTCTATTTTTTCTATATAATAAGATAGGAACGCCAGGTCCAACTTATGTTTCCCTTCTAACTATATTATATATATTTAAATTATTTTATATGTTGACTGTTTAGTCCACATAATTGGCAAATAGATGACCACTCGCGATCCCTTCGCCCCGCCACCACCTCCACCTCGCCGCCCCGCCACTACCTCCACCTCGCCGCCGCCATAGATCTCGCCGCCACCCCCGCCTCCCGACCGGGCGCGCCTGCCCCCCTCAGCAAGTCCGCTCACGCGCCCCATGGAGTCGTCGGCCATATCCATGGGGGAATGGCTGGAAGACAGGTAGATGTACAAGATGCATCTCCCACATGTCTACAAAGCCTTCCCACGGATGCTCCAGCCGCTCGACTCCGTCGCGCCGGCGGTGCTGCGGGAGACTCGAGGGAGGAGATGGAGGGAGCGGGCAATGCGGATCCGCGACGAAGCTCTTTCCTGGACCCAGTGCACGCGTGAATGGAGGGAAGCAGAGGAGGAAGCTGCGAGGGAGGAAGCCGAGGAGGGACCGAATCCGTTCTCTCACTCGCGCAGGTATGCTCGGATGTGCAAGGATCATGTGGATTGGGAGCTGCTGAATCTAGCCCTGCAGATCTACTTCGAAGGAGATTTCTCGGAGAAGCAAAGGATGCCCCACCTCAGTGAGCCGCCGATTGCGTTTGTTCAATGGGTGAAAGGAGAAGTGAATTCAGGAGATCCACGCCAGGTCTTGAGATGGGAATGCTTGATCGACTCCTGCCCACCAAGATGCCACCGGAGCCGGAGCAGTGGATCCCCTACCTTACCTCTCCCCCAAACCTGCAGAAGATTGAAATTAGGCTTGCAATCTGCTTCAATTGAGTTGTCTGGTGGTTATTTCTACTTCCTGAGAGACAACATCTGGCTAGAGGATGAGAAGGAACCAGGAACTCCGATGAATTTCCCCTATCACAATGGGGGGGGAGCTCCGGTTGGGCAGTGGTACGACCCACCTCCACCTCAAATGGGGGCACAATCTGGGCAGGCTCCTGTAATTGCCCAAGATCAATCTGCTGGTGGTTCTGACTCTCAGATTAGTGGGAAATCTCGAGGCAAGAATCGGCAAAAGAAGAGATAGGACATCCAGAAAACTGCTCCTGCCCCTGCTTCGGGCCTTATGGCATACTCTGAGGTGATCTGCTACAACTGTGGGGAACCAGGGCATAATTTGGATAAATGTGTCAAGCCCAAGAGTAGTTTTATTTGCAAAATGGTTACCCATAAAGTTGATAATTGCCCTGTCAGAAGGAAAACCCACAGTTCTGCTAGATATGTTGGAAGTGCCGCCTGTGATTATGTCCACCATTGATGTAATTTTCGTGACACGTAATTAGATAGTTTCTTCCCCTTTCTAGTTGTAGAGCTCTGCCCAGATGTGGTAGTGACCATACTCCTTTGCTCTGGGACTCTGGTCTTAACCAAAATCCAAAGAGCAATATTTTTAAATTTGAAAAGTGGTGGTTGCTTAGAGAAGATTTTACTGAGCTAGTCAGGAAAATATGGAATAAGCCTACTGGGAGCAGCTGCCCCCTAGAAAATTGGTAGATCAAAATCAGGAGATTTAGAAGAACTACCAAAGGGTGGAACTCCAATGAGGAAGCTAATCTTAGAAGATACAAAAGGCTTCTCCTCCTTGAGTTTGATTCTCTAGATATTAAGGCAGAAACCACTGACCTCTCCGAGGCTGAGACTAAGAGATTAAACTTTGTCCATGGAGAGCTCAAGAAAATTTGGCTTCAAGAAGAAATCAAAGCCAAACAAAGGTCTAGAGATAGGAACATTAAGGAGGGTGATAGAAATACTGCTTACTTCCATGCATTAGCTAACCAGAGGAGGAGGAAAACCTCATTCACTCCCTTGATGGCCCTAATGGCCTCATTCATCGATGTAGATGAGATGTCGAAGTGGCTAGTGACTTCTACAAAGACCTGTTTAAGAAAGAAAACACTTCGGGTTCTCTCTACAAAACAATTTTTTGTCCGCTTCAAAAAGTCTCTCCCGCTGAAAATGAGCTGCTAGAAGCCCCTTTTTCAGAGACAGAGGTGAAGGAAGCCATTTTAGCTCTTATCCCGATGGGGCTCCTGGTCCCGATGGGATTCCTTCTTGTTTTACCAGATTTTTGGGACTTGGTGAAAAATGATCTCTTAGATCTTTTCCAAGCCTTTCATAGAGGAGAGTTGGATCCAAAGAACTTACTCATGGGGGGTCTGTTGGGGTCAAGTTAAATAACTGTGAAAGTGATTTTTCCTTGCCGGTAAAGGCCTTAGGCAAGGTGACCCCATCTCCCCGCTTTTTTTTAATTTAGTAGTGGACGTTCTTACTAAAATGCTGAGCAAAGATGCTGATCATAGTCTGATTGCAGGGCTCTGTCCTGAGGTCTGCCCTGGTGGCATCATCTACCTTCAATATGCAGATGATACCATCCTTTTCTTAGACAATGACTCCACACATGCTAGGAATCTGAAAACTGTTCTAACCTGTTTTGAACAAGTCTCAGGCATGAGAATCAACTACTCTAGAAGTGAACTCATCCCTATCAACATGGATGATCAGGAGTTAGCTGACTTCCTCTATATTCTAGTCTATAATAAAGGTAACTTCCCCATTAAGTACCTAGGTATCCCTCTCCACTATGATAAACTGAGGAGAGAGTATATCCAACCCCTTCTGGATAAAATCATTAAAAGGATTGCTGGGTGGAGGGCAAACTTCTCTCTTACAGAGGTAGATTGATCCTCATACAAGCTTGTTTGGCTAGCATTCCAGTGTATCTCCTCTCCTTCTTCAAGTTCCCAAAATGGGCAGTGAACCTCATCAATTCTCAGATGTCTCATTGCTTGTGGAATGATTTTGAGGGAAATAGGAAGCTAAACCTTGCTAATTGGTCCCTAGTCTCTATGAAAAAAGATTTTGGAGGCCTAGGCATACCTAACCTCCAAGAAATTAACATCTGTCTTCTAGGGTCTTGGATTAAATGATTCTATGAGGAAGACCTAAAACCCTGGAAGCTTCTTATTGCCCATAAATACCTAGGAAATAAACCTAATATTTTTGTCCCTTCCTCCAACCCTAAGACCTCTAGATTCTGGAAAGGATTAAAATCTATTATGCATGCTGTGAAATTTGGCTACAGATGGAACATAGGGGATGGGAGCAGAACCAGGTTCTGGGAAGATACTTGGTTTGGCACATCCCCCCTAGCAGTCCAATTTTGGCCTATTTACTCTGTCTGCAATGAGCTTAACAAAAGTGTCAATGAAGTTTGGGACGGTCAATGCCTAAAACTCTCTTTTAGAAGGAACTTTAGTGATAGTCTCATGGAACAATGGTTCCAGTTGGAGGAAATTGCCAAAAGCATTACCTTTACTACCGAGCCGGATGCCATGATTTGGCAGCTGGACCATAAGGGGAAGTATTCCTCCAGCTCCCTCTATCGTGTTATCAACTTTAGAGGGGTTCAACCCGTGTTTATCCCTGCTGTCTGGAAACTGAGAGTTCCCCCTAAAATTCATGTATTTCTCTGGCTTCTCTCCAAAAACAAATTGATGACTAGGGATAACCTTAGGAAGAGACACATCATCAAACCCCTTGATTGTGTTTACTGCTTGGAACAAGAGTCTTGTTCTCACCTATTTTTTGAATGTATAGTTGCTAAACATCTCTGGGCCCACATTGAGGAATATTTCTCTAGTCAGATTGGCTCATCCTTCGAATATGTCGCCAGATTCTGGATTGCTACCAAAAAGTGCTCAGTTTTAAACACTGTTAGCTCAGCTGTCCTTTGGTGCCTCTGGAAATGTAGAAATGCTATGGTTTTCAGTAACACCTCCTGGATTTCCATTCTGCAGGTCTTGAGGTTGATCAGAACATGGTGAGGAATCGGCGATTCTCTCCTCCGGATCGGACAAGGACAAGTTGATGAGCTTTGTGGAAACCCTATCAAGATCCCTCCAAAAACCGTTGGCGATCACTTGTGGCTGAACAAGGCTCGACCTGCTCTAGGGCTGGACCCGTGGGCTCGTCTCAAGATCTCTGATGAAGATGATGGGCATGTGGCGCCGAAAAAGAGGGACATCCAGCATGCTACGCCTTCCAGCCCGGTGTCTCCGCTTGCTTACTGGTCGCCGCAAGCTGACACGGCCCCTCGGCTGAAGACCATAAAGGCTTCGCTGGACCCTCCTTGTGTCATTTGAGTGCTCTATCCGCTCTGCCTTTGGCACCGCTCGGGTGATTTGTGTTATTCAGAGAACTTGTTCATCCACCCCCCTAGTTTGTAGCTTTTCTACCTTTGCTTTCGAACTGCTCTTTGAGCTGCTGTATCAGAATATGTTGTGGTTTCGTTCTCAAAGAATGGAACCGGGAGATGTCCTGTTTTTCTAAAAATAAATTATATGTTATTATATATTATTTTTATTGTCATCATATATTAACAGATACTTACATATGTAAGAAAACAATATCCCACATCTTATTAACTTATAAAAATAATTTCTTAACAAATAAAATCTTGGATTGTTTTGGCACAAAAATCCTAGTGATTGTGTACAAAAGCTTGGTAAGATTTAAGGACTAATGTAATAATATCACTTATTATTTAAATATATTTATAACAAAATGCTCAGCCCCTTTTTATTTTTTGATAACATTGCTGGCACAACCCAACATTATAATTAGAATCAGCCCAGCAAAATTGTGTATTTCGAGAAAGTGCAAATGGCCTGTAATTTTTTAGGAAATAAAATAAATGGCCGCATGGACGCTACATTATTTGTTCACCCAGCCCAGCTAATGGCTGTAATTCAAAAAAAAGATCAAATTGAATGTAAATTCTACCGTGCAAAAAAAAGACAGTAAATTCTGAAAAATGGGTTGAATACGAGCCACATATTTGGAGGCTTAAATGTGGGCCAATAGGTCGAAGCCAACGCAAGTCGTTGTCAATTTAGTCAACAAATGATTCTGACATGTTAGCCGTTGGATTTACATCCAACGACCGCATCCATCTTCAATCTCGCCTTCTTCCTCCAGCCACCGAACCACCTCCCGCCTCTTGCTGCTAGCAGCTCGCTTAGCACGCTTTGCTATGAAGCGCTACTCCACCGCTGGCCAGGCCATCCTCCACCCTCCACACCTCCTGTTCTTCTCCACCGACCGTCGAACCACACCGCACTAGAACCAGCTAACCTCAGACACCTCTCCGTCTGCGACTCTACTCCCGCGTCTTCCCATCTCCGGCTCGTTGCTGTCAGGGGCCTCGCCGTCGTCCACCACCTTAGATGTGCTCGGCGCGGCGTGGTCAACGTGGTCAACAAACGACACCATCGGAAGTAGATCAGGCGTGGAGAGGCCGACAGCTGGGTCCACGGCCGCACACAAGGAAATTCCTCCTTATTACGCCGCAAAATAATGATTCCTCCACCGACATCCGGGACCCACCGGAGGGCCTCTCAGATTTCACAAAAAATGTTCCCCCCGCTGACATGTCGGACCCACCAGCTATCTTCGCACACAAGGAAGTGCCTCCTTATTACGTACAAAAATAATAATACTCCCCTGCCAGCTGGAACCCAGCATAGTGGGAGGCTGACTTGTGGGCCTACCAAGTTGACGGAGACGGAGGGCTTTGTCAACTTAGTCAATATGAACGATTCTAGCTGCTGTTACCGTACGATGTTCATCCAACGGCCGTAGTGCTTCTTCAACCTCTGGTCTTCTTGCTCCAAATTACCCAAACCAGCGTCGGTCGTGCGCTGCGTGCTCCTGCCTCCGTGGCTGTTGTGATGCCGCGAGGCCTCACCGCCTCTACTACTCCCACCGCTGGCGGGCCATCCTCTACTCACCCACACCCCCGTTATTCTGCGGCGGCAGAGCCTCACACCGTAGCCGAACGGTGAACCCTCGTACTCCTCTTCGCGTGGGCATCCACGCTGCGTCTTCCCGGCCCGAAGTCGTCCCTTCCTAGGCCTCGCCATCGCCCACCGCCGTGGTGCTCTCGGCGCGCGTGGTCAATATGGTCAAGGAACGACTTCCATCGGGCGTGGATCAGACGTGGACAGCCGACAAATGGGTCCACGGCCGCAACAAGGAAGTGCCTCCTTATTACGCGCAAAATAATGATTCCTCCACCTGACAGCGGGGACCCACCATACGGGTCACCGTATTTTGTGAAAAAACCTTTCCCCCTGACTGCTGGGACCCACCAACTACATCTTCGCACGCAAGGAAGTGCGTTCGGGCAAAAAAAAAAGATATGCCCTCCTGACTGCTTGGACCTACCAGCTACATCTTCGCACGCAAAGGAAGTGCGTCCGCGCAAAAAAATACGATTCGCCCCTCTGACTGCTGGAACCCACCAGCTACATTTTCGCACGCAAGGAAGTGCCTGACAGTCGGGACCCACCTGGTCGAAGCGTACGTAGCGTTGTCATTCTGGTTGCGAATGTGTACGCATATACTGGTCGTTGTAGAGGCGCGCACGTAGCATGTACACGTACGTACAGCGGCGAGGGTGCAAGAAAGAAAATACGGCCACGTACGTACATACGGGCAGGGTCTTGAACGCCTACTCGCGCATACGTACATGGCTGGGTCGGAACGGAGAAACAACGTCGTCGTCGTGTTCATGGGGAGGCAACAGAATGCATCGTGTTCATGGGGAGGCAACGGAATGCGTCGTGTTCATCGGGAGGCAACGGAACGCGTGGGAGCCAACCGGCTTGGACGGAACAGGCGATGGAAACGAGGCCTGGCGTACCGCAGAATGGAGGAAATGGCCATGTTCGAAACGGGGTCCTGTTGATCGGGAGGGGTATGGCGTACCGCAAAACGGAGGAAAAGGACCTCCTACGGTCGAAATGGGGGTCCTGTTGATCGGGAGGGGTGTGGCGTACCGCAAAACGGAGGAAACGGACCTCCTACGGTCGAAACGGGGGTCCTGTTGATCGGGAGGGGTGTGGCGTACCGCAAAATGGACGAAACGGACTTGTGTTGGAGCGCTACGGTCGAAACGGGGTCCTGTTCATCGGGAGGGGTGTGGCGTACCGCAAAACGGGACTCCACGGGATACTGTTCATCTCCACCGTCGACCTCCTCCAGCCTCCACGGGCTACCGTCGACCTCCTCCAGCCTCCACGGGTTCCTGTTCATCCAGCCTCCATCGTGTGCTTCTCCACCGCCATCGCTCAACCACCCTCCACGGGCACCCTCCACCGCTTCATCGCTCATCCAGCCCTCCACACCACGGGTCCTGCTCAACCACCCTCCACGGCCACCCTCCACCATCTACTGCTCATCCAGCCCTCCACACCACGGGTCCTGTTCATCCGAGGCAACGCCACCGCCATCGCTCATCCAACCCCCCGCAACGCCACCGCTCATCCAATCGATCGGCCTCGCTTAGCAGCAAGAGGCGAAGAATCGCCGATCGTGTTCGCCAACGACCATCGATCGATCGCCGGGTTCGAGAACGCGTAGCTCGCAGTCAATCGCTAGGGTTCATTAGAGCCCAACGCCTCGCTTCGGGTTCGATTAGAGCCAACGCCGCACACATGCGCCAGACGTGTCGAGAGAAACACGCATCGCTCGGCCCCCGACCTCCTACCGTAACCGGGAACTCCCCGAAATTTTCCTCCCCCTCGCTTCTACCATGGTTTTTTCCGTCATGGACGGCCCAAAGATTGTCATGCAGCTGCGTCTCCGGCCCGCCCAGGACGAAAAGCCAATTTTCTGTCATGATTTTTTGTCATAGAAGTAGGAGCCCACCACATCTATGATGATACCGGGTTTTGTCACAATTATCGTCATAGAAGTGTCATATGTATGACAAATTTTTTTTCGTTCGGCCCAAAATGTCACGGATGTGTCTTTTTTTTGTAGTTATAGCTACTTGGTTATGTAGCATCACTCTTCATCTTATCTTAAATATTATCCATTTTTTCGTATATTATCACATCTATATTTACTGTTAACAAAATTTAGAATAAAGGCAATGCTTTTGAAGAAGATTCTGTGGGAAACTTCTTGAATTGCCCCCCCCCCATCAACATGGACAAGGCCTTTATAGAGCCTGTCTTTACCAATAATGTAAATTTGTCCATCTCAAGCCTTCAAAATTTGTTGTATATATTTGGTTAGGCATGACCGCAACAACTGTTTATTTTTGGTGTTTAAATCAAATTGCTTGTTTAAAGTTTATTATGTAGTTCATAAACAAAAGTTTGTCCTTTCTCAATTTAAGTTTTCAGTTGTACAACCAAGTTCCTTCTTCATACCATGTAAATTAAACTATACAGAGCAAGTGATCTTCTTTTGCACTGCATGTATGCTTTTGTTCTTCATCTCAGAATCCAAAGGTGTGGTGAACCTACCCACTACAAAGACAATGTCATATTCTGCAATGTCTTAACTATGAACAATGTCATATCATTCTACTATTATTTAAACCGTCTCTTTATTTGCCAATATGAAATGGTATAAATTGACAACACACTAAACATTGATACTTATGAGTTCTTGATCTGTAATCCAGTGGTGTTGTGAAGCTGCCAACTCCTTCACAATGTCATTTCCTGCCATGTCTTGACTGAACAATACCATATTGCGTTAATGCAATTTTAAACTGTGTCACTTTATTCACAAGAAGAAATGTGATGAATTGTCAAGACTAATACTTTTATGTGCAAAACCTGTCATCCGTCTCGCTTGTTTATCTTTCAGAGTGAGGAAGATATATGTGTTGAACAAGCGCAGTCTCATCATATTGTTTCACTACTTGCGCTGCAGATCCCAAAGAGGCTAACCTTTCTTGAACTCTATTGAAGTGTTGTCGGTTTTGTATATTATTTTGTCGGCGTGTTTATTTGCAATCGGTGGCGATGTTTGATGCCCAAAGTATGTAATCTTGTCTCGCTTGTGCTTTATTATCATAGTGGCGAACTTTGATGCCCAAAGGATGTAATATGTCGTAATTTCTTTATTGTATAGTCTAGGTTTTTTCTTATTCACGATGCTGCAGTTACTTTATTGTATATATATCCTGTCTTCGCAGTAAACCGGCCAAACCGTAAAATTACGCTACATAATCGGGCCGTCATGCAATCACGATGTAGGTTGGGCCTGAAATGTGCCGAAGAGCTCACGGGCCGGCAGCAGCCCGAAATGAACCCCGGCCCATGATTGTGCGAATCAAATCACAGGCTTTTAACAGGCCAAAATTGTCTCGGTCCTTGTTTGGCCCAATCAGATATCGGCTGCGAGCAAGCCGGATGCAAATCGGGCCGTAGTTAGGCCCAACTATATGACGGGCTTTTAACAGGCCGAAATTAATATAGGGCCAAAATGTTAAACGGGCCCTTAACAGGCCAAAACTAATATCAGGCCGAATTACTAAGTGGGCCTTTAGCAAGTGGGCCCAAAAGCATAGTGTCCAGCTTGACGGGCGAATCGATATGGGCGAATTGAGCCCAAAGCCTCTTAAAGGGCGGACCTGATCTGGGCCGTAATTTGGCCTAGAACGTGGTAGGCTTTTAACGGGCCGGATCTCATATGGGCCACTATTAGGCCCGGAGCGTGGCAGGCCATTAATGGACCAGATCAAATATGGGCCGGCATTTGGCCCAAAACATGGTAGCTAGTTAATGGGCCGGCCTACTAGGGTCCTCAAAATCTTGTGGGCCTACAGCTGGGCCGGCCCATTAATGTCGGCGAAATCTCATGGGCCTTTAGATGGGCCGGCCCATTATGATCTGCAAGAATCTTGTGGGCCTTTACATGGGCCGGCCCATTATGGCACACAAAAATCTTGTGGGCCTTTACCTGGGCCGGCCCATTATGGCCCGCAAAATCTTGTGGGCCTTTAGCTGGGCCAGCCCATTATGGTCCGTGAAATCTCGTGGGCCTTTAGCTGGGCCGGCCCATTATGGTCCGTAAAATCTTGTGGGCCTTCAGTTGGGCCGGCCCATTTAAGCTTGATGGGTCGGTCCATGTGTCAACATATCATAGGCGCGTCTCGCCCATTGGATGAGTGACACCTGTGCCAATGATGATTTTACACGTGGAAAATCCCCATTGGTCGGGGCTGTTAACGGGTTATTAGATCCAAAACCCGACCCGATAGATTAACGGCATTCCATTACGGTGGATGCCATGTGTCGGTCACCCTTGACGAAAGCACTTCCGTGACGCGCGATTTATCGTCATGGAAGTGGACACTTCCGCGATGATAATTTTGGTAATTTCATGGAACACTTCTATGACAGCACAGGTACGACTATCTTGATTCTATCATAAATTTGTCATGGATGTACATGCATGACAAAAAACGCGACCTACTGTGACAAACACATATCATCACGGAAGTGTATTTTTTGTAGTGAAGGTATACCGATAGTTTTGTAGACGAAAGAGGGGATGCCTTCCGGGGCATCCCCAAGCTTAGGCACTTGAGTCTTCCTTGAATATTACCTTGGGGTGCCTTGGGCATCCCCAAGCTTAGGGTCTTTCCACTCCTTATTCTCCTCATATCGATATCTCACCCAAAGCTTGAAAACTTCAATCACACAGAACTTAACCAAACTTCGTGAGATAGGTTAGTATGATAAAGAGTAAACCATTCACTTTGGTACTGTTAAGGACAAGTTTCATAATTTTTCTGACACAATTCCTACTGTACCATATCATTTCTACAATTTATATTGAGGAATATAAGCCATAGAAACTAGAAAACATGCAAACTATGCAATGAAAACAGAATCTGTCAAAAACAGAACAGTCTGTAATGATCTGAACATAAACCATACTTCTGCTACTCCAAAAATTATGAAATAAATTGCTGGACGTGAGGAATTTGTCTATTAATCTTCTGCAAAAATAATCAACTCAAAATCACTCTTCTGTAAAAAATGACAGCTAATATCGTGAGCACAAAGTTTCTATTTTTTACAGCAAGTTCACATTGACTTTCACCCAAGCCTTCCCAAAGGTCTTACTTGGCACTTTATTGAAACAAAAGCTATAAAACATGATTACTACAGTAGATTAATCATGTAAACACCCAAAAATAGTAAGGGTAAATATTGGGTTGTCTCCCAACAAGCGCTTTTCTTTAATGCCTTTTAGCTAGGCATGATGATTTCAATGATGCTCACATAAAAGATAGGAATTGAAGTACAAAGAAAGCATCTTGAAGAATATGACTAGCACATTTAAATATAACCTACTTCCTATGCCTAGGGATTTTGTGAGCACACAATTTATAAGAATAACAATCAACTAGCATAGGAAGGCAAAACAAGTATAACTTCAAAACTTTAAGCACATAGAGAGGAAACTTGATATTATTGCAACTCCTACAAGCATGTATTCCTCCCTCATAATAATTTTCAGTAGCATCATGGATAAAAACTTTGTTCTGATACTCGATTGGAACCTCTTCCGAAATAGTGGAGTCATTACTAGCTAAAGTTGACACTCTTCTAAATCCACTTTCATAAATATCACACTAAGATTCAACATCCTCCAAAATAGTGGGATCACTAATTCCAAAAGTTGACACTCTTCCAAACCCACTTTAAATGATATTATTATTCATACTCCAAAAGATATAAGTGAAGTTCATGGAGCATTCTACAATTAACATAGACTAACCAAGCTCAAAATATATAAGTGAAGCACACGAAGCATTCTATAAAACCATACTCAAAAGATTTAAGTGAAACACAAAGAGCAATTCCATAAGATCATTCTTAAAAGATATAAGTGAAGCGCATGAAGTATTCTATAAATCAATGAACGGATATCTCATGCTAGCATGGTTCTTGAAGGAAAAACAAAAACACAAAGGACACAAATCATGTGAACAAAACAAAAACCGAGGTATATCGATACTTGTTGAAGAAAGATGGGATGCCAACCGGGGCATCCCCAAGCTTAGATGCTTGAGTATCCTTTGAAATATTTACTTGGGGTGCCTTGGGCATCCCCAATCTTGAACTCTTGCCTCTCTTTATTCTCTCACATCGGTAACTCCTTGTTCTTCGAACACTTCATCCACAAAAACTTAACAAAAACTTGTGAGGACCGTTAGTGTAATAAAGCAAATCACTACCTTTAGGTACTGTAATGAACTCATTATTTATTTATATGGGTGTTAAACCTACTGTATTCCAACTTCTCTATGGTTTATAAATTATTTTATTAGCCATAGATTCATCAAAATAAGCAAACAACACACGAAAAACAGAATTTGTTAAAAACAGAACAGTCTGTAGTAATCTGGAAGTTTAGTAAACTTCTGTAACTCCTAAAATTATGAACTAAATTTGAAAATTTGAAAAATTTGTACATAATTAATGTGAAAAAAGTTTTAAACCCATTTGACTTTCCAGTAAAAAATGTAAATTCACGCACTACAGCCAAAGTTTCTGTTTTTGTTCTGCACATATTAAACAAGCAATCTAATCACCATAAAACCAAAGCTTGGCACGTTAATTTTTATAATACAATGAATATATACAAGGGAATAATTATTTACAGAGAAACTTCCATGAAAAATTCTACATTGTTTCCGTGAGCATGAGCACAAGTGCTCAAGGTCGATCCTCACTTCTTCAATGCATCACTTTCCAATCACTTCTCTTTTTGAAAAACTTTTTAGGCATGAATGGCAAGTAAATTTTTTTGTATTTTCATTCCTTTAATTTTTTTTGTATGTTTCACCCACAACTAAACAGAAACAAAAAGGAAAAACGAAATCTACTTAGTGAAGAAAGCAAACAAGCACACACGAGAATATCAACCCCACGCTATTGCTCCCAAGAACGGCGCCAGAAAGAGCTTGATAATCCCCATGTGCAGGGAATCATCGTAGCAATTTCCAAAGGTGGAAGTGATAAGTATGGAGTGTAGAACCCACAAGGAGCTAAAGGTAAGATCAATATTCTCTCAAGCCCTATCTGCCACTGATACGACTCTACGTGCACCGAACGTTTGCTTCCAACTAGAAACGAGAAAGAAAACTACGTTGTGGGTATGAAGTGGATAACTTTGTATGATATCAGAGAGCTAAAATATAAAAGTAGGTGCTGTTATCATAGAGTTAGAATATATTACTAAATATTATAAATAGCGAGTGTGGAATAATGGTGGATCGGCGTGCGAGATTGTCCTAGGCAATTGTTAACAAGATCGGTAATCACTATTGCAGTTTCATATGAGGGAGAGGCATAAGCTAACATACTTTCTCTACTTGGATCATATGCACTTATGATTGGAACTCTAGCAAGCATCCGCAACTACTAAAGATCATTAAGGTAAAACCCAACCATAGCATTAAAGAATCAAGTCCTCTTTATTCCCATACTCAACAATCCCTCTTACTCGGGTTTGTGTTTCAGTCACTCACCAACCCACTATAAGCGAATCATGAACGTATTGCAACACCCTACAGCGGGAATCCCTCAGGCTTGCGCGACACGGAGGGCGCATAGGACAACACCAAGTAAAACATACACTCATACCAACCTAGATCATCAATCAACCAAAAGACAAAAGATATCTACTAAAAACATCATAGGATGGCAAGACATCATTGGATCATAATATGTGGCATAAAGCACCATGTCCAAGTAGGGATTACAGCGAGGTGCGAGAGAGTGGACTGCGTAAAAGAGATGAGGATGGTGATGATGATGGTGATGTTGATGAAGACGATCACCGTGGCGATGATTCCCCTCCCGATGGCACTCCGGCGCCACTGGAAGAGAGGAGGAGAGGTTCTTCCCCTTGTGCTTCCTCCTCCATGGCCTCCATCCTTTGGTCCTTGGCCTTGATGATGGCCCCTCCGGGATACTCCTCCATGGCCACCGGTGATGATGGCCCCCTCCGGCAGGGTGCTGGAGAGGGCCTAGATTTACTTCTCGTGGCTACAGAGGCTTGCGGCGACGGAACTTCCGATCTAGGTTTCTTTCTGGAAGTTTAGGTATATATAGAAGAGTTTTGCGTTGATTTCACGTCAGGGGGGTCTCCGGGCTGTCCACGAGGCAGGGGGCGCGCCCTAGGGGGGTGGGCGCGCCCCCCACCCTCGTGGGCAGCCCAGGACTCTTCTAGTCTGCTTCTGGTACTCCGTGGGCTTCTTCTGGTCCAAAAATGATCTCCGTCAAGTGGCACGTCAATTGGACTCCGTTTAGTTTTCCTTTTCTGCGATACTCTAAAACAAGGAGAAAATGAAACGCGCACTGGGCTCTAGGTTAATAGGTTAGTCCCAAAAATCATATAAAATATCATATAAATGCTTATAAAACATCCTAGAAGGATAGTATAATAGCATGAATACTTCATAAATTATAGATACGTTGGAGACGTATCAGTACCAGATACAGTAAGTAAACGGACTCCGAAAAATCCACAAAAATATTTTTTGTCAGTTTTGGAATATTTTGAAATTTTGGAAATTAATAAACTTCCAGGAAGCGTCCCCTGGTGGGCACAATACACCAGGGCGCGCCAGGCATGCCCAGGTGGGTTGTGCCCACCTGGGACACCTCTCGTACTCCGTTTTTCTTCCATCGCTACAAAAAAAATACACTTCCGTGATGATACGTGTTTGTCACAGTAGGTCGCGTTTTTTGTCATGCATGTACATCCATGACAAATTTATGATGTAATCAAGATAGTCATACCGTCTTTGTCGTAGAAGTGTTCCATGACATTACCAAAATTATTATCACGGAAGTGTCCACTTCCATGACGATAAATCGCGCGTCACAGAAGTGCTTTCGTCAAGGGTGACCGACATGTGGCATCCACCATAACAGAACACCATTAAGCTATCGGGCCGGGTTTTGGATCCGATAACCCGTTAACAGCCCCCTGGCTAATGGGGATTTTCCACGTGTAAAATCATCATTGGCACAGGTGTCACTCATCCAATGGGCGAGACGCGCCTATGATATGTTGACACGTGGACCGGCCCATCAAGTTTAAATGGGCCGGCCCAACTGAACGCCCACAAGATTTTGCGGACCATAATGGGCCGGCCCAGCTAAAGGCCCATGAGATTTTGTAGACCATAATGGACTGGCCCAGCTAAAGGCCCACAAGATTTTGCGGGCCATAATGGGCCGGCCCAGGTAAAGGCCCACAAGATTTTTGTGTGCCATAATGGGCCGGCCCAGGTAAAGGCCCACAAGATTCTTGCGGATCATAATGGGCCGGCCCAGCTAAAGGCCCACGAGATTTCGCCGACATTAATGGGCGGCCCACCGTGAGGCCCACAAGATTTTGAGGACCCTAGTAGGCCGGCCCATTAACTGGCTGCCATGTTTTGGGCCAAATGCCTACCCATATTTGATCCGGTCCATTAATGGCCTGCCACGCTCTGGGCCTAATAGTGGCCCATATGAGATCCGGCCCGTTAAAAGCCTACCACGTTCTGGGCCAAATTACGGCCCAGATCAGGTCCGGCCCTTTAAGAGGCTTTGGGCTCAATTATGGCCCATATCAGATTCGGCCCGTCAACTGGACACTATGCTTTTGGGCCCACTTGCTAAAGGCCCACTTAGTAATTCGGCCTGATATTAGTTTTGGCATGTTAAGGGCCCATTTAACATTTCGGCCCTATATTAATTTCGGCCTGTTAAAAGCCCGTCATATAGTTGGGCCTAACTACGGCCGGGTTTGCATCCGGCTGCTTTCATGACCGATATCGATTGGGCCAAACAAGGACCGAGACAATTTTGGCTGTTAAAGCCCATGATTTGATTCGCACAATCATGGGCGGGGTTCATTTCGGGCTGCTACCGCCCGTGAGCTGTTCGCACGTTTGAGCCCAACCTACATCGTGATTGCATGACGGCCCGATTATGTACCGTAATTTTACGGTTTGGCCGGTTTACTACGAAGACATGATATACATGCAGTAAAATAACTGCAGTATCGTGAATAAGAAAAAACCTAGACTATACAATAAAGAAATTACAGCATATTACATCCACTTGGCATCAAAGTTCGCCACTATGATAATAAAGCACAAGCGGACAATGATTACATACATTGGGCATCAAACATCGCCACCAGTGCAAATAAACACGCCGACAAAATAATATATAAAACCGATAGCACTTCAATAGAGTTTAAGAAAGTTTAGCCCTACTGGGGAGCTGCAGCGCAAGCAGTTGAGCAAGATGATGAGACTGCGCTTGTTCAACACTTATATCTTCCTGACTCTGAAAGATAGACAAGCAGACAGATGACAGGTTTTGCACATAAAAGTATCAATGCTGACAATTCATCACATTTCTTACTGACGAATAAAAGTGACACAGCTTAAAATTGCATTAACACAATATGGTATTGTTCAGGTCAAGACATGGCAGGAAATGACATTGTGAAGGAGTTGGCAGCTTCACGGCACCACTGGATTACAGATCAAGAACTCATAAGTATCAATGGTTAGTGTGCTGTCAATTGATACCATTTCAGATTGGCAAATAAAGAGATGGTTTAAATAATAGTAGAATGATATGACATTGTTCATAGTTAAGACATTGCAGAATATGACATTGTGTTTGTAGTGGGTAGGTTCACCACACCACCGGATTACGATGAAGAATGAATATACATGCAAAGCAAAAGAAGATCACTTGCTCAGTATAGTTTAATTTACATGGTATGAAGAAGGAACTTGGTTGTACAACTGAAAACTTAAATTGAGAAAGGACAAACTTTTGTTTATGAACTACATAATTAACTTTAAACAAGCAATTTGATGCAAACACCAAAAATAAACAGCTGTTGCAGTCATGCCTAACCAAATATATACAACAAAGTTTGAAGGCTTGAGATGGACAAACTTACATTATTGGTGAAGACAGGCTCTATAAAGGCCTTGTCCATGCTGATGGGGGGGGGGGGGGAATTCAGGAAGTTTACCATAGAATCTTCTTCAAAAGCATTGCCTTTATTCTACATTTTGTTAAGAGTAAATATATATGTGATAATATACGAAAAAATGGAGAATATTTAAGATAAGATGAAGAGTGATGCTACATAACCAAGTAATATAAATGTAAGTGCAGCGATACAGGCAAAAGGTACAGCCAAGAGCAATTCACAGCTAAACTTCTTCAGTACCAACCTTATGGTAAGAGTAAATATAGATCTGATGTGTAGAAAATGGAGGGCAAAGGAAAATAAGCTGCAGAGTGATGGTACATGAACAACTACCTGTCATTATATGTACACTGATAAGGGACAACATGTACTTACAAGAACAATGCAGAGCTAAAAAAATTGGCATTGGATATATTCTACACTAATGTAACCATTCATACAGATCAGATAATTTGGAGCGAACAATTGATAAGCAAGCTATCATGCATACTGCTGTCACATAATGAACCAGGTATGTATGCAAGTACAGTGATATAGGACAACAGGTACTAACAAGAGCAAATCAGCGGGCAGCATATTTGCGATATCCTGTCGTTCTTGTCAAACCGGAATTCTTCTTCGAACAGATTTCCTGCAAAAAAGATCCGTAAGCCACATGCGGAAAAGTAGAAGTTCAAATTGTCATGTGATTTCATAGACACATCCTGGGAACAAGACCAGTGCATAACAAGGTTTTTCCATTCAATGTCTTCTAAATTTAGCACAGGAGACTTCACCGGAAATTCGTTTATAGACTTGCCATCAAAGTGTGATTTCCTCGGTAACACCGATCTTTGCTGCAATGCTTCCTTGAAAAGCACAAGCAAGCTTTGCTCGTCATGACTATCCAGATTGACCCTGGCCTAGTTACAACAATGTAATGTAAATCATTGATGTGTTCAATCAGCAGAAAACAGGAAAATAATAACCATGAATAATAGCACTTACACGTAAGTTGGACAGGAAGATGTGAAAATGGTGTTTGTCTTCACAATAATCTTCCCATGATGGGAATATATGCACGTAGTCCCTAACAACATTGAAAGCATTGTCTTTTAGACTGGGAATAAATGGAATGGGGTTCCAATCTGCAGGAATTAACCGTCTCTGCAGTTGGGATAGGTCTTCGGCCGGTGGACTTGCTGTACTTTTTGCTCGAGTGGGAGTTTTCTGTGGTACAGCTGGTGTTATGGCAAATGAAATCGGTATACCTTTTGCTAGATTGCAGGTCCTGTGTGGTGGGGCTAGTGGTGTGGCTAGTGAATTATGGGTACAGTCTCCTGGAGTCAGTCCTACGTTTTGTGTCACTGGTTGTACAGCCAATATAAGTGGGGTGTTGTCTGATTTCTCCGGCACCACCTCGTTTTTCAAGGACTTTGCTGATGCTCCTTTAGGTTCGGCAATCACCCTCTTCCTTTTTGATGTCTGATGCACAAGAACAACATTTGAGTGGAAAAACATGGTATGATGACAGATGGAATATGTATTGATAATGGATGGGCATGGCATCTCGACATATATGATGAGTAAACTAAGCAGATGGCGGTGCAACAAAGTAGAAGAAATGCAAGACAACATATGCAAGATTCGCGCAATCAATAAAACCTTGCCAAATTAGAGCAGGCACCTTGATGGGTGAACATGACAGGCCATCTGCCTTTGACTCCTCAAGGTTAGAATAGTCATTAGGATCATATTCTGAACAAGAATCTACAGGTGGGGAGCGTATGAGTTTCATTGCATCAAGAATGGCACCCATTGCCTTGGTGCCAATTTTGTAAGTCATTGCAGTGTTCCACAATATTCTTCTGATGCGCGGATTCTGATATTCACTGTAATTACATATAATATCTGAGAACCATGAAAACATAAATAGTTGTGAGATTATCTTTGTAATGCAGAGGATATTCTAATATAGGGGCGCCCCTGTAAACACTTGTGTGCTATCACTGGATTCTGATGAGAGAGCTCATGTGTGCTGTAATATGGTGCGTGCATTTATATAATCTGGCACAAGTACACAAAAAAATAGGCTCCATAAGTAAGGATAGTTGGCAGATGATAGGTTCAAAATATACTGTATAGAGAGTTTATTGCCAAACCATGATAACAAGAGCACACGACAACTAGGCAGATCATAGTGTACATAAAAGGGGTACACCATAACCACGATATATAAATCGGGAAAGTGGAACTGGCTTGAAAATACGGTGTTGTATTGTCGCTAGTAATTGAAAGCCTATTGATCTGGTACATGCCAGCTCTATCAGTTGTTGACTGCAGATGTCCCTGCTCCCCTTCCTGACAAGGAACATACTGTACGTACTAAATACAGAATAACAAAAGAGGAACATGTTAAAGAATGGAAGAGGAAGCATATTCTTGAGGTCCGCTTAATTGCATACAATGTTGGTTGCCCACTCATGATGAATCACAGCACCCAAAGAAATGCAATTCAATGTTGTCTCTCTATATGTGGCAATTTTGAACAAGAGACATTAGGATCATATTCTGAACAAGAGTCAATAGGTGGGGAGCGTATGAGTTTCATTGCATCCAGAATGGCACTCAATGCCTTGGTGCCAATTTTGTAAGTCATTGCGGTGTTTAGCTTCAAGAGTGGACTGCTGCTAGTGCAACACAAAGCATCTACACAGATCCTAGTGTAGATATAACGGGAAAACCTTAAGCATCAGAGTAAAATCAGCAAAGTGGAACTTGCTGGAATATATGTGCTAGTATTGCCGGTACGGCTAGAAAGGCTTTGGATACCAGCTCTCTTCAAGTGAAGGTGCGGTACCGTTAATATCAGTGTAACTCTCAAAGGCGACACAGATCCTCGCATTTCCTTGCTATTCTTATAGGATTCAAGTGGGCAGGCCACTACAAATCCTATTCCTATGTCTACAAGATCCTATGAATCAAAGAGGCTCAAAGTGTCCATCACAACCGACCGTATAGACCTCTACACTGCAAATGTCCCTGCTCATCTTCAGTACAAGGAACATACTGTACTACTACCATACTCCCTCCGTTCCAAAATATAAGTCTTGGTAGAGATTTCCACTATGGATCATATACAGATGTATCCAGATACATTTTAGAGTGTAGATTCACTCATTTTGCTCCATATGTAGTCCATGGTGGAATCTATACAAAGACTTGTATTTAGGAACGGAGAGAGTACAAATTAAAGAAGAACGGAAGAGGAACATGGTAAAGAAGAGCAAGCAGATTTTGGATAATAAAAAGTTGGTTGCGCAGTGCCCACACATGATGAACCAGAGCACATTAAGAATGCAACTCCCAGCTGTCTCTCGACCATTTCAGGCGGTTGGATGAAGATCCTACGTCTCCTAACCCTTCTTCTTCCTCGTCTCTGATTCTTCCCATACAGAACACCTCACGGGTCACCGGCCGGACCACCGGCCCCCACCGCCTGTGTTCCTCCGCCACCCCCACCTCCACCCCCGCCCCAACCCCCACCCGCGTCGTGTTTTCTTCGTTCGGCGAGGCCCCACAACCACCCGAGCCCCTTCGATCGCACCGGCGAACTCCGGCGAGCTCTAAAAATCGATCGACCCAATTTTGAAATTTAGTCTCATGTGATTTAACTAGTGTGGAATATAAAGGGAAAACCATAAGCATTGGGAGTATAGTGTTGAGCGTGCCATGGCGGATCTGAAGGTGCAAACCGGACAAAGGCAACTTCGCAACCAAGACAAGAAATCAGAGTAAAGCAGTGGCAATCTATTTTCTTGTTGTGATAAATAAGTTGAGCAGATACGAAAGAGTATCGCCTCTGGTGCGGCGCCGTGTACGCATCTGCTGAGAATTTGACGGTGCTGCGGTAGCGATGGCTGTCGGCGGCGTGGAAGCAGATCTAGGAGGGTAAACAGTGGCCGTGGGGCACGGTGGACGAGACGGTCGTAGGAGCGGCGCCGGCAAGGTGGACGACGGCGGGGATGAAGCGAGAGGACGGGATGCAAGGATCCCGGTCCGAAGCCGTGGATGAGAGAGTCGATCTCTTGTAATGGACGGCGGCGTGTGGTATCGGCTCCGGCATGGTGGAGGAGGACGGCGGTGGATGGGGTGGCGGACGACGGCGGATGGAGGAGGTGGGGTGGAGAGGGTGTTTTGGCGCCCACGAGTACGAATGGGGAAAAGGGAGGTAGAGAGGAAGGGGAACCATGTATTCAGGCGCTTGTCTCAAATGCGAGGAAATTTACAAACTTAGCCCCGTTTCAAATTTCTACTACATCACAGCAACATTAGTCGGTTGGGGATAGGACGGTAATCTACGCATACACGAATATTTGCTTTGAGAGTTTGTTTTTGGCGCCCATCGTGTATGAATATGAATCTTGGAGGGAGTCGATTTCGGCCGAGGACACTCTGTGTTTTGGCGCCCACCATGTATGAATCCGGGTGAGAGGTGGTTACGTCACGTTTGGGTGAAATTACAAACCTACCCCTATCGAAACCTATAGAAATCCAGCAGATAGGCTTTGCGTGGCAGGGATAGGCAGTAGTGATTTCCATATCGCAGATTTTGGTTTCGGGCGGTTACTGCGACTTTCCCCGCTTCGTTCAAATTTTGTAGAGTTCACGTTTACCATGCCAACTCAATTCGAATCCCGTTTGTATTCTATTTTTTTTTCGGGCGGGATCCATTTTCAATTGGAATTACATTCTATATACATCAATATTTTTATATATACTTTCAAAAGCACAACACCATTTATACATAAATATGGTTTACAAATGGCATGATCTCAGATTCATAAGGTTGTATCCATCAATTTGGATTTTCAAATATTTGAAACCACTTTATGTTGAAATCCAATGTATGCATTCCTCGCTAACTGTCTCCAATTAATGTGTGTTTCATGCGGGTTTTTTTACTTCTCAAACATGTATAATGTGTTTCACACACGCAACATATAGTGTAATCCCGTTTAGACATTAATTGCATATAAACCATGCATTGTTTATAATTGAAGACTCTATGGATCACCAATATTGATAAACTATATAACATTACACGTGTGCCCAAATTCAAATGAATATGCATGTTTGATACACCAATTTGCGTTATGATATTATCGATGTCGTGATCTCCAGTTTAAATATTTGAATCCCCTTTAATCCAGATATTCGTCTCATATAGCTATCACTCATGCTTATATAGGACTATCTCACTGGACCTATACGCGTTCATCGTCTCTCAGGTATCTCTCGTGCTACCTGTATGTAGACAATGATCTTTTATCTTCGTAACACATTGATGGTACTCTCTCCCTCGACCTTCATCCCTCTCTCTCTCTCTAAGTATATCTCGCTCCCGGCTATGTGTCTCTAACTATGATTCTCCATGTGGAATCTCTTTCTCTCACACAAACACAAAACTTTGTCTCCCGGGGTCTCATTTCTCTCTACTATTCCCATGTGTGCCACTCGCACACCCCTCATACAGAGATGTCTTTCGCTCCTTAGATATGAGAACCTACGACTCTTCCTCTTCAATATCTCTTTCTCACACACACAAACACAAACTCTATCTTCCAGGGTCTCATATTTCTCCATTGTTCTCTTGTATGTCGCTCACACACACCCTCTCTCCCTAGAGATATCTTGCGTTCCCTCTTATGTCTCTCTAGCTATCACTCTCGTTGTGAAATATCTTTCTCTCTAGCAGACACAAAACTCCGTCTCTCTGGATCTCATTTCTCTCTGATATCTGTTTGTATGTGACTCACATGCACCCTCTCTCTATCTCTCTCACACCCACACACATAACCCAACCTTCTGATCCACTCGACTCCTATCTCTAACGCACACTAGCTAGCTGATGTCTACTACACAACCTTCTTCTTGTAGACGTTGTTGGGCCTCCAAGTGCAGAGGTTTGTATGACAGTAGCAAATTTCCCTCAAGTGGATGACCTAAGGTTTATCAATCCGTGGGAGGCGTAGGATGAAGATGGTCTCTGTCAAGCAACCCTGCAACCAAATAACAAAGAGTCTCTTGTGTCCCCAACACACCCAATACAATGGTAAATTGTATAGGTGCACTAGTTTGGCGAAGAGATGGTGATACAAGTGCAATATGGATGGTAGATATAAGTTTTTGTAATCTGAAATTATAAAAACAGCAAGGTAACTAATGATAAAAGTGAGCGTAAACGGTATTGCAATGCTAGGAAAGAAGGCCTAAGGTTCATACTTTCACTAGTGCAAGTTCTCTCAACAATAATAACATAGTTGGATCTCATAACTATCCCTCAACATGTAACAAAGAGTCACTAATAGCGGAGAACAAACGAAGAAATTATGGTAGGGTACGAAACCACCTCAAAGTTATTCTTTCCAATCAACCCGTTGGGCTATTCCTATAAGTGTCACAAACAGCCCTAGAGTTCGTACTAGAATAACACCTTAAGATACAAATCAACCAAAACCCTAATGTCACCTAGATACTCCAATGTCACCTCAAGTATCCGTGGGCATGATTATATGATATGCATCACACAATCTCAATTCATCTATTCAAACCAACACATATAACCTCAAAGAGTGCCCCAAAGTTTCTACCGGAGAATCACGACGAAAACGTGTGCCAACCCCTATGCATAGGTTCATGGGCGGAACCCGCAAGTTGATCACCAAAACATACATCAAGTGAATCACGTGATATCCCATTGTCACCACAGATACGCACGGCAAGACATACATCAAGTGTTCTCATATCTTTAAAGACTCAATCCGATAAGATTACTTCAAGGGGAAAACTCAATTCATTACAAGAGAGAAGAGGGGGAGAAGAAACATAAGATCCAACTATAATAGCAAAGCTCGCGATACATCAAGATTGTGCCAAATCAAGAACATGAGAGAGAGAGATCAAACACATAGCTACTGGTACATACCCTCAGCCCCGAGGGTGAACTACTCCCTCCTCGTCATGGAGAGCGCCGGGATGATGAAGATGGCCACCGATGAGGGTTCCCCCCTCCGGCAGGGTGCCGGAACAGGGTCCCGATTGGTTTTTGGTGGCTCTGGAGGTTTTGCGGCAGCGGCACTCCCGATCTAATCTCTCTTCTGGAAGTTTTATGATACGTAGGTATATATGGGTGCAAGGGGTACGTCGGTGGAGCGCCCTAGGGGGTTGGGCACGCCCCCCACCCTCGTGGCCAGCTCCCGTATCTTCTGACGTAGAGTCCAAGTCTATCCGGTGGCTTTCCTTCCAAAAATAACTTCTTTAGTTGATTTCGTTCCGTTTTGACTCCGTCTGATATTCCTTTCCCTCGAAACACTGATATAGGCATAAAACAGCAAATCTGGGCTGGATCTCCGGTTAATAGGTTAGTCCCAAAAATAATATAAAAGTGGATAATAAAGCCCAATATTTCCCAAAACAGTCGATAATATAGCATGGAGCAATCAAAAATTATAGATACGTTGGAGACCTATCAAGCATCCCCAAGCTTAATTCCTGCTCGTTCTTGAGTAGGTAAATGATAAAAAAGAATTTTCGATGCGGAATGCTAGTTGGCATAATTTCATTGTAATTCTTATTAATTGTGATATGAATATTCAGATCCGAAAGATTCAAGACAAAAGTTTAATATTGACATGAGAACAATAATACTTCAAGCATACTAACAAAGCAATTATGTCTTCTCAAAATAACATGGCCAAAGAAAGTTATCCCTACAAAATCATATAGTCTGGCTATGCTCTATCTTCACCACACAAAATATTTAAATCATGCACAACCCCGATGACAAGCCAAGCAATTGTTTCATACTTTAACATTTTCAAAACTTTTTCAATCTTCATGCAATACATGAGCGTGAGCCATGGATATAGCACTATAGGTGGAATAGAATGGTGGTTGTGGAGAAGACAAAAAATGAGAAGATAGTTTCACATCAACTAGGCGTATCAACGGGCTATGGAGATGCCCATCAATAGATATCAATGTGAGTGAGTAGGGATTACCATGCAACTGATGCACTAGAGCTATAAGTATATGAAAGCTCATCAAAAGAAACTAAGTAGGTGTGCATCCAACTCGCTTGCTCATGAAGACCTAGGGCATTTTGAGGAAGCCCATCATTGGAATATACAAGCCAAGTTTTATAATGAAAAATTTCCACTAGTATATGAAAGTGACAAAATGAGAGACTCTCTATCATGAAGATCATGGTGCTACTTTGAAGCACAAGTGTGGTAAAAGGATAGTAGCATTGTCCCTTCTCTCTTTTTCTCTCATTTTTTATTTTTTTTGTTTGGGCCTTTTCTCTTTTTTTATGGCCTCTTTTTTTTCTCTTTTTTTTTCTCGTCCGGAGTCTCATCCCGACTTGTGGGGGAATCATAGTATCCATCATCCTTTCCTCACTGGGACAGTGCTCTAATAATGATGATCATCACACTTTTATTTACTTACAACTCAAGAATTACAACTCGATACTTAGAACAACTCCGGCGCTGTACCGGGATGTGCAATGACTCAAGAGTGACATGTATGAAAGAATTATGGACAGTGGCTTTGCCACAAATACGATGTCAACTACATGATCATGCTAAGCAATATGACAATGATGGAGCGTGTCATAATAAATGGAACGGTGGAAAGTTGCATGGCAATATATCTCGGAATGGCTATGGAAATGCCATGATAGGTAGGTATGGTGGCTATTTTGAGGAAGGTATATGGTGGATGTATGATACCGGCGAAAGGTGCGTGGTATTAGAGAGGCTAGCAATGGTGGAAGGGTGAGAGTGCGTATAATCCATGGACTCGACATTAGTCATAAAGAACTCATATACTTATTGCAAAAATCTACAAGTTATCGAAGCAAAGTATTACACGCATGCTCCTGGGGGGATAGATTGGTAGGAAAAGACCATCGCTCGTCCCCGGCCGCTACTCATAAGGAAGACAATCAATAAATAAATCATGCTCCGACTTCATCACATAACGGTTCACCATACGTGCATGCTACGGGAATCACAAACTTTAACACAAGTATTTCTCAAATTCACAACTACTCAACTAGCATGACTCTAATATCACCATCTTCATATCTCAAAACAATTATCAAGCATCAAACTTTTCCTAGTATTCAACACACTCATAAGAATTCTTACAAATCTTGTATGCTTAGCATATTAGGATTATTTAAGAAAATTACCATGCTATTTAAGAATCTCAAAATAATATAAGTGAAGCATGAGAGTTCATCTATTTCTTCAAAATAAATCCATCATTGTGCTCTAAAAGATATAAGTGAAGCACTAGAGCAAATGACAAACTACTCCGAAAGATATAAGTGAAGATCAATGCGTAGTCAGATAACTATGCAACTATGTGAAGACTCTCTAACATTTAAGAATTTCAGATCTTGGTACTTTATTCAAACAGCAAGCAAAACAAAAGAAAATGACGCTCCAAGCAAAACACATATCATGTGGTGAATAAAAATATAGCTCCAAGTAAAGTTACCGATGAACGAAGATGAAAGAGGGGATGCCTTCCAGGGCATCCCCAAGCCTAGGCTCTTGGTTATACTTGAATATTACCTTGGGGTGCCTTGGGCATCCCCAATCTTAGGCTCTTGCCACTCCTTATTCCATAGTCCATCGAATCTTTACCCAAAACTTGAAAACTTCACAACACAAAACTTAACAGAAAACTCGTGAGCTCCGTTAGCGAAAGAAAACAAAACACCACTTCAAGGTAATGTAATGAACTCATTATTTATTTATATTGGTGTTAAAACTACTTTATTCCAACTTCTCGATGGTTTATAAACTATTTTACTAGCCATAGATTCATCAAAATAAGCAAGCAACACAATGAAAACAGAATCTGTCAAAAACAGAACAGTCTGTAGTAATCTGTAACTAACGCAAACTTCTGGAACTCCAAAAATTCTAAAATAAATTGGTGGACCTGAGGAATTTGTCTAGTAATCATATGCAAAAACAATCAACTAAATATCACTCTCCAGTAAAAAGTTGAAGCTAATCTCGTGAGCGCTAAAGTTTCTTTTTTTTACAGCATGATCATAAAGACTTTACCCAAGTATTCCCAAAGGTTCTACTTGGCACAAACACTAATTAAAACATAAAACCACATCTAACCAGAGGCTAGATTGATTATTTATTACTAAACAGAACCAAAAATTAAGAAACTAAAATAAAATTGGGTTGCCTCCCAACAAGCGTTATCGTTTAACGCCCCTAGCTAGGCATGATGATTTCAATGATGCTCACATAAGAGATAAGAATTGAAACATAAAGAGCGCATCATGAAGAATATTACTAGAACATTTAAGTCTAACCCACTTCCTATGCATAGGGATTTTGTGAGCAAACAACTTATGGGAACAATAATCAATTAGCATAGGAAGGCAAAACAAGCATAACTTCAAAATTTTAAGCACATAGAGAGGAAACTTGATATTATTGCAATTCCTACAAGCATATATTCCTCCCTCATAATAATTTTCATTAGCATCATGAATGAATTCAACAATATAACCAGCACCTAAAGCATTCTTTTTATGATCTACAAGCATATAAATTTTACTACTCTCCACATAAGCAAAATTCTTCTTATTCGGAATAGTGGGAGTATCATAAGAGACTTGAATACTATAAATTGTTTCCACATTAAAAGAGTAATGTTCAGAGGAAGCGTAATCATAATCATGACAAGTTTTATAAATATAATCATCACTACTCTTTATAGCATAAGTTTTATCACAATAATCATCATAAGTAGCAACTTTGTTCTCATCATAATCGATTGAAACCTCTTCCGAAATAGTGGATACATCACTAAATAAAGTCATGACCTCTCCAAATACACTTTCATAAATATTATAAGATTCAACATCCTCCAATATTGTGGGATCACTACTTCCTGAACCTGACACTCTTCCAAACCCACTTTCATCAGTATAATCATCATAGGTAGAAGACATGCTATCATCATAACAACTTTGCATATCAAAACTTGGGAGGCTAAAAATATTATCATTATTAAACATAGCATCCCCAAGCTTGGGACAAACATTAATTACAGCAAATATATTCTCAAATATGTCATCCTCATCAAACATAGCTTCCCCAAGCTTGGGCCTTTTCATATCATAAGCATAATCACTCTCATCATTAATAGTATAGATAGCACCGATAGTATAGCAATTATTATGTTCTTCCAAGCAAGTGCCAAAAAGATTTTCAAGATCATAAGAAGTATCATTATCTTCCCAATCATAATCATCACAACAAGAAAAAGGCATAACGAGATCATCCTCAAGTGTATCATTTTCATGAGGCATAGCAACAATAGGAGCAACTTTATTTGGGAGAGATACCTTTTTACCTCTCTTCCTTTTTCTTTTCTTCTTCTTCACCACATCATGTGTGGGTTAAATCCTCTTTTTGGAGCTCCTTATTAATGAGATTGGTTGAATAGAAGGTTCCTCCTCGTTACCTAATTCATCATAAGAAATAATAGGAGGATATTGGGAAGTCTCTTCCCTTTCATTAGTATTCTCTTCATCCTCTATTTGTTTTATTTTCTTTATGTAATTGGCAATATAAGGATTTTCAATGCAATTCACCGCTCAATACATATAAATCTTCTCTAGATCAAAATCAAGAATTCTATCAAGATTAAACTTTGGAATACCCTCAGTTATACGTTTCATTTCTTCATAACCCAAAAGAACCCTAAGCTCATTATGATGCTCAAGGGTAATCAAATTATCACAATATTTGGACACGACTTGATCATGAAACAAATATCATTGGAGTTTTAAATGACCATGTCCATTGCAAAGTTCACAAGGAGCATGAAAAATATTGAATCTTTCAGCACATTCATCTAGCTCTTCTTGCAACAATTTGGTTTCTAAGTACTTATGCCTCTTGCAATATCTATCTTCCCTATTTGGTGTGTACTTACAAACCCAATGCACTCCACAAAAATTTACATGTTTACAGGAGGCATTTTCATCATAGTAAATTTTCTCATCAAAGCTTGGGGGACAAAAAATATCATCCTCATCAAACATAGCTTCCCCAAGCTTGTGGCTTTGCATATCATTAGCATCATGGATATTCAAGGAATTCATACTAACAATATTGCAATCATGCTCATCATTCAAAGATTTAGTGCCAAACAATTTAATGCATTCTTCTTCTAACACTTTGGCGCAATTTTCCTTTCCATCATACTCACGAAAGATATTAAAAAGGTGAAGCGTATGTGGCAAACTCAATTCCATTTTTTGGTAGTTTTCTTTTATAAACTAACTAGTGCTAAAACAAGAAACAAAAAGATTAGATTGCAAGATCTAAAGATATACCTTCACTTACCTAGCCTCCCCGGCAACGGCGCCAGAAAAGAGCTTGATGTCTACTACACAACCTTCTTCTTGTAGACGTTGTTGGGCCTCCAAGTGCAGAGGTTTGTAGGACAGTAGCAAATTTCCCTCAAGTGGATGACCTAGGTTTATCAATCCGTGGGAGGCATAGGATGAAGATGGTCTCTCTCAAGCAACCCTGCAACCAAATAACAAAGAGTCTCTTGTGTCCCCAACACACCCAATACAATGGTAAATTGTATAGGTGCACTAGTTCGGCGAAGAGATGGTGATACAAGTGCAATATGGATGGTAGATATACGTTTTTGTAATCTGAAATTATAAAAACAGCAAGGTAACTAATGATAAAAGTGAGCGTAAACGGTATTGCAATGCTAGGAAACAAGGCCTAAGGTTCATACTTTCACTAGTGCAAGTTCTCTCAACAATAATAACATAATTGGATCTCATAACTATCCCTCAACATGCAACAAAGAGTCACTCCAAAGTCACTAATAGCGGAGAACAAATGAAGAGATTATGGTAGGGTACGAAACCACCTCAAAGTTATTCTTTCCAATCAATCCGTTGGGCTATTCCTATAAGTGTCACAAACAGCCCTAGAGTTCGTACTAGAATAACACCTTAAGATACAAATCAACCAAAACCCTAATGTCACCTAGATACTCCAATGTCACCTCAAGTATCCGTGGGCATGATTATACGATATGCATCACACAATCTCAATTCATCTATTCAAACCAACACATAGAACCTCAAAGAGTGCCCCAAAGTTTCTACCGGAGAATCACGACGAAAACGTGTGCAAACCCATATGCATAGGTTCATGGGCGGAACCCGCAAGTTGATCACCAAAACATACATCAAGTGAATCACGTGATATCCCATTGTCACCACAGATACGCACGGCAAGACATACATCAAGTGTTCTCAAATCTTTAAAGACTCAATCCGATAAGATTACTTCAAGGGGAAAACTCAATTCATTAGAAGAGAGAAGAGGGGGAGAAGAAACATAAGATCCAACTATAATAGCAAAGCTCGCGATACATCAAGATCGTGCCAAATCAAGAACATGAGAGAGAGAGATCAAACACATAGCTACTGGTACATACCCTCAGCCCCGAGGGTGAACTACTCCCTCCTCGTCATGGAGAGCGTCGGGATGATGAAGATGGCCACGGTGAGGTTCCCCCCCGGTGGGTGCCTAACAGGGTCCCGATTGGTTTTTGGTGGCTCTGGAGGTTTTGCGGCGGCGGAACTCCCGATCTAATCTCTCTTCTGGAAGTTTTACGATGCATAGGTATATATGGGTGCAAGGGGTACGTCGGTGGAGCTTCGGGGGCCCCACGAGGCAGGGGCGCGCCCCTCACCCTCGTGGCCAGCTCCCGTATCTTCTGACATAGAGTCCAAGTCTATCCGGTGGCTTTCCTTCCAAAAATAACTTCTCCAGTTGATTTCGTTCCGTTTTGACTCCGTCTGATATTCCTTTTTCATCGAAACACTGAATAGGCATAAAACAGCAAATCTTGGCTGGGCCTCCGGTTAATAGGTTAGTCCCAAAAATAATATAAAAGTGGATAATAAAGCCCAATATTGCCCAAAACAGTAGATAATATAGCATGGAGCAATCAAAAATTATAGATACGTTGGAGACGTATCACTAGCATCTTTATCTTTCTGTTTATCTGTTTCTCCATCAACCTTCTTTCTCGCCCTCACTCTTGATTCCTATCACGCACACTACATATGTTTCTCTCTACATGCAGTCAAGTGCCCTCTCACACACATATATAACTTCACCCTTTGAACCATGCTACGTCTTGAGCTTGCGTTGGTTTTCCCCGAAGAGGAGAGGATGATGCAACAGAGTAGCGTAAGTATTTCCCTCAGTTTTGGAGAACCAAGGTATCAATCCAGTAGGAGGCCAGGCGCAAGTCCCTCGTACCTACACAAAACAAATAGCTCCTCGCAACCAAGGCGAATAGGGGTTGTCAATCCCTTCACGGTCACTTACGAGAGTGAGATCTGATAGAGATGATAGATAATATTTTTGGTATTTTTGGTATAAAGATGCAAAGTAAAATACAAAGGCAAAGTAAAGAGCAAAGCAATAATAAAGCGTAGCAAGATTAATATGATGAAAATAGACCTGGGGGCCATAGATTTCACTAGTGGCATCTCTCAAGAGCATAGGTATTTTACGGTGGGTGAACGAATTACTTTTGAGCAATTGACAGAATTGAGCATAGTTATGAGAATATCTAGGTATGATCATGTATATAGGCATCACGTCCGAGACAAGTAGACCGACTCCTGCCTGCATCTACTACTATTACTCCACTCATCGACCGCTATCCAGCATCATCTAGAGTATTAAGTTAAAGGAAACAGAGTAACGCCATAAGAAAGATGACATGATGTAGAGGAATAAATTCATGCAATATGATAAATACCCCATCTTGTTATCCTCGATGGCAACAATACAATACGTGCCTTGCTGCCCCTTTTGTCACTGGGACAGGACACCGCAAGATTGAACCCAAAGCTAAGCACTTCTCCCATTGCAAGAACTACCAATCTAGTTGGCCAAACCAAACGAATAATTCGAAGAGACTTGCAAAGATAACTCAATCATACATAAAAGAATTCAGAAAAGATTCAAATATTGTTCATATATAATCTTGATCATAAACCCACAATTCATCAGTCTCAACAAACACACCGCAAAACGAAGATTACATCGAATAGATCTCCACAAGAGAGGGGGAGAACATTGTATTGAGATCCAAAAAGAGAGAAGAAGCCATCTAGCTACTAACTATGGACCCGAAGGTCTGAGGTAAACTACTCACACTTCATCGGAGAGGCTATGATGTTGATGTAGAATCCCTCCATGGTGGAATCCCCTTCCGGCGAAGCTCCGGAACGGGCCCCAAGATGGAATCTCGTGGATACAGAAAATTGCGGCTGTGGAATTAGGTTTTTGGCTCCGTATCTGATCTGACGGGGGTACGTAGGTATATATAGGAGGAAGAAGTACGTCGGTGGAGCCTCAAGGGGCCCACGAGGCAGGGGGCGCACCCTGGGGGGGGCCTCCACCCTCGTGACCGCCTCGGAGCTTTCTTGACGGAGGGTCCAAGTCTCCTGGGTCTTACCCGATGAGAAAATCACATTCCGAAGATTTCATTCCGTTTGGACTCTGTTTGATATTCCGTTTCATTGAAACACTGAAATAGCCAAAAAACAGCAATTCTGGGCTGGGCCTCCGGTTAATAGGTTAGTCCCAAAAGTAATATAAAAGTAGAAAATAAAGCCCAATGTAGTCCAAAACAATAGATAATATAGCATGGAGCAATCAAAAATTATAGATACGTTGGAGACGTATCAGGCATCCCCAAGCTTAATTCCTGCTCGTCCTCGAGTAGGTAAATGATAAAAAGAGAATTTTTGATGCGGTGTGCTACTTGGCATAATTTCAATGTAACTCTTCTTAATTGTGGTATGAATATTCAGATCCTGAAGATTCAAGACAAAAGTTCATATTGACATAAAAATAATAATACTTCAAGCATACTAACTAAGCAATTATGTCCTCTCAAAATAACATGGCCAAAGAAAGTTCATCCCTACAAAATCATATAGTTTAGTCATGCTCCATTTTCGTCACACAAGAATGCTCTCATCATGCACAACCCCGATGACAAGCCAAGCAATTGTTTCATACTCTAGTAATCTCAAACTTATAAACTTTCACGCAATATATTAGCGCGAGCCATGGATATAGCACTATGGGTGGAATAGAATATAATGATGGGGGTTATGTGGAGAAGACAAAAAAGGAGAAGGTCTCACATCAACGAGGCTAATCAATGGGATAAGGAGATGCCCATCAATTGATGTTAATGCAAGGAGTAGGGATTGCCATGCAACGAATGCACTAGAGCTATAAATGTATGAAAGCTCAACAAAAGAAACTAAGTGGGTGTGCATCCAACTTGCTTGCTCACGAAGACCTAGGGCATTTGAGGAAGCCCATCGTTGGAATATACAAGCCAAGTTGTATAATGAAAAATTCCCACTTAGTATATGAAAGTGACAACATATGAAACTCTCTATATGAAAACCATGGTGCTATTTTGAAGCACAATATATGAGACTCGCTATATGAAGAACATGGTGCTACTTTGAAGCACAAGATATGAGACTCGCTATATGAAGAACATGGTGCTACTTTGAAACACAAGTGTGGAAAAAGAGATAGTAACATTGCCCCTTTTTATTTCTTTTTTTGGCCTTCTTTTTTCTCTTTGGCCTTTTTTTTGGGACAATGCTCTATAAAATGATGATCATCACACTTCTATTTATTTACAACTCAATGATTACAACTTGATACTAGAACAAAGTATGACTCTATATGAATGCCTCCAGCGGTGTACCGGGATATGCAATGAACCAAGAGTGACATGTATGAAAGAATTATGAACGGTGGCTTTGCCACAAATACTATGTCAACTACATGATCATGCTAAGCAATATGACAATGATGAATGTGTCATGAAGAACAGTATGGTGGAAAGTTGCATGGCAATATATCTCGGAATGACTATGGAAATGCCATAATAGGTAGGTATGGTGGCTGTTTTGAGGAAGATATAAGGAGGTTTATGTGTGAAAGAGCGTATCATATCATGGGGTTTGGATGCACTGGTGAAGTTTGCACCAACTCTCAATGTGAGAAAGGGCAATGCACGGTACCGAAGAGGCTAGCAATGATGGAAGGGTAAGAGTGCATATAATCCATGGACTCAACATTAGTCATAAAGAACTCACATACTTATTGCAAAAATCTACAAGCCATCAAAAACCAAAGCACTACGCGCATGCTCCTAGGGGGATAGATTGGTAGGAAAAGACCATCGCTCGTCCTCGACCGCCACTCATAAGGAGGACAATCAAATAACACCTCATGTTTCAAATTTGTTACATAACGTTTACCATACGTGCATGCTACGGGACTTGCAAACTTCAACACAAGCATTTCTCAAATTCACAACTACTCAACTAGCACGACTTTGATATTATCACCTCCATATCTCAAAACAATTATCAAGCATCAAACTTTTCTTAGTATTCAACGCACTCAAAAGAAAGTTTTACAAATCTTGAATACCAAGCATATTATTATTAAGCAAATTACCTTGCTATTTAAGACTCTCAAAATAATCTAAGTGAATCATGAGAGATCAATAGTTTCTTTAAAACAAATCCACCACCGAGCTCTAAAAGATATAAGTGAAGTACTAGAGCAAAACTATCAAGCTCAAAAGATATAAGCGAAGCACATAGAGCAAAACTATCAAGCTCAAAAGATATAAGTGAAGCACATAGAGTATTCTAACAAATTCCAATTCATGTGTGGCTCTCTCAAAAGGTGTGTACAGCAAGGATGATTGTGGTAAACTAGCAAGCAAAGACACAAATAATACAAGACGCTCCAAGCAAAACACATATAATGTGGTGAATAAAAATATAGCTCCAAGTAAAGTTACCGATGAACGAAGACGAAAGAGGGGATGCCTTCTGGGGCATCCCCAAGCTTAGGATCTTGGTTATCCTTGAATATTACCTTGGGGGTGCCTTGGGCATCCCCAAGCTTAGGCTCTTGCCACTCCTTGTTCCATAATCTATCAAAAAAATTCACCCAAAACTTGAAAACTTCACAACACAAAACTCAACAGAAATCTCGTGAGCTCTGTTAGCGAAAGAAAACAAAAGAACACTTCAATGTACTGTAATGAACTCATTCTTTATTTATATTGGTGTTAAACCTACTGTATTCCAACTTCTCTATGGATCATAAACTATTTTACTAGCCATAGATTCATCAAAATAAGCAAACTACACACGAAAAAAAGAATCTATCAAAAACAGAACAGTCTGTAGTAATCTGTAACTAACGCAAACTTCTGGAACTCAAAAAATTCAGCCAAAATAGGAAGACCTAGGCAATTTGTTTATTGATCTGAAGCAATAGGAATCACTATTTTATCACGTTCTGGTGATTTTTAACAATTGTTTTTGTGAACCGAAAGTTTCTGGAAATTTCAACAAGATCAAATAACTATTATCCAAGAAGATCCTATAGGTTTAACTTGGCACAAACACTAATTAAAACATAAAACCACATCTAAACATAAGGTAGATGGATTATTTATTCCTAAACAGAAACAAAAACTAAAAACTAAAAATAAAATTGGGTTGCCTCCCAACAAGCGCTATCGTTTAACGCCCCTAGCTAGGCATAAAAGCAAGGATAGATCTAGGTATTGCCATCTTTGGTACTCGGAGAAGAGGATTTCCTTTATATGGCATTCATTCTTCTATTTAAGGTGAGCACATGGCCATTAATGGAAGAAGTAAGATTAAGCACGTTACGGAAGTTTGCCTCTAAACTAGACTTCATCTCTTTAATAATTTCATTTTGATAAAAGCACAAGAGAGTAGTTGATTCGACCTTATCATTCATGGGGTGCCCAAATATATTTTTCATTCTTTCATAGGTATCTATAGCATCCCCTTCAAGAAAACCTTCATCAAAAATAGAGTCTAGAACTTGTTTGAAAGAAGCGGGCAATCCAATATAGAAACTCTTTAAGTAAACCTCAATCTGATATTGTGGTACATAGCTAGCCCGATTCCTGAGTAACCTATCCCAAGCATCTTTTAAAGACTCATCAAGTAAATAGCGAAAAATTCCAGAGTCATCCTCATCAAAGTTATTCAAACTCTCATTGGAGACCCCGGTGGGTCTTTCTATAGCATCATTATTTATGATCTTAGAGAGGATAGAGGGGTTATCCAAGGTACTAGAGCCCTGGAAAGGTCCCTTAGTTCTTTTTGACTCGGCCATGGCAACAGGAAGGCAAACAGAAAAGAGAGGAGGAGATTGGGAAAGAGAGGGCGAATAAAACGGCAAGGGTGAAGTGGGTGAGAGGAAAACGAGAGGCAAATGGCAAATAATGTAATGCGAGAGATAAGGGATTGTGATGGGTACTTGGTATGTTGACTTTTGCGTAGACTCCCGAACGGCGCCGTAAATCCTTCTTGCTACGTATTGAGCTTGTGTTGGTTTTCCCCGAAGAGGATAGGATGATGCAGCAGAGTAGCGTAAGTATTTCCCTCAGTTTTTGAGAACCAAGGTATCAATCCAGTAGGAGGCCACGCGCAAGTCCCTCGTACCTACACAAAACAAATAGCTCCTCGCAACCAACGCGAATAGGGGTTGTCAATCCCTTCACGGTCACTTACGAGAGTGAGATCTGATAGAGATGATAGATAATATTTTTGGTATTTTTGTTATAAATATGCAAAGTAAAATAAAAAGGCAAAGTAAAGAGCAAAGCAATAATAAAGCATAGGAAGATTAATATGATGAAAATAGACCCGGGGGCCATAGATTTCACTAGTGGCTTCTCTCAAGAGCATAGGTATTTTACGGTGGGTGAACGAATTACTGTTGAACAATTGGCATAATTGAGCATAGTTATGAGAATATCTAGGTATGATCATGTATATAGGCATCACGTCCGAGACAAGTAGACCGACTCCTGCTGCATCTACTACTATTACTCCACTCATCGACCGCTATCCAAAGATGCATCTAGAGTATTAAGTTAAAGGAAACAGAGTAACGCCTTAAGCAAGATGACATGATGTAGAGGAATAAATTCATGCAATATGATAAATACCCCATCTTGTTATCCTCGATGGCAACAATACAATATGTGCCTTGCTGCCCCTCATCACATTGGGAAAGGACACATAAAGATTGAATCCAAAGCTAAGCACTTCTCGCATTGCAAGAACTACCAATCTAGTTGGCCAAACCAAACGGATAATTCAAAGAGACTTGCAAAGATAACTCAATCATACATAAAAGAATTCAGAAAAGATTCAAATATTGCTCATAGATAATCTTGATCATAAACCCACAATTCATCGGTCTCAACAAACACACCGCAAAAAGAAGATTACATCGAATAGATCTCCATAAGAGAGGGGGAGAACATTGTATTGAGATCCAAAAAGAGAGAAGAAGCCATCTAGCTACTAACTATGGACCCGAAGGTCTGAGGTAAACTACTCACACTTCATCGGACAGGCTATGATGTTGATGTAGAAGCCCTCCGTGGTGGAATCCCCTTCCGGCGGAGCTCCGGAACAGGCCCCAAGATGGGATCTCGTGGATACAAAAAGTTGCGGCGTTGGAATTAGGTTTTGGCTCCGTGTCGATCGGCGAAGTGCGTGGGGAGGTATATAGGAGGAAGAAGTGCGTCGGTGGAGCCTCGAGGGCCCACGAGGCGGGGCGCGCCCAGGGGCACCCTCCACCCTCGTGACCGCCTCGGAGCTTTCTTGACGGAGGGTCCAAGTCTCCTGGGTCTTATCCGATGAGAAAATCACGTTTCGGAAGATTTCATTCCGTTTGGACTCCGTTTGATATTCCGTTTCTTCGTAACACTGAAATAGGCAAAAAACAACAATTCTGGGCTGGGCCTCCAGTTAATAGGTTAGTCCCAAAAGTAATATAAAAGTGGAAAATAAAGCCCAATGTAGTCCAAAACAATAGATAATATAGCATGGAGCAATCAATAATTATAGATACGTTGGAGACGTATCAAACCACCCGACGGTCATCTCCAACACCCAAACTAGCGGATGTCCCTCTAGCTAGCATCTCCATCTCTGTATCTATCTGTAGTTTCTTCTTTAACATTTCTTTCTCGCACGGAGTCTTGCTTCCTATCACCCACACCCCACACTATATATATGTCTCTCCATACATATGCATTTATAGGTTGGTCTCTTTTGCACAATCGTTGCGCCTCACTCCCTCTGCTCGCCATAGATGCATGCTCCAGCCCACGCCACTATCTCTTAAAGACAAAAACACATGCTCAATTGTCGGGGCTTCTTCCCTCCATTCTCACATGCATGCATATTGTCATACCGATCCGCCTCTCCCATTTTGTGACGCCCGGATAATCATGCCACAGTAATCTCACGTTAATGATGCCACGTCACCTCTGTCACTGTAGTTAATCTCGGGTTAATTCGAAACCGCTTCAAAATTAAAACTCAAATTAATGTCAACAATAAAAGTTTTCAAAAGTTGAAACAAAAATGTTCGGTGGGTGCCGGATATTACAAGGGTAATTATAATAAAGCAAACACATTTTTATAAAATGCCAAAATGATTTAAATTGAAATAAAACAGAAAATAAAATAAATAAAAGAATTAAAAAACAAAGCAAAAAAAAGAAACAACAGACCCCCCCCCCCGCTGGGCCTCGTGGCCCAGCTGGCCACTAGGCCGCCCTAAGGCCTAGCCGGCCACCTCACTCCCCATAACCCCATGGCGACCGAAACCCTAACCCACTCGCTCCCACTCCCTCCCCACATTGCCACTCCCTCTCCCCCTCCCGATCCGATCTGGATCGGGGATGAAACCCCACTCCCCCTCTCGCTCCCCACCCCCCCGCGATCCAGAACTGGATCGGGCCGAACCCTGACGCCGGAGCCTGCTCGTCGGCCCCCACCCTCGTCATCGCACCCGTCCCTCTCGCCTCGACGGCCCTCGCTCCTACCGACGGCGACCATGACCCCACCGCCTGGATCGACCGCTCGCCGGCGCCGCCCGAAGACCACCACGCCGCCCCGCCGGAGTTCCCCACCGGCCTGCCTCCCCGTCGCGCGTCGTCCCCGTCGACCACCCCGACCCCCACTGCCTAGTCCCTACAGCCCCGCGGTGAGGAACCCCGGCCGTCCTTCCCTTGCTCTGACCCCGCGCGAATGCGCCCGATCGTGCCTCCGCCACTATCGCCGCTCCACTGCTGCTGACGTGCAGCTCCGCCTTCCCCGCCTACCTCTGCCGCTGGCGCCCCTCTCACTCGTCGCCGCCTCCTCCGTGCTCGCCACCGTTCACCTTGCCCCGCTCCTGCACCCCCTGCACCGGTGACGCGGCCATGTCCGCGGCCAACTTCGGCGCTCTGACCGCCCCGCTCTCCTCCTCTCGCGCGCGGCCTTGCCGCGCTGAACGCCTGTCACCGCCTCCCATGGCGCCGCCCTCCGTTCCCTTGGCCGGCATCGTGGGCGCCGGTGGCCTAGCCACGCCCGTGGCTGGCGGCCCCCTGCCTGTCGATCTGGGCGCTCACCCAGTCAGGCGCCGACGCCCAGCGCCCGCACCCGCGACAACCGCAGTGCCCGCAAACCCACTAGGCCCCCTGGGCCAATGACAAGGGGCCCCCACTGTAGCGACCCGACCCGAATGGATCAAGTCTCTGTGCTCAGTGTCATCCCTGGATCAGTAATGCTGACACCACACTGTACTTCGAAGGATTTATAACAGAGTAGCAATCACACACTTATTACAATCGAATATCTCAAAAGAGAACTTAATAAAATAAATATGGCCTAAGGCCATCTAATGCGATAACAGCGGAAGGCTTGGAAGAATAAGAGAGTCCATCAACTCCAACGGCATCACTGAGTATAGAACCACGACCTAAACACCTTACTCGTCGTCTGAAAAGTCTGCAACATGAAACGTTGCAGCCCGAAAATGGGTCAGCACATGGAATATGCTGGCAATGTAACACATAGAGAATAATGGAATGATAAGCCTATACTACATGCATATATGGCTGGTGGAAAGCTCTACGGTTACAGTTTTTGCATAAAGCCAATTTTTCCCTACTGCAAAGGAATAAATTTATTTAACTACCATGGTGGTTGTGAAGCATTGAGAATGGTTGACAGCATTCTCAATCCCAATTAAAAGTACTCATTAAACCCAACAATATTAATTAGAAGTAACATGATGAGATTCACATGATATCCAGGTACTAGATACTCAAAATTGTCCATAACCGGGGACACAGCTAACCATGATTAGTTTATACACTCTGCAGAGGTTTGTGCACTTTTCCCCACAAGACACGATCGCCTCCGTTTGGTTTCTCGCACTACATGGTGTTTGAGAAACGGATGACCGAGACATAGTCTTTCAGAAGCGCTAGCACCTTACATGTGGGTAGATCGTCCCAACCTACATCCCCTACATCAGCTAGCCTACCCGTAAGAGTTCGCACAACTTAATCAACTACGCCAGAGCCCATAATGGCTTGTGGCTGCACACGGAAGTTTCTAGTTTGAATAATCTCATGATCCCTTTGAGCACGGGTGGCGGTCCAAGAAATACAGCAAGTCTGATAGAAACCAGGTGCCTCAATCCACCCAGATGTGTGTTTAAGTTGCCACCTTAAATAACCCATTAATTAACAATCTCACATCTGTCATGGATACACTCACCCAATCCACGTCTACTAGCATAGCATGGCATAATAAGCAAACGTAGAAGTAACTCCCAAGGGTTTGATAATAAAGTAGGTAATAGGTACTACCTCAACTACTTCCCATCCCACAATTTAATTAGATCCTAATCATGCAAGTGTTTGAGGAATAGATCTAATGCATAAAACTGGGTATGAGAAAAGTATGATCGAAGTGTTACTTGCCTTGCTGATGATCCGCGAAACCTAGAGACTCGAAGTAACAAGCGGCGCACTCCGGGTAATCTATCGCAGACAAACAAACAAGCATACAATAAGTACTCGTCTAATGCACAGATAAAACTCGAATAGATCTAACCAGATTGTTCAACTTAAGAACTCCGTTTTGCAAAAAGAATCAAATCAAACGAAGCAACGAAATTCAAACGGCGGAAGAAAACAGCTTCGTTTTACTAATCTGGATCTAGGTCAAATTTTGCAGTTGCAAAAACTTGTTTAAGTAGATTATTCGAAAAGAAGGTTTCTAGACGAAACTCCAGGCGCTTGAATCGCCTGATTCCGATAAACGAGCGAAAAGTTATACTAAAACGAAAATCGGATCTGGAATCGCGATCAGAAAAATCGCAGATTAAATCCGAGAAAAAGAAAAATACGACGAACAGATTCGAACGGAAAAAATAAAAAAATATATAAAATAAAATAAAATAAAAAAACCAAAAAAAAGAAGAAAACCGATCTGTTTTTTTTAAATAAAAATCGGCACGGAAATCGAGGCACGGCGAACCTCGTAAGGCGCGCCTCCCGTGGTCGGCGGCAAATGCGAACTCCGGTGGGCTCGGGTGGGCTGGGGTGGCGGCTCGGGTGGGGCTCCCGGGGCGGCCGCTATTTAAAGGTGCCCCCGAGCGGAGTCCCGCTCGGGTACGACCCGGTAAGGCGGTTCGTTTTTTTAATAAAACATTACGCGTAGAAAAAAAATCAAAAGAAGTACCAAACGGACTCCAAAAATCCCGAAATAAATTTTCCCCGGTTTCTAAAATCAATCCGGATTTAATGAACATTTATTTGGGGCCTAGATGCAATTTTGAAAAACGCACAGTTTTCTTAAATTCAAATAAAAAGGCGAAAAACTCCAAAATAAAATCTTATTTGATTTTATTATTAAATCTTCATTATTTCTTTATTTTGGGAAAGTCATTTTATTCCCTCTCGCATATTTTTGTAATAGAAATAATTGAAGATAAAATAATTAAAATCAACGATCCTATTTTCAAAATTTGAGAAAACTCAAATATGAAAATAACAAAAATCCCCAACTCTCTCCGAGGGTCCTTGAGTTGTGTAGAATTTTCTAGGATCGAGCAAAATGCAAAGAAAATGCAATGAGAAATATGATATGCAATGATGCTCTATGTATAGCATTCCAAATTGAAAATTTGGGATGTTACAAACCTACCCCCTTAAGATGAATCTCGCCCTCGAGATTCGGGTTGGCTAGAAAATAGGTGAGGGTGGTCTTTAAGCAAATCTTCCTCTCGCTCCCAGGTGGCTTCATCCTCTGTGTGGTGGCTCCACTCAACTTTGCAAAACTTAATGACCTTGCTACGAGTGACTCTGCTGGCATACTCCAAAATCTTAACCGGTTTCTCCTCGTAGGTCAAATCATCATTCAACTGATTCGCTTCCAGTGGCACGGTATCTCTGAGTGGTATAACAGTCATCTCTGCGTGACACTTCTTCAACTGTGAAACGTGAAACACATCATGAACTCCTGACAATCTCTCGGGTAATTCCAACTTATACGCAACTTCTCTCATACGTTCCAAAACACGATATGGTCCTACAAATTGAGGTGCTAACTTTCCCTTAACTCCAAAACGCTTAACTCCTCGAAGTGGCGATACTCGAAGATAAACTCTGTCTCCGATTTCGTATTCTATCTCCTTGCGTTTTGAATCCGCATAACTTTTCTGTCTCGACTGGGCTACCTTGAGCCTATCGCGAATCAACTTTACCTTCAGTTCAGACTCCTTAATCAAATACGGTCCAAACAACTGGCGGTCTCCAACTTCATCCCACAACAACGGGGTCCTGCACCTCCTTCCGTACAATGCTTCGAAAGGGGCCATCTTCAAACTGGTTTGGTAACTGTTGTTGTAAGAAAACTCCGCATCTGCAAATTGTCATCCCAACTTGATCCATAATCCAAAGCACAAGCTCTAAGCATATCCTCCAAAATCTGGTGACTCTCTCGGTTTGTCCATCATGCGTGGATGGAAAGCTGTGCTAAACTCAGTCTGGTTCCCAAAGTTTCATGCAATTGCTTCCAGAACTTTGAGGTAAATTGGGTTCCTCTATCTGATACGATACTCCTCGGATCTCCATGCAAGCATACAATCCTAGTCATGTATATCTTGGCCAATTTGGCACTGCTGTAGGTAGTCTTTACTGGAATGAAATGAGCTACCTTCGTCAAACGGTCGACTATAACCCAAATTGAGTGATAGCCTGAACGAGTCCTGGGCAATCCCGTGATAAAATCCATACCTAGTTTAACCCACTTCCATTCGGGTATAGGCAATGGCTGTAACAATCCCGCTAGCTTCTGATGTTCTTCCTTCACCCTCTGACATACATCACAAACTGCTACGTACTCTGCAATATCCTTCTTCATTCCGGTCCACCAGAAAGTATTCTTCAAATCCAAATACATCTTGGTATTTCCTGGGTGAATCGAATATGGTGAATCATGTGCCTCTTGCAAAATCAACTTCCTGATCTCTGGGTCATTGGGCACACAAACACGGTCTTAAAACCATAGGGTATCGTGCTCATCCTCACAAAATCCCTTAGCCTTTCCTTCGCTCATTCTCTCCTTTATAGAGGCAATCTCTTTGTCAGTCTTCTGAGCTTCCCTGATCTTGTCCATCAAAGTTGACTGAATCTCCAATGCTGCTACATAGCCTCTCGGAACTATTTCCAAACATAGCTCTCGAAGATCCTCGGCTAACTCCTTTGGTATTTCTCCCGTCATTAATGTATTGACGTGACTCTTACGGCTCAACGCGTCTGCTACAACGTTAGCCTTTCCGGGGTGATAATGCAATCTCATATCATAATCTTTGATGAGTTCCAACCATCTCCTTTGCCTGAGATTCAGCTCCTTCTGCGTGAAGATGTACTTCAAACTCTTGTGATCCGGGGGTGTCCGGATAGCCGGACTACCATCATCAGCCGAACTATCATTGGCCGGACTATCATCATCGGCCGGACTCCAAGACTATGAAGATACAAGATTGAAGACTTCACCCCGTGTCCGGATGGGACTTTCCTTGGCGTGGAAGGCAAGCTTGGCGATACGGATATGTAGATCTCCTACCATTGTAACCGACTCTATGTAACCCTAGCCCTCTCCGGTGTCTATATAAACCGGATGGCTTTAGTCCGTAGGACTAGAAGAACAACCCTTACAATCATACCATAGGCTAGCTTCTAGGGTTTAGCCTCCTTGATCTCGTGGTAGATCCACTCTTGTAAACATCCACAATATCAATATCAATCGAGCGGGGCGTAGGGTTTTACCTCCATCAAGAGGGCCCGAACACAGGTAAAACATCGTGTCCCTCGTCTCCTGTTACCATCCGCCTAGGCGCACAGATTCGGGACCCCTACCGAGATCCGCGGTTTTGACACCGACATTGGTGCTTTCATTGAGAGTTCCTGCGTATCGTCACCGATAGGCTTGATGGCCTCTTCAATCAACAACGACGCAGTCTGGGTGAGACTTTTCTCCCGGACAGATCTTCAGATTCGGCGGCTTCGCTGCGGGCCAACTCACTTGGCCATCTGGAGCAGATCGAAGCTACGCCCTGGCCGTCAGTCAGGTTTGAAGCCTAAACTTCATGGCCGATATCCACGGGACTTGATCTTTGATGGATCTGAGCCACGGCCGGCGTGCCGCGGCTGTCACGATGGGCATGACCTAACTCGCCACGGACAGCACCTTGGAGGCCAGACACGAATCCGCTCCGACCCATAGTCCGAGTCGATCGCTCGGATCGAGGGCGGATGGCTGGACACCGCCTCGGGCGGCAACTTCTCGGCGATGGAGCGAACACTTACCTTGTCCGCATAAAGCTCATGACTCCGAGGTGCGGGACTCAACCTCCTGCGCCCCTGCCACGAACCCGATTGGCGCCGATCATGGAATTCACCGCTGCGGACATCTTTCAGCACTTTTCGCCCTTGGCGATATCATAAATTCATCAAGCATATCTCGCTATCCGGAGAGCCTGGCGAACTACGGTCGGGGCGGTTGGGATGCGGACGACGAAGAAATTGAGCCCACCCACCACCCACTTCAGAGCCACCGCCGGCGATTTAACCGACGTACTCGACTACGACTCCAAGACATCGGCGGTATGGACGGCGATGCGGAGACTACCAAGAACCAAAGCCTACAGACACCGGAAGACCACCTCATCATCGACATATACATGGTGGACACCCCAAAAGATGGGGACGGCAAAGAAGTAGCGGAGGCCGATTCTTTAAAGAAACAGCCCAAGCGCCGACGTCAGCGGCGCCGCTCTAAATCCCGCCACGGAAAGAATGGGGATTCCGGCACAGGAGATAATAACACCCCAGAAAGTGCCGAAGACAACTCCCTCCAGCACGATCCAGCGCAGGAGGAGGCAGCAGCAAGCCCTCACGAGAGGGCGACAGACGAAGAGGTCGGGGATGACAATTACTTACCTCCCTCCGGAGACGAGGCAAGCCTCGGCGGCGCATTTAATTCGTCATGCACGAGGATCCCGTCGAACAAGAGCGTTTGAGATCACAAAGCTAATAGCCACGGCAAACAGCCTAAAGAAAAAGCAGCAACAGACTTCAAGCTGATCAATACCTCTTGGCCGACGATGGACCGAGGTCCTCGCGGCGAAGAGTATGAACTCGAACGCCCCCAAAAGTTACCCAAAACACAAGTTGCTCCCCGATTAGAGGAGGAGTACAAACCTGCATCACCCGATTACTGTCGGCAGACCGGCCACCTCGTGGCGCGACAGAGAGGCGTGCAAGCCCTCCACCAAAACCGTACCCGGCATCGCTCAAAAAGCATGAAGCCACGGGGAACGCGCGGACTTCGGGATATATTGGAGGACAAGGCAAGACAATCCAGATCTATCTATGGATCACGTGGGCGCCCAAGACCCACGCGAATACCGTCGCGCGGATACAACTACTCGGCCGGGCGAACACAGCAGATAACGCTCTCTCGAGCTACGTCGTGATATTGCTCAATCTGAGGCGCCAAGACACCCGCTATGCTTCACCGATGAAGTAATGGATCATCAAATCCTCAAGGGTTTAAACCCGTTAATATCGAATCCTCGATGGCACAACAGACCCAGCGGTTTGGATTGAGGATTATCTCCTCCATATACACATGGCTCATGGCGGCGATCTTCACGCCATCAAATATCTCCTGCTCAAGCTTAAAGGACCAGCTCGGCATTGGCTTAACAGCCTGCCCGCAGAGTCAATTGGATCTTTGGGAAGACACGGAAGCCGCATTCCTCGACAACTTCGTGGCGCGTATAAAGCGACCACCGGACGCAGATGGCCTAAGCCACATAATCCAGCAGCCGACGAATCGGCCAGCAATTCGGACACGGTTCTTAACAAAGAAAAATCAAATCGTCATTGTCCGGATGCAGAGGCCCTCGCTGCCTTCAAACATAACATCCGCGACGAGTGGCTGGCCCGGCACCTAGGACGGAGAAGCGAAATCCATGGCATCCCTCACATCACTCATGACCCGCTTCATGCGGGAGAGGATAGCTGGCTAGCTCGCGGAACAACCTCAAAAAAACGCTGGCAGTCCGGATACCAAGGACCGCAATGGCAGGTTGCATCGAAACAAAAACAAACACCGCGTTAACGGCGGCAATGAGGATACAGCAGTCAACGCCGGATTCCGAGGCTCAAGCCGGTCAGCGGAAGAAGCCATTCAAAAGAACCACTCGGGCCCGTCCCAATTTGGACCGAATACTCGACCGCTCTGTCAAATACATGGAACCCCGAAAAGCCAGCTAACCACACCGACAGAGATTGTTGGGTATTCAAGCAGCGAGCAAATTAATCGCCAAAACAGTGACAAGGGCTACACAACGATGACGAGGAAGAGACCCGGCCGCCGAACAACAGAGGACAAAGGATTCCCCCTCAAGTTCGGACGGTAAACATGATATCACGCAGCGATATTCCCAAGAGGGAGCGAAGCATGCACTAAGGGCGTATCTGCGATGGAGCGATCGCCCCAAAATTCAACCCATGGTCCTCTTGCCCGATCACTTTCGATCGAAGAGACCATCCGACCGATATCCGCCATGGCGGATTCGCGCGTTGGTTTTAGACCCAATCGTCGATTGATTTCACCCACGAGAGTCCCGATGGGCGGCGGCAGAGCTGAACCTGCTTTATCGGGATACGGTCGCAAGATGGGCATAGACCCTTCAAGGATTAAACCTACAAAGACAACCTTCAAAGGCGTCATACCGGTGTCGAGGCCAATTATGCGAGCTCGATTACATGGAAGTGGTCTTGGATCCCGGATAATTTCGAAGCGAGGAGTTAATCTTCGACATAGTCCCGTTCATGGCGGCTATCACGCTCTGCTTTCGGACGAACGCGTTTGCAAAATTCAATGCGGTGCCGCATTATGCATACCTTAAGCTCAAGATGCGAGCCCTCGTGGAGTCATCACGGTCAATGGAAACACGGGCGCTCCCTCCGAGCGAAGGAACATACAGCGGCTCGCGGTAGAAGTACGAGCAGCCTTTTAAGGCAATTCTCGAGTCCGGCCGTTAAACGACCGGACAAGACCAAACGCGCCCGGAGCAACATCAACCAAGACCACCTAGCACGTTCCGTGCACGCGTAGCAATGCGGCCCCAACCCCAGCCCTCGCAAAATTGTAAGACAAACTCTCCGCGTACATAATTACGCCCTGGAGATACCATGGGCATAGGGGGAAGGGCACAACCACAACAGACCCAGTGCGGTTCGACCACACCAGGGCTCCCAAGTGTGTCGCTCTTTTTCTTTTATTTTCTCTTTTTTATACAGAACTCAGTCCGTGGCGAACCTGCCGAACTCATGATGCAACAGCCAGGGGAAGGACAAAGGCGCGGCGAACACTCGGTGGTCTCCATCACGAGCATTAAATTTGTTAAATACAACATTCCGCTGCCTACCCACGGAGAGACGCCTTTAATTCGTCCAATCCCTTGCTTTCCGCACTATTTGTATCATTCCGCACTCATAGCATATCTTCTCAAATAAAATGCAGCTCTTTTTGCCCATAATTGCATTACCTTATATATATATATATATGTTCATTTACGACATGTTGCACCCGTACATTTCGATACGGCCAAATACACCAGGGGCTTACGTTCTCCGCATTATGGTGTGATAAAGTCCGAACACTTTCACAAGTGCGGCACCCGAACTTATAGCATTATATGAATCGGCTCGAATCATGTCTTGGGTCAATAGTTGGGTTTGCCCGGCTCCCATGTTTGGCACCTTACGTTCCGTTCTATTGGCTAAGGTAGCACTGGAGAACCATTGCGATTGCGCCCGGTTGAGCAGGTTAACGCCTCGATGGAAAGCTAAAACTGACTGTCATGATAAGGCGAGAGACTGGTCGCTGTTCGAGAGGTCCTTCGGGTCCTTAAAGACCTCGCCTCTTGACGAAGTTCGGATTATGTCCGAGCGAAGGCGTGGATAGCGCCCAATTCGGTCCTCCGAATACTAGGGGCTTCACCAAATTTAAAATTATAGAATTCTATGGCTAAGTGAGAGTGTTCAAGCACTATAAGTCCGGTTGCCTTGTTCGTTGTGTTGGCGCCTCCTAGATGGACCCAAAATGGGAACAAGAGTGCTCAAGTTTATCCCAACACCCCAAAGCACTTCGTGGCATGGGGGCTGAAGCCGACGACTTGCCATCTCTCGATTTAATAAGCGGCCGCATGAAGGTAATATTTTAAATTAACAAGCGTTGCTTAGCGCATATGAACAAAGTTTTCAGCGCATGAGGATAACACATTGCGAATTTACTTAAAATTACATCCACAGGGCACTCATCCGCAATCTTGCGGGCACCCTTCAGACAGCCTTATAGTACATTTCGGCGCGTCGATGTTCCTTGCCCGCCGGTGGCGCGTCGATGATTAGCTTCTCCGCATCCAGCTTGCCCCAATGCACCTTTGCGCGGGCAAGGGCCCGACGAGCACCTTCAATACAGGCGTGGCGCTTGATAACCTCCACCCGAGGGCACGATCCACCAGTATCGACGAGGCGAAGTAGCTCCTGTGCATGGCCTCTCCGAGCCACAAACGGACTATGAGGCCCTTCATGGCCTGCTCGGCCACCTTGTGAAGCTCGACCAGCTGCTTCACCTGGTCGCTAGGGGCACGGATGGCGGCCTCGACATCTTGAGACCGAAGACCTTCTCCGTTGAGCTCCCTCCTTGGCTCGGTAGAATGCGGCGGCATCGGACACGCCATGCGAGGCAGATCTGCAAATGCCCTCGAGAGCTCGAATTCGGGTAAGTAACACGTAATTTACATTCACATGCTTGCTTTGCATGAAAAATGCCTTACCGCCGCTATCTTCCTCATCAACTCAATCTCTGAAGGACTTATGGGCCTCGGCCTTGGCGGTTTTAGCACTTTCGAGAGCGAGGCAAGCTCGGACTCGAGTCTTTGAGTCACGCTCAAACTCTCATGCTTTTCCATGAGAGCACAGGAGCTCTTGCTGAACCACCGCCACCCGCGCCTCCTGCTTTTCTCGCTCTACCCGTTCCGTGGCGCATTGCGTTCGTCACAGACACGGCCTCCTTCGTGGTCGCCACCTTGTTCGTGGCCCTGCAGTACCCATGTTATCCTTGTTATTTTTGTTGTAACCTAAATCCTTTTACATGAAGGTACAAGTTCAAAGTGGTGTTACTCACCTTCTTTGTCCTGGAGCTGCTTCTGGCGGCCGAGCTCTTGCTCGGACCGCTCGAGCTCTGCTTCAAAGCACCGACCTCTGCAGTCAGTGCGGCAGAGGTCAGCAGCGCAGCCTGCAACCCATATTGACATAATTTTGTAGCAACCCTGCGTATATCTTCTTTTTCAGATCCTCGGTCCGGCTTTTCTTTCCAACACCGAACCGAGCATCGAAACTACTGTCTATGCGGTATTACATTGCATATTTTAACTTCTTACCTCAAAGCACGATAGAAGGCTCTGCGAGTTTTCGTCAGCCCGCCCTTGGCGAGCTGCACCTTCTGAATCATCGCACTCATAATAGTGTGGTGTTCTTCCTCGATGGAAGCGCTCTGCAGCGCCTCCAACAAATTGTCCAGCGCCTCCGGTTGGACGGAAGCCGCCGGCGTCACGGTCTTGCCCTTCATTCGAAGGGGCCGCCGGCCGGACTCCGGAACCACTGCGGGTTCTGATACGGAGTCCGGCGCAAAGTCCGGGAGGACGCCTTGTGGCGCCTCCGGAGCCTCCCCCTGATGGGTCCCTTCTTGGGATCCCACCTCGGCGTCCTCGGTGTCGCGAGGGGTGGAGGCGGTCGGGATGGAGTCTACATCCGGCGGAGCCAACGACCCGCTTCGATGAAGCGGGAGATCATCACCGGCGGACTACAGGCAGCATGCGGCATCGAAATGACACTATGTGGCGCAGAAAAAGAAATTATAGATCATTCAGAATCCGGATACTTACGATCTCGCCGGAGGCTGGCCCTTGACGGCCATTCTTCCTCGCCAACGTTGATGTTGGCGGAGCTGTCCGGGAATAGTCCTTCCCTCTTGGACCCTTGGCCTCCCCTGGGGGGAAGCCTTCCTCTTCCTCTCTCCTCCTCCGAGAGAGTCCTCTTCTCCTCCTCGTTTTCGGGAGGAGTCCGCCCGAGTCGTCGGCACCTGAAAAGGAGCTCTTTCGAGCACCCGTGGCCTCCTTCTTGGCCTTCTTCTCCGGCACCACGTGCGGTCTTGAACCAGCAGCCTCGCTAGACGAAGTCCCATCGGATTTTCGGCATAGGAGCCGGCGGGTAATCTGCTCCGCCTTCCTCATCCAGTCTGTCAAAGGAGAAGGGAAATTAAAACCGCATAGAGTCAAACTATGAAAACAAGTGTCCCGTAAAGGGTAGAATCACTTACCTCGTCGGCTTGGCGCTGCGGCGAAATCCGCGATCTTGATCGCGGATCACGGGCTTGGCGCTTTGAACAGCACCCTCCAGCGCCTTTCAGACGTCGTGTCAAAGAGCCGCTCAGCGCTGGTGCTGTTCGGATCGAACTCCCACAGATTGAATGCCCGCTCTTGGCATGGGAGAATCCGGCGTCGAGCATGACTTGGACCACGTTAACCAGCCCGAGCTTCTTCACCAGCTTATGGATACAGGCTTGGAGTCCGTCGGCTCCTTGAACTACCCCACAGCAAGCCCTTCTCTTTCCGGAGGTGAGCTGCGTGGGGATACCAGATCTAAACTTCGGGGCCGCCGCCCATGTAGGGTCCGCGGCTCGGTGATATAGAACCACCCGATTGCCACCCCTGACGGATTCCACGAAGGCCCTTGAACCAAAGGACATTGGGCATCTTGCCCAACATGGCGCCAAGACTCCGCTTGAGTGCCCTTCACTACCTTCGCTTGACATTGAAGGTCTTGAGCCTGGCGAAGTGGGGCTGGATGCGAGAGGAAGGCCTCGCACCTGACGATAAACGCCGATATGTTGAGGATGAAGTTGGCGCGGATCATGGAAATCCAGCCGTAGTAGAACATGAGCCCCGAACAAAGGGGTGAAGTGGAAAGCCCGATCCATGCGGAGGAAGTGGGGAAGGAAACGACCCTCTCATGGGGCACAGGGGTGGGGATGAGCTGCCCTCGTCAGGCAGCCGGTCTGTGATGTCGCGGAGAGGTATCCGGCGCCAGCGCGAGTTTAGCGATTGCTCCTCCTTAACGGTGGAGGCCAACCATTTACCTCCGCTCCGGACATGGTCGGAGAAGGTTGAGACGAGATCTTGCGAACTTGGGCGCCGGAGCTCGAGTCTTGTGAGATAGATAAGCAAAGGAGGAAGAAGGCGTGGGTGAGAAGGTGAATCCTTATCCCTTATATGGGCGGGCGAAGTCTACGCGTCCCCCACCGGCCTGGTAAAACTCACTTATCTCCCAAGCGTCACCATCAATGGCGTGGTTGGTTTACCCACGTCCGTATTGATGAGAATCCGGATTAAGGGAAACACGATCTCGCTTGACAAGGCGTGCCAAGGAAACCGCTTTGCTAAATGCGCCGAGGTGGTAAAGTAAAAACAATTTAAATAATGGCTTGGTAGTGGCGTGACGTCATGCCGCAGAAAACGTCGTGATTGAACTTGTGTATATATTATTCTCTCTCGGTGGAATGTGGAATTTATTTTGCGAGCGGACACTATCTGGTGTTCACAATCTTCTATCATTCAGAGGAGGAACCGCCTTGCAATGCCAAGCAATATCTGGCGCGGACTTATCGTCATTGAAGCCTGGTTCAGGTGCTCTTGAGGAGTCTGGATTAGGGGTGTCCGGATAGCGGACTACCATCATTAGCGAACTATCATTGGCGGACTATCATCATCGATCGGACTCCAAGACTATGAAGATACAAGATTGAAGACTTCACCCCGTGTCCGGATGGGACTTTCCTTGGCGTGGAAGGCAAGCTTGGCGATACGGATATGTAGATCTCCTACCATTGTAACCGACTCTATGTAACCCTAGCCCTCTCCGGTGTCTATATAAATCGGATGGCTTTAGTCCGTAGGACTAGAAGAACAACCCTTACAATCATACCATAGGCTAGCTTCTAGGGTTTAGCCTCCTTGATCTTGTGGTAGATCCACTCTTGTAAACATCCACAATATCAATATCAATCGAGCAGGACGTAGGGTTTTACCTCCATCAAGAGGGCCCGAACCTGGGTAAAACATCGTGTCCCTCGTCTCCTGTTACCATCCGCCTAGACGCACAGTTCGGGACCCCCTACCCGAGATCCGCCGATTTTGACACCGACACTCCTTCCTTCTGGGGTGGCAAGCAAAATTGACTTACTGGCGCAATCTATGTTCCCTCCATACTTCCTTAACCAATCCATGCCTAATATCACATCCAATCCTTGGGATTCCAGAACTATTAGGTCCGAGGGAAAAACATAGTGTCCAATCCTTAATGGCGATCGATCACACCATATACTAGCCATGTATTCTGCTCGGGTGAGGTTACTAGCATGGGTGACCTAAGGGCTTGGGTTGGTAATTTGTACTTATCCACAAATCCCTTGATATGTATGAATGCGATGCACCAAGATCAAAAAGAACAAGCTGCGATAAATGACTTAACCAAAACTTACCTATTCTGCATCGGCTTAGCTTCAACCTCCTCCACGGTAGCGTGGTTCACTTATCCTTTATTGAAAGGATTCAGCTTCTTTCCTGAGCTTCCATTGCCATTTCCATTCGCCTTACGGACACTCGTTTGCATAATGCCCAGTCTTGCGGCACTTAAAGCAAGTAACGCGTCTCAGGTCTACCTTGGATGGTGTTGACGGGTTGGTGCGGTTTTGTCCATTGCTTCCTCCATTCCCGTTCCCATTCTTGGTGCCATTATGGTTGTGCGAGCTACCTCCTCCATGGGTATGCTGAAACTGTCCTCCTGGCTTAGGGGTAAAACGAAGTTTCTGCTGAGCTCCAGAGTTATTCTTCCCCTGTCCATACTCCCTCTTGCGATTTTCAATCTGCTGCTGCTTCCCTTCAATCATAAGTGCACGATCTACCAACTCCTGGTAGTTATTGAAAGTGGCTACCATCAACTGCATGCTCAGCTCATCATTCAGTCCTTCTAGAAACTTCTCCTGCTTAGCTGCGTCCGTAGCAACGTCATCTGGGGCATAACGTGCTAGCTTACTCAAATCATCTACATCTTGCCAACTGTCCGTCCTCCTTGGCGTAAGTTGCGAAACTCACGCTTCTTCATGGCCATAGCTCCTGCTGAAACATGGGCGTCTGAAAAGCTTGCTGGCCCGATCCCATGTGGCGGTGTCTCTTTGGGTAAGTGGCTGTAAAATTCTCCCACCATGCTGCTGCGGGTCCTTCAAGCTGATGTGCAACAAACTTCACCCTTTCTCCATCTGTACATCCTGTAGTGGTCAACTCCCTCCCTATCTTACGGAGCCAATCATCTGCAACCATCGGCTCGGTGCTATTGGAGAACACCGGCGGATTCAGCCTTAAGAAACGGGTCAAATGGTCAACAAGTGGTGGTGGCGGTGGGTTGTTGTTGTTGTTGTTGTTGCCTTGGTTTTGTACCAATGTTTGAATCAAGGTATTCTGCTGCTGAATCAACTGAGTGATCTCTGGCGGGAAAACAAATCCGGGGTCGCGTCTCGGAGGCATCTGAGGGTTTTAAGAAAAGAAGAGAATTTAGAATAGAATGAGGTCTAGAGGGAAACACTACCCATATGCACATGAGACAAATCACACAATATCACTCCAATCAATTCAAACAAGGGCATACAACAGTCTATCTATCGTTACAAGGTGTTGAAACTAAAACTAAAATAACATGGGGGTAATCTACTACTGTTATGGTGGTCAACTAGAAAAACTGCTCCGATGAAGACTCCATGATATCTGCTCCAGCTTCATCTTCGTAATCATCATCACTAGGATCGGAATCGGTGTCGTCGATGATGATATAGTTCTCTGGACAGGTGCTATATTCATCTTCTCCTCCGGGTGCTGTATTTCCCATGAGTTCTTCAATCTTCTCCTTAAGATCGCCATTTTGTCTCACTAGAGCTACAATCTCCTCCATGTAGTCCTTGCGAGTGGCCTTCAGTTCTCCTTCTAGTTCAATAATCTTGGCTTTTGCTGCCTTCAACTCCATCATGTCTCACAAGACATCCTGGTTCTCTGGCGTCGAATGTGCTGGTTTAACTCCTGGATGAAAGCTGCAATGGATCGATCTTTCTTAGTGCCAACTATCTCCCATTGTTCATCTCGGCGTCCGCAAATCTGGTAGATAGTATCCTTGAGGTCTTCTTTGTAAACTTCTCCAATGCGCCCCATGGTTATGTGAGCTGCCATACTCTTTCCCAGACTCCAGGTTGGTGCATTGAAAACACACTCTATGGGCTCCGTGATTGGCGCAAACGTCCTTCCGGGAACTTGAGCTTGAATCTTCCAACGCTCTTCTTCGGGTAAAGTGGAATTGTAGGTCTCGGTGAAGCTTGGTAATCCAATGTTAAGGTACCTAGTGACTTCCTTCAGGTGTTGTCCAAAGGGTGTATCTTCATCCCGCTGGGTGAACTTGATCCTCGCTTCCGTCATCCTAAAAGAGTAGAAAAGATTATGAGTCAGAAATGAGAAGAGAGAGTAGTGATCTAGGGCTTTAGCTTAATGGTCGTGTCCTACAGTCAGCGTGTGCTCTGATACCATCTCTGTAGCGACCCGACCCGAATGGATCAAGTCTCTGTGCTCAATGTCATCCTGGATCGATAATCTTGACACCACACAAGATTTGAAGGATTTATAACAGAGTAGCAATCACACACTTATTACAATCGAATATCTCAAAAGAGAACTTAATAAAATAAATATGGCCTAAGGCCATCTAATGCGATAACAATGAAGGCTTGGAAGAATAAGCGAGTCCATCAACTCCAACGACATCATCGAGTATAGAACCACGACCTAAACACCTTACTGTCGTTCGAAAAGTCGCAACATGAAACGTTGCAGCCCGAAAATGGGTCACACATGGAATATCTTGGCAATGTAACACATAGAGAATAATGGAATGATAAGCCTATACTACATGCATATATGGCTGGTGGAAAGCTCTCTGATTCTGATTTTGCATAAAGCCAATTTTCCCTACCGCAAAGGAATAAATTTATTTAACTATCATGGTGGTTGTGAAGCATTGAGAATGGTTACAGCATTCTCAATCCCAATTAAAAGTACTCATTAAACCCAACAATATTAATTAGAAGTAACATGATGAGATTCACATGATATCCAGGTACTAGATACTCAAAATTGTCCATAACCGGGGACACGGCTAACCATGATTAGTTTATACACTCTGCAGAGGTTTGTGCACTTTTCCCCACAAGACTCGATCGCCTCCGTTTGGTTTCTCGCACTACATGGTGTTTGAGAAACGGATGACCGAGACATAGTCTTTCAGAAGCGCTAGCACCTTACATGTGGGTAGACCGTACCAACCTACATCCCCTACATCAGTTAGCCTACCCGTAAGAGTTCACACAACTTAATCAGCTATGCCAGAGCCCATAATGGCTTGTGGCTGCACACGGAAGTTTCTAGTTTGAATAATCTCATGATCCCTTTGAGCACGGGTGGCGGTCCGAAGAAATACAGCAAGTCTGATAGAAACCAGGTGCCTCAATCCACCCAGGATGTGTGTTTAAGTTGCCACCTTAAATAACCCATTAATTAACAATCTCACATCTGTCATGGATACACTCACCCAATCCACGTCTACTAGCATAGCATGGCATAATAAGCAAACGTAGAAGTAACTCCCAAGGGTTTGATAATAAAGCAGGTAATAGGTACTACCTCAACTACTTCCCATCCCACAATTTAATTAGATCCTAATCATGCAAGTGTTGAGGAATAGATCTAATGCATAAAACTAGGTATGAGAAATGTATGATCTAAGTGTTACTTGCCTTGCTGATGATCCGCGAAACCTAGAGACTCGAAGTAAAAAGCGGCACACTCCGGGTAATCTATCGCAGACAAACAAACAAGCATACAATAAGTACTCATCTAATGCACAGATAAAACTCGAATAGATCTAACTAGATTGTTCAACTTAAGAACTCCGGTTTGCAAAAAGAATCAAATCAAACGAAGCAACGAAATTCAAGCGGCGGAAGAAAACAACTTCGTTTTACTAATCTGGATCTAGGTCAAATTTTACAGTTGCAAAAACTTGTTTAAGTAGATTATTCGGAAAGAGGGTTTCAAGACGAAACTCCACGCGCTTGAATCGCCTGATTCCGATAAACGAGCGAAAAGTTATACTAAAACGAAAATCGGATCTGGAATCGCGATCAGAAAAATCGCAGATTAAATCCGAGAAAAAGAAAAATACGACGAACAGATTTGAACGGAAAAAAATAAATAAAAAATAAATAAAATAATAAAAAAACCGAAAAAAAGAAGAAAACCGATCGGTTTTTTTTTAAATAAAAATCGGCACGGAAATCGAGGCACGACGAACCTCGTAAAGGCGGCTATTTGCTCCGTGGTCGTGGCGGTATTTCGAACTCCGCGAGCTCGGGTGGGCTGGGGCTCTGGGCGGCGCTATTTAAAGGCGCCCAGGAGTCCCGCCTGGTCTGACCCGATAAGGCGGTTCGTTTTTTAATAAAACATTACGCGTAGAAAAAATCAAAAGAAGTACCAAGCGGACTCGAAAAATCCCGAAATAAATTTTCCCGGTTTCTAAAATCAAGCGGATTTAATGAACATTTATTTGGGGCCTAGATGCAATTTTGAAAAACGCATTTTCTTAAATTCAAATAAAAAGCGAAAAACTCCAAAATAAAATCTTATTTGATTTTATTATTAAATCTTCATTATTTCTTTATTTTGGGAAAGTCATTTGATTCCCTCTCGCATATTTTTGTAATAGAAATAATTGAAGATAAAATAATTAAAATCAACGATCCTATTTTCAAAATTTGAGAAAACTCAAATATGAAAATAACAAAAATCCCCAACTCTCTCAGGGTCCTTGAGTTGTGTAGAATTTTCTAGGATCGAGCAAAATGCAAAGAAAATGCAATGAGAAATATGATATGCAATGATGCTCTATGTATAACATTCCAAATTGAAAATTTGGGATGTTACACCCACCCCCTGAACGTATTTATAAAAATAAAAATAAAAATAAAAATAAATAATTAATTAATTAGAGAAATATTTAACTTAATTAATTTTGTTTAATTAAACTAAACAACTAACTAAACTAATTAAACATTAGTTATCTAATTAACTCAGTTAGTTAATTAGTATGATAGTGGGGCCCACCCTAATTAATTACGATTAGATTAAATTAAATTTGGATAATTAACATGTGTCTCGACGGTGGGACCCATTGGTCAGGTTGACCGATCAACTCGTCGATCGGCCGACGTCGGCATGACATCATCTTGATGTCATTATTCCATTTTCGAATTAATTTAAATAACTAATTAAATTCCAGAAATTAATAAAATCTTTAGAAAATCATAACTTTTAATCCGTAACTCGGATTAAATCATTTTCAACATGAAAGTTGCTCAAAACGACGAGACGAATCTGGAAACATAGCCCGTTCGTCCGCCACGCATCCCTAGCCTATCGAACTCGCAACTTTCCCCCTCCGGCTCCTTTGCCCGAAAACACGAAATACCGGGGATACTTTCCCGGATGTTTTCCCCCTTCGTCGGTATCACCTCCTATCGCGTTAGGGCACACCTAGCACCGTGCATTGTCTTGTCATGCACCATCATGCTTATGTTTGCATTATTTTTGTTGTTTCCTCCCCCTCTTCTCTCGCTAGACACCGAGACCGACGCCGCTGCTACCCAGTACGACTACGGTGTTGACGACCCCTCTCTCTTGCTAGAGCAACCAGGCAAGCCCCCCCCCCTTGATCACCAGATATCGCCTACTCTTCTCTATCTTGCTTGCATTAGAGTAGTGTAGCATATTCTTGCTTTCGATTAATCCTATCTTCTTTGCATAGCTTTGTCCTTGCTACTCTTGTTGTTACCTTTACCGCTATCCTCTTGCTTAGTATAGGATGCTAGTGTTCCATCGGTGGCCCTACACTCTTGTCCGTCTGCGCCATGCTATACTCTTGGGTTGTGATCACTTGGGAGGTGATCACGGGCATATAATATATACTTTACACTATTACATTGCTGTGATATTGTTCGGAGATGGGGGCCGAAAGGACGGTGGCTCCATCCCAGAGAGGTGGGCTGGGTTCCCGACGGCCCCGGTTGTTACTTTGTGGCGGAGCGAGCAGGCAGGCAGGTTGAGACCACCTAGGAGAGAGGTGGGCCTGCCTGGTCGGCGTTCGCGGATACTTAACACGCAACAATGAGATCTTGGTATTTGATTTAAGTCGGCCATTTGGTCTATCGCACTAACCAACTCTGTGAGGACAGCTTATGGGCACTTTCGGCGTCGTGGTATCGGCCAAGCATTTCGTGACGTCGTCGGCGAGCGGCGCTGCCAGATTTGATGAACGCTGCTAGGATAGGTCTGCTTCGGCACGTCACGCAACATGCGGTGTGCTAAGAGCGATGGGCCCAGGACCCTGTGCGCTTAGGTTTAGACCGCGTCTTGACCTCTCTGTTATGCCTAGGTGGGGCTGCGGCGTGTTGATCTTCAGCGGCGGGCATGACCCGAAAAGTGTGTCCGCCAAATGGGATCAAGCGTGTTGGGATATGTGGTGCACCCTTGCAGGAAGTTAATCTATTGAATAGTCGTGATCTTGATGCAGGACGACTTGGAGTTGTACCTTGACCTTATGACAACTAGAACTGGATACTTAATAAAACACACCCTTCCAAGTGCTAGATACAACCCGGTGGTCGCTCTCTAACAGGGCTACAAGGAGAGGATCGCCGGGTAGGATTATTGCTATGCGATGCTACTTGGAGGACTTCAGTCTACTCTCTTCTACATCTTTGCAAGGCGGAGGCTGCGAGCGTAGTCTTTGACAAGATTAGCTATCCCCTCTTATTCGACGACATTCTGCAGCTTCAGGTCCTTGATATGGCCCTTTACACATATATACATGCATATGTAGTGTAGCTCCTTGCTTGCGAGTACTTTGGATGAGTACTCACGGTTGCTTTTCTCCCTCTTTTCCCCCTTTCCCTTCTACCTGGTTGCCGCAACCAGATGTCGGAGCCCAGGAGCCATACGCCACCGTCGACGACCACTCCTACTACACCGGAGGTGCCTACTACTACGTGCAGCCCGCTGACGATGAAAGTGCAACTATCCCTAGGTGGTTTTGGTAATTCATAACAACATATAGCTCATTGAGCTAATGCTATTCCAAGACTATTGTTTCAGGAAAGCTCAATGAATGGCATGGCATGGATGATCAAAGTAGATCCCTCAAAATACTAAGGACAAAGGATTGACTCAAGCTCAAAAGCTCAAGACTCTTCATTTTACATTTTAGTGATCCAAGATCACATTGAGTCTATAGGAAAAGCCAATACTATCAAGAAGGGATGAGGTGTTTCTTAATGAGCCTCTTGCTCCATTTGCTTAGTGATATGCTCCAAAACCCTCAACTACTTTCCCACATCCACAAATGACTTAAACCCAAAGCCAAAATCGGTCACACCGATTCTTTCTATTCGGCGCCACCGATTCCAAAAGTCATAGCCACTGCCACAAACCCTAAGCAAATCGGTCTTACCGATAGGGATCTCGGTCTCACTGAGATGGGGTTGCAGTCTCTCTGTTTCCCTTCGTAACGTTTCGGTCTAACCAAAGTGAGCGATCGGTCCCATCGAGATTGCAATGTAAACTCTCTGTTTCCTTTTTGTAACATTTCGGTCTCACCGAAAAGAGCAAATCGGTCCCACCGAGTTTACCTGACCAACTCTTTGGAAAGCTTATTACCAAATCGGTCTCACGAGTTTGTATGTCGGTCTCACCGAGATTACGTTATGCCCTAACCCTAACCGAATCGGCCTCACCGAGATGCATGTCATCCACGAAAATCACTAACGGTCACTAGGTTTACTAAATCGGTCCAACCGAGTTTAACGATTCGGTCCCATCGAGTTTGGTAAATTGTGTGTAACAGTTAGATTTTGTGTGGAGGCTATATATACCCTCCACCTCCTCTTCATTCGTGGAGAGAGCCATCGAAACGAACCTACACTTCCAACTTACCATTTAGAGAGAGAACCACCTACTCATGTGTTGAGGCCAAGATATTCCATTCCTACGATATGAATCTTGATCTCTAGCCTTCCCCAAGTTGCTCTCCACTCAAACCCTCTTTCCACCAGATCCAAAACCTATGAGAGATAGTTGAGTGTTGGGGAGACTATCATTTGAAGCACAAGAGAAAGGAGTTCATCATCAACACAACATTTGTTACTTCTTGGAGAGTGGTGTCTCCTAGATTGGCTAGGTGTCACTTGGGAGCCTCCGACAAGATTGTGGAGTTGAACCAAGGAGTTTGTAAGGGCAAGGAGATCGCCTACTTCGTGAAGATCTACCGCTAGTGAGGCAAGTACTTCGTGGGCGACGGCCATGGTGGGATAGACAAGGTTGCTTCTTCGTGGACCCTTCGTGGGTGGAGCCCTCCGTGGACTCAGCATGGCCGTTACCCTTCGTGGGTTGAAGTCTCCATCAACGTGGATGTACGATAGCACCACCTATCGGAACCATGCCAAAAACATCCGTGTCTCCAATTGCGTTTGAATCCTCCAAACCCTTCCCTTTACTTTCTTGCAAGTTGCATGCTTTAATTTCCGCTGCCTATACACTCTTTGCATGCTTGCTTGAATTGTGTGATGATTTCTTGACTTGTCCTAAAATAGCTAAAATCTGCAAACTCTAAAATTGGGAAAAGGTTAAGTTTTTATTGGTCAAGTAGTCTAATCATCCCCCCTCTAGACATACTTCAAGGTCCTACAAGTGGTATCAGAGCGTTGGTCTCCATTTGCTTTGATTTCCATAGCTTTTGGTGGTCATAGCCTTGGTTTCACAACCTAGGAGAATATGGCGTCTAGCGAGGGAAATTATCACCGTAGAGGTCCTTACTTTGATGGTACTAATTTTGCTAGTTGGAAGCATAAGATATATTCTTCGACATAACCCCGCCATTTGGACAATTATTTGTATTGGCTTGCAAGGTGAATTCTTCGATGGGAGAGAACCGAACCGTGAAGCTAATGCGGAAGAATTGAAGATGCTGCAATACAACGCTCAAGCATGTGACATCATCTTCAACGGATTGTGCCCTGAAGAATTCAACAAAATCAACCGTCTTGAGAATGCAAAGGAAATTTGGGATACTTTGATTGATATGCATGAAGGTACCGAGTCCATCAAGGAATCCAAGTTGGATGTGCTCCAAAGTCAGCTTGACAAGTTCAAAATGAAGGATGGTGAAGGTGTCGCTGAAATGTACTCTAGGCTTGCTCTTATCACAAATGAGATTGCCGGCTTAGGGAGTGAAGAGATGACCAAAAAATTCATCATCAAGAAAATCCTAAGAGCATTGGATGGAAAGTATGATACCGTGTGCACATTGATCCAAATGATGCCAAACTACAAAGATCTCAAGCCAGCGGAAGTCATTGGAAGGATTGTTGCTCATGAGATGTCACTCAAGGATAAGGAGGAACTTCACAACAAGTCAAGTGGTGCTTACAAAGCCTCAAGTGAAGCCCCACATCATCAAGTGAGAAACCAACCTTCAATGAAGAATTGAGCTTAATGGTGAAGCACTTCAACAAATTCTACAAAAGTAGAAGCAAAGAAAGAAGCTCCAAGTCAAGGTCTTACAATGACAAGAGATCCTCTAGTCGAGAGCGCAATTGCTACAATTGTGGGAGACCCAGACACTACTCCAATGAGTGTACGACACCCTACAAAAGAAGAGAAGATTCTCCAAGAAGAAGGAGCAAAAGAGAAGAATCACCACCAAGAGAGAGGAGGAGTAGAGATGATCGTTATGAACGAAGACCCTCACGGAGAAGTAAGGATTCGGAAAGAAAGGACAAGTCATCAAGGAGCTATACAAAACGAAGACATCAAGCTCATGTTGGTGAATGGATTTCCAGCTCCGACTCCGACTGTAACTCCGAGAGAAGCTATCACTCCGACTCTGAATATACTCAAGATGAAGGTGTTGCTGGTCTAGCACTTGTGTCAACCAACTCCTACGACATATTTAACTCACCAAATGAAGGTGTTGGAAGATGCTTCATGGCCAAAGGTCCAAAGGTAACACATCCCGAGTATGTTGATTTTAATAGTGATGAAGATGACTTGCTTGTGGATGATGATTTACTTGTTGACAACTCTAGTGATGAATACTATGATGAAATGTCAATTAATCATGCTAATCAAACGAATGACAATGATAAGGAGAAAATTGAGCTTCTAACTAAAGAACTAAACACTCTTAAGTTGGCTCATGAAACTATCTTGAAGATCATCGAGAACTTTTAAGGGCTCATGAGTAGTTACGCTTTGAAAAGCTCAATCTTGAGCAAGAGCATGAGTTCTTAAAGGCAATCAATGATGATCTCCATGAAAAAAGTTCTTCTTACATTGCCAAGCGTTTACTCTTATCTACTTACATGCCTCAAGTCAAGTCTAGTAGCAAGTACAAGAAAGATACTTCCTCTAGTAGTAACAATAATAATGTCAAATCCAATGTTGTTGCTTCTAGTAGTTCTCTTGATTCCACTAATGATTCTCTTAGCCAAGTTACACTTGAGCAAGAAAATAGTTTATTGAAGGAATTATAGAAAGGTGTTTACAAGAGCCTTGCGGGAGTAAGCAATTGAGGAAATTATGCATAAGCAAGGAAGGCACCGGAAGAATCAAGGTGTTGGTTTTGAGCGAAAGTTCAACGCCAATGGAGTTGAGTGGGAAGAAGATCAATACCCCAAGACAAAGTTTGTTCCTCAACAAGAGAAGTATGATCCTACTTCCTTCAAGGGGACACAATCTCAAGATGATCTTCCACCACAAGACCACAAGAACAAAGGCAAGGACAAGCTTAAAGAAGAGATTGATGCATTTTAAGAAGCACCTAAAGCCTCGTTCAAGTGGGTCCCCAAGACTACGTCAAGTTCTACTTCATCAAGTACAACTACAACTCCAAGGATTCCCATCAAGATGATGTGGATCCCAAGAAGAAGAACTAGAGAGTTCTTGAGGGTGACTCATAACATTCTTCACTCATATCATTTTGGCAAGAACAAGTGCAATCAACTTTCACATCTTGCACTAGTTCAAGGAGTCACAAACCCTCATGTTGGTAAGGCAAGGGACAAGGTAACCTAATGTTTTCATGGACATCATCTTGTGTGTGCATCACTCTATGTCTATGGATATTCTTGTTTGTTCCTTGTGGGACTAACCCATGTAGGCAAGTTGAAAGTGCAACTCACTCCAAAGGATTGCTCCAAATGATCTACATCAACATTGAGCATCTACATCTTCAACACCTACATGAAGTCATCATCGACAAAACCCAAGGTTAGTTCATCCCTCTAAGGGGATCTCACATCTAGGGGAGCTTAACTCTAAGAATTGAGTCAAAGCAACTCTAATGGTGTGAACACATTAATGCATTATGTAAAAGTGGTAACCCCACTTGAGCTTAAGCGATGAGTATGACGTATGATCAAATGTTCTCATTTGACTCCTAAGTCAATATACTCATATATAGATGACCTAGTCATCGCCAATTGCTTGATAGATGCTAAAATTGGTTGTGCATGCTTTGCCACATATTTCAATTGCCATCTTATTGTGTGAGCATGTTGGTGCATATTTTACTCATTCAAGGACATCCACTTGTTGTTTTTTTTGTTTGGATTCTTTCCTTTGTGCCAAGTGGATGGACAAGAATGCCTAAGAACCTTCTTTAGCTATCTATGCTTTTCTCGTCTCAAACTCTATTCATGCTACATCACAAAATTTGATCAAGTCAGATTTGAACCACTCTGTGTGAGGAGCACTCGGAGTCCCCGATTCGTCATAGACTTAAACTTCCAAAACCTCTTAGTGATTCTCGGTATGACCGATCCTTCCATTTCGGTCCTACCGAGATCATCAAGTTGATCTGAGTTTTCAATCTCGGTGCAACCGATTTGAACTTTTCGGTCTCACCGATTTGCTGTAAGTGAACACAGTTATGCATCTCGGTGCCACCGAGTTGTTCCACTCGGTCACACCGACATGGTCGAGCTATATATATAGCCACGGGCAAAATTTTGGAAATTTCTCCGAAACCCTTCGCCCGCGCAACAGCTCGCTCTGCCATCGTGGTCTCCGGATCGTCTCCTCGCCTTGACAGCCTCCTGTCATTGGTCTTCGCCGCCGTCAGCGGATTTCGTCCCCGCTGTTGCCGCCGTAGCAAGTCCACCGCCAAGTTAGGGTATGGACTTAATCTTTGTGCTATCCACGTCTGATTCCTGGCACATTGTTTTCATATTGATTCTTGCCACGATTGAAACTCTTCTATCCAGCCAAAGTAGTTCATAGATTAGATGTGATTCAAATTTTTAGGGTTAGGTTTCCGCCCAAACCATCTCGGACCCATCGAGTTGAAAAACTCGGTCTCACCGATTTGGCTTATGCCATTGCACTAGTGACTCTCGGTCTGACCGAGAATTACTAATCGGTGCAACCGATTTGAGGATTCTGTGAAACCCTAGTAGTCTCGGTACCACCGAACTAAAACTCGGTCCAACCGAGATCATCAGTTTAGGTTCCAAAACTGCTTCGGTATCACCGAGTTTGAAAATCGGTGGATCCGAAATGCTTTCTGTGGAAAACTAAGACTGAACTTTTGAGTCATTCTTTTGCAAAAACCTCTGCATTTTGTGATGCTCATCTTTTCTATCTCATCTATAACTCTTCACAGGGTCAGCAGTCAGCTTTTGCAGTATGTCTGATCAAAGTGACAGCGAGCAGTCGAGAAGAGCAGATGGACTTGAGTGAGGCACTAGTCCCTCAACTTCATATGAAGGGAGCATAAGTACTCTAGCAATTTGCCTAAGGCTGCAACTAGGCAAAGGAGGAAAAGAACTTCAGATTCAGAGGATGACGATTACAAAGCTGAGGAAGATGAGGCTACTTCCAAGAAAGAGGTGCTCAAGAAGGAATATGGCTCAACCAAAGAATACAAAGCCGGGCATGAAGACCAAAAGGCCTGCAGGAAGACAACCAATATCCAAGGCGAGCATCAACTCAACTGCCTAAAAGGCCTGATCCCAAAGAGCCATTTCTTTGAAGGAAAGAAGAGGAAGGAAAGGGTCAAGAAGACCATGGCCAAAATTGTTGGTCAACCTTCCATGATGGAAGAGGAAGAGCTTCTTGCACCAGCTCCAAAGGCAGCTAAGCTTATGGGAGATGCAATCAGATCGGGGCTGCAACACCAAGCCCAAGGAATCACCCAAAGCTGCCTCCAAGGCCAAGCAAGTTCAAAGAGGAATACTAGGAGTATTCCATTCTTTGAGAAGAACAAGGCCCCAATGCCCAATGTTGCTGAAGATTCAGAAGAAGAAGGACAGGTTCTAAGAAAGCTCAAGCCCAAGATACCAGACCACAATGATGCCCATCCTATGGATGAGGACATGAGAATCAGGAAGGATTCAGGGCTGAGACTGTGGAGAATGGAAGATCCATATGCTTCAAGAAGAAGAACTGCTGTTGACTAGAGGTTCCACACAAAGGAATAGCAGGACTTCTATGAAACAATTCTGTTGGACAAGAAGCCCATAGTCCGTGACATGAGGTGGGTTGATTGAAATTCATCAAGGAAAATGAACAGCACTATCACAGAGTACAAGACAGCTTTGTTGCTTGTGGAGTTGCAAATTTTGTTGGATGAAGTTCACCAACTGGAATGATGAGCTTATCATGCAGTTCTACTCCACACACACTTTTACCCAGATGGAAGAATAGTTTGGATGTCTGAAGGTACAAGGTACCAGTCCACTATTGAAGAATGGGCAAGTCTGATCAATGCCCCCAAGGAGAATGAGGATGACCTAGACATTTATGCAAAGAAGAAGTTGGGACACAATTCAATGGCTCACATGTACAAGGAAATTCCAGACAAGGCATTAGAGACTCACAAGTTTGGATCAGTTCACTTTCTGCTGTCAGGGTTGCCAACCATAAATTGGATTCTGAGGCACACTTTGTTGCCCAAGTCTGGTGACCATAACATGATCAGAGGGCATGCCATCAACATGTTGCATGTGTTTGATGTGCCACAGCAGTTCAAAGTCATGAGCCTGATCATTGAAACAATCAAGAGGACTGCAGCACATCAGAAGAGGAGCTGTGGATATGCACCTCAGATTCAAGAATTGATAAACTCAAAAATGGGCACAAGAAAATATCAGTTGGATAAGGAACACTTTCCACTTTATCCAGACTTTTAGGACAATGAGGTTGTCATGAATGAAGATGATCCACAATCAGTTCAAGCTCAGGAGAAGAAGGAGAAGGCAAAGAGGGAGAAGGCTGCCAAGATGCCAACTCAAGAGGAGGCATCTGAATATTTCTTGAAACCAAGCAGAGCAGCTTGGTTACTTGATAGCATCATCTCGAGGATTGAGAAGGGGTTGGCCACCTAACTCAAAACCAGGAGAGCCTGGAAAGAATCATGGAACAAAAATTCTATGATCTAGATGTCAAGGTAACGAGATTGATCGGTTGTGGAGCATTGCAGGATGACATGTAGGAGAGGAAGGGCAAGACTACCACCAATGTGTTTGCCAGAGTGCCCAGAGCCCAGAGGTCAGTTGCAGTGTAACATCCCAAATTTCCTATTTGGAATGTTTTACAATTATAGCTAAGCATCCTATGCATCCTGTTTGAATTTGAATGCCATTTGAAGTTTTCAGGGAATTTTGAGTTTTGAATTTGAATTTCAAACTTTGGCATGTGGGAATCATTTCAAAAACTAAGCCTGATAAATACTTGATCAAAAGTATGAGAGGAGCAAACATGACACTCCAAAAATATCAGAGGAAACAATGCCAAAAGATTTGGATTCAAATCTGAATTTTATTTAATTTGGAAAAATAGATTTTTATAAAGTTTGGATTTTGCCTTTGGAAAAATGTTCAAATGAAAGGAATACTCCCTGATCATTTTGGTATATATATACCCTATATAAAATATTTATAGATATTGTTTTATTTCTGTTTTGTTTTATTTAAAAAATAAAGTTTTAAAACGAAAAACCCCCTCGGCGCCAGCTTAGGCCACCCAGCCCAGCCAATAGCCATGACCCGTCTTTGGCCCAAGCCGGTCGGCCCACCGCCAACAGCCAGCCAGCCTTGACCGGCCTCGCCCCTCGCCAATTCCCTAGGCCTCGGCCACCCGCCGCCTCGCCTCTCCTCTCTCTCTCGACCCGTGGGCCCCGCCCCTTCTTCCCCCTCGCCCACGCATAGCGCAGCTCATGGAGATCGCGGATCCCGGGATCCGGGATCCCGATCGCCTCGATCGACCCCGAAGACGCCCGAGGCCACGGCTATAAAAGCCGAGCCCTCCGCACCCCATTCCCCCCTAGCCTCGCCGGAGCCCTCTCCTCTCTCTCCGGCACGCCGGGCCAGGCTCTCCCGCCGCCAAAGTCGCCGCCGTCGCCACCCTAGTCCACCCGACCCCTAGCAGCGCCACGGACCACTCACCGACCTCCCCGCACCCAGACGGCGACTCCTCGAGCTCACCGACGCCGGAAGCCCAGCGCACTCTCGCCCGCCGCCCCGCCGCCGTCGCCGGGACTCCGATGCGTCGTCGGGATCACCCTCCCCGTCCGATCTAAATCAATGGCCACGATTAGAACCCGAAGAATAAGTTTTATTAGAAAAACCGGCCGGTTCGTCCGGTTTATTAGTTAGGGTTTTAGTCAATTAGCGGCCCGTTTTAGTTTTAACCCGAGGCCCGTTAGGCTATTTAACGCACAGAGGCACGCTTTAGGCCCATTAGGCCTTTTCTTTTATTTTGATTTTCTGTTTTAGCGAATAGTTTCATTTTCAAAAATTCATATCTTTGATTCTGTTTAATATTTTTGAGTGATTCTTTATTTGTTGGATTGCAAATTTTATGTAGTTTCTGTAGAATATATATTTAGCTATGTTAAAAATAATTAAAAATGCTTTAATTTAGTTTTAGTCAGAATAGTAAATCTGCTATAACTTGAGTTAGAAAAATTATTTTGCATGATTCCTTTTGCCCCAACTTTATTTTGACATTGCCAAACCCTAGAAGTTAACTTGGGTATGTTAGGATTAATAAATAATTAGTTTTAAGCAGAATCCTATTAATCCTAATTAATTAGCTAGATCTTGTTTTCCTAATATTTTAATTAGTAAATGAATTTATTTTTAACTTGTGATTAGTTATTCTATGTTAGTTTCTGTCACTCTAGTAGATGAACTTTTATTTATAATTAATAAAAGTTTTAATTTATTTTCTTAATAGAAATTGGATTAGGCCTAATATGAGTTTTATAATAGCTTTTAATTAATTCTTTTTGCTCCTAGTTGCTTAGTGAAACCTTTTCTGTTAAGTTAACTTAAAACCATGATTAGGTTATATTAAGGAATTTTGTTATATAAAAACTATTTTAGCTATTGTTTGGAGTAGGGAAAAACTTTGAGTGTTTTTTTTATTTGAGTTTTCTTTTGGATTTGGTTTTGATTGTTTTGTTGTGTTATGTTACTTTTGTTATGTTGTGTTAGGTGATCCTATTGCCTTATGCTTATTGTGTTATTGTTCTTGGTAGAGTTTCGGAGTCTGAAGCTTGCTACTCGACTCTTTAGCTTACGAGGATCATCGGCAAGGCAAGTTTTGATCATGTTATTTCTATACCTATGTTTTTGTGCATTAGTAGTTGTCACCACCCACCATGCATGCAGTAGTGAAATCTTGAAGTCATTAAACTTGAGTAGTATCATGTGGTAGGATGAACCAATCCTTGTTACCATGACCCGGGACGTAGTAGTTATTTTGCTATGCTCGTGAGACGGGATTTGGGATGAGTGAAATTCATAAGCAAGATGTGAGAGTCAATGATGATGACAACCCCATGAACTACAATGATCAAGATGGACTTGGAAAATCACTCTTGGGTGGAGGACGGTTGACGGGCACCTGGAGCACCCAGTGGTGGCGGGATGCATGGAGAAGCGCCATGACATCCTGCGAAAGCTTCACCCAGCCACAAAGAGAAGGATGGATGCCCCATGACCGAAGCTTACACATGCAGCCGCAAGCCATTATGGGCTCTGGCTGGGTTGACCCTAGTAGTGACGCTGGCTGGGCGGTACTACGAGAAGTAGACGAGCGGTAGGATTGGATGGGTACGGCGGTAGCGGAAGAACTCTTTGGAAGACCTGTTTCATTCGTCCGTCTTCAAACACCATGAAGTGCGAAGACTTTAAAGGAGGAATGATTCTTGCGGGAAAGTCGCAACCCTCTGCGAGTTAAAGATCTAATCGATTAGCCGTGTCCCGATTCACGGACATTTGAGCCTCTGGAACTTGGAAGTATTCGGATATCTCAACACTAAAACTAATGAATTAATTTGAGGGTTTTATGACTTAATAATTGGGAGCGAGATATTGGTTGGCGGAACCATCTCAATAACTACCAACAATTGTAGTAATTTGCAAGCAAGTCCTTTGTAGTAGGATAAAATCTGCTTTTAGCAAAATGATGAAACTTAGAGCTCCACACCAAAATGCATATAGAGTTAGTAACTTTATTATTGTTATTCTTCATGACTTGCCAACTTATTCCAAAAGCTGACCTACATGGCTGCAACGTATTATGTTGCGTAGATATATTCGATCGAGTGAGGCTACGCTCCGCGCTTGGCGATTGCCCTTTGAGTCGGATGGACTCGCTTATCTTCGACCTTCCGCATATTATTAGTTTATTTCTCATGAGTTGGCCTTGAGCGAATTTATTCCTTGTAATAAAGACTCTATATGAGAATCGTTAAAGATATTCTGGTGTGATTGAACTTTGATTACTTTATCGATGTCTTGTGAGTACCGGCATGATCTTGGGATGGTGCATAACCACGATTTGACCGATTTTGGGTCGGTCGCTCTGAGAGATGGTATCGAGCACACGCCGACCGTGAGGATCGTAACCCCTAGGATCGGAAAGCCATAGCGAGACCATTTACTTTCATCCTTTTCATTCCATAATTCTCCCTGCTCAATTCGACTCTTCTCCCTTTGCAACATTCTAGATGGCGCGAGTTCACCCCAGTTTTGCTACGGAGTTACGCCACCCGATGAGGCGATGCCCTTGAAGAAAGCTGGTCGAGATGGTGAAGCAGCTGAAGATAGCTCTGCCCTCGATCACCGGAAGCCAACCAATGCACTTCCGACGGACACCGCTTCTGTGATTGAGGTGCATATCCTGGGAGAACCTTTGGAGGACACACGGAGCCTATCAACTTTGAGTTCACCGAGTTCAAGCTGGATCATCGGAAGGGGCGTGGCGATCTATCGAGCACTTGGACATCTCCGAGAGAAGTCTGGGCGAGCTCGATCCTCGAGACCTCGCCATGGTTTCTCGCAGGGCAAGGAATGGAGATATCATCCGTACCATTGAGGGCGATTCCACTCTCTCATACATCCAGGACTTGGAGTGTCTTCTCGAAACGGGAGATTTAGACTCGCCGTAACTCAAGAGACACGGAAGCTTTGTTCCGCGAATCGGGCGGAGGAGAAGGCCCAGCAGACTTCCTTGGCCATGAGGAAGAAATCACGGACTTCATGGAGATAGTCGACGACCAAGATGAAGCTTGCGCGATAGAGGAAAAGATGGACTTGGGAGAGGACCTTTACCCGAGTGGAGATGAAGCACCCCTCGTGAGCAATGATCAGGATTTCGAAGGGAGTACCACCGAAGGGAACCCCAAGAGGAGGCGCCACTGATGAAGAATTTTTAGTCGACCACCATGTTATCTTTACTTTTTCGTCGATCAGTTAGGCCGATGTTTTCCCTTCGATTAGTCATGAGCTTTTGTAATCGAGTTTGAACCATGTTTGAATGGAATGAATAAATGATTGGTGTGTTATGATTGTGCATTCATATGGGTAGTGTTATTCCTCATAGACCATTGTTCTATTCTAATTTTCTCATCCCTCCAAAACACCAGATGCCTCCGAGGCGTGACCTTTGGTTTCCCTCCGGAGCTCACCCAGCTGCTCCAACAGCGAGAATGCACCGATGCAGCTCCTTATTCGAAATCGAACAACACCGCCAACAATCCACCGCCACCGCCACCACCCATCGTGGACAACTTGACTCGATTTCTAAGGTTGAATCCGCCAGGTGTTCTCTAGTAGCACCGAGCCAATTGTGGCTGATGATTGGCTCATAAAGTCGGAAGAGAGCTAGTCACCGTTGGATGCACCGATGCTTTGAGAAGGTGCGCTTTGCACGCATCAACCGGATGGACCTGCAGCTTCTTGGTGGGAGAATTACACCGCCACTTTTCCCATTGGTGCCATCACGTGGGACCAATTCCAGCGAGTTTTCCGCACCGCTCATGTCTCAGCTGGATCCATGAGTCTCAAGAAGCGTGAGTTCCGCAACTTGCGCCGGGGAACCGTCTTGTGGCACAAGACGTGGATGAATTCAGCAAGCTCGCTCGCTATGCCCCGATGATGTGGCCACCGATGCCGCCAAGCAGAGAAGTTCCTTGAGGACTCAATGATGAACTGAGCATGCAGCTTATTGTGGCTACCTTCAACAACTACCGGGAGCTGGTAGACAAGGCCACCATTCTTGAAGGCAAGCAGCAGCAGATAGAAAGCCGCAAGCGGAAGTACAGCGGGGAAGCACAACTCGGGAGCTCAGCGAAGCCCGCTATGCACCATACTCGGGAGGGCACACCCATCATAACCATGGAGGCCATAACCATGGAGGAAATGGGAACAACCGCAGCCAGGACAACAAGTCAGGCCATGGCAATGGCAATGGCAATGGTAATGGCAATCAGCACCGTTCTGCCCGGCTCAAGGATCTGAGCCACATCACCGCTTCAAGTGCCGAAGGCAGGGCACTACGCCACCGACTGCCGGAGGCCAAGCGGAGGAATGGAAATGGCAATGGAGGCTCAGCGAAGAAGCCAAATCCGTTCCCTCATGCTCGGGTGAACCACATCGGCGTGGAGGGCGTCTATGATCAGCCGGAACATCGTGGTTGGTAAGTTTTATTGAATTCACGTTCAGTTTTGGTTCTCTTTGATTACGGTGCAACGCATTCATTCATATCAAGGGTAGTTGTGGAAAAGTACAGGTTACGCACTAGAACCCTTAGAAGCCCCTTGGCGTCGGGCCGCAGGAGGAGAAATGATGGCAGGTGTAGGCTGTCCTGCAACCCTCAACATCGGGAACCACAAATTTCCCGTGGACCTCATAGTGTTGGAAACTCAGACCTTGGATGTAATCCTAGGCATGGATTGGTTGTCAAAGTTTGAAGGAACATTGATCGTGCCCAAGAAGTCTATTCTGCTCACCACCCCGGAGCAGAAGAGGATCAAGTATGTAGCCAGGCACAACCAGATGAAGAATCAGGTGCATTCCCTCACGGGAGTTGTTCAGGAGGAAGTGCCAGTAGTGCAAGAATTTCCCGATGTGTTTCCGGAGGAATTACCAGGAATGCCACCGGACAGGGACATTGAATTTCTGATTGAGCTATTACCCGGTACAGCCCCAATATCCAAGAGACCTTATCGGATGCCACCGAATGAGTTGAAGAGATCAAGGATCAAATAAATGAGTTATTGGAGAAAGGATATATTCGTCCAAGCTCATCACCTTGGGGAGCCCCAGTTCTTTTGGTAGAGAAGAAGGATGGAAGCTTGAGGATGGTTGTGGATTATCGTGCTTTGAACGAAGTAACCATCAAGAACAAGTACCCCCTGCCGATGATCAATGACTTGTTTGATCAGCTTGTTGGAGCCAAGGTATTCTCTAAGATCGATCTTCGATCAGGGTATCATCAGTTGAAGATCCGTGAAAAGGATATACCCAAAACAGCATTCACCACCAGGTATGGTTTATATGAGTATACCGTCATGTCATTTGGATTGACTAATGCTCCTGCATACTTCAGGAATTTGATGAACAAGGTGTTCATGGAATATTTGGACAAGTTTGTCGTGGTGTTCATCGATGATATATTGATTTTCTCCAAGAGCGAGGAAGAGCATAAGGAGCATTTGCGTCTAGTTACGAGAAACTTCGAGAACATCGCCAGTATGCCAAGTTCAGCAAATGTGAATTTTGGTTGAAGGAAGTTGGATTCCTCGGACATGTTATTTCAGGAGAAGGAATAGCAGTTGATCCCGCCAAGGTTGAATCGATCACCGATTGGCGATCGCCCACCTCGATCAAGGAGATCCGCAGATTTCCGGACTCGCGAGGATATTATCGGAGGTTCATTGAGAACTTCTCGAAGATTGCCAAGCCCATGACTGAGCTGTTGAAGAAGGAAGCCAAGTATGTTTGGACCGAGGAATGTGAAGCCAGTTTTCAGAATTGAAGAAACGGTTGGTCACATGCCCCAAAGTTGATTTTGCGGACATACACAAGGAATACCAGGTTTATTGTGGCGCTTCTCGTCAAGGACTCGGAGGAGTATTGATGCAGGAAGGTAAGGTTGTAGCTTATGCCTCCGGACAGCTCTGGCCTCATGAGATGAATTATGCCACGCATGATTTGGAGTTAGCAGCTGTAGTGCATGCACTCAAGACACAGAGACATTTCCTCATCGGAAATCGTTGTGATGTCTACAGATCACAAGAGTTTGAAGTATATCTTCACACGAATGAATTGAACCTCGGCGGAGGAGATGGCTAGAGTTGATAAAGGACTACGACATGAGATTGCATTACCACCCCGGTAAAGCTAATGTTGTAGCAGATGCTTTGAGCCGTAAGAGTTATGTGAATACTCTTACAACAGGAGGATTACCCAGGAGTTAGTCGATGACCTCGAGATCTCCGATCGAGATAGTTCGAAAGGATTTGTTGCAACTCTGAAGTTCAGTCCACCTTGACCGAAAGGATTCGTGAAGCCCAGAAGTCGGACAAGGAAATTGATGAGATTAAGCAAAAGATGGATGAAGGAAAAGCTAAAGGATTTCGTAAGGATGAACATGGAACTATATGGTTTGAGGATCGTATTTATGTGCCCAATGATCCCGAGCTCGGAAGCTGATTCTTGAGAGGCTCATGATTCACCGTACTCGATTCACCCGGCAACACCAAGATGTACCGGATTTGAAGGAAAGTTTACGGTGGGCGGTATGAAGAAGGATATTGCCGAGTACGTAGCGATGTCGATGTTTGTCAACGTGTAAAGGCAGAACATCAGAAGCCAGCAGGGTTACTTCAACCTTTGCCGATTCCCGATTGGAAATGGGAGAGACTTGGTATGGATTTCATCACAGGATTACCCAGGACCCGTTCAGGTTATGATTCTATCTGGGTAGTGGTTGATCGTTTGACCAAGGTAGCTCACTTCATTCCCGTGAAGACTACCTATACCAGTGCCAAGTTGGCCAAGATATACATGACCAGGATCGTATGTCTGCATGGAGTTCCGAGGAAAATCGTGTCAGATAGAGGAACGCAGTTTACCTCAAAGTTTTGGAAGCAGTTGCATGAAACTTTGGAGTGCGAGGCTGGAATTGATGCAGCTTTTCATCCGTGAACAGATGGACAGACCGAGAGAGTCAATCAGATTCGGAAGACATGTTGAGAGCTTGTGTGCTAGACTATGGGTCTAGCTGGGATGATAATTTGCCATCGCAGAGTTCTCATACAACAACAGTTATCAATCCAGTTTGAAGATGGCCCTTCGAAGCTCTATACGGAAGGAGGTGCGAACACCATTGTTTGTGGGATAGTGTTGGAGATCGATCACTTTTCGGTTCCGATCTTATCAAGGATTCGAAGAGAAAGTCAAGCTGATTCGAGACAGGCTCAAGATAGCACGATCGCGACGGAAGAGTTATGCCGACAGAAGGCGCAAGGAAGTGACTTACGAAGTGGGAGACCGAGCATACCTTCGTGTGTCTCACTTCGTGGAATCAAGAGGTTTGGAGTCAAGGAAAGTTAGCACCCGATTCATTGGCCCCTACAAAATCCTCGAGCGTCGTGGAGAAGTTGCATACAAGTTGGAATTACCGGAAGGATTGTCCGGAGTTCATGATGTCTTCCACGTTTCTCAGCTGAAGAAGTGCCATGCCGACATGGCCGATGTTCCGTTGAGAGACACAGTGCCCCTAGAGGCCATACATCTTGTGAAGGAAATATGCCCTAGAGGCAATAATAAAGTTATTATTTATTTCCTTATTTCATGATAAATGTTTATTATTCATGCTAGAATTGTATTAACCGGAAACATAATACATGTGTGAATACATAGACAAACAGAGTGTCACTAGTATGCCTCTACTAGACTAGCTTGTTAATCAAAGATGGTTAAGTTTCCTAACCATAGACAAAGGAGTTGTCATTTGATTAACAAGGTCACATCATTGGTTGAATGATCTGATTGACATGACCCATTCCATTAGCTTAGCACCCGATCGTTTAGTATGTTGCTATTGCTTTTATCCATGACTTATACATGTTCCTATAACTATGAGATTATGCAACTCCGTTTACGGAGGAACACTTTGGTACTACCAAGCGTCACAACGTAATCGGGTGATTATAAAGGAGTACTACAGGTGTCTCCAAAGGCATATGTTGGGTTGGCGTATTTGAGATTAGGATTTGTCACTCCGATTGTCGGAGAGGTATCTCTGGCCCTCTCGGTAATGCACATCACTAAGCCTTGCAAGCATTACAACTAATGAGTTAGCTGTGAGATGATGTATTACGGAACGAGTAAAGAGACTTGCCAGTAACGAGATTGAACTAGGTATTGGATACCGACGATCGAATCTCGGGCAAGTAACATACCGATGACAAAGGGAACAACGTATGTTGTTATGCGGTTTGACCGATAAAGATCTTCGTAGAATATGTAGGAACCAATATGGGCATCCAGGTTCCGCTATTGGTTATTGACCGAGAATAGTTCTAGGTCATGTCTACATAGTTCTCGAACCCGTAGGGTCCGCACGCTTAAGGTTTCGATGGCGATGTTATATTATGAGTTTATGAGTTTTGATGTACCGAAGGAATTGAGTCCCGGATGAGATCGGGGACATGACGAGGAGTCTCGAAATGGTCGAGACGTAAAGATCGATATATTGGACGACTATATTCGGAGTTGGAAAGGTTCGAATGATTCGGTATTTTTCGAGTACCGGAGAGTTACGGAATTCGCCGGGAGAAGTATTGGGCCTTATTGGGCCTGCGGAAAGAGAGGGCTGCCTAGGGCAGGCCGCGCGCCCCATGGCCTAGTCCGAATTGGACTAGGGGAGGGGCCGCACCCCTCCTTCCTCCTTCTCTCTTCCCTTACTTGTCTCCTACTCCCAATACATGGAAGGACTCCTAGTTGGACTAGGAAGGGGAATCCTACTCCCGGTGGGAGTAGGACTCCCCATGGCGCGCCCTACTAGGGCCGCCTCCTCCTCCCTCCCTCCTTTATATCTGGGGCAGGGGGCACCCAGACACACAAGTTGATCTACGGATCGTTCCTTAGCCGTGTCGGTGCCCCCTCCACCATATTCCACTTCGGTCATATCGTCATGAGCTTAAGCGAAGCCTGCGCCGGAGAAGTCATATCGTCGCGGAGCTTAGGCGAAGCCCTGCGTCGGTGGAGCATCATCATCGTCACCACGCCATCGTCTTGTGGAACTCATCCCGACACTTTGCTGGATCGGAGTCCGGGATCGTCATCGAGCTGAGCGTGTGCGAACTCGGAGGTGCCGTCGTTCGGTGCTTGGATCGGTCGGATCGTGAAGGCGTCGACTACATCAACAGCGTTGTTATAACGCTTCGCTTTCGGTCTCACGAGTGCGTGAGACAACACTCTCCCCTCTCGTTGCTATGCATCACCATGATCTTGCGTGTGCGTAGTAAAATTTTTGAAATTACTACGTTCCCCAACAGTGCATCCGAGCCTAGGTTTTATGGTTTGATGTTTTGCACGAGTAGAACACAAGTGAGTTGTGGGCGATACAAGTCATACTGCCTACCAGCATGTCATACTTTGGTTCAGCGGTATTGTGAGATGAAGCGCCCGGACCGACATTACGCGTGACGCTTCGCGAGACTGGTTTCACCGTTCGAGCACTCGTGCTTAAAGGTGGCTGGCGGGTGTCTGCTCTCTCACTTTAGTTGAACTGAGTGTGGCTACGCCCGGTCCTTGAGAAGGTTAAAACGGAGTCTATTTGACGAAGTATCGTTGTGGTCTTGATGCGTAGGTGAGATTGGTTCTTGCTTAAGCCCGTAGCAGCCACGTAAAATTTGCAACAACAAAGTAGAGGACGTCTAACTTGTTTTTGCAGGGCATGTTGTGATGTGATATGGTCAAGACGTGATGCTATATTTTATTGTATGAGATGATCATGTTTTGTAACCGGTTATCGGCAATGGCTGGAGCCATATGGTTGTCGCTTTATTGTATGAAATGCAACGCATACATAATTGCTTTACTTTATCACTAAGCGGTAGCGATAGTCGTAGAAGCAATAGATGGCGTAACGACAACGATGCTACGATGGAGATCAAGGTGTCGCGCCGGTGGCGATGGTGATCACGACGGTGCTTGGAGATGGAATCACAAGCACAAGATGATGATGGCCATATCATATCACTTATATTGATTGCATGTGATGTTTATCCTTTATGCATCTTATTTTGCTTTGATTGACGGTAGCATTTTAAGATGATCTCTCACTAAAATTATCAAGTAGTGTTCTCCCTGAGTATGCACCGTTGCCAAAGTTCGTCGTGCCGAGACACCACGTGATGATCGGGTGTGATAAGCTCTACGTCCATCTACAACGGGTGCAAGCCAGTTTTGCACACGCAGAATACTCAGGTTATACTTGACGAGCCTAGCATATGCAAATATGGCCTCGGAACACGGAGACCGAAAGGTCGAGCGTGAATCATATAGTAGATATGATCAACATAAGATGTTCACCATTGAAAACTACTCCATCTCACGTGATGATCGGTTATGGTTTAGTTGATTTGGATCACGTAATCACTTAGATGACTAGAGATGTCTATCTAAGTGGGAGTTCTTAAGTAATATGATTAATTGAACTTTAATTTATCATGAACTTAGTCTGGTAGTATTTTGCAGATTATGTTGTAGATCAATAGCTCGTGTTGTTGCTTCCCTATGGTTTTATATGTGTTCCTAGAGAAAATTGTATTGAAAATGTTAGTAGCAATGATGCGGATTGGATCCGTGATCTGAGGTTTATCCTCATTGCTGCACGTAAGAATTATGTCCTTAATGCACCGCTAGGTGACAGACCTATTGCAGGAGCGGATCACGAGGCGTTATGAGCGTTTGGCTAGCTCAATATGATGACTACTTGATAGTTTAGTGCACCATGCTTAACGGCTTAGAATCGGGACTTCAAAGGCGTTTTGAGCGTCATGGACCATATGAGATGTTCCAGAATTGAAGTTAATATTTCAAGCAAATACCGAGTTGAGAGATATGAAGTCTCCAACAAGTTCTATAGCTAAAAGATGGAGGAGAATCGCTCAACTAGTGAGCATGTGCTCAGATTGTGCAGGTACTTTAATCGCTTGAATCAAGTGGGAGTTAATCTTCGGATAAGATAGTGATTGACAGAATTCTCTAGTCACCATCACTAAGTTACTAGAACTTCGTGATGAACTATAGTATGCAAGGGATGACGAAAACGATTCCCGAGCTCTTCGTGATGTTGAAATCGGCGAAGGTAGAAATCGAGAAAGAGCATCAAGTGTTGATGATTGACAAGACCACTAGTTTCAAGAGAAGGGCAAAGGAAAGAAAGGGAACTTCAAGTAGAAAGACAAGTAAGTTGTCACTCCTGCGAAGAAGCCCAAAGCTGGACCAAAGCCTGAAACCGAAAGTGCTTACAATCGCAAAGGAAATGGTCCTTTGAAGCGGAAATGCCCTGAATATTTGGTGGATAATAAGGATGGCAAAGTGAACAAAAGTATATTTGATATACAGGTTATTGATGTGTGCCTTACTAGTGTTTATAGTAGCCCCGAGTATTTGATACTGTTCGGTTGCTAAGATTAGTAACTCAAAACAGGAGTTACGTAATAAACAGAGACTAGTTAAAGGGAAAGTGACGATGAGTATTGGAAATAGTTCCAAGATTGATATGATCATCATCGCACACTCCCTATACTCTCGGGATTAGTGTTGAACCTAAGTAAATGTTATTTGGCGTTTGCGTTGAGCATAAATATGATTTGATCATGTTTAATGCAATACGGTTATTCATGTAAGTTAGAGAATAATTATTGTTCTGTTTACATGAATAAAACCTTCTATGGTCATACACCCAATGAAAATGGTTTGTTGGATCTCGATCGTGTGATACACATATTCATAATATTGAAACCAAAAGATGTAAAGTCAATAATGATAGTGCAATTTATTTGTGGCACTGCCGTTTAGGTCATATTGGTGTAAAGCGCATGAAGAAACTCCATGCTGATGGATTTTTGGAATCACTTGATTATGAATCATTTGATGCTTGCGAACCGTGCCTTTTGGGCAAGATGACTACAACTCCGTTCTCCGGAACAATGGAACAAGCTACTGACTTATTGGAAATAATACATACCGATGTATGCGATCCAATGAGTGTTGATGCTCGTGGCAAGTATCGTTATTTTCTGACCTTCACAGATGATTTGAGGAGATATGGGTATATCTACTTGATGAAACATAAGTCTGAAATAGTTGAAATGTTCAAAGAATTTTAGAGTGAAGTGGAAAAATCATCGTAACAAGAAAATAAAGTTTCTGCGATCTGATCGCGGAGACGAATATTTGAGTTACGAGTTTGGTCTTCAATTAAAACAATGTGGAATAGTTTCACAGCTCACGCCACCTGGAACACCACAACGTTATGGTGTGTCCGAACGTCGTAACCGCACTTTATTGGATATGGTGCAATCTATGATGTATCTTACCGATTTACCACTATCGTTTTGGGGTTATGCATTAGAGACAGCTGCATTCACGTTTAATAGGGCACCATCTAAATCCGTTGAGATGACACCGTATGAACTATGGTTTAGCGGTAAACCTAAGCTGTCGTTTCTTAAAATTTGGAGTTGTGATGCTTATGTGAAAAAGTTTTTCACCTGATAAGCTCGAACCCAAATCGGAGAAGTGCGTCTTCATAGAATATCCAAAGGTAACTATTGGGTACACCTTCTATCACAGATCCGAAAGCAAGATATTTGTTGCTAAGATGGATCCTTTCTAGAGAAAAAGTTTCTCTCAAAAGAAGTGAGTGGGAGGAAAGTAGAACTTGATAAGGTAATTGTACCTTCTCCCTTATTGGAAAGTAGTTCATCACGTAAATCAGTTCGGTGATTCCTACACCAATTAGTAAGGAAGTTAATGATGATGATCATGAAACTTCAGATCAAGTTGCTACCAAACCTCGTAGGTCTTCCAGAGTAAGATCCGCACCAGAGTGGTACGGTAATCCTATTCTAGAAGTCATGTTACTAGACCATGATAAACCTACGAACTATGAGGAAGCGATGATGAGCCCAGATTCCGCGAAATGGCTTGAGGCCATGAAATCTGAGATAGGATCCATGTATGAGAACAAAGTATGGACTTTGATTGACTTGCTCGATGATCAGCAAGCCATGTTAAATAAATGGATCTTCAAGAGGAAGACGGACACTGATAGTAGTGTTACTATCTACAAAGATCGACTTGTCACAAAAAGGTTTTCGACAAGTTCAAGGTGTTGACTACAATGAGATTTTCTCAACTGTAGCGATGCTTAAGTCTGTCCGAATCATGTTAAGCAATTGCCACATTTTATGAAATCTGGCAAATGGATGTCAAAACTACATTCTTTCATGGATTTATTAAAGAAGAGTTGTATATGATGCAACCAGAAGGTTTTGTCAATCCTAAAGGAGCTAACAAAATGTGCAAGCTCCAGCGATCCATCTATGGACTGGTGCAAGCATCTCGGAGTTGGAATAAACGCTTTGATAGTGTGATCAAAGATATAGTTTTATACAGACTTGCGGTGAAGCCTGTATTTACAAGAAAGTGAGTGGGAGCACTACAGCATTTCTGATAAGTATATGTGAATGACATATTGTTGATCGGAAATAATGTAGAATTATTCTGCAAAGCATAAAGGAGTATTTGAAAGGAGTTTTTCAAAGAAGGACTTCGGTGAAGCTGCTTACATATTGAGCATCAAGATCTATTGAGATCAAGAGGCTTGATAAGTTTTTTCAATAAGTACATACCTTGTCAAGATTTTGAAGTAGTTCAAAATGGAACAGTCAAAGAAAAGTTCTTGTCTGTGTTGCAAAGGTGTGAAATTGAGTAAAGACTCAAATCCCGACCACGGCAGAAAATAGAAAAGAGAATGAAAGTCATTCCCTGTACCTCAGTCATAGGTTCTATAAAGTATGCTATGCTATGTACCAGACCTATTGTATACCTTGCTCTGAATTTGGAAAGGAGTACAATAGTGATCTAGGAGTAGATCACTGGACATTGGTCAAGAACATCCTTAGTAAGGACTAAGGAAATATTTCTCGATTATGGAGGTGATAAAAGAGCCGTCGTAAAGAGTTACATCGATGCAAGCTTTTTACACTGATCCAGATGACTCTAAGTCTCAATCTGGATACATATTGTAAGTGGGAGCAATTAGCTAGAGTAGCCCCGTGCAGAGCATTGTAGACATAGAATATTTGCAAAATACATATGGCTCGAATGTGATGACCCGTTGACTAAACTTCTCTCACGAGCAAAACATGATCATCCCTTAGTACTCTTTGGGTGTTAATCACATAGCGATGTGAACTAGATTATTGACTCTAGTAAACCCTTTGGGTGTTGGTCACATGACGATGTGAACTATGGGTGTTAATCACATACAGATGTGAATATTAGTGTTAAATCACATGATGATGTGAACTAGATTATTGACTCTAGTGCAAGTGGGAGATCAAGGAAATATGCCCTAGAGGCAATAATAAAGTTATTATTTATTTCCTTATTTCATGATAAATGTTTATTATTCATGCTAGAATTGTATTAACCGGAAACATAATACATGTGTGAATACATAGACAAACAGAGTGTCACTAGTATGCCTCTACTAGACTAGCTTGTTAATCAAAGATGGTTAAGTTTCCTAACCATAGACAAAGGAGTTGTCATTTGATTAACAAGGTCACATCATTGGTTGAATGATCTGATTGACATGACCCATTCCATTAGCTTAGCACCCGATCGCTTAGTATGTTGCTATTGCTTTTATCCATGACTTATACATGTTCCTATAACTATGAGATTATGCAACTCCGTTTACGGAGGAACACTTTGGGTACTACCAAATGTCACAACGTAATCGGGTGATTATAAAGGAGTACTACAGGTGTCTCCAAAGGCAGATGTTGGGTTGGCGATTTGAGATTAGGATTTGTCACTCCGATTGTCGGAGAGGTATCTCTGGGCCCTCTCGGTAATGCACATCACTAAGCCTTGCAAGCATTACAACTAATGAGTTAGCTGTGAGATGATGTATTACGGACGAGTAAAGAGACTTGCCAATGAACTGAGATTGAACTAGGTATTGGATACCGACGATCGAATCTCGGGCAAGTAACATACCGATGACAAAGGGAACAACGTATGTTGTTATGCGGTTTGACCGATAAAGATCTTCGTAGAATATGTAGGAACCAATATGGGCATCCAGGTTCCGCTATTGGTTATTGACCGAGAATAGTTCTAGGTCATGTCTACATAGTTCTCGAACCCGTAGGGTCCGCACGCTTAAGGTTTCGATGACGGTTATATTATGAGTTTATGAGTTTTGATGTACCGAAGGAATTGAGTCCGGATGAGATCGGGGACATGACGAGGAGTCTCGAAATGGTCGAGACGTAAAGATCGATATATTGGACGACTATATTCGGAGTTCGGAAGGTTCGAATGATTCGGTATTTTTCGAGTACTGGGAGAGTTACGGGAATTCGCCGGGAGAAGTATTGGGCCTTATTGGGCCCTGCAGGAAAGAGAGAGGGCTGCCTAGGGCAGGCCGCGCTTCCCCATGGCCTAGTCCGAATTGGACTAGGGAGGCCGCACCCCCTCCTCCCTCCTTCTCTCTTCCCTTACTTGTCTCCTACTCCCAATACATGGAAGGACTCCTAGTTGGACTAGGAAGGGAATCCTACTCCCGTGGGAGTAGGACTCCCCATGGCGCGCCTACTAGGGCGGCCTCCTCCTCCCTCCCTCCTTTATATCTGAGGGGCAGGGGGCACCCCAGACACACAAGTTGATCTACGGATCGTTCCTTAGCCGTGTCGGTGCCCCCTCCACCATATTCCACTTCGGTCATATCGTCATGGAGCTTAGCGAAGCCCTGCGCCGGAGAAGTCATATCGTCGCGGAGCTTAGGCGAAGCCCTGCGTCGGTGGAGCATCATCATCGTCACCACGCCATCGTCTTGACGGAACTCATCCCGACACTTTGCTGGATCGGAGTCCGGGATCGTCATCGAGCTGAGCGTGTGCGAGAACTCGGAGGTGCCGTCGTTCGGTGCTTGGATCGGTCGGATCGTGAAGACGTCGACTACATCAACAGCGTTGTTATAACGCTTCGCTTTCGGTCTACGAGGGTACGTAGACAACACTCTCCCCTCTCGTTGCTATGCATCACCATGATCTTGCGTGTGCGTAGTAAATTTTTTTGAAATTACTACGTTCCCCAACATCTTGACAGTGATCTGACTTACAAGGAGAAACCCATCCGAATTCTCGAGACTGCAAGCAGAGTCACCCGCAGCAAGGTCATCAAATTTTGCAAGGTGCTGTGGAGTCACCACACCGAGGAAGAAGCCACCCGGGGAGCGCAAAGAAGATCTTCTTGAGATCACCCGCACCTATTTGCTAGCCAACCCGAATCTCGAGGGCTAGATTCATCTTAAGGTGGGTAGGTTTGTAACATCCCAAATTTCCTATTTGGAATGTTTTACAATTATAGCTAAGCATCCTATGCATCCTGTTTGAATTTGAATGCCATTTGAAGTTTTCAGAGAATTTTGAGTTTTGAATTTGAATTTCAAACTTTGGCATGTGGGAATCATTTCAAAAACTAAGCCTGATAAATACTTGATCAAAAGTATGAGAGGAGCAAACATGACACTCCAAAATATCAGAGGAAACAATGCCAAAAGATTTGGATTCAAATCTGAATTTTATTTGAATTTGGAAAAATAGATTTTATAAAGTTTGGATTTTGCCTTTGGAAAAATGTTCAAATGAAAGGAATACTCCCGATCATTTTGGTATATATATACCCTATATAAAATATTTATAGATATTGTTTTATTTCTGTTTTGTTTTATTTAAAAAATAAAGTTTTAAAAGAAAAACCCCCTCGGGCGCCAAATAGGCCACCCCAGGCCCAGCCAGCACCAGAGACCCTTGCTGGCCCAAGCCACCGCCCACTGGCCAACAGCCAGCCAGCCACCTCGACCGCCTCGCCCCTCGCCCGAATTCCCTAGGCCTCGGCCACCCGCCGCCTCGCCTCTCCTCTCTCTCTCTCGACCCGTGGGCCCCGCCCATCTTCTTCCCCCGCCCCCGCAACGCAGCTCATGGGATCCCGGGATCCAGGATCCCCGATCGCCTCCGATCGACCCCAAGACGCCCGAGGCCCTGGCTATAAAGCCGAGCCCTCCGCACCCCATTCCCCCCTAGCCTCGCCGGAGCCCTCTCCTCTCTCTCCCCGGCACGCCGGAGCCAGCTCTCCCGCCGCCAAAGTCGCCATGCCGCCACCCTAGTCCACCCGACCCCAACGACGCCACTGACCACTCACCGACCTCCCCGCACCCTTGCAGCGACTCCCTCGAGCTCACCGACGCCTGAAGCCCCGACGCACTCTCGCCGCCGCCGCCGCCGTCGCCGGACTCCGGTACGTCGTCAGGATCACCCTCCCCCGTCCGATCTAAATCAATGGCCACGATTAGAACCCCGAAGGGGTAAGTTTTTATTAGAAAAACCGGCCGGTTCGTCCGGTTTATTAGTTAGGGTTTTAGTCAATTAGCCGGCCCGTTTTTAGTTTTAACCCGAGGCCCGTTAGGCTATTTAACGCACAGTAGCACAGCTTTAGGCCCATTAGGCCTTTTTTCTTTTATTTTGATTTTCTGTTTTAGCAGAATAGTTTCTGTTTTCAAAAATTCATATCTTTTATTCTGTTTAATATTTTTGAGTGATTCTTTTTTTGTTGGATTGCAAATTTTATGTAGTTTCTGTAGAATATATATTTAGCTATGTTAAAAATAAATAAAAATGCTTTAATTTAGTTTTTGTCAGAATAGTAAATCTGCTATAACTTGAGTTAGAAAAATTATTTTTGCATGATTCCTTTTGCCCCAACTTTATTTTGACATTGCCAAACCCTAGAAGTTAACTTGGGTATTTTAGGATTAATAAATAATTAGTTTTAAGCAGAATCCTATTAATCCTAATTAATTAGCTAGATGCTGTTTTCCTAATATTTTAATTAGTAAATGAATTTATTTTTAACTTGTGATTAGTTATTCTATGTTAGTTTCTGTCACTCTAGTAGATGAACTTTTATTTATAATTAATAAAAGTTTTAATTTATTTTTCTTAATAGAAATTGGATTAGGCCTAATATGAGTTTTATAATAGCTTTTTAATTAATTCTTTTTGCTCCTAGTTGCTTAGTGAAACCTTTTCTGTTAAGTTAACTTAAAACCATGATTAGGTTATATTAAGGAATTTTTGTTATATAAAAACTATTTTAGCTATTGTTTGGAGTAGGGAAAACTTTGAGTGTTTTTTTATTTGAGTTTTTCTTTTGGATTTGGTTTTGATTGTTTTGTTGTGTTATGTTACTTTTGTTATGTTGTGTTAGGTGATCCTATTGCCTTATGCTTATTGTGTTATTGTTTGTCTCGGTAGAGTTTCCGGAGTGCGAAGCTTGCTACTACGACTCTTTAGCTTACGAGGATCATCAGCAAGGCAAGTTTTGATCATGTTATTTCTATACCTATGTTTTTGTGCATTAGTAGTTGTCACCACCCCACCATGCATGCAGTAGTGAAATCTTGAAGTCATTAAACTTGAGTAGTATCATGTGGTAGGATGAACCAATCCCCTTGTTACCATGACCCCGGGACGTAGTAGTTATTTTGCTATGCTCGTAGACGGGATTTGGGATGAGTGAAATTCATAAGCAAGATGTGAGAGTCAATGATGATGACAACCCCATGAACTACAATGATCAAGATGGACTTCGGAAAAATCACTACTGGGTGGAGGACGGTTGACGGGCACCTGGAGCACCAGTGGTGGCGGGATGCATGGAGAAGCGCCATGACATCCTGCGGAAAGCTTCACCCAGCCACAAAGAGAAGGATGGATGCCCCATGACCGAAAGCTTACTCAGCAGCCGCAAGCCATTATGGGCTCTGGCTGGGTTGACCCTAGTAGTGACGCTGGGCGGTACTACGAGAAGTAGACGAACGGTAGGATTGGATGGGTACCGCAGTAGCCGAAGAACTCTTTGGAAGACCTGTTTCATTCGTCCGCCTTCAAACACCATGAAGTGCGAAGACTTTAAAGGAGGAATGATTCTTGCGGGAAAGTCGCAACCCTCTGCAGAGTTAAAGATCTAATCGATTAGCCGTGTCCCGATTACGGACATTTGAGCCTCTGGAACTTGGAAGTATTCGGATATCTCAACACTAAAACTAATGAATTAATTTGAGGGTTTTATGACTTAATAATTGGGAACGAGATATTGGTTGGCGGAACCATCTCAATAACTACCAACAATTGTAGTAATTTGCAAGCAAGTCCACCGTAGTAGGATAAAATCTGCTTTTCGCAAAATGATGAAACTTAGAGCTCCACAGCCAAAATGCATATAGAGTTAGTAACTTTATTATTGTTATTCTTCATGACTTGCCACTTATTCCAAAAGCTGACCTACATGGCTGCAACGTATTATGTTGCGAGATATATTCGATCAGAGTGAGGCTACGCTCGCGGCGATTGCCCTTTGAGTCGGATGGACTCGCTTATCTTCGACGCTTCCAGTATTATTAGTTTATTTCTCATGAGTTGGCCTTGAGCGAATTTATTCCCTTGTAATAAAGACTCTATATGAGAATCGTTAAAAATATTCAGGTGTGATTGAACTTTGATTACTTTATCGATGTCTTCGTGAGTACCAAATGATCTTGGGATGGTATGATACGTAGATTTGACCGATTTTGGGTCAGGTCGCTACATGCAAAGTGCGATGGATGACACTAGAGCAACAACTTCAGCACCAGCCACCGCCTCTACAGTTCGGTGCAACCAGCTCCAAAGACCAACTCCTCCAGCTCCATCCACTTCAACTGAAGCCTTCATCCAAGGAGCCATCTCTACACCACCACCGTAAGATCAAGCCCGAGAGTCGATCTAGCACTATGCATTTTCTATGAACTTTTGGTAACTTGTTGCCAAAGGGGAGAAAATGTATAGATCATAGGCTTCAGAGAGAGAGTGTTGCTTTTGTTCTCTCTTGCTTTATTTGGTGGTTTTTCAATCTTTGTTTGCTTTTGGTTGAGATACTATGCTTGTGAGACATTGATGATCATGTGTTTGATCATAAGCTACACTTATGCATGCTTGATATTATCCTATCTATCTTATGTGATCACTCACTATGCTTGGTGATGAGTGCATGTATTCATTGTTTATTATTTTGAGCGCTCCACCAAGATGTATGTGACATGGAAGAGTAACCCATGAGCCTAATTCATTGTGCATTTGCAGTCCAAAGCAAATCTAAAGCTATGCACAAATTTAGGGGAGCTCTTGCTTATCACATACTTCTCAAAGCTTACGATGTTATTTAAATTTTATTATCATTTGTCGAAGTTTTGATCTATATGTTGTCATCAATTACCAAAAAGGGGGAGATTGAAAGTGCAACTATCCCTAGGTGGTTTTGGTAATTCATAACAACATATAGCTCATTGAGCTAATGCTATTCCAAGACTATTGTTTCAGGAAATCTCAATGAATGGCATGGCATGGATGATGAAAGTGGATCCCTCAAAATACTAAGGACAAAGGATTGGATCAAGCTCAAAAGCTCAAGACTCTTCATTTTACATTTTAGTGATCCAAGATCACACTGAGTCTATTGGAAAAGCCAATACTATCAAGAAGGGATGAGGTGTTGCTTAATGAGCCTCTTGCTTCATGTGCTTAGTGATATGCTCCAAAATCCTCAACTACTTTCCCACATCCACAAATGACCTAAACCCAAAGCCAAAATCGGTCACACCGATTCTTTCTATCCGGCGCCACCGATTCCAAAAGTCATAGCCACTGCCACAAACCGTAAGCAAATCGGTCTTACCGATAGGGATCTCGGTTTCACCGAGATGGGGTTGCAATCTCTCTGTTTCCCTTCGTAACGTTTCGGTCTAACCGAAGTGAGCGATCGGTCCCACCGAGATTGCAATGTAAACTCTCTGTTTCCTTTTTGTAACATTTCGGTCTCACCAAAAAAAAGAAAAAATCGGTCCCACCGAGTTTACCTGACCAACTCTCTGGAAAGCTTATTACCAAATCGGTCTCACCGAGTTTGTGTAATCGGTCTCACCGAGATTACGTTATGCCCTAACCCTAACCGAATCGGCCTCACCGAGATGCATGTCAGTCCCACCGAAAATCACTAACGGTCACTAGGTTTACTAAATCGGTCCGACCGAGTTTAACGATTCGGTCCCACCGAGTTCGGTAAATTGTGTGTAACGGTTAGATTTTGTGTGGAGGCTATATATACCCCTCCACCTCCTCTTCATTCGTGGAGAGAGCCATCAGAACGAACCTACACTTCCAACTTACCATTTCTGAGAGAGAACCACCTAGTCATGTGTTGAGGCCAAGATATTCCATTCCTACCATATGAATCTTGATCTCTAGCCTTCCCCAAGTTGCTTTCCACTCAAACCCTCTTTCCACCAGATCCAAAACCTATGAGAGAGAGTTGAGTGTTGGGGAGACTATCATTTGAAGCACAAGAGCAAGGAGTTCATCATCAACGCACCATTTGTTACTTCTTGGAGAGTGGTGTCTCCTAGATTGGCTAGGTGTCACTTGGGAGCCTCCGACAAGATTGTGGAGTTGAACCAAGGAGTTTGTAAGGGCAAGGAGATCGCCTACTTCGTGAAGATCTACCGCTAGTGAGGCAAGTCCTTCGTGAGCGACGGCCATGGTGGGATAGACAAGGTTGCTTCTTCGTGGACCCTTCGTGGGTGGAGCCTTCCGTGGACTCGCGCAGCCGTTACCCTTCGTGGGTTGAAGTCTCCATCAACGTGGATGTACGATAGCACCACCTATCGGAACCACGCCAAAAACATCTGTGTCTCCAATTGCGTTTGAATCCTCCAAACCTTCCCTTTACTTTCTTGCAAGTTGCATGCTTTAATTTCCGCTGCCTATACACTCTTTGCATGCTTGCTTGAATTGTGTGATGATTGCTTGACTTGTCCTAAAATAGCTAAAATCTGCCAAACTCTAAAATTGGGAAAAGGTTAAGTTTTTATTGGTCAAGTAGTCTAATCACCCCCCCTCTAGACATACTTCAAGGTCCTATAGACGATGATCAGGAGTAGTTAGGAGGATCCCAGGCAGGAGGCCTGCGCCTCTTTCGATCTGCATCCCAATTTGTGCTATCCTTCTTAAGGCAAACTTGTTTAACTTATGTCTGTACTCAGATATTGTTGCTTCCGCTGACTCGTCTATGATCGAGCACTTGTATTCGAGCCCTCGAGGCCCCTGGCTTGTATTATGATGCTTGTATGACTTATTTATGTTTTAGAGTTGTGTTGTGATAGCTTCCCGTGAGTCCCTGATCTTGACCGTACACAATTGTGTGCATGATTAGTGTACGATTGAATCGGGGGCGTCACAAGTTGGTATCAGAGCCGACTGCCTGTAGGAATCCCCCTTCCACACTCATTGGCCGAAGTCGAGTCTAGACATTGCAAAAGTTTTACTAACATGGCTGTGCGGCCCATGGGCCCACGTCACCATTGGGTAGTAGTAGGATCTTTTATTCCTCGTCTATACTCTAGGACTCTGATCTCTCGTCTATTCGGGTTAAAATGATTTTACTAAATCTAACGCTAGGTTCTCGTAATTACTTCCTCCCGGAGAGCCACTCGATACAGGTGATCACCTGATACAATAGAAGGTTTCGAAGTTACTCTCCGATGTTCCCTCGATACTTTGTGCCATTGCTTTTGCAGTTCCATTCCATCGGTAAACCCCAATGGAAGTACACTTGCCATTCATACAATCATTGCCCGTTGATCTTGTTATTACAAGATACCCTGAAATTCTCTCTATTGTTCCGAAAATACTTTGCGCCTACTGCCTTCAGTTCTTTGCCACATGAATACCCATGCGGATAATTCCTTGCACTTACCGAGTATCCGCTCACCCCCAGTTGTTCAGGTGTTTTACAATAGTCTTGAAAATACCATTCGATCTTTCAAAAATCTTCGGCAGCCATTTGCTCTTGAAATTTTGGCTTGCTTTCATTATGGTTAATCCCATAAGTCTAATAATCTATTGGCATCCTTTGTCACTATCATTTTGTGTCCGCTGATTCTATATGTGTGCGAATGCACACAATCATCAGTTGATCCTTATAAATTATATTTCCGGCTACTTTCGAACATGAGCTGGTTCTCGGCCAATTAGATTGCCATCGAATGTACCCCTAAGTCTATTCAACTTATCCATCCTTGATCCGAGCGTTTGCTCCTGATCCCTTGATTTGAAAATCATAATTCCTTTGCTATTTAAACGTTGAATTATTCAGATGTTCTATAAACCGATGCATTTGCATTCTTTCTTCCTCTGATTGGGTATCGATACTCACATCAGCTCCACTGTGGATCACCATATCCACTGTTGGATTATTATATCCGACAGTGTCCTTCATAATTAATCACCTTGTGAGTTCTTTCTCGGATACATAATGCCTTTGGTATATTGTATCCTCTCCTTTTGTCAACCATGCTCTGCTTTCGAGCTGGTGATATTTACTCTTGAAGCTTATGGTATATGTTCGTAAGAAGCCCCGATGGGATTGAACCAATGCCTTCCCTCATTGGTGTGAACCCGAAACATTTCACGGGTCATACTTATCTGGTATTGCAACAGGTAAAACTTTCAACAACTAATGTCATCTTTGAAATACGAGAGGTGAATGGAAGATTATGCATTGTGGAAGTGGGACTCGACCTTGAACTTTGTGTTCATGCCCATGGACGTGATGTATATCCTTTCATGGAAGCTTCTTGTAGTAATAACTATTTCCTTGATAACTAACATATAGTATCTGTGAATTGATCCTTTGCAACCGTGGTTCCGACCATGAATGTTCTTCTTTGATCCCATTTCTCGGACAAGTTAAAACATTTGTCTTCTACAGATCAATGCATCTGCCTGACCTCTATTATGATCTACCTTCGAGTATTACCCCTAGTATCTCGAGAATATCATGCCATTGCTCTACATCTTATGGATTTTTGAAGAAGTACTACCTTTCCCTATCGCTGTCACTTCATGGGTGCTGGGTTGTTTGTCAACCCGAAACACCGATAAGTGAATCGGTTCCGCACTCTGAATCGATAACTCTAAGTAATTTTCGTTGCTTATGAGTTTATTAATCCTCCAAATCATTCCTAACCTGATCGGCTATATCCTTATCGTGCAAACTTTTATCTACGCTACCTGGTCCTTCTTCCCGGAGCACAACTTTTGACGATGAGCCAAGCTTACGTCGATCTTCCTCGTCTTATCATTTCGCCTTGAACATCAAGCTTGATTCCGAGTGTGTGTCGTATCCGTGGTTCCAATGACCATTTGCTTCACCATTGCTTTTTCTTGATGCCGTCGCTGTTCGATTGCTTCTTCGTGAAATCTCTCGACAATTGTGTCGTGATCATCATTAACATTTTGAGCTCTTCCAGGATATCAATTGAATTCATGAAGAGAAATACCATCCTTGCCCTCGATGATTTATATTATCATCAGCCACTTTATTGCCTTCCCTCCGACACAAACTTGTTCGTGTTTTGTGTTACCTTGAGTTCGTTGCTAACCAGCATTGTTCTTCTTTACATTGGAGTATTACCATCTTTTATGTCAAAATTGTTGTGAGGATTTCACCACCCCTTAACAAATTCTTGTTACAGTGATGCTTCTCGCCATCACCATTCTTTCCTTGGCCCCCTGTGTTGAGTGAACCCTATTGTTTTGAGGTGAATGGCCGATAGTTTCGTTATCGAATCACCATTCTAACTTTGAACGTCCTACTTGGTCCATATCTCCAGGTGCATTTTCGTTCAATATTTAATTGTGGAAATCCATCCTTAGGAAATCTTGATGAATTGTCACTGAGTTCATCAGCCACCTCCTCATCCTCTCCTTGGTTTAATGATGAACTTTTGTTTTGGAACTTGCTTCTATAGTTCATTTCCCGAGAATCTTATAATGTCATCTTGTCAACTTGTGTTGCACCTTTTCTTCTCAGACATCCCGAGTCTGAGGTATCCTGACACCAATCGGATCTGAATCTCGGTCAGATATGATGGTTGGGACATATTTCCAAGAGTTATAACATTGGTCTCTACATAACCCGGTAAGGTGGTGTCTTTTGCTTAGCACCCTTGGCCAGAGGACCTATTGTTATAATTTTCTCTTTTGGCAATGCTATCCATTCTTCCATGAGGAAATTGTAAGGCTTATTCTACAAGCTGTTCCTGATGGATCCTTCGAGTATCCAAAGTCTGATCTTTACCCAGTGATCATGTCAATGCTATCTCGAAGCATGTCTGTGGTACTCCGATTTTCAATAAGAGCATTTGAAAAACAATGCTAAATTTTCTTTGTCCATTATCCAAACACCGTTGTATGGGTAATGTCATGAAATTTCTCTCCCCTACCTAAGGAGTTTTCTACATACTATCCTGCCATGGATATCATGCTCTGCTTGTCCTTGGGAAGGATATACCCCTGAATATGTTTTAAACACATTTTTCCTTCCATTGTTCTGTTTAACCAGATGATCACATTTTCCTTTCCATTGGTTTGTTTGACCTTTCTTGTGATCTATATAATCTAAGCAGTAATAATTCACTGCTTATGTAAACACCTTGGTGTACAACTCTGCCAGTGAGACCCTGTTACTTTTGTTGATGACATTTCGGTAAACCACCGATGGACGAGAACTTTGCCTATTGGTCCGCCTCATTTCAACAAGAAGGAAAATGGTTCTATTCGTCCCTCGCCCTTGGTACCGACGATGCAGTCAACATAACTGATAGGCTATCCTCTGACATGCCTTGCTTATATGATCGTGCAGGACGTCATCGCCCTTCCTACTTTTAACCCACATGGTGGGCCCATAACCCACAGTTTCACAGGATCGAAACCTGACTCACCTGTACAATCCTGTTTCTAATGGTTATTCCCCATGCTTGGCTTTGTAATTAATTCACGGGCCACCTTCCTAGTGCTCTATTATGGTATCAGACGCTATACTTACTCTCGCTGCTCTGAACCCCTTTCTCACTCTGGTTCAGACTTCGAGCAACTATCTATCTTCTTGGAACCTCTTATTGTACCTTCGAACCTCACTCTCGATGGGTTTTATTTGTTCAACTCGAGAGGTACACATATACTCATTCATGGGTTAATCCCATATTATTACCCTTATAACATTCTGTCGTTGCCGATCTGCCCTGTTACCTATTCGTAAGTACGATGAAGATCCCAAAGAAAGGATGTCGACTTCATCATAATGACCGGAAGCAAAGGAATGAAGACATCCATGTATTGGACCGGTCTCTTCGAGAAGAGCAAGCCAGAATGAGAAGACCCGCTAGATTCGTTACCAAACCTTCCCCCCCTTTCACTACCTCTTAAATCTCGAGACGAGATTTCTTGTAGTGGAGGAGAATTGTGACACCCGGATAATCATGCTACAGTAATCTCACGTTAATGATGCCACGTCACCTCTGTCACTGTAGTTAATCTCGGGTTAATTCGAAACCGCTTCAAAATTCAAACTCAAATTAATGTCAACAATAAAAGTTTTCAAAAGTTGAAACAAAAAATGTTCGGTGGGTGCCGGATATTACAAGGGTAATTATAATAAAGCAAACACATTTTTATAAAATTCCTAAATGATTTAAATTGAAATAAAACAGAAAAGAAAATAAATAAAAGAATTAAAAACAACAGACCCCTCATTGGGCCTCGTGGCCAGGTGGCCACCAGCCGCCCTAAGGCCCAGCCGCCACCTCACTCCCCATAACCCGTGGCGGCATCAAACCCTAACCCACTCGCTCCCACTCCCTCCCCACATTTCCACTCCTCTCCCCTCCCGATCCGATCTGGATCGGGGATGAAACCCCACTCCCCCTCTCGCTCCCCATCCCCCCGCGATCCAGAATCGGATCGGGTCAATCATGACGCCGAGCTCTCGCCGCCCCCACCTCGTCATCGCACCCGTCCCTCTCCTCGACGGCGCCACGCCCGACAATGACCATGACCCGCCGCTGGATCGACCGCTTGCCGCTGCCGTCAGAACCACCACGCCGCCCCGCCGGACTTCCCCACCGGCCTGCCTCCCCGTCGCGCGTCGTCCCCGTCGACCACCCCGACCCCCACTGCCTAGTCCCTACAACCCCGCGGTGAGGAACCCCGGCCGTCCTTCCCCTGCTCTGACCCCGCACGAATGCGCCCGATCGTGTCTCCGCCACTGTCGCCGCTCCACTGCTACTGACGCGTAGCTCCGCCTTCCCCGCCTACCTCTGCCGCTGGCGCCCCTCTCACCCGTCGCCGCCTCCTCCGTGCTCGCCGCCGTTCACCTTGCCCCGCCTCGCACCCCTCGCACCGTGACGCCGCCATGTCCATGCCAACTCCGGCCTCACCGCCCGCGCTCTCCTCCTCTCAGCAGCCCTTGCCGCGCTGAACGCCCGTCACCTCCTCCCGTGGCGCCGCCCTCCGTTCCCTTGGCCGGCGTCGTGGGCGCCAGCGGCCTCGCCACGCCCGTGGCTGGCGCCCCCCTGTCTGTCGATCTGGCGCTCGCCCGATCGGGCACCGACGCCAGCGCAGCACCATGACAACCGCAGCCCCAAGAAACCCACTAGGCCCCCTCGGCCAATGACAAGGGGCCCCCACCCCCCTGAACGTATTTATAAAAATAAAAATAAAAATAAAAATAAAATTAATTAATTAATTAATTAGAGAAATAATTAACTTAATTAATTTTGTTTAATTAAACTAAACAACTAACTAAACTAATTAAACATTAGTTATCTAATTAACCTGGTTAGTTAATTAGTATGACAGTGGGGCCCACCCCTAATTAATTTTGATTAGATTAAATTAAATTTGGATAATTAACATGTGTCTCTGACCAGTGGGACCCATCGGTCGTTGACTGCATAACTCGTTGATCACGACGTCAAGATGACATCATGCCGATGTCATTATTCGATTTTCGAATTAATTTAAATAACTAATTAAATTCCAGAAATTAATAACATCTTTAGAAAATCATAACTTCTAATCCGTAACTCGGATTAAATCATTTTCAACATGAAAATTACTCAAAGCACGAGATTAATTCGGAACGCGTAGCTCGTTAAATCACACATCCCTAACCTATCGAACTCGCAACTTTCCCCCTCCGGCTCCTCTGCCCGAAAACACGAAACACCGGGGATACTTTCCCGGATGTTTTCCCCCTTCGTCGGTATCACCTCCTATCGCGTTAGGGCACACCTAGCACCGTGCATTGTCTTGTCATGCACCGTCATGCTTATGTTTGCTTTATATTTATTGTTTCCTCCCCCTCTTCTCTCGCTAGACACTGAGACCGACGCCGCTGCTACCCAGTACGACTACGGTGTTGACGACCCCTCACTCTTGCCAGAGCAACCAGCAAGCCCCCCGCTTTGATCACCAGATATCGCCTATTCTTCTCTATATCGCTTGCATTAGAGTAGTGTAGCATGTTACCGCTTTCGCTTAATCCTATATCGCTGCATAGCATGTCCTTGCTACTCTTGTTGTTACCTTTACCGCTATCCTACTCGCTTAGTATAGGATGCTAGTGTTCCATCAAGGCCCTACACTCTTGTCCGCCCGCCATGCTATACTCTTTGGGCTGTGATCACTTCGGGAGGTGATCACGGGCATATACTATATACTTTACACTATTACATTACCTCGTGATACTATTCGGAGATGGGGGCTGAAAGAATGTGGCTCCATCCCGGTAAAGGTGGGCCCGGGTTCCCGACGCCCATGATCACACTTTGTGGAGGAGCGACAGGCAGGTTGAGACCACCTAGGAGGAGGTGGGCTGGCCCCGTCGGCATTCGCAGATACTTAACACGCTCAACGAGATCTTGGTATTTGATCCGAGTCCGCCATTTGGTCTATACTCACTAACCAACTACGCTGAACAATTATGGGCACTCAGCGTCGTGGTATCACCAAGCATTTCGTGACGTCGGCGAATCGAGCGGCGCTTGCCGATTGGATCGAACGCTCGCTAGGCTAGGTCTGCATTTCCGATCACAGCGTCAAGCGTCAGGTGTGCTAAGGGCAATGGGCCTGCACTGTGGCGCTTAGGTTTAGACCGCGTGCTTGACCTCTCTGTTATGCCTAGGTGGGGCTGCGACGTGTTGATCTTCCGCGATCGGGCATGACCCGTAAAAGTGTGTCCGCCAAATGGGATCAAGCGTGTTGGGTTATGTGGTGCACCCTGCAGGAAGTTAATCTATTCAATAGTCGTGATCTTCGATATGTGAGGACTTGGAGTTGTACCTTGACCTTGTGACAACTAGAACTGGATACTTAATAAAACACACCCTTCCAAGTGCGGATACAACCCGGTGGTCGCTCTCTAACAGGGCTACGAGGAGAGGATCGCCGGGTAGGATTATTGCTATGCGATGCTACTTGGAGGACTTCAGTCTACTCTCTTCTACATGCTGCAAGACGGAGGCTTCCAGCGTAGTCTTGACGGTGATTAGCTATCCCCTCTTATTACGACATTCTGCAGCTTCACCCAATCGATATGGCCCTTTACACATATACACATGCATATGTAGTGTAGCTCCTTGCTTGCGAGTACTTTGGATGAGTACTCACGGTTGCTTTTCTCCCTCTTTTCCCCTTTCCCTTCTACCTGGTTGCCGCAACCAGATGTCGGAGCCCAGGAGCCAGACGCCACCGTCGACGACGACTCCTACTACACCGGAGGTGCCTACTACTACGTGCAAACCACGATTTACGATCGGAGTAGTTAGGAGGATCCTGCGGAGGCCTGCGCCTCTTCGATCTGCATCCCGGTTTGTGCTAGCCTTCTTAAGGCAAACTTGTTTAACTTATGTCCAGATCAGATATTGTTGCTTCCGCTGACTCGTCTATGATCGAGCACTTGTATTCGAGCCCTCGAGGCCCCTGGCTTGTATTATGATGCTTGTATGACTTATTTATGTTTTAGAGTTGTGTTGTGATATCTTCCCGTGAGTCCCTGATCTTGATTGTACACAATTGCGTGCATGATTAGTGTATGATTGAATCGGGGGCGTCACACATGTCGTTGATCTTATGACTTATGTCTTCTTTCTTTTATCTCGATCATGCGCGCGCGCACACACACATCCCACGTATACATGTATACCTCTCACACATGCACGTCCAAGGTCTCTATGTCTCCATACGTAGTTAATTACCCTCAATCCTAACGCCACATCAAATCGTTCTCCTCTTTTGTGCACATAACTTCCGCCTGGATGGGTAAAACACACACTCACACTTAACAATCTCCTTCTAGCTACCCCCCCGCCTCTCACTCTTCCCTATATCCCCAAACCAATAAGACCATCCCTTTGTTTAATTCCCGCCTACATGCATCATTGATATATAGTAGTCTTCCTCGGTGTCTCTCGAACAAACATGTTCTCTCGATGTCGACTCCTCTCACGCGCACACACCTTCTCTTCCCTCTCTACGGGCATTTTCTCTCTCGCACCCCATCGTTGGTGGCCTCTGCCATACACATCACCTCTCTATGATGAAGCCATGCACACTTAAATTACATCCGCCACAGAGGACCCTGCGACACACACAAACACACGCACACACACACGCACCCCCCCCACACACACTAAGACTCCATCTCTCTCTCTCTCTCTCACACACACACACACACACACACACACACACGCACGCACGCACGCACCCCCCCCACACACACTAAGACTCCATCTCTCTCTCTCTCACACACACACAAACTAAGACTCCATCTCTCTCTCTCTCTCTCTCTCTCTCTCTCTCTCTCTCTCTCTCTCACACACACACACACACACACCCCACACACACTAAGACTCCATCTCACACACACATGCTCTAGGCGGAGCATTTGTTCCTACCACCCTTCATCCAACCTTACCCGTATGATAAACAATCACCTTTATTTACTTGCATAACATGGACAAATTCCACTTTACTTTAGTAGTCAGCAAACTTATCATCTGTACCCTTATAAAAAACGAGTTGGCGGTGATGGTGTGCCTGCCATCTTGTAATACAGACCGCATGATCTATTTCTGAGGATAGAAAGCAAAGTATGATAATTTTACAAAAGATACCCGCACCTATCTCCACATCATTATCTCCCGCAACCTCATTGTTCAGCAATTAAAAAAGGAATAAGTCCCTGGAACAATCTAGCATGCATGGTGGCCGCTGCCACCTGCCGGCGCCGTCCATCCCCATGCCTCCGCCCATTCCGACTACCAGTCACCACCACGCTCCACTCCTCCTCGCCTTATCTCTCATATCTCATTTTTTCGATGACATTCTCGAGATACCAGTTTTCCGATAAAATTCTCGAGATATCATTAGTTTTTACACATGGGATTACTCCTGCATGGGTCAATCACAACAGGTGTTCTGTAAAAAATGCATATTGATGTTCCGTGCAATGCACGAGAATCTTGCTTGTAATTATATAACGCAAATCACGAGCAGGAAATGACATTTTTTTTGACACAACCACGTTAACATGGCCACGTAAATCACTAGCTAAAGTAAATACCATTATACTTATATCCCGATGCAAAAGGTTGAGTACATGTCCAAAGAGTAGAGTCACACACACGCACTCTGTCTCTCAGAATCTCTCTCACACACACACTAGTTACGTGATGCCCACTTAAGCAGAAACATATGTTACAATTTGTGCACCCGCGGGTACACGTGATGCTGCGCATTTATTTAAGCTGGAAGGCGAACCCAAACAGTAGCTGCATTCATTCCCCTTCCGCCGCCTCTTCTCTGGTCGCCGTCGCCCGGTAGCCATGGGCCGACCGAAGGTAACAACATACGCCATACTCCCGCCGGAGCGGCGCTTTAATATGGAAATTTTAGTGGTCATGCATGCATCTTTTGTGCTAGCACTCCTATATAAGGGTTGACTGTCGCTTCCATGGACGCATGCAGGAGGTGGAAGAGGAAGGAGAAGGAAGCGGGCTGTGGAGTAACGCTTTACCACAATTTCTTAGGAAACCGAGTGCAATAATTGAGTAGTTTTGCAAACTACCAAGATTACACCAAACGGTTCAAAACCTATACTCCTTGCCGGCAGCGCTTCCGCGTGAAACGGTCAGCGTTGCCCTGGAGCGCTAGTGCCGCATTAATGCCCGGCCAGAGCGAAGGCGACCTCTCACTGGCGCCGGCTTTGAAGTGGCGCGACGGCCGAGAGAGCGCCGCTTCCCGGTGCACGCGACTGCTCCGCGTCTAGACTGGCCATAGGCCCTGTTTGGATCCATGGGTTAGAGTTAGTTTGAGCTAGTTGCGGCTCAAATAGCCCTAAAGTATCCAAGCATGAGGGTTTAAATTGGAGCAAGTTGCACCAAACCCACCAAAAAAAACTATCCCACCCAAGAGGTGCTAATCGGAGATAGTTCTCATTGGGACCACCGAAAAATCACTTTTCTCTCTCCATGAAGTGCATTTATTCTCAATCTAACCTCGTCACCCAAACACCTCTTTGGCTACATTAGTTCAGGTTAGTCATGAGTTAGTCTAACCTCTAGCTAAGTTAGAGTATCAAACAGAGCAAGATAGGACATGCAAGTTGCTCAAAGCATACAGGCAAATTCGTACGTGAAAGGATTTTTTTTCTTTTTGAAAATGAAACGTGAAAGGAATTTTTTTGGAATGCTCTTGGCATGCCGCTAACATGTGATAGTTAACCGACCTCAATAGACGGCAGAAACGCCAGCCCGCCGCACTTTGATAGAGACGAGGAGGGAGATGCGATACAGGCTGCTGGATTACTAGAGATAGGTGTCGCACGGAAGCCAAGAAATATGGTGATAGCGTGGGTTAGCCATGTAGATTACTAGTATGATGTAACTACATTGGGCTGCCGTGTTTCATACTCTTCCAGTCCACTGTGGAGATGATTGGTTAATTTTATATCGCTGAATAATATTAAATATTATGAGTGCAGACGCTCCACCACAAGGTTCCTTGCTCCTTCTCGGTCGTCCTGAATCTATGTTCTTCCACTCTATTTTTTTACGTGAGCTTTGTTCATCCTTTTGCCAACACGTGAGACATCTAGCATCAAGGTGCACGTGTTATGCAAGGATCGTTCCATCTATATGAAGAACACGTGGGACTGGAACTACGATACGGACATGTACCCGAGGAGTGGACGTCATTTAACCTGAGTAATGTAGCGCAGTTAGTGAAGTAGAAATGCACAAATGGTATGAACATGCATGGCATATAGGGTGTGTTTGGTTGCGTTCTCGTCTCAGTATAGTTGTTCCTTCTTCATGCATGCTCAACTCAACACCCCTCTTCATGCATGCTTCTAGTGTATTTGTGCTAAACTAGTGTGGACTCATGCACCCTTCATAGACTCTACCAAACACCCAAAAGTAGGTCGAGAAGGGAACTCTTGGGCGGCATTTGTCTCTTACTATGTACTACCACTAAATGTTGTACGTGCAATGCACGGTGATGTTATGGAGTACGTGCCTAAGTACTCTACTACTACTACTATATTAGTTGGAGGCACATATTAACTTTTATATTTGTTTACGTGTATGCCCCGAGACCTTCCAACTAGACGTGTCTTTCTATCCAGGTCGCACTTTGTATCGTTCATACCACTAAGTACTACTATGTGTGGTCTCCGACCCAGAAGTGGAAGAAGTGGAGACGCTCTACCACGCTGTTTTTTTACGCTGGGCTCTACCACGATGTTCATGTCCCACTCCTTTCTCTGACGTGTGGGACATCCAGCACGTGTCGTGTTTGGCACCCTTCGTCGTAAGAGTTGAAACGATAGCATTCATCAGAAATAAAAAATAATTATAAATCGGTAGTGATACTATTTTTTTGCGAACCAATCAGCAGTGATACTATACCACGCGGTTTCCTTGCTCCTCGATATCGGAAAGAATACTTTCGTTCGCCAACATGTGGGACATCGACCATCCTGGTCCACTTGCCATGCACGCAGAACTCCAAGGAGAGTCACCCAGTCATCGCGCACCGCAGAACAATGACTAATGAGCCGTCAAATCACAGGCCCACTTCCCACTTTGAAGTTGCTCGGACGAAGGAACCATCATGACTTTGTTGAATTCCGATCTTGAAGAAAACTACTGTCGACGAAATCAAGACGCTAGCTACATGAGTTACTCCAACAGAGGCCTCCTTTCATTCATAGGATAGGAATATGAAAATCATAGGAAGTGAGATGACATGCATCTCAATTCCTATAGAGAAAGAGATGCCATTTGATGCTTAGGATAGGAATTTTTCCATTTAGTCTAGGCTAATGTACTGGTAATTTGCTCTAAAAACTACAGTAGTAACTAGTAGTATTGGTACATGCTCATACTCAGACACAGACACACACACTAACTACTAGTACTACTACTTATCACATGCTGGCCAGACGCCGTCGTTCTCCTTCCCGGCTTTGTCGGTGACACCCCACCGTGCTTGGATCTCTGCCGACCTCTCCGCAGCAACGTGTGCGTCCTTTTCTTTCTTGCGGCGGCGGGCCTCTCTTTTCTTGAGTGCTTTCTGACTTTTCCACTCCCTCTGTGCGGCTTTGGCCGCCTCTTGCTCTACCTCCCATTCGGCCTTGGCATCTTCAAATTCCTCCCACATAGTTGTGAGGTCGCGAGCGGCGATGAACTCGTCACGGCGGGATGCCATCGCTTCCCTACCATTTTGTGTGCGGTCGTGGGCGGCGAGGAACTCGGCACGGCGGGATACCATCACTGCCTTACCGGTTAGTGTGCGGCATGGTGGCATGAACAACGCTTGGTGAGAGCTCTGGGGTGGAGTGGCCGGACAACCGTATAGTGCATTGGTTTGTCAAGGGCTCAAGGACAGAAGACGAAGCAAATTTGGATTCCCCTTCAATCCGGGTCATTTATTACCGAGTAAAATGCATTGGCGGTCATCGAACTTGTCTTGATAGCTCACTTTGATCATTGTATACGAGATATGGTGATTATACGGTCATCGCTCAGCGATAGCTCCGATTTGTCCGGTTGACCACCAAACAGTCCGCATGCGCCTCATCAGCTCGTGTTCTTTATCTATCTATCTATGCGTGCCTACCGCTCGCTGAAGAAAGAAATAAAAACCAAAATTATATGTATGTGACATTACTGTTTAGACGTTTGCTGGAGGCCTCCGCGAACACCGAGCATGTATTCACCTGGCTCAACACCAACGGTCATACTCGTGACTCGGCGCCTTGCTCATGTATATCGTCTATCACAACGATAATCTATAAAACAGCCTAGCTAGAGAGGGTACTATGGTGCGGAGTATGTACTATCATGAGCAACCGATCATAGTGCCACTGCACACGAGTGTGTGTCTGATTGATTCGTCCATTATTCATAAGTTATGTATGGTTGTGTGGTGTCTAATGGTGGTCATCGAATGCTAGCTAGCGACAAGAGTGGTTGCATGAACGCCTGGTTGTCAATACGTGCTGCATACGCTTCAAAGGCTCGTCATCCATGAGCTCACATTTTACCACCACGCCAGTGTCTGACCGCCCTGGCCTACCGAAACCCCTTCCATCGCTAGCGAGCGCTTCCCGCCTGAAACGGTCACCGTCTCTCCGAACGCCAATGCCGCATTCACCATCCTTAATCGCAGTGTTGGTGTGTCAGCGACATGTGGGCCGATGCCCGTTGGGCCCACATGTTAGTGAGACAATGCACCCGCGTTAAGTCACGTAAGCAGCGTCCGCATTCACGCCCGACGCGACCTCTCATCGGCGCCGCATTAAAGCAGCGCACCGCCGAGAGAGCGCCACTCTGCTGCATCCCGTGCAAGCGATCGCTTCAAGCACGACACCACGGCCGCCGACGAACCTACTCCGCTGCCAGCCCGTCCATCCGTTCGCTCGGCTCATTGCCATTCGCCCGCTATATTAACTTGAGCCCCAGCTCCCACCATAGCCAAAGACCCACACTCATTCTCCTCCGGTCCCTTCCTTTTGTTGACACCACTCCAACCATGGCCTCCGGCACTCCAAAGATCTCTTGACGCGTCTTCGCAGGAGCGCACGGCGGACATCGGTGGCTCCGCCCGGCGCGCTCCAAAGCTCTCTTGGGCGATTCTCGCAGAGCAACGAAGAGATCGCCGCCGCCGCCCTCCGCGCCACGACCACAAAGCGGCGCAGCGTCTTGGCGCAGCCGACAGCGAGGAAGAGTAGTACACGGTAGGTCGCCACCGCTCTGGTCCTAGGAAGGCCACCGCTCCTCCACTCAGTCGACACCAAGCTTGGTGGGATAAAAATCGACGGCCGATTATCCGATTGATGGCGACGTGGAGGCGGAAATCTTCATAACCTTGTGCTCCGGAGGAGGAGGTTATCGAGGCGGATAAGGAGGAGGCAAAGGCAATGGCCGGCTTTCTCGGGTTCATGGCCGGACATGGTGGTCGGGGCCCGGTGATCGTTTAGATTAGGTTTACTGTAGGTTTTAGTACGGTTTGTGCGAAATATGTAATGAATTTCTTTGAGTTTATAGGAAAAGTTCTTGAAATGTAATGAATTTCATCCGGTCAATTGGAAATTTGCTTTGTTTGCATGAATTTCGTCCGGTTAGTTCATATAGTTGTCGAAAGGTATGCGGGCAGCATCGGATGGCATCCATCAGTGTCCTTGGATAGATGCCGGTGTAAATTTGTGGGCCAGCACTGGAGATGCCCTAACTATCATGCTATAATCGCTAACAATCCTCCATTATTTGGCAGGGAACAGTTATCCCTCGATCAAAATCAGATCCGCGGTGTTTTGCACTCCTCCCGCGTAAGAGTGTAAACTCTTGCTTACATAAAAATGGAGCAAGTGGACGGCACTGTAGCACATCATATCACTCGAACTAGCCCGCCTAACAAGCGGGAAAGCACCGCCCTCGTCATTTTGTTCTGGATTTCTATCGATCGATCGCACGAAAATGTTACGCTTCGCAAGTTCTAAAGGAAAAGGCGGCACACTTACGACTCGTACACGTCGCAACCCCGACAGTCCGGCTCGCACGCCGCTCACCAGAGGGGACATGCGTTGTCTTGCAATTTCACTAACATGTGGGACCGTAATTGAATAAAATTCAACCGTCGATAGCCGAAATCTAATCGCTCGGCGGCTTCGGCTGAGAAGAGAGAAACGGGGGAGGGAGAAGAGATCGCCCGCCCGCCGCGCACGGACTCCAAGAAATATATGGTGATAATGTGAGGTGGGCCATGCTGAGTCCGACCGCCTCGAGCCCGCCTCACCGCCTGCCCTCAAGACGCCAGCTGCCCGCCGCATGCATGCATAGCAAGTAGTACTCCTTATGTGGAGGAGAGAGAGGCATTGACAAAGTCAAGGAGTGGGCTCTGCAAGAGCCCGTCTCTACACGTGCTCCTAGGTATAAAGAAATTCTTAAAAAGGCATAAAAACAATTGTGTCTTAAAAAAAGAAAGGTAAAAAACATTTGAGAGGAAATAGATAGAGAGAAAGTGAGAAAAAGCTGGAACCTGGGCATTACATGAGGAAGGAGGGAGTGGTGCGCATGCCAAGTTCACTGGGCTGCCGTGTTTCACACTCCTCCGTCGTAACAGTGGAGACAATAGCTTGCATCAAAAATAAACAATGAATACTCGTTGCTCGTCCTATATATTGGAAAGAATACTTTCATTCGACGGCATGTGGGACGTCGACCATCTTGGTCCACCTGCCATGCACAAAATTATCCTGGTCTACCCCGGTCGTATCGCAGGCCCAACCTTTCCCACTATAAGTTGTTCGGACGAAGGAACCATCATGACTTCGTTGAATTCAGCTTCTTCAAGAAAACTTATTGTACCCGCAATACTGCTACCACATGCAAAGACTGGACGACACTATACCACGTCATATCACTGAAACCCACTAGGCCAAACTAGCCCGCCTAGGTCATCTATTTTGGAATGGAGGGACTACGTCTCTGCACTGCTATGATTTTGTGTTGCACGTTCTCTGTACTTTTGCTACGATTTTCCTAACCTATGAACCAAATGAGGCCTGAATGTATGTCGACTATTGTCTGATTGATCGCTAAGCCTACAATTTTAGGAGCTAGGGCTATTGGTCAATCGGCGAGGGATAAGTATAAGCGTACCACGAGCTCATCAGCCCCAACGCTTCTCTTCGGTGAGTGTTTTGCAAGTACTATAGCTCGCATAAAGAGCTAGCCTACTAACACCAAGAATCATCAAACAAGCCCCGCTGATATGATAAACAGTTCAAACTTACATGTAAGCATGCCATATATTACATCAAAAGCTGGTGAGGATACATCTGTTTCCATAACTCGGAGAGGGTTCGCATGATTCATCGCATGATTCACTATCAAACAAAAGTAGCAAGATCTGCCCACACAAGACAGTGCACTAGCCCTAAGATGATTTGATAACACGCATCGTTCTGGTAATTAAACACAGGCCAATGCAAACTACCCTGAAGGATTAGCGCGACCAACTATTTCTTGTCATCGATCTCTCGAGCAATGACCACAGCACGGACAGCGGCATGGGAATCGATTTCTGGGGCGATGTCCGCAGGACTGACCGCGACATCGGAATCGATCTCTGGGGCGATGTCCACAGGATGGACAGCGGCATCAGAATCAATCTCCGGGGCGATGCCAACAGGACGGGCCACAACATCGGAATCATCAAGGACGTCCACCAGCACCGCACAACCCTAAAATAGTAGCAAGCACATTGCAAATAATCAAAAACCACAACTATGGTAATAAGCCATTATTTTTTACCTTGTGCAGCTCACCAGGGGATCTCATCCCTCCGGGGGCCATCTCCTCGTCCTCGATGGGGTCCATCACCTTGCCAGGGGAATACTGCTTCTCAACGGTGACTATCTCCTCAAACTCGGTCTTGAGCCTCACATAGGTGGCAATCAGAGTTCCTGGGGTAGGCACGGTGGGGCCCTTGCTGTTCTTCCAACTTTCTTTGAGGAGTTCGTCCTCCAACGTCCTCAACTCTTTGGCCATTGCTTGTTTCTTGGAGTTCTTCGTCTCCATGGGTTGGCCCGCCAACATGGTCAACTCGTTGGTCGGTTCTCGCTTCCTGGAGATCGCTGTCTCCAGTGGGTTGTCCGCCGGCAACTCTTTCCCTAGTGCTCTAGGATCCATCAATGAACTGACAAACAAAAAGTAATCAAAAGGAAACCACAATCGCAATGAAAACGAGAAAAGAATAGGATGTGAGAATCGGTCGGTGCTTCGCAAAAAGAAGATTCTTGGAATGAAAATATAGCAGCATAACTTATTCACCCACCTTTCCTTCGTCGGTACAGAAGAAAAATGGCAGAAGTGAGTAGCCTGGAGTGAGGTTTTCTTCAAGAAAGGGAAGAAAGGGCTTGAACGAGCGCCCAAAGAAATGATGGTTGCTTCGCCCAGTCCATCTTGGAGGCCACCTTACCACCGCTGTAAAGGTGTGGGTTTTGTGATATGACAGGTCATGACGGCCACACCGGGTGACAGTGAGTCTCGATCGTAGCACCTCGCTGTGATTTGGTGGATGGCACGTGGGCCCGGATGCTTTGAAATGTCCCGCATGTAGATAGAGCGGCTAGTCATATAGGAGTGCTCAATATTGTGCACCGCGACCAAGTCGGAGAGGAAAACGAGAGAACTACGTAATTAATGCATGAGTTTAATTAGGGTAGTTTTGTAAAGTACGAGATACATTCCTCCAATCATAAAATGCCTTGGTTCATGAGATTTGAGATTTGAGCCCTATAAACCGGAAGGGAGGGAGTACTGCACACGGTGTAGTCTAGTCACTTGTTGAAATATCTAGAAAGGCAAATACTCCTTTTCGGTTTACAGGGCTATACTACTCCCTCCGTCTAGGTGTGTAAGTCATCTTACGAAAACCAAATAGTCCCAAAACACTTAGGCACGGTGCATTAACTTCTACCTTGTTTCTTGTTTCTTGACATATCAACCAATAAGAGATGAGAGGTGTGCATGCTTTTAATGACTTGCAATGGCTACTTCATTGCATGCAATGCTATTAATTAGCAAATAAACATTGGTGACCCCAGGAGAAAACGGTGCTAAGCGCGTGGACCTATGCAGAATGAGTATCAGCCAATGGATAATGGAGTTTAATTGTTAAACAATAGCAATTTTGTCTCATGCAAGAGCCTGGCTAGTACTCCAAGGAACCGCACCATGCGAGCGCTCAGAATCGCCACGCTCGGGTTGCGCTTGGCTCTTCGCTTCTTCGAGAAGACGAACAATGATGTTACTCCTACTTCTACAAAGATCGAATCCACTATCGCATGTCCGCCCACCTCATGCGGGAGGGATAGTGTGTAGCTTTTACTTATCGCTCCTGCTTTGCGTCTATGACAGTGGGCCCAACAGGTGGTTGGCCCTCCTGTCATGCAGCCAAAGGCAGGTGCAGAGGCACCGGAGCTCAGTCCGCGAGGGAGAGGTCATTGCAGTAATCAAATTTCTCGGTCTTGTATGAGTTGACGCGACACATCAAAGCACTGCACTCGATATAAGTCTTTTTACACATTTCAAATGGGCTACTTCGTATGTAGGAGTAGACATATTCTGCTTCGTATGTAGTCACTTGTTGCAATCTCTAAAAAATATTTGGAAACGGAGGGAGTACAATGCATGCATGCATGCCGTGACTTTCCTTTTGATACTTGCATGTGTTGATTTGATGCACCTTGCCAAATTTTGACTATAAATTTAACTAACCAAATTTTCATGCATGTCACAAAAAATTACGGGGCTGTTTGGATTGCGACTATGTTTGTCTTATGTTGCCACATTATTTTTCCCACACTTGCCACACTTGCCTAACCTGAGTTGCTCAAATTGTTAGACACACTCTGGCTTGCCTAAGGGAATCTTGCCACAATTTTTGTGTCTATGACATGTGGGGTTCACTGCTAATAAAAAAATTCTTGTCTTAGGTGTGGCTAATAAAAAAGACTTATATTTAGGAACAGAGGGAGTAGAAAATATAAATAATAATGCATGTTGGGGCAACCCACGTTTCCGCTAATTTTAGCCGTGGGCTTGTTCACAATTTTTACGAGGGGGTGGTTGTTCATTTAATGGAGGGACTTGTAGTACCAAACTTGAACGATACAAAGTGCGACCTAGCACACCGTAACACCACTTGGAACAACCGGGTAGCTATCTCAAAAAACAGTCAACAACTAAAAAAACCGCGACCTGGCATGTAGTAGTACACAATTTTAAACGACTGTTTTTATGGAGTGAAAAAGGAAAACTACCCCACTACGTATATATAGGCCGGAGCCTCCGTGCTTGCTTGCTAGGGTTGCTCTATTCACACACTCTCATCCTCTCCAGATCTAAACAAGATAGGGGTAGTAACACTGTCTTTCTCCCTTCAAAAAACACTGGCTTTCTATCCTCACCGCTGGTTACAGATCCGGACGTATCCCCCTCCGCCGGTGAAGGGGAGGACCGCCGGTGAAGGGGAGGAGGGGCAGCGTTTAGGCCATCGTCAACAGCGAGGGAGGAGACCCACTGCCGGCCGCACCGTTATCTCTGGCCGAGCGCCGGCGTGGGAGGTCCTCCGATCCTTCGTGCTGCTGCTCGTGGGCGGATCCGCCTCCCGCCGCCACCTATCCACATCCCAACGACCTTCGTATATCTTCGCTCAAACCGCTTAGCTCTACTTCCCCAGCTCGCTACGTCGCTGCATGTGCATCATTTTCTACCTCTCAGCCCCTCTCGATCGGATGGCCAACGTCACATATTTTTTTTCTTCTATTGTTAGAGGTAAAGGTACTTCATGGAGTCGAATCTTGTACTTGGTTCAAACAAGAAATAAAGTGGGGGTGGGGAATTTAGTATGTACATCGGACTTGGTACAAACAGGAAGGAAAGGGGGTGAAAGTAGTACAGACTGGTCATCCAACCGGTCTCTTGGTCGAAAAGGGAAATATAGGGGTAACGCTATACACAGTGGTATGACCAGGACTATAATTGATATGCTACCTCACACAGGTTGGTACTGGTCTTTATCCTGATTCTTGTGCCTATCATATGTATTGGTAATTTAGTATTGTGCTACTGTTTGCCGATTTCATAAAGGAGTAATTTGGATCCTGAACTCGTAGGCAAATCATTACATCGGGTGATTTCAGTAGAACTGCACAAAATGATCAGATGGACAGGTACTTATGCTGCTGCTATGTACTCCAAAGTTCTCTCAAACAAGCATCGATGTTGACAAGAAGTGCCTATATTCATTCGAGTATCAACCGGTGTCAACCAATTGTCAAACTCCAAGTATTAGGAGAGTGAATGCCAAAAATATTGCTTGGTACATAGCCCAGAAAAACGCAGTCCAGTCTTTGGTCCCAACTTGTGCCTTTTGGTTATCGGCACATATGGTAGCGAACTATATGGCATGGAGTCTAAAGATTCTAGACAAGTTGGTTGACGGTATATTCATCCGCACTTAATCAGTCCGCACGCCAAGGATGCTCCATTTCAGCTTGAACTGCACAAAAATTTGGGTGGTTCATTTTCTCAACCGCCTCCTTTCTCGCTCGCAATGTAGAATTTTGGCAAGATCTGTGACCAAGATGAGCCAAGATACTAGTTGGATGAAAGTAGTGGCCAAGTTGCTCAAACCTCCTCTCTGCACGAGGCCACTATTTGAGGATAAACCTACAAGCAAAGTTTAGATTGTCTGTACCTCTTATGTACTCAAAAGTTTACTCGCACAAGAACTAATTTTAGCAAGAAGTACCTCCGATTGAACACCATTTACCAAATTGCACTTAGGTAATTAAAGTTCGTCCATGGATCATATTGGCTTTGATCTCAATCATTTGGATGCATAAACATACTTGAACATGTGTATATCTGAATCTTTTGTGAATTATGTATGAATATTGTCGTGTGATCTATCAATCATTTGGATGCATAGATATGCTGAGCTTGTGTATATATGAATCTTTTGAGTTGTTGATAGTGAATGTTGGCTATGAATATGAATGTGTCCTGTGAACCTGAGTTTGATATGAATGTTTACCTTTTCTGTTGTATTTGTGTGTGAACTTGTTAGTATGCCTACTCTGGGGTATAAAACGCAGGTCTCTTATAAAAATAATGCTGTGTCCAATTTATGTTTTCCCTTCTAACCACATTATATATATTTATATTATTACTATTATCATATATTTTATAGAGACTTATATATACATTATAAAAGCATCCCACGTGTTATTAACTTATAAAAGTAAATGTTTAACGGAAGTTGGCAAGGAAAATCCTGGTTGTTTTTGACTCACAGGCAAGGAAAATCCTGGTGATTGTGTACAAAAGCTTGCGAAGATTTTAAGGACCAATTTAATAATAACGCGCTCATATTTATTTTGAGCAATAACTCGCTAATTTATTATATATATATATATATATATATATATATATATATATATATATATATATATATATAAAATGTGCCTCTCCGGTTTATTCTTTGATATTAATTGCTCCTTCTAACATAACATTATATATATAACAAGCCCACCTAATACGTGTATTTCAAGGAAGTGCAAATGGGCTGGGATATCTTAGAAAATATAAATGGGCCAGATTGAAGCGAAATTATTTGTTCACCCAGCCCAGCAAATGGATTGTACATTCTAGAAAACATGGGTTAAATATATGCCACATTTTTGCAGGCTGGCATGTGGGCCAATAGGTCGAAGCCTACGCAGGGCGTTGTCGACTTGGTCAACAAATGATTGTGTCATCCACAGCCATTGGATTTATATCCAACTGCCGGCATGCACCTTCAATCTCTTGTCTTCTTCCTCCAACATCGCCGGGACCGCCTCGTCCGGCCTCCGGCGGCTAGCGGCTCTGCTTAGCACATATCGCTGCGAAGCGCTACCCCACCAGCGGCCAGGCTATCCCTCCACCCCTCGACACCTCTTGTTATTCTCCACATACTACAGCCCCACGCCGCAACATAACCAGTTATAACCCTTCTCCTCCTCTCAATCTGTGACTCCACTGCCGCGTTTTCCCATCTCCGAGTCGTTCCCGTCTGGGCCTCATTGTCGCCCACCGCCTCGCTGCGCTCAAAAGGCATGGTCAACAAACAAGAGTCGATGGAAGAGGACTGTATGTGGAGAGCCTGACGGCTGGGACCCACGAGGTCCATGGTCGCACGCAAGGAAAGTTCCTCCTTATTAAGCTGAAAAAAATGTTTCCTCCACCTGACAGCTGGGACCTACCGGTTGTATCTTCGCACGGCGTGGTCAACGTGGTCAAGGAACGACTTCCATCGGAAGAGTACTGTACGTGGAGAGGCTGACAGCAGGGTCCACGGCCACAACCCAGTTTTTTTGTGATTAGTCAAGTAAGTCGCTTTGTCAGGCCTGTTGGGCTGCAAATCTTTCAAGACAAGGAGAGCTTTCATTCGGCTGGCTTTTAAAATGGCCCATCAGTAATGAGAAATGGGTTGTACATTTTTAAAACACATCAAACCGGCAATTAGTTTCAAATATCTTTTTTTTTCATTTCGAGATTTTAAATTACATTAATTTTTATCCGTGGAGAATTTGTTGGATTTTATATTGATATACATTTATTTTTAAAATCAGTTTGAATGTGAGTCAAAATTTCGGGATTAAAAACACTCGGACCGCACCGATGCAAAATTTCATATAATTTTTTGACCGTGGCCACAATATGGGCTGTAATGCTAACAAAAAGAATATGGGCTCCAAAAAAAACTTAATAATTAGCAAATGGGCTGTAGATTATTAGAAATAATGGCAGATGGGTTGTATGCTGTTTTCCACAGATTTGAGGCTTTCCTAAAAAAAGGTTGATGCACAAGCAGTGACTGTTGGATGGCCATCCAACGACCATCGTGCTTCTTCAATCTCTGTTCTTCCTGCTCCAGCCGCTCAAACAAGCCCGGCGGGACTGCCTGCTCCCATCTCCCATGACCGCTCACGCCAACAGCAGCCTCACCGCCCCACCGTATTCCCATCGCTGGCCTAGCCATCCTCTACTCACCCACACCTGTTGTTATTCTCCGCGACGGCAGACGAACCAAGAAACCTCAGATACCATACTCCTCCGCGGGAAATAACTGCCGAGTCTTCCCTCCTCCGTGTCGCTCCTTCCTAGGCCTCGCCGTCGCCCACCGCCTGGTGCTCTCGCTGCCTGGTCAACGTGGTCAACGATCGACATGCATCTGAAGTGGATCAGATGTTGAGAGGCCGACAGCTGGATCCACGGCCGCACGCAAAGAAATGCCTCCTTATTACGCGCAAAATAATGATTCCTCCACCGACATCGTGGACCCACCGAAAGGGCCTCAGATTTCGTGAAAAATGTTACCGCCACCGACAACTCGGACCCACCAGCTATATCTTCGCACGCAAGGAAGTGCCTCCTTATTACGCACAAAAAATGAATACTCCCCGTTAGCTGGGACCCAAAGATAGTGGCAGTTGACTTAGGGCCTACTAAGTTGACGGGACGGAGGGCTTTGTCAACTTAGTCAATATGCATGATTCTAGCTCCAAAGGACTGTCGATGTCCATCCAACGGCAGTAGTGCTTCTTCAACCTCTGGTCTTCTTGCTCCAGCCGCCCAAACCAGCGCCGGTCGTGCCTCGTGCTCCTGCCTCCCGTGGCTGGCTGCGATGCGGCGAAGGCCTCACCGCCCCCTACTACTCCCACCGCTGGCCAGGCCATCCCTCTACTCACCCACACCCCCTGTTATTCTGCGGCGACGACAGCCTCACACCGCAGCGAACCAGTGAACCCTCATACTCCTCTACGCGTGGACATCCACTACCGCGTCTTCCCCGGCTCCGCGTCGTCCCCTTCCTAGGCCTCGCCATCGTCCACCGCCCTGGTGCTCTCGACGTGGCGTGGTCAACGTGGTCAAGGAACGGCTTCCACCGGACGTGGACTGTACATGGATAGGCTGACAGCTGGGTCCACGGCCGCAGCAAGGAAGTGCCTCCTTATTACGTGCAAAATAATTATTCCTCCACCTGACAGCAGGGACCCACCGGACGGGCCACCGATTTTGCGAAAAAATGTTTCCCGATCGCTGGGACCCACCAAGAACATCTTCGCACGCAAGGAAGTGCGTGGCAAAAACGATTCGCCCCGATCGCCGGGACCCACCAGCTACATCTTCGCGCAGCAAGGAAGTTCCCGATACCGACCCACCTGGTCGAAGCGTACGTAGCGTTGTCATTCTGGTCGCGAATGTGTACGTACATACTGGTCGATGTAGATGCGCGCACGTGTCATAGTAGAGGTGCGCACGTGTCCTAGTAGAAAGAAAGAAAATACGGCCACGTATGTGTACACATGGGCGGGGTATCGAACGCCTACTCGCACATACGTATGGCCAGGGCTCGTGTACATGGCTGGGTCGGAACGGAGAAACAGCGTCGTCGTCGTGTTCATGGGGAGGCAACGGAATGCGTCGTGTTCATGGGGAGGCAACGGAATGCGTCGTGTTCATCGGGAGGCAACGGAACGCGTGGGAGCCAACCCGCTGGGTCGGAACGGAATGCGTGGTCGTGTTCATCGGGAGAGCTTGGACGGAACAGGCAATGGAAACGAGGCCTAGCGTACCGCACAACGGAGGAAACAGAGCTCCTACGCTCGAACGGGTCCCGTTGATCGGGAGGGTCCGCGCATCGCAAAACGGAGGAAACGGACCTCCCACGGTCGAAACGGGGTCCTGCTGATCGGGAGGGTGTGGCGCATCGCAAAATGGACAAACGGACCTCCCACGATCAAACGGGGTCATGTTCATCGGGAGGGTGTGGCGCATCGCAAAACGGGACTCCACGGGATACCGCTCATCTCCACCGTCGACCTCCTCCACCTCCACGGCTCCTGCTCATCCAGCCTCCACCGCGCGCTACTCCACCGCCATCGCTCAACCACCCTCCACCGCTCATCGCTCATCCAGCCCTCCACACCACGGGTCCTGTTCAACCACCCTCCACGGGCACCCTCCACCGCTCATCGCTCATCCAGCCCTCCGCACCACGGGTCCTGTTCATCCACCCGCCCACGGGCACCCTCCACCGCTCATCGCTCATCCAACCTCCACCACACCACGGGTCCTGTTCATCCAGAGGCAACGCCAGCGCCACTTGTTCATCCAACCCCCCGCAACACTCACCGCTCATCCCAGAGGCAGCATCGATCGGCTTCAGTTAGCAGCATTAGCGAAGGAAATGCTCGATTGGGTTCAGTTAACAGCCATCGATCGATCGCTCGGTTTTAGTAACGCGTAGCCTGCATTGCAATCGCTCGGGTTCAGTTAGAGCCCAATGCCTCACTCGGGTTCACTTAGAGCCAAGCCAACGCCTCGCACACACGCGCGTACGTGTACGAGAGAAACGCGCATCGCTCAGCCCCTGACCTCCCACCGTAACCGGGAACTCCCCGAATTTTCCTCCCCCTCGCTTCTACCACGGTTTATTCCGTCATGGACGGCCCAAAGAATGTCATGCAACTGCGCCTCCAGCCCGCCTGTGACGAAAAAGCCCATTTTCGTCATGATTTTTGTCATAGAAGTAGGAGCCCACCACATCTATGATGATACCGGGTTTTGTCACAATTATCATCATAGAAGTGTCATATGTATGACAGAAAAAAATTCGTTCGGCCCAAAATGTCATGGATGCGTCTTTTTTTTGTAGTGCATGTACTTGTTCTTCAAGATAAAAAATCTATATATACTTCCCGAACCTGTTAACCACCGTATCACGGAGAAAATCCCATGTTCTCTTTTCTTGATGTTTTCGGTCAAATTTATCAAGCTAAGCATCATGTCTTCCTGCTCCTCCAACCACATGGAAGAAGATGCTTGGCTGATGAAGATTGAGACGAAGCGGGAGGAGCCTACGGACGCCATCAAGGGAGACAAGGGCAAGGAAGTTACCGTAGATCCATCCCCGGTGGCAACACAAGCACTGCTGGCCGAGGAGGAGGAGGAAGATATCCTTAAACCCTACCTTACTCACTTACCCCTGCTGAGATTGAAGCTTTTCTTGTCATTGAAATAGTTCGCATACAAAATAAGTATCTTACTCGCGAAAATATTCTGCATCAAGAGCATATCATCCGTCTCCGGAGCGTCATCCGTCGGTTGGAGGATCTCTTGCTCCTTAAGGATACGATCACTTCATCACCACCACCATCTTCTTCACCACCAAAGGAGAACTGAGTATCGGGTATGGGCACTCCCCTTGGCTTCCGCCAAGCTTGGGGGAGGTGCCCCGGTATCGTATCACCCACTATCTTTTTGCTTTTACTTATCTTAGTTCGATATTTTTGCTTTAGATGAAATAAAAGTTTAGTTCGATCGTTTCTTATTTGTGAGTTTGCTTAGTGATCTATCATTGTAATCCTGTGCAAGTTGTATAATAAAGTTTAGTTTGACTTTTACTTTCTTTAATTTCATGTTGCTAATAAAGAAAAGAAATAAGAAAGAAAGAAAAAGAGAAAGAAAGAGCTACCTCTTGAGCATGCATTGATTTTTCCTTGAAGAGGAAAGGGTGATGCAGCAAAGTAGCGTAAGTATTTCCCTCAGTTTTTGAGAACCAAGGTATCAATCCAGTAGGAGACTACACACAAATCGCCTAGTACCTGCACAAACAATCAAGCACCTTGCAACCAACGCGATAAAGGGGTTGTCAATCCCTTCACTGCCACTTGCAAAAGTGAGATCTGATAAAGATAATAAGATAAATATTTTTGGTATTTTGTTGTATAGATTTGAAAATAAAGATTGCAAAATAAATAGTAAACTAGAATTGTAGATCGGGAACTTATATGATGTAAAGTAGACCCTGGGGCCATAGGTTTCACTAGTGGCTTCTCTCATGATAGCAAGTATTACGGTGGGTGAACAAATTACTGCCGAGCAATTGATAGAAAAGTGCATAGTTATGATGATATCTAAGGCAATGATCATGAATATAGGCATCATGTCCGTGTCAAGTAGACCGAAACGATTCTGCATCTACTACTATTACTCCACACATCGACCGCTATCCAGCATGCATCTAGAGTATTAAGTTCATAAGAACGGAGTAACACATTAGGCAAGATGACATGATGTAGAGGGATAAACTCAAGCAATATGATATAAACCCCATCTTTTTATCCTCGATGGCAACAATACAATACGTGTCATTTCCCTTTATGTCACTGGGATCGAGCACCGCAAGATTGAACCAAAGCTAAGCACTTCTCCCATTGCAAGGAAGATCAATCTAGTAGGCAAAACTAAACCAATAATTCAAAGAGACTTGCAAAGATATCAAATCATGCATATAAGAATTCAGAGAAGAACCAAATAATATTCATAGATAATCAAGTTCATAAACCCACAATTCATCGGATCTCGGCAAACACACCACAAAAGAGTATTACATTGGATAGATCTCCAAGAACATCGAGGAGAACTTTGTATTGAGATCCAAAGAGAGAGAAGAAGCCATCTAGCTAATAACTATGGACCCGAAGGTCTTCGGTAAACTACTCACACATCATCGGAGAGGCTATGGTGTTGATGTAGAAGCCCTCCGTGATCGAATCCCCCTCCGGCAGATCACCGAAAAAGGCCCCAAGATGGGATCTCACAGATACAGAAGGTTGCGGTGGTGGAAAAGTGGTTTCACGGCTCCCCCTGATGTTTTCAGGGTATAAGAGTATATATAGGTGAAAGAAGTAGGTCGGTGGAGCTACGAGGGGCCCACGTGGGTGGGGCGCGCCTACCCCCTAGGCGCGCCCTCCTGCCTCGTGGCCGCCCTGTGTCCGCCTTGTTGCGTCTCTGACTTCCACTCCAAGTCTCCTAGAGTGCGTTTGTTCCAAGAAAGATCCTCGCGAAGGTTTCGTTCCGTTTGGATTCCGTTTGATATTCCTTTTCTATGAAACACTGAAATAGGCAAAAAAAACAACAATTTGCACTGGGCCTTCAGTTAATAGGTTAGTCCCAAAAATAATATAAAAGAGTATATTAAAGCCCATTAAAAATCCAAAAAAGATAATATAGTAGCATGGAACAATAAAAAATTATAGATACGTTGGAGACGTATCAAGCATCCCCAAGCTTAATTCCTGCTCGTCCTCGAGTAGGTAATGATAAAAACATAATTTTTGATGTGGAATGCTACCGAGCATAATTTTCAATGTAATTCTCTTTATTGTGGCATGAATGTTTGGATCCAAAATATTCTGGGCAAAAGTTTAATATTGACATAAAAATAATAATACTTCAAGCATGCTAACCAAGCAATTATGTCTTATCAAAATAACATAGCCAAAGAAAGCTTATCCCTACAAAATCATATAGTTTGTCCATGCTTCATTTTCGTCACACAAAATGCTCCCATCATGCACAACCCCGATGACAAGCCAAGCAATTGTTTCATACTTAGCCCTTTCAAACTCTTTCAACTTTCACGCAATATATGAGCGCGAGCGATGGACATAGCACTATGGGTGGAATAGAATATGATGATGCAGGTTGTGTGAGAAGACAAAAAATGAGAAAATCTCACATTTACGCGGCTAATCAATGGGCTATGGAGATGCCCATCAATTGATGTCAATGCAAGGAGTAGGGATTGCCATGCAACGGATGCACTAGAACTATAAATATATGAAAGCTCAACAAAAGAAACTAAGTGCGTGTGCATCCAACTTGCTTGCTCATGAAGACCTAGGGCATTTTGAGGAAGCTCATCATTGGAATATACAAGCCAAGTTCTATAATGAAAAATTCCCACTAGTATATGAAAGTGACAAAATAAGAGACTCTCTATCATGAAGATCATGGTGCTACTTTGAAGCACAAGTGTGGAAAAAGGATAGTAACATTGCCCCTTCTCTCTTTTTCTCTCATTTTTTTGTTTGGGCTTCTTTGGCCTCTCTTTTTTATTTGGGCTTCTTTGGCCTCTTTTTTTTATTTGTTTCGTCCGAAGTCTCATCCCGACTTGTGGGGGAATCATAGTCTCCATCAGCCTTTCCTCACATGGGACAATGCTCTAATAATGAAAATTATTACACTTTTATTTGCTTACAACTCAAGAATTACAACTCGATACTTAGAACAAAATATGACTCTATGTGAATTCCTCCAACGGTGTACCGGGATGTGCAATGAATCAAGAGCGACATGTATGAAAGAATTATGAAGGTGGATTTGCCACAAATACGATGTCAACTACATGATCAAGCAATATGACAATGATGGAGCGTGTCAAAATAAACAGAACGGTGGAAATTTGCATGGCAATATATCTCAGAATGGCTATGGAAATGCCATAATAGGTAGGTATGGTGGCTGTTTTGAGGAAGATATATGGAGGCTCGTATCATATCACGGGGTTTGGATGCACCGGCGAAGTTTGCACCAACTCTCAAGGTGAGAAAGGGCAATACACGGTACCGAAGAGTCTAGCAATGATGGAAGGGTGAAGTGCGTATAATCCATGGACTCAACATTAGTCATAAAGAACTCACATACTTATTGCAAAAATCTACAACTCATCAAAACCAAGCAGTACGCGCATGCTCCTAGGGGGATAGATTGGTAGGAAAAGACCATCGCTCGTCCCCGTCCGCCACTCATAAGGAAAGCAATCAAAGAACACCCCATGCTTAAAATTTGTCACACAACGTTTACCATACGTGCATGCTAAGGGACTTGCAATCCTCAATACAAGTATTTATCAATTCCATAATTACCCAACTAGCATGACTCCACCTTTATATCTCAAAACAACTATCAAGTGTCAAACTTCTCATAGTATTTAATGCACTCTATATGAAAGTTTTTATTATACCCATCTTGGATGCCTATCATATTAGGACTAATTTTATAGCCAAAGCAAATTACCATGCTGTTCTAAAAGACTCTCAAAATAATATAAATGAAGCATTACAGATCAATAATTTCTATAAAACCACCACTGTGCTCTAAAAAGGTATAAGTGAAGCACTAGAGCAAAATTATCTAGCTCAAAAGATATAAGTGAAGCACATAGAGTATTCTAATAAATTCCGATTCATGTGTTTCTCTCCCAAAAGGTGTGTACAGCAAGGATTATTGTGGTAAACTAAAAAGCAAAGACTCAAATCATACAAGACGCTCCAAGCAAAACACATATCATGTGGTGAATAAAAATATAGCCTCAAGTAAAGTTACCGATAGATTTAAGATTTAAAGAGGGATGCCTTCCGGGGCATCCCCAAGCTTAGGCTTTTGGTTGTCCTTGAATTTTACCTTGGGGTGCCTTGGGCATCCCCAAGCTTAGGCTCTTGCCACTACTTGTTCTAAAATCCATCAAATCTTTACCCAAAAACTTGAAAACTTCACAACACAAAACTCAAACAGAAAATCTCATGAGCTCCGTTAGTATAAGAAAACAAATCACCACCTTAAGGTACTGTAATGAACTCATTATTTATTTATATTTATGTTAAACCTACTGTATTCCAACTTCCCTATGGTTCATACCCCCCGATACTAGCCATAGATTCATCAAAATAAGCAGACAACACACGAAAAACAGAATCTGTCAAAAACAGAACAGTCTGCAGTAAACTGTATCAAGCGTATACTTCTGTAACTCCAAAAAATATGAAATAAATTGGTGGATGTGAGGAATTTTGCTATTAATCATATTAAAAAATAATCAACCTAAAAGTACTCTCTAGTAAAAAAATGGCATCTAATCTCGTGAGCGCAAAAGTTTCTGTTTTTTTACAGCAAGATCGCAAAGACTTCCCAAGTCTTACCAAAGGTTCTACTTGGCACAAACACTAATTAAAACATAAAACCACATCTAAACAGAGGCTATGTGAATTATTTATTAATAAACAGAAACAAAAGCAAGGAACAAAAATAAAATTGGGTTGCCTCCCAACAAGCGCTATCGTTTAACGCCCCTAGCTAGGCATAAAAACAAGAATAGATCTAGGTATTGTCATCTTTGGTATGCAATACATAAGTAGATCTCATAATAGATTCATAAGGCAATTTAATTTTATTCCTAGGAAAGTGTTCCATGCCTTTCCTTAATGGAAATTGGAATCTAATATTGTCTTCTTTCATATCCATAATTGCACCAATCGTTCTAAGGAAAGGTCTACCAAGAATAATAGGACATGTAAGATGGCAATCTATATCAAGAACAATCAGGCACATAATTCCTATTTGCAAAAATAAGAACATCATTAATCCTTCCCATAGGTTTCTTAATGGGTGAATCCGCAAGATGCAAATTTAAAGAACAATCATCAAATTCACGGAAACCTAGCACGTCACACAAAGTTTTTGGAATCGTGGAAACACTAGTACCCAAATCACATAAAGCATAGCATTCATGATTTTTAATCTTAATTTTAATAGTAGGTTCCAACTCATCATAAAGTTTTCTAGGGATAGAAACTTCTAATTCAAGCTTTTCTTCATAGGATTGCATTAAAGCATCAACGATATGTTTGGTAAAAGCTTTATTTTGGTTATAAGCATGAGGAGAATTTAACATGGATTGCAACAAGGAAATACAATCTATCAAATAACAATTATCATAATTAAATTCCTTGAAATCCAAAATAGTGGGTTCATTGCTATGTAAAGTTTTGACCTCTTCAATCCCACTTTTACCAACTTTTGCATCAAGATCTAAAAACTCCAAATCATTGGGACGCCTTTTAACTAAAGTTGACTCATCTGCAGTCCCATCTTTATCAATATTCATATTGGAAAACAAAGATTTAATAGGGGACACATCAATCAATTTTATATCTTCATCATTATTATCATGAAAACTAGAAGAACACGCTTTCACAAAGAAATATTTTTTAGCACCCATCCTAGCGGTTCTTTCTTTGCACTCATCAATGGAAATTATCATGGATTTGAGAGACTCATTGATAACATGCTTAGGTGGAATAGATCTAAGTTTCAAATAATCAACATCAAGATAAATTTTATCCATGTTCCTAGCCATCTCATCAATCTTAGGCAATTTTTCTTCAAGCAAAGCATTGAAATTCTTTTGTGAATTCATAAATTCTTTAACACTAGTCTCAAAATCAGAGGGCATCTTATTAAAATTTCCATAAGAGTTGTTGTAGGAATTGCCATAATTATTAGAGGAATTACTAGGGAACGGCCTAGAATTAAAGTTTCCTCTATACGCGTTGTTACCAAAATTGTTCCTACCAAGAAAATTCACATCCATAGATTCATTATTATTCTCAATCAAGGTGGACAAAGGCATATCATTAGGATTAGAAGAAACACTTTTACTAGCAAACAATTTCATAAGTTCATCCATCTTTCCACTTAAAACATTAATCTCTTCAATAGCATGAACCTTTTTACTGGTGGATCTTTCGGTGTGCCATTGAGAATAATTAACCATAATATTATCTAGGAGTTTAGTAGATTCTCCTAAAGTGATTTCCATAAAAGTGCCTCCCGCGGCCGAATCTAAAAGATTTCTATAAGCAAAATTCAATCCAACATAATTTTTTTGTATAATCATCCATAAATTCAAATCATGTGTAGGGCAATTACGTATCATTAATTTCATCCTCTCCCAAGCTTGTGCAACATGCTCATGCTTAAGTTGCTTAAAATTCATAATATCATTTCTAGCGGGAGGAAAATACTTAGAGATAAAACCATCTTTACACTTATTCCATGAATCAATACTATTTTTAGGCAAAGAAGAGAACCAAGTTTTAGCACGATCTGTAAGCGAAAACGGAAATAGCTTCAATTTAACAATATCATTATCCACATCTTTCTTCTTTTGCATACCACACAAATCAACAAAGTTGTTTAGATGGGTAGCGCCATCTTCACTAGGAAGGCCAAAAAACTGATCTTTCATAACAAGATTCAACAAATCAGTATTGATTTCACAAGATTCAGCATCCGTAGTAGGAGCAATCGGAGTGCTAATAAAATCATTATTGTTGGTATTGGAAAAGTCACACAATTTAGTATTATCTTGAGCCATCGTGACGAACAATCAATCCAACACACAAGCAAACAAGAAGCAAGCGAAAAGAGGCGAACAAAAAGGGCGAATAAAACTGCAAGGGTGAAGTGGGGGAGAGGAAAACGAGAGGCAAATGGAAAATAATGTAATGCGAGGGATAAGAGTTTGTGATGGGTACTTGGTGTGTCTTGACTTGGCATAGATCTCCCGGGCAACGGCGCCAGAAATGGATAGTTGACGGGAGATCAAATCTTGACTTGACTTGGCGCAAATCTCCCCGGCAACGGCGCCAGAAATCCTTCTTTCTACCTCTTGAGCATGCGTTGGTTTTCCCTTGAAGAGGAAAGGGTGATGCAGCAAAGTAGCATAAGTATTTCCCTCGGTTTTTGAGAACCAACGTATAAATCCAGTAGGAGACTACACACAAATCGCCTAGTACCTGCACAAACAATCAAGAACCTTGCAACCAACGCGATGAAGGGGTTGTCAATCCCTTCATGACCACTTGCAAAAGTGAGATCTGATAAAGATAATAAGATAAATATTTTTCGTATTTTGTTGTATAGATTGGAAAATAAAGATTGCAAAATAAATAGTAAACTAGAATTATAGATCGGAAACTTATATGATGTAAAGTAGACCCGGGGCCTTAGGTTTCACTAGTGGCTTCTCTCATGATAGCATGTATTACGGTGGGTGAACAAATTACTGTGGAGTAATTGATTGAAAAGTGCATAGTTATGATGATATCTAAGGCAATGATCATGAATATAGGCCTCGCGTCCATGTCAAGTAGACTGAAATGATTCTGCATCTACTACTATTACTCCACACATCGACCGCTATCCAGCATGCATCTAGAGTATTAAGTTCATAAGAACGGAGTAACATTAGGCAAGATGACATGATGTAGAGGGATAAACTCAAGCAATATGATATAAACCCCATCTTTTTATCCGCGATGGCAACAATACAATATGTGTCGTTTCCCTTTCTGTCACTGGGATCGAGCACCGCAAGATTGAACCCAAAGCTAAGCACTTCTCCCATTGCAAGAAAGATCAATTTAGTACGCCAAACTAAACCGATAATTCGAAGAGACTTGCAAAGATATCAAATCATGCATATAAGAATTCAGAGAAGAACCAAATAATATTCATAGATAATCAAGTTCATAAACCCACAATTCATCGGATCTCGGCAAACACACCGCAAAAGAGTATTACCTCAGATAGATCTCCAAGAACATCGAGGAGAACTTTGTATTGAGATCCAAAGAGAGAGAAGAAGCCATCTAGCTAATAACTATGGACCCGAAGGTCTGTGGTAAACTACTCACACATCATCGAAGAGGCTATGGTGTTGATGTAGAAGCCCTCCATGATCAAATCCCCCTCAGGCAGATCGCCGGAAAAGGCCCCAAGATGGGATCTCACGGGTACAGAAGGTTGCGGCGGTGGAAAAGTGGTTTCGTGGCTCCCCCTGATGTTTCCAGGGTATAGGAGTATATATAGGCGAAAGAAGTATGTCGGTGGAGCTATGAGGGGCCCATGAGGGTGGGATGCGCGCCTACCCCCCTGGGCGCGCCCTCCTGCCTCGTGGCCGCCTCGTTGCGTCTCTGACTTCCACTCCAAGTCTCATGGATTGTGTTTGTTCCAAGAAAGATCCTCGCGAAGGTTTCGTTCCATTTGGATTCCGTTTGGTATTCCTTTTCTACGAAACACTGAAATAGGCAAAAAAAACAACAATTTGCACTGGGCCTTCGGTTAATAGGTTAGTCCCAAAAATAATAGAAAAGAGTATATTAAAGCCCATTAAACATCCAAAACAAATAATATAATAGCATGGAACAATCAAAAATTATAGATACATTGGAGACGTACCAGAAAGCAAATAAAAGAAAGGAAATAAATCAATAAGATCATATACTAATCCTATGGTAGGTGATAATACCACATAAGGAAAAGTATAAGTAAGAAAATTTCATTAGAGATTGACAAACATAGCATTAGTCAGTGATGCAACTCATGAAAGAATTAATAAGGGAAGGGAAGATTCACATATTGTCGGGGAAGCTGATCGTGACCCACGAACACCTATGGGACCTGGCGGACCGAGTCCCTTGTGGTTCGGAGGGGGGCGGAGATTGCACGAAGAGCAGATCGAGGCGATGCACACGAGCAGTTTACCCAGCTTCGGAGCTCTCCGGAGAGATAATACTCCTACTGCTGCTTGGTTGATTGTATTGTGTTCTTGCTAGGGAGCAATGGGAGCTACAAAACCTAGCCTGAGGGAGTGTAGTCTCGAATGAGTCGAATGAACCGAACCCTTTCTACGTTGCGCATGGGCCTCCTTTTATAGGCTCAAGGGGTCACCACAGGTGGCAACGTGGATGGGGGTACAAATGGAAAAACAGTAGTTGGTACACCGACTTGTACAAAGGTACAAGGCATATATCTAACTCGACGGCAAGGGACAAGATCAATAATGCCCGCCCACCGCCTAAACAAAGGCAACAGGACCGTCAAGTGCACCACCGTTCGCCACGATGGTAAGCTTGTCAGCGCCGCTTATCGCTACTCCCCGCTGGCTGCACAACCTCTTGACACGCCCGCCTGGAATGCCCCCATGGCGACACGTTGGTGGATGAGCTGGAGCGGAGATGAAGAGAGGTTTGCCTGCAGCGGCAAGCACCTTGCCGCGGTTGAATCCTTGTCGCGCTTGGTAGCTTGTCGCTCACCAAGTCTTCCCGGCAAGCTCCTCTTGCCGGGGCCTTGTTTCCTTCGTGCCTTGAGTGGCCTTCCCGGCAAGCTCCTCTTGCCGGGGCCTTGAACACTTTGTTCTTGAATGGCTCCCAAGGAGCCGCGGAGGACCTTGGCAGTCACTAGGCAAGCCTTGCCGCGGGGTGCTGCGACTGCCGCCTGAGGGAGTGTAGTCTCGAATGAGTCGAATGAACCGAACCCTTTCTACGTTGCGCATGAGCCTCCTTTTATAGGCTCAAGGGGTCACCACAGGTGGCAACGTAGATGGGGGTACAAATGGAAAAACATTAGTTGGTACACCGACTTGTACAGTGTACAGTGCATATACGTAACTCTGACGGCAAGGGACAAGATCAATAAATGCCCGTCCATGTCGCCTAAACAGTGCAACAGGGACCGTCAAGTGCACCACCGTTCGCCACGATGGTAAGCTTGTCAGCGCCACCTATCGCTACTCCCCGCTGGCTGCACAGCCTCTTGACACGCCCGCCTGGAATGCCCCCATGGCGACACGTTGGTGGATGAGCTGGAGCGGAGATGAAGAGAGGTTTGCCTGCAGCGGCAAGCACCTTGCCGCGGTTGAATCCTTGTCGCGCTTGGTAGCTTGTCGCTCACCAAGCCTTCCCGGCAAGCTCCTCTTGCCGGGGCCTTGTTTCCTTCGTGCCTTGAGTGGCCTTCCCGGCAAGCTCCTCTTGCCGGGGCCTTGAACACTTTGTTCTTGAATGGCTCCCAAGGAGCCGCGGAGGACCTTGGCGGTCACTAGGCAAGCCTTACCGCGGGGTGCTACGACTGCCCGTGCACGAGTTCGGGATACTAGGGTACCCCTACTCTAGTACACCGACAGAGCCCCGGCTGGGCCACACTGCAGTGCCGAAGCGCTGTTGGGCCATGCCCAAAATAAGCAGACGGGCACGCCGCCCAGATCGCGCGATTATTTGCCTCGACCCACCACGTCCCCCACTTAACGACACGCCCGGACGTGGCGCCGTGGGAGAGATCATGGGGGCTTTCTTTAATTGGAAAAGCGGAACGTCCGCCCCCTCCCCCTCCTTATAAGAAGGGGAAACAGGGGCAAGACTCCCACCTTGCCATTGCTGTCACATCAAAAACCACCGCCGCTCCCCCCTTCTTCTCAAGTCTGAAGAGAGCGACGCCCCGCCCCCCATCGCCACCAACGCCACCAACGCCGTCGGCCTCCTCCACCACCTCCACCATGGCTCTGAAAGCCGACAAGGGGAAAGGCCTGAAGTCGGCCGAGGCGCAGCGGCTCGCGGCGCTGCGGAAGGAGCGGGCCATCTTCGACCCCCTGCTCGACGCGCAGGAGCTGCGGGAGGGGTACTACCTCTTCTGGTCGACGGAGACGCGGGCGCACCCGCGCACGAGGGTGATCTCCGCCGCCGCATCCGAGAAGGTTTCCGTCGGGTACCCCTTCTTCGCGCTTTTCTTCTACTGCGGGCTCTACCCGCCTTTTTCCGAATTCTTTTGCGACATCATGAACACATACGGCCTCCGCCTCCTTGATTTCACCCCCAACGCCATCCTCACCATGGCAGTTTTCGCACACCTTTGCAAGAACTTTGTCGGAGTCCACCCAAATGTAGCCCTCTTCCGCCACTACTTCATGCCCCACGTTGAGAGAGGAGAGCCACTTGCCGGAGGGATTGCATGGATCTCCAGGATTGGCAAGAAAGAAGCATATCTGGAAGGAGAGCTTCGTAGCAAGTGGGAGGAGTGGAGAGCCGATTGGTGTTGGATCATAGAGGAGAACCCGCAGCCTTTCACAGCCCAGCGCCAGAATCCCATAGTGCGGCAACGATTGGATTAACTTGGCGCCGGAGGATGCGAGGTTGAAGATTGCCGTGACCCGGATCTTGTGCCTCAGGCATGCCGGACTCACTGTAGGTGCTGTTGGCGCGGATTTCCTTCGCCGCCGCATTGCGCCCTTGCAGGAGAGGAGGAGGCCTGCTTGGGAGTTCCAAAACGCGGCAGACATCATGAGGCTGCGCCCGGGCCTCAACTGGAACTTCACTGTCTTGGAGCTGGATGCGATGCTGCTGGAGCTGTTCAAGCCTGACCTAGATCGCCCCGAGTGGTTCATGTTGCCGAGGGGGGTCGTTCCTTTGTGCAACAACTCTTCGCTTGACCGCATCCGCGCGATGATGCCGCCAGCGATTCCCATGGAATCGTTCCAACTTGGCAAGAGCCCGCCGACGACATCGTGCAACAGTTCTTCGACAGCTTGGAAGAAGTGCCGATCCGTGCCGACGAGCAGAAGTGGCTCACCCGCGACACCACCGACGCCGAGCTGCAGCGCATCGCCACCAGGCTGGAGGAGGCGGTGGAAGCTGCTGCCGCCGGTGAGTTTGGGTTCACTGTGGAGGAGGCGGAGGCAGCCGAGGCGGCAAGCCTTGCCGACCGAGAAGAGCTTGCCGGCGCGGAGGAGCAGGCCGAGCCTGAAGCTGAGCCGAACGAGCCTGCCGGGGGCGCCTCCCCTCCACCTTTAGGAAGCTTGCCGCGGGAGGAGCCCGCGGCCCCGCCAAGAAGGCGCCATAAAGACCGGGAAGTGGCGGGCGGCAGACGGGCCAACAGCCGTCTCGCCCGGCGACGCGCTCCATCATGACAAGCTCTGTTGCCGCGGGAGTGCCTCACGCTGCCACAGCAACCGGGAGCGGGGCCTTCTGGGACCACGGCTCCCGCACCCGCCAAGCGTCCGAGGGAGCCGACTCTTCCAGCTCATCGCACCGGAGGTGGAGCAGAATTCGACTTCTCCGCTCTCAGCTCCGAGGAAGAGGAAGAAGAGTAAGATCTTGTCGCTATACTTGTAATTCTTCAATTTGCTGCTTTGTCTTGTATCTGATTTGCTTCATTCTGAACCCTTTCCTTTTTCAGGACGCTGGCTCAGAGGGCGTCGAAGAGAGCCAAGACTCCGGTGGTTGTCATCGAAGACGATCCCCGTGGCGGCGGCAGGGCGCGTCTGAGACTCCCCGCGGACCCGCAACCCTTCTTCAGAGCAGCCCCCAGCACAGCCCCCAGCGTAAGTACTTGGTTTATTTCTTACGGTTAGGTGTGCATGGGTGCTCCTTCTTCACTGATATCTGACTTGTCGATTTGTGTAGGAGCAGAGCAGCCTCATCAGGAGGGCCCGGAAGTCATTCCCGAAGTTCTGTCTGCTTCAACTACACCGCCAAGGGAGAATTCTCCGGCAAGGGAGCGCTCTCCGGCAAGGGAGGCCTCTCCGACAAGGGATGCTTCTCCGACAAGGGGCAGCGCCAACGATCCTCCGGTGGTGGAAACCGCGGCCACAGATCCCATCGCAGGTAACCTCCTTGCTTAAAAATTTCCCTCGGGTTCCTTTTCTTCTGTTCTTCTTTTCGAACATTTGCTTGACTGTTCTTTCTTTCTCTGATCATCAGATCCATCTGCCGGAGAGCCGATGGAGACTGAGGTTGCCGGCGAGGAGGACGCGCGCGGCAACAATGACGACGCCGCCAACATGGAGGAGGAGGCCGGGCGCGATGGGTCCGGCCGGCGAGGAGGCCGCCAAGGCTCTTGGGCGCAAAGGCCGGGAGGGGTCTGTGATCGTCTTGACGAGCTCGAGGCCGCAGGAGCGCCAGCGCCACGCCGACCGCCGATCCTCCGCCACCGATGCAACACCAGTTCAAGAGCCCGGCTGGCGCCTATCTCAAGGCCGGCGACGGTGTCTTCATCAAGCTTCCATGGGCGCCGAGCTCCAGGCGCCGGTCGAGGAGAGACCTTCGACGAGGAGCTGCTCGCCTCCGCTGGACTGTCGCTAGTTGATGCGCCAAGCAGCAGCGATGGCGAAGTTCGAGGAGGAGCAGCTGCTGAAGAAGCTGCTGTCGCTCTACCGCGCCCGACAAGCTAAGCTGGAGTCCAGGGAAGCACTTGTCGCGAGGGCGGGAGCTGACATGGAGAAGCACGCAGAAGAGCTCCGGCGCGCCAACAAAGAAACTCTCCGGACATAGCGAAGCGCTGAGCAACTATCCGAAGAGCGCACGACCTTCATCCTTGAGAAGGCCGAGGTCGAAGAGCAGCAAAGGCTTGCCGGCGAGAAGCTATCTGTGCAAGAAGGCGAGCTGGCGCAGCGGAAGATCAACCTCGACAGCTATGAGGAAGATCTTGCCGTGCGCGAGCAATCAATTGGCGGAGCACTCAAGGAGGCAAAGGACGCTGCCGCGGCTGCCGAGGCCGCCAAGAAGGAGTTAGAGACGAGGGTGACGCAGCTGGAGGCCACCCTCCAGAAGAGCGGCGAGGAGGTCACCGCGCTGAAGCACGAGCGCGAGAAGGACGCCTACACTCTTGGCGAGTTGCAGGGTCGTCTCGCTGAGAAGATCAAAGAGCTCGACGCCGCCAAGGATTCCAAGGCAGATCTTGAGCTGAAGCTGTCCACCCTGACGGAGACGCTGGACGGCGCCAAGGAGCGAGAAGTGGGTTTGCTGGAGAAGATCAAGGCTAATGAGGAGCTGCTGGCGAATGCCACGAACGCCCACAACACCTTCAAAGAGAATGTGATGCACTGGACGGAGGGCCTTGTGGATACTGCCGCCGCCATTGACAAGGAGCTGATGGAGATGGGGATGGTGGATCTCGGGTACTCCACCGATGAGCATCTCCACCCAGCGCCAAGCTCACCTGTTCTTCAAGAGCGTGTTGACGGCTCTCCAGCTGCTCCGGAGGAGATCCCAAAGCAGCTGGCCGATGAGTCGCGCCAAATCTGTGCAGGGCTCTTGAAGGTGCTTGATGAAGGTGGCCTTCCGCAATCCAAAGCGCCGCCTTCGCCAACATCCTCAAGTCCCTCGCCGCCAACTCGCCGACGTTGAAGCGCTCAAGGCCCTTATCGCACCCATTGTGGACAGGGTGAGCGGAGTCAAGAGGGTTGATGGCGACATGAGGACTAGGCCGCCAAAGTTATCTTTCCTTTGTCGCTGCAGACCATGTTCAGGAGAACAATTTATTAGATCTGCGACAAGTTATTTTTGTAATATACTCTATCTTAGGCAACGATTGCAATGTTATTTCCTTCTCTTGATTCCTTCCTTTGTATGTTTGTGCCCTACGCTTTTAGGGAACTTGTCGGCGCGGGCACCTTTGCCGCGAGCGCTGAGTGCGGAACGTCAGCAGCCTGCTGGCGATGCCGCCTCCGACAAGCAACCTTGTCGCAACTGGTTGCAGCTCACTTAAGTTGTTGAGCGGACTCGAAACAAAGTAAGGGCGCAAACCAGCCGCGAGTTGGTTCCTTCGCGCACAGGTTTTCCATACAAAGTACTATCATTCGAGGAAGATAACTTAAAAATTTAGAAACTGATTGCTCAAACTTTGGCAACTTAGCTTTTCGTCGCTTGCTTTCCGGCAAGGCGATACTTCCTCGAGCGACACTTGGTGGCCCACAACATTATCTTCTCCTCCCCGGCTAACTTGTGGGCGAAGGAACCTTCCTTTCTTTTGAGAAGAAAGAAGAGAAAATAAAGTTATGGAGCCTTGTGGCTCATTATTGCTTACCGGGTGTGGATGCTGCACAAAATGTTAGATAACACATGCATAAAAGATTATGAGAGCATGCATTTGACAAGTTGTGCGCAACACATGAGCTTTATCGATGCACGGGTCTGCGCCCGCTTTGTACAAAGGATTACATGCAACATCGGCAAGACTTGTACAAAGGGTGGTTGCGGAACGGGTTCCAAGAACCGCGCCTATGGGTAAAACTTACGAAGATGCTCTATATTCCAGGAGTTGCTCACCGAACGCCATCTTCGGTCTCAAGGAGGACAGCGCCAGCCTAGTGACTCGTTTCACCCGATAAGGCCTTCCCACTTCAAGGCCAACTTGTTGGAATTCTTGGCGGACTGAACGCGCCAAGAACAAGGTTGCCTTCCTCGAAGCTTCGGCACTAACTTTGCGGCTATGGTAGCGGCACAAAGCTTGCTGGTAACGAGCAGCTCGTCTGAGAGCTCAAGACGATCCTCCTCAAGGAGCAGCGCCTCATCTTGTCGCAGCTGCTCTTGCTCGAGCTCATCATAAGCGAGCACTCGAGGTGACCCGTATCACGAGTTCCATGGGGAGAACTGCCTCTGCTCCATAGACTAGAGCGAAGGTGTCCGCCGGTGGCTCGATTTGGCGTCGTCTGATCGACCAAAGAACCACCGCAGCTCCTCAATCCAGTTTCTTCCGCACTTGTGCAGCCCGTCGAAAGTTCTGGTCTTGAGTCCTCGCAGCACTTCAAGAGTTTGCCCTCTTCGCTTGACCGCTGCTCCTTGGATGAGCAATGCGAAGCAAAGCAGACCTTGGCGCCAAGATCTTGGACGATTGCATGAAGGTGCGACTTCGTGAATTGTGTGCCGTTGTCGGTGATGATCCGTTAGGAATCCCAAAGCGGCAAACAATTGACTGAAGAACTTGATCTTGATCGTCTGTCACCATCCTCATCGCTTCCACTTCCGCCACTTTGTGAACTTGTCGATTGCGACGTACAAGTACTCAAAGCCCCGACAACTTCGGGGAAGGGGCCGAGATGTCGAGCCCCGCATCAAAATGGCCGGATAAAGGGATCGTCTGGAGAGCTTGAGCTGGCTGGTGTATCTGCTTGGAATGGAACCGCACGCTTCACACTTGGTTACTTGTGCGGTTGCATCCGGAGGGCTGTCGGCGGAAGAAACCTTGCCGGAAAGCTTTGCCGCAAGCGCTCTTCTTGCGCCAATGTGGTGACCACATATGCCTCCATGTATCTCTCGCCAACAGCTTCATCCATCTTCCCGCAAATGCACTTCAATTTCACACCGTTGAGTCTTCTTCATGCAGTGATGTTGTCAACAAACTGGTACATACTTGACCGTCGGGCTACTCTTTCCGCTTCTTCTTGCTCTTCGGGAAGTTCTCCGTCTGAAGGAAATGGACAATCTGCTGTGCCCATCTTTGGAGCTTGCGGCTCGACAACAAGGACTAAAGGCACATCTGCTGCTGCGGAACATCAGCTTCTCGGCAAGAACTCGTGGCTCACCGAGCTTGATGATCCCGGCAAGCTTGCCGAGCAAAACTTGTCGGGAGCGCCCGCTTCAACGATACAAACCCTAGGGCTTGTCGGAGCAGATCGCTCCTCGCCGATATCTGTGTTGATTTTGGGGACCTTCTTGGCGGCGGCTTGTGGAGCTCTGCGGAAATTAGTCACCGAAACCAACTTCCTCTTCTTGCTCTGTCCAGCTTGATGGTGTTACGCTTGGTTGAGTCAGCTTGAGCACAAAATCCCTGGTTCCATTGTGTAACTTGAGTCGGCGACTTTGACAAGCCATCAGCAATATCATTACGAGCTCTTGGAACATGTTCCATTTGCGTGCCTTCAAAGTGTTCTTCTAGCTTTCTCACTTCATCGACGTAGGCCTCCATCAACGGACTCTGATAATCTTTGTTTACTTGGCGGACGACAAGCTGCGAGTCTCCCCTGACAATAAGCTTCCTGATCCCAAGGTCCACTGCAATCCTGAGACCGGCAAGCAAACCTTCATACTTTGTAGTATTATTTGTTGCTTGCTCCTTGGGAAAGTGCATCTGGACTATGTACTTGAGGTGCTCTCCGGTGGGTGCGATAAGCAACACGCCAAGCACCGGCGCCTTTGCAGCGAGAAGGCACCATCAAAGTACATCAGCCACTCTTTACTTGCTTCCTTGACGGGATGCTCGTCTCTCGAATTTCTTCATCTTGCGTCAAGGCCCACTCGCTATAAATTCTGCCAGGTGCTCTGCTTTGGATGGTTGAAGTGCTTTCAAACTTGAGGCCAAAGCTTGACAGTTCTAGTGCCCACTGACAATCCTGCCTGCTGCTTCGGATTTTGCAATATCCTCTTCAGCGAAAGCGAGTGACAACTGTTATCTCATGTGCTTGGAAGTAATGGCGCAGCTTTCGAGGCCATGAGGAGGCCGAAAAGCAACTTCGCACACCGTAGTACCTTGATCTAGCCCCTGCAGAGGGAGCTGACAAAGTAGACTGGGCGCTGCACCATCCTTTTTTGAATCTTTTCGCAATCCTGCGCAGATCCGTCCTTGTCGGGACCAGAGTTTGACGGAGAAGCCCCCTACTTGTCGCTGGATGCATCTGCCATGGTTGCCGGCTCGTCATCCGCCTCCCTCTCCGCTACTAACGCAGCACTAACCACTTGATTGGTTGCCGCTATGTATACAACTTCTCTTGTGGCATAGGTGCGACAAGTATTGGAGTGGAGGACAGGTACCTCTTCAAGTCCTGCAGCGCAGCCTCCGCTTCAGGAGTCCATTTCATTGGACCTGCCTTTTTCAAAATCTTGAAATATGGCAGGGCGCGCTCAGCAGACCTAGAGATAAACCTCTTGAGAGCAGCCACGCAACCGCAAGTCTTGAACATCCTTGACGCGCTTGGTGCTTCAATCTGCTCAATGGCCTTGATCTTGTCGGGTTGGCCTCAATTCCCGCCGAGACACGAAGAACCCGAGAAGCTTGCGGAAGGAACTCCAAACACGCACTTCTCGGGTTGAGCTTGAGGTTGATCTTGCGCGGATTTGCAAAGGTCTCATCCAAATCTTGAACCAGAGTTGCTTTGTCCTTGCTCTTGACCACTATGTCATCCATGTAGGCTTCTACATTTCGTGCATTTGGGGCTCAAAAGCGTCGTGGACCACTCTTGCAAACGTTGAACCAGCATTCTTCAAACCGAAAGGCATCCGTATGAAACAAAGATGTGCCACATGGTGTAATGAATGCGGTTTTCTTCATCCTCTTCGCCATGAAGATCTGATGATATCTGAATATGCATCAAGAAATGAAAGCAAATCACATCCAGCCGTGGAGTCAACAATCTGTCGATGCGTGGCAAGGAAATGGGTCTTTGGGACAAGCTTTATTAACATCCGTGAAGTCAATACAAAGTCTCCATTTCCCATTTGCCTTGCGCATAACTACCGGATTGGCCAGCCACGTGGGATGGAGCACTCCTCGACAAGGCCTGCTGCTTCCAACTTCTTGATCTCTTCTGCAATGAACTCTTGGCGCCCAACGCTCGCTTCCTCGACTTTTTTGTTTGACGGGCCGTGCATGAGGACAGACGGCTAAGTGGTGCTCAATTACTTTCCTGGGAACACCGGGGATGTCAGATGGTTGCCATGCAAACACATCGACATTCGCCCGCAGGAAAGCAATGAGCTCGCCTTCCTATTTAGGATCGAGAGTGGCACTGATGGTGAAGGTACCACAAGTGCCGTCCTCCTTGGCGGACACCCTCTTGGTCTTTGGCGGAGCTGCCATCATCTTCTTGCACTTGCCGGTGGAGCTCGATGGTGCGTCCTCGACGGTAGCGCAGCACTCCGAAGAGGTGCGCTTGCCGGAGTGGGCATCAGAGCTCTTGCGGACTTAGTGGTCTTCTTCTTCCCCGGAGCTTCAGACAAGTGACTTGCTTTCTGTCGCAGCTGCTGCTTCCGGTAAATCTTGTCGGCGCAGATAAGAGCATCTTTCTTGTCGCCATGAACAGAAATAACACTTATCAGGCCGGGCATCTTGAGCAAATTGTATGCATAATGAGAGGCTGCCATGAACTTGGCGAGTGCTGGACGGCCAAGTATTCCATTGTAGGGCAATGGGAAATCAGCAATGTCAAATGTGACCCTCTCAGCCCTGAAATTCAGTTCGCTGCCAAATGTTACCGGCAACGTGATCTTCCCTTTCGGCTTGCTCCTTCCTGGGTTGATTCCTTGGAAAGTGCCGCCTCTTCGAGCTCATTGTCGAGATTTGAAGCTTCTGGAGCACTGCGGAGGAGATCAGGTTTAAGCCGGCCCCGCCATCAACTAACATCTTGGTGACCTTGAGGTTGCGGATAGTTGGTGAGACCAACATCGGCAAACACCCGACCGTAGTTACGCGATCAGGGTGGTCCTCAATATCAAAGATGATAGGCGTGCTGGACCACTTCAGAGGTCTACGTGACTCTACGGATGATTCTGCTGCATTAACCTCCCTCATCCATTGCTTGAGCTGGCGGTGTGAGGTATGCAGAGAAGCACCACCGTCAACGCAGAGAACCTCCGTGGCTTTCTGAAACTCCTGCTCATCAGCTTCATCGTCTTCCATATCTTCATCATCATCTTCGTCTTCATCCTTGTCGCGGCCGCGGGGAGGTCTGTCTCCTTGCCGCTGCTTGGCCTTGCCGCGGCGTCCTCCCCGGCCGGGTCTCTTCTTGCTAGCTGCCCCTGCACCTTCCTGGGCCTTCTCCTTGTCTCGCCGCTCGTACTCAGCCTTCTGTAGCTCAACAAGCTGCTCGACTTTCTTGCAGCTCTGGAGGTCATGGCCCTTGGTGCGGTGAATCTTACAAGATCTTGTTTGTTGGAGCTTTCATGCTTGTCGGCGGCCGCCACAGCTTGGCGGTCGGTGTCAGTGGCAACCTCCTTGCCGGAGCCACTAACCTTGGCCTTCTTGGCGCCACCTCCGTTGCCGGACTGCTCGACAACTAGTACCTCTTTGCTCTTCTTCCTTCGATTGTTCCACCGCCGGCTCTTCTTCGCTGGGGCGGTTTCCTCACTGTCAGATCCTGCTTCCACATTCTCTCCTGGGAGTCTTCTCCCTTCTTCAGCACGTGCACACTTGTCGGCCAAGGCATACAGCTCACTGACGTCCTTGACTTTACACATCGCCTTCTCCTCCCTCATCCTGCGGTTCCGCACGTTCTGATGAAACGCGCTGATCACCATGGCAGGGTGGACATCTGGGATGTTGTAGTGCACACGGCTGAATCTCTGGATGAACTTGCGCAAGGACTCTCCTTCCTTCTGGGCGAGCAGGTGAAGGTCACTCTCTTGGCCATGAGGTATGTGGCCGCTTGTGAAGGCGCCGACAAACTGATGGCACAAATCTGCCCAAGAGGATATGGAACTGTCCGGCAAGTGCATGAGCCAAGATCTGACATTTGGCTTGAGTACCAGCGGGAAGTAGTTGGCGAGGATCTTGTCGTCTCGTCCCCCTGCAGCTTGCACCGCAATGGTGTAGATGCTGAGGAACTCCGATGGATGCGTCCTGCCATCATACTTCTCTGGCACATCTGGCTTGAAGTTTTTCTTGTCGGACCCTTTGGACTTGCCGCAGCTCACGAGTGAACGCAGGGCAACCTACACAGATGGCAAGTCACCGTTCCCCGGCGCTTGCATGTCGACAGCGGGCCCAGCGCGCTGGTCGGATTGACGCCGCTGCCTTTTCGGCGCCGATGCGAAGTTCGGCGTCTTCTTGTTGCCGTTCTTGAAGAACTTGGCGCTGATCACGGCGAGCTCGTGGATCCGGCGACGCGTGGAGTCGCCACGAGGTGGATCCGAGGAGCTGGTGATCTTGGCCTTCGGATGGAGAGTGCATGGTGGTTGCACGCCCATAGGTTTCGTCGCCACCGGCTCGTGCCTTGTCGTCCCCGCCGCAAAGGACGCAGATTGGTTGCCATGAGTGTCGCCGTTGGCAAAGCCGATGAGACTTTGAATGGTGGCCCTCCATTCGTCGACCTTGTCAGCCGTTGGAGGGTAATCCAGGAGCAGATGAGCCCGCGCCAAAGCTTCCGCTTGAGTGGTGGGTGGCAATGGCAAACGGTGCGAGGAGCGGGATGTGCTCGGACTTCTAAATATGTTAGAAGGAGCAGCATCCCGACCAGGCGACCGTGCCCCACTCGCACCAGCCTGTTGGCGTGCGAGCTGTTCTTGAGCGTCTCTGGATCCACCAGCTCGATCTTGTCCCAACGAACGTATGGCGCTGCGAGCACCATGACGTTGTCGGTCTCGCGCCTCCTGAGATGGACGCGGTACGTATCCGGACGCCGAGATCTGCGCCGCCTTGTCCTTGGACTTGGCAGCGTCGTGGGCTCCCTTGACGACGCCGGTTCCTCCGCCAGCGTCTTCCCCACCACTCGTCAGCTCCGGTGGTTGTGGGTTTTACGCGGACGGCTCTGCTGCCGCCGAAGCCTTCTTCTTCGGTGGCATGTTGATGAAGGTGATGAAGAAGTTGCTCGTGTGACCGCTGGATCAGGTTCACACAGCCTCGACGCCCCCTACCTGGCGCGCCAAAGATGTCGGGGAAGCTGATCGTGACCCACGAACACCTATGGGACCTGGCGGACCGAGTCCCTTGTGGTTCGGAGGGGGGCGGAGATTGCACGAAGAGCAGATCGAGGCGATGCACACGAGCAGTTTACCCAGCCGAGCTCTCCGGAGAGATAATACTCCTCTGCTGCTTGGTTGATTGTATTGTGTTCTTGCTAGGGAGCAATGGGAGCTACAAAACCTAGCCCGAGGGAGTGTAGTCTCGAATGAGTCGAATGAACCGAACCCTTTCTACGCTATGCATGGGCCTCCTTTTATAGGCTCAAGGGTCACCACAGTGGCAACGTAGATGGGGGTACAAATGGAAAAACAATGAGTTGGTACACCGACTTGTACAAAGGTACAAAGCATATACCTAACTCGACGGCAAGGACAAGATCAATAAATGCCCGCCCTCGCCGCCTAAACAAAGGCAACAGGACCGTCAAGTGCACCACCGTTCGCCACGATGGTAAGCTTGTCGCGCCGCTTATCGCTACTCCCCCGGGCTGCACAGCCTCTTGGCACGCCTACCGAATGCCCCCATGGCGACATCGCTGGTGGATGAGCTGGAGCGGAGATGAAGAGAGGTTTGCTGCAGCGGCAAGCACCTTGCCGCGGTTGAATCCTTGTCGCGCTTGGTAGCTTGTCGCTCACCAAGCCTTCCCGGCAAGCTCCTCTTGCCGGGGCCTTGTTTCCTTCATGCCTTGAGTGGCCTTCCTGGCAAGCTCCTCTTGCCGGGGCCTTGAACACTTTGTTCTTGAATGGCTCCCAAGGAGCCGCGGAGGACCTTGGCGGTCACTAGGCAAGCCTTGCCGCGGGGTGCTGCGACTGCCCGTGCACGAGTTCGGGATACTAGGGTACCCCTACTCTAGTACACCGACACATATAAATATACTATCCTAGAAATCTTTTGTGATTGTGAGCCCTCATCAAAATATTATATGCCAAAATTGTTGACATTGGACAAGGTAAGACAACTAAATGGTTTATGTTTGTTCATATTCACATAGAAGTCATATTGTCATAGATCCTTTAACATGTGGTTGATGAACCACAAGTATCAGGGATCTATCGTAGTCCTTTCGATAAGTAAGAGTGTCGAACCCAACGAGGAGCAGAAGGAAATGACAAGCGGTTTTCAGTAAGGTATTCTCTGCAAGCACTGAAATTGTTGGTAATAGATAGTTTTGTGATAAGGTAATTTGTACCGGGTAACAAGTAACAAGTGTAAATAAAGTGCAGCAAGATGGCCCAATCCCTTTTGTAGCAAAGGACAAGCCTGGACAAACTCTTATATAGAGAAAAGCGCTCCCGAGGACACATGGGAATTATCGTCAAGCTAGTTTTCATCACGCTCATATGATTCATGTTCGTTACTTTGATAATTTGGTATGTGGGTGGACCGGGGCTTGGGTGCTATCCTTTCTTGGACAATGCTACCTCTTGAGCACTGTGTTGGTTTTCCCTTGAAGAGAAAAGGGTGATGCAGTAAAGTAGCGTAAGTATTTCCCTCAGTTTTTGAGAACCAAGGTATCAATCCAGTAGGAGACCACGCACAAGTCCCTCGCACCTACACAAAAAAATAAGAACCTCGCAACCAACGCAATAAAGGGGTTGTCAATCCCTTCACGGTCACTTACGATAGTGAGATCTTAATTTGAGCTCTGTATTACTCAATTCTACTTGGCCACTAGACTGTGGGTGATATGGAGATGCAATTCTATGATTGACATCATACTTAGCAAGCATTTTACGAAAAGCACCATGAATGAAATGTGAACCACCATCAATCATTAAATATCTAGGGACTCCAAACCTCGGAAAAATAACTTCTTTAAGCATCTTAATAGAGGTGTTATGATCAGCACTACTAGTTGGAATAGCTTCTACCCACTTAGTAATGTAATCAAGAACAACTAAAATATGTGTATATCCATTAGAGGAAGGAAAGAGTCCCATATAATCAAAGCCCCAAACATGAAATGGTTCAATAACAAGTGAATAATTCATAGGCATTTCTTGACGTCTACTGATATTACAAATTCTTTGACATTCATCACAAGACAAGACAAACTTACGGGCATCCTTGAAGAGAGTAGGCCAATAAAAACCGGATTGCAATACCTTATGTGCAGTTCTATCTCCAGCGTGGTGTCCTCCATAAGCTTTGGAGTGACACTTGCGTAGGATCTGTTTCTGTTCATGCTCAGGTATACAACGTCTAATAACACCATCTACTCCTTCTTTATAAAGGTGTGGGTCATCCCAGAAGTAATGTCTTAAATCATAGAAAAACTTTTTCTTTTGTTGGTATGTGAAACTAGGTGGTATAAATTTAGCAACAATATAATTAGCATAATATGCATACCATGGAGCTGTACGAGAAGCATTTATGACAGCTAATTGTTCATCAGGAAAGCTATCATCAATAGGTAGTGGGTCATCAAGAACATTCTCTAACCTAGAAAAGTTGTCTACAACGGGGTTCTCAGCTCCCTTTCTATCAATAATATGCAAATCAAATTCTTGTAGCAAGAGAACCCATCTAATAAGTCTAGGTTTAGCATCTTTCTTTTCCATAAGGTATTTAATAGCGGCATGATCAGTGTGAATAGTTACTTTAGAATCAACAATATAAGGTCTAAACTTATCACAAGCAAAAACAACTGCTAAAAATTCTTTTACAGTAGTAGCATAATTTCTCTGGGCATTATCTAGAGTTTTACTAGCATACTGAATGACATTTAATTTCTTATCAACTCTTTGTCCTAGAACAACACCTACAGCATAATCACTAGCATCACACATAATTTCAAAGGGTTAATTGCAATCAGGTGGCTAAACAATGGGTGCAGAAATCAATGCTTTCTTAAGTATTTCAAATGCTTCTACACAATCATCATCAAAGACAAAAGGAATATCTTTTTGTAATAGGTTAGTCAGAGGCCGGGAGATTTTTGAGAAGTCCTTAATGAACCTCCTATAAAAACCGACATGATCAAGGAAGCTTCTTATACCTTTAATGTCCTTAGGACACGGCATCTTTTCAATAGCATCAACTTTAGCTTTGTCAACTTCAATACCTCTTTCAGAGATTTTATGCCCCAAGACAATACCTTAATTAACCATAAAGTGGCACTTCTCCCAATTCAAGACAAGGTTAGTTTCTTCACATCTCTGCAAATCTCGATCAAGGTTGCTCAAGCAATCATCAAAGGAGGATCCATAAACAGAGAAATCATCCATGAAAACCTCACAAATCTTTTCACAAAAGTCAGAGAATATGGCCATCATGCATCTTTGAAAGGTAGCAGGTGCGTTACATAAACCAAAAGGCATACGTCCATAAGCAAAGGTACCGAAAGGGCAAGTAAAAGTGGTCTTTTCTTGATCATCAGCTGACACAGGTATTTGAGAGAAACCAGAGTAACCATCTAGAAAGCAAAAATGTGAATGTTTGGATAATCTTTCTAGCATTTGATCAATGAAAGGCAAAGGGTAATGATATTTTTTAGTAGCTTTATTTAATTTGCGGAAATCAATTACCATCCTATAGCCTGTAATAATTCTTTGCGGAATCAACTAATTTTTATCATTAGGAACGACAGTTATACCTCTCTTCTTAGGGACACAATGGACAGGACTTACCCACTGACTATCAACAACGGGATAAATTATACCTGCCTCAAGGAGCTTTAATATTTCCTTTCTTACCACTTCTTTCATCTGAGGGTTTAGCCGTCGTTGGTGATCAATAACTGGTTTGGCGTCTTTCTCCAGATTTATTTTGTGTTGACATAGAGTGGGACTAATGCCCTTAAGATCATCAAGACTATATCCAATAGTAGCACGGTGCTTCTTCAGAGTTTTCAATAATTTCTCTTCTTCATGCTCTGAAAGGTTAGCACTAATAATAACAGGATATATCTTCTTTTCATCAAGATAAGCATATTTAAGAGTATCAGGTAATGGTTTAAGCTCAAACACGGGATCACCCTTGGGTGCAGGAGGATCCCCTAAGTTTCAACAGCAAGTTGTGTTTGAGAATAGGTCCTGTTTAAAGAATACTTCATCTATTTCCCTTCTTTCATTCATGAACATATCATTTTCTTGGTCTAGCAAATATTGTTCTAAAGGATCACTAGGAGGCACGGTGTAAGGGCATATTTATCCCTAAGTTGTTTTGGTGATAGATGACAATGCTTTTGCGGACTAATCGTGTGCCTTTAGTATTTCAGACATTTCGTCACTAGGCACAAGACGGTTTAGTGCCCATCGAAGACTATTGAAGACGGCGTTTTTCTATGTTTCTTTTCGGTGGACTTGAGTCGTAGGAAAGCCATACTATTAAGAGGGGGTCTGCTTTGGAAAGGTTTGGGTGGAATCATCACGTACACATCTACTCCTATGCACCGCCTTTCCTTTGGCTCTTTGGAGCATCCTCCATTTTATCCTATATGCATTCTATCTTGGTTGCTGAAATTGGGCTTGCGGAAGTACTGCTCCCTGGAGCGGTAGTACCGCAGGCACTTGCGGTAGTACCGGACCTCGGTGCGGTAGTACCGCAGGAGCCCATGGTAGTACCGCTCCTCCGGAGTTGTAGTACCGTGGCCCCCAGGCCAAGTGCTGCTGTGCAACGGTAGTTGGGGCGGATGTAAATTTTTTACATCCGCACCCTCCGCGGTAGTACCGCGCCCTGTGCGCGGTAGTACCACGCGCCCTGGCCAGGCTCAGCCGCCACGCGGTAGTACCGCTCCTCCAGCTGTACTACCGTGTCGGATTTTTGCATCGACTCCAACTCAGCGGAAGTTGCTACGGATGTAATTTTTTATGTCCGTGCCTCCCCGTTCTTTGGACCTTCCCTGCCTTGCGGTAGTACCGCAAGATGATGCGGTAGTACCGCTCGTGCGGTTCTACAGCTCTCCGCTTCTGTGCGGTTGGGCTGGCCAGGTCTATGCCGCTCAGGCGGTAGTACCGCATGGCCCCACGGTAGTACCGCTTGGGCCTACGGTAGTACCGCAGCCCAGGCGCGGTAGTACCATGCTGCGCAGAATGGGTTGGTGGATAATGATTGGATTTATCTCTCCACTATATAAGGGGTGTCTTCTTCCCCGAGTTGACTAACTCTTCCAACCCTAAGCTCCATTGTTGCTCCAAGCTCCATTTTCGCCCGATCTCTCTCCCTAGCCAATCAAACTTGTTGATTTTCTAGGGATTGGTTGACAAGGCCCCGATCTACACTTCCACCAAGAGAAATTTGATTCCCCCCACTAATCCCTTGCGGATCTTGTTACTCTTGGATGTTTGAGCACCCAAGACGGTTGAGGTCACCGCGGAGCCATAGTCCATTGTGGTGAAGCTTCATGGTGTCATTGGGAGCCTCCAATTAAGTTGTGGAGATTGCCCCAACCTTGTTTGTAAAGGTTCGGTCGCCACCTCCAAGGGCACCAATAGTGGAATCACGGCATCTCGCATTATGTGAGGGCGTGAGGATAATACGGTAGCCCTAGTGGCTTCTTGGGGAGCATTGTGCATCCACACCGCTCCAAAGGAGACGTACTTCCCCTCAAAGGGAAGGAACTTCGATAACACATCCTCGTCTTCACCGGCTCCACTCTTGGTTATCTCGTGCCTTTACTTGTGCAATCTTATTTGTGTTATATCCCTTGCTTGCTTGTGTGCTTGTTGTTTTTTCATCACATAGGTTGTTCACCTAGTTGCATATCTAGACAACCTACTTTGATGCAAAGTTTAAATTGGTAAAGAAAAGCTAAAAATTGTTAGTTGCCTATTCACCCCCCCTCTAGTCAAGTATTTTGATCCTTTCAATTGGTATCAGAGCCTCGTCTCTTTATTAAGGACTTTGCCGTCCAAAGAGTATGGTTGACACCGTAGACGGTGCAGAGGAGCACTCCAGTGTGAATCCATTCTCGTCTAGGGCTGATGGGGGAACCGCGGTCTCTCGTGACGAATTCAATGTGGCTTTGGACACATTGAATACCTCCATGACGACCGAGGTTGAAAGCATGTTTAATAAATTCTTAGAAGGGCTTAAACTTTCCACCGCACCGTTGAAAGTGGGTGATCCCGCTAACAAGGTGACGGATGCTAACTCCGGCAAGGGGGAAGCTACTAGCGAGAAAGCTCCTTATTCTAGTGGTAAAAATGGCACCGGCATCTTTGCCCATGTGGAACCTCCACTTGTCTATGGTGGAGCCTTCCTTCCACTCATTTGTATCATGTCGGCCCTGCCCCTAAGATTGAGAAGAATGTGGAATGTGATTCTTGGGTCTATCGCTTTAAGCGTCATTTAAATCATGTGAATACTAATCTTTGGAGAATCATTGAAGAAGGTTTATATTTGCATGACTGAAGCAACTTCACTCCTAAAGAAGCCGTGGATAATCAATTCAATGAGAATGCTCTCTTCATCATCCAAGAAGCAATTCCGCCCGAAGATCTTCCTCATCTCCGGCCCTACTCCATGGCCAAAGATGCTTGGCACCAAGTTGTTTCTCTCTACCGGGGAAGTGCAAGCATTCAACGCTCAAATTATGAAGTGGTGCAAGATGAAGCCGATGAGTTTGCTATGAAATAAGATGAAGAACCTCGTGAGCTTTATCGGAGGGTAACCAAACTCGTGGTTTCACTCCGAGATCATGGAAGCAAGGACACGGATGACAATTGGATCAAGCGCAAATTCCTCAAAGCAATGATGCCTTATCACAAAGCCATGTCCTCCGTCATTCATCAAAGGCCGGACTTTCACACGTTGTCGTCAAGTGAAGTGTTGGTTGAGTTCGTGGCTATGAGCATCTTGGACAAGACCGCCGACAATGTGGTGCTACGGTCTCAAAGAGTAAAGAAGCCCAACCTAGCACTAAAGGCCAAGGTTAATGTGGAGGAGGAGGACGAAGAGGAAGAAGAGGAGAGCAACCGCGAAGATACAAAGTATGCCTATCATGAACACATGGCTCTTGCTTCAAGGCAATTTTGGAGCAAGAAGAACTCAAGGCCCAACTTCAACAAGAACAATTCAAGTGGCACAAAGGTCAAGCAACGTGTGAGGACTTGCTATAATTGTGGCAATGTGAGCCATTTCATTGTGGAGTGCCCTTATGAGAAGAGGGAAGACAATGGTGGCAAGCTCATCCGAAAGGACAAGGCCAAGTCTTTCCCCAACAAGAGCAACTTCACCAAGAAGACTCCTCCCAAGGCATTGGTGGTACAAGAAGAGTACAATGAGGATGATGATGATGATGATGGTGAGTTGATTGCCATGGCCTCCGTTTCCATTGCAACGACTCCACTGGTGTCCCTCTTCGACTTGCCAAATGAGAGCATCACCGCGAAGTGCCTCATGGCGAAAGCCACCAAAAAGGTAACCCCCAACATCAAAACTACCATCATTGATCATCCTTCTTTGACGGATTGCATTGATGAACATGAGGAATCTAATGTGGAGGAGAATGAGTTTGAGTCCTTTATGGGTAAACTCAAAGGTAAATCCAAGAAGCACTTCGTTGCTCTCTTGGAACAACTTGGTGAAGCCAATGACATGATCGAGGCTCACGAAGATACCATCTCTAAGATGGATGGGCATAGTCGAGACTATGCCGATGAGATTTCAGATCTTTCCAATGCTCTTGAGGAAGAGAGTAGGCTTCGTTTGGCTCTTGAGGAGTCACACAACGATGATCATGCTAAGTTAAAGAAAGATCTTGATCATGCTCTTGTTTTTTCTCGTGTGCTCAATTCCGAGAAAGCCAAACTTGGGGTTGATCTTGCTAGACTCAAGGAGGAGTTTGATATACTTGACAAGGCTCACAAGGCCTTGAAAGGTATTCATGCTAGCCTCAAGGAGTCTCATGATCAACTCCAAGTGAAGCTAACCAAGGAGAAAGCCACCTTCCCTCATATGGTGTTAATTGATAATGCAAATGCTACTAACCCTTGTTGTGAGCATGTGCATCTTGTTGAGGAGAATGCTAAGTTGGAGGAACAACTTTAGAAAGGCCTTGTGCCGTGCATTCAAGGTGAGAATAACCTCAACGACCTTTTGAGCAATCAAAAGGAAGTTGTGGCCAAGGAAGGGATTGGGTTCGCACCCATGCCCAAGAACAAGAAGAAGAATGACAAAACCAAACAACCTCCCCCTCCCAAGAAAACCTTTGTGAAGGAGGGAGAGGGTGCTTCCAAGGAGAAGAAGAACAATGTGAAGGGTGGTGGTGTCAAGAAAGGCAATGCCATCCCTTCCAACAAAGCCGGCGACTTTAACCCTTCTTATATATTGTGTCGTGCTGGTGATGGGCATGTTTATGCCAAATTTGTTGGTTCTCCTTATGAGTACATTGAATGGTCTATTTGGGTTCCTAAGACCCTTGTCACTAACATCAAAGGACCCATTACAAAATGGGTACCTAAAACGAAGCATTGATCTCTTGTAGGTGTTTGCTTCCGGTGGGGGATCATGGTTGCTCGATAGTGGAGCTACGAATCATATGACCAGAAGCAAGGACTTGGTGGTGGACGTTCACAAGATTCCATCTATGCCCACCAATGTCGAGTGGGGTGATGCCTCGTCCTCAAAGGTATTGGGACTTGCCAAGGTTGTCATCTCTCATGATCTCACGATCGAGAAGGTCATGCTTGTTGAGTCCCTTGCATACAATTTACTTTCCGTTCGTCAACTTGCAATCATGGGCTTTGCCACTTTCTTTGATATTTATACCGTGGCCCTCTTGTGGAGCAAGACTCTTAAAGTAGCCTTTGTTGGGCATGTCGAGAACGGTCTCTATGTGATCAACTTTTCGGAGCGACCCACTAAGACCGTGACATGCCTAATGGCTAAAGTTGATGTGGGATGGCTTTGGCGTCGCCGTTTAGCCCATGTCAATATGAGATCAAGGTAGTCAGAATCCCGACTCGACTGCTAGAATCCTACGACTTCACGACCCTACGGAAGCATGTCGATCCAAATCCCACTATGAATCTGGATCAGGTAGAATCCATGTTGAGTCACGATCCAAATCATAGAATACTGTACGAAACTGTACAATCCCGACTATGCTCTGGACTATGTCCGGTTCTACTAATTTATCTAAACCTTTTATTTAGTTATAGCAGAATAGTATGCCATCATCCAAACCCCTTTGCATATACCTCATGGACCTTTATTCCCATCCCAAGCCCAAATGCCCAGCCACCGACACCTTTGATCTAGCTCTCAGAAACCCTAGATCAAAATTGAGGATCAAGCTTGTCCACAAATGGAATTGGCGTGAAAAGGAGGATGCTTCAAGATTGATCGGAGAAGGAGAGCAAGACCCTTCAAGGTCAGATAGACAAGTGATTGACTATTCACGCACTCTAAAAAGAACCTAAGTAAATTTCGTGCATTGAAGGTTTAAATGTTCTATATATTTCCCTCTCATATATGTTCCATACATGCGAGCTAGATGGTAGGTTAGCCATAAAAAGAAGTGGAATACAACTAGCATTGATGTGTATGTTCTTTGTTCCATATTTATTGTCAAAACTCTATAGAATCCATATAAATTTCTTGTGTGCATACATAATATCTTATCTAAGTAAATCTAGTAGAATCCTCGATTCCACGACTCGATCTTACGACTCGATTCTGTCTGAGGAAAATCGATCCGACTCCGAATCCCGACTCTGACTACCTTGTATGAGATCTTTGCAAAGTCTTCTCAAGGGGGACCATGTTCGTGGACTAACGAATGTTAGTTTTGCTAAATATCGTGCTTGCAGTGCTTGTATCGAATGAAAGCTTCATGAGAAGGCTCACCCTCCCACGACTATCATTTACTCGAAGAGGCCTTTGGAGCTCCTTCATTTGGATCTCTTTGGGCCTTCATCCTTTGATAGTCTTGGGGGGAGGAAGTATTGCTTGATGATTGTGGATGACTATTCAAGATACACTTGGGTATATTTCTTCAAGAGGAAGAGCGAGACCCAACAAACCGTCATTGACTTTGCAAATTAAGCCCAACGTCAACACAATGCAAAGATCTTGACAATAAGAAGTGACAACGGCACCGAGTTCAAGAACTACACCTTGGATGAGTTTCTTAGTGATGAAGGGATCAAGCATCAATATTCTGCACCTTACACCCCTCAACAAAATGGTGTTGCGAAGAGGAAGAACCGGACGTTGATGGATGCGGCAAGGACCATGATGGCGGAGTTCAAGTCTCCATACATCTTTTGGGCCGAAGCCATCCACACCGCGTGTCATGCATCTAATCGACTCTATCTCCGCAAAGGCTTGAACAAGACTCCATATGAGATACTCACCGGTAACAAGCCCAACATCAAGTATTTTCGGGTGTTCGGGTGCAAGTGTTTCATTCTCAAGAAAGGTGTTCGGTTGTCTAAATTTAAGCCTAGAGCTTATGAGGGCATATTTGTTGGTTATGCTACAAACTCTCATGCTTACCGTGTCCTCGGTAAGTCCACAAGACTTATTGAGGAGACATGTAACGTGGAGTTTGATGAGAATAACGGCTCCCAAGTGGAGCAAAGTGGCACTTGTGATGTAGGTGATGAAATTCCTCCTCAAGCCATAAGAGGAATGGGAGTTGGATTTTATCCTACCCATTGAGGAACCCTTTGTGGCCGAAGGATAAGGACAATGCTCCACTCAAGTGGAGCCATCACCAACCCAAGGCCCACATGCTTCCGAAGAACAAAGTGAAGGCCCTCAACCTCATGAACATGACCAAGGGCAAGATCAACCTCAAGAAGGTGTTGAGTCACCATGTGATGCCCAAGGTCAAGTTCTCTCCTCCGAGCAAGGTCAAGATCAAGAACAAGCTCAAGACGGCGCTCAAGATGATCAAGTGACCACTCCTCAACTTACCTCCGAGGAGGAATTGGAGCATCGTGCCACCAAGATTGCATCCAATCTCTCTACCAAGGGTCATCTTATGAAGAATGTGCTTGGAAGCATTCAAAAGGGGGTAAGCACTCGTAGAAAATTGGCAAACTATTGTGAACATCACGCGTTTGTCTCTTGTGTTGAACCCCAAAAGGTCTATGAGGCGCTCGAAGATCCGGATTGGCTCAATGCCATGCATGAAGAGCTCAACAACTTCGAGTACAACAAGGTGTGGAGACTGGTGCCAAGGCCAACGGGGAATCACAAAGTCATTGGAACCAAGTGGATATTCAAGAACAAGCAAGATGCTCATGGTACCATTGTTCGCAACAAGGCAAGGTTGGTGGCACAAGGCTACTCCCAAATCAAGGGTATCGACTACGGTGAAACCTTTGCTCCCATTGCTCGCCTTGAATCCTTTCGTTTGTTGATTGCTTATGCTTCTCATCACAACTTTAAGTTGCAACAAATGGATGTGAAGAGTACTTTTCTTAATGGTCCTATTAATGAGTTGGTATATGTCAAGCAACCCCCCGGGTTCGAGGATCCCTACTTTCCCGACAATGTGTATCAACTCGATAAGGCACTCTATGGCCTTAAACAAGCCCCATGTGTGTGGTATTACCACCTTACCGAGTTGTTACAAGACCGTGGATTTGAAGTTGGGCTAATCGACCCCACTCTTTTTACTAAGAAGGTCAAAGGGGAGTTTTTTGTGTGCCAACTATATGTTGATGATATTATCTTTGGTTCCCCTAACAAAGCTTTCAATGAGGAAGTTGCCGCACTCATGACCTCAAAGTTCAAGATGTCTTCAATGGGAGAGTTGAAGTTCTTTCTCGGGTTCGAAGTGAAGCAAAGAAGAGAAGGAACCTTCATCAACCAAGCCAAATACACTCAAGACATGCTCAAGAGATTCAAGCTAAGTGATGTCAAGCCGGCCTCCACTCCAATGCCCACCAAGTCCCAACTTGACATTGATCCCAATGGTAAAGCGGTGGATCAAAAGGTATATCGTTCCATGATTGGATCCTTGCTTTACCTTTGTGCATCTAGACCGGATATCATGTTGAGCGTGGGAATTTGTGCACGGATTCAAGCCACACCTAAGGAAAGCCACTGTGGCGGTCAAGTGAATCTTTCGATATTTGGCTCATACCCCAAACTTTGGCTTATGGTACCCAAGAGGAGCAAAATTCAAGCTTGTAGGGTATTCGGACTCCGATTGGGCGGGAGACAAAGTGGATAGGAAGTCCACTTCCGGAGGGTGCCAATTTCTTGGTTGCTCTTTGGTGAGTTGGTCTTCTAAGAAGCAAAGTTGTGTGTCTCTCTCGTCCACCGAAGCGGAGTATGTGGCGGCCGGTAGTTGTTGTGCACAACTCCTATGGATGAGGCAAACTTTAAAGGATTACGGTGTCATTTGTGACAAAGTGCCTCTTTGGTGTGACAATGAAAGTTCCATCAAGATTTCTCTCAAGCCGGTGCAACACTTCAAGACGAAGCATATTGAGATTCGGTATCACTTCATTCGGGATCACATTAGGCGAGGGGAGATCGAGCTCAACTACGTCAACACTCATGATAACCTTGTAGATATTTTCACGAAGCCATTGGATGAAGCACGATTTCGTGAGTTAAGGCATGAGCTAAATATCATTGACTCGAGCAATGTTGCTTGAACCCTTGCACTCCCCACCATACTCAACTTGTGTCTTTTTTAGATGTAGGTATGGACATAGGGGGAGTGTTGTTCTCTCAATGAACTCTCCCTCCCCCATTATGCATAAATTGATCAACTCTTTCGCATTAGCCATTTTTTATGGTACTTGTGCTTCAAAGACGAGTTTTGGTCATGGGACCAAGGATAATTCTTCACGGTGCCATACCAATTGACTCAAACATAGGTGGCTCCGGCCACCGCCCTCTCCTTGGAGAGGTTGTGTCTCGTGGTTGGTCCGTGTTGTCTCTTGCCTTTCCTTCTTCGTGTTGAGCTGTTCTTGTGGTGTCTCGCGTGCTTGAAGTTTCCTTGCGAAGATCATTTCTCTTGTGTTTGAAACATGCATCTTCTTGAGCTCACGGTACTACCGCGGCCTGCCACGGTACTACCGCGTGTGGAGCGCACGGTACTACCGCACCCAGCGTGGCAGTAATTTTTTTACTGCCGCCTGGGGGAGCGGTACTACCGCTTCGGTGCGGCACTTCCGCCCGAGCGGTACTACCGCGATGAGGCACGGTACTACCGCGCTGACGAGTGCACGTGGGGGTTAAGACCCGGGCAGGGGGAGTTCCAACTCCCCCATACCCATTCGTCTGTCTCTCTCCCTGCCGCCTCTCTCTCTCCTACTCAAGAACGGCGCCGGAGACCCTCGCCGGATCTCCGCCTCCGGCCGCTCTCCTCGGATTCCGACCGGTGGGATCGTTCCCCACCACTTCCTATTGCCATGGAACAAGGTTTCTCCCCAAATCCCTCTCTCTCTCTCTCTTGTTCGTTCTTTTGCCTTTAGGTTTTTGGGGAGATGCATGTGTTCTTGAGATTTTAGGCCAAATCTATGCAAGAGTAGGATGTAGGAGAGTAGTGTTGCGTAGAAATTGTACTTGGTATGTTGTCCCGTGGTAGATTTGATCAACCGTAGTACTGCCTCGTTTTCGCGGTTGTTTTCAGATTCAATTGTTCGGATCTGACGCTGTGCGGTACTACCGCATCTCTGATGCGGTACTACCGCTTGTACGGTACTACCACCCCTCCGGTGCGGTACTACCGCACGAGCCGTGGTACTAAAGTCTTACTACCGCTCCAAGCCCCGGTACTACCGTGCCGTCACGCGGTACTACCGCGACTAGGGGTGGTACTAAAATTTTAGTACCACGCAAACTGGCAGTACTACCGTTTTTGTCCAATCTTCTTCTTGACAATTATCACGTATTCTTTTTACATGTTTCCCTTGCTTTGCTGAGGTCTTCGCATTGATTCTTCACGCTTTTCGTGTGTGTTTTGGTTTTCGTGTCTTAGGTGGTGGCTCCGGTGCTCCTGCTCGCCGTTCCAATCCCAGCCGTGACACTAGCTCCAAGCGTCTGCGCAATCAAGACGAAGCTCCAAAGGGCTCCAATGCCCCCCAACGCAGGACCAAGACCACAGCCACCAAGCAGAAGGAGCCCACCATGGGCATGGATGAGATTCCATAGGCAGAGTTTCTCGCTCGAAGGAGGATCAACCCCTATGTGAATTCTCGTGCCAACATCAGAGGAAATGATCTGTTCTGGACCAAGCAACATAACCTCATCTATCTGGATGTGATCAAGGGCAAGCATCACATGAGGGAGGAGAAGCACTGTGCCTACTTTGGTGAGGCTTTGGATCTCGTGGAGCAGTTTGCCATTGAGGATGTGATATCGTTTCACCTGGACTATGATCCCGAGCTTGAGGCTCAGTTCTTTGCTTCAGTTCACTTTCACACTGAGGAGGATCGGAGGATGACCTGGATGACCAATGGTCGTCAGCTGACTGCTACTTGGCAGGAATTCATGGCGTTGCTCAATGTTCCTGATGAGGGGCTCAACACGCTCGTTGGTGTCCGCCCTCATGCCAATCCCGAGTCTGCCAACAAGAACAAGCTTATGCCATACTATGTTGAGAAGGTCCTTCCAAGTGGTAAGAAGGCATGGGTTCTGAACTCTTTCCTTGACATCATGCACCGGATCTTCCGCAACTCTCTCTTCCCACGCATTGGGGACAAGGACAAGGTGCATGCTTATCTTGTGGACATGCTGCTTCTCTGTGAGGAGGCGTGGATCTCTCAGACACAACCCTTGGATGTTTCCCACATCATGTGGTGCGAGCTTCGCTTTGCCGTGTTCAACCGTAAGGTTCCTATCTATGGACCTTACTTGTTTCTGCTGATCTCGAAGACTTGGGAGCTGCTCTTCCCCCAGGATGAGTTTCTGTCCCCAAACTGGATCCGTCATGACCCCATCAGACTTTGCATCAAGCCCCAGTGGGCTAACACTACGACTCGTGCTGAGGCAGCGGCTGCTAAGATGGCTGTGGATGGGGAGGAAAGTGAGGAGGAGAATGCAGATGAGGACCGCCCTACTGGACATGCCTCTTCCTCCACTGAGCCCTCTTGGGATAAGAAGCTAAAGGACAAGATGAAGACTCTGTTCTGCATGTAGGCCAAGGGGCAGTACAGGACTCACGTTACCTCCAAGGAGAGTCGTCGCCGCGACAAGAAGATTATGAGGGTCGTTGGAGAGGAAGTCTCTGGTGGTTCTGAGGAGGTTATCACTCCAGAGGTTGAGTGGATGGCGAAGCAAGGCTTCAAGTGGACTGATTCTGAGGAGGACATCGAGGAGACCGTCCCCGCCGCCGAGTCTGACGGGGAGCGTTGGAGTGATTACTCTGCTTGAGCCACCCCTTGTGTGTAGGTGTCCTCTCTGCCTTTTTGGCGTCTCGATGCCAAAGGGGGAGAGAGTGTAGGATTTGCGAGTCGTTTTATCGTGTTGTTTCGTTTGCGTTTCTCGTTTGAACCTCGTTTGCTTTGTTTTGGTTTGCGCTTGTGAGACTTATCTATCATATGGTGTAAGACATATGCACTCTATCGCGTCCTATTGAGCTTTTGATATCTTGTGCTATGTATTATGCTCTTACTTACTATCTTGCTGAGTGGTAGCCTTATTGTTACAAGTTATGCATTGTCTATAAAATATAGGGGGAGTGTTGATCCTAGTATGTGTGTCGTGCAGTCCAAAGTACCTATCTAGATAGCACACATCTAGGGGGAGCCCGTCTATATTTTAAAGATGTGGGGTTCGCTTACGTCTATGTCTTTCTTTTTGTGCAAATCCCGTATTGTCATCAATCCACCAAAAAGGGGGAGATTGTAAGGGCATATTTATTCCTAAGTTGTTTTGGTGATTGATGACAATGCTTTTGCGGACTAATCATGTGCCTTTAGTATTTCAGACGTTTCGTCACTAGGAATAAGACGGTTTAGTGCCCCTCGAAGACTATTGAAGACGACGTTTTTCTACGTTTCTTTTCGGTGGACTTGAGTCGTAGGAAAGCCGTCCTATTAAGAGGGGGTCCGCTTTGGAAAGGTTTGGGTGGAATCATCATGTACACATCTACTCCTGTGCACCGCCTTTCCTTTGGCTCTTTGGAGCATCCTTCGTTTTATCCTATATGCATTATGTCTTGGTTGCTGAAATTGGGCTTGCGGTAGTACTGCTCCCTGGAGCGGTAGTACCGCAGGCACTTGCGGTAGTACCGGACCTCCGTGCAGTAGTACCGCAGGAGCCCACGGTAGTACCACTCCTCCGGAGCTGTAGTACCGTGGCCCCCAGGCCAAGTGCTCCTGCACAGCGGTAGTAGGGGCAGATGTAATTTTTTACATCCACGCCCTCCGCGGTAGTACCGCGCGCCCTGGCCTGGCTCAGCCGCCACGCGGTAGTACCGCTCCTCCAGCTGTACTACCATGTCGGATTTTTGCATCGACTCCAACTCAGCGGAAGTTGCTACGGATGTAATTTTTTATGTCCGTGCCTCCCTGTTCTCTAGATCTTCCTTGCCTTGCGGTAGTACTGCAAGGTGATGTGGTAGTACCGCTCGTGCAGTTCTACCGCTCTCCGCTTTTGTGCAGTTGGGCTGGCCAGGTCTGTGCCGCTCAGGCGGTAGTACCGCATGGCCCCACGGTAATACCGCTTGGGCCTACGGTAGTACCGCAGCCCAGGCACGGTAGTACCATGCTGCGCAGAATGGGTTGGTGGATAACGGTTGGATTTGTCTCTCCACTATATAAGGGGTGTCTTCTTCCCCGAGTCGACTAACTCTTCCAACCGTAAGCTCCATTGTTGCTCCAAGCTCCATTTTCTCCGGATCTCTCTCCCTAGCCAATCAAACTTGTGGATTTTCTAGGGATTGGTTGAGAAGGCCCCGATCTACACTTCCACCAAGAGAAATTTGATTCCCCCCACTAATCCCTTGCGGATCTTGTTTCTCTTGGGTGTTTGAGCACCCTAGACGGTTGAGGTCACCGCGGAGCCATAGTCCATTGTGGTGAAGCTTCGTGGTGTCGTTGGGAGCCTCCAATTAAGTTGTGGAGATTGCCCCAACTTTGTTTGTAAAGGTTCGGTCGCCGCCTCCAAGGGTACCAATAGTGGAATCACGGCATCTCACATTGTGTGAGGGCGTGAGGAGAATACGGTGGGCCTAGTGGCTTCTTAGGGAGCATTGTGCCTCCACATCGCTCCAACGGAGACGTACTTCCCCTCAAAGGGAAGGAACTTCGATAACACATCCTCGTCTTCACCGGCTCCACTCTAGGTTATCTCGTGCCTTTACTTGTGCAAGCTAATTTGTGTTATATCCCTTGCTTGCTTGTGTGCTTGTTGTTGTTGCATCATATAGGTTGCTCACCTAGTTGCATATCTAGACAACCTACTTTGATGCAAAGTTTAAATTGGTAAAGAAAAGCTAAAAATTGTTAGTTGCCTATTCACCCCCCTCTAGTCAACTATATTGATCCTTTCACACGACAATAGAAGCAAGACCAATAATTTCATCTTTACTAGGCAATTCCTCATGATGGGGTTGTCTACGAAATTTAGTAAAATTAAACTCATGAGACATATCACCCAAACCAATAGTAACAATGTCCTTTTCGCAGTCTATCCTAGCATTAAGAGTGTTCCAGAAGGTTCTACCAAATATAATGGGACAAAAGCTATCTTGTGGGAACCAAGAACAAGAAAATCAGCAGGATATTTAACCTTCCCACACAAGACTTCAACATCTCTAACAATCCCAATCGGTGAAATAGTATCTCTATTGGCAAGCTTAATGGTAACATCGATATCTTCTATCTCAGCAGGTGCAATATCATGCATAATTTCTTCGTATAGAGAATGAGGTATTGCACTAGCACTAGCACCCATATCACACAAGCCATGATAACAATGATCTCCTATTTTAACAGAAATGACAGGCATGCCAACCACAGGTCTATGTTTATCTTTAGCACTAGGTTTAGCAATTCTAGCAGTTTCCTCACAGAAATAAATAACATGCCTGTCGTGGTTTTGTCACGGCAGATGTCCTCATGAAAGGACTTAGTCGTGGAGCCATCGCTACGGGTTAACTTGAAGGGGTTAAAGCAGACGCAAAGACACAAGAGTTTATACTAGTTCGGCCCCTTCGATGAAGGTAAAAGCCTACGTCTAGTTGTGATGGGATTGATGTGGTTTCGATGACTAGGGAGCAAATAAGCTTCGCCTAGGCCTCGAGTTGTTGTTGTCTGTCCTGAACCGCCGCCGGTCGTCCTTTATATACACAGTTGACGCTTGGCGGTCTCTGAGTCCCGAGCCGACCTATACAAAGTGTCCGGCTCGGTCTCTCTCCTTTCTAACTTATATTACAAGTTTACATAATCATGGCGGTTTACCACTACGGGCCCTAATCCGCCTTTGGGTCGTGGGCTTCCAAGCTTTACTAGTTGAACGCCATCTTCAAGACCTTCATGGGCTTCAGCATAGTCTAAGGTGAACTGGGCCCTCCTGGCCGGTTTGTACTTAGTAGCTATATCCTCAACATTGGGCCCCGGATTGATTTGAATTTATTCATGTCAATCTTCAACACTAAAAATATCTTGTAAACGTCCTCTTGTATTTTCGTAAACTGCCATATTGACTTCTCCTGTGAATTTTTGTAAACCGCCGTGACGTCATCTTCAGAGCACCGCAACAGTCCGTCATGACATCATCCCTGCATAAAGGGATTAAAAAGATTCCCTTCTCATTAATGATTATCTCGAAAATCGAGGTGACAGGCGCGCCCACTCGGCCGCTTCGGACGCCTTGATTCTCGCGTCTGCCATCTACTCTTTCCCTTATAAATAAAGCCCGAGGGCTCCTTTTTATCTTTCTCTTCTGCATCTTCTTCTTCCTCGCGACGCCCTCAGCTCTGAAGCTCCGCCGCCGTCCGCGACCTTCGAGAACTGCACCAACCAAGGCCGCTGCATCAACCTGAGTTAGATCAGAGGCTCATCGCCCCCCTCCGCCGTAATCTGCAGCGGTAAGCTTCTTCTGTTCCTCGTCCTTAGATCTGCATTAGGTTTTACAAGCTCATCCGCACAGCTCTCCATTTTCCTCTTCATCCTACCTTCTGCCGCGGTAGTTTTGATCCAAAAACGATATAGATCTCCTGCGGTAGTCTTTCCGCATCTGTTTTTAATACTAGCAGCCCTTCCTTTTCTTCTGGTAGAGTATGCATCCTTCTCTGTTTTACTTGAACGCCTTTTAAAGAACGCAGTAAAAAACTGCTTTATAGATGTGCGGTAGATCCAAATAGATTTGAACATTGTGTGAAACCTGTTTCATCAACACTTAGCGAAATTTTGAATCTGGGCCTTTACGCCTATGGGCGGTTTAATCCTTGATGGCCAATCCGCCATATGTCATTAGCCCTCTCTTAAACCGCCAACTTGACCTTGCATTGTATTTTCACCGTTTAACACTGAATTTTTCACTTACAAACCGTGGACAGTAAACCGCACTGTTTGATTTTCTTTCAGCTCCCCTTCCGGAATGGCGAAACAATTTATCGCTTGCAATTGGGTTCCGTCCGGATCACGGAAACACAACTCAACGGCTACGCCACCACCGGGCGTTTTAGCCTCAAAAATGTTCTCCATCAAGGCGAGTTCCGAATCGGAACGTCCACCAACCTCAAGAAGGAGAAGTGATTGTTTTATGCAACACCTAGACCGGGGATTCAGCCCGCCCGGATCAAAAAATTTCCGGGATGTCCTCGCAAGCTTCCAACTCCATCCACAAGATATTGGTCCGAACTCCGTGTCCAATATATGCAACTTTCAAGTATTCTGCAAAGTCTATCTTCAAGAAGAACCATCCATGGAGTTATTTCGAGATTTCTTTCATTTGAACCGCCGTACAGAATTCTCGGACGGTCCTAACACAGAACTTGGCGGCGTTTCAATCCAGAAAAGGAAGGAAGTGGACTTCCCTCACGTCAAACATCATAGCCATCCTAAAGATTGGAATCAAACCTGGTTCTACTGCCGGAACACTGCTCCTAACGGAGAAAATCCCTTGCCGGGTTATTGCCCTCACCGGCTTAGCAACAGCCACCCATTGCCTTCGCGCTTGACCGCCGCAGAATGGAAGAACTTTGCACCTCAAATTACCAAGCTCCGGGCTCTGATGGCCAACGGTTTAACTGGTATTGACCTTGTCCGCTGCTGGGTTTCTTGGGGCATCTTGCCATTAAGCCGCCGCCCCGGATTGATGCACGAATATACTGGTGACGTCAAAGATCCTCAACGACATCACGAACTATCAATAACTGAGCTTGAAGTTACCGAAACAGTGAAGAAAATGCTCGATGAACCGATCTCCGCATGCAGCCAAACCGGGTTGGCTCCGTTCTGCATCTCCAACCAACCGCCCGCGGTAAGGTTCCTCTCATTACTCTACTGACTTTGATTCCATATTGATTGTATTAATCCCTCTGTATTAATTTTCAGGCTAACGGCTCCTTTTGAAACGAACTAAACCGCCCGGTTCCTCGTGCAAAGACCAAGACCACCAAGAAAACCGGCAAGAGGAAAGCCGCCGAGTCTTCCGAACCGCCGGAAGATGAAGAATCGATGCTGAGGTAGAGCTTGACTCACTTGGTTCTTTTTCATTCATTTTATTGACAGCTACAATTCCTGTGATGACGCCGAGGCCAGCCATGCGAACTGTTGAGGTAATCCTTCTTTCTTCTGATTCTGATCTTGTACCGGTTAAAAGAATTCGCCACGCAGTCCGAAAAGTGAAACAATCTCGCTCCTATGCTCATTTGGATCCAAAATTTTCTTTGAAGACACAGCAAACTGAAGAACGCCAGATGACCCGCATAGCGGTCAACAAATTACGTCGTCCGTTTAGCTGACACACCAACCCGAAAACGTCGTCCGTGAGGTGACTTGTTCTCCGGCGTTATCCTTTGAAAGGTTTCTTCGATGCCCTCTCAATCCGTCGACCAATTACTGGCTTCTTCCAACTCGTCTGGCGGTTCATCAACCACTCAGCTGCCTCCTCTCAAAGTTGCTACTTGGGTAAGTATATTACTCCTTAATTTATTCCTTGTATCATGTCGGTTTATCATATTCTAACCCTTGATGTTGTAGCACCAAGGCTCGACTTAGTAAAAGGCCAAGACCCTCGACCCTCATGGATGTTGATCCGAGAAGACTCCAGAGCATCATGGTGAAAATCCCGAAGTTGCTAAAGACAACTCTGCTGGGAAAAATCAAGATGCCAATGCTAATCCGCCAGAGGTTGAACCGGATGTCCAAGTCGAGACTTCACATCCTCCTGCTCCTCCGAGTCCTGCAGTAGAACAACGGGACTCAGCTGCTGACCCGCCAAGCCCGGGTATGAAAGCACCAAGCCACATGAGAAAATGCTAATCCGCCAGTCCGACCAAAGATGATGATGTCGAGTTACGGGCACGCATATACCGCCCACAGCAATCCGGTTGCTCTATCAAAGCACACCGCCAAGGAAGAATTTATCGCCACGAGCAAAGGGAAGGAGAAAACTGATCCGACACTTATAACAATCTCTCGCCCAAGACCTTCACTGCTTTCTTCGAACCGGCTCTACACAAGCCGTGATTATGAAGCCGGTTTAGTAAATCTTATGAAGGAGCGCTATGAGGTAAATAGTTGTGCCTTTCTCTTGTACCTTCATTGCATAGTAGCCCCCAAGGGCCGGTTTGTCCCTAGAAAGTCAAACCGGGACTTTGCATAGTCCATAGTACTTTGTCTTATATATTTCTGATCAAACACGCATTAGCCCCCAAGTGCCATGATTAACACTTGTATTAATCCATGGGACTTCAATAATCAGTATAAAAAATGATCCGCATTAGCCCCCAAGTGCCAAGTGTATGACTGGTTATGCGCTTGGGACTTCTAATGAAGATATTAACATGCTCCCTTTTTGTTGCAGAGTGAGATACGCCAACAAGTCTCACAAATCAATGATCTTCAAGAAAATCTGAAATCTCAACAAGCAGAAACCTTCAAGGCCAAGGATGAGCTGAAAACCGCCTTGACTACCATGGAGCAGCTCAAGGAGTGGTTTAAGTCTGAGCGGGCCAGCTGGGATACTGAAAAGGTGGGCTTGCTAAAACGGGCGGAAGATGCTGAAGCAGCTCTTAAACCGGCGACGGAAGAGCTCACTGGATTAAAGCGCCAAATCAATGCCATGACCTCTGCAATATTTGGTAAGCAACTGTAACGCCCCGGATTCGATGCGCCAGGTGTCCGCCAGTTATTTGCCGTCCTTGCCATGTCATGTGCTTGCGTGTTGCACTTTTCCATGTCATCATCTGCATTTCATATCATGTCGTCATGTGCATCGCATTTGCATACGTGTTCGTCTCATGCATCCGAGCATTTTCCCCGTTGTCCGTTTTGCAATCCGGCACTCCTATGTTCCCCGGCGTCCCCTTTTTGTCTCTCGTTGTGAGTGGGTGTTAAACTTTCTCGGAATTGCCCGAGGTTTGCCAAGCGGCCTTGGTATACCACCGGTAGACCGCCTGTCAAGTTTCGTGTCATTCGGAGGTCGTTTGATACTCCAACGGTTAACCGGGTAACCATAAAGCCTCTTTTGTGTGCAGCCCAACACCCCTTCAAAGCAGCCCAATAACCCGTCCAAACCCCCTCCATGCTCTCGGTCGTTCGATCACGATTGTGTGGGCGAAAACCGCACCTCATTTGGAGTCTCCTAGCTCCCTCTACCTATTTAAACACCCCCTTCCCCGAAATTTCGGATCAAATCAACCCTAACCTAGCCTTCTTCTTCCTCCGCGTGCCGGACGCGTCCGCCCCGCGCCCGAACATGTCCAACCGCCGCCCTGTCCAATCCGCCGCCGACACCTGTCGCCGCCGACTACCGCCACCAAGCGGCCCGGAGCCATCAGGCTCATTGTGAGCCCACAACGCCGCCCTGCCTGCTCGCCCGCCCGCACCTGGACGCTCTGCCCGGCCGCCGCCGCTGCCGCCTCGCCTCGCCGGCCTCGCCTCGCCTCGTCGGACCCGCCGCCGCCGCCCGGATCGTCGTCGCCGCCCTCGCCGCCTCCGCCCGGCGACCCGCCGCCGGGCGCCTCCGCGCTTCGAAGCGCCGCGCTCGCCCCGCACCCGCCGCCCTCGGCCTCTGTCGCCGCCTCCGCGACAAGGCTGGTGCGCCGCCGCCCTGCGCCGTCCGGCCACCGGTCCGCCCGCCCCTCGCCTCGCCGCGCCTCCGCCTCCCGCGCCGTCCCACGCTGAGATCCGGCGGATCCGCGAGATCCGACCCGGATCCGCCCTTCTCCGGCCATCTCCATCCTTCTCCGGCGACATCTCCGATGTGCCTCGATTTCCGTGCAAGGTTGACCCCCTGAGATTTCCAGTCCCGAAATATTTTGACATTATCATGGCAAGTTCATCGCATCATAACTTGCTGCATACTGCTCCGTTTCGTGCGTGTAATATATCAAAATGTTCGCTGTGAGATGCTCTTAATTTCATTCCATTGCACCATGTTCATTTGAGCTCATCTTGATTCCTAAATCATCGTTGCAAGAGTGCTATATGATGTTAATCTGCGGAAACTGTTATAACTTGATGATTTGTCATTTTTGTTGCATTTGATGTGTGCATCCTATGAGCATGAGCTCTACATGTTTTTTGAAGCATGTCATGCCATCTTTACAGGGGTGCTATACATGTATTTTTGTGATTCCTGTAGTGAGTGCATCAAGCTTGTTAAGTAGGGTACTTGTTGTTGCTGTTTTGCTAGGCTGATTCTGATATATTATGATGCTATGTAAACCTGCTGCTACAAGTCATTCTATGCATAATCTGGAGATGTTCACTAAGGATGTTTTGTTATAAATGTCATGATCTATCCATCCATGCCCCTGGTTGCATTTATAGCCTGCTGTAGCTTGTTGTAATATTGCTCCAAATTTGCTAAATAATGTTGCTGTCAGCCTGTTAACATTAAGTTCAGTTTTGCCATGAGCTTTGCTAGTGATCCATGCACCCTATGAACTTGTTCTTTCCATTTTTAGCTTCATAAACATGTCTTATTACTGTTGGTTTCCTTTCCATGCCATGTATTACTCTGTGGTGAGTGGTTCAAGCTCACTAACATGCCTACTTATCGTTGTTCCTGCCATGTATGAATCTGTATTATAACTTGCCATGTTTACATGGGTGCCATCATATTTTCCGTGCCCTTTTGGCTCATGGTCAGTAAGGGACTTTTGTTCTGTGCATTTATTAGTATCATGCCATGCCTTTGTTTGCCATGATAAGTTCCTGTGACATGTTGTTTGATAGCTCTAAACATTGCAACCTGATGTTATTTTCTGCAAAGTCTGAACTGTTATTATTTGCAATCTTGCCATGTGTGTTTGAGCATGTTCTAGTGATTTATGGAGATAGATCGGTGTTCATGTTTTGTTATGCTTTACCTGTACATCATGCCCATGCCTTTTGTTATTATGTCGAGATGCTGTAGCATGTTGTTTTGGGGCTTGCAAGATGCCTAGTTGCTGTTTTGGACAGATTGTTGCTATAACTTTTGTAGTATCATGCCATGCCTTTTGTTATAGTGTGTGTATGTTGAACCGTTGCTCCGTTTTAAGTGTGCTCTATATGAAACTTGATTGATTTTGCATGTAGTTTCATATTATCATGTTGCATCCTTGTTTTGAAGTGTTTGCTTCAGGTTTGAATGCATTTAGCATCAATGCCATGTTTAACTTGTTTTGCTCATATCTTCTAGGCCGTAGCTCCGAATCTAATGAACTTTATATGTAACTTGACTAGAATTTCATGTAGATCATCTTGGTGCATTTTAACTTGCTGTTTAACAACTTGAACATAAGGTTTATTCATATCAGGACCAATTTCGAAATTTGCATATGAGGACTTACCGGAATTGTTATATGTTGTTCCCGGCCTCATTTAAACTTGCTTTGATGTGTTGCTCTTGTATGCTTCATCTCTTGCCATGAGTAGCTTCATGTAGCTTTGTCATGCATCATGCTTGATTGGGCATCATGTCTCGTTTATGTGTGGTGTGTTTACTTTGTTGTGTGCTTCTTCTCGATAGTTCCCGTTTCGTTGCGATCGTGAGGATTCGTTCGTCTACGCTTGGTTCGTCTTCATGGCTTCATCTTCTTCATGGACTCATTCTTCTTCCTAGCGGGATTTCAGGCAAGATGACCGTCACCTTGGATGTCATTACTATCATTGCTATGCTAGTTTCTTCGTTCTATCGCTTTGCTGCGCTACCTATCTTTTGCTCTTCAAGCCTGCCAATTTGCCATGTCAGCCTCTAACCTTTTGCACCTTTCCCAGCGAACCATTGTTTGGCTATGTTACCGCTTTTGCTCAGCCCCTCTTATAGCGTTGCTAGTTGCAGGTGAAGTTGTAGATTACCCCATGGTGGACAGGATTTTGTTGGGATATCACAATATCTCTTATATTATTAATGCATCTATATACTTGGTAAAGGGTGGAAGGCTCGGCCTTATGCCTGGTGTTTTGTTCCACTCTTGCCACCCTAGTTTCCGTCATATCGGTATTATGTTCCCGGATTTTGCGTCCCTAACGCGGTTGGGTGATTTATGGGACCCCCTTTACAGTTTGCTTTGAATAAAACTCTTCCAGCAAGGCCCAACATTGGTTTTACCATTTGCCTCACCTAGCCCTTTTTCCCTTGGGAGTCGCGCTCTCAAGGGTCATCTTCATTTTAGCCCCCCCGGGCCAATGCTTGTCTAAGTGTTGGTCCAAACTAGAGCCACTTGCAGCGCCACCTCGGAAACCGGAGGTCTGGTTCTAGTTATGCGTCGCTCATCCGGTCGTGGCTCGAGACGAGATCTGCCGGCTACTATCGGGATGTCCGCACGCCGGAGGTCTTGCTGGTCTTGTTTTATTGCTGTCGAAATGTCTTGTAGCCGGATTCGAGACTGATCGGGTCTTCCCGGGAGAAGGAATATCCTTCGTTGATCGCGAGAGCTTATCATGGGCTAAGTTGGGACACCCTGCAGGTATAAACTTTCAAAGCCGTGCCCGCGTTATGTGGCGATGGGAATTTGTTAATATCCGGTTGTAGTAAACTCGAAGTAAACTCTTCTAAAATACACCAACCGTGTGCATAACCGTGAGTGTCTCTTTTCGGGGTTGATCGAGAGGAGAACACGGTTTCTGGGTTATGTCTGACGTAAGTAGGAGTTCAGGATCACTTCTTGATCATTACTAGTTGACGACCGTTCCTTTGTTTCTCTTCTCGCTCTCATTTGCGTTGGTTAGCCACCATACATTGCTTAGCCGCTGCTGCAACCTCACCACTTTACCCCTTCCTTACCCATTAAGCTTTGCTAGTCTTGATACCCATGGTAATGGGATTGCTGAGTCCTCGTGGCTCACAGATTACTACACCACCAGTTGCAGGTACAGGTTTGCGATGATCATGACGCGAGAGCGATGTTTACTTGTTTTGGAGTTCTTCTTCTGCTTCTTCGATCAGGGGATAGGTTCCAGGTCGGCAGCCTGGGCTAGCAGGGTGGATATTGTTTGAGTTTATGTTTATGTTTCATCCGTAGTCGGATGTTGATCTCTTGTATGATGTTGTTGTATTCTTGGGGCGTTTGTGCCTTATGTATGTATCCCCACTATTATGTAATGTTGATGTAATGATATCCACCTTGCAAAAGCGTCTTCAAGATGCGCTTCTATCCTTGGTGGGACCTTCGAGTTCCTTTTGGATAGGGTCGCATCTTGGGCGTGACAGCAACGTTTCACCAAGGTTGTGATGAATATTCCGTTTTGAAATTTCCTCCGGTTTAACCTGAACTTTCTTAAACCGGTATAGGTAGGCGCATTGCTCATCCGGCTCGACATGCGGAAGAAACTCAAGGCCGTGTATCGCTAATTGAACAGCTGTATACCGCACCCAAATGAAGTTATTTGCGCCACTTCTTATGATAATGCAGCTCCGACAGTGATCAAGGACACACTGGACCGGCTATCTATGATACCAGCACAGATAGAAGAATTGAAACGATCCGCTGCCCGGGCTGGGACCTTATTGGCACTAACTCGCGCCAAAGCATGGATAGCGGACCTTGATCCGGCTGACTTTGCCAAAGGCTTCCCCAATGCTCAAGAAAATGGCGAAGTATTTGATAATGATGCTCTCAAACGGGTAACAAGGGAGATGCGTCCTCTGGCGAGTCAACTGGCAGAAGAGGCCAACCTGACAGTTCACCGCTCCTTCTACGACGCGAACAACAGACGGGTTGAAGCTGTTATTCCGGAAGTGCAGAACCTTGTTCCACCAACCCGTAAGCACACTTACGCCCCTGACGTTGATCCGACTGAGCTTATAAGTGAAGAGGCTGTCTTCGAGATTTAACCCGGATTATTTGGACCACCAATAACTTCCGGCATTGGATGGTGAGGAGGAAGAAGTTGAACCGACGCCAGACGACCCATCTACTTCACGTCAACCCGGCAATGAAGCTTAATCCGTCAAGTCGGTTGATACGTCAGAAACTGCCCGTTTTGAAGCAACTCCAAATTTTGGGCCGCTGAATGCCTTGTAATAAAACTAGGTGCCACCTTTGGTGTTTATATGCCTTCGTGCATACGTTTTGCAACTTATGCCTCCTTTTGATTTGCCAATGATAAACTATTACCTGCAGCGAAAATCTTAAACCGCCACGGCGGTTTGTGCCGCCAGCCGGCTTGTGACATTCATATATATATATGCAATGAAATATTGAGGTATATGACCAAAATTTGTGATATAAAATACCTGCCATCGCTGGGCATGAAGTTGGCTTAGCCAATCTTGAAGCGGATGTTGTATAAACCATTACCGTCAAAGGAGAAAACAGCTCCTGTGTTTATAATGCCGGTTTACCATGTAAACCGTGCCGGGTCATGACAAGCCCCCTGTTACTCCATAATGGGATGTTAACAGAAAACATCAAAACGGAAAAATTATCTCCGGATTAAAAATGGACCGAATTCCGTCAATTGACAATTTGAACCGGTTTAAAAATGTTATCGGTTTAGAAAACGCAACAAAAATCAAACAACAGTTATGAAAAAATATGGAAGCAAAGACAATGATAAAACCGTTTGCAAAAAGAGGCTTTACTGAGCCGATCAGATGGTGTTACCATGGTCGGACACGACCAAGCTCCCAATAAGGTGTAGCTATGGTTCAAGTCAGCCAGGTCCCCAACTGAAACTGTGGCATTATGCCGATCAAGTGGCGTGGCAATGGTTCAGTTCACCAAGCCCCAAGTGACTCTATGGCCTTAGGCCGATCAAGAGGCGTGATGGTTCAGACTTGACCATGCCCCTAAGTGATCTGGTGGCTTTCGCCTATCAAAAGGTGTTGCATTGGTTCGGACACCACCAAGCCCCCAAGTGATATCATAAAGCTTTTGAAAAGCAAACTCGGGGGTAAATCGGAGGCCGCTTTAAGACAGAACAACTCCATGTAACCACGCATGATGTAATGTAACAGATACCCGCTTTAGCCGAGGCTCGTTTATTACTTTATTCATAATATATACACCGTCATAATATGTACATGAGTAGAGCCGATGGCTCGGTATAATAAGGCGAAGATGAGCTATGTTCCACGGCTGTTGGTCTCCTCCTCGGCGTCGTGAGTCTTTATGCTCTTGAATATCGATCGATAGTATGACCCGTTGTGCGATTCCTCTGACCACGAAAGGTCCCTCCCAAGGTGGGGATAACTTGTGCATATCGATGCGGTCTTGGATGAGCTGAAGCACCAAATCTCCTTGAAAAGTTCTGGTTCTGACCCGGCGACTATGGTAACGACGAAGATCCTGTTGGTAAATCGCCGAGCGGGCAGCTGCTATGTCACGCTCCTCATCCAACAGGTCCAAAGCGTCTTGCCGTGCCGTCTCGTTGTCCGCTTCAACATAAGCTGCCACACGAGGTGAGTCATGACGGATGTCATTTGGGAGAACCGCCTCGCCCATAGACCATAAAGAACGGTGTGTATCCTGTGGATCTGTTGGGCGTAGTGTTGATACTCCATAACACGGATGGTAGTTCTTCTACCCAACAACCCGTGTCCTCTGCAAAGGGACCATAAGTCGGGCTTGATGCCTCTCAAGATCTCTTGATTAGCCATTTCCGCTTGACCATTGGACTGTGGGTGGGCTATCAAGAAACGCTGCGGATGTGTTCACGTCACAGAACTCTTTCATGGCACCTTTAGACAAATTGGTACCATTATGCGTGATGATACTTGTGGAAAACCAAACCGAAAATCACCTTTTGATGAACTGAACCGCCGTGGCTGCGCCACACTTGCTAACGTGTTCGCCTCTACCCACTTTGTAAACTTGTCAACCGCCACCAGGAGGTGGGTCTTCTTGTCCTTGGACCTTTTGAAAGGTCCAACCATATCCAGCCCCCAGGTTACAAACGGCCAAGTAATTGGAATCATCCTCAATTCTTGGGCCGGTACATGAGCACGTCTGGAAAACTTTTGGCAACCATCACATCGTCTGACTAGATCTTCCGCATCAGCATGAACAGTCAACCAATAGAAACCGTGGCGGAACGCTTTAGCCACCAAGGATTTTGAACCGGCGTGGTGACCACAATCTCCTTCGTGGATCTCACGCAATATTTCACAGCCTTCCTCAGGGGACACACAACGTTGAAACTCCCCTGACACGCTACAATGATGCAATTCGCCATTAACAATGGTCATAGACTTGGATCGCCGGATTATCTGCCGGGCCAACATCTCATCTTCTGGTAACTCGCCCCGGTTCATGTACGCAAGATAAGGAAGCGTCCAATCCGGAGTGACGTGAAGAGCTGCCACCAATTGAGCCTCCGGATCAGGAATAGCCAAATCCGCTTCACCAGGGAGTTTGACCGATGGGTTGTGCAGCACGTCCAGAAAAACATTGGGCGGGACCGGTTTACGTTGAGAGCCCAACCGGCTTAAAGCGTCCGCCGCTTCATTCTTCTGACGGTCCACGTGGTCCACCTGATAGCCCTTGAAATGACCTGCAACAATATCCACCTCACGACGATATGCAGCCATGAGTGGGTCCTTTGAATCCCAAGTGCCAGACACCTGTTGAGCCACTAGGACCGAGTCACCGAAGCACTTAACCCGGCTTAGATTCATCTCCTTAGCCATCTGGAGACCATGGAGCAAGGCTTCATACTCAGCTGCATTGTTAGTACAAGGGAACATTAAGCGGAGAACGTAATAGAACTTGTCACCTCGTGGGGAAGTTAATCGACTCCACCCCGAGCCCTCCAATTGCCTCGGATCCGTCAAAATGGATGGTCCAATATGTGATCCGGCTTTTCTTGAGAGCTTGCAACTCCGTCCAATCATTAATGAAATCCACAAGTGCTCGAGACTTCACCGCCGTCCGAGGCACGTACTTGAACCGTCGCCCAAGCTCTATAGCCCACTTGGCAATCCGCCGCCGCTTCCGGTTCAGTATGATATCGCCTAAGGGAGCGAATCGACCACCGTGATGGGGTGCCCTTGGAAATACTGCTTCAGCTTCCGCTTGCCATGAAAACTCCATATACCAGCTTCATCAATGCGGATACCTTTGCTTAGATTCAATAAGTACCTCGCTGATATAGTAAACCGGACGTTGAACGGATGCTCCTTCCTGCCTCCTTCCGCTCCACCACAATGGCCACGCTGACCGCTCACAGCGTTAGCGACAACATATATAGTAAAGCGGCTCCTTGTCAATGGGAGCGGTGAGCACAAGCGGGTTGGCCAATTGCTGCTTTAAGTCCTCAAATGCCTTATCACCGGGACTCGATTTAACCGATCCGTCTTCTTCAACATCGATATAAAGGAATCGCCTTCTCACCAAGGCGGCTGATAAACCGGCTCAGCGCGGCAATCCGGCCTGCCAAACGCTGGACATCGTTAATACACTTTGGTTTAGCCAGGGAGGTAATAGTCGTAATCTTCTCCGGATTAGCTTCAATTCCCCTGTTGGACACGAGAAAACCCAATAAGTTGCCTGCCGGAACACCAAAGACACATTTGGCCGGGTTGAGCATCATCTTGTAAACCCGCAGGTTGTCAAAGGTTTCCTTCAAATCGTCAATCAGTGTCTCCTTCTCCCTTGACTTGACCACAATATCATCAACATAGGCGTGCACATTACGGCCGATCTGTTTACGCAAGCAATTACGCACACAGCGTTGATAAGTTGCTTGGGCGCTTGAGCCCAAAAGGCATAGATACATAGCGAAGGCTCCAAAGGGTGTGATAAGCGTTGTTTTCTCCTGGTCATTAATCGCCATCTGGGTCCGATGATACCGAATATGCATCCAAAAAGCTCAACGCTCACAACCCGCATGGCATCAATAATCTGGTCAATGCGGGAGGGCAAAGGATCTCTTGGACAAGCCTTGTTAAGATCTGTGTAATCCACACATCGCCAAGTGCCGTTTTTCTTAAGAACCAGCACCGGATTAGCAAGCCACTCTGGATGGAAGACTTCAACGATAAAACCAGCTGCTAAGAGCCTGGCCACCTCCTCTCCAATGGCCTTGCGCCTTTCTTCGTTAAACCGGCGGAGAAACTGCTTCACCGGTTTGTAGAGTGTGCTCAGCGAGTTGCCTCGGTACACCTGGCATGTCAGAAGGCTTCCATGCAAAAATGTCCCGATTCTCACGGATGAACTCGATGAGCGCGCTTTCCTATTTCGGATCCAAGTTGGCATTGATGCTGAACTGCTTGGACGAATCGCCAGACACAAAGTCAACAAGCTTAGTCTCAGCTGCCGATTTGAATTTCAGGTCCGGATCATGTTCTGTAGTCGGCTTCTTCAAAGGGGTCATGTCCGCCGGATCAACGTTGTCCTTGTAATATTTCAACTCCTCCGTAGCGCAAACCGACTCTGCATAGGCCGCATCACCTTCCTCACATTCCAAAGCGATCTTGCGGCTCCCATGAACCGTTATTCTCCCCTTGTGACCCGGCATCTTGAGCTGCAAATACATATAACAAGGCCGTGCCATAAATTTGGCGTAAGCCGGTCGCCCGAACAGGGCATGATATGGACTTTGGATTTTTACCACTTCAAACGTCAATGTTTCCGATCTGGAGTCATAATCATCGCCAAAGGCCACTTCCAGAGCTATTTTACCAACAGGATATGCTGACTTGCGTGTACCACACCATGGAACACTGTATTGGGCGGTTTGAGATGTTTATCCGTTAGCCCCATCTGACGGAAGGTCTCATAGTACGTGATGTTAATGCTGCTCCCTCCATCCATGAGTACCTTGGTGAACTTATAACCTCCCACCGAGGTGCCACCACGAGGGCTAGCTGACCCGGATTGTCGACCGGGAGGATGATCCTCTCTACTCCATATAATGGGCTGCTCCGATCAGCGTAGGTAATGGGGCACGGCGGTTCAACAGCGTTGATCGCCCGCTCAAGCTTCCGTCTCGCTTGTCTAAGCTAGTGGTGAAAACATGGTACGCCTACTATTCAACTGCTTTGGGTTGCTCGATAACCCGATCGTTGTTGCTGCTGGTTGTAACCACCTTGGTTACTCGATTGTTCGATTGTTATGTCCGCCGGATTACCATTAAATCTGAACCGAATTTCCTCCACCGTAACCCGCCCGGGTCTGAACGGCGCCAGAGCCGTGATCATACCGGAAAGCATTAGAACTCTTGAACTCCTGCATAATGTAGCAATCCTTCCAGAGGTGGTTTGCCGGCGTCTCCTTCGTCCCATGCTTCGGACGGGGTTGATTCAATAGATAGTTCAAGCGGTCCGGATTGGGATTAGGCGCTCCACTTCGATTCGGCTGTTTACCCTTGCGCCGCTGGCCCTTGTCCTGCCCATCAATATTATCGCCCATGAGATCTTTAACCATAGCAATATTAGGTTCAACTTTAACTTGCTCAGGAGGTTTGTGTGTCCTAATATTACTTTTGTTGACTACAGTTGAAGCTTTAACATGATCCTTTATTCTAACAGGGAAATGTGGTTTCTCAACATAAGCAGTAGGAACAATGGGATCATTATAAGTGATAGTCTTTCTTCAACTTTAATAGGTGCAACTACTTTTACTTCAATGGGAGGATTATATTTAAACCACTTCTCCTTAGGGAGATCAACATGAGTAGCAAATGATTCACAGAAAGAAGCTACTATCTCAGAGTCAAGTCCATATTTAGTGCTAAATTCACAGAAAACATCGGTATCCATAAAAGATTTAACACAATCAAACTTGGGTGTTATACCTGACTCCTTACCTTCATCGAGATCCCAATCTTCAGAGTTGCGTTTAGTTCTTTCCAATAAATCCCATTTGAATTCAATAGTCTTCATCATAAAAGAGCCAGTACAAGAAGTATCAAGCATGGAGTGATTATTGAGAGAGAGCCGAGCATAAAATTTTTGAATAATCATTTCTCTTGAGAGATCATGATTGGGGCATGAATTAACATTGACTTAAGCCTCCCCCAAGCTTGAGCGATGCTTTCTCCTTCGCGAGGCCAAAAATTATATATATAATTACGATCACGATGAACAAGATGCATAGGATAAAACTTCTGATGAAATTCCAATTTCAATCGTTTGTAGTTCCATGATCCCATATCATCGCATAGCCTATACCATGTCAATGCCTCTCCCTTCAAAGATAAAGGGAAAACCTTCTTCTTGATAACATCATCGGGCATACCTGCAAGCTTAAATAATCCACAAACTTCATCCACATAGATTAAGTGTAAATCGGGATGCAATGTTCCATCTCCTGCAAAAGGATTAGCTAGCAGTTTCTCTATCATACCCGAAGGAACTTCAAAGTAAACATTTTCTGTAGGTTCAGTAGGTTGAGGGGTAGCTAATTGTGGTTCCCGACGAGGTGAAGATACCCCGAACAAACCCCTCAAAGGATTGTTTTCCATAGTAACAAGTGACAGTAAATTTCAGCACACTATATAAATTTTTCCTTACCAAATTCCACCTACCAAAGGCGCTTCACTCCCCGGCAACGGCGCCAGAAAAGATTCTTGATGACCCACAAGTATAGGGGATCTATCATAGTCCTTTTGATAAGTAAGAGTGTCGAACCCAACGAGGAGCAGAAGGAAATGACAAGCGGTTTTCAGTAAGGTATTCTCTGCCAGCACTGAAATTGTGGGTAACAGATAGTTTTGTGATAAGGTAATTTGTAACGGGTAACAAGTAACAAGTGTAAATAAAGTGAAGCAAGATGGCCCAATCCCTTTTGTAGCAAAGGAAAAGCCTGGACAAACTCTTATATAGAGAAAGGCGCTCCCGAGGAAACATGGGAATTATCGTCAAGCTAGTTTTCATCACGCTCATATGATTCGTGTTCGTTACTTTGATAATTTGGTATGTGGGTGGACCGGTGCTTGGGTGCTGTCCTTTCTTGGACAATGCTGCCTCTTGAGCACTGCATTGGTTTTCCCTTGAAGAGGAAAAGGTGATGTAGTAAAGTAGCATAAGTATTTCCCTAAGTTTTTTAGAACCAAGGTATCAATCCAGTAGGAGACCACGCACAAGTCCCTCGCACCTACACAAACAAATAAGAACCTCGCAACCAACACAATAAAGGGGTTGTCAATCCCTTCACGGTCACTTACGAGAGTGAGATCTGATAGATATGATAAGATAATATTTTTGGTATTTTTATGGTAAAGACTAAAATTAAAGGAAGCAAAATAAACGGTAATAGAAATAGCTTGTTGATGGAAGATTAATATGATGGAAGATAGACCCGGGGGCCATAGGTTTAACTAGTGGCTTCTCTCAAGATAGCATAAGTATTACGGTGGGTGAACAAATTACTGTCGAGCAATTGATAGAATTGAGCATAGTTATGAGAATATCTAGGTATGATCATGTATATAGGCATCACGTCCGCGACAAGTAGACCGGAACGATTCTGCATCTACTACTATTACTCCACACATCAACCGCTATCCAGCATGCATCTAGAGTATTAAGTTCATAAGAACAGAGTAATGCTTTAAGTAAGATGACATGATGTAGAGGGATAAACTCATGCAATATGATATAAACCCCATCTTGTTATCCTCGATGGCAACAATACAATCGTGCCTTGCTGCCCTAGCATCACACGGGAAAGGACATCGCAAGATTGAACCCAAAGCTAAGCACTTCTCCCATTGCAAGAAAGATCAATCTAGTAGGCCAAACCAAAATGATAATTCGAAGAGACTTGCAAAGATAACCAATCATACATAAAAGAATTCAGAGGAGATTCAAATATTGTTCATAGATAATCTTGATCATAAACCCACAATTCATCGGTCTCGACAAACACACCGCAAAAAGAAGAGTTACATCAAATAGATCTCCAAGAGAATCGAGGAGAACTTTGTATTGAGATCCAAAGAGAGAGACGAAGCCATCTAGTTAATAACTGTGGACCCGAAGGTCTGAGGTAAACTACTTACACATCATCGGAGAGGCTATGGTGTTGATGTAGAAGCCCTCCGTGATCAATGCCCCCTCCGGCAGGACGCCGGAAAAGGCCCCAAGATGGGATCTCACGGACAGAAGGTTTCGGCGGTGGAATTAGGTTTTCGTGGATGCCTCTGATGGTTTGGGGGTACATAGGTATATATAGGAGGAAGAAGTAGGTCGGTGGAGCCACGAGGAGCCACTCCAAGTCCCCTGGATCACGTTTGTTTCACAAATCACGTTCCCGAAGGTTTCATTCCGTTTGGACTCCGTTTGATATTCTTTTTCTGCGAAACACTGAAATAGGCAAAAAAAACAGCAATTTGGGCTGGGCCTCCGGTTAATAGGTTAGTCCCAAAAAATAATATAAAAGTGTATAACAAAGTCCATTAATCATCCAAAACAGAATATAATATAGCATGGAACAATCAAAATTATAGATACGTTGGAGATGTATCAAGCATCCCCAAGCTTAATTCTTGCTCGTCCTCGAGTAGGTAAATGATAAAAACAGAATTTTTGATGTGGAATGCTACTTGGCATAATTTTCAATGTAACCCTCTTAATTGTTGTAGCGACCAGACCTCAAACAGTCTGATCTCTGTGCATCAGTGTCATCTCTGGATCGGTAATGCTGACACGCATAGTACTTGAGGATTTATAACAGAGTAGCAATCACACACTTATTACATCGAATGTCTCAAAAGAGAACTTATTACAATAAATATGGCTTAAGTCCATCTAAAAACGATAACAACGGAAGGCTTGGAAGATAAAGCGAGTCCATCAACTCCAATGGCATCACTAAGTGAAAGACAACGACCTATGGCTCCTTACTCGTTGTCTGAAAAGTCTGCAACATGATATGTTGCAGCCCGAAACGGGTCAACACATGGAATATGCTGGCAAGGAAACACAAGAGTAATGAATAGAATAAGTGCTATCACTACATGCATATTTGGCTGGTGGAGCCTGTATGGTTAATATGTTTTGCGAAAAGCCAATTTTTTCCTACAACAAAGGAATAAATTTTATTTAACTATCATGGTAGTTGTTAAACATTGAGAAGGTTCCTCCAACTCAATCCCAATTAAACATCATCATTAAATCCCAATCAAATTATATTAAGAGTGATGAGATCCGCATGATAATCCAAGAACTAGATACTCAAGATGTCCTTAACTGGGGACACGGCTAACCATGATTAGTTTGTACACTCTGCAGAGGTTTGCGCACTTCTCCCCACAAGACTCGAATACATCCATGGTCGGAGATTCGAGACACGGTCTTTCTGAAGCATTAACTCCCTACTCTGGATAGACAGTACCACCTACAACCCACTACATCTGCTAGTCTACCTCTTCAAGAGCTTCACGCAACTTACTCAACTATGCCAGAGCCCATAATGGCTTGTGGCTGCACACGGAAGTTTCTAGCCTGAATAATCTTATGATCCCTTTGAGCCTGGGTGGCGGGCCGTAGGATGATCACACGGGTTCTCCGGGATATCCTAGGACAACACTGGATTCTCCAGGTGCCCACAAGCAATCCACCCAGTTGTGTATTAAAGTTGCCACCTTAAGTTGAACCATTAATTAACAACTCACATCTGTCATAGATACACTCAAGCCCAATCCACGTCTATGAGCATAGCATAGCAATATAAGTAACGTAGAAGTAACTCCCATAGGTTTGATGATAAACAGGTGAATAGGTACTACCTCATCTACTTCCCAAACCCACAATTTAATCAGATCCTAACCATGCAATTGTTTGAGGATTGATCTAATGCAATAAAACTGGGTAGTAAAGAGGTATGATCAAAGTGTTACTTGCCTTGCTGATGATCCGCGAAACCTAGAGACTCGTAGTAGCACGCTTCACACTCCGGGTACTCTATCGCAAACAAACAAGCATACAATAAGCACTCAACTAGAAGCATGGTTAAAACTTCAAATAAGACATCTAACCAGAAATTTCAACTTAAGAACTCCGGTTTGCAAAAAGAATCAAATCAAACGAAACAACGAAACTCAAACTGCGAAAGAAACAAGATCCGTTTACTAATCTGAACTAAAGTAAAATTTTACAGTAGCAAAATCATGTTCAAGTTGGTTAAACAGAAAGAGGGCTTCGAGACAAAGATCTAGGCGCTTGAATCACCTGATTCCAATAAATGAGCGAAAAGTTATACTAGAACGAAGTTTAGGGCAGAAATCGTGATCGAAAATAATCGCGGAAAAACCCTGGAAAAAGAAAACTGACGAACAAGCTAACAAACGAACATTCGCTGTCTGCGGTTAACCAGTGAAAACCGTTCGTTAAAATGAACGTACGAATGGGTGTTCGCTAAATAACTAAACCGGAAAGAAAACCCGATCTAACAGAAAAAAAACAAGATCTAGGGTTTCAAAAAACCGATCGGTTTTCTCTCGAAAACTGGCAGCGGCAGCTACCTCGTCGGCGGCGGGGTTGGTGGCGGCGGCGGCGAGCGGCTCTAGCGGCTGGCGGCGGCGAAGCGGCGGCGGCCGGCGGCGGCGAGAGCGGCGGCGGCGGCGGCGCCTGCGAGCGGCGGTGGCGGCTTCAAGGCCGGCAATGGCGGCGCGGCGGTTCAAGCGGGCTAGGGTTTGGGGCTGGGAGTGGCGGCTCGGGTCCTCGGGCTTTAAAGGCCGGCCGGGTCAGTGTCCCAGGCGGACACGGCCCGGAGGTCGGTTCGCGGCTTTTTTAATAATTTCGCGCATTTAAAAACTTCAAATAAGAAATACTAAACGGACTCCAAAAATCCTGAAATAAATTTTCCCCATCCTCTAAAAATCTACGGACAAGGTGAACATTTATTTGGCCTCTAATGCAATTTTTAAAAACACATATTTTTCCTAATTCAAATAAAATAGCGATAAAACTCCGAATAAAAATCTTATTTGATTTAATATTAAATATCCAATATTTCTTTATTTTGGGGAAGTCATTTTATACCCTCTCTTTTATTTTCATAAAAGAAATATTCGAAGAGAAAAATAATTAAAATGAAACGATCCTCTTTTCAAAATTTGAGAAAACTCAAATATGAAATTAACGAAATCCCCAACTCTCTCCGTGGGTCCTTGAGTTGCGTAGAATTTCTAGGATCAAGCCAAGATGCAATAAAATATGATATGCAATGATGATCTAATGCATAACATTCCAAATTGAAAATTTGGGATGTTACAAACCTACCCCCCTTAAGATGAATCTCGCCCTCGAGATTCGAGTTGGCTAGAAAATAGGTGAGGGTGATCCTTCCGTAGGTCTTCCGCTCGTTCCCAGGTGGCTTCATCCTCGGTATGGTGGCTCCACTGAACTTTGCAAAACTTGATAACCTTACTGCGTGTGATTCGGCTGGAAAACTCAAGAATCTTGACTGGTTTCTCCTCTTAGGTCAAATCGGTATTCAACTGAATCGCTTCCAGTGGCACGGTATCTCTCAGAGGAATATCAGCCATCTCGGCATGGCACTTCTTCAACTGAGAAACGTGGAACACATCGTGAACTCCTAATAATCCTCCGTGCAATTCCAACTTGTAAGCAACTTCTCCCATGCGTTCCAAAACACGGTACGGTCCTACAAATCTCGGGGCTAACTTTCCCTTAACTCCAAAACGCTTCACTCCTTGGAGTGGTGATACACGAAGATACACTCTGTCTCCGACTTCGTAAACTGTCTCCTTGCGTTCAGAATCCGCATAGCTCTTCTGCCTGGACTGGGCTACCTTGAGTCTATCGCGAACCAGCTTAACCTTCTCTTCAGACTCTTTAATCAAATCTGGTCCAAACACCTGACGGTCTCCAACTTCATCCCACAACAATGGTGTCCTGCACCTCCTTCCGTACAATGCTTCGAAAGGGGCCATCTTCAAACTGGCTTGATAGCTGTTGTTGTAAGAGAACTCTGCATAAGGAAAATTGTCGTCCCAACTAGATCCATAGTCTAGCGCACAAGCTCTCAACATATCCTCCAGAATCCGATTGACTCTCTTAGTCTGTCCATCTGTTTGCGGATGAAAGGTTGTACTGAACTCTAGCCTGGTTCCCAAAGTCTCATGCAACTGATTCCAAAACTTTGAGGTAAACTGGGTTCCTCTATCTGATACAATGGTCCTCGGAACTCCATGTAAACATATGATCCTGGTCATGTATATCTTTGCCAACTTAGCACTGGTGTAAGTGGTCTTAACTGGGATGAAATGAGCTACCTTCGTCAAATGATCGACTACAACCCATATCGAGTCATAGCCTGAACGAGTCCTGGGCAGTCCCGTGATAAAGTCCATGCCTAGTTTATCCCACTTCCATTCGGGTATCGGCAATGGCTGTAGCAATCCAGCTGGCTTCTGATGTTCTGCCTTCACTCTCTGACATACATCACAAACTGCTACATACTCCGCAATGTCCTTCATTCCGGTCCACCAAAAACTATCCTTCCAATCCAGATACATCTTGGCATTTCCTGGGTGAATCGAATATGGCGAATCATGGGCCTCTTGCAGAATCAACTTCCTGATCTCCGGATCATTTGGCACATAAACGTCGTCTTCAAACCATAGGGTATCATGCTCATCCTCACGAAATCCCTTAGCTTTTCCTTTGCTAATTCTTTCCTTTATCTCAGCAATCTCCTTGTCCGTCTTCTGAGCTTCCCTGATCTTATCCATCAAAGTGGACTGAATCTCCAATGCTGCTACATAACCTCTCGGAACTATTTCCAAACATAGCTCACGAAGATCCTCTGCTAACTCCTTGGGTAACTCTCCGGTCATGAGTGTGTTGACATGGCTCTTGCGGCTCAATGCATCGGCTACTACGTTAGCTTTTCCGAGATGATAGTGCAACTTCACATCATAATCCTTAATGAGCTCCAACCATCTCCTCTGCCTGAGATTCAATTCCCTCTGCGTGAAGATATACTTCAAACTCTTGTGATCCGTGTACACCTCACAATGGTTTCCAATGAGAAAATGTCTCCATGTCTTCAACGCATGCACTACGGCTGCTAACTCCAAATCGTGTGTAGCATAATTCAACTCGTGAGGTTTAAGCTGTCGTGAGGCATATGAAACAACTCTTCCCTCCTGCATAAGCATTGCTCTAAGTCCTCGACGAGAAGCGTCACAATGCACCTGGTAATCCTTGCGTTGATCTGGAAGAATCAACACTGGAGTTGTAACCAACCATTTCTTCAACTCCTGAAACTGGCCTCACATTCCTCAGTCCATTCGAACTTGGTGTCCTTCTTCAACAACTCCGTCATGGGCTTTGCAATCTTCAAGAAATTCTCAATGAACCTCCGGTAGTATCCTACGAGTCTAAGAAAACTCTGGATCTCTCCAACTGACGTGAGTGCTTCCCAATTTGTCACCGTGACAACCTTGGTAGGGTCTACTGCTATTCCTTCTCCAGATATAACATGTCCGAGGAATCCAACTTCCTTCAACCAAAACTCACACTTGCTGAACTTGGCGTATAACTGATGTTCTCTGAGCTTCCCATGTACCAAACGCAAATGCTCCTTATGTTCCTCTTCATTCTTCGAGTAGACCAGAATATCATCAACGAACACCACGACAAACTTATCCAAAAACTCCATAAACACCTTGTTCATCATGTTCATAAAATAGGAAGGTGCGTTAGTTAGTCCAAATGACATAACGGTTATAGTCATATAGCCCGTACCTTGTGGTAAAAGTTGTCTTAGGTATATCCTGCTCTCAAATCTTCAGCTGGTGATACCCTGATCGCAGATCGATTTTGGAAAACACCTTAGCTCCTTGTAGCTGGTCAAACAAATCATTTATCATCGGCAGTGGGTACTTGTTCTTGATCGTCACCTCATTCAATCCTCGATAATCAACAACCATCCTCAGCGATCCATCCTTCTTCTCCACTAGAAGCACTGGTGATCCCCAAGGTGACGAACTTGGGCGAATGTAGCCGTTATCCAGTAACTCCTTAATCTGCTTCTTAATTTCCTCTAAATACTTAGCGGGCATCCTGTACGGTCTCTTAGATATTGGCCCTGTGCCTGGCAAAATCTCGATCAAAAACTCAATGTCTCTATCCTGTGGCATGCCTGGCAACTCTTCTGGAAATACATCCAGGAAATCCTTCACCACTGGTACTTCCTCCTATACAACTCCTGATAAGGAATTCACTTGAGTCCTATTCGGCACATGCCGGGATACATACTTGATCCTTCTTCCTTCTGGGGTGGTAAGCAAAATTGACTTACTGGCGCAGTCAATGTTCCCTCCATACTTCGATAACCAATCCATGCCTAATATCACATCCAGTCCTTGTGACTCCAATACTATTAGGTCTGAGGGAAACAGGTAGTTACCAATCCTTAATGGTAACCGATCACACCATAGGCTAGCCATATACTATGCTCCTGGCGAGGTTACTAACATGGGTGACCTAAGGTCTTGGGTTGGCAGTTTAAACTTATCCACAAATCCCCTTGATATGCATGAATGCGATGCACCAGTATAAAAAAGAACGATTGCAGTAAATGACTTAACCAAAAATTACCTATTACTGCATCGGGTTGCGCTTCAACCTCCTCCACACTAACGTTGTTCACTTGTCCTCTGTTGAAAGGGTTGGGCTTCTTCTCAGAGCTTCCATTGCCATTCCCATTCTTTGCTTCAGAATACTCCGTGGCATAATGTCCATTCTTCCCGCACTTGAAATAAGTAATGTGACTTAGATCCTTCTTGGCGGGCGTTGCTGGGTTGGAACGGTTCTGTTCGTTGCTTCCTCCATTACCATTCCCGTTCTTGGGGCCACTATGGTTGTGCGACATCCCTCCGTTGTGATTGTGACCTCCATGGTTATGCTGAAGGGGTCCTCCCGAGTTCGGGGTAAAATGGGGTTTCTGCTGAGCTCCAGAATTGTACTTCCCTTGTCCATACTTCCTCTTGCGGTTGTCAATCTGCTGCTGCTTCCCTTCAATCATGAGAGCTCTATCTACCAACTCCTGGTAGTTATTGAAATTTGCCACCATCAACTGCATGCTCAGCTCATCATTCAGGCCTTCCAGAAACTTCTCCTGCTTTGCTGCATCCGTAGCAACGTCATCTGGGGCATAACGTGCTAGCTTACTAAAGTCATCCACATACTGGCCAACGGTGCGCTCTCCTTGGCGTAATTTGCGAAACTCGCGCTTCTTCATGGCCATAGCTCCTGTTGATACATGGGCAGTGCGAAAAGCCTGCTGAAACTGGTCCCATGTAACGGTGTCGATGGGGTAAGTGGCTGTGAAATTCTCCCACCATGATGTTGCGGGTCCATCAAGCTGATGTGCGGCAAAACGCACTCTCTCCGTTGTGCATCCTGCAGTGGTCAACTCCCTTTCAATCTTGCGGAGCCAGTCATCTGCAACTATCGGCTCGGTGCTACTAGAGAACACCGGCGGATTCAGCCTTAGAAAGCGGGCTAAGTGATCAACATGTGGTGGTGGTGGTGGGTTGTTGTTGTTGTTGTTGTTCCCCTGATTCTGATTCTGGACTAGTATCTGCATCAATGCATTCTGCTGCTGGATCAACTAAGTGAGCACCGGTGGGAAAGCAAATCCATTGCCGCGTCTCGGAGGCATCTGCTGGGTTTAGAAAGGATGAGAAAACAGAGTAGAATGAGGTCTAGGGGGAAAACACTACCCTTATGCACATGAGACAAACACAATCATATCACTTCAATCAATTCAAACAAGGGCATACAATCGGTCTAACTATCGTTATGAAAGTGCTCGGACTATACTGTATACATGGGGGAATACTACTACTGATATGGTGGTCGACTAGAAAAATTGCTCGGTGGAAGACTCCATAATATCTGCTCCAGCTTCATCAACAAAATCATCATCGCTATCGTCGGGGTCCGAGTCGGTGTCGTCGATGATGATGTAGTTCTCCGGGCAAGTGGAATCGTCGTCTTCTCCTCCTAGCGCGGGATCTCCCATGAATACTCCGATATTCTTTATCAGGTTGTCATTCTTCTCCAATAGTGTTACGATTTCCTCCTCATATCCATCGCGTGTAGACTTGAGTTCTTCCTCCAGCTCCGTGATCCTTGTCATCGCCTTCTTCAAATCTATCATGCCTGCGCACATCTAGTTCTCCTGGCGTCGAATGTGCTGGTTTAACTCCTGGATGAAAGCTGCAATGGACCTATCCTTCCTGGTGATGATCATCTCCCATTGCTCATCTCGGCGCCCACAAATCTGGTAGATAGTATCCTTGAGATCCTTGTGGCAAACTTCTCCAATGCGTCCCATGGTGATGTGGGCTGCCATACTCTTGCCTAGACTCCAGGTTGGTGCATCAAAGGAAAAATCTATGGGCTCAGTGACTGGCGTGAAGGTCCTTCCTGGAACTTGAACTTGAATCATCCAGTGCTCCTCTTCTGGTAAAGTGGCGTTGTAAGTCCCGGTGAAGCTTGGTATTCCGATGTTCAGGTATCTAGTAACTTCCTTCAAGTGTCGTCCAAAAGGTGTGTCTTCATCTGGTTGTGCAAACTTGTTCCTTGCATCTGCCATCCTAAAGAGTAGAAAATGGAGAGGGGTCAGAAATGAGAAGAGAGTAGTGATCTAGGGCTTTAGCTTAGTGGTCGTGTCCTACAGTCAACATGTGCTCTGATACCATCTTGTAGCGACCAGACCTCAAACAGTCTGATCTCTGTGCATCAGTGTCATCCCTGGATCGGTAATGCTGACTTGAGGATTTATAACATAGTAGCAATCACACACTTGTTACATCGAATGTCTCAAAAGAGAACTTATTACAATAAATATGGCTTAAGGCCATCTAAAAACAATAACAGCGGAAGGCTTGGAAGATAAAGCGAGTCCATCAACTCCAACGGCATCACTGAGTGAAAGACAACGACCTATGGCTCCTTACTCGTCGACTGAAAAGTCTGCAACATGATATGTTGCAGCCCAAAACGGGTCAGCACATGGAATATGCTGGCAAGGTAACACAAGAGTAATGAACAGAATAATTGCTATCACTACATGCATATTTGGCTGGTGGAGGCTGTATGGTTAATATGTTTTGCGAAAAGCCAATTTTTTCCTACAACAAAGGAAAAAAATTATTTAACTATCATGGTAGTTGTTAAACATTGAGAAGGTTCCTCCAACTCAATCCCAATTAAACATCATCATTAAACCCAATCGAATTATATTAAGAGTGATGAGATCCACATGATAATCCAAGAACTAGATACTCAAGATGTCCATAACCGGGGACACGGCTAACCATGATTAGTTTGTACACTCTGCAGAGGTGTGCGCACTTTTCCCCACAAGACTCGAATACATCCATGGTCGGAGATTCGAGACACAGCCTTTCTGAAGCATTAACTCTCTACTCTGGATAGACAGTACCACCTACAACCCACTACATCTGCTAGTCTACCTCTTCAAGAGCTTCACGCAACTTACTCAACTATCCCAGAGCCCATAATGGCTTGTGGCTGCACATGGAAGTTTCTAGCATGAATAATCTTATGATCCCGTTGAGCCTGGGTGGCGGGCCATAGGATGATCACACGGGTCCTCCGGGATATCCTAGGACAACACTGGATTCTCCAGGTGCCCACAAGCAATCCATCCAGTTGTGTATTAAAGTTGCCACCTTAAGTTGAACCATTAATTAACAACTCACATCTGTCATAGATACACTCAAACCCAATCCACGTCTATGAGCATAGCATAGCAATATAAGCAACGTAGAAGTAACTCCCATAGGTTAGGTAATAAACAGGTGAATAGGTACTACCTCATCTACTTCCCAAACCCACAATTTAATCAGATCCTAACCATGCAATTGTTTGAGGATTGATCTAATGCAATAAAACTGGGTAGTAAATAGGTATGACCAAAGTGTTACTTGCCTTGCTGATGATCCGTGAAACCTAGAGACTCGTAGTAGCACGCTTCGCACACCGGGTACTCTATCGCAAACAAACAAGTATACAATAAGCACTCAACTAGAAGCATGGGTAAAACTTCAAATAAGAGATCTAATCAGAAAGTTCAACTTAAGAACTCCGGTTTGCAAAAAGAATCAAATCAAACGAAACAACGAAACTCAAACTGCGAAAGAAACAAGATCCGTTTACTAATCTGAACTAAAGTCAAATTTTTACAGTAGCAAATCATGTTCAAGTTGGTTAAAAAGAAAGAGGGCTTCCAGACGAAGATCTAGGCACTTGAATCGCCTGATTCTGATAAACAAGCGAAAAGATATACTAGAACGAAGTTTAGGGCAGAAATCACGATCGAAAATAATCGGGAAAAACCCTGGAAAAAGAAAACTGGCGAACAGGCTAACGAAAGAACGTTCGCTGTCTGCGGTTAACCGGTGAAAACCATTCGTTAAAACGAACATACGAACGGGCGTTCGCTAAATAATTAAACCGGAAAGAAAAACTGATCTAATAGAAAAAACGAGATCTAGGGTTTGAGAAAAATCCGATCGGTTTTGTCGCGAAAACCAGCGGCGGGGTTGGTGGCGGCGGTGCTCCGACGGCGACGGGCGGCGGGCGGCGGCGAGACGGGCAGCGCTGCTGGCGCCGGCGCCAAGCGAGGCGAGGCGAGGTGGCGGCGGCTCGGGCGGGGCTAGGGTTTGGGGCTGGGAGCTGGCGACTCAGGCCCTTGGGCTTTAAAGGCCCGGCCGGGTGAGTGTCCAAGGCGGACACGGCCCCGGAAGGTCGGTTCGCGTTTTTTTTAAATAACTCCGCGTAGAAAAGCGAAGAAAGGAAATACTAAACGGACTCCAAAAATCCTGAAATAAAGTTTCCCCATCCTCTAAAAATCTACCAGACAGGGTGAACATTTATTTGACCTCTAATGCAATTTTAAAAACGCATATTTTTCCTAATTCAAATAAAATAGCAATAAAACTCCGAATAAAAATCTTATTTGATTTTAATATTAAATCTCCAATATTTCTTTATTTTGGGGAAGTCATTTTATCCCCTCTCTTTTATTTTCATAAAAGAAATATTCGAAAAGAAAAATAATTAAAATCAAATGATCCTCTTTTGAAAATTTGAGAAAACTCAAATATGAAAATAACGAAATCCCCAACTCTCTCCGTGGGTCCTTGAGTTGCCCAAAATTTCTATTATCAAGCCAAGATGCAAGAAAATATGATATGCAATGATGATCTAATGCATAACATTCCAAATTGAAAATTTGGGATGTTACAATTGTGGTATGAATATTCAGATCCGAAAGATTCAAGATAAAAGTTTAATATTGACATAAAAGTAATAATACTTCAAGCATACTAACTAAGCAATTATATCTTCTCAAAATAACATGGCCAAAGAAATTTCATCCCTATAAAATCATATAGTTTGGTCATGCTCCATTTTCGTCAAACAAGAATGCTCTCATCATGCACAACCCCGATGACAAGCAAAGCAATTGTTTCATACTTTAGTAATCTCAAACTTTTTCAACCTTCACGCAATACATGAGCGTGAGCCATGGATATAGCACTATGTGTGGAATAAAATATAATGATGGGAGTTATGTGGAGAAGACAAAAAAAGTCTCACATCAACGCGGCTAATCAACGGGCTAGGGAGATGCCCATCGATTGATGTTAATGCAAGGAGTAGGGATTGCCATGCAACAGATGCACTAGAACTATAAATGCATGAAACTCAACAAAAAGAAACTAAGTGGGTGTGCATCCAACTTGCTTGCTCACGAAGACCTAGGGCATTTGAGGAAGCCCATTGTTGGAATATACAAGCCAAGTTCTATAACGAAAAATTCCCACTAGTATATGAAAGTGACAAAACAAGAGACTCTCTATCATGAACATCATGGTGCTACTTTGAAGCACAAGTGTGGAAAAAAGGATAGTAGCATTGCCCCTTTATATTATTTTTTGGGCCTTTCCTTTTTTTATTTGGCCTTTCCCCCCTTTTTTCTTTATTGGGACAGTGCTCTATGAATGATGATCATCACACTTCTATTTATTTACAACTCAATGACTACAACTCGATACTAGAACAAAGTATGACTCTATGTGAATGCCTCCGGCGGTGTACCGGGATGGGCAATGAATCAAGAGTTACATGTATGAAAAATTATGAATGGTGGCTTTGCCACAAATACGATGTCAACTACATGATCATGCAAGGCAATATGACGATGATGAAACGTGTCATGATAAACGGAACGGTGGAAAGTTGCATGGCAATATATCTAAGAATGGCTATGGAAATGCCATAATAGGTAGGTATGGTGGCTGTTTTAAGGAAGATATAAGGAGGTTTATGTGTGATAGAGCGCATCGTATCACGGGGTTTGGATGCACCGGTGAAGTTTGCACCAACTCTCAAGGTGAGAAAGGGCAATGCACGGTATCGAAGAGGCTAGCAATGATGGAAGGATGAGAGTGCGTATAATCCATGGACTCAACATTAGTCATAAAGAACTCACATACTTATTGCAAAAATCTACAAGTCATCAAAAACCAAGCACTACGTGCATGCTCCTAGGGGGATAGATTTGTAGGAAAAGACCACCGCTCGTCTCCGACCGCCACTCATAAGGAGGACAATCAAAGAACACCTCATGTTTCAAATTTGTTACATAACGTTTACCATACGTGCATGCTACAGGACTTGCAAACTTCAACACAAGTATTTCTCAAATTCACATCTACTAAACTAGCACAACTTTAATATCACTACCTCCATATCTCAAAACAATCATCAAGCATCAAACTTTTCTTAGTATTCAACACACGCATAAAAAAGTTTTTACTAATCTTGAATACCTAGCATATTAGGACTAATTTCCCAATTTAAGCAAATTACCATGACGTTTTGTAGGACTCTCAAAATAGTATAAGTGAAGCATGAGAGAACAATAGTTTCTATAAAACAAAACCACCACCGTTCTCTAAAAGATGTAAGTGAAGCACTAGAGCAAAAACTATATAGCTCAAAAGATATAAGTGAAGCACATAGAGTATTCTAATAAATTCTGAATCATGTGTGTCTCTCTCAAAAGGTGTATACAGCAAGGATGATTGTGGTAAACTAAAAAGCAAAGACTCAAATCATACAAGACGCTCCAAGCAAAACACTTATCATGTGGTGAATAAAGATATAGCTCCAAGTAAAGTTACCGATGGACGAAGATGAAAGAGGGGATGCCTTCCGGGGAATCTCCAAGCTTTGGATTTTTGGTGTCCTTAGATTACCTTGGGGTACCATGGGCATCCCCAAGCTTAGGCTCTTGCCACTCCTTGTTCCATAATCCGTCAAATCTTTTACCCAAAACTTGAAAACTTCACAACACAAAACTCAACAGAAAATCTCGTAAGCTCCGTTAGCGAAAGAAAACAAAACACCACTTCAAGGTACTGTAATGAACTCATTCTTTATTTATATTGGTGTTAAATATACTGTATTCTAACTTCTCTATGGTTTATAAACTATTTTACTAGCCATATATTCATAAAAATAAGCAAACAACACACGAAAAACAGAATCTGTCAAAAACAGAACTGTCTGTAGTAATTTGTAACTGACGCAAACTTTTGGAACTCAAAAAAAATCTACCAAAATAGGATGACCTAAACAATTTGTTTATTGATCTGCTGCAATTGGACCTAATATTTTATCACGTTCTGGTGATATTTAATAATTGTTTTCGTGAACAGAAAGTTTCTGGAATTTTCAGCAAGATCAAATAACTATCATCCAAGAAGATCCTATAGGTTTAACTTGGCACAAACACTAATTAAAACATAAAGGCAAATCTAAACAAAGGCTAGATCAAATATTTATTGAATAACAGCAAGGAAAAATATTGGGTTGTCTCCCAACAAGCGCTTTTCTTTAAAGCCTTTTAGCTAGGCATAGATAATTTTAATGATGCTCACATGAAAGACAAGAATTGAAGCGCAAAGAGAGCATCATAAAACACGTGACAAAAACATCTAAGTCTAACATACTTACTATGCATAGGCATATTATAAGTAAACAAATTTGCGAGGCAAGCAAAAACTAGCATGTGCAAGGAAGAAGAAAGTGACGATACCAATCTCAACATGACGAGAGGTAATTTAGTAAGATAAAAGTTTCTACAACCATATTTTCCTCTCTCGTAATAATTACATGTAGGGTCATAAGCAAATTCAACAATATAGCTATCACATAACATATTCTCTTCGTGATCCACATGCATGCAAAGTCGACACTCTTCCGAAATAGTGGGATTAACATTAACTGAAGTCATGACCTCTCCAAACCCAGTTTTATCAAAAATTTCATAAGATTGAATATTCTCCAAATATGTGGGATCTAAAGTTGACACTCTTCCAAATCCACTTTAAATATTATTGCAAACACTACTATCAATCTCATATTCATCATGGGGCTTAAATAAATTTTCAAGATCATAAGAAGAATCACCCCAATCATGATCATTGCAACTAGTAGTAGACATAGAAAACTTAGCATCCCCAAGCTTGGGGTTTTGCATATCATTAACACAATTGACATTAATAGAATTTATAATAACATCATTGCAATCATGCTTATTATTCAAAGATCTATCGTGAATCACTTCATAAAGCACTTCATCACAATTTTCAGATTCACAGATTTCAAGCAAAACCTTATAAAGATAATCTAGTGCACCCAAATCACTAGGAATTGGTTCATCATAATTGGATCTCTTAAAAATATTGGCAAGCAGATGAGGATCCATAGATCTTAAGTTCTCTTTTTATCAATAAATACACAACTATTCCAACCAAACGAGCAAACGAGCCAAGTAAGACATCAAAGTAAATGAAAATGACGAACAGAAGAAGGGCGAATAAAACGGCAATGGTGAAGTGGGGGAGAGGAAAATGAGAGGCAAATGGCAAATAAAGTAATGCGAGGGATAAGAGTTTGTGATGGGTACTTGGTATGTCTTGACTTGTGCGTAGACTCCCCGGCAACAGCGCCAGAAATCCTTCTTGCTACCTCTTGAGCACTGCGTTGGTTTTCTCTTGAAGAGGAAAGGGTGATGCAGTAAAGTAGCGTAAGTATTTCCCTCAGTTTTTGAGAACCAAGGTATCAATCCAGTAGGAGACCACGCACAAGTCCCTCGCACCTACACAAACAAATAAGAACCTTACAACCAACGCAATAAAGGGGTTGTCAATCCCTTCACGATCACTTACGAGAGTGAGATCTGATAGATATGATAAGATAATATTTTTGGTATTTTTATGGTAAAGACTAAAAGTAAAGAAAGCAAAATAAACGGTAATAGAAATAGCTTGTTGATGGAAGATTAATATGATGGAAGATAGACCCGGGGGCCATAGGTTTCACTAGTGGCTTCTCTCAAGATAGCATAAGTATTACGGTGGGTGAACAAATTACTCTCGAGCAATTGATAGAATTGAGCATAGTTATGAGAATATCTAGGTATGATCATGTATATAGGCATCACGTCCGCGACAAGTAGACCGAAACGATTCTACATCTACTACTATTACTCCACACATCGATCGCTATCCAGCATGCATCTAGAGTATTAAGTTCATAAGAACAGAGTAATGCTTTAAGATGACATGATGTAGAGGGATAAACTCATGCAATATGATATAAACCCCATCTTGTTATCCTCGATGGCAACAATACAATACGTGCCTTGCTGCCCCTACTGTCACTTGGAAAGGACACCGCAAGATTGAACCCAAAGCTAAGCACTTCTCCCATTGCAAGAAAGATCAATCTAGTAGGCCAAACCAAAATGCTAATTCGAAGAGACTTGCAAAGATAACCAATCATACATAAAAGAATTCAGAGAAGATTCAAATATTGTTCATAGATAAACTTGATCATAAACGCACAATTCATCGGTCTCAACAAACACACCGCAAAGAAAGATTACATCGAATAGATCTCCACAAGAGAGGGGGAGAACATTGTTTGAGATCCAAAAGGAGAGAAGAAGCCATCTAGCTAAAACTATGGACTCGAAGGTCTGAGGTAAACTACTCACACATCATCGGAGAGGCTACGGTGTTGATGTAGAAGCCCTCCGTGATCGATGCCCCCTCCGGCGGAGCTCCGGAAAAGGCCCCAAGATGGGATCTCACGGGTACAGAATGTTGCGGCGGTGGGATTAGGTTTTTGGCTCCGTATCTGGTAGTTTGGGGGTACGTAGGTATATATAGCAGGAAGAAGTACGTCGGTGGAGCAACATGGGGCCCATGAGGGTGGAGGGCGCGCCGAGGGGGGTAGGCGCTCCCCCTACCTCATGCCCTCCTTGTTGATGTCTTGACGTAGGGTCCAAGTCCTCTGGATCACTTTCGTTCCGAAAATCACGTTCCCGAAGGTTTCATTCCATTTGGACTCCGTTTGATATATTTTTTCTGCGAAACTCTGAAATAGGCAAAAAACAGCAATTCTGGGCTGGGCCTCCAGTTAATAGGTTAGTCCAAAAAATAATGTAAAAGTGTATAATAAAGCCCAATAATGTCCAAAACAGAATATAATATAGCATGGTACAATAAAAAATTATAGATACGTTGGAGACGTATCACAACGCAAGAGGGGGGCGCACCGCGCACGGTGAGCAAACCAAGGCTGCAAGGCGGAGGACGACGGCGAGGCCTCGGAAGGAATGAACAGGAGCCGTGGAAGATGCGTCGGTCCAGTCGCAGGCGGAGGGGAGTACAAGGGTTGATGGTTCGGGTGCGGGTGCGTGTTGGGGCTGACGTCGCCGGAGAATAACAGGACGTGTGGGGGAATAGAGGGAGGGACTGGCCAACGTTGGAGGGTACGTACGGTAGGGCGGCGGAGGCACAACCAGCCATGGGAGGTGGGAGCAGGCGGAGTCGACGGGGTGGTTTGGTTTCGGTGGGTTGAGGAAGAAGAAGACAAGAGATAGAAGATACACGACAGATGTTGGATGTCAATCCAATGGCTGGTATGCAGAATCGTTTGTTGACTGGCTAGTAAGTCAACACCACCTTGGATAGGCTATTTCCTTGCGGGTCCCAAATGTCAGAATCCAAATCTGTCACGGTCATGCAGCCCTTCCTATGAAAATTTACAGCCCATTTGATGTGCTAGTTGGAAATAAGTTTGTGGGTGCTGGTGGAGGCTAATCACTTGGCTTCTGTAATGCACAGTGAGCTCAAGCAGTCGACGAGAGTGATGTTATTTCCCTTGGTTGGGATTTGTTAGTTGTTACAATATTTCACTCTAAATTAAGCGACTGGCAAGCCATTTGCCTTGCTTCAAAGAAAATATGACGGTCACAGCCGAGTTGAAAAGGGCAAGAACATCTAACTCCAGCTTACAAACTGTACAAAAGCACGAGGGTTAATTGTTCATTAGGTTTACAAAAAAACCCAGGTTGAAAAGGGCAACAACATCTAACTCCAGCACTGTTTTTGGCAGTCACGGTCAAATGGATCGGTCAGGTCCATAGAATGAACATCATGGGTCATAAAATTTACTGGATTATGACCACAATATGTTGTAAATAGAAGCCCGACACGTTCAGAAGCTCTTTTGCCCACCTGAAACTCCTTTTTTTGCTCTTCCACATACCCATTCGTCAAAACCATGCTGCTGATAAACTTAAGCCTGGTGGACAATAGTAACCTCGCATTCAGCAGGAAGAATGTGACAAATCTAGTGTTTGCACGGTTGGCTACATATCATTCTAGCGTTATTGTCTTCAATAGAATCTCATGAGAAGTGAGAAAATCCTGATGCTTACGAATCCACCGATTGGTTATAACTTTCTTACCCCGTCCTGTTGCCTAAATAGACATGAAGATTGAAAATAGTTAAGGTCTAAAAAAAGTGTCGAAAGAGCAAAAACTGAACGGTTAATTCTAGTACACTATATGCGGGCTTCCAGTGTGCGTTAAATTATCACCTTTATATACAACTTCTCCAGACATGGAAAGCATTGCAGCAAGCCAATAATCTTGTTCAGATCAAAACTATTCATTTGGATATATATGATCTTGACAGAATCCAGCACCATTGATAGGCCATCCATGGAGAAACTCTTCATTGAGCATAGAACATAATATTAGTACAAAATGTGTACTCCAAGATGACATATAACTTATGCGCAGAAATTTAAAATGCAGCTTATGGTTACAAGTGTAGATGATAATGTAAAGTACCTGAAGAACTGTGGAGCCAAACACCATATTGAAATGAGCACAGAGATCATGTATTACACCCAAGGTCTCCAGTTTAGGCGCAGAGAGGACGGTTATTTGCAACGGTGAATAACTAGAATCAAGGATCAACCTTTGAAGTGAAGGGGCATCTTGGATGATGAGCTGCCTTCCGTCAAAACAAATTCCAATTCTTACAAGGTTAGGAGACTTTATTTGGAGACAACCAATTCTAACTGTGAAGCAAGCACCAAGCACTCCAGGGCAAGGCAACTGGAGTGGATGATGATGTGCAATGAGGCCTCCAATATACAAACCCGCACAAGTGAAAGTTTCTTGAGAAATGGGAGTCGAAGGTTTAATACCAGATTGTCTGGTAGGTCGCACAGCGCAAAGGTGGCGGTGTGGAGAGAGGAGGAAAACCGCGAGATGGACATTGGTGCTGAGGGCACAGGTAGTTTGGTATCTGGTAGGTGATTTCCAGGGGAATAGTAGAACTCAAGCAGCTATAGTTCTGTGAATTCAGGGGATTTCAGCCAGGCGTCCACCATGCAGGGCATGGTATGCTTGCTCAGGTAGCATGACGGGATGCAGAGGCTTTGAACGGAGCCTTGGTGGGAGGAGAAGATGGCTCTGGGGATTTCAAAATCATTGAAGAGAGATAGTTGACGACAGTCGAGATTAAGGGGCACGGCGCGCCATAGAGGGCGCCACCGAATTGAGAGGACTCGGGTGCGGCAGCAATCCTTGGTGGGGAGAAGCGAGATGATCTCCCCAAGGACGGCATCCGGGAGATCGCTGATGCAGTCCACCCAAGATTCTACGGGTTCCTGGGATCCGGTGGGGGCGGGGTCGCCGCTTCTCCCTGCGCTGCCGGGTGCAGGATGTACAACAGGCGTTACCGCTGGCGGGAGCCTCATCTTCTTGGCACTGGGGCCAGCCAACTCCATTTTCCTCAAGGGTGTCGCGTCGCACTCACGGATTTGAGCAGAGTAACGAATGACGAGCCTAGTTGTAGTGCGAGTGAAGAAGAAGGGGAGCTGGGGTTTTTCTATAGTACTAAGGAAGAAGGGGAGCTGGGGTTTTCTGTAGGAGTGAGGTGAGGAATTTGGGGGTACGAGTGGAGCGAGCTGACGTGAGATGGGTGGGAGTGAGGAGGAAGAAGAACACCCAGGTTTTTTTGGGGGCGGTGTGCTGGGTGTGGGTAGCGCCTCTCATTCAGTAAATATATGGACATTTGAATTGATTTTACTATTTACTAGGGTGGATGGGTTGTTTTGTCTTGGGCCCAGAGAAACAATTACTACTAGTACAGTGGAGACACTCTACAGCTACCCAGAAAAACAATTACTACTAGTACAGTGGATACAATACCGCTTCTGGCTCCTCCTAGGTCATCGAAACGTCTCCCTCTACTGAATGATGTTATACTTTTGTTCACCGACATGCAGGCCATGCAGCGCGCGGGCCCAAATGCCATCCACCAAATTAGAAGGCAGTATGCAGGCGGAGAGTCACCCCGGTCATAGCGCGGCAATAACAGGCCATTGATAGAGGCGGGGGTGTCCCGATCTTTCGATGAGATGATAACTATCGATTTGGCGGAGACGACTTTGACGATCCGACTACAAACGTGCACGACGTTGCGCCTTAGCAATCGCTAAACCAACTCCGAGAGGTTATTGACCACGCTGGAGCACGATCAACCTGACCACGAAGGTCTATTCCTGCAAGCAATCGAAGAACAAGCAAGAATATGATAAAGCAATCTGAATATTGCGAATATATATGAAGTATTGATAATGGTGGGGATCCGTAAGCGGTCTTGGTCTGGTCGTTGGACACAAACGGCAGTACACGAAGTTGCAATGGCTAACTTTAACTAAACAAATCCCAAGGAAAAAGCTACTAGATGGATCTACTTATATAGGAGCAAGGGTGGCGGACAAGGAGGTGGGAGGACGTCCCAAGGCAGCCTAAAACTAACCCTAGGTCGTACAAGGCCAATGGGCCCAAGTGGAGGTGACGTAACACCTTTGGACTTGTAGTTTGACTCGGATTCTGCTGCAAGATCAGATTGTTTCGTCCATAACTCAACGCTCCGGATGAATTTGAAGGTGAATCCAATTGTGTTGGAAAGTGCACGAAATCTATTTTCCAACAAAAAAATCACCCAATTTGGAGTCCGGATGAAAAAGTTATTGACGTTTTGAGTCGGTATGTCTGCAGTCCGAATCTGAGTCCGAACGTGAGAGACTTGGACTCTATCTTCTCTTGGGCCAAAAGTGACGTGAGAAAACTTTTGAATAGCAAGTAAACATCTCTTTCTCCCTTATCTTCGTATGTGGATTGTACAAATGTCCCATACACCTGCAATTAGACATGGCACAAAAGTTTGTGAAGTATTTTTGTCTGGATGACATAAATAAATTATTGCATAGTTTGCATTAGAAATCACCTCACAAATATACATGTATGCAATATTTTTGGTCGTATCGAAGGTAGCCATGTCCTCATCATCCTCCCCTTCTTGAAAACAAAGCCGTCCTCGGCGTTGCTTAATTTGAAATGTGGCTAACAAACGAGACAAGGTGTACATGTTGTATATGTATATGTCATCCATTTTTACTTCCCTTGATTTTTGCACATATGACACATGAATAGATGAGTAACTTGCATAGTTCATAAAATCTAAAGCCAAAACACTATCACAAGAAGTAGAAGGCATGAAAATATTGCAACTCAGTTTGCACATATAAGTGAAGCTCTTATTCATTTCAAAAGATTGACAATGTTCATCATTAAACCATCCCAACATTGGTGAATAAACCTTACTTGCATCAAATTTACATGCTACAACATGCTTAAATAAGCAAACATGCAGTACGTCATTTGACACAGAATCATCACTAAGATTAGAGGTCATATCAAAATGATTAAACATTGGTTCTTTTGCATCAATAGTTAATTCATTGGGTGCACTCAAAATTGTTGGTATTTCAGTTGTTTGATCACATGACGCATTCATGAGAGTAACATGATTCTCTAAAATAGGTGATGCGCTCAAATCAACAGGTAACTCAACACATGATGTATTCAAGTTAACTAGACATGCATCATTCTCATGTGAAGTTATATCATCAATACCTTTACAGTTACCTTGTTGCAAAGATGTAGCTGATGTAGGTACGGATGATGGCAATGTACCATACTCTTGAGATGATGTCGTGCTCACAATCTGCGTGTGGCTGCTCTACTAGGTGCACCGGTGGAGGAACCAAGCGGTGGTGGTGAGCATGGACTAGAATAGTAGGTGTTGTAGTCATCCAATGCATCCTCCTGTAACTGTCTCTCAAAGGTACAAGCACGAACATACATACCAGTAATGCAACGAGGAATATACTGAAATCGTGCACTGAATATCATGGTTCAAACCACCAAAAAATCTATTCATTGTATCATTCTCAGATTCTTCTATGTCACAATGATGCATATAAGATTTGAACTCTTGGTAGTAAGCATGAACAGTGTTACTGCCTTGTTTTAATTGTTCCAATTTGCGAAGCAATTCACGATGATAGTAAGGAGGAAAAAATTGGTGTCTCATTACAGCTTTCAAAACTTTCCAAGTTATGGGTTGGTTATCAATGTTTTTCTTACAATGTACACTCCACCAAACAGAAGCAAAACCAGTAAATGCTCTAGTGGTAGCTTGTACTCTCTCAAGTTCAGAAAAATCATGGTGACTAATTTTTTTTTCTAATTCAAGCTCCCAAGCTAAATAAATAGCAGGATTAAATCTACCCTCAAATGATGGTAAAGACATAACCTGACCATATGCTTGTGTGTGTTGTCCCAACTCTCGTGATGGTGAAGATGTGTCCGTCGTCCAAGAACTTCTATCTCCGGAACCTGTCATGATTAGGAGAAACAAGAAACAAAATTCGAGAATAATTTTCCTATGAACTACTAGGATGTGGTTGTAAAGTGCTCACAGTAAAGCAAATATCAATATCTTACAAGTTCTTACCATGCGGCAGGTGGTGACAAGCAACCAGCGGTGTCAAGTATCTCTGAAGATTGTGTAAAGCGATTGCGAGTGGAACGTCGATATACGGTGTAGAAATATGTGGAGCTGGGTTGGCTATATATGGTAGCAAAAATCAGCAATAATCATTTCAAAGATGCAATGTTGAATAAACGCTCAACGACGGTACTGTGCTGGTCCTAGGCTAGACCGGACTAGAGACGCGAGCCTAGAACACTAATGAGGTCACGGCGTAGCACAACTAGCATCAATGAAGGATAATAAGTAGCTCTGGACAGCAAGATATAAGTGAAGATCACAAGGCAGTAAAGATAATGATGAAAAACAACTGCCAAGCAGGATATACAACAACTCTCTCTCCAATTTTCTTCTTGACAAGTTTGAGCCAATTTTCTGATAACTTTTTTCAAAGAATGCTACTAACTCAAGCTTTCCAATGCAAAAATAATCACTCAATTCCGAGTTGATATGAGGAGTCAAAAAATTCTAAAACTGGTTTGAAAAACTGGAATAAGCTGTGTTCACGAACTTTGGAGGGCAAAAAGACCTATTTAGAAGCCGATTTTGAGGTGCCAAATATTGAACTAGCTTCTGCAACTATTTAGATGCGGCTCGTCTCTAGCTTTAATTTGAGTACTCACGGAGCCAAAACGGACTTCGTATGAGGAAGTTATGCCTGTTTTACTGAACAGTGCACAAAACAGATTCCAATCCGAATTCAGCTACGAGATTGAGTCTAGATAGATCCGAACTTTGTTTTTTTCTCTCTTTTTCTCACACTTTTTTTCCTTTTTTTTCTCTCTTTCTTTTTCTCTGACTTTTTTTTACTTTTTCTCTTTCTTTTTTTTCTCTCTCCCTCTTTCCAAACAAACTAGATAAGATGCAGATTGGATCAAGTGAAGATGTGAACGATCTCAACTACGATTATGACAATGAACGGTGGATAGCACGTGGTGGAAATTGATGGATGGATGGTGGTCAACGGAAGGGATAACGATGCAGCGGCGTCGTGACTAATGTGAACAGAACTCGAAACTCTAAACGAACTAGACACTAAGACCAGCAACTCGACACGACGATGCAACCGATAATTCAATAATGCAAACAATGAAAAAAAAACTGCAAAGGCTCAGACTGGCTTGGACAAAGGATGAATAGATCTAACTTTTTGTGGCTTTTCTTGTACAATAGGTAAGAAAATAAATCTAATCTAGGATAATTGGAAATTCTCACCGAGCAACATGAAAACTGATACCACATGATAGAGGCGGGGGTGTTCCGATCTTTCGATGAGATGATAACTATCGATTTGGCGGAGACGACTTTGACGATCCGACTACAAACGTGCACGACGTTGCGCCTTAGCAATCGCTAAACCAACTCCGAGAGGTTATTGACCACGCTGGAGCACGATCAACCTGACCACGAAGGTCTATTCCTGCAAGCAATCGAAGAACAAGCAAGAATATGATAAAGCAATCTGAATATTGCGAATATATATGAAGTATTGATAATGGTGGGGATCCGTAAGCGGTCTTGGTCTGGTCGTTGGACACAAACGAAGTACACGAAGTTGCAATGGCTAACTTTTAACTAAACAAATCCCAAGGAAAAAGCTACTAGATGGATCTACTTATATAGGAGCAAGGGGTGGCGGACAAGGAGGTGGGAGGACGTCCCAAGGCAGCCTAAAACTAACCCTAGGTCGTACAAGGCCAATGGGCCCAAGTGGAGGTGACGTAACACCTTTGGACTTGTAGTTTGACTCGGATTCTGCTGCAGCATCAGATTGTTTCGTCCATAACTCAACGCTCCGGATGAATTTGAAGGTGAATCCAATTGTGTTGGAAAGTGCACGAAATCTATTTTCCAACAAAAAAAATCACCCAATTTGGAGTCCGGATGAAAAAGTTATTGACGTTTTGAGTCAGGTATGTCTGTGCAGTCCGAATCTGAGTCCAGAACGTGAGAGACTTGGACTCTATCTTCTCTTGGGCCAAAAGTGACGTGAGAAAACTTTTTGAATAGCAAGTAAACATCTCTTTCTCCCTTATCTTCGTATGTGGATTGTACAAATGTCCCATACACCTGCAATTAGACATGGCACAAAAGTTTGTGAAGTATTTTTGTCCTGGATGACATAAATAAATTATTGCATAGTTTGCATTAGAAATCACCTCACAAATATACATGTATGCAATATTTTTGGTCGTATCGAAGGTAGCCATGTCCTCATCATCCTCCCCTTCTTGAAAACAAAGCCGTCCTCGGCGTTGCTTAATTTGAAATGTGGCTAACAAACGAGACAAGGTGTACATGTTGTATATGTATATGTCATCCATTTTTACTTCCCTTGATTTTTGCACATATGACACATGAATAGATGAGTAACTTGCATAGTTCATAAAATCTAAAGCCAAAACACTATCACAAGAAGTAGAAGGCATGAAAATATTGCAACTCAGTTTGCACATATAAGTGAAGCTCTTATTCATTTCAAAAGATTGACAATGTTCATCATTAAACCATCCCAACATTGGTGAATAAACCTTACTTGCATCAAATTTACATGCTACAACATGCTTAAATAAGCAAACATGCAGTACGTCATTTGACACAGAATCATCACTAAGATTAGAGGTCATATCAAAATGATTAAACATTGGTTCTTTTGCATCAATAGTTAATTCATTGGGTGCACTCAAAATTGTTGGTATTTCAGTTGTTTGATCACATGACGCATTCATGAGAGTAACATGATTCTCTAAAATAGGTGATGCGCTCAAATCAACAGGTAACTCAACACATGATGTATTCAAGTTAACTAGACATGCATCATTCTCATGTGAAGTTATATCATCAATACCTTTACAGTTACCTTGTTGCAAAGATGTAGCTGATGTAGGTACGGATGATGGCAATGTACCATACTCTTGAGATGATGTCGTGCTCACAATCTGCGGTGTGGCTGCTCTACTAGGTGCACCGGTGGAGGAACCAAGCGGTGGTGGTGAGCATGGACTAGAATAGTAGGTGTTGTAGTCATCCAATGCATCCTCCTGTAACTGTCTCTCAAAGGTACAAGCACGAACATACATACCAGTAATGCAACGAGGAATATACTGAAATCGTGCCTGAATATCATGGTTCAAACCACCAAAAAATCTATTCATTGTATCATTCTCAGATTCTTCTATGTCACAATGATGCATATAAGATTTGAACTCTTGGTAGTAAGCATGAACAGTGTTACTGCCTTGTTTTAATTGTTCCAGTTTGCGAAGCAATTCACGATGATAGTAAGGAGGAAAAAATTGGTGTCTCATTACAGCTTTCAAAACTTTCCAAGTTATGGGTTGGTTATCAATGTTTTTCTTACAATGTACACTCCACCAAACAGAAGCAAAACCAGTAAATGCTCTAGTGGTAGCTTGTACTCTCTCAAGTTCAGAAAAATCATGGTGACTAATTTTTTTTTCTAATTCAAGCTCCCAAGCTAAATAAATAGCAGGATTAAATCTACCCTCAAATGATGGTAAAGACATAACCTGACCATATGCTTGTGTGTGTTGTCCCAACTCTCGTGATGGTGAAGATGTGTCCGTCGTCCAAGAACTTCTATCTCCGGAACCTGTCATGATTAGGAGAAACAAGAAACAAAATTCGAGAATAATGTTCCTATGAACTACTAGGATGTGGTTGTAAAGTGCTCACAGTAAAGCAAATATCAATATCTTACAAGTTCTTACCATGCGGCAGGTGGTGACAGGCAACCAGCGGTGTCAAGTAACTCTGAAGATTGTGTAAAGCGATTGCGAGTGGAACGTACGTATACACGGTGTAGAAATATGTGGAGCTGGGTTGGCTATATATGGTAGCAAAAAATCAGCAATAATCAATTCAAAGATGCAATGTTGAATAAACGCTCAACGACGGTACTGTGCTGGTCCTAGGCTAGACCGGACTAGAGACGCGAGCCTAGAACACTAATGAGGTCACGGCGTAGCACAACTAGCATCAATGAAGGATAATAAGTAGCTCTGGACAGCAAGATATAAGTGAAGATCACAAGGCAGTAAAGATAATGATGAAAAACAACTGCCAAGCAGGATATACAACAACTCTCTCTCCAATTTTCTTCTTGACAAGTTTGAGCCAATTTTCTGATAACTTTTTTCAAAGAATGCTACTAACTCAAGCTTTCCAATGCAAAATAATCACTCAATTCCGAGTTGATATGAGGAGTCAAAAAATTCTAAAACTGGTTTGAAAAACTGGAATAAGCTGTGTTCACGAACTTTGGAGGGCAAAAAGACCTATTTAGAAGCCGATTTTGAGGTGCCAAATATTGAACTAGCTTCTGCAACTATTTAGATGCGGCTCGTCTCTAGCTTTAATTTGAGTACTCACGGAGCCAAAACGGACTTCGTATGAGGAAGTTATGCCTGTTTTACTGAACAGTGCACAAAACAGATTCCAATCCGAATTCAGCTACGAGATTGAGTCTAGATAGATCCGAACTTTGTTTTTTTTCTCTCTTTTTTCTCACACTTTTTTCCTTTTTTCTCTCTTTCTTTTCTCTGACTTTTTTTTACTTTTTCTCTTTCTTTTTTTTCTCTCTCCCTCTTTCCAAACAAACTAGATAAGATGCAGATTGGATCAAGTGAAGATGTGAACGATCTCAACTACGATTATGACAATGAACGGTGGATAGCACGTGGTGGAAATTGATGGATGGATGGTGGTCAACGGAAGGGATAACGATGCAGCGGCGTCGTGACTAATGTGAACAGAACTCGAAACTCTAAACGAACTAGACACTAAGACCAGCAACTCGACACGACGATGCAACCGATAATTCAATAATGCAAACAATGAAAAAAAAACTGCAAAGGCTCAGACTGGCTTGGACAAAGGATGAATAGATCTAACTTTTTTTGTGGCTTTTTCTTGTACAATAGGTAAGAAAATAAATCTAATCTAGGATAATTGGAAATTCTCACCGAGCAACATGAAAACTGATACCACATGATAGAGGCGGGGGTGTTCCGATCTTTCGATGAGATGATAACTATCGATTTGGCGGAGACGACTTTGACGATCCGACTACAAACGTGCACGACGTTGCGCCTTAGCAATCGCTAAACCAACTCCGAGAGGTTATTGACGACGCTGGAGCATGATCAACCTGACCACGAAGGTCTATTCCTGCAAGAAATCGAAGAACAAGCAAGAATATGATAAAGCAATCTGAATATTGCAAATATATATGAAGTATTGATAATGGTGGGGATCCGTAAGCGGTCTTGGTCTGGTCGTTGGACACAAACGAAGTACACGGTTGCAATGGCTAACTTTAACTAAACAAATCCCAAGGAAAAAGCTACTAGATGGATCTACTTATATAGGAGCAAGGGTGGCGGCCAAGGAGGTGGGAGGGCGTCCCAAGGCAGCCTAAAACTAACCCTAGGTCGTACAAGGCCAATGGGCCCAAGTGGAGGTGACGTAACACCTTTGGACTTGTAGTTTGACTCGGATTCTGCTGCAGCATCAGATTGTTTCGTCCATAACTCAACGCTCGGATGAATTTGAAGGTGAATCAATTGGGTTGGAAAGTGCACGAAATCTATTTTCCAACAAAAAAATCACCCAATTTGGAGTCCGGATGAAAAATTTATTGACGTTTTGAGTCGGTATGTACATGCAGTCCGAATCTGAGTCGAACGTGAGAGACTTGGACTCTATCTTCTCTTGGGCCAAAAGTGACGTGAGAAAACTTTTTGAATAGCAAGTAAACATCTCTTTCTCCCTTATCTTCATATGTGGATTGTACAAATGTCCCATACACCTGCAATTAGACATGGCACAAAAGTTTGTGAAGTATTTTTGTCCAGGATGACATAAATAAATTATTGCATAGTTTGCATTAGAAATCACCTCACAAATATACATGTATGCAATATTTTTGGTCGTATCGAAGGTAGCCATGTCCTCATCAGCCATCATATCACAAAACCTCACCTCCCCGCAGTCTAAGTTTGACGGACGAAGCAACCATCATTTCACTCTTCGTTGAATCCCCTTCTCCCTCACCGTCTTCAAGAAAGGGAACACTCAGATCTGCTCTTGTTTTCTCTACTTAGAAGGGAAGGTAAGCGGATCCGTGATGTTGGTATATTTTCGTTCGAGAGAAAAAAGAACTTTTGCAAAGCGATAACCGATCCTCACTCTCTTTTTGTTTCATTGTCATTGCGATTGTGTTTTCCTTTCAGTGGTCTCCTAGTATTCGTCAGTTTCATGATGGACCAAGGAGAACCAGGCAAAGATCTGCCGATATTGGAGCAGACGCGGGTGGCAGGTCCCCACGACACAGAGAGCTCCAAGAAGATGGAGGCAGCCACCGAGCCGACCCCAGATCGCGCCACGGCCACTCTTGAGATGGTCAACGCCCGTTTGAGGTTACAACCCCGTGGCACTGCAGAGCAGTTTACCCTTCGAGGATGTGTCCCCCCCGAGCTGCCTAAGGTGATTTTCTTCTTTTCCGATCTTGAAAGTGTGTTATATCGACTAGAGGGGGGTGAATAGGCGATTTTTATGAATTATTCACTGAGGAATTTGCGGGTGAGGAAACTCCTTAGTGAAGAACTACTTGCAGCGGAATAAGTACTCAGAAGTAAACATAACAGAACACAAGCATGGTCATCATGATGAAATGAAGACAGGCACAGAGTACAGAAAGTGTAAACACAGGACAACACAGGATGAAGACAAACAGACTGAAGAAATTGAACTGAGGAAATTGAGAAAGTCTTCAGTCAAAGTCTTCAAACAGATATGAACAAGCACACAACAACTGTAATGAGGAAATGGAAGAGTTGAGGAAATAGAACCAGTAAGCTTGGTGAAGACAGTGATTTGGTAGACCAGTTCCAACTGATGTCTTAGTTGTATATCTGGTTGGAGCGGCTAGGTATTTAAACCTGAGGACACACAGTCCCGGACACACAGTCCTCACCATATTCTCCTTGAGCTAAGGTCACACAGACCTCGCCAAATCACTCGTGGTAAGTATTCAGGTGACTTCCAAACCTTCACAAACTCGGTCACTCGGCGATCCACAATTCCTCTTTGATGCTCTAGACCATGACTCCTAACCGTCTGGAAGAAGCACAGTCTTCAAAGGTAACAAGCGTCGGATCCACGCAGGATCAATCTCTTCAGTGATGCTCAATCACTTTGGGTTTGTAGGTGTTTGGATTTGGGTTTTCCTCACTCGATGATTTTCGCTCAAAGTCCTCGAAGGATGGGATGCTCTCAAATGACAAGTGTTAGTTTCTCTCGGAGCAGCCAACCAGCTAGTGGTTGTAGGGGGCGGCTATTTATTGCCTAGGGAGCAGCCCGACATGATAAGACATAAATGCCCTTCAATAATATGACCGTTACGTGGGTAGATATTTTGGGACAGCTGGCGTGTAGCACAGCAACGGTCGGAAATTTGAGTATCAAATTCCTCAAGGCTATCATGTTCCTCACTATGTAGGCAATCCGCACTGGCGAATTCCTAACTCCTCGGTCAGAACAAATTCCTCAGAGACCAGAAGAACTTCGTCTTCGTCTCTATCACTGAAGAATATGACTGAACTGTATGAGATTTCCAAAGGCTTCACTCGAAGGGATTGGTAGGTGTAGGATTTTGAGTTGAGCATCACATGGAAATTTTTCCTTAGTATTTCCTTGACCCCCTTTAACAGTATGGTGTTTCCTACGACTCAAGAAAGAGAAAATGAAACTACGAAAACAAAAGTCTTCACGCTTCATGTTCCTCGAATGAATACCAGGTCTTCAAGGTCACACCTATTTCTTCACTTTCAAAGTCTTCAGAAAGTCTTCAGAAATCCAAAGTCTTCAGTCGAAGAACTTCATTTTTAGGGGTCGACTTTCTCTGTAAATATCAAACTCCTCATAGAGTTATAGACCTGTGTACACTCATAAACACATTAGTCCCTTAACCTATAAGTCTTCAATGCACCAAAATCACTAAGGGGCACTAGATGCACTTACAATCTCCCCCTTTTTGGTGATTGATGACAATATAGGTTAAGTTTTCAACGGAGATTAACATATGAAGTGTAAATACTGATATTGAGGAATTTGATTGCAAGATATAGAAGAACTCCCCTTGAAGATGTGCATAGTGAGGAAATTGCTTTTGAAGCAATGCACACTTCAAGAGTAAAATCATGGAGATCTCCCCCTATATCTTTTAATTCATACACGCATTTGACATACAATATGAAGAATTTGAAATGCATGATGAAATATGGTGACTGACGTAATTCAGCATGCGTGCATAAACAATAACTAGAAAAAATGCCCGTGCGTTGCAATGGAAAAAGAAAAAAATCACACACCCTCCTTCCCACTCTACTGATGGTGATCATGGTGTTCACTTATCACAAACCTGTCCGAATGTGGGCAATCCAAAGACGATGAGCCCAGCCATAAAAATGTAAAGCTAATTTGTAATTCCATGAAAATGGCCCTTGTAGAATCCATACAAAACTCAATCCAACCAACCATTTTACAATGATATGTTCACAAACTTCAGTTGTGCTATTACTGGCCATGTTTAAATTGGTAATAAGAAACTTAATGACGCTGCATGTTGTTTGAGAATAACATTTATATTCTCTCCCATAGAACAATTGCTTCCATTCTTTCAGGACAGAACTATACAACAAAATGTTTCAGAATGCAAGGGGTCAAAATACTCTGAATCAGATTATACACTCTGAAATGTAAATACAGGCCATATACACTCCACTTCTGCAGCTAACCTACCATGTATTACACTTTTAGGACCAAGAACTTGAAAGTGGAATAGCATAGCTTAAGTAAAGAACTTATCTCTGCTTGATAGCATTGCACACATTTGTGAATCAAAGCATAGTTATCTGGAGGAAATAATTCAGCAAATACAATATGCGTCAAAAATTCAGAATCTCATGAGAGGTGGATTGATGGCCAATATATTGAGAAATAATACACATATTTCAGCAGGTAGTTCAAAATTACTTACAAAAAATAGAAAAGTAAATGAGTACATAACCCGGGGACCAAATTGGTAAACAATACTACAATCTTGAAAAGAAACATCAACATCAGTAAATTTAAGAATGACACAACTACAGTCTTGTGCCACTTCCGGTTGCACCCCATGAAATGGCAAGAGAACCGCACATAGTGGCAAGCAATAGGCTTTTCTTCACCGAGCAGCGGCAAAAAAAACTTGCAGAATATTTAGTTAAGCATGAATATTTGATGCATGATTCCACAGTATGCATTGTATGTACTTTAGATAAGCATAGTCGCATAGATATATATCTGAAATTGCAAGATACAGATTAGTTACTGCTATTCTTTTCTATTTCAATTTTTTGTTCCACCATGATACATAAATGGCATATAAAATACAGTTCAAAACAGATGCTATACATGCAATTACATATTCCCGGAAAAAATGCAATTACATATATTTATCACCATTGCATTGATTTCCCTGAGAAATTCAGTAATCCTTACAATTATGCTGATTTGAAGCATCATGTTCCATCTTTCATCTTGCATCTCCACTAAATTCTGTCTCGCACCTGTTCACCACATTCAGTTTGACGCTATCCACAATGGGGAGCAAACTTGTGACTGAAAACACAAATTTTATGTTCTTTCCTGTCCTCCAAGAACTTATGCAATTTTGAACTTTGGCACACACACCACAATGCAGAACTGTGTATGATGTGGGTTGTAACAAGCAAAAAAGTTGGGAGTGTCATGGATGAGGAGGACGTCGGCTACCGCTATCGTTGTGCGCTGCTGAATTCGGATGGAGGGGGTACGAGAGGTGCTGCTGAGGGCTTACCTGGAGAGAAGGAGAAAACATAGCAGTGTCTAGATCACAGGCGCCTAGCAGCTCCTTAGCACATGTAGGGGCAGCCTCGATTCCGCCTCTGCTCCAGATCCTTCCTCAATCCACCACCTACCTACTCCAGCTCCTTTTCAATACGCCTTGAACCCCTTGGATTTCTCACATGGATGGCTTGTAAGGCATATCCTGAAACTAAGCGTCATCAATAAACTTTAGTACTATCTTAGATGGAGAATTATGGAGGTATGCTCTACAGAAAAGTACCGACATGAAGTTGAGTAGTGGCTTTAGAGACATAGATCTAAAACTTGTAGGCTCAATAGTTGGCAAGAAACTCTCTTTTAGTTAGATAAAAGATATGTAGACTTCTTAAGTTAGCAAGTGCTATCAGCTAGAACCATGGCCGTCTCTACCTCTGTCCGTCGAACATGTTATGATATAGTACAAAATAAATATTTTTTGATGAATACAGAGTAAATAATGAGTGAGCAGAAGTGTTAAGCTTAATCAATCAAAAGCATACAACCCTCCAACGAGCCCAGACCTGTCAATGTAACTGTATCAAATATTGTTACACATTATGCATACCATTCTCTGTTCATCTCGACCTACACTGCTTTGTAGCTTATTAAATTCCTATCCATCAAAATCTATCTGTGACAATATCTAGCACTCAATTGTTATATGACTTTTAAAGCAGCTTGGCTAACCCCTCAGCGGTGACGTTATGCAATAGTAAGAATATGGTGGAGTGCTTGAGTCTGTTGTCGGCTTCAACTCCGACCTTCGAGTCAGAACACACTGAGGATAAGCTGGCCAGCCACGAAATCTGCAGCACTGGCCGTGAGCGCGGGCGGCCGGGTGTGAGCAATAACAAAAATAACAGCATCATTTGTATACGTACCAAACAGCTTGCCATGCCTATGCAAAATTCAGCTAGCAGCAATAGCAAAATTCAGCTAGAAGTAACAAGCTAGCAGTAAGAGAGCAGCAGTGCAGCACCACATCGTCGCTGAAGACTACAGAAAATTGCTCTGTTCCAGCCAAGTGCGTTAGAAGCCATCACAAATTGGTTCACACAACAGAAAAATGAAAGGTGCAATGGTACCTGGTGTCTTGAAGCTCCTGCAGCACAAAACAAATATCAGTGCACTTTTGTACTAATTCAGAACAAAAAAATCAAGGGAACTATCAATTTTCTGACCAAGATCAAGAGAACTATCCTTATCCTCTTTTGCCAATGGCCAACAGCTTCCTCTGCTTCAACCATTCACTTCCTCTGCATGTAAAGCGCCACACACATGAACAGGGACACGCATCCAGCCGCACACATCAGGGACAACCGGCGGGCCGAAGCACGTCACAGATGCCACACACGCCACACCCGGCCAGATATGTATAGCAACCGCCTGTGTGTGATGCGAGAGGAGAGAGATGGAGCAGGAGATTGATGCGATGACTGAGGGGAGGGCAGCTGCTAGAGACCACTACTCCTAACAGCGCGAGAGAGGGGGCCTGGAGTAGAGGGAGAAGAGGAGGCGCGGGGAAGCGACCCCATGGCCGGCGGCGGGGTGGCGTTTGTGCGGCTGCTAGGGTTCGCAGGGGTCGGGGACAAAATTATGCCTGCCTTCATCGTTGTCGCCGGCGACCACCGCCGCGTCACCCTTCCTCAAATCCGCCTCCCCAACCCCTGATGTCGAGAGTTGCCGGCGGTGGAAGGCCGCCGTAGGTCGCCGGTGGAAGGCCGCGGGTGTGGGGGCACTTGAGTGGGAGTAGGCGCGCCGGCGGGGTAGGCGGTGGCGGAGCACGGTGACGGTAGGCGGTGGCGGAGCACGGTGACGGTAGGCGGTGGCGGCGCACGGCGAGGGGGGGCGGTCCGACGGAGCGCGGCGACGGGGGCAGTCTGGTGGAGAGCCGCGACGAGGGGCTGGGGGGCGGCGGTGTGCGGCATGCAGTGAGGCGGGGCAGGTGCTGGCGGCGCGCAGGAGTCGAGATGGGATCAGGAGGATGGGCCGTGCGGGCGGCTGTGTTTTTTTCTCTCGTTTGTAACTATTCTGGTTCGACTTATTAGGAGGACTGCGGGTTGAATTATTCAAAAAGGCAGGTAAAATAGTACCACCTCGAAAGTAGAAAATAATATAGATGAAAAAACTAAAAGCGTAAATTGACGGGAAGAAGCGTATTGTGACGGTGAACCCAACAAAGTCAATCCGTGCTTTGTTATTAGGGATAGATGAGGAATGAGCATGCAGAAAAACACATCAAAAGTATCAGGCCACCATGGAGTTTAAGTTTACAACTCGATCCAGCAAAGTCATCAGAAGAATGAGAGTTGTAACTTAGAAAAAAACGCCCATATAGATTGACCCGCTTGAAGACTAACTCAAATTTCTCCCCCTTTGTCATCGAATGACCAAAAGGATCGAAAATGAGGACTAACACCCCTGAAGAATATCAAGTTGATGGAGGAGCGCCAGCGTTGTTGGGGTCGTTTGTCGTTGTAGGGCATGCCGCAGTGTCGTCCAAGTCTTCATGCTCATCGGTTTCATGTGATGAAGAATATGAGCTGGCCACCAAGGAAGGAACCTTGACCTTCTTGTACTTCTTCGGTGGAGGAGCAGACTAGTCAAAATCTTCCTTGAGACCCATTTGCTTCAGATCTTCTTCACCATATACATGTGATGAATAGCCCAAAGCGAATCAAGACTTCATGGAGGTAGTAATGGTTTTTCTTCACTGCATTATGTGTAGCAGTCATGTTGTGAAGAATTGAACCAAACTGGCGCTTAACCCATTTATGGTTTCGATCCACCTTCTGGTGAAGACTAAGCAGAAGCTCACGGTTAGTCATCACACGAGGAGCAGTGGCTTGAGGATTTGTCTTGAAGGCATGGGCAGCAGAATCATGAGTGGAAGAGTCATCATTGGTGGAATAAGATGCAGCTTTGCGAAACTGACCATCCAATGGACGAATGCCTTCATCAATAACAGCTGGTGCCTTGCCCTTTTCATCAGCTGAGGAATAGGTCCGCTTGAGGACTTCAATTGGGGGCAAGTAGCTGAGGTGATTCTGAAAATCAGCTTTGTAGTTGAGTGAAGACCTTGTCCTGAGGAATCTCATAATCCAAGGTGCATAAGGCTTCAGCTCAAACAGAGAAAGTGCAACATTTGCCAGAGTCCTCATGAAGAAATCATGATAGTTGACGGGTATGCCATGAATGATGTTGAATACCAGATTCTTCATGATGCCAACAATTTCCTCATCAGATGAGTCGTGGCCTTTGATTGGACTCATGGTCTTCGTCAGAATGCGATAGACTGTCCTTGGTACATATAGTAATTCCTTCACGAGGAATTTTGTTCTTGGGGCCTGACCTGGCTTCGATGGCTTCATCAGCACTTGCATATAGTGATGTGTAAGCTCAGGCTCTTGGTACATGCAACGAGCAGCTTCAAGGGGAGGACTGAGAGGCAGAGCACGAAGTAATTCAGTAGCTGGTGCCTTATAGTGAGTATTTTCAGTCATCCAGTCCAGCACCCATGAATTCACATCTTCAGAGTCTCCGGTGATGTGCAGCGTTGCATAGAATTGAAGAATGAGTTCTTCATTCCAATCACAGGTGTCAGTGCAGAAATTTAACAGCCCAGCGTCGTGAAGAACACTGAGGACTGGCACGAAGCACGGCAGAGATTCCATATCCACGTGAGGAATGTGCTCATGATCGAAGACTTTGTCTTTGTTGAACAGCATTGAGGAATAAAAATTTGCCTGGCTTGGGTTGTAGTCAGTGAAGAATACGTGCTCGCCGAAGAAATCATCAGTATTGAATTTTTGCTTCCTTGAGAATGGATCATTTGGCTTGGGTTGAGGAGTGTTAGTCAGTTGCATCACAACCTCGGGAATCGCAATCTCAGGTTCTTGAGGCTGAGGAATTTTCGGTTCCTCTTTAGTGGCAGTCTGTGTCTTCAATGAATCAGCAGCAGCAGTTTCTTCAGCACTAGTGGCTGGAATTTCTTCATGTCTGATGCAAGATGGGGTGATTTTCTTGAGCCCATTTGAACAGTTTGTGCAGGGGGTGAGGATTTGTTGCAATGGCGTGAACAGAGGGGAGTTGGGATGCTGACTATCCCAAAAATCATCATTCATCAATGGAGTAGTACTCCCAATGTCCACGTCAGAATTTTGTTCATCCAATTCCTCAACGTCGGCCTCTTCAGCAGTGAACTGAGGCATAGGCGAGGAGAAAATTGGAGTTGAAGGGATTGCGTCCACATCAATTTCTTCATCCATCTGCTCTGAGGAAGCAGTAGAGGGAATGTCTTCATCGGATTCACTTGGAATCACATAATCTTCATCAAAAGGAACAAGGTCCTTTGATGGCATGGTTGAGATAGGAACAACATCAATCGGATTTGCAAACGAGCTAGTCAATTTCTTCATCTTCTTTAGTGCTGAAGAATCTGATGAAGTTGATGCCTTCCTTTTCTTCACAGTTGCACGCTCTGCAGCCTTGGTCTTGTTCACATCTGATGCAGATGGAAGGATTGGAGTTGGAGTAGACGCAGAAGGAGCAGAGGAATTTGGTTGAGTTTCTTCAGGCACAACTGATGCAGTTGCCCTGACCTCTTCATTTTCTTCAGGCGCACCACTAGTGGATGCCCTGGAAATTTCTTCGGTGGTGGAATGCGTCATCACCTGGAACTCACATTTTCTTCAAGAGCTGAATGTCATCAACGGTGCTGGCATGTTCTTCAGTCGGCTGAGCAGATGCTCCAGCCTGAGGAATTTCTGGTTGCGATGGAGCTGCAACATTTGGAGTGAAATTTTCTGTCAACTTCACAAAACGGACTTTGGCTCCAAGCCAGTCAGCGCGGTACACGTCAAATTCATCACTGAGGTTCTTGATCTCAGATTGAATACTGACAATTTCTTCAGTTGTCATAGAGACAACGTGTTTCTTCAGAAAACGCTCCTTCTTGTACTGCGCTTTCTTGATCTGCCTGGCCTTTTCAAATTTCCATTTCTCTTCTTGTATGAAGGCAGACGGCATATGACTTTGGCCAGGAGTCAACTTGAAATCAGGCATAGGAGTGTTTGGGTCCTTGTGCCATAGATCAATGTAGTCGAGGATCAATTTTGGATCCAAAAGCAAAGGCACATTTGTGCCCTTGGCTCTAGCGGCCCTGACCTGCCTGTCTCTGATGATTTTGGCAAGTTCCTCATCATCAGCTTCGTCTTCATCAGACGGCACTTGGAAGGCGACCTGCTTCTTGTGAGGACTTGGGCGAGAACCTCGTCCAGCAGTGGACTTTGTCTTCAGCAGAGAGGGTCCAGTTGAAGAATTTGGTGCAGCTGAGGAACTAGCAGAAGCTCCTGAGGCAATAGAGATGCCTGTAGTCCTTTGGCACATGGCAAGATGCACAGGTGCAGAGGATTTGGTCGGAGCAGCTGAGGACTTGAGCGGAGGAGCTGAGGACTTTGGAGGAGCTTGAGGAATTGGCCATGAGGGCTTTGAGGATTCTGGCCGTGAGGGCATAGAAGGTGAAGCACTTGGCTTATGCGTAGGCTTCTTTGCCATGGCCTTCTTCAGCTTCACAGCAGAGGCAGCAGCAGCAGCAGAGTCCTCGTTGAATTTCCTCACTGCATCTTTTGCTTGTTTGGCCAACTTGGCCTGGCGCTTGGCCCATTCTTCAGGATAGTCCTCACCGCGCTTCAGGCTGGTGGGATCAGCTATTTGGCCTGGTGCCAATGGAGGTCTTGAGAAGGGAGGGGTAACAGCGAATTTCTTCATGTATTTTGGAGTAACATATCTATACTCCCTCCACTCTCTTGCCCATCTCCTCTCAATCTTTTGAATGCGCACTTTGCACTGATTTTTATCTTCCTCAGGGGGTGTGCAGTACCCAGCATAGATGTCCTCAGGGATTTCAAAAGCAGTGTTGACCTCAGGCCTCTTTCCTCCTTTCTGTGGTTTCTTACCGTCAGCCATTTTCTTCAGATGAGGAATTTGAATAATTGAATTCTCTAAAGAAGTATGCAACTTTTCTTCGAGGAGCGCTGCAAATGAGTTAAGTTGATGAGAACCTAGTGATTCAGCAGCAGACATGAGTACCTGTGAACATAGTATAGTTGCGAGGAATTTGGAGAGGTCATATGCATTCTCAGAAGGTTTTGTAAAAAGAACAAGTTTGAGGAATTTGACCAGATGAGTCTTGAAGAATTTCACTAAGCGTTCTTTGTCTTAGGTTCCAGAGTTGTACAGATCAAAAATCCACACAATTGAGGAATTTTGAAGAAAAACATAGCTTAGAGAAATGAATCAAGAATATATGACATGTGAAGTGTTTAGTGTGTGAAGAATTTGAAGAAATAAACACCTTTTAAGATTTTGTAGGAATTATTTGAATCAAAGAGGCAGTAAAAGTAACTTTTAATTACCCTGGACGAAGAACATGACGAACTGGGATGTGGAGATGTGAAGTTCGTCAGTGCAGATCTTCCACGCCCTAACTTGGCTGAGGAAGACAGCTACTGCGGCGGCGGAGTGAAGAAATCCGTGGCCGGCGCGAGTACAACGGCGACGAGGTCGAGGCAGTGAAGCTCTTCCTCACCAGCGACGATGAAGTAGAGACAGCGCTAGGGTTTGAGAAGCTCGAGCTGGAGAGAGGTCGAGCGGAGGAAAGGAGAAGTGAGGAAGGGGAGGGGCTATTTATAGCCACGGTGAAAAACTGTTTGACCGAAGAATTTGGACGAACGTGCCCCTGACCCTTCTCATTCGCTTGACATGTGTCACCCACGTACTGAGAAGTGGAGATCGTGTGAGATCGAGGTGAATAGATAAGTATTTTCGTGGGATGCGGAACGATTTAAGCTGCAAAATCGAAAATTTTGGATAAGATAAGTTTTAACATGCGTTCGTAAATTCTTCAGCTGACAAGGACACAGTGAAGATTTTGAACGAGTTTCAAATAGAACGCACATGAAGAATTTGTGAATAGAATGGGTTGAGTTTAGCATAGAGGGGGAAGGGTCCGATCACATTCACTTAGCAGAAAAACCAACTTGAAAAATTAGCCATAAGTGAATGTTGTAGAGGACATAAACTCATATATATATAGACAATGAAGAAAAACAACGGAAATAGTGAAGACAATGCAAAGTTGAAGAAAATGAACAACTGAGGAATTTCAATACCGAGGAAAAACTCAAATTGAAGATTTTCAACTTTTGGTGGTGGCCCACCGTATAAGAATGATGATTTCAGACACCGCGTACAATTGTCGTAGGGTTCTAAGAATCAAATTCCTCCTTAATTTCTTCACACCTAGAGTGTTATTCTTCATTGATTGAAGAAAAACATTTCTTCATGTGTTGCACATCTAAGTCATCAATTTTGCATAAGTGTTAGGATGAGTGTCTTTTTGAAAGAACATTCGAAGATTCAAAGATATTTAGCTCACACCGCAACTTGCTAAATCTCTTCTCATCCAAGGGCTTTGTGAAGATATCGGCTAGCTGTTCTTCAGTCTTCACATGCTCAATAGAAATGTCGCCCTTCAACACATGATCACGAAGAAAATGATGACGAATCTAAATGTGCTTTGTCTTCTAGTGCTGAACTGGGTTGTGAGCAATCTTGATGGCACTCTCATTGTCACAGAAGAGAGGCACATTCTTCACGTTGACGCTGTAGTCCTTGAGAGTTTGCTTCATCCACAACAATTGAGCACAAAGAAGAACCAGCAACAATGTACTCGGCTTGACGATGAAGAGATGATACGCAGCTCTGCTTTCTTCGAGGACCAACGCACCAAAGATCGTCCGAGGAAATGACATGTACCAGATGTTGACTTGCGGTCCACACGATCACCAAAGATAGTCGAGTCGAATATCCAATGAGATCAAAAGCCGAGCCCGTGGGTACCATAATCCAAGTGTTGGTGTGTGAGCTAGATATCGAAGAATATGCTTCACAGCCTTGATTCCTTCGGTGTATCTTGAAATCGGGCACACATGCAAACACTAAGCATAATATCTGGCCTAGATGCACGTAAGTACAATAAAGAACCAATCATGGAGCGGTATACCTTTTGATCGAAGTCAATACCATTTTCATCAGTGCACAGATGGCCATTTGTGGGCATAGGAATTTTGACGCCTTTGCAATCTTGCATGCCGAATTTCCTCAGTACATCCTTGAGGTATTCCTCCTGAGATATGAATATGCCATTGCGTTGTTGACGAATTTGAAGACCTAAGAAGAATTTCAGTTCTCCCATCATAGACATTTGATATTCTTCACTCATCATATAGGCAAATTCATCACTATAATGTTGGTCAGTACAGCCAAAGATAATATCATCAACATATATTTGGCACACAAACAGTTCACCATCATAAGATTTAGTGAAAAGAGTAGGGTCGAGTGAACCGGGTTTGAAGCCTTTCTTCATGAGGAATTCCTTCAAAGTATCATACCACGCCCGAGGGGCCTGCTTGAGGCCATAGAGGGCCTTATTGAGTCTGAAGACTTTGTCAGGATGCTTTGGATCTTCAAAATCTGGGGGTTGAGCAACATATACTTCTGCCTTAAGCTTACCATTGAGGAATGCACTTTTCACATCCATTTGATATAAAGTGATATCATGATGGTTAGCATAAGCAAGTAATATGAGAATAGCCTCAAGTCTAGCAACATGTGCAAAAGTTTCATCGAAATCAATTCCTTCAACCTGTGTGTAGCCTTGAGCTACTAGCCGTGCCTTATTCCTCACCACAAGGCCATTTTCATCTTGCTTGTTGCGGTAGATCCACTTTGTGCCAATGATATTGTGCTTGCGAGGATCTGGATGTTTGACCAGTTCTGAGACGTTGTTGAGCTTGAATTGATGTAATTCTTCTTGCATGGCCTGAATCCACTCAGGCTCCATAAATGCTTCATCTACCTTAGTGGGCTCTGTAATAGAGACAAAAGCATAGTGCCCACAAAAGTTAGATAAATGTGAAGCTCTTGAGCGTGTGAGAGGACCTGGTGCTTCAATGTCATCGATGATCTTTTCAACTTGCACTTCTTTTGCAACGCGAGGATGAGCTGGTTGTCATCGAGGAATTTGATCAGCATTTTCTTCAGCACCATTTTCCAGCATTTTCTTTAGGTGCATTAGCTTGACGTTCTTCACGTTCTGGAATGAATTCTTCAGCAGATTCTTCGATAGGAATGACATCCTCAGTAGCCTTGAACTTGATAGATTCCTCAAGTGCTGGTTCATCTATCACAGAAGGTAGGTGCTCTCTTTGTGAGCCATTATTTTCATCGAACCGCACATCTACAGTTTCAACAACCTTGTGAAGAACGTTGTTGAAGACTCCGTAGGTGTGCGAGTCCTTTCCGTAACCAAGCATAAAACCTTCATGTGCTTTCGGTGCAAATTTTGAGTTGTGATGAGGATCTCTAATCCAGCATTTAGCACCGAAGACTTTGAAATAACTCACATTGGGTTTCTTGTCGGTGAGGAGTTCATAGGCAGTCTTCTTGAAGAATTTGTGAAGATATACTCTGTTGATGATGTGGCACACAGTATCAATTGCATCAATCCAGAAACGACGAGTTGTTTTGTATTCATCAAGCATAGTGCGAGCCATCTCAGCAAGAGTCATGTTCTTGCGCTCCATGATGCCATTCTGCTGAGGAGTATAAGGAGCAGATAACTCATGAGTAATACCAAGTTCATCAAGATAGTCATCAAGACCAGAATTCTTGAATTTAGTTCCATTGTCACTTCTGATGTGCTTGATCTTCACACCGAAGTTGGTTGAAGCCCTCGAGGAAAATCGTTTCAAGACTTCCTGCACTTCATGTTTGTAAGTAACAATGTGTGCCCATGTGTAACGAGAGTAATCATCAACAATAACAAAGCCATATTGAGACGCATCATTTGAAACTGCAGAATAATGGTTAGGACCGAAGAGATCCATGTGAAGCAATTCAAATGGTCGAGTAGTGGTCATGATAGTCTTCGCTGGATACTTAGCCTTTGTCATCTTCCCAGCTTCACAGGCTCCGCATAAGTGATCCTTGAGTAATTTGACATTCTCAATGACAATGACATGCTTCTTCTTAGCAATCGTGTGCAAATTCCTCATGCCTGCATGACCAAGTCGTCGATGCCATAGCCCGCCTTCTGAAGCTTTTGCAAGTAGACACACGGCTGGTTGAGGTCCTGTAGAGAAATCAACAATATACAAGTCTCCTCTCATAAAGCCTTCGAAGACTTTGGAATTGTCATCTTCCATAACCACAACACAACGATACTTGCCAAAGACAACAACCATATCAAGATCGCAAAGCATTGAGACAGACATGATGTTGTATCCTAAGGACTTGACAAGCATGACTTTGTCCATGTGTCGATCCTTTGAGATCGCAACCTTACCTAGACCCAATACCTGACTTTTGCCTTTGTCAGCGAAGATGATATGCTTCAGATGCGATGGAGATAAGGGAGCATCCATCAATAGATTCTTGTCACCAGTCATGCGATTTGTACATCCACTATCGAGGACCCACTCAGTGGCTTTGGGTTGATCATCCTGCAGATGAATTAGTGCAACTTACGAACTTCATATACTTCATTAGTGAAGAATATGACATCAATTCATCAGATCAATTTCATCAAGCAATGAAACAGATAAAGCAGTATCAGGATGTGAGAAATGAGAGTTCATTTCTTCATGATTAGCCTACGTCCTTTCAGATAATTTCAGGTCTCCAGCAAATTCTTCAGACGTTTGAGCATGTCTGGAGACCTGACCCTGCAGAAGAGATTAGTTCTTTTGCTTCACCACCCACATCTGAAGGGGTGGCAAAGAGTTCATCACTCTCCGAGCTCCATACGAGAAAGGTGGCATAGAAGTCAATCCATTTCGTTTCACATAAGAGAAGTTAGGGTAAGCATATGAGTAAGCAGAGAAATTCTTCGAGGACTTATGAACATAATGGTTAGAAGAATAATGCTCATATTCATAGCCCTTAGCTCTTCCCTGCGAAACTGAGTTGTTAGCACGATGATATTCATATGAGGACTTTGATCCTTTTGAGGAATTTGATCCACATGAGGAATTGTGTCCGTATGAGGACTTGGATCCATATGAAGAATTTGGTCCATATGAAGAATTTGATCTGGGGTTCCTATTCTTCACAGGTGGTGTCATGAGGACATTCAGCTGAAGACTTTCAAGGCACCTTTTGGGAACCCATATTTTCTTCATAGGGGAACCGTTCCTGCAGTTAGTGCCAACATATCTAGCAAATACTTCACCATTCTGATTTTTGAACAGTTTATAGTTGAGTCAAATGACTCATCGAAAGAATGAGGAGATTCACATGTAAAGCCGATAAATTGGATGGATCAACTAGAGGTCCCTTTGCAGCAATCCATGAGGTTTTGGGGTACCGCTCAGGGCTTCCAATATGTACCATCAGCATTGAGTTTCCTCTCAAAGGCAATACCACTGCTTCCTAGGGTTCTGTTGAGGATTTGCTTTTAAGCACATCACAAAGAGTCGATGCCCTTTGAGGCTTTTGTACATGCCTGTCATGTACAATTCCTTCAACCCTGCATCATCGGTGATACTAGCAATGTCCTCAGATGAGGAATTAGTGATAGCAGAGACAGTTGAAGAATTTGTAGCATTAGAAGCATTTGAACATTCAGATGAAGAATTAGCAGATTCACATTCAATGCATTTCAAACATGGAGGAACAAATTCTTCCTGGGAAGCGCTGATTTGTTGAGCAAGTAATGAATCAAGCTCCTTCTTAAGATCTTCATTACTCACTCTTAGCTTTTCAAGATCTTGCTTTCGCTGAAGAAATTCATAAGAAAGCTTCTCATGATCAGATAAGAGAGTGTTATGATGACCTTAAAAGTTATCAAACCTAGACTGAAGTCTCTGAAGACTCTCAGCCAAAGCTTTCGACTGATCCATTTCTTCACCCAACATATCATCGCTCTTATTTAGCATGTATTGAACTTTTTCCAAAGCTCTTTGTTGTTTAGTGGCGAGGGAAGCAAGTTTGACATAGCTGGGTCCAAATTCATCACCAGATTCATCATCACTGGATTCAGATAGATAGCATTCAGTTACCTTAGCATCTTTTGCCATAAGTCATGATGCAGAACATGATGATTCTGATTCGAATGTCATCGCTTTGAGATATTCCTTGAAGTCCTCAAACCAAGGATCATGACGGATTCGATGACCTTCATAGACCTCAAAGAGACGGTCCCAGATAAGCTTCACATGATCGAGATGCATGATGTTCCTGAACTGATTTTGAGACATACAGGAGCAGATGACGCCCTTTGCCGTGAGGTTGAGAAGAGTGTACTTGCGAATGTCATCAGCTTCCGCCATCTTGCACAGATCAGTCAGACCGATCTCAGTGACGGTCCACAGCTCGTTGTTCATCGCCATGAGGCGCTTCTTCATCATGGCCTTCCACTTGGGATACTCGTGATCGTCAAAGATGGGGCACGACACAGTCTTCATTCCTGTGGTCGACATAACTGAAACTCCAGGCGGTTAAACCAAAATCACACAGAACAAGGGAGTACCTTGCTCTGATACCAATTGAAAGTGTGTTATATCGACTAGAGGAGGGGGGTGAATAGGCGATTTTTATGAATTCTTCACTGAGGAATTTGCGGGTGAGGAAATTCCTTAGCGAAGAACTACTTGCAGTGGAATAAGTACTCATAAGTAAACATAACAGAACACAAACATGGTCATCATGATGAAATGAAGACAGGCACAGAGTACAGAAAGCGTAAACACAGGATAACACAGGATGAAGACAAACGGACTAAAGAAATTGAACTGAGGAAATTGAAAAAGTCTTCAGTCAAAGTCTTCAAACAGATATGAACAAGCACACAACAACTGTAATGAGGAAATGGAAGAGTTGAGGAAATAGAACCAGTAAGCTTGGTGAAGACAGTGATTTGGTAGACCAGTTCCAACTGCTGTCTTAATTGTACATCTGGTTGGAGCGGCTAGGTATTTAAACCTGAGGACACACAGTCCCCACCGTATTCTCCTTGAGCTAAGGTCACACAGACCTCGCCCAATCACTCGTGGTAAGTCTTCAGGTGACTTCCAAACCTTCACAAACTCCGTCACTCGGTGATCCACAATTCCTCTTGGATGCTCTAGACCATGACGCCTAACCGTCTGGAAGAAGCACAGTCTTCAAAGGTAACAAGCATCGGATCCACGCAGGATTTGTAGGTGTTTGGGTTTGGGTTTTCCTCACTCGATGATTTTCGCTCAAAGTCCTCGGAGGATGGGATGCTCTCAAATGACAAGTGTCAGTTTCTCTCGGAGCAGCCAACCAGCTAGTGGTTGTAGGGGCGACTATTTATAGCCTAGGGAGCAGCCAACATGATAAGACATAAATGCCCTTCAATAATATGACCGTTAGGTGGGTAGATATTTTGGGATAGCTGGCAGTAGCACAACAACGGTCGAAAATTTGAGTATCAAATTCCTCAGGGCTATCATGTTCCTCACTGTGTAGGCAATCCGCACTGGCGAATTCCTAACTCCTTAGTCAGAACAAATTTCTCAGAGACCGTAAGAACTTCGTCTCACATCAAGAATATGACCGAATCTGTATGAGATTTCCAAAGGCTTCAATAAGGGATTGGTAGGTGTAGTATTTTGAGTTGAGCATCACATGGAAATTTTTCCTTAGTATTTCCTCGACCCCCTTTAACAGTACGGTGTTTTCTATGACTCAAGAAAGAGAAAATGAAACTATGAAAACAAAAGTCTTCGCGCTTCATGTTCCTCGAATGAATACCAGGTCTTCAAGGTCACACCTATTTCTTCACTTTCAAAGTCTTCAAAAAGTCTTCAAAAATCCAAAGTCTTCAGTCGAAGAACTTCATTTTTGGGGGTCGACTTTCTCTGTAAATATCAAACTCCTCATAGACTTATAGACATGTGTACACTCATAAACACATTAGTCCCTTAACCTATAAGTCTTCAATGCAGCAAAATCACTAAGGGGCACTAGATGCACTTACAGATCTCGACTGTGGTTTTTCATCTAAGTATGTGGTGATGAATAATGCAAAATTTTATTAGCTTCAATGCCATGCTATACATAGTGGTTTAAATAACTTGTGTTTCTTATACTGGAAAGTAATTCAGAATTGCTTCGCTTCAGCTTAGAGCCCCGATGCGCATAAGGATTGTGTGGTTGTACATGTCACTCACTATGAGGCGGATGACCTGAATATACGACCGGGAAAACAGAGTTTTAGGCTGTTGGATCCTGGAAGCCTTTTGCGCTTATACCAATGAAGAGTTGTATTCCAGCCTCACCGTTGTCGCGTGTTGTCCGTGGTGTACCAAGCACAAGAAGTTCAAAGCTACTCCTTCGCTTGTGAGGCATACTGTTTTGTCAAGCTTACTGCTGAAGATGACGTGGCATGCCTCCACAAACAAGTTTATGAGTGGCAAGGCCACAAGGTTGTCTTCATGAAGGTTCACAGGATTGAGCTGATGTCGGACGTCCTCGATGATGTTCATGGCAAGGTCCATCTAGTGTCCAACCCAAATTAGATCGAGGCATGAAATACTTGCCCCAGCTAGTGTTTAGTAGTAGTTTGGATTCTGTATAATTATCTGAACCTTGCCTGTTATCGAGCCCTCTGGGGCTAGTACTCTATTTGAATCCGTCTATGGGAACTGCTTGGGTGCCCGTGAATTATCGTAATTGTTGCCGAAACAGATGCGTCCTCACTAGTTTTATCATACGAGCAGTGTGTGTTTTGATGAAATAGAGTACTCGTTTGAGAACTGTGCGCCGACGTATACATAAGTACTTGTAAACATTGTTGGTGCTACCCCACTTGTAAGCAGTGCAAAACACGGCACATTGGCTCAGCTCGCTTCAACACTGGGCTATCAACCAACTAACAATCAACAATCTGCTGTCTGACATATAAGCAACTATGTATCTTGTTACAGTGGTTCATGCAGTTAACTGAGGCCACAATGTAAATTCCAAACATGCACACGCTAGTCCAGCGTTCATGTGGAACACTCACATTAAACTCGGCTTCATAAAAAACTTGAAAAGCGTAAGTTAAGCAATTTTATACATCTCAATGATTCATAGAACATAACAAACATATACTAGTTCACAGCAAAAGACAAAGTTGTGAGAAGGTTTACAAATCAGAAAAAAACAAGCAAGGCTTCCTCGAGCAAAAGCCTCCGGCAGCTTAAATTTCCGGAGTTCACTCTAGTTTTTCTTGTTGCCACCATCCAGGGTTAGGTTCTCTCATTCCGAATAACCAATTATAATTGTGTTCTCACCGGAATGCTGAATCAACCATGTAGTGTAATGACCAGATGAAATTCTTGTGCATTCCACTAAATTTAAGCACCGCTATTTGCAGAAATAAGCAGACCACAATGCCTCTTGTCCGTGCACTTGTCCAAAAAATCGCCGTGCAGCCGTGCCAGCTAGTCCTTGGTCCATGGATGAACTGGTAGAAAGTGCATTCCGGACTAGGATGCAGTTGTTTTCGCTCGTCCCTACACTGCAATCAGGAAGTAGAACGTCTTTAATCAACTTCTTTTATATTATGCTGGTCATTCTACCTAGTAACTACCAATGTAGGAATACCTGGAAGACGGGTGGTTAGAGGACGACAACGAGGGATAGCCATCTCATTTTGCGCGGTTCTACTAAAACGGAGGTGTGTGCTTTTGATTGCGCGGATAGAAACGATAAGGAGACAGACATCCCGAAACGATATGGAGACAGGCATCCCTGTTTGCGCAAATATGAAATATGGTTATTTAAACACTGACAGATATTTGCAGTGGCGTATGATTAACAACAACATCTATTATGTTATAATTGGCACTAGATTGACAGTATGAAAGTGTCCTTAAGTAAGTAGCATCACATCACATTGATGATCCACAGGTATAGGGGATCTATCGTAGTCCTTTCGATAAGTAAGAGTGTAGAACCCAACGAGGAGCAGAAGGAAATGATAAGCGGTTTTCAACAAGGTATTCTCTGCAAGTACTGAAATAAGTGGTAACAGATAGTTTTGTGATAAGATAATTTGTAACGAGCAACAAGTAACAAAAGTAACTAAAGGGCAGCAAGGTGGCCCAATCCTTTTTGTAGCAAAGGACAAGCCTGGACAAACTCTTATAATAGGAAAAGCGCTCCCGAGGACACATGAGAATATCGTCAAGCTAGTTTTCATCACGTTCATATGATTCGCGTTCGGTACTTTGATAATTTGATATGTGGGTGGACAAGTGCTTGGGTGTTGTTATTACTTGAACAAGCATCCCGCTTATGATTAACCTCTATTGCAAGCATCCGCAACTACAACAGAAGTATTAAGGTAAACCTAACCATAGAATGAAACATATGGATCCAAATCAGCCCCTTACGAAGCAACGCATAAACTAGGGTTTAAGCTTCTGTCACTTTAGCAACCCATCATCTACTTATTACTTCCCAATGCCTTCCTCTAGGCCCAAATAATGGTGAAGTGTTATGTAATCGACGTTCACATAACACCACTAGAGGCTAGACAACATACATCTCATCAAAATATCGAACGAATACCAAATTCACATGACTACTAATAGCAAGACTTCTCCCATGTCCTCGTGAACAAACGTAACTACTCACAAAGCATATTCATGTTCATAATCGAGGGTATTAATATGCATAAAGGATCTAAACATATGATCTTCCACCAAGTAAACCAACTAGCATCAACTACAAGGAATAATCAACACTACTAGCAACCTACTAGTACCAATCCCGGACTTGGAGACAAGAATTGGATACAAGAGATGAACTAGGGTTTTGAGAGGAGATGGTGCTGGTGAAGATGTTGATGGAGATTGCCCTCTCCGATGAGAGGAGCGTTGGTGATGACGATGGCGATGATTTCCCCCTCGAGGGAAGTGTCCCTGACGTAACAGCTCTGCGGAGCCCTAGATTGGTTCCGCCTCGTGGCGGAGTTTCGTCCCGAAAGGTTGCTTATCAATTTTTCTCGATTTAAACACCTCATATAGCGAAGATGGGCATCGGAGAGCCAACAGGGGCCCACGAGGTAGGGGGCGCGCCCGGGGGGTAGGGCGCCCCACCCTCGTGGACAGTGGGCCCCTCTTGTGAACTTCTTCCACTGGATATTTTTATTATTTCCAAAATGACTTTCTTGGAGTTTCAGGACTTTTGGAGTTGTGCAGATAGGTCTCTAATATTTGCTCCTTTTCCACCCTGCATTCCAATTGCCAAGCATTCCCCTCCTTATGTAAACCTTGTAAAATAAGAGAGAATAGCCATAAGTATTGTGACATAACGTGTAATAACAACCCATAATGCAATAAATATCGATATAAAAGCATGATGCAGAATGGACGTATCAACTCCCCCAAGCTTAGACCTCGCTTGTCCTCAAGCAGAAGCCGATAACGATAAATATGTCCCCATGTTTAGAGGTAGAGGTGTCGATAAAAATAAAATACGGACATGAAGGCATCATGATTATTCTCATAACAGCAACATAAATAGATATTGTCATATGATTTCTTATGCTCAAGTAATAATCCATTCACAAAGCATGCTACGAATCATAAACTTTATTGAGAACCAACAAACTATAATCTCAGTCATTGAAGCAATTGCATTTTATCATAACATCGGAAAGAGTCTATGTCAGAGCTTAATAGCAAGTCCACATACTCAACTATCATTTAGTCCTTCATAATTGCTAACATTCACGCAATACTTGTGGTTACGGAGTTTTAATCGGACACAGAGAAAGATAGGGGCTTATAGTTTCGCCTCCCAACCTTTTACCTCAAGGGTAATGTCAACAATAATAACTCATGCTCCCCTATATCCAGTTAGATATATATATCAGGTTCATTCCAACATACTAAGCTTGCCAAAGGATAAAATGTAAAAAGTAAAAGTGAAGATCACCATGACTCTTGCATAAGGTAGAAGATAATAATAAAGGATAGGCCCTTCGCAGAGGGAAGCAGAGGTTGCCATGCGCTTTTATGGTTGGATGCATAAAATCTTAATGCGAAAGAACGTCACTTTACATTGCCACTTGTGATATGAACCTTTATTATGCAGTCCGTCGCTTTTATTACTTCCACATCAGAAGATCGTATAAAGCTTATTTCTCCCACACCAATCAATCATACATATTTAGAGCAATTTTTTATTACTTTGCACCGATGACAACTTACTTGAAGGATCTTACTCAATCCATAGGTAGATATGGTGGACTCTCATGGCAAAACTAGTTTAAGGGTATTTGGAAGCACAAGTAGTATCTCTACTTGGTGCTGAGAATTTAGCTAGCATGAGGGGGAAAGGCAAGCTCAACATGTTAGATGATCCATGACAACATACTTTATCTCAGACATAAGAAAACATAACCCATTACGTTGTCTTCCTTGTCCAACATAAACTCTCTAGCATGTCATATTTTAATGAGTGCTCCCAATCATAAGAGATGTCAATGATAATATATTTATATGTGTAACCTCTCTTTCCTTATTACTTCCTATTAATTGCAACGATGACCAAGGCTATGTTTGCCAACTCCCAACAACTTTTAATCATCATACCCTTTCTATGTGAAGTCATTACTCTCAATAAGATCAATATGATCTCTTTGTTTCTTTTTGTTCTTTCCTCTTTTCTTTTATTCACTCAAGATCATGGCAAAATAATCAAGCCCTTAACTCAACACTAATCTTTATTATATAGCTCACGGACTCGATTACATAGAGATATCATAAAGCAAAAACTCAGAACTAGATCATGCCATAAACTTTATTCTACTAGATCAAGATACTACTAATAGGATCGAACTAAGAAAAACGGTAAAGATATGAGATGTGATTGCGATACGATACCGGGGCACCTCCCCCAAGCTTGGCAGTTGCCAAGGGGAGTGCCCATACCCATGTGATTATGTCTGCCTTGTTGGTGAAGAAGGTGGAGGTGTTGTTGAGGATGCGGGCTTGTCATCCATCTTCCAAGGCATAGGCTCACCATCATAGAAGGATGATCGAGTCTCCGGGATCCTCAAATCTGCAGCCAAACTCATCCTTTTGAATCTATATTCATACTCACAGTTTTGGTTTTGCAGATCATAGATTTGGGCTTGGAGGTGCTCGATCTTCTCATGAAGCTTGAAGATGGCCTCCTCGGTGTTCTTGGCATCCGGCTTGTAGTTGTTAGTGAACTCTGCGAGCATCATGTGGCTAGCATTGATTCCATGCTCCACCATCCCCTGGCACTTGAAAACTTGTTGCTCCACTGCTTCGAGCCTTGTCTCCACCGCTTCCGGTCCCCTTTGGTCCCTCAACATCGCGAATGTGCAGCAACCCATCACGCATCTCAATGGTTTGAGGGTGTCGCAGCACTTCCGCGAGGTAAGGGTTGATGACCTTCTCGAAGAACTTGTCCTTGGAGGCACTTGGGGATGTCATTGATAATCTAGATCTGTCAGAAAAACAGCTCGAAACAAGAACAGAGGATATTTGCGTGATACAGGAGTCAAAACCTTCGGGAGGTTATATAATGAATTTTTACCGACCAAAATATGTATCGCGCAAATCCACTGAGTCCGAAAGGCACACGAGGTGCCCACGAGGTAGGGGGCGTGCCGAGGGGGGGAAGGACGCGCCCTCCACCCTTGTGGAGCCCTCGTGTCCTTCCCGGACTGCTACTTATTTTTCTATTTTTCTAAATATTCCAAAACGGAGAAATATTGCCTTAAAAAATGTTTTGGAGTCGGTTTTCTTACCGTACCACATACCTATTCCTTTTCGGAGTCTCAAACGTTCTGGAAAGTGTCCCTTATGTATTCCTTCGGGGTTACGGTTTCAATAACATTGGTTTCAACATTTATAGGATTACCTGAGATATAATGTTTGTTTCTTTGACCGTTTACCACCTTCGGATTTGTGCCTTCGAAGTTGTTGATTTTTATGGCACCGGAACGATAGACCTCCTCGATGATGTAAGGGCCTTCCCATTTAGAGAGAAGTTTTCCTGCAAAAAATCTTAAACGAGAGTTGTATAGTAATAAATAATCACCTACATTAAACTCACGCTTTTGTATCCTTTTGTCATGCCATCTTTTAACTTTTTCTTTAAACAACTTGGCATTTTCATAAGCTTGGGTTCTCCATTCATCAAGTGAGCTAATATCAAATAACCTCTTCTCACCGGCAAGTTTGAAATCATAGTTGAGCTCTTTAATAGCCCAATATGCCTTATGTTCTAGTTCGAGAGGTAAGTGACATGCTTTTCCATAAACCATTTTATACGGAGACATACCCATAGGATTTTTATATGCAGTTCTATAAGCCCATAATTCATCATCAAGTTTCTTGGACCAATTCTTTCTAGATCTATTGACATTCTTTTGAAAAATTAATTTGAGCTCTCTATTACTCAATTCTACTTGACCACTAGACTGTGGGTGATACGGAGATGCAATTCTATGATTAACATCATATTTAGCAAGCATTTTTCGGAAAGCACCATGAATAAAGTGTGAACCACCATCAGTCATTAAATATCTGGGGACTCCAAACCTCGGAAAAATAACTTCTTTAAGCATCTTAATAGAGGTGTTATGATCAGCACTAATAGTTGGAATAGCTTCTACCCACTTAGTAACGTAATCAACAGCAACTAAAATATGTGTATACCCGTTGGAGGCAGGAAAAGGTACCATATAATCAAAGCCCCAAACATCAAATGGTTCAATAACAAGTGAATAGTTCATGGGCATTTCTTGACGTCTACTAATATTACCAATTCTTTGACATTCATCACAGGATAAAACAAACTTACGAGCATCCTTGAAGAGAGTAGGCCAATAAAAACCAAATTGCAATACCTTATGTGCAGTTCTATCTCCAGCGTGGTGTCCTCCATAAGCTTCGGAGTGACACTTGCGTAGGATCTGCTCCTGTTCATGCTCAGTACACAACGCCTAATAACACCATCTACTCCTTCTTTATAAAGATGTGGGTCATCCCAAAAGTAATGTCTCAAATCATAGAAGAACTTTTTCTTTTGCTGATATGTGAAACTAGGTGGTATAAATTTAGCAACAATATAATTAGCATAATCAGCATACCATGGAGTACTACGAGAAGTACTTATAACATTTAATTGTTCATCAGGAAAGCTATCATCAATAGGTAGTGGGTCATCAAGAACATTTTCTAACCTAGACAAGTTGTCTGCAACGGGGTTCTCAGCTCCCTTTCTATCAACAATATGCAAATCAAATTCTTGTAGCAAGACCATATAATAAGTCTAGGTTTAGCATCTTTCTTTTCCATAAGATATTTAATAGCAGCATGATCAGTGTGAATAGTTACTTTAGAATCAACAATATAAGGTCTGAACTTATCACAAGCAAATACAACTGCTAAGAATTCTTTTTCAGTAGTAGCATAATTTCTTTGAGCATTGTCTAGAGTCTTACTAGCATAATGGATAACATTTAATTTCTTATCAACTCTTTGCCCTAGAACAGCACCTACAGCATAATCACTAGCATCACACATAATTTCAAAGGGTAAATTCCAATCAAGTGGCTGAACAATAGGTGCAGAGATCAATGCTTTCTTAAGTATTTCAAATGCTTCTACAAAATCATCATCAAAGACAAATGGTATACCTTTTTGTAATAAATTAGTCATAGGCCGAGAAATTTTTGAGAAGTCCTTAATGAACCTCCTATAAAATCCGGCGTGACCAAGGAAACTTCTTATACCTTTGATGTCCTTGGGACATGGCATCTTTTCAATAGCATCAACCTTGGCTTTATCAACTTCAATACCTCTTTCAGAAACTTTATGCCCCAAGACAATACCTTCATTAACCATAAAGTGGCACTTTTCCCAATTCAAGACAAGACTAGTTTCTTCACATCTCTGCAGAACTCGATCAAGATTGCTCAAGCAATCATCAAAAGAAGATCCATAGACGGAAAAGTCGTCCATGAAAACCTCACAAATCTTTTCACAAAAGTCAGAGAATATAGCCATCATACATCTTTGAAAGGTAGCAGGTGCATTACATAAACCAAAAGGCATACGTCTATAAGCAAAAGTACCAAAAGGGCATGTAAAAGTAGTCTTTGATTGATCTTTAGCTGACACAGGTATTTGAGAGAAACCAGAATAACCATCTAGAAAGCAATAATGTGTATGTTTGCATAATCTTTCTAGCATTTGATCAATAAAAGGTAAGGGATAATGATCTTTCTTAGTAGCTTTATTTAATTTGCGGAAATCAATTACCATCCTATAAACTATAATAATTCTTTGCGGAATCAATTCATCTTTATCATTAGGAACAACAGTAACACCTCCCATCTTAGGGACACAATGGACAGGACTTACCCACTGACTATCAGCAACGGGATAAATTATACCTGCCTCCAGAAGCTTTAGTATTTCTTTTCTTACTACTTCTTTCATCTTAGGATTCAGCCGCCGTTGATGATCACGAACCGGTTTGGCATCTTCTTCCAAATTTATTTTATGTTGACATAGAGTGGGACTGATGCCCTTAAGATCATCAAGAGTATATCCAATAGCAGCATGGTGCTTCTTCGAGTTTTCAATAATCTCTCTCTTCATGCTCAAAAGGTTAACACTAATAATAACAGGATATATCTTCTTTTCATCAAGATAAGCATATTTAAGATTATCAGGCAACGGTTTAAGCTCAAACACAGGATCACCCTTGGGTGGAGGAGGATCCCCTAGGATTTCAACTGGCAAATTGTGTTTCAGAATAGGTTCCTGCTTGAAGAATACTTCATCTATTTCCCTTCTTTCATTCATAAACAAATCATTTTCGTGGTCTAGCAAATATTGTTCTAAAGGATCACTAGGAGGTACGGCAATAGAAGCAAGACCAATAATTTCATCCTTACTAGGCAATTCTTCTTCATGGTGTTGTTTACTAAATTTAGAGAAGTTAAACTCATGAGACATATCATCTAAACCAATAGTAACAACATTCTTTTCGCAGTCTATCTTAGCATTGACAGTATTCAAGAAGGGTCTACCAAATATAATGGCACAAAAGCTATCTTGTGGGGAACTAAGAACAAGAAAATCAGTAGGATATTTAGTTTTACCACACAAGACTTCAAACATCTCTAACAATACCCATTGCTGATATAGTATCTCTATTGGCAAGTTTAATTGTAACGTCAATACCTTCTATCTCAGCATGTGCAATTTCATGCTTAATTTCTTCGTACAAAGTATAAGGTCTAACACTGGCACTAGCACCCATATCACATAAGCCATGATAACAATGATATCCTTTTAACCTAAATAACAGGCACGCCTACCACAGGTCTATGTTTATCTTTAGCACAAGGTTTGGCAATTCTAGCAGTTTCACCGCAGAACTGAATAACATGCCCGAAGCTTTAGCATGATCCTTTATTCTAACAGGGAAAGGTGGTTTCTCAACATAAGAAGTAGGAACAATAGGATCATTATAAGTGACAATATTTTCTTCAACTTTAATAGGTGCAGCTACTTTTACTTCTATGGGAGGATGATATTTAAACCACTTCTCCTTGGGGAGATCAACATAAGTAGCAAAAGATTCACAGAAAGAAGCTACTATCTCAGAGTCAAGTCCATATTTAGTGCTAAACTTACGGAAAATATCGGTATCCATAAAAGATTTAACACAATCAAACTTAGGTGTCATACCTGACTCCTTACCTTCGTCGAGATCCCAATTTTCAGAGTTGCGTTTAATTCTATCCAATAAATCCCATTTAAATTCAATAGTCTTCATCATAAAAGAGCCAACACAAGAAGTATCGAGCATGGTGTGATTGTTTTCAGAAAGCCGAGCATAAATTTTTTGAATAATTGTTTCTCTTGGGAGCTCATGATTGGGGCATGAATATAGCATTGATTTAAGCCTCCCCCAAGCTTGAGCGATGCTTTCTCCTTCGCGAGGCCAAAAATTATATATATAATTGCGATCACAATGAACAAGATGCATAGGATAATACTTTTGATGAAATTCCAATTTCAATCTTCTATAGTTCCATGATCTCGTATCATCACATAGCCTATACCATGTCAATGCATCTCCCTTCAAAGATAAAGGGAAGACCTTCTTCTTAGAAACATCATCGGGTATACCTGCAAGCTTAAATGATCCACAAACTTCATCCACATATATTAGGTGCTCATCAGGATGCATTGTTCCATCTCCTGCAAAAGGATTAGCTAGCAGTTTTTCTATCATACCCGAAGGAAATTCAAAGGGAACATTTTCATATTCATTTTCAGAAGGTTCATTAGGTTGAGGAGCAACTCTTTGATCTACTGGTCGGGGTGAAGATACCCCGAACAAGCCCCTCAGAGGATTACTTTCCATAGTAACAAGTGACAATAAATTTCAGCACACTATATAAATTTTTCCTTACCAAATTCCACCTACCAAAGGCGCTTCACTCCCCGACATCGGTGCCAGAAAAGAGTCTTGATGACCCACAAGTATAGGGGATCTATCGTAGTCCTTTCGATATGTAAAAGTGTCGAACCCAACGAGGAGCATATGGAAATGATAAGCGGCTTTCAGCAAGGTATTCTCTACAAGTACTGAAATAAGTGGTAACAGATAGTTTTGAGATAAGATAATTTGTAACGAGCAACAAGTAACAAAAGTAAATAAAGTGCAGCAAGGTGGCCCAATCCTTTTTGTAGCAAAGGACAAGCCTGGACAAACTCTTATAATAGGAAAAGCGCTCCCGAGGACACATGGGAATATCATCAAGCTAGTTTTCATCATGTTCATATGATTCACGTTCGGTACTTTGATAATTTGATATGTGGGTGGACCGGTGCTTGGGTGCTGTTCTTACTTGAACAAGCATCCCACTTATGATTAACCTCTATTGCAAGCATCCACAACTACAACAAAAGTATTAAGGTAAACCTAACCATAACATAAAACATATGGATCCAAATCAGCCCCTTACGAAGCAACGCATAAACTAGGGTTTAAGCTTCTGTCACTTTAGCAACCCGTCATCTACTTATTACTTCCCAATGCCTTCCTCTAGGCCCAAATAATGGTGAAGTGTTATGTAGTCGACGTTCACATAACACCACTAGAGGCTAGACAACATACATCTCATCAAAATATCGAATCTAATACCAAATTCACATGACTACTAATAGCAAGACTTCTCCCATGTCCTCAGGAACAAACGTAACTACTCACAAAGCATATTCATGTTCATAATCAGAGGCGTATTAATATGCATAAAGGATCTGAACATATGATCTTCCACCAAGTAAACCAACTAGCATCAACTACAAGGAGTAATCAACACTACTAGCAACCTACTAGTACCAATCCCGGACTTGGAGACACGAATTGGATACAAGAGATGAACTAGGGTTTTGAGAGGAGATGGTGCTGGTGAAGATGTTGATGGAGATTGCCCTCTCCAGATGAGAGGAGCGTTGGTGATGACGATGGCGATGATTTCCCCCTCCCAGAGGGAAGCGTCCCCGGTAGAACAGCTCTGCCGGAGCCCTAGATTGGTTCTGCCAAGGTTCCGCCTCGTGGCGGCAGAGTTTCGTCCCGAAAGGTTGCTTATCAATTTTTCCTCGACGAAACACCTCATATAGCAGAAGATGGGCATCGGAGAGCCAACAGGGGGCCCACGAGTCGTGGATAGGTGGGCCCCCCTATGGTGAACTTCTTCCGCTGGATATTTTTTATTATTTCCAAAAATGACTTTCGTGGAGTTTCATGACTTTTGGAGTTGTGCAGAATAGGTCTCTAATATTTGCTCCTTTTCCAGCCCAGAATTCCAACTGCCGGCATTCCCCCTCCTTATGTAAACCTTGTAAAATAAGAGAGAATAGCCATAAGTATTGTGACGTAACGTGTAATAATAGCCCATAATGCAATAAATATCGATATAAAAGCATGATGCAGAATGGACGTATCACCCATCAACACTGCCACTAGATTAACATGCGGAACAATAGCATTAGTATTACTGTAATGAGAGTAGCACATGGTCAGTAAATGTGCAATCAAATTTGTGCAGTTCCACTGGGATGAAGCAATGTTAGCGGTGTGAGATTTAAGTGTAACTGCAAAAACACAATTCATGGGAAATAAAGCAAGACGGAAGCACTTCATGAAATGGTGGTGGCATCGCTTCAATTTATCGACGGCACTAGACCATTACTTATAGTGACCTTAGGTGGCATTGCTTAATGCTTCATGTGATTTTACATTAACGGTAGCGATATGGGCGTAGGGACAGCAGAGGCATAAAGTGGTGAGGCAGATGTGGTTGCCGAGACCGGCAAACACTCAGGCAGCATGTCTGCATTTGTCCCATTTTGTATCTCCTCGGCGACATTTTCCTATGTGAGCACAGGAAATATAGACTTACTTATTCTCATTTGCGTTGTCCCCCAACACCCATCACTTTCTTTCCTTTTTCAACCAAGAGATAGGTCCACTTCCCCCACCCTTCGCCATCCACCATGCTTTCTCGTCTTTTCAACCAAGAGACCGGTTGGGTAGCCAGTATCTACTACTTTCCCCCGTTTCCTCTTGGAACCAAGTCCTAGATTCATGCTACAACTTTCCCACTTTCTTCCTTGTTTGAACCAACTCTTAGAGTCGACTGTATGAACTAGATTTACCTCTAATAATAGTAAAAGTCTAGGTGGCTTTGGAACAGCGGACGGAAGTAGAAAAAGATCCACACGAAGCCAAGTGGGAATCGGGCGAGAGAGCAAGGCAGGTTTCAAGGAATATATACTGAGGTCGTCGGCATGTGGCAAAGACGGCGTCGGGAGGCCGCATCTTGGCCACAATACCGCAGGGAGGAAGACGGGGTCGGAGGCCCTCCGGCGTCGGCGCTCTCTCGGAGAGAACGGCACGGCCTCTGCTACCTCTTGAACACTGCGTTGGTTTTCCCTTGAGGAGGAAAGGGTGATGCAGCAAAGTAGCGTAAGTATTTCCCTCAGTTTTTTAGAACCAATGTATCAATCCAGTAGGAGGCCACGCACGAGTCCCTCGCACCTACACAAACAAATAAATCCTCGCAACCAACGCGATAAGGGGTTGGCAATCCGTACACGGTCACTTACGAGAGTGAGATCTGATAGATATGATAAGATAATATTTTTGGTATTTTTATGATAAAGATGCAAAGTAAAGAAAGTAAAATAAAACGCGCTAGAAATAGCTTGTTGTCGGAGATAATATGATGGAAAATAGACCCGGGGCCATAGGTTTCACTAGTGGCTTCTCTCAAGAGCATAAGTATTTACAAGGTGAACAAATTACTGTTGAGCAATTGATGAAATTGAGCATAGTTAAGAATATCTAGGTATGATCATGTATATAGGCATCACGTCCGAGACAAGTAGACCGACTCTTACCGCATCTACTACTATTATCAAGACAGATCGACCGCTATCCAAAGATGCATCTAGAGTATTAAGTTCATAAGAACAGAGTAACGCTTTAAGCAAGATGACATGATGTACACGGATAAATTCATGCAATATGATATAAACCCCATCTTGTTATCCTCGATGTCAACAATACAATGTGTGCCTTGCTGCCCCTACTATGACTGGGAAAGGACACCGCAAGATTGAACCCAAAGCTAAGCACTTCTCCCATTGCAAGAAAGATCAATCTAGTAGGCCAAACCAAACTGATAATTCAAAGAGACTTGCGAAGATAACCAATCATACATAAAAGAATTCAGAGAAGATTCAAATATTGTTCATAGATAAACTTGGCATAAACAGACAATTCATCGGTCTCAACAAACACACCGCAAAAGAAGATTACATCGAATAGATCTCCACAAGAGAGGGAGAGAACATTGTATTGAGATCCAAAAAGAGAGAAGAAGCCATCTAGCTAATAACTATGGACCCGAAGGTCTGAGGTAAACTACTCACACATCATCGGAGAGGCTATGGTGTTGATGTAGAAGCCCCCGTGATCGATGCCCCCTCCGGCGGAGCTCCGAAAAAGGCCCCAAGATGGGATCTCACGGGTACAGAAGGTTGCGGCGGTGGAATTAAGTTTTTGGCTCCGTATCTGGTAGTTTGGGGGTATGTAGGTATATATAGGAGGAAGAAGTACGTCGGTGGAGCAACAGGGGGCCCACGAGGGTGGAGGGCGCGCCCAGGGGGGTAGGCGCACCCCCCTACCTCGTGCCTTCCTGGTTGATGTCTTGACGTCGGGTCCAAGTCCTCTGGATCATGTTCGTTCCGAAAATCACGTTCCCGAAGGTTTCATTCCGTTTGGACTCCGTTTGATATTCTTTTTCTGCGAAACTCTGAAATAGGCAAAAAGACAGCAATTCTGGGCTGGGCCTCCGGTTAATAGGTTAGTCCCAAAATAATATAAAAGTGTGTAATAAAGCCCAATAATGTCCAAAACAGAATACAATATAGCATCGAGCAATCAAAAATTACAGATACGTTCGAGACGTATCAAGCATCCCAAAGCTTAATTCCTGCTCGTCCTTGAGTAGGTAAATGATAAAAACAGAATTTTTGATGCGGAATGCTACTTGGCATAATTTCAATGTAATTCTTCTTAATTGTGGTGTGAATATTCAGATCCGAAAGATTCAAGATAAAAGTTTAATATTGACATAAAAGGAATAATACTTCAAGCATACTAACTAAGCAATTATGTCTTCTCAAAATAACATGGCCAAAGAAAGTTCATCCCTATAAAATCATATAGTTTAGTCATGCTCAATTTTCGTCACACAAGAATGCTCTCATCATGCACAACCCCGATGACAAGCCAAGCAATTGTTTCATACTTTAGTAATCTCAAACTTTTTCAACTTCCATGCAATACAAGAGCGTGAGCCATGGATATAGCACTGTTGCTGGAATAGAATATAATGATGGGGGTTATGTGGAGAAGACAAAAAAGGAGGAAGTCTCACATCAATGAGGCTAATCAATGAGCTATGGAGATGCCCATCGATTGATGTTAATGCAAGGAGTAGGGATTGCCATGCAACGGATGCACTAGAGCTATTAATGCATGAAAGCTCAACAAAAGAAACTAAGTGGGTGTGCATCCAGCTTGCTTGCTCACGAAGACCTAGGGCACTTGACGAAGCCCATTGTTGGAATATACAAGCTAAGTTCTATAATGAAAAATTCCCACTAGTATATGAAAGTGAGAAAACAAGAAACTCTCTATTATGAAGATCATGGTGCTACTTTGAAGCACAAGTGTGGAAAAAAGGATAGTAGCATTGCCCCCTTTTTATTTCTTTTTTTTGGCCTCCTTTTTTTGGCCGTTCTCTTTTTTTAGGGACAATGCTCTATGAATGATGATCATCACACTTCTATTTATTTACAACTCAATGATTACAACTTGATACTAGAACAAAGTATGACTCTATATGAATGCCTCCGGCGGTGTACCGGGATATGCAATGAACCAAGAGTGACATGTATGAAAGATTATGAACGGTGGCTTTGCCACAAATACGATGACAACTACATGATCATGCAAAGCAATATGACAATGATGAACGTGTCATGATAAATGGAACGGTGGAAAGTTGCATGGCAATATATCTCGGAATGGCTATGGAAATGCCATAATAGGTAGGTATGGTGGCTGTTTTGAGGAAGATATAAGGAGGGTTGTGTGAAAGAGCGATCATATCACGGGTTTGATGCACCGCTAAGTTTGCACCAACTCTCAATGTGAGAAAGGGCAATGCACTGCATCAAGAGGCTAGCAATGATGGAAGGTGAGAGTGCGATAATCCATGAACTCAACATTAGTCATAAAGAACTCACATACTTATTGCAAAAATCTACAAGTCATCAAAAACCAAGCATTACACGCATGCTCCTAGGGCGATAGATCGGTAGGAAAAGACCATTGCTCGTCCCCGACTGCCACTCATAAGGAGGACACTCAAAGAACACCTCATGTTTCAAATTTGTTACATAACGTTTACCATACGTGCATACTACGGGACTTGCAAACTTCAACACAAGTATTTCTCAAATTCACAACTAATCAACTAGCACAACTTTGATATCACTACCTCCATGTCTCAAAACAATCATCAAGCATCAAACTTCTCTTAGTATTCAACACACTCATAAGAAAGTTTTAATAGTCTTGAATAACTAGCATATTAGGATTATTTAAGCAAATTACCATGATATTTAAGACTCTCGAAATAATATAAGTGAAGCATGAGAGAATAATAGTTTCTATAAAACAAAACCACCACCGTGCTCTAAAAGATATAAGTGAAGTACTAGAGCAAAAACTATATAACTCAAAAGATATAAGTGAAGCACATAGAGTATTCTAATAATTTTCGAATCATGTGTGTCTCTCTCAAAAGGTGTGTCCAGCAAAGATGATTATGGTAAACTAAAAAGCAAAGACTCAAATCATACAAGACGCTCCAAGCAAAACACATATCATGTGGTGAATAAAAATATAGCTCCAAGTAAAGTTACCGATGGAAGTAGACGAAAGATGGGATGCCTTCCGGGGCATCTCCAAGCTTTGGCTTTTTGGTGTCCTTATATTATATTGGGGTGCCTTGGGAATCCCCAAGCTTAGGCTCTTGCCACTCCTTGTTCCATAATCCATCAAATCTTTTACCCAAAACTTGAAAACTTCACAACACAAAACTTAACAAAAAATCTCGTGAGCTCCGTTAGCGAAAGAAAACAAAACACCACTTCAAGGCACTGTAATGATCTCATTCTTTATTTATATGGGTGTTAAACCTACTGTATTCCAACTTCTCTATGGTTTATAAACTATTTTACTAGCCATAGACTCATCAAAATAAGCAAACAACACACGAAAAACAGAATCTGCCAAAAAAACAGAATAGTCTATAGTAATCTGTAACTAACGCAAACTTCTGGAACTCCAACAATTCAGCAAAAATAGGACGACCTAGACAATTGTTTATTGTTCAGCAGCAATTGGAATCAATATTTATCACGTTCTGGTGATTTTTAACAATTGTTTTCGTGAACAGAAAGTTTCTGGAATTTTCAGCAAGATCAAATAACTATCATCCAAGAAGATCCTATAGGTTTAACTTGGCACAAACACTAATTAAAACATAAAAGACATCTAACCAGAGGCTAGATCAAATAATTATTCCTAAATAGAAGCAAAAAAGCAAAAAACTAAAAATAAAGTTGGGTTGCCTCCCAACAAGCGCTATCGCTTAAAACTCATTTCATATACTCTACGTTCAGCAGCAAGTTTTCTTTGAGGCAAGCAAAATTAATCAAAAGGGCAAAATTTAATGGGACAAAAGTCCCCAAGATCAAATTTAGGAGGTATAGGTTCCTCCTTCGGCCCTTCGTATTGCACAACCAATTCATCATTATAAGCTTTCGTTTGACAGAACTTTGTGAGCCTATACTCGAGAGAATATCCTAGCTCATTATTTCGAATAGCCAAATCATCATTAAGTTTCTATCAACTAGAACATTGGTAGGAACCTTTTTTCTAAGGTTTTCATTGAAAGCAACATAGTCTAGAGATTGAAAATGCATTATTTCTTCTTGATCAAAGTGAATAGCCTCTATGGGAGGACGGCCAGCGTCCACCCTATAATGCGCAAAGATTTCTTTTGCCTCTTTTATTATAAATCTGAACTCATGAGCCAAAAAGATAGTAGCGGCGCGCTTAACAGAAGAATGCTCTATATTAGAAAATTCTAGGAAAATCCTTTGTATGCTAGGGTGCATGTGCATAAATTGCCTTTCAAGTTCAACTATAAGCATGGCAATAGCGTCCGCAAGACTACTAGTTCTATGAAGAATAGAACTGCCCATAGAAGGCAAAGCACCGGCACAAGTAAAGAAATCTTGAATAACACCTTTTCCAATAATATTACCACTACCAATTTGAATTTTTTTTGTATGCAAGGTAGGGGGTTCTTCAGCAGGAGCATCAGAATTTTCCATGATATTATTATTGTCCAAATTGACAATAATTTCCCCAATTTCAGACATAACGACAGAAAGAGCAAGGGGCAAAAAGGAAAGAAGAAGGCGAACGGAAAAGAGAGGGCGAATAAAACGGCAAGGGTGAAGTGGGGGAGAGGAAAACAAGAGGCAAATGGCAAATAATGTAATGCGGGAGATAAAGGTTTGTGATGGGGTACTTGGTATGTTGACTTTTGCGTAGACTCCCTGGCAACGGCGCCAGAAATCCTTCTTGCTACCTCTTGAGCACTGCGTTGGTTTTCCCTTGAAGAGGAAAGGGTGATGTAACAAAGTAGCGTAAGTATTTCCCTCAGTTTTTGAGAACCAATGTATCAATCCAGTAGGAGGCCACGCACGAGTCCCTCGCACCTACACAAACAAATAAATCCTCGCAACCAACGCGATAAGGGGTTACCAATCCCTACACAGTCACTTACGAGAGTGAGATCTGATAGATATGATAAGATAATATTTTTGGTATTTTTATGAGAAAGATGCAAAGTAAATAAAGTAAAATAAAAACGGCGCCAGAAATAGCTTGTTGTTGGGAGATTAATATGATGGAAAATAGACCTGGGGGTATGATCATGTATATAGGCATCACATCCGAGACAAGTAGACCGACTCCTGCCTGTATCTACTACTATTACTCCACACATCGACCACTATCCAGCATGCATCTAGAGTATTAAGTTCATAAGAACGGAGTAACGCTTTAAGCAAGATGACATGATGTAGAGGGATAAATTCATGCAATATGATATAAACCCCATCTTGTTATCCTCGATGGCAACAATACAATACGTGCCTTGCTGCCCCTCATCACACCGGAAAGGACACCACAAGATTGAACCCAAAGCTAAGCACTTCTCCCATTGCAAGAAAGATCAATCTAGTAGGCTAAACCAAACTGATAATTCAAGAGACTTGCAAAGATAACCAATCATACATAAAAGAATTCAGAGAAGATTCAAATATTGTTCATAGATAAACTTGATCATAAACCCACAATTCATCGGTCTCAACAAACACACCGCAAAAGAAGATTACATCGAATAGATCTCCACAAGAGAGGGGAGAACATTATATTGAGATCCAAAAGAGAGAAGAAGCCATCTAGCTAATAACTATGGACCCGAAGGTCTGAGGTAAACTACTCACACATCATCGGAGAGGCTATGGTGTTGATGTAGAAGCCCTCCGTGATCGATGCCCCCCCGTGGAGCTCAAAAAAAGGCCCCAAGATGGGATCTCACGGTACAGTAAGGTTGCGGCGGTGGAATTAGGTTTTGGCTCAGATCTGTAGTTTGGAGTTACGAGGTATATATAGGAGGAAGAAGTACGCCGGTGGAGCAACAGGGGCCCACGAGGGTGGAGGGTGCGCCAGGGGTAGGCGCGCCCCTACCTCGTGGCTTCCTGGTTGATGTCTTGACGTAGGGTCCAAGTCCTCTGGATCACGCTCGCTCCAAAATCACGCTCCCGAAGGTTTCATTCCGCTTGGACTCCGCTTGATATTCTTTTTCTCAAAACTCAAATAGGCAAAAACAACAATTCTAGGCTGGGCCTCCGGATAATAGGTTAGTCCCAAAATAATATAAAAGTGTATAATAAAGCCCAATAATGTCCAAAACAGAATATAATATAGCATGGAGCAATAAAAATTATAGATACGTTGGAGACGATCGCCGCCGATCGGACGCTGGGCAGCCATTGGTCTCCTCCTCGCCGACGACGACAGTGAACGATGCACCTACACCCCTGCCTTGCCGAGGTTGTCCGCCGGATTTGTGACCAGCCGTGAGTGAGAGAGAGTGTGGCCACCTATGTCTTGCTTAGATCTGGAGAGCATGAGAGAGTGAATGAGAGGAACCCTAGTAAAGCAAGCGCTAAGGCTCCTACTTATATATAGTGGAGTGATTTTGTTGTACCAGCTTCAAAAAAATGCGCTCCTATGTGTACCCGCGAGTGGGTGTGAGAGAACTAGTGTGTGCATGCACCGCTTCTCTTCGTGAGAGTACAATATACTATGCCCAAAGAACGTTCGCCACAAGAGTAATAGTATAAGTGTGTGACGTGTGAGCTAAAATAAAATGTGCGTGATATCTTTTGTTTTTAGAAGTTCTGACGGTAGGGTGTGAAGAGCACATATGTGTGTGACGTCTACATGTAGATAGACGGTTGGTGCGAGAGGATTGAGGAGGGTGCATGTGTGTGAGAGAGAGGGGGGTACGTATCAATGCAATGCATGTGTCCGTAAATCATTATCCGACAAACGTTCGCCACAAGCCTTTTCCTGACGAACGCCGTAAGAATCGTTAGATTGGCATCTGACAGTGTCAGTTTTGCCATGTCTTTTAACAGAACGGCCACTCCTCCTACACACAAATCTTCCACGTGAGTGTTAGCAACTGCCGTATGCTCCCTCCGTTCCAAAATGCAGTGCATATAGCTTTATTGAAAATTCAAACCTTGCAAACTTTTACCGAGTTTTCGTGTACCAAATTGCACATGTAGAATACCCTGTATATATCATTTCATTCATCTTCGAGAGGTAACTATAAAGATGGGGGAGGAGTCTACAGTTAAAGACCATCGTATCACCTGCAGCAATTTCAACCATCCTTTGGTGTGGAGGAATATCATAGGAACTCTATATGATATGATTTTATATGATTTTTTCCTTTAGAGCCAATTGGTTCATAGGAATAGATTCATATACTCCACATTTCAAAGGAAATAAACATGATATCATTTCTATAGCTTTAGAGCCACTTGGTTCATATGAATGGATTCCTATACTCCCGTAATTTCAAAGGAAAATAAACATTAGCGTATATTCAATAGAAAAGTTCCTATGATATGAACCAAATTACATCTCTTTTCTAATCCCTCCTCATAGGAATTGAGATACATGTCATCTCTAGATTCAATAGAAAAGTTCCTATGATGTCAACCAAATGACATCTCTTTTCCAATCCCTACTCATAGGAATTGAGATACTCCATGTCATCTCTTTCCCTAAAACTTCCATGTATACATCTTCTATTCCTAAATAGCTAGTACAACCCACTAGTAGCTTTTTCCAAGACATGCAACTATGGCACAAGAACTATATAGTGTGCGAATAACTTGAAAGATGGTTGTTGGATGAAGCTAATCCGATAGTGCAGAGATGGCAAATCCGAGCACTACTGGCCATTGGATATCATCAACATTCCACCAGATCTGCCACATGTACAATTTAGAAGACTCCATGGTTGAACTTAAGCATAATGCACAAACCTCAAAACACAAGCACTTCTCCTTTGTTCTAGAATCTTCCGTGTCATAATTGATTTTTTTTCTAAATGAGTTGCCATTATTTATTTTTTACTTTATGCTTTACAGTGCACAACCCCATGAATCTTAACATTTTTATAAAACTAGTTGATTTTGAATGAGATGAACTATAAGAACTAAACGAACATCTACATCATGCATATATGACTCAAAGCTTTACATGCTATAGTGTGTATTTATTCATAATTTGGTTTCGAAATCTCATGCTCAATGCATGTGTACCTTACTAGTTTTGAGTAGAGTAGCAAATTTCATGCGGCCCCGGTATATCAAAATGCAGGGCCCATGCATCATTGCCTTCGTCCAACCCACGCCCACAATTTTTGTATGTACTATATCTCCACCGGTCCCCGAACCCAAAATGATGCCTCGTTCCCCTAAAACCAAGCAGCCCACACATATTTAAGGCGTCGATTCGAACTCAATCCCTCTCCCATTTACTACGACGTGGCCCCTCACGCCCTAGTAGTACTCCTACAAACCCTACCGCCGCATGCATTATCGGTTTTCTTCAAGAGGACGAGGGAGAAGCCAATTTGTAGTGGAGGTGCTTTTTAAAAAATGATCTTTAGTGGAGACCCCTACCCTAGGGTGCCCTAGGTAGCTTCCACACGAATCATTGGTTTTCTCTTTTCTTTATGCTCTTACGCCGTAGAGTGAAATGATGGTTGCTTCGTCCGTCCAGCTTAATGCGGGAAAGGTGGAGCTTTGTGATTTGACCCCTCATCGCTCATTTTCTACTATTGCGGCGCTACGACCGGGTGCCTCCAATTCCAACCGCTGCTCCGAACTGTAATTTGGTGCATCGCACGTGGAACAAGACGGTGGATGAGCCACATGTCGGCCAAAGGGGTCCTGTTAAGTGTGTCGCCATTTCATGGGCGGACTGGCCATGCTTGAGTCGCTACGCCAACACGACAGGTGCAGCCTACCACTTGGTTTTGCTCCTTGGTGAATCCCGACTATATTGATCTAAAAAGATACGTACTGAACTACCCTCTCTGTCTCGTTTTTTTAGACGTCTCGGTTTATAGGGCGTGCATGTAGTTCTAGGTCATCCATTTGACTAACTAAATCTGAGTTACTGCATCACAAAAAGTATATCATTGGATTATTAAGCGGGGTAGTTTCTAAACATATACTGACCGTCACATATATAGCCAGTTAAATACTCAACCTAGAACGACGTGCATACCATGTAAACCGATACGGAGGAAGTATAGTAGTAAAAATGAGGTGATTTTACCGAGCGATCGGCGGGGGAGCATGGCCTGTCATGCGGTCCCGCGTGTCATGATGTACCAAGGCGATGCGCGTGTCCCTCTTGAGGCAGAAGCAATACTACGTGGTTTGAGATGATGGCGAACCGAAGTGTGAAATAATGGTTGCTTCGTCTGCAGCATTGTGATTTGACTTCTCATTGCTCATTACTACTACTACTAGGGCGGTACGACTGGGGTGCATCCTCACTGCTGTTCTGCATTGTTATTTGGTGCTTGACACGTCGACCCGGTTGCTATATGTCCCACATGTCGGCGACAGGAAGTACAAAATTCATGAAAGCGAGCCTCGACGGAGGAGTACAAGGCACGTCTTGGGTTTTTTTTGACCTTGAAGACTGCAGGGCTTGCACCCCACAACATTTTATTAATGATAAAAAAAGAAACAGAGGCAAACTCTAAGAAAGGCTATACAAGTGTACTATACCTAATAAATACAATCATACCAGAAAAGCACTCCCCTCAAGGAGGGAGAAAATCAATCCACTTAAGTAAGGCCTCTCTATGCTTCTGTTTGATTCTATGAGAGAGCAGAGTGAGTGTCAGGACCCCGATTCCAAGTCACATCGATCTAGCCGGTAACACCTCATATCACTTTGCGGCCTCACGCACGGTATTCCCACGGGTGTCGTCTTACCATGGCCCGGACCGCTTATGTCTTTTGGCTCACGATATGATAGTGTCGGTAGCATCCATATGACAAAGAACCCGGCCGACATGGCTAGTCGTGAACCCAAAGCGGCGCTAACCTATGGGGACAGGCATACATGAATCACATCGAGCATGTCGGTCATCAACGATAAATTCGGGCTGTAGCATCGGGCTATGAGGACTTCGGTATCCCGGCAGTAGCAGGCTAGGCAGACACCGAATAACACCGCGTGACATTTCCCGGGGATGACATATAGGAACGAAGTGAAACACATGCCGCCACCAAGTGTCCAAGCAGTAGTCTTTGGGCTAGCAGGACTCGGTGAACCGGTCAGAAGCGGACTACTATCGCCGTAATCACGAGACTACATTTCCCCATATGAGAGGCTGCCGAGGATAAACAACTAGTTGGTCGGATCCCACACATACCAAGCATTTCAATCATACACACAATATGCTCAATATGTGTAGATACAACATGGCATCACAACATAACTCTCGACTCAAGTATTTATTCATTAGGCTCGAGGAGCGAAGATTACAAACATGGGTCTCGTGACCCAACACTCGAGCATACAAGTCAAAGCACAAGCGGAAGCTAAACATGTCCGAGTACGCATAACTATAAATGAAAAGGGCTGAGAAGCCCGACTATCTACCAGATCTGCCGAGGGCACAAGATCGTAGCTGAGGTAACAAGCTAAACGTCAAGTCCACGTGGAACTACTAGCGAGACCGACGCCTCTCGCAAAACATAAAATAAGCAAACGTGAGTACAATTGTACTCAAAGAAGACTTACATCGTAACTAACTACATATGCATCATTATCAAAAGGGGTGGTGGAGTTTGACCGCAGCAAGCCAGCTTTGACTCGGTGGCTATCCTGAACTACGAACGCAAGTAACTCTTTTGAGGTGGCGCACACGAGTCCACATATTCACCATATCAATACACCACTATGGACCCGCTCCCGCCTCCCTCACGAGAACGCCATCCATAGCACTCACGCTTATCTTGCGCATTTTAGAGTATCCACTTTCACTTGTCTATGAACTGATATAGGCAACCCGAAGTCCTTCTCCGCGGACACGGCTATTCAATAGATCATATTAAACCCTGCAGGGTGTACTTCTTCACACACGCTCTCACCACTTACCGCCGTTTACACGACATGTACTGGCAACCTTCAAGCGAAGCCCAACGTGGGTGTCGGCCACGGCCTACCTAAACACTCAAGTCCCTAGTCCAGTTTATCGCCTATTCGGGTTCCATCCGCAGGAGTCCGCCGAGGTTTCCCATACAGCCCCGAACGATGTGTGCAGGTTCCCGAGATACCAAACGGGCATTCGGTACACTGTGCCACGGTGTATCTACCGCATCATAGCCCACCCCTAGGGTCAGCGCTACACACGGCCTCCAACACATATCCTACAAACACCAGAAACTAGTTGCAACTCCTGGACAGAGAACAAGGGTGGTTAAGAAGCCGAGAGGGTCCATTGGTTTCGGGCCCAATGCGTGGTAATAATCTGATCATGGATCACAAACACGTAACTCAGTTCGAGGACGGCTGCAATGAGACAACCCACCATGTACTCCTACATGGCCTCTCACCGCTACTTTTACCAAATCGTGTTCACACACTTAGCTCACACACAGTGGGACATGTTCACACAACCATTCCAATTCATTCCCGATGAATCGACTGACTTAACTCTAAGCAGTAGTAGGCATGACAAACAAGCATGAATGAGTAGGCACAACATGGCTCAAACAACTCCTACTCATGCTAGTGGGTTTCATCTAATTCTTGTGGAATGACAGTCATGCAGAGGATAAAGGGTTCAGCTACCGCAGCAAGTAACATTGAATCAATGTTGTCCTAATGCAATAAAAAAGAGCAGGAGCGAGAGAGTGGGATTGTATCGAAATGAACAAGGGGTTTTGCTTGCTCGCACTTCAAGATAATATAGTTCTTCATCGGTGTCATCGAACTCATCGCTTCGATGACGCCGCTCATCGAGAGGGGCAATTACCGCAAACAAGAGAGAACACAATCAATGCAATGCACACTCACATGAATGACATGTCATGTTAAGGTACTGAATTCACCTAGTGCAATATCTAGCCAAGTTAATTGAAGTGGAATTCAAACAAGAACAAATTCCAACTCCAAATGTTATTTCATAATTTGCCCTAATCATGATTCATCCTATTCAGTGAGGTTAACTTGTTCAATCATGCATGAAAGTGCCATAAACAGATTCTTCATATTTTTCTCGATCATTTTCATATATAAATTATTTAATTTGGAGTTACAGATTAAAAGTTATGAATATTTGAAGTTTGGGGTATTTTCTGAAATTTCCTGAATTAAAATAATTCCAGAAATCATTATTGCGTCAGATTGAGGTCAGCACTGCGTCAGCAGTCAACCTGGGTCAAACCTGACGTGTGGGGCCACGCCGCTGACTCGATGGTTAAACCCGGTCAAACCCGCAGCGACTGGGTTTGACTTGGCCCTGGGGCCCACGGTCAGCGGCGGGGGGTGGTTTAGGCTGCGGGATTAGGTGCTAATGATGCCACGTCGACACTCACCGGAGCATGGCCGGCGACGACCACATCTCGCGGCGGAGGCTCGCCGGAGTTGCTCGGGCTCGCGCTACGGAGGACCATTTCGTGCACGGTTTGTGGCTACGGAGAGCTGGCGGTGGGGCGATCCGTGGTGGTGGCAGATGGAGCTGGGCGGCCTCTGAGGCACCGGCGACGAGCTATCTGGGCGGCGGAGCTCGAGCACGCCGGACACGGCGTTTGGGGCACGGAGGAGGAGGGTAGGTGCTCTGGGTTCCGGGAACGCGCCGAGGACGACAGCGTGCTCGGACGCGACGTGGGGGGCTCTAGCCGCGGCGACCTCGTGGCGGCGGCGATGAGCTTCGTGCTCAGCGGAGCCCGTGGTTAGAGGAAGAAATCGGCATCGAGGAGAGGAGGTTCGGTGCGGGGGCTCACAGCGATGACGACGGGACGCTCGGCGAGGTCGGGGACGGCCCGGAGCCGACGAATCGGGCGACGGCGACCGGCGGGTCCGCGGAGGGGAAAATCGACGGGGCGGCGCCTCGGGGCTTCTCCGGTCGCAAGTGACGGCGGGGAGGGCGAGGATGGAGTGGCGGGGCTTGTGGGCTAGTCGGGGTAGCGAGGGAGGCCCGGTGGTCGCGGCAACGACGAGCGGCGGCGACGAGCTCCGCTCGGTGGGAGAGAGAGGGAGCCAGAGAAGGGGATGGGGCGAGAGAGTGAACGAGGGGGTTCCAGGAGGTGCGTGGCGGCGCCGAGGAGAAGGCGCGAGGCGTCTCGGTGAGGCAGGCGAGCAGGGAGGAGGCGTGGCGAGCTCGGCGCGGCCAGTCCCTCCTCGCCATCTTGGAGGTAGGCGACACCCAGGCGAGGTGGTTGGTGGGCTGGGCCAACTGGGCCAACGAGGGGGGGAAGCTGGGCCGGTTGGTGGCGTCAGGTAAGTTATTCTCTCTCTCTCTTATTTCTGTTTTCTATTATTCTGAAAAATCTGCGGCTTTATTAAAAATATCCAGGCACTTTTAAAAATCACCAAACTGTGCATGCCCAATGTATAGAATATATATAACATGGAACATTTCAGTTTAGGAGTATTTGGACATTTAAAATATTTTATAGAATTTAATGTCCAAATTCAAATACTTATGATTTAATTCAAAGATCCAAATGTCATGGAAAAATGTGCAACATTTCGGGTTACTGCTTCCAGCATTTTTCCAAAAATGGTGAACATTTTTTAAGGCCATTTGGGTTACTGAAAATATTTTGAAGTTGAACCTATTTGCATTATTTTGGTGCTAGGGGTTTAGGCAATCCCCATTTCAAATTTCATGAAAATTAAACATGATGCAAGGATGCAATGCTACTAGATACAAGCAAGCTCTAGGGCTGTGACAACTCACCCCTACTAAACAAGAATCTCGCCCCGAGATTCAAGACGTGAGGTAAGAGGAAAAGAGGAGTCACAAAACTATCACAATCTTCATGCTCCATTTGCCCTTCTCAAAGATGTTGATTCATTCCATCATCTTGGTCTTGACGTCTTCGAGATCTTCACCCGACACGACAACAGAAAGAAGGGGGAAACCCTATATGATTCGATCTTCACGAAGATCAAGTAAACATGATCGACTCACGGACTGAGATGGTGACACATCTCGAGTTGAGACACAAAACACATCAAGAGGGATGGAAGAACAAACGACGGGGTTTGATTGGTGGCAACAATTCCACGCTTAGAAAGATGGTGGATGGTGTCAAGGTGGCGAGGAAATATTTACCATGATCCCGTAACGGGGCACCTCGAGAAAGGTGACGCAAAGAACTATTCCCTTAAGTGGCAAAAAGAATTACTTTTGAATTAGAAATCATTGAGACTCTTCATACCAGCCTAAGGCAATTCACAACGATCGTTTGGCGGAGTGCAAAGGAATGGTACACCCGGACTAGAATGGATGATGTGGACTACCTTGTTGAAGACAACGCAATGGATGATTTTTGCTTATCGTCGGAGGTGGAGGGGACCCATGGTAAGTCCACTTTTGAGGATGATCCTATACAAGAATTACTAAGAAGGCAGCCCATAGTGAAATGGCACAAGGACGGTGCAAGCTGGGAACGAAATGCAACTGCTGAATGTTCCAACCATCATATCTGCACGAGATTCAGATCCGATTGGTGATAGGATACTTGACTCAAAGATGTCCGAAAAGGAAGGGTTGCAACACAAATTGACGAGATGACGTTGCGAGAATCTCGGGATATGAACTACGATAGCAAGCTCCAAAACATGAGCTGGTTCTGCTACACACATGTGAACATGTTGTCCAAGACAAGAATGACCACATAGTAGTCTTATAATAAAACACTACCGAGTTCAGGTGGAACCATCATCGAGGATGATGAAGTCTTGTGCATTACCATGGATTAGCACTTAACTCCTTTTCCTAGAACAAGTCAATCAGTGGCTTAGTGTGCTATGGAATTCATATGAAATGAAGATGATCAGTCTATCATGCCATAGAATACTTCGCACGTGCATGACTGACTTGGGATGATTCCAGAGGAAACAAAACAAACCTTTCTCGAATTCATGGCGGCAACTTACACCTAAAGCACATGAATTCGAGGAAGTCACTTCTTCCATCCAAGCATAGACTTCATGAACGGAACACGAAGGCATTGCTTACAAAGTTTTCAACACCAGGTTGATGTTCAACATGAATCATGGGGAAGACAAAATGCTGCTGATGGGCTCAACAACAGCTCATCGGAATTTCCATATCACTGGACTTCCACCATCATGTGAACACGGTGATAGCATTGGTCAGATCAAAGGATGTAATGGTGTATGCTCGAGGGATCAACCAAGAGTAAGACAACATTATGAATATCATTTGTTCCGACTTGACTTGACGATCGCCCATACTCAAGTCAAAATTTTGACAGGGCAATAGATCCAACAACTGATCACGAGGACCAGTCAATGGAGATACCATCTTTCTTCAACACACACACGCACAGAAGATATCCCTTAGAGATGAACTGAGTTAAGCAAAGCTTTATCCTCCAACTCTCCAAGTTGTTGTCTAGCTTAACCAACTAGCTCAGGGATATCCAACACAGATTCTTGGAGAAAGGGTGGTTCACAAGGAACCAACTTGAACACGAGCTCAACATAACAGTCAGGAAATAACCCGGTAACACTTCCAAGAAGATATTCGGAAAATCACGAACCACCGGTATGTTACTAAGCTCGAGAGCAATCTTGCTTTTCAGGGCAAGACGATATGATCAAATGAGTGAGGACTTGACAAGATCCTAACTCATCAATTGAAGTGTGCACCAGAAATAAGGACTAGGTAGTCTTAGGATGATGATTTAATAACCAACATGCTAAGAAGGAGGATATTGTCCATTAGCTACCAAGGAACGAGTTGCTCGGAGTATTGATGTCACACATCACAACTCACTTGTCGGCATTCCGGTTGCAACAACACGAAACCGAGGAATGAATAATGATAGCGAGAAGTATCACTGCGTCAAGAGTTCATAAAAGAAGGTGCAATTATCATGAAGTTCCCGACATAAAGTGGGTAATGCTTCGGGATAGAACAGAATCAAAAGCTGAATTGGCATTTTGATCTGCGGAATACAACTGTTTTGACCCAATCCTGGATATGGATGAGGTACTGGAGTTTGTTTCTCCTAGTCATTCCGGAATAGAATGGCTTGACGGACCACAAGAATAATCGCCATCGATGAACACGAATGCACAATTACTCCTGGCTATCAATTGATAGATGAAGGTCAGAAGACATCTAAGAGAACAACTCAAAGGAACATATAGTTTTCTGAGTTGTGGAGGCACGGATTAGTATATCGAGCAAAGCTCAACATTTCTTCCGGATAACCCATGCGGAAAGGTAGAATTGGCAGATTCACAATTATGAATGGAGAACTCCTCAAGAGCACTCTTATCGTGATGTTTTGGTTTAACAAGGAACTTCTGCCATAAGCGGTTCGTAGTATTTGGAAGAAGGAAATACCACGGACCTCGAGGACTATCGCAAAGTTACTAATATCCTAAAGGAACTAGCAAATACTATCAACATGAAGTAGGGTGAATCTCGGGTTCAAGAACCCAGGAATAGAATACCTACTACTAAATGGCATCACGGGATGCTTTCCAGAATAATGGCCAGAATCATCACACTGGGGATACAAAAGCATTGCTAAATTGCTAGGTGACTTCCTAAACACCTAGGGTCATAATAATAACTCCAACATACATGTCGAGGCAATGGAGTACCTCGACTGACTGGTTGGTGTGCTTAATCTGGCCCAAAAGGACATCAGGAACGGGAGGAAAGGATTTGCAAATGCATCAGACTATTTAGAGACCTGGGATAACTCGGACAGCATAACGGCTGTAAATGCTCAAAATGATTTGAGACATCCGGCAAAATGGTGGCATAACCACTCAACAACATCATAACAAGATTCTGAGATCAACAGTTATCATACAGAAATAGTAGGAACTGAACTGGGGATTAAAACCCACAATCTTATAGGTCTATGGATTAGTAACACGTCATCCTGATAGATAGATGAGAAGCCTAGTTCTTAAACCCCGTAGAAGGGAAGAGGATGACTCAGATCAGAAGGCCATGAGGTATAAGGAGTAAAAAGAGCCTTACGTTTCCTTCCACAATCAATTCCCTTACATAACTAAAGCATTTCTAGAAACAACTTCGACCAGTTTGGCTTGGTAATCCTACAGGCAGTCAGGCTCTGATACCAACGCTGTCAGGACCCCGATTCCAAGTCACATCGATCTAGCCGGTAACACCTCATATCACTTTGCGGCCTCACGCACGGTATTCCCACGGGTGTCACCTTACCATGGCCCGGACCGGTTTGCGTCTTTTGGCTCACATATATGATAGTGTCGCTAGCATCCATATGACAAAGAACCCGGCCGACATGGCTAGTCGTGAACCCAAAGCGGCGCTAACCTATGGGGACAGGCATACATGAATCACATCGAGCATGTCGGTCATCAACGATAAATTCGGGCTGTAGCACTGGCTAACAGGACTCCGTATCCCGGCTGTAGCAGGCTAGGCAGGACTCAATAACACCACGTGACATTTCCCGGGATGGACATAGGAACGGTGAAACACATGCCGTCACCAAGTGTCCAAGCAGTAGTGTTGGGCTAGCGGACTCGTGAACCGGTCAGTAGCGGACTACTATCGCCGTAATCACGAGACTACATTTCCCCATATGAGAGGCTGCCGAGGATAAACAACTAGTTGGTCGGATCCCACACATACCAAGCATTTCAATCATACACACAATATGCTCAATATGTGTAGATACAACATGGCATCACAACATAACTCTACGACTCAAGTATTTATTCATTAGGCTCTGAGGAGGAAAGATTACAAACATGGGTCTCAGGACCCAACACTCAGAGCATACAAGTCAAAGCACAAGAGGAAGCTAAACATGTCTGAGTACAGACAACTATAAATGAAAAGGGCTGAGAAGCCTGACTATCTACCAGATCCTGCCGAGGGCACAAGATCGTAGCTGAGGTAACAAGCTAAACGTCGAAGTCCACGTGGAACTACTAGCGAGACTGACGTCTCTCTGCAAAACATAAAATAAGCAAACGTGAGTACAATTGTACTCAGCAAGACTTACATCGTAACTAACTACATATGCATCATTATCAAAAGGGGTGGTGGAGTTTGACCGCAGCAAGCCAGCTTTGACTCGGTGGCTATCCTGAACTACGATCGCAAGTAACTCTTTTGAGGTGGCGCACGAGTCCACATATTCACCATATCAATACACCACTATGGACCCGCCCGCCTCCCTACGAGAACGCCATCCATAGCACTCACGCTTATCTTGCGCATTTTAGAGTATCCACTTTCACTTGTCTATGAACCGATATAGGCAACCCGAAGTCCTTCTCCGCGACACGGCTATTCAATAGATCATATTAAACCCTGCAGGGGTGTACTTCTTCACACACGCTCTCACCACTTACCGCCGTTTACACGACATGTACTCGGCAACCTTCAAGCGGAAGCCCAACGTGGGTGTCGGCCACGGCCTACCTAAACACTCAAGTCCCTAGTCCAGGTTTATCGCCTATTCGGGTTCCATCCGCAGGGAGTCCGGCCGAGGTTTCCCATACAGCCCCGAACGATGTGTGCAGGGTTCCCGAGATACCAAACGGGCATTCGGTACACCGGGCCACGGTGTATCTACCGCATCATAGCCCACCCCTAGGGTCAGCGCTACGCACGGCCTCCAACACATATCCTACAAACACCAGAAACTAGTTGCAACTCCTGGACAGAGAACAAGGGTGGTTAAGAAGCCGAGAGGGTCCATTGGTTTCGGGCCCAATGCGTGGTAGTAATCTGATCATGGATCACAAACACATAACTCAGTTCCTGAGGACGGCTGCAATGAGACAACCCACCATGTACTCCTACATGGCCTCTCACCGCTACCTTTACCAAATCGTGTTCACACACTTAGCTCACACACAGTAGGACATGTTCACACAACCATTCCAATTCATTCCCGATGAATCAGACCTGACTTAACTCTAAGCAGTAGTAGGCATGACAAACAAGCATGAATGAGTAGGCACAACATGGCTCAAACAACTCCTACTCATGCTAGTGGGTTTCATCTAATTACTGTGGAATGACAGGTCATGCAGAGGATAAAGGGGTTCAGCTACCGCAGCAAGTAACAGTTGAATCAATGTTGTCCTAATGCAATAAAAAAGAGCAGGAGCGAGAGAGTGGGATTGTATCGGAATGAACAAGGGGGTTTTGCTTGCCTGGCACTTCTGAAGATAATATAGTTCTTCATCGGTGTCATCGAACTCATCGCGATGCAGACGCCGCTCATCGAGAGGGGCAATTACCGCAAACAAGAGAGAACACAATCAATGCAATGCACACTCACATGAATGACATGTCATGTTAAGGTACTGAATTCACCTAGTGCAATATCTAGCCAAGTTAATTGAAGTGGAATTCAAACAAGAACAAATTCCAACTCCAAATGTTATTTCATAATTTGCCCTAATCATGATTCATCCTATTCAGTGAGGTTAACTTGTTCAATCATGCATGAAAGTGCCATAAACAAATTCTTCATATTTTTCTGATCATTTTTCATATATAAATTATTTAATTTGGAGTTACAGATTAAAAGTTATGAATATTTGAAGTTTGGGGTATTTTCTGAAATTTCCTGAATTAAAATAATTCCAGAAATCATTATTGCGTCGATTGAGGTCAAGACTCGCGTCGCGAATCAACCTGGTCAAACCTCGACGTGTGGGGCCACACGTTAGTGACTCAAAGGTTAAACCCGGTCAAACCCGCAGCGACTGTGGTTTGACTTGGCCTGGGGCCCACGGTCGGCCGTCGGGGTGGTTTAGGCTGCGGATTAGGTGCTAATGATGCCACGCCGACACTCACGGAGCATGGCCGGCGACGACCACATCTCGCGCGCGAGGCTCGCCGGAGTTGCTCGAGCTCGCTACGGAGGACCATTTCGCACGGTTTGTGGCTACGGAGAGTCGGCGGTGGGGCGATCCGGTGGTGGTGGCAGATGGAGCTGGGCGGCCTACAGAGGCACCGGCGACGAGCTATGCGGGCGGCCGGAGCTCGTGCACGCCGAACACGGCGCTTTGGGGCACGGAGGAGGAGGGTAGGTGCTCGGGTTCCCTGAACGCGCCGAGGACGACAGCGTGCTTTCGGACGCGACGTGTGGGGAGCTAGCCATGGCGACCTCGTGGCGGGCGGCGATGAGCTTTCGGCTCAGCGAGCCAGCAGTTAGAGGAAGAAATCGGCATCGTGGAGAGGGAGGTTCGTGCGGGGGCTCACAGCGATGACGACGGGGCGCTTCAGCGAGGTCGGGACGCCCGAGCCGACGACCGGGCGACGGCGACAAGGGTCCGCTGGAGGGGAAAACGACGGGCGGCGCCTGGGCTTCTCGCCGCAAGTGACGGCGGGAGGGCGAGGATGGAGTGGCGGGCTTGTGGGCTAGTTGGGGTAGCGAGGAGGCCCGTGGTCGCGGCAACGACGACGAAGGCGGCGACGAGCTCCGCTCGGTGGGAGAGAGAGGGAGCCAGAGGAGGGGATGGGGTGAGAGAGTGAACGAGGGGGTTCCGGGAGGTGCGTGGCGGCGCTGAGGAGAAGGCGCGAGGCGTCTCGGTGAGGCAAAGCGAGCAGGAGGAGGCGGGCGAGCTCGGCAGCGCCAGGTCCTCCTCTCGCCCCTTGGGCAGAGGTAGGCGACGACTGGCGAGGTGGTTGGTGGGCTGGGCCAACTGGGCCAACGAGGGGGGGGGGGAAGCTGGGCCGGTTGGTGGCGCCAGGTAAGTTATTCTCTCTCTCTCTCTTATTTCTGTTTTCTATTATTCTGAAAACTCAGCGGCTTTATTAAAAATATCCAGGCACTTTTAAAAATCACCAAACTGTGCATGCCCAATGTATAGAATATATCTAACATGGAACATTTCAGTTTAGGAGTATTTGGACATTTAAAATATTTTATAGAATTTAATGTCCAAATTCAAATACTTATGATTTAATTCAAAGATCCAAATGTCATGGAAAAATGTGCAACATTTCGGGTTACTGTTTCCAGCATTTTTCCAAAAATGGTGAACATTTTTGAAGGCCATTTGGGTTACTGAAAATATTTTGAAGTTGAACCTATTTGCATTATTTTGGTGCTAGGGGTTTAGGCAATCCCCATTTCAAATTTCATGAAAATTAAACATGATGCAAGGATGCAATGCTACTAGTTACAAGCAAGCTCTAGGGCTGTGACAGTGAGATCATGATTGAATCCATTTCTCCAGGTTCTGAAAGATGGCTTGATGTTCCTGAAAGCTTTGTCATTCCTGACCTTCCAAATATTCCACCAGGAAGTAAAAACCACCTCCCCAAAGAAAGGTTTGCTGAACTCCCTCCTGGCATGGTAGGCAATCTCCACCATGTCATCACTGTCTTTCCATACAATTTGCAGATAAATCCACACGCAAGCACTGAAATTGCACTGGAAAAAAGGTGATTTCTGTCCTCCAAGATCCTAGTTGGGAATAGTACACATTGTGGCCCCTCATTAATCTTCCAGTGCCTCCTCTGGATCATGTTCTTAGTATTAACCCTGTCCATTATAACAAGCCAAGCAAACATCTTGATCGACATTGTACAACAGCTCGTCCATATCCAGCTCAAGACGGGGTTGGCAACCATTGGCTGGTAGGCAAAATCATAAAAAAATGCAGTATAAGAGGACTTCTTTCCATGTCTCCATCCCCAAGAGTCATGACAGCTAGTGTCAATATGGAAAGACCCCATTAAGGACGAAAGCTGCTGTAAATCTTGAAAGGCCTGTTCAGAGAGAGGCAAGGAAAAAAGATCTTGCAAGCTACCAGCCTGGAAGACTTCCTTGACTGACAAGTTTTTGTGAAGACAGAAGGAAAATTGCCTAGGAAATCGATCCTGAAGAGGGACAAAACTGTTTCCAATGTGCCAAAAGTCAGACCAGAATAGCACAGAATCTCCACTATGAACATCGACCGCAGTAACTGCTCTGAAGTTATCCATCAACTTGCAAACGTCTCTCCACCAAAAGGAGCCACACAGAATAGTATCATGTGGAATTCTTTGGAAATAGTAAGAATCCCAGATTAACTGAACCCAAGGCACATCCATCTTATTGTAAAATTTATTAAGATGTTTCAGAAGAAGATCTTTATTCTGCAAACCCAGATTTAAGATTCCAAGCCCTCCCTTCGATTTAGGCCTGCAAACAAGAGGCCAAGCAGCCGGAGAATGGCCCTTCTCCTGACCATATTTCCTCCATAAACACTGCCTCTGAATCCTTTCCAACTGCTTCAAAATACCCTGAGGGATTGACAGGCTGCAAAGGGAGAACATAGGCAAAGAAGAAATGACAGAGTTAACTAATTGTAACCTGCTCCCTTGAGGCAAGAACCAAGAACTTGCTGTCAATCTTCTCTCCATGCACCAAGGGAAGGAGATCTACAATCATAGGCCTGGTAGTCCTGACAGGCAGACCCAGATATGTGAAAGGCATTTTGCCTAACTTACAGCCAAAAAGGGCATCAAGATCATTAGCAACCTGGTCAGTCACATTAATGGGATACATTCAGGATTTATGAAAGTTAATCTGAAGACCAGTTGCCTCTGAAAAAGTACATAACACTGATTTCAGTGCCCCCAAATGATCCTTGTCAGCCTTAAGGAAAAGCAGTGTGTCATCATCATATTGGACCACTGGAAAATCAGGATCATGGGTTGGCAGAGGCCTGTATATTATACCCTGCTGAAGAAGGTTATTGATCAAAGTCTGCAAGAGGTCAGCAGCAATAACAAAGAGCAAGGGAGAGATTGGGTCCCCTTGCTTAACTCCACATTTGCATTTGAAATGATTCCCAGGAACTCCATTCAGTAAGACAGAGGAAGTGCCTGATGACAACAACTGCTTAATCCAGGTAATCCATCTATTGTCAAAACCTTTTGCAACAAGAATCCTTATTATGGCCTCATGCTGTATAGAATCAAAGGCCTTTTCAAAATCCAACTTAAGCAAAAGGATGGGTTGCTTAGACTGGTTACACTGATGGATATATTCAAAGGTCCAAGCAAGACAATCCTGGATTATTCTTGATTTTATGAAGCCATACTGATTTTTATGAATACATTTGATGATCTCCTGTTCAAATCTGTTTGCAGCAAGTTTTGTAAGGAATTTCAGGCCAACACTCGTGAGTGAAATAGGCCTAAAGTCTCCCACACTCTCAGGTGTCTGCATCTTTGGTATCAATGTGATGAATGCATCATTGAGGTTTTCCAGTTGAACTGTGCCAGCATGAAACTCATGCACAAGCTGAATAAAATCAGCTGAAATTATGTGCCAACACTTTTTTAGAAAAAGACCATTAAAGCCATCAGGCCCAGGAGCCTTATCAATAGGCATTTCTTTAATAACCTGATCAATTTCCTTAATTTCAAAAGGTTTGGTGAGGACCTCCAATCCCTGAATCCTAGGTATTAAAGACAAAATGCTATCATCCAAAGCTATTGGCCGAATCGTCCCCATTCTGTTTTTGAAGCACCTCAAGAACTCTTTGGCCATCTCCTCATGATTTGATGTGGTAGAGCCATCTGACAACAGCAGGCTAGCGATAGAATTCTTTCTATATCTCTCAGTTGCCATGGCCTGGAAAAATTAGGAGTTTTCCTCACCCACCTTGATATACCTGATGGTACATCTCTTCCTCCAGTATAGATATTGCATGTGCAGGAGATGTTCATGATGCAGTTTGGTGATTTTCCTGAAATTGCTCTCAGCACGGCTTGGGTTTTTGCTGCTTCGCGCGATCCATCAATACAAACCCGGACTAAAAAAGGCGAGGGCGGGTCTTTTCCGCTGCAGAGGCAGGGGAGTTTGGCATAGTCTGTTCGAGGCAAGGAGGTAGGAAGGGAAACAAGCAAATAAAGGTTGAGCGACTTAGTTTTGGGAAAATCTGATTTTACGGAGTACTTACCCACTAGGATTTATAGGGCTCAACTTAAAAACATTCGTTTTTCCGTTTTATAAGTCTCAGTTCTACTACTAGTAGTAGTACCATCACATGTTGGATTTCGAGGTGCGTTAGATCACCCGATGCAAGCAGTGTCAAGAGAAAACTCACCAATGCATGTAGAAGTTCATGGAAATTTAGTGTTCATTCATGCATTCGTTCTAATTAATGCCTCGGTAAACATAACTTCTTGAGAAAAATGAGCGTACTAATTACTTGTGCAAACTAGGAGTACGAAATTATTCGACCACTCACTGTCTACCTTGGTTGGAGAGATTTTGAAATTGAGCCATAAACTGGAAAGGAGGGAGTAGTAGTAACTTTTGTCTCGATTACTATTTGTGGCCTTGTATAGATGTAAAATGTATTTGTTTATAGTGGCCTTGTATAAGTAAATGGAGGGAGTACTAAAGGACATATATATTCCAAACAATATGATAATCTCTCTAACCAAGGTAGTAGGGACGAGGAGTAAACAGAGGGAGTACTAGTAAAATTTTCTCCTTGACCATGAGCCACACAGCAGGGGCGAGGAGCGGGCGTGAAGGCGTGTAAGCAAGCTTCACCTCATCCTGTGAGCCACCGCGCCTGTGGGCGGGAGATGGCGACTAAGCAAGCTTCTCCTCTTCTCATGAGTTGATGGGACACATCAAAAGTACTCCAAAGTATAGAGCCTTGCCTCTAAGGTAGGCCCCACATGGTTTGCCTCTTTTTAACATAACGCTCAAGTCGCAATTTGTTTGTTCACCCATGGTAGACGATCCTCCCTCCATCTAGTGGACAACCAAGACACGTGTCAAGTTACCACGTGGGCTGCCTTTTCAGATAGAAATGAGCTCCACCATGTACCCGCGGGTGTGGTTGGGAAAGATACGGGAGTACGTGCGTCGTGCGTGCACCTCTTCTCTTCGTGCATGTCCCCCACCTACATGGGTGTGTGTGAGAGGGACTATAGAGATACAAACCTAGACATAATGCGCCGTCCATCCCCATGCCTCCGCCCATCCCCACCACCACCACCACCACGCCCCACTCCTCCTCACCTTATCTCTCATCTTTCTCCCTCCATTTTTATATACAAGGCCACTATCAAAATTACAATTTGCAGATATACAAGGCCACTAACACTAATCGATGCAATATTAATGGTGTTTACCTCGTAGTACTACTAGCAAAGGAGGACATTAATTATCCCTTGCATGCATGCGGGAGTGTGAGCATTGGCTTGATGTGCATGAAAGAGAAGAATACACATTAATTTACACGGCAAACAAGGAAACAAGGTGGCTTGCAACATTGAGTTAGAAGACATTAATTTTTGCCTTGGTACCTATAATATGGGTTTGTGGCCTTGTATACAAAAATGGAGTCCGATAAAATTCTCGAGATACCATTTATCCGATAAAATTCTCGAGCAATCATTAGTTTTTACAAAATGGGATTACTCCTGCATGGGTCAATCACAACAGGTGTTTTGTAAAAAAATGCATCTTGATGTTCCGTGCAATGCACAGGCATCTTGCTAGTCCATGAAAACAACACATGGCAAAATTCCATGGCGAACGAGGGATTTGAATCTATTGGGAGGGGCTGTTTGGATCTTGCCCGGGGTAGCCAAAATATTGGCGACCCTTTTGTCCACCGGTGCCTTTGCCACCGATTGAAAGTGCCTTATATCGACTAGAGGGGGTGAATAGGCGATTTTTATGAATTCTTCACTGAGGAATTTGTGGGTGAGGAAATTCCTTAGCGAAGAACTACTAGCAGCGGAATAAGTACTCAAAAGTAAACATAACAGAACACAAGCATGGTCATCATGATGAAATGAAGACAAGCACAGAGTACAGAAAGCGTAATCACAGGATAACACAGGATGAAGACAAACAGACTGAAGAAATTGAACTAAGAAAATTGAGAAAGTCTTCAAACAGATATGAACAAGTGCAGAACATAGTTATGAGGAAATAGAACCTGTAAGCTTTGTGAAGACCATGATTTGGTAGACCAGTTCCAATTGTTGTCTTAGTTGTACATCTGGTTGGAGTGGCTAAGTATTTAAACCTGAGGACACACAGTCCTCACCGTATTCTCCTTGAGCTAAGGTCATACAGACCTCGCCCAATCACTCGTGGTAAGTCTTCAGGTGACTTATGAACCTTCACAAACTCGATCACTCGGCGATCCAAAATTCCTCTTGGATGCTCTACACCATGACGCCTAACCATCTGGAAGAAGCACAGTCTTCAAAAGTAACAAACGTCGGATCCACGCAGGATCAATCTCTTCAGTGATGCTCAATCACTTTGGGTTTGTAGGTATTTGGGTTTGGGTTTTCCTCACTCGATGATTTTCTCTCAAAGTCCTCGGAGGATGGGATGCTCTCAAATGACAAGTGTCATTTTCTCTCGGAGCAGCCAACCAGCTAGTGGTTGTAGGGGCGGCTATTTATAGCCTAGGGAGCAGCCCGACATGATAAGACATAAATGCCCTTCAATGATATGACCATTAGGTGGATAAGATATTTTGGGACAGCCGCACAAGGCACAACAACGGGTCGGAAATTTGAGTATCAAATTCCTCGTATATCATGTTCTCATCGTAGGCAATCCAAGATCGGCGAATTCCTAACTCCTCGGTCGAACAAATTCTCAAGAGACCGTAAGAACTTCGCTCTCACATCAAGAATATGGCTGAACTGTATGAGATTACCAATGGCTTCACTTGAAGGGATTGGTAGGTGTAGGATTTTGAGTTGAGCATCACTTGAAATTTTTCCTTAGTATTTCCTCGACCCCTTTAACAAAGACGGTGTTTCCTATGACTCAAGAAAGAGAAAATGAAACTACGAAAACAAAAGTCTTCACACTTCATGTTCCTAATGAATACCAAGTCTTCAAGGTCACACCAATTTCTTCACTTTCAAAGTCTTCGAAAGTCTTCGAAATCCAAAGTCTTCAATTGAAGAACTTCATTTTAGGGGTCGACTTTCTTTGTAAATATCAAACTCCTCAGACTTATAGACCTGTACACTCATAAACACATTAGTCCCTTAACCTATAAGTCTTCAATACACCAAAATCACTAAGGGCACTAGGTGCACTTAGCCTCCCCTTTTGGTGATTGATGACAATATAGGTTAAGTTTTCAACGGGATAAACATATGAAGTGTAAATACGATATTGAGGAATTTGATTGCAAGATATAGAAGAACTCCCCAAGATGTGCATAGTGAGGAATTTGCTTTTAAGCAATGCACATTGAAGAGTTGAATCATGGAGATCTCCCCTATATCTTGTAATTCATACACGATTTAACATATGATATGAAGAATTTGAAATGCATGATGAAATATGGTGATCGATGTAATTCAAAGCATGCGCATAAACATTAATGAGGAATAAGCATGCAAAAACCACAAAGAAAAGTATCAGCCACCATAGAGTTTAAGTTTACAACTCGATCCAAAGAAAGTCATCAAGAACGAGAGTTGTAACTTTGCAAAAAAACGCCCATATAGGATAGACCCGCTTGAAGACTAACTCAAATTTCTCCCCCTTTGTCATCGAATGACCAAAAGGATCGAAACTGAGGACTAACGCCCCCGAAGAATATCAAGTTGATGAAGGAGCGCCAGCGTTGTTGGGGTCGTTTGTTGATGTAGGGCCTACCATAGTGTCTTCCAAGTCTTCAGGCTCGTCGGTGTCGCGCGATGAAGAATATGAGCTGGCCACCAAGGAAGGAACCTTGACCTTCTTGTATTTCTTCGGTGGAGGAGCAGACCAGTCAAAATCTTCCTTGAGACCCATTTTCTTCAGATCTTCTTCGCTATAAACATGAGACAGAACAACCCAGGTACGGTTGAAGGTTTCATGGAGGTAGTAATGGTTTTTCTTCACCGCATTGTGGGTAGCAAATATGTTGTGAAGAATTGAACCAAACCGACGCTGACCCATTTGTGATTGCGATCAACCTTCCGTGAAGACCGAGGAGAAGCTCATGATCACCATCACCCGGGAGTCAGGCCTTGAGGATTTTGCTTGGTAGCGTTGGCGGCAGAGTCATGGGTGGCAGAGTCATCATTGGTGGAGTAGGATGCAGCTTTGCAAAATTGACCATCCAATGGCGAATGCCTTGATCAATAACAGCAGAGGCCTTGCCCTTGTCATCAGCTGAGGAAAATGTCCGTTTGAGGACTTCAATCCGGGGCAAGTAGCTGCAATGGGTCAGTGTATCAGCTTTGTAGTTGAGTGAAGACCTTGATCTGATGAATCTCATAATCCACGGAGCATAAGGCTTCAGCTCAAACGGTGACGTTGCGACATTGGCTAGAGTCCTCATGAAGAAATCATGGAAGTTGACGGGAACGCCATGTATGATATTGAAAAGCAGATTCTTCATGATGCCAACGACTTCTTCTTCATTCGAGCCGTGGCCCTTGATAGGACTCAATGTCTTCGTCAGAATGCGATAGACAGTCCGAGGCACATATAGTAATTCCTCACGAGGAATTTTGTTCTGGGGCCTGACTGCTTCAATGGCTTCATCAAGACTTGCATATAGTGGTCTGAAGCTCGTGCTCTGGTACATGCAACAAGCAGCTTCAAGGGGAGGACCGAGAGGCAAAGCACTAAACAATTCAAGAGTTGGTGCCTTATAGTGAGTATTTTCGCACATCCAGTCCAGACCCAGAGTTCACATCTTCGTAGTCTCCTATGATGTGCAGAGTTGCATAGAATTGAAGAATGAGTTCTTCATTCCAATCACAGATGTCAGTGCAGAAATTTAACAATCCAGCGTCGTGAAGAACACTGAGGATTGGCACGAAGCACGGCAGATATTCCATATCCACGTGAGGAATGTGCTCATGATCGAAGACTTTGTCTTTGTTAAACATCACTGAGGAATAGAAATTTGCCTGGCTGGCAGTCCAGAAATGCCTCTTCCTAATGCGAGCAGAGTCATAGGGGTTGTAACCTATGAAGAATACATGCTCGTCGGAGAAATCATCAGTCTTGAATTTTTGCTTCCTTGAGAATGGATCCTTTGGCTTGGGTTGAGGACTGTCAGTCAGTTGCATCACAACCTCAGGAATCGCAATCTCAGGTTCTTCAGGCTAAGGAATTTCATTCTCTTCAAGGGCGCTTATGCTTCAATGATTCGGTCAGAAGCAGTTTCTTCAAAGACTAGTGGCTGGAATTTCTTCATGGACCGATGGAGTGGGGTGAGTTTCTGCAGAGCCCAATTGAACAGTATGTGCTGGGGACTGAGGGATTTACTGCAATGGCGTGAATAGAGGAGAGTTGGGACGCTGACTATCCCAAAAATCATCATTCATCAATGGAGTAGTACTCCCAATGTCCACGCTGAAGTTTTGTCCATCCACCTCAACGCCGCCTCTTCAAAGAAGGAACCGAGGCATGGGCGAGGAGACAATTGGAGTTGAAGGGATTGCGTCCACTTCAATTTCTTCATCCATCTGCTCTGAGGAAGCCGCAGAGCGAATGTCTTCATCGGATTTACTTGTAATCACATAGTCTTCATCAAAAGGATCAAGGTCCTTTGATGGCATGGTTGAGATAGGAACAACATCAATTGGGTTGTCAAATGAGCTGGTCAATTTCTTTATCTTCTTCGAGTCAAGAACTGGCGAAGCCGATGCTTTCCTTTCTCACCACGCACGCCTGCAGCCTTGGTCTTCTTCACATCGATGCGATGGAAGGATCGAGTTGGGGTAGGCGCAGGAGGAGCAGAGGAATTTGGTTGAATTTCTTCAGCACAACCGATGCAGCTTGCCCTCGATTTCTTCCTTTTCTTCAGCGCACTACTAGTGGATGCCCCGGTAATTTCTTCAATGGGTTGGAATGCGCCATCAGCCCTCGAACTCACATTTTCTTCAAGAGCTGATTTTCATCACGGTGTCGGGCGTGTTCTTCGTTGGTTGAGCGATGCTTTGACTTGAGGAATTTCTGGTTGCGATGGAGCTGCAAACTTGGTAGTGAATTTCTCAGTCAGTTTTACAAACCTGACTTTGGCTCCTTGCCAATCAGCATAGTAAGCATTGAAATCATTGCTGAGGCCTTTGATTTCAGCCTGGATCTTCACTAGTTCTTCAGTTGTCATAGAGACAACGTTTTTCTTCAGAAAGCGCTCCTTTCTATACTGAGCTTTCTTCAGCTGCCTGGCCTTCTCAAATTTCCATTTTTCTTCTTCAATGAAGGCAGTCAAAACATGACTTTGGCCAAGAGTGAGGTTCATCTCTGGCAAAGGTGTGTTGGGATCCTTGTGCCAGAGGTCGATGAAGTCTAGGATTAGCTTCGGATTCAGAAGCAGTGGCACGTTGCTTCCTTTGGATCTAGCGGCCTTGACTTGTCTGTCTCTGATGATTTCAGCTAGTTCATCATCATCAGCTTCGTCTTCATCGGACGGCACTTGGAAAGTGACCTGCTTCTTGTGAGGACTTGGGCGAGTGCCTCGTCTAGCAGCGGCCTTTTTCTTCACCAGAGAGGGGCCTGCTAAGGAACTTGGAGTAGCTGAGGAACTTGCAGAGGCTCCTGAGGCAATAGATATGCCTGCTGTCCTTTGGCATGTGGCGAGATGCACAGGTGCTGAGGATTTAGTCGGAGCAGCCGAAGACTTTGGCGGAGGAGCTGAGGAATTTGGAGGAGCAGGAGCAGTTTGAGGAGTTGGCCGTGAGGGCTTTGAGGAATCTGGCTGTGAGGGCATTGCTGAGGAACTTGGCCGTGAGGGCATTGAAGGTGAAGCACTTGGCTTATGCGCAGGCTTCTTTGCCATGGCCTTCTTTGGCTTGCTAGCAGAGGCCTCAACAGTGGCAGCAGTAGCAACAGAGTCCTTGTTGAATTTCCTCACTGCTTCTCTTGCTTGTATGGCCAACTTGGTCTGGCGCTTGGCCCATTCATCAGGATAGTCCTCACCGTGCTTGAGGCTGGTGGGATCCGCTTCTTGGCCAGGTGCCAATGGAGGTCTTGGGCATGGAGGTTTGAGAGCGAATTTCTTCATGTATTTGGGAGTAACATACCTGTATTCCCTCCACTCTCTTGCCCATCTCCTTTCTATCCTCTGGATGCGCACCTTGCGCTGATTTTTGTCCTCCTTGCCAAACTTGGCTTCATCAGAGTGCAATAGTCTTTGTATATGTCATCAGGATTTCAAAGCGCAGTTGACCTCGTGCCTCTTTCCTCCCTTCTATGGCTTCTTTCCATCCGCCATTTTCTTCGATGAGGAATTTGAACAATGGAATTCTCCTCAAGACGATGCAACTTTTCTTCGAGGAACGCTGCAAATGAGTTAAGTTGATGAGAACCTAGTGATTCAAAGAAATGACATGAGTACCGTGGAACAGTAGTATAGTTGCGAGGAATTTGGAGAGGTCATATGCGTTCTCAGAGGTTTTTCAAAAGAACAAGTTTGAGGAATTTGAACAGGTGAGTCTTGAAGAATTTCACTAAGCGTTCTTTGTCTTAGGTTCCAAAGTTGAATAGATTGAGAATCCACCCAATTGAGGAATCTTGAAGAAAAAAACGTAGCTTAGAGAAATGAATCAAGAGCACATGACATGTGAGGTGTTTAGTGTGTGAAGATTTGAAGAAAAACACCTTTGAAGATTTTGTAGAAATCATTTGAATCAAAGAGGGTAGTAAAAGTAACTTTTAATTACCCTGGACAAAGAACACGATGAACTGAGAGGTGTAGATGTGAAGTTCGTCAGTTCAGATCTTCCACGCCCTAACTTGGTTGAGGAAGACAGCTACGGCGGCGGCGGAGGGAAGAAATCCATGGCCGGCGCGAGTACGGCGGCGACGAGGTCGAAGCAGTGAAGCTCTTCCTCGCCGGTGATGATGAAGTAGCGGCGGCACTAGGGTTTGAGAAGCTCGAGCTGGAGTGAGGTTGAGCGGAGTAAAGGAGAAGTGAGGAAGGGGAGGGGTATTTATAGCCATGGTGAAAAAATGGTCGCCCGAAGAATTTGGACGAACGTGTTCTCTAATTCTTCTCATTCGCTGACATGTGTCACCCACGCATCGAGAAGTGGAGATCGTGAGATCGTGGATGAATAGATAAGTATTTCGGGGATGCGGAACGGTTTGAGCGGCAAAGCCAAATTTTTGGATAAGATAAGTTAAAAGTTCCGTTCAGAAATTCTTCACCGACAAGGACACAGTGAAGATTTTGAATGAATTTCAAATAGAACGCACATGAAGAATTTGTGAATAGATTGGGTTAAGTTTAGCATAGAAGGAAGGGTCCCATCACATTCACTTAGTAGAGAAAGCAACTTGAAGAAATAGCAACAAGTGAATGTCAGAGGACATATATATATATATATATATATATATATATATATATATATATATATATATATATATATATATATATATATATATATATATATATATATATATATATATATATATATATATATATATATAGCCAATGAAGAAAAACGACGGAAAAGGTGAAGACAATGCAAAGTTGAAGAAAATGAACAACTGAGGAATTTCAAACTCAAATTGAAGATTTTCAACTTTTGGTGGTGGCGTGACCCACCGTATAAGAATGATGATTTCATACGCCGCGTACAATTATCGTAGGGTTCTGAGAATCAAATTCTTCGTTAATTTATTCACACTTAGAGTGTTATTCTTCATTAATTGAAGAAAATTTTTACTTCATGTGTTGCACATCTAAGTCATCAATTTTGCATAAGTGTTAGGTTGAGTGTCCTTTTCAAAGAACATTCGAAGATTCTAAGATATTTAGCTCACACCGCAACTTGCTAAATCTCTTCTCATCCAAGGGCTTTGTGAATCGGCTAGCTGTTCTTCAGTCTTCACATGCTCAATAGAAATGTCGCCCTTCAACACATGATCACGAAGAAAATGATGACGAATTTGAATGTGCTTTCTCTTCGAGTGCTGAACTGGGTTTGTGAGCAATCTTGATGGCACTCTCATTGTCACAGAAGAGAGGCACATTCTTCATGTTGACGATGTAGTCCTTGAGAGTTTGCTTCATCCACAGCAATTGAGCATAGCAAGAACCAGCAGCATGTTGGGGAACGTTGCAGAAAATTAAAAATTTTCCTACGGTTTCACCAAGATCCATCTATGAGTTCATCTAAGCAACGAGTCAAGGGAGTGAGTTTGCATCTACATACCACTTGTAGATCGCGACGAAGCTGCTCGAGGGAGCGGTGATGATGGAGTCGCATCGACGTGATTCGATCACCGATGACCAAGTGCTGAACGGACAGCACCTCCGCTCAACACACGCGATGACAGACGGGCAACGCCTCCTCTGCCTTGATCCAAAGAAGAAGGAAGGAGAGGTTGAGGAAGACAGCCCACCGGCAAAGACGACGGCGGTGTGATGATGGTGGAGAAGCAGATCTCGACTGGGCTTCACGAGCACACAACGGAGGAGGAGAGGTGTTGGGAGGGAGGGCTGCGCTTGGCTTGGGTGCGGTTGCCTCCCTCACCCCTCTATTTATAGGGGAGGAGAGGGGGCCCCCTCTAGATGCATCTAGAGGGGGCGGCGGCTAAGGAGGGGACTCGCCCCAAGCAAGGGGCGCCTCTAGGGTTCCCCTCAACCCTAGGTGCAAGGGCTCAAGGGAGGGGTGAGCCCAGCCCACCGGGGCTGGCCCTCCCCACGCAGCCCAAGTGGCCCCCGAGAGGGTGGCCCTCCTGGACCTCCTGAACCCTTCCCGGACCCCAAGACAATACCGATATGCCCCAAACTTTTTCTGTCCGCTTGACAACTTCTCATATAAATCTTTACCTCCCACCCTTCCGAACTCCTCGTGACGTCCGGGATCTCATCCGACTCAACAACATTCTGTAATCACATGCAAGTCTTCCTAATAACCCTAGCGCCACCGAACCTTAAGTGTGTAGACTCCTACGGTTCGGAGACATGCGATATGACCGAGACGCCTCAGTCAATAACCAACAGCGGATCCGGATACCCATGTTGGCTCCCACATGCTCCTCGATGATGTTATCGGATGAACCACGGCGTCGAGGATTCAAGCAACCCCAGTATACTATTCCCTTTGTCGACGCAGATGTTACTTTGCCCGAGACTCGATCGCTCAGATCCCAATACTCGCTCAGCCTCCTTACCGCAAGTCACTTTACTCGCATCAGAATGTATGATACCGTGACCAGATACTTGGTCACTTTGAGCTCATTATGATGATGCACTACCGAAAGTGGGCCCAAGGATACCTTTCCTCATAACGGAGTGACAAATCTGCCTCGATCCGGTCAACCCAACAGACACTTTCGGAGATACCGTAGTGCACCTTTATAGTCACCCAGCATTACGCCAGGACGCTTTGGTACACCCAAAGCACTCCTACGGTATCCGGGAGTTACACGATCTCATGGTCTAAGGAATAGATACTTGACATTGAGAAAGCTCTAGCAAAACGAACTACACGATCTTGTGCTATGCTTAGGATTGTTCTTGTCCATCACGCCATTCTCCTAATGACGTGATCCCGCTATCAACTATATCCAATGTCCATAGTCGAAACCATGACTATCTATTGACCAACAAGCTAGTCAACTAGAGGCTCACCAGGACGACAGGTCTATGTATTCACACATGTATTACGATTTCCTGATAATACAATTATAGCATGAATAAAAGACAATTATCATGAACAAGGAAACATAATAATAATGCTTTTATTATTGCCTCTAGGGCATATTTCCAACAGTCTCCCACTTGCACTAGAGTCAATAATCTAGTTACATTGTGATGAATCAACACCCATAGAGTTCTCGTGTTGATCATGTTTTGCCCACTGAAGAGAAGTTTAGTCAACGGATTCATGACATTCAGATCCGTATGCACTTTACAAATTTCTATGTCTCCATCCCAACATTTTCACGGATGGAGTTGAAGCGACACTTGATGTGCCTGGTCTTCTTGTGAAACCCGGCTCCTTGGCAAGTGCAATAGCTCCAAGTTGTTGTCACAGAAGAGTTTGATCGGCCCCACGCATTGGGTATGACTCCTAGGTCGGTGATGAACTCCTTCACCCAAATTGCTTCATGCGCTGCCTCCGAGGCTGCCATGTACTCGCTTCACATGTAGATCCCGCCACGACGCCTCACAGTAGCTGCACCATGTCGGTGTACTAGAGTAGGGGTACCCTAGTATCCCGAACTCGCACCGGGCAGTTGCAGACCTCGCTGCAAGGCTTGCCTAGTGATCGCCAAGGTCCTCCATTATTCCTTTGGAGCCATTCAAGAACAAAGTATTTGAGCCAAGGAGACAAGGCCCCAAGCAAGAGGAGCTTGCCGGAAGGCCGCCAAGGCACGCAGAAGACAAGACCCTGCAAGAGGAGCTTGTTTGAAGGTTCGTGAGCGATAAGCCCCGAGCGACAAGGATTTAGCCTGCAAGGCGCTTGCAAGCAGGTGCAACCTCTCTTCATCTCCGCCCCAGCTCACCCACCAACGTGTCGCCATGGGACCATTCCAGCGCAGGCGGTCAAGAGGTCAGGCAGCCACGGAGAGCAATGCGTGCGGCGCCGACAGAGTGCCATCGTGGCAAGCGGTGGCGCTCGATGGTCCCTTTCAAGACTGTTTAGGCGACATGGACGGGCATTTAATGCTTTTGTCCCTTGCCGCCGAATTAGGTAGAGTACACTGTACAAAGTAGCTGTACCAACCGCAAGTCATTTTTCCCATTTTGCCCTCGCCACGCTACATCTCACAGGTGACCCCTTGAGCCTATAAAGGAGGCCCATGCGCAACGAAAGGGGTTCGCTGGTTCGGGTTCATTCAATCATTCGAGACCGAGACACTCAAGCTAGGTTTTGTAGCCTCTCGTGCTCCCTAGCAAGAACACTATAGAATCGCATAAGCAGAGAGGAGTATTATCTTCGGAGAGCTCAAGATGGGTAAACTGCTGCGGTGCTTCGCCGATCCGCCTTTCAGCAATCTCCGCCCCCACCAAACCGAAAGGGACTCGGTCCGCCACCCCATAGGTGTTCGTGGGTTACGATCAGCTTCTCGACATCTTGGCGCGCCAGTAGGGCGCCGAGGCTGTGTGAACCTGATCCGCGCTCACACGAGCAACATCTTCATCATCTTCATCAACATGCCACCAAGAAGAAGGCTTCGCGGCAGCAGAGCCGTCGCTGCCAAACCCACCACCACCGGAGCCGACGAGTGGTGGGAAGACGCCGCGGAAGAGCGGACGCCGACGAGGGAGCCCGTGTCGCCGCTAAGTCCAAGGACAAGGCGGCGCAAACTCTCGGCCCGTGCACACGCATCAAGGCCCATCTCGGAGGCGCGAGACCGACAGCGCCATGGTGCTCGTGCGCCATGCGCTCGCTGGGCCAAGATCGAGCCGGTGGATCCGGACGCCAAGAACAGCTTGCGCGCCAACAGGCCGGTGCGAGTGGGGCATCGGTCGCCGACGGGATATCGCCTTCTAACATATTTAGAAGTCCGAGCATATCCCGCCTCGCACTGCTCGCCATTGCCACCCACCACTCAAGCAGAAGCTTTGGCGCGAGCTCAATCGCTTCCCGGATTACCTCCGACGGCAGACAAGGTCGACGAATGGAGGGCCACCATTCGTAGTCTCATCGGCTTCACCAACGACGACGCCCGCGGGCAACCAAGCACATTGCTGCCGCGCGAGACGACAAGGCACGAGCCGGTGGCGACGAAACCCGCGGGGTGCAACCACCATGCACTTCCACCCGAAGGTTAAGATCGCCGACTCGTCGGATCCACCTCGACAAATGACTCCACCGCGCCATCGGATCCACGAAGCTCGCTGTGATCAGCCCAAGTTCTTCAAGAACGGCAACAAGAAGACGCCGAACTCGCATCGAAGCGCCAAGAGAAGCGCGGCGTCAATCCGACCAGCGCTGGCGGGCCTCCGTCAAGTGCATGCGCCAGGGAACCAGTGACTTGTCGACGCAGTAGGTTGCCCTGCGCTCACTCGTGAGCTGCGGCAAGTCCAAAGGTCTGATAAGAAAAATTTCAAGCCGATGTGCCGTAGAAGTACGATGGCAGGACGATCCGTCGGAGTTTCTCAAAGATCTACACCATCGCGGTGCAAGCTGCAGGGGACGAGACGACAAGATCCTCGCCAACTACTTCCCCGCCGGTACTCAAGCCCAATGTTAGATCTTGGCTCATGCACTTGCCGGACAGCTCCATATCCTCTTGGGCAGATCTATGCCATCGCTTGTCGGCGCTTTCACAGCGTGCCACAAACCTCATGGCCAGAGAGCGACCTTCATCCGCCGCCTGTAAGGAAGGAGAGTCCTCAAGCAAGTTCATCCGTAGATTCAGCTGTGCACTACAACATCCCGTGATGTCCACCCCGCCGCTGTGATCGCCAAGCCATCGTAACATGCGGAACCGCAGGATGAGGGAGGAGATGGCGATGTGCAAAGTCAAGGATGTTAGTGAGCTGTATGCCCTAGCCGACAAGTGTGCACGTGCTGAGGAAGGGAGGAGACTCCGTGAGAGAATACGTAAGCAGGATCTCGATAGGAGGAAACCGCCTGGCGAAGAAGAGCCGGCAAGGAACAACAAAAGAAGAAAGGCAAAGAGGTACTAGTTGTCGAGCAGTCCCAAGAACGGAGGTGGCGCCAAGAAGGCCAAGGTTGGTGGCTCCGCAAGGAGGTTGTCACGACACCGACCGCCACTTGCGTGGCGGCCACCGACAAGGTGACAGCTCCAACAAACAAGACGCAAGATTCACCGCACCAAGGGCCATGACCTCCAGAGTTGCAAGCAAGAAGGTCGAGCAGCTTGTTGAACAAAGCAGAGGGCTGAGTACGAGCGCGCGACAAGGAGAAGGCCCAGAAGGTGCCGGGGAGTTAGCAAGAAGCGACCCGGCCGGGAGGACGCCGCTGCAAGGCCAAACAGCGGCAAGGAGATGACCTCCCCGCCGCCGCGACAAGGATGAAGACGACGATGACGATGAAGATATGGAGGATGACGAAACTGATGAGCAGGAGTTTCGTAAAGCAACAGAGGTCCTTCAAGCGTTGACGGTGGTGCTCTCTCGCATACTTCACACCGCCAACTCAAGCAATGGATGCGGAAGTTAATGCAGTAACCATCCGTAGAGTCACGCAAGCCTCCGAATGGTCCAAGACGCCTATCATCTTTGATATTGAGGACCACCCCGATCGCATAATCATGGGTCGGGTGCTTGCCGATGTTGGTCTCACCAACTATCCGCAACCTCAAGGTCACCAAGATGCTAGTTGACGGCGGGCCGGCTTAAACCTGATCTCCTCCGCAGTGCTCCGTAAGCTTCAGATCCCGACAATGAAGCTCAAGAGATCGCACATTCCAAGGAATCAATCCAGAAGGAGCAAGTCAAGGGGAAGATCACGTTGCCGGTAACATTTGGCAGCGAGCTAAACTTCAGAATCGAGAGGGTCACGCTCGACGCTGCTGATTTTCCATTGCCTTATAATGGGATACTTGGCCGCCCAGCACTCGCCAAGTTCATGGCAGCCTCTCATTATGCATACAACTTGCTCAAGATGCCAGCCCGATAAGTGTCATTTCGTTCATGGCGACAAGAAAGATGCTCTTATCTCGCGCCGACAAGATTTACCGGGAGGCAGCAGCTGCGACAGATAGCAAATCACTTGCCGCTAAACTCTCCGGGGAAGAAGAAGACCACTTTGTCCGCAAGAGCTCGATGCCCACTCCGCAAGCGCACCTCTTCGAGTGCTGCGCCACCGCCGAGGACGCACCATCGAGCTCCACCGCAAGTGCAAGAAGACGATGGCAGCTCCACCAAGACCAAGAAGGTGCCCGCCAGGAGGACGGCACTAGTGGTACCTTCACCACCAAGGCCACTCTCGACCCTAAATAGGAAGGCGCGCTCGTTGCTTTCCTCGCTGGCGAATGTCGATGTGTTTGCATGGCAACCGTCCGACATCCCCGTGTTCCTGTGAAAGTAATTGAGCACCACTTAGCTGTCTCGTCCTCATGCGCGCCCGTCAAGCGTAAAGTCGAAGGTGCAAAGGAGCGCCAAGAATTCATTGTAGAAGAGATCAAGAAGTTGGAAGCAGCAGGCCTTGTCGAGGAGTGCTCCATCCCACGTGGTTGGCCAATCCAGAAGTTGTATCAAAGGCAAATGGGAAATGGAGACTTTGTATCGACTTCACAGATGTTAATAAAGCTTGTCCAAAGACCCATTTCCTTGCCAAGATCGACTCAGATTGTTGACTCCATGGCTGGATGTGATTTGCTTTCATTTCTTGATGCATACTCAGATATCATCGATCTTCATGGCGTAAGAGGATGAGGAGAAAACCGCATTCATCACCCCATGTGGCACATACTGCTTTATACGGATGCCTTTTGGGCTAAAGAATGCTGGTTCAACGCTTGCAAGAGTAGTCCATGACGCTTTTGAGCCCCAAATGCACGTAAATGTAGAAGCTTACATGGATGACATAGTGGTCAAAAGCAAGGACAAGGCAACTCGGTTCAAGATTTAGATGAGACCTTTGCAAATCTGCGCAAGATCAACCTCAAGCTCAACCCCGAGAAGTGTGTGTTGGAGTCCTTCCGCAAGCTTCTCGGTTCTTCGTGGTCTCAATGAGGAATTGAAGCCAATCCCGACAAGATCAAGGCCATTGAGCAGATTGAAGCACCAAAGCGCCAAGGATGTACGAAGACTTGCTGTTGCGTGGCTGCTCTCAAAGAGGTTTATCTCTAGGTTCGCTGAGCGCTACCGCCATTTTTCAAATTTTGAAAAAGCAGGTCCAATGAAATGGACTCAAGCGGAGGCTGCGCCGCAGACTTAAAGAGGTACTGCCCTCCACTCCAATACTTGTCGCACCTAAGCCACAAGAGAAGTTGCTGCTATATATAGCGGCAACCAATCAAGTGGTTAGTGCTGCGTTAGTAGCGGAAAGGGAAGCGCATGATGAGCCGCAACCAAGGCAGATGCATCCAATGACAAGCGTGGGGCTTCACCGACAAGCTCCGTCCCGATAAGGACGGATCTGCAAGAGATTGCGAGAAGATGCAAAAGGATGGTGCAGCGCCCAGCTTACTTTTGTCGGGCCCCTTCGCAGGGGGCTAGATCAAGGTACTGTGTGCATAAATTGCTTTTCGCCTCCTCATGGCCTCGAGAAAGCTGCGCCATTACTTCCAAGCACATGAGATAACAAATGCCACTGCTTCCCTCAAGAGAATATTGCAAAATCCGTAAACAAAGTGCAGGATTGTCGAGTGGGCACTAGAACTGCCAAGCTTTGGCCTCAAGTTTGAAAGCACTTCAACTATCCAAAGCAGAGCATTGGCAGAGTTTATAGCAGAATGGACGCCAACGCAAGATGAAGAAATTCCGAGACGAGCATCCCCGCCAAGGAAGCAAGTAAAGAGTGGCTGATGTACTTTGATGGTGCCTTCGCTGCAAGGCGCCGGCAGGCGTGCTGCTTGTCGCACCCACCGGAGAGCACCTCAAGTACATAGTCCAAATGCACTTTCCCAAGGAGCAAGCAACAAACAATACCGCAGAGTATGAAGGTTTGCTTGCCGGTCTCGTGATAGCAAGGGACCTTGGGATCAAGAAGCTCATTGTCGTGGTGACTCGCAGCTTGTCGTCCGCCAAGTGAACAAAGATTATCGAGTCCGTTGATGGAAGCCTATGTTGATGAAGTGAGAAAGCTAGAAGAACACTTTGACGGCCTACAAATGGAACATGTTCCAAGAGCTCGTAATGATATTGCCGATGGCTCACAAAGTGCGCCAGACTCAAGTTACCTGTGGAACCAGGGATTTTTGTGCTCAAGCTGACTCAACCGATCGTAACACCATCAACTCGGACAGAACAAGAAGAGGAAGTTGATTTCTGGCGACTATTTTCCCGCAGAGCTACCTGCCGCCGCCGCCAAGGTCCCCAAGATCAACACTAAGAGTGCCGAGGAGCAGTCTGCTCCGACAAGCCCTGTGGTTTGTTTCGCTGAAGCGACGCCCCCGACAAGTTTTGCTCCGCAAGCTTGCCGGGAACATCAAGCTCCGCCGAGCCGCAGGTTCTGCCGCTGAAGCGGATGTTCCCGCAGCAGCAGATGTGCCTTTAGTCCTTGTTGTCGAGCCACAAGCTCCAAAGATGGGCACAGCAGATTGTCCATTTCCTTCAGACAGAGAACTTCCCAAGAGCAAGAAGAAGCGGAGAGAGTAGCCCTACAGTCAAGTATGTACCAGTTTGTCGACAAGACGTCTGCATGTAAGAAGACTCAACGGTGTGAAATTGAAGTGTATTCACCGAAGATGGATGTAAGCTGTTGGCAGAGATACATGGAGGCATATGTGGTCACCACATTGGCGAAGAGCACTTGCCGCAAGGCTTTCCCAAGGTTTCTTCCGCCGACAGCCTCCGTGATGCAACGCAAGTAACCAAGTGTGAAGCGTGCTGCCCATTCCAAGCAGATACACCAGCCAGCTCAAGCTCTCCAGACGATCCCTTTATCCTCGCCATTTTCGGTCCGGGGCTCGACATCTCGACCCCTTTCCCCGAAGTTGTCGGGGCTTTGAGTACTTGTACGCTGTAATCGACAAGTTCACAAAGTGGCCGAAGTGGAAGCAAGGAGGAAGGTGACAGACAAAAGCCAAGTTCTTCAGTCAATTGTTTGCCATTTTGGGATTCCTAACAGGATCATCACCGACAACGGCACACAATTCACGAAGTCGCACCTTCATGCAATACGCCCAAGATCTTGGCGCCAAGGTCTGCTTCGCTTCGTTGCTCATCCGAGAAGCAACGGTCAAGCGGAGAGGGCAATGCTGGCGCTGCGCGGGCTCAAGACCGTAACTTTCGACACGCTGCACAAGTGCGGAAGAAACTGGATTGAGGAGCTACCGTGGTTCTTGGTCGATCGAACGACGCCAAATCGAGCCATCGCCGCACACCTTCGCCTAGTCTATGGAGCAGAGGCGTTCTCCCAACGGAACTCAGATACGGGTCACCTCGAGTACTCGCTATGATGAGCTTGAGCAAGAGAAGCTGCGACAAGATGACGACCGCTCCTTGAGGAGGACCGCTTCAGTCAGCTGACGAGCTGCTCGTTATTGCAGCAAGCTTTGCGCCGCTACCATAGCCGCAGTTAGTGCCGAAGCTTCGAGGAAGGCGACCTTGTTCTTCGCTCAGTCCGCCAAGAATTCCAACAAGTTGACGCCAAGTGGAAGGCCCTTATCGGGTGAAACGAGTCACTAGGCTCGGCGCTGTCCGCTTTGAGACCAAAGATGGCATTCCGGTGAGCAACTCCTGGAACATTGAGCATCTTCATAAGTTTTACCCGTAGGGCGTGGTTGTCGAAACCTGTTCCGGCAACCACCTTTTGTACAAGTCTTGCCGATGTTGCATGTAATCCTTTGTACAAAGCCGGGCGCAGACCCCGTGCATAAGTAAAGCTCATGTGTTGCGCACAACTTGTCGATTTCATGCTTTCATAATTTTGTTGCATGCTTTGTCTCGACGCTTTGTGCAGCACCACACCCGGTAGCAATAACGAGCCACTAGGCTCCATGACTTTATTTTCTTCTTTCTTTCTCAAAGAAAGGAAGGTTCCCTCGCACACAAGTTAGCTGGGGGAAGGAGAGGATAATGCCATGGACCAAGCGTTGCTCGAGGAAGTTTCACCTTATCGGAAGCAAACGATGTAAAAGCTAAGTTGCTAAAGTTTGAGCAATCAGTTTTAAATTTTTAAGTTATCTTCCTCGAACGATAGTACTTTGTATGGAAAACCAGCAGCGCGGAGGAACCAACTCAGTAGCTGGTCGCGCCCTTACTTTGTTTCGAGTCCGCTCAACAATTTAAGTGAGCTGCAACTAGTTGCGATAAGGTTGCTTGTCGGAGGCGGCACCGCCAAAGAAGTCAGCCGACGTTCAAGCACTCAGCACATGGCATGACAAAGGTGCCCATACCGACAAGTTCCAAAAGCGTAGGGCACAAACATACAAAGGAAGGAATCGAGTAAAGGAAATAACATTGCAATCATTGCCTAAGATAGAGTTATATTACAAAAATAGCTTGTCGCAGATCTAATAAATTGTTCTCCTAAACATGATCAGGCAGTGACAAGGAAAGATAAATTTGGCGGCCTAGTCTACGCGGTCGCCATCAACCCGCTTGATCTTGCCCACCTTGTCCACAATGGGTGCGACAAGGGCTTTGAGCGCCTCCACATCGGCATCTCGGGCGCAAGGATCTCGAGGACGCCGTTGAGGTTGAGGCCTGGATTGCGGAAGGCCACCTTCATCAACACCTTCGGAGAGCTCCTGCGCAGATCCGGCGCGATTCTCGCCAGCTGTTTGGGATCTCTTCCGGAGTCGCTGGAGAGCCGCCACCACGCCCTTGAGGAACAGCTGAGCTTGGCGCTGGGTTGGGGCGCTTCGTCGGAGTACCCAAGATCCACCATCCCCAGCTCCATCAGCCCTTGTCAATGGCGGCGGCGGTATCCACAAGACCCTCCGTCCAAAGGCATCACGTTCTCTCTGAAGGTGTTCTCAGGCGTTCGTGGCACTTGTCGCCAGCTCCTCGCTGGCCTTGATCTTCTCCAACGGGCCCACCTCCCGCCTCCTTGGCGCCATCCGTAGTCTCCATCGGGGTGGTCAGCTTAAGCTCAAGATCTGCCTTGGAGTCCTTGGCGGCATCGAGCTCTTTGATCCTTTCGAGAGACGGCCTGCAACTCGCCAAGAGTGTAGGCGTCCTTCTCGCTCGTGCTTCAAGCGCAGCAAGCTCTTCACCGCTCTTCTCGGAGTTTGGCCTCTAGCTGCGCCACTTTAGTCTCTAACTCCTTCTTGGCGGCCTCGGCAGCCACGGCAAAGCATCCTTTGCTTCCTTGAGAGCTCCGCCAATTGATTGCTTCAGCAGCTGCAAGCTCTTCCTCATAGCTGTCAAGGTTGATCTTCCGCTGCGCCAACTTCGCCTTCTTCTTACAGATAGCTTCTCGGCAGCGAGCCTTTGTCGCTCCTCGACCTCAGCCTTCACAAGGATGAAGGCTGTGCACTCTTCGAGAGTTGCTCCCGCTCTTACGCTACGCTCGAGAGCTTCTTGATTGGAGCCCCTGAGCTCTTCTGCAGCGGTTCTCCATGTCTTCTCCGCCCTCGCGACAAGTGCTTCCAGGACTCCGGCTTGGCTTGCCGGCGCGGTAGAGCGACAACAGCTTCTTCAGCAATGCTCCTCCTCGGACTTCGCCGCTGCTTTGCTGCTTGGCGCGTCAACCAGCGCAACCCAGCAGAGGCGAGCAGCTCTTCGTCAAGGTCTCCCCTCGACCGGGCGCCACAGAGCTCGACGCCCGGGGAGCTTGATGAAGACGCCCGTCGCCGGCCTTCGATAGGCGCTGGGCTGGGCTCTTCGAGCTTGACGCTGCACGGTGGCGGAGGGATCGGCGGTCGGCGTGGCGCTGGCGCCCCTATGGCCTCGTGGTCGTCAAGACGATCGCTGGACCCTCGCCCGGCCTTTGCAGCAGCGGCCTTGGCGGCCTCCTGCCGGCGGACCCATCGACGCCACCTCTTTCCTCCATGGTGGCGACGTCGTGCTGTTGTTGCTGCGTCCTCCTCGCCGGCGACCTCAGTCTCCATCGGCTCTGCGGCAGATGGATCTGACGATCAGAAAAAGAAAGAACAGTCAAGCAAATGTTCGAAAAGAAAAACAGAAGAAAAAGAGCCCAAGGGAAATTTTCGGTCAAAGGGATTACCTGCGATGGGATCTGTGGCCGCGGTCTCAACCACCGGAGGATCGCCGGCGCTGCCCCTTGTTGGAGAGGCTTCCCTTGTTGGAGAAGCATCCCTTGCCAGAGAACGCTCCCTTGCCGGGGAATCCTCCCTTGGCGGTGTAGTCGAAGCAGATGGCATTTCGGGAGCGGTTTCCGAGCGCTCCTGGTGAAGCTGCTCTGCTCATGCACAAATCAACAAGTCAGATATCAACAAAGAAGAAGCATCCATGCACGCCTAACAGTAAGAAGTAAACCATATACTTACGCTGGGGGCTGTGCTGGGGGCTGCTTTGTGGAAGGGTTGCCGGGTCCGGCAAGGGGGTCTCAGACGCGCCTCCTGTCGCCACGGGGGGATCGTCTTCGATGACAACCACCGGAGTCTTGGCCCTCTTCGACGCCCTCTGAGCCAGTGTCCTGAAGAAGGAAAGGGTTCAGAATGAAGCAAATCAGATACAAGACGAAGCAACCAAATCGAAGAAATACAAGCACAGCATGGAAGCTTACTCTTCTTCTTCTTCCTCGCCGAGAGCTGAGCGCGGAGAGATCAAATTCGGCTCGCCTCCGTGCGAAGAGGCGGAGAGTGGGTTCCTTGACCGCTTGGCGGCGGTGGCGATGGTGGCTCGAGAAGATCCCGCCTCGCTTGTTGCAGCGGTGTGGGGTGCTCCTGCAACAACAAGTTGCTTGCATGTGGAGCTGGCCGCACGGCCATGGCTGTTGGCCGTCGTCTGTCGCCTGCCTCGCCCCCGGTCTTGCGGAGACGCCTTGGTGGATCCGGAGGCTCCGGCTGCAAGCTACTTGAAGGTGTGGAGGAGGCGCCGGCGACTTCGCCGGCTCAACTTCGGCTCGGCCTGCCTCCCCGCCGACAAGCTCCTCTCGATCGGCAAGGCTTGCCGCCGCTGCTCTCTGCCTCCTCCACGGTGAACTCCGACCACCCGGCAGCAAGCTGCTGCCGCCTCCTCCAGCCGGTGGCGGCGCGCACCATCTCGGCGTCCGGTGGTGTCACGGGTGAGCCACTTCCGCTCGCCGGGCGGATCAGCACTTCTTCCAAGTTGTCAAGAACTGGCGCCGCGACGTCGTCTGCAGAGCTCTTGCCAGTGTTGAACGATCCCATGCGAATCGCACAACGGCATCATGGTGCGGATGCGGTCGAGCGAAGAGTTATTGCATAATGGGACGACCCCCCTCGGCAACCTAAACCACTCGGGGTGATCGGGGTCATGCTTGAACAACTCCAGGAGCATTGCATCCAACTCCAAGACAGTGAAATTCCAGTTGAGGCCCGGCGCAGCCTCATGATGTATGCTGCATTTTGGAACTCCCAAGCAGGTCTTCTCCTCTCCGCAAGGGAAGCGTCGCGGCGGCGAAGGAAATCTGCGCCAACGGCGCCTCACAGGATGGAGTCCGCAAGCCCGAGGCGCAAGATCCGGTCACAAATCTTCAACCTAGCATCCTCCGGCGCCAAGTTGCTCCAATCGTTGCCGCACTATGGGAGTTTACGCCAGGCGATGAAGGGCTGCGGGTTCTCCTCACGATCCAACACCAATCGGCTCTCCATTCCTCCCACTTGCTACGGAGCTCTCCTTCCAGATAGGCTTCTTTCTTGCCGATCCCGAGATCCAAGCAATCCCTCCCAAGTGGCTCTCCTCTCTCAACGCTGGGCATGAAGAAGTGGCGGAAGAGTGCTACGCTTGGGTGGATTCACAAAGTTTTCGCAAAGGTGCGAAAACTGCCATGGTCGACAGCGTTGGGGGTGAAATCAAGGAGGCGGAGACCGTATGTGTTCATGATATCACAAAAGAATTCAGAGAAGGGCGGGCAGAGCCCGCAATAGAAGAAGAGCGCGAAGAAGGGGTACCCACTCGGAGCCAACTCTGATGTGGCGGCTGAGAGTACCCTCGTGCGCAGATGCGCGCTGCCTTCGCTTCGTCGACGAAGAGGTAGTAACCCTCCTCGCCTCCTTTGCGCCGAGCTGGGGAAGACGGCCCGCTCCTTCCGCAGCGCCACATGAGCCGCTGCGCCTCAGACGACTTCACGCCCTTCCCTTGTCGGCTTTGAGCCATGGCGGAGGTGGTGGAGGAGACCGACGGGCGTTGATGGCGCTGGTGGCGGTGGGGCGGAGCGCTGCTTCTCTCTGATTAGAGAAGAAGGGGGAGCGGCGTGGTTTTTAGATGGGACAGCAATGGCGAGGTGGGCGACCTGCCCTGCTTCCCCTGCTTATAAGGAGGGAGAGGGGCGGACGTTCGCTTTTCCAATTAAAGAAACCCCCATGATCTCTCCCACGACGCCACATTCGGCGCATGCTGTTCGTGGGAGACGTGGTGGGTCCAGAGCAAGTTATGGCGTGATCTAGGCCGCGTGTGCCGATACTCGCTTTTGGGCCCGGCCCAACAGCGCGCGGCACTGTGTGTGGCCCAGCCCGAGGGCTCTGTCGGTGTACTAGAGTAGGGGTACCCTAGTATCCCGAACTCGTGCACGGGCAGTTGCAGCACCCCGCGGCAAGGCTTGCCTAGTGATCGTCAAGGTCCTCCATTATTCCTTTGGAGCCATTCAAGAACAAAGTATTTGAGCCAAGGAGACAAGGCCCCGGCAAGAGGAGCTTGCCGGGAAGGCCGCTCAAGGCACGCAGAAGACAAGACCCCGGCAAGAGGAGCTTGCCGGGAAGGTTCGGTGAGCGACAAGCTCCCGAGCGCGACAAGGATTTAGCCGCGGCAAGGCGCTTGCCGCGGCAGGCAACCTCTCTTCATCTCCGCTCCAGCTCACCCACCAACGTGTCGCCATGGGACCATTCCATGCGTGCGTGTCAAGAGGCTGTGCAGCCAGCGGAGAGCAGCGGTAAGCGGCGCTGACAGGAGTGCCATCGTGGCAAGCGGTGGCGCCCCTGACGGTCCCTTTCTGCACTGTTTAGGCGACATGGACGGGCATTTAATGCTTTTGTCCCTTGCCGTCAGAATTAGGTAGAGTACACAGTACAAAGTAGCTGTACCAACCGCAAGTCATTTTTCCCATTTTGCCCTCGCCTACGTTGCCATCTGTTGGTGACCCCTTGAGCCTATTAAAGGAGGCCCATGCGCAACGTAGAAGGGGTTCGGCTGGTTCGGTTCATTCGACTCATTCGAGACCAGAGACACTCAAGCTAGGTTTTGTAGCTCTCTGTGCTCCCTAGCAAGAACACTATAGAATCAGACAAGCAGCAATAGGAGTATTATCTCTCCGGAGAGCTCCGAAGCTGGGTAAACTGCTCATGTGCTTCGCCTCGATCCGCTCTTCGTGCAATCTCCACCCCACCACCGAACCGAAAGGGACTCGGTCCGCCGGTCCCATAGGTGTTCGTGGGTTACGATCAGCTACCCCGACACACCAGCTTACTGCTCCACCATTCAACATATACACGTATCCGGTTTGTGACTTAGAGTCATCCAGATCTGTGTCGAAGCTAGCGTCGACGTAACCCTTTACGACGAGCTCTTCGTCACCTCCATAAACGAAAACATGTCCTTTGTCCTTTTCGTGTACTTCAGATATTCTTGACCGCTGTCCGGTGTTCCTTGCCGGATTACTTTGGTACCTTCCTACCAAACTTACGGCAAGGTTTACATCAGGTCCGTACACAAGATGGCATACATAATAGATCCTATGGCTGAAGCATAGGGATGACACTCATCTCTTCTTTATCTTTTGTCGTGGTCGGGCATTGAGCCGAGCTCAATCTCACACCTTGCAATACAGCAAGAACCCTTCTTGGACTGATCCATTTTGAACTTCTTCAAAATCTTATCAAGGTATGTGCTTTGTGAAAGACCTATGAGGCGCCTTGATCTATCCCTATAGATCTTGATGCCTAATATATAAGCAGCTTCTCCAAGGTCCTTCATTGAAAACACTTTTTCAAGTAGGCCTTAATGTTGTCCAAGAATTCTATATCATTTCCCATCAAAAGTATGTCATCTACATATAATATGAGAAATGCTCAGAGCTCCCACTCACTTTCTTGTAAACGCAGCTTCTCCATAAGTCTCATAAACCCAAACGCTTTGATCATCTCATCAAAGCGAATGTTCCAACTCCGAGATGCTTGCACCAGCCCATAAATGGATCGCTGGAGCTTGCATACTTTGTTAGCATTCTTAGGATCGACAAAACCTTCGGCTGCATCATATACAGCTCTTCCTTAAGATAACCGTTAAGGAATGCCGTTTTGACGTCCATCGCCATATCTCATAATCATAGTATGCGGCAATTGCTAACATGATTCGGACGGACTTAAGCTTCTACGGAGAGAATGTCTCATCGTAGTCAATCCCTTGAACTTGCCGATAATCCTTAGCGACAAGTCGAGCTTTATAGATGGTGACATTACCATCCGCGTCCGTCTTCTTCTTAAAGATCCATTTGTTTTCTATCGCCACGATCATCGGGCAAGTCACCAAAGTCCATACTTTGTTTTCATACATGGATTCTATCTCGGTTTCATGGCTTCTAGCCATTTGTTGGAATCTGGGCCCGCCATTGCTTCTTCATAGTTCAAGGTTCACCGTTGTCTAACAACATGATTTCCGGAGACAGGGTTGCCGTACCACTGCAGTGCGGGCGTGTCCTTGTGGACCTCTGAAGTTCAAGAGCAACTTGATCCAAGTACCTTAATCATTATCATTATTTTCCTCTTGGCTTGGTGTAGGCATCACATGAACATTTTCCGAGCTGCACTTCTTTCCCGTTCAAGAGGTAGTACTTCATCGAGTTCTACTTTCCTCCCACTTACTTCTTTCGAGAGAAACTCTTTTTCCAGAAAGGATCCGTTCTTGGCAACAAAGATCTTGCCCTCGGATCTTAAGTAGAAGGTATACCCTATGGTTTCCTTAGGGTATCCTATGAAGACGCATTTTTCCGACTTGGGTTCGAGCTTTTCAGTTGTAGTTTCTTGACATAAGCATCGCATCCCCAAACTTTTAGAAACGACGACTTAGGTTTCTTCCCAAACCATAATTCATACGGTGTCGTCTCAATGGATTTAGACGGTGCCCTATTTAAAGTGAATGTAGTTGTCTCTAGAGCGTATCCCCAAAATGATAGCGGTAAATCGGTAAGAGACATCATGGATCGCACCATATCCAATAGAGTGCGGTTACGACGTTCGGACACACCGTTACGCTGAGGTGTTCCTGGCGGCGTGAGTTGTGAAACGATTCCACATTTTCTTAAGTGTGTACCAAATTCGTGACTTAAATATTCTCCTCCACGATCCGATCGTAAGAATTTTATCTTTCGGTCACGTTGATTCTCTACTTCATTCTGAAATTCCTTGAACTTTTCAAAGGTCTCAGACTTGTGTTTCATCAAGTAGACATACCCATATCTACTCAAATCATCTGTGAGAGTGAGAACATAACGATATCCTCCGCGAGCCTCAACGCTCATTGGACCGCACACATCGGTATGTATGATTTCCAACAAGTTGGTTGCTCGCTCCATTGTTCCGAGAACGGAGTCTTGGTCATCTTGCCCATGAGGCATGGTTCGCATGTGTCAAATGATTCATAATCTAGAGACTCCAAAAGTCCATCAAGATGGAGCTTCTTCATGCGCTTGACACCAATGTGACCAAGGCGGTAGTGCCACAAGTATGTGGGACTATCGTTATCAACTTTACATCTTTTGGTATTCACGCTATGAATATGTGTAACATTACGCCGAGATTCATTAAGAATAAACCATTGACCATTGGAGCATGACCATAAAACATATCTCTCATATAAATAGAACAACCATTATTCTCGGATTTAAATGAGTAGCCATCTCGCATTAAACGAGATCCAGATACAATGTTCATGCTCAAACTTGGCACCAAATAACAATTATTAAGGTTCAAAACTAATCCCGTAGGTAAATGTAGAGGTAGCGTGCGACGGCGATCACATCGACTGAACCATTCCCGACGCCGCATCGTCACCTCGTCCTTCGCCGATCTCCGCTTATTCCGCAGCTCCTGCTTTGTGAGTTACAAATATGAGCAACGGCACCGTATCAAATACCCAGGAGTTACTACGAGTAATCGGTAAGGTACACATCAATTACATGTATATCAAATATACCTTTGGTGTTGCCGGCCTTCTTATCCGCTAAGTATTTGGGGCAGTTCCGCTTCGGTGACCCTTCCTTGCAATAAAAGCACTCGCCTCGTGCTTGGGTCCATTCTTTGACTTCTTCCCGCAACTTGCTTACCGGCGGCAACCTCCTTGCCGCCCTTCTTGAAGTTCTTCTTACCCTTGCCCTTCTTAAACTTAGTGGTCTTATTGACCATCAACACTTGATGTTCTTTCTTGATTTCAACCTCTGCTGACTTCAAATTGAAAATACTTCAGAATGGTCTTCACCATCCCCTGCATATTGTAGTTCATCACGAAGCTCTTGTAGCTTGGTGGGAGCGATCAAGGATTCTCACAATGACCGCCTCGTCCGGAGGTTAATTTCCACCGGGACAAAGCGGATGTGCAACCTGATATTTTGAGTATGTGCTCACCGACAGAACTGTTTCTCCATCTTACAACTATAGAACTTGTCGGAGACTTCATATCTCGACCGGGCATGAGCTTGGAAAACTAGTTTCAGCTCTTGAACATCTCATATGCTCCGTGTCGCTCAAAACGCTTTTGGAGCCCGGTTCTAAGTCAGTAAGCATGCCGCATCGAACGAGGGAGTAATCATCGACGCGTTCCGCCAAACGCTCAAATCGTCTTGCAGTCTTTGGGAGAGCAGGTGGGTCACCTAACGGTGCTTCTAGGACATATGCCTTCTTGGCAGCTATGAGGATGATCTCGTGTTCCTGACCCAGTCCGTATAGTTGCTGCCATCATCTTTCAGCTTGGTTTTCTCTAGGAACGCGTTGAAGTTCATGTTGACATGAGCGTTGGCCATTTGATCTACAAGACATATTTTGCAAAAGTTTTAGACTAAGTTCATGATAATTAAGTTCATCTTAATCAAATTATTGAATGAACTCCCACTCAGATTTGACATCCCTCTAGTCATCTAAGTGTTACACGATCCGAGTCGACTAGGCCGTGTCCGATCATCACGTGAGACGGACTAGTCATCGTCGGTGAACATTCTCATGTTGATCGTATCTTCTATACGACTCGTGTTCGACCTTTCGGTCTCCGTGTTCCGAGGCCATGTCTGTACATGCTAGGCTCGTCAAGTTAACCCTAAGTGTTTTGCATGTGTAAAACTGTCTTACACCCGTTGTATGTGAACGTAAGGATCTATCACACCGATCATCACGTGGTGCTTGAAGCGATTTAACTTTAGCAACGGTGCACGTTAGGGAGAACACTTCTTGAAATTGTTGTAAGGGATCATCTTATTTACTACCGTCGTTCTAAGTAAACAAGATGCATAAAACATAATAAACATCACATGCAATTATATAAAGTAGTGACATGATATGGCCAATATCATATAGCTCATTTGATCTTCATCTTCGGGGCTCCATGATCATCTTGTCACCGGCATGACACCATGATCTCCATCATCGTGTCTTCATGAAGTTGTCACACCAACGACTACTTCTACTTCTATGACTAACGCGTTTAGCAATAAAGTAAAGTAGTTTACATGGCGTTCTTCAATGACACGCGGGTCATACAAAATAAAGACAACTCCTATGGCTCCTGCCGGTTGTCATACTCATCGACATGCAAGTCGTGATTCCTATTACAAGAACATGATCTCATACATCATAATATATCATTCATCATTCATCACAACTTCTGGCCATATCACATCACATGACAATTGCTGCAAAACCAAGTTAGACGTCCTCTAATTGTTGTTGCATCTTTTACGTGGCTGCAATTGGGTTCTAGTAAGAACGTTTTCTTACCTACGAATAACCACAACGTGATTCATCAACTTCTATTTACCCTTCATAAGGACCCTTTTCATCGAATCCACTTCAACTAAAGTGGGAGAGACAGACACCGCCAGCCACCTTATGCAACTAGTGCATGTTAGTCGGTGGAACCGGTCTCACGTAAGCGTAAGTGTAAGGTTGGTCCGGCCGCTTCATCCCACAATACCGCTGAAGCAAGATAAGACTAGTAGCGGCAAGCAAGTTGACAAGATCTCGCCCACAACTAAATTGTGTTCTACTCGTGCAATAGAGAACTACGATAGACCTAGCTCATGATGCCACTGTTGGGAGCGTTGCAGAAAATTAAAATTTTCCTACGGTTTCACCAAGATCCATCTATGAGTTCATCTAAGCAACGAGTCAAGGGAGTGAGTTTGCATCTACATACCACTTGTAGATCGCGTGCGGAAGCGTTCGAGGGAGCGGTGATGATGGAGTCGTACTCGGCGTGATTCAGATCACCGATGACCAAGTGCTGAGCGGACAGCACCTCCGCGTTCAACACACATACGCAGGGCAACGCGTCTCCTCCGTCTTGATCCAGCAAGGAGGAAGGAGAGGTTGAGGAAGACAGCTCCACCGGCAGCACGACGGCGTGATGATGGTGGAGAAGCAAGATCTCGGCGGGGGCTTCGCCGAGCACACAACGGAGGAGGAGAGGTGTTGGGAGGGAGGGCTGCGCCTTGGCTTGGGTGCGGCTGCCTTCCCTCACCCCTCTATTTATAGGGGAAGGGAGAGGGGCGGCCCCTCTAGATGCATCTAGAGGGGGCGGCGGCCAAGGGAGGGGGACTTGCCCCCAAGCAGGGCGCCCCTCTGGGGTTCCCCCCTCAACCCTAGGCGCAGGGCCCAAGGGAGGTGCGCCCAGCCACCAGGCTGGCTCCTCCCCACGCAGCCCAAGTGGCCCCCGAGAGGGTGGCCCCCCCGTGGACCTCCGGAACCCTTCCGGTGACCCCAGACAATACCGATATGCCCCAAACTTTCCTGTGTCCGTTTGACAACTTCCCATATATAAATCTTTACCTCCGGACCTTCCGAACTCCTCGTGACGTCCGGATCTCATCCGGACTCAACAACATTCGGTAATCACATACAAGTCTTCCTAATAACCCTAGCGTCACCGAACCTTAAGTGTGTAGACCCTACGGGTTCGGGAGACATGCAGACATGACCGAGACGCTCTCAGGTCAATAACCAATAGTTGGATCTGGATACCCATGTTGGCTCCCACATGCTCCTCGATGATGTTATCGGATGAACCACGATGTCGAGGATTCAAGCAACCCAGTATACTATTCCCTTTGTCAGACGGTATGTTACTTGCCCGAGACTCGATCGTCGGTATCCCAATACCTCGTTCAGTCTCCTTACCGGCAAGTCACTTTACTCATACCATAATGCATGATCCCGTGACCAGACACTTGGTCACTTTGAGCTCATTATGATGATGCACTATCGAGTGGGCCCAGTGATACCTTTCCGTCATACGGAGTGACAAATCCCTGTCTCGATCCGTGTCAACCCAACAGACACTTTCGGAGATACCTGCAGTGCACCTTTATAGTCACCCGTTACGTTGTGACGTTTGGTACACCCAAAGCACTCCTACGGTATCCGGGAGTTACACGATCTCATGGTCTAAGGAATAGATACTTGACATTGAGAAAGCTCTAGCAAAACGAACTACACGATCTTGTGTTATGCTTAGGATTGGGTCTTGTCCATCACGTCATTCTCCTAATGACGTGATCCCGTTATCAACGACATCCAATGTCCATAGTCAGGAAACCATGACTATCTATTGACCAACGAGCTAGTCAACTAGAGGCTCACCAGGGACGTATTGTGGTCTATGTATTCACACATGTATTACGATTTCCGGATAATACAATTATAGCATGAATAAAAGACAATTATCATGAACAAGGAAATATAATAATAATGCTTTTATTATTGCCTCTAGGGCATATTTCCAACACAACAATGTACTCAGCTTCAGCGGTAGACAGTGATACGCAGTTCTGTTTCTACGAGGACCAACAGAACAAAGATCGTCCGAGGAAATGGCATGTGCCAGATGTTGACTTGCGGTCCACACAATCACCAGCATAGCCAGAGTCGGAATATCCAATGAGATCAAAAGCCGAGCCCTTGGGGTACCATAATCCAAGTGTTGGTGTGTGAGCTAGATATCGAAGAATATGCTTCACAGCCTTATGGTGTGATTCCTTCGGTGTAGCTTGAAATCGGGCACACATGCAAACACTAAGCATAATATCTGGCCTAGATGCACATAAATACAATAAAGAGCCAATCATGGAGCGGTATACCTTTTGATCAAAGTCAATACGATTTTCATCAGTGCAAAGATGGCCATTTGTGGGCATAGGAATTTTGACGCCTTTGCAATCTTGCATGCCGAATTTCCTTAGTACATCCTTGAGGCATTTCTCCTGAGATATGAATCGCCATTCTTATGTTGTTTTAATTTGAAGACCTAAGAAGAATTTCAATTCTCCCATCATAGACATTTGATATTCTTCACTCATCATATAAGCAAATTCATCACTGTAACATTGGCCAGTACAGCCAAAGATAATATCATCAACATATATTTGGCACACAAACAATTCACCATCAAAAGACTTAGTGAAAAGGGTAGGATTAAGTGAACCAGGTTTGAAGCCTTTCTTCATGAGGAATTCCTTCAAAGTATCATACTGAAGGAAATATGCCCTAGAGGCAATAATAAATTTATTATTTATTTCCTTATATCATGATAAATGTTTATTATTCATGCTAGAATTGTATTAACCGGAAACATAATCATGTGTGAATACATAGACAAACAGAGTGTCACTAGTATGCCTCTACTTGACTAGCTCGTTAATTAAAGATGGTTATGTTTCCTGACCATAGACATGAGTTGTCATTTTATTAACGGGATCACATCATTAGGAGAATGATGTGATTGACTTGACCCATTCCGTTAGCTTAGCACACGATCGTTTAGTATGTTGCTATTGCTTTCTTCATGACTTATACATGTTCCTATGACTATGAGATTATGCAACTCCCGTTTACCGGAGGAACACTTTGTGTGCTACCAAACGTCACAACGTAACTGGGTGATTATAAAGGTGCTCTACAGGTGTCTCCGAAGGTACATGTTGGGTTGGCGTATTTTGAGATTAGGATTTGTCACTCCGATTGTCAGAGAGGTATCTCTGGGCCCTCTTGGTAATACACATCACTTAAGCCTTGCAAGCGTTGCAACTAATGAGTTAGTTGTGGGATGATGTATTACGGAACGAGTAAAGAGACTTGTCGGTAACGAGATTAAACTAGGTATTGGATACCGACGATCGAATTTCGGGCAAGTAACATACTGATGACAAAGGGAACAACGTATGTTGTTATGCGTTTTGACCAATAAAGATCTTCGTAGAATATGTAGGAGCCAATATGACCATCCAGGTTCTGCCATTGGTTATTGACCGGAAACAGTTCTAGGTCATGTCCACATAGTTCTCGAACCCGTAGGGTCCGAACGCTTAACGTTACGATGACAGTTTTATTATGAGTTTATATGTTTTGATGTACCGAAGGTTGTTCGGAGTCCCGGATGTGATCACGGACATGACGAGGAGTCTCGAAATGGTCGAGACATAAAGCTTGATATATTGGACGACTATATTCAGACACCGGAAGTGTTCCGGGTGATTTCGGAGAAAACCGGAGTGCCGGAGGGATTACCGGAACCCCCCGTGGAAGTATTGGGCCTTAGTGGGCCTGAGGGGAGAGAGAGGGCAGCAGCCCAGGAGGTGGCGCGTCCCCTCCCATGGGGAGTCTGAATTGGACTAGGGGAAGGGGGCGCGGCCCCTCTTTCCCTCTCCCTCGCCCTCTCTTTCCTTCCCCCTCTCTCTTCCTAGTTGGACTAGGAAAGGGGAGTCCTACTCCCACTAGGAGGAGGACTCCCCCCTCCTTGGCGCGCCCCCTAGGGCAGGCCGGCCTCCCCCCTTGCTCTTTTATATACGGGGGCAGGGGGGCACCCCAGAAGACACAAGTTGATCTTCGTGATCATTCCTTAGCCGTGTGCGGTGCCCCCCTCCACCATATTTCACCTCGGTCATATCGTTGCGGAGTTTAGGCGAAGCCCTGCGTCGGTAGAACATCATCATCGTCACCACACCATCGTGCTGACGAAATTCATCCCCGACACCCTGCTGGATCGGAGTCCGGGGATCGTCATCGAGCTAGACGTGTGCTGAACTCGGAGGTGTCGTACGTTCAGTACTCGGATCGTGAAGATGTACGACTACATCAACCGCGTTGTCATAACGCTTCTGCTTTCGGTCTACGAGGGTACATGGACAACACTCTCCCCTCTCGTTGCTATGCATCACCATGATCTTGCGTGTGCGTAGGAAAATTTTGAAATTACTACGTTCCCCAACAGTGGCATCCGAGCCTGGTTTTATGCGTAGATGTTATATGCACGAGTAGAACACAAGTGAGTTGTGGGCGATACAAGTCATACTGCTTACCAAAGATGTCATACTTTGGTTGGCGGTATTGTTGGATGAAGCGGCCCGGACCGACATTACGCGTACGCTTACGCGAGACTGGTTCTACCGACGTGCTTTGCACACAGGTGGCTGGCGGGTGTCTGTTTCTCCAACTTTAGTTGAACCAAGTGTGGCTAAGCCCGGTCCTTGCGAAGGTTAAAACAACACTAACTTGACGAACTATCGTTGTGGTTTTGATGCATAGGTAAGAACGGTTCTTGCTAAGCCCGTAGCAGCCACGTAAAACTTGCAACAACAAAGTAGAGGACGCCTAACTTGTTTTTGCAGGGCATGTTGTGATGTGATATGGTCAAGACGTGATGCTATATTTTATTGTATGAGATGATCATGTTTTGTAACCGAGTTATCGGCAACTGGCAGGAGCCATATGGTTGTCGCTTTATTGTATGCAATGCAATCGCCCTGTAATGCTTTACTTTATCACTAAGCGGTAGCGATAGTCGTAGAAGCATAAGTTTGGCGAGACGACAACGATGCTACGATGGAGATTAAGGTGTCGCGCCGGTGATGATGGTGATCACGACGGTGCTTCGGAGATGGAGATCACAAGCACAAGATGATGATGGCCATATCATATCACTTATATTGATTGCACGTGATATTTATCCTTTATGCATCTTATCTTGCTTTGATTGACGGTAGCATTTTAAGATGATCTCTCACTAATTATCAAGAAGTGTTCTCCCTGAGTATGCACCGTTGCGAAAGTTCTTCGTCTTTGAGACACCACGTGATGATCGGGTGTGATAGGCTCTACGTTCAAATACAACGGGTGCAAAACAGTTGCACACGCGGAATACTCAGATTAAACTTGACGAGCCTAGCATATACAGATATGGCCTCGGAACACGGAGACCGAAAGGTCGAGCGTGAATCATATAGTAGATATGATCAACATAGTGATGTTCACCATTGAAAACTACTCCATCTCACGTGATGATCGGACATGGTTTAGTTGATTTGGATCACGTGATCACTTAGATGACTAGAGAGATGTATGTCTAACTGGGAGTTCCTAAGTAATATGATTAATTGAACTTAAATTTATCATGAACTTAGTCCTGGTAGTATTTTTCAAATTATGTTGTAGATCAATAGCTTGCGTTGTTGCTTTCATATGTTTATTTTGATATGTTCCTAGAGAAAATTGTGTTGAAAGATGTTAGTAGCAATGATGCGGATTGGATCCGTGATCTGAGGTTTATCCTCATTGCTGCATAGAAGAATTATGTCCTCAATGCACCGCTAGGTGACATACCTATTGCACAAGCAGATCACGGGCGTTATGAGCGTTTGGCTAGCTCAATATGATGACTACTTGATAGTTTAGTGCACCATGTAACGGCTTAGAATCGGGACTTCAAAGGCGTTTTGAGCGTCATGGACCATATGAGATGTTCCAGGAATTGAAGTTAATATTTCAAGCAAATACCCGAGTTGAGAGATATGAAGTCTCCAACAAGTTCTATAGCTAAAACATGGAGGAGAATCGCTCAACTAGTGAGCATGTGCTCAGATTGTCTGAGTACTACAATCGCTTGAATCAAGTGGGAGTTAATCTTCCAGATAAGATAGTGATTGACAAAGTTCTCTAGTCACCATCACCAAGTTACTAGAACTTTGTGATGAACTATAGTATGCAAGGGATGACAAAAACGATCCCGAGCTCTTCGTGATGTTGAAATCGACGAAGGTAGAAATCAAGAAAAGAGCATCAAGTGTTGATGATTGACAAGACCACTAGTTTCAAGAAAGGGAACTTCAAGTAGAATGACAAGCAAGTTGTCACTCCCGCGAAGAAGCCCAAAGCTGGACCAAAGCCTGAAATTGAGTGCTTACACTGCAAAGGAAATGGTCACTGGAAGCGGAAATGCCCTGAATATTTGGTGGATAAGAAGGATGGCAAAGTGAACGAGGGTATATTTGATATATAGGTTATTGATGTGTGCCTTACTAGTGTTTATAGTAGCCCCTAAGTATTTGATACTTGTCCGGTTGCTAAGATTAGTAACTCGAAACAGGAGTTGCAGAATAAACAGAAACTAGTTAAGGGTGAAGTGACGATGTGTGTTGGAAGTGGTTCCAAGATTGATATGATCATCATCGCACACTCCCTATACTTTCGGGATTAGTGTTGAACCTAAATAAGTGTTATTTGGTGTTTGCGTTGAGCATGAATGTGATTTGATCATGTTTATTGCAATCCAGTTATTCATTTAAGATAGATTATAATTGTTGTTCTGTTTACATGAATAAAACCTTCAATGGTCATACACCCAATGAAAATAGTTTATTGGATCTCGATCATAGTGATGCACATATTCATAATATTGATGCCAAAAGATGCAAAGTTAATAATGATAGTGCAACTTATTTGTGGCACTGCCGTTTTGGTCATATCGGTGTAAAGAACATGAAGAAACTCCATAAAGATGGATTTTTGGAATCACTTGATTATGAATCATTTGATGCTTGCGAACCGTGCCTTTTGGGCAAGATGACTAAAACTCCATTCTTCGGAACAACGGAACGAGCAACAAACTTGTTAGAAATAATACATACTGATGTATGCAGACCAATGAGTATTAAGGCGCGTGGCGGGTATCGTTATTTTCTGACCTTCACAGATGATTTGAGTAGATATGGGTATATCTACTTGATGAAACATAAGTCTGAAATAGTTGAAAGGTTCAAAGAATTTAAGAGTGAAGTGGAAAATCATCGTAACAAAAAAATAAAGTTTCTGCGATCTGATCGTGGAGATGAATATTTGAGTTCCGAGTTTGGTCTTTAATTAAAACAATGTGGAATAGTTTCACAGCTCACACCACCTGGAACACCACAACGTTATGGTGTGTCCGAACGTCGTAACCGCACTTTATTTGATATGGTGCGATCAATGATGTCTCTTACCGATTTACCAATATTGTTTTGGGGTTATGCATTAGAGACAGCTGCATTCACGTTAAATAGGGCACCATCTAAGTCCGTTGAGATGACACCTTATGAACTGTGGTTTGGCAAGAAACCCAAGTTGTCGTTTCTTAAAGTTTGGGGTTGCGATGCTTATGTGAAAAAGTTTCATCCTGATAAGCTCAAACCCAAATCGGAGAAGTGCGTCTTCAAAGAATACCCAAAGGAAACTGTTGGGTACACCTTCTATCACAGATCCGAAGGCAAGATATTCGTTGCTAAAAATGGATCCTTTCTAGAGAAGGAGTTTCTCTCGAAAGAAGTGAGTGGGAGGAAAGTAGAACTTGATAAGGTAATTGTACCTTCTCTCGAATTGGAAAGTAGTTCATCACGAAATCAGTTCGGTGATTCTTACACCAATTAGTGAGGAAGTTAATGATGATGATCATGAAACTTCAGATCAAGTTATTACTGAAACTCGTGGGTCTTCAGAGTACAGTCCGCACTGAGTGGTACGATGATCCTATTCTAGAAGTCATGTTACTAAACCATGATGAACCTATGAACTATGAGGAAGCGATGATGAGCCCAGATTCCGCGAAATGGCTTAAAGCCATGAAATCTGAGATGGGATCCATGTATGAGAACAAAGTGTGGACATTGATTAACTTGCCCGATGATATGTGAGTCATTAAGAATAAATGGATCTTCAAGAGGAAGACGGATGCTGATAGTAGTGTTACTATCTACAAAGCTAGACTTGTCGCAAAAGGTTTTTGACAAAGTTCAAGGTGTTGAATAAAATGAGATTTTCTCACTAGTATCGATGCTTAAAAGTCTGTCCGAATCATGTTAGCAATTGCCACATTTTATGAAATCTGGCAAATGGATGTCTAAACTGCATTCCTTAATGGTTTTCTTAAAGAAAAATTGTATATGATGCAACCAGAAGGTTTTGTCAATCCTAAAGTTGCTAACAAAATGTGCAAGCTCCAACGATCCATCTATGGACTGGTGCAAGCATCTCAGAGTTGGAATATACGCTTTGATAAGTTGATCAAAGCATATACTTTTATACAGATTTGTGGTGAAGCCTGTATTTACAAGAAAGTGAATGGGAGCACTACAACATTTCTGATAAGTATATGTGAATGACATATTGTTGATTGGAAATAATGTAGAATTATTATGCAAAGCATAAAGGAGTGTTTGAAAGGAGTTTCTCAAAGAAATACCTCGGTGAAGCTGCTTACATATTGAGCATCAAGATCTATAGAGATAGATCAAAACGCTTGATAAGTTTTTTCAATGAGTACATACCTTGACAAGATTTTTAAGTAGTTCAAAATGGAACAGTTAAAGAAAGAGTTCTTACCTGTATTACAAGGTGTGAAATTGAGTAAGACTCAAAGCCCGACAACGGCAGAAGATAGAAAGAGAATGAAAGTCATTCCCTATGCCTCAGCCATAGGTTCTATAAAGTATGCCATGCTGTGTACCGATCTATTGTATACCCTACACTGATTTTGGCAAGGAGTACAATAGTGATCTAGGAGTAGATCACTGGACAACGGTCAAAATTATCCTTAGTGGAATAAGGATATGTTTCTCGATTATGGAGGTGACAAAAAGGTTCGTCGTAAAGAGTTACGTCGATGCAATCTTTGACACCGATCTGGATGACTCTAAGTCTTGATCTAGATACATATTGAAAGTGGGAGCAATTAGCTAGAGTAGCTCCGTGCAGAGGTTGGATTCATTGGATAGCATTCAAAAATCCAAACTTCCAAGTTCGGAAACTTCTCGGCCCCTGAGTCTTAAATTGGGCGGGGTTCCGGATCTAGTTCCACCCGCCCACCCAAACATTAGTGATCTATCCTGAACTCGGCAAGAGCCCGCTGAAGCAATTACATCATTCTTGGGCGATTCCTCCACAGTTATGGGCAGGGATAAAGGATCTGCCGAGAGGAGGACGCAATCTCACTTTTCTGCAATAATTGCACGGATAAGGGAATCCTAAACGCCATAAGTCGTCGCGAAATTACACGCTTTGATGACTTGGTGACCATAGTACAAAAGTCTTGTGCGATGGAAGTGCTCGAAAACCGAAAGTAAATTTTGGGATAATCCGTAGTAGCGACCCGACCTCGACGGTCAAGCCTACGTATTCTTGTGCCATCCACGGATCGGTATCTTTGGGACACACAGACATCAATGTATATATATCAAAGTGCAATCACATGTATAAATAACGTAAAATGATATATACCTCATAATAATCAGCGGAAACAAATCAAGCGGGTGTGGAGTCCCATCAACGCCATCGGCGGGTTGAGTGTAGACCGTAACCACAGATCGTAACTCTTACTCGTCGAGGAAATATACGCAACATGATACGTTGCAGCCGTGTAGGTCAAGACATGGAATGTCTTGGCAAGATCACAATAAGAGAGAACGAGATGATAAAACTATACTAAATGCAATATGGCTTTATGGCTCAGATCTGAGTTTTGTTTAGCGTAAAAGCTGGTTTTATTTACCCTACATCAAAGGAATAAATGAAGTCTGTACTATGGAGTTTTCTATCATGACATGGTTCCGCCAACCGATGTCTCATAGCCCAAATTCATCATAAATTGCCCACAATTAAGTTATCATCCGGTGTTGAGAGTTCCAGATAGATCCAAGTCCGGATGCTCAAATTGTCCGTAATCGGGACACGGCTAATCGATTAGGTTATAACCCTCTGCAGAGGTTTGTACACTTTACCCGCAAGATTCGATCTCTCTCTTTACGTTCTCGCACTTCAGAGTGTTTGAGAACAAGATGACCGAAACATGGTCTTCCAAAGAGTTCCTCTGACCACCGTCCGGTACCCATCCAATCCTACCGTTCTTCTACATCTGCTAGTACCGTCCCACCCGAGTCACCACTAAGGTCAACCAAGCGAGCCCATAATGACTTGCGGTTGCATGGTAAGCTTCGGGCGTGAAGTATTCTTCCGTCTCTTTGAGTCTGGGTGAAGCTTTCGCGAGATGTCATGGCGCTTCTCCATGCATCCCGCCAACCACTGGTTTCTCGGGGCTGCCCGTCAACCGTCCTTCACCCAAAGAGTGTGTATTGAAATCCTGTCTCGAGTCTTGAAGTCTTGAGGTCTTGAAGATGCAGATCCTTGCAGATTTCCATCACGGAGTTGTCGTCATTGACGTAGATCCTCCATTCTCACACCACTCCGTGCACTCATACCAAACCCGTCTACTATAGCGTAGCATTAAAGGAAATAACGTCCCGGGCTTGGTAACAGGGTGATGGGTTCCTACCTCATGCATACTACTCAACTACAAGGATTCAATAACACTCTTGAGGGGTGGTTGCAATGGTGCCACTAAATGCAGTAAAACATAGGTAAGAAGAGCATGGTCAAAGTGAACTTGCAGGTTGACGATCTTGAAAGAACTAGGGTTTCGTAGTAGAAATCTTCGCACTCCGGAAATTCTACCGAGGCAAACAATAACTATAATAAGCACATAGCAATAGGATCACAAAACACAACATAACAAAAGTAACATAGCACAACAAAACAAACAAAACCAAATCAAAAGGAGAAAAACTCAAAGAAAATACAATTCAAAGTTTTTCCCTACTCCAAGCAATAGCAAAAATAGTTTTTATATAACAAAAATTTCTTAAAATAACCTAATCATGGTTTTAGGTTAACTTAACAGAAAAGGTTTCACTAAGCAACTAGGAGCAAAAAGAAATAATTAAAAAGCTATTATAAAACTCATTTTAGGCCTAATCCAATTTCCATTAAGAAAAATAATTTAAAACTCTTATTAATTATAAATAAAAGTTCATCTAATGGAATGACAGAAACTAACCTAGAATAACTAATCACAAGTTAAAAATAATTTAATTTACTAATTAATTAATTTGGAAAACAGGAACTAATCAATTAATTAGGATTAATAGGATTCTGCCTAGAATTAATTATTTATTAATCCTAAAATACCCAAATTAATTTCTAGGGTTTTGCAATGTCAAAATAAAGTGATGACAAAAGAATCATGCAAAATAATTTTTCTAACTAAAGTTATAGCAGATTTGCTATTCTGGCTAAAACAATATTAAAGCATTTTTAATTATTTTAACATAGCTAAATATATATTTTTCAGAAACTACATAAAATTTGCAATCCAACAAAAAAGAATCACTCAAAAATATTAAACAGAATAAAAGATATGAATTTTGAAAACAGAAACTATTCTGCTAAAACAGAAAAATAAAATAAAAGAAAAAGCCTAATGGGCCTATATCACCTTCTCGAGCGTAATTTAGTCTAAATGGGCCTCGGTTAAAACTAAAAGCGGGCGGCTAATTGACTAAAACCCTAATAAATAAACCGACGAACCGGCGGTTCTTTTAATAAATCATACCCCTTGGGTTTCTAATCGTGGCCGTCTAAGATGGATCGGACGGGGAGGATGGTTCGGGACTCACGGACTCGGCGACAAGGCGGCGGCGCGAGAGTGCTCCGAGGCGTCAGGCGTCAGGCGAGCTCGAGGAGTCGCCGTCTTGAGTCTGAGGAAGGCCGGCGAGGAGTTCGGTGGGGTCGGGGAGCTCGGGAGGGCTAGGCGTCGTCAGTGGCGACAATGGCGGCGAGGAGATGCTCGGGTCTCCCATGAGCGCAAGCAGGAAGGGAGGGTCTGCGAGCTCTCGGGAGGAAATGGGGTGCGGCGCCTCGGCTTTTATAGCCAGGGTCGGGCTTGTCGGAAGGGATCAGGCGATCGGGGATCCGGATCCTTGGATCCGCGATCTCAGCGAGATCGGTGTGGCGTGGGGGGGAAGAAGAGGCGGGGCCCACGGGTCACGAGAGGAGAGAGGCGAGGGTCGGGTGGCGAGGCCTAAGGGAATCAGGCGAGGCGAGGGTGAGGAGCTGGGCTGGCTCGGCTCGGTGGTGCTGGCTCTGGTGGGCAGCTTGGCTGGGCCAGGCCAGGAGTCTTGGAGGGTGAGGTGGCGCTGGCTGGGCTGGGTGGCTTGGTGGCGCCCGAGGGGGATTTTCTTTATTTTTTAATTAAAACAAAAACAAAAATAAAACCTAAACTATAAATATTTTATATAGGGTATATATATACCAAAATGATCAGGGAATATTCCTTTCATTTGAACATTTTTCCAAAGGCAAAATCCAAACTTTATAAAATCCATTTTTTCAAATTCAAATAAAATTCAGATTTGAATTCCAATTCTTTTAGCAATGTTTCCTCTGATATTTTTGGAGTGTCATGTTTGCTCCTCTCATACTTTTGATCAAGTATTTATCAGGCTTAGCTTTTGAAATGTTTCCCACATGCCAAAGTTTGAAATTCAAATTCAAAACTCAAAATTTGAAAGAGGGTTTCAAAGCACTTTCAATTGATTTTCAACTTGATTCATTATAGCTTCCAACTCCTATTTCATATAATTGAAGAAGTCATTTTATCTTCCCTCATGAAAGTCATTGAGTTGCATAAAGCTTTGAACTTGAAATCTTCCCAAATGAAATTCAATTCTTTTTCCAAAACCCTATTCATTTCAAAATGGAAGAAGTCATGTCATCTTCACTTCTAGGTTTTTGGTGTTGCAATGAACTTGAGTTCAATTGGGATCCAAAAATGCAAGATGGAAAGTTTGGGAAAGTCATTTCATTCCCTCTCATTCAACTTTCAAAAGTTTCAAGTTTCAATCAGTTTCACTCAATCCATCACACCAACAATCAGACAATCAAGCATAGTTATTTATTTAATATAACATTCCAAAATTTAGAATTTTGGGATGTTACAATCCGTCCCCGAATACATCCCTAGTCCAAAATAAAAGGGTGCATCATCACCAAGCATCTGGGTTAAACACCAAAAAACCAAAACCCCCCAAAGGGTACAGAACCGTACTGGAGGGTTGGCTAAACGGACCCTGCAAAATTCATAGCACAAAGGGTGCCACTCCAACTCATAGCCTTCGAGCATGTTGGATATTACGGCAGGTGGCCAAAAATGGCGAAGAGCTTCTAGCCTCAGAACCCCAGCCTAGCAACACCGATGCGGTATTAATAGCTTGAGACTTTCGCATCAAATAATATGCGGAACCGAACACTCCACAACCTTGCGAAGTCTACCAAGTAGCAACAATAAATCCATGGGTGACACGGCTATTACATTTAATGCCGTGATGAACCTAAATTCGAACAGCCGAGCACCACCCGCCCGGTCCTCGGTCCAATAGTGGACGGACTTTACGCCTTACTAAGGTACTCATGGATGGCGGCAGCGGACTAAACCTCATCTCGAGGAAAGCCTCCGAAAAATGGAAATAGACTGGAACCGCATTGGCGAAGCAGCACAACCTTTAGAGGAATAATCCCTAGCCGGAAGCATGCTGCATAGGAAAAATCACATTTGGGCGTAGTGTTTGGCTCGCGGACAATTACAGGTCGAGGAGGTCACATTTCAAGTGGCTCCGTTCAGCAGCGGATATCACGCTTTATTAGGGCGAGAGGCATTCACAATTTTTCAAGCTATACCCCATTATGGGTACATGAAGCTTAAAATGCCGGACCTAACGGAATCATCACTCTCGCTAGTGATCCGAACATAGCACTCCGCCAAAACAACAAGACAGTCGCACTAGCCCTCGAGGCACTATCCAAGCCCTAGCGGCGAGGAACTCATCTGCGATGCAGTCCACGGTGAAACGAGGGCGATGTGATACTTGATAAAAGATCCAAGTCCACCTCTTTTAAACCAGCGGATGAAATAGTCAAATTCCAAGTCCACCCAACGGACCCCGCAAAGACAGCCTCCATTGGGGCACAATTAAACCCTGATGTAGACGCCACACTACGAGAATTTCTACAAGAAAACTGGGACATTTTCTTTGGCACCCTTCGGACATGCCAGAATCCCACGTCGGTGGCGAGCACAGCCTAAATATCCTAAAAGTTCAAGCCGATCAAGCAGGCTCTTGAACTTTTCCAACCCAAGAGGCCATGGGAGAGGAGCTAGCCAAACTCACAAGCGGATTCATCGAGATATAAAACATCCGGATGGCTAGCAAATCTGGTGATGGTACCAAGAAGGATAAATCCAGGCGCCTATGTGTTGATTTCAAAGACCTTAATAAGGCTTGCCCAAAGGATCCCTTCCCCTCCCTCGAATTGATCAAATTATCGGCGCCACAGCAGGACACGACTCATTGTGCTTCCTCGTAGCGTACTCCGCTACCACCAAATCAAGATGGCGGAGCAGCACCAAGCTACAACAGCATTCATCACTCCATCGGCCCATTCTGCTTCAACACAATGCCCTTGGGCTCAAAAGCGCCGGCGCTACATATCGGCGCATGATTGAGACATGTCCGCAAACCAGATCGGCAAAACAGTAGAAGCATATGTAGATGACGTGGTCGTAAAATCCAAGCATGTCGAAACTCTAGTAGACGACTTGAGGCTCACATTCGACAATCTCCGTAAATATGACATTAAGCTCAATCCGGAAAATGCGTCTTCGGCGTCCCAGTCGGAAAGCTCTTGGGCTTCATTGTGTCCGGTAGAGGAATTGAAGCAAACCCAACCAAGATCCGAGCTCTGTCACAATTGGATATTTCAAAAGACCTCAAGCAAATACAAAAATTGACTGGATGCATAGCGGCTCTAAGCCGCTTTATTTCCCGTTTGGGAGAAAAGGCGTTACCCCTTTACCGCCTCCTCCGGTGCACCGATCACTTCGAGTAGACGGATGCAGCCACGCCCAACATGGGCGAACCAATGCTATTATATATCGCCGCAACACATCAATTTGTTATCGCGGTGCTCGTCGTCGAACGAGAAACGGACGGACACCGGTTCCCTCTTCAAAGACCGGTTTATTATGTGTCCACTGTCCTCACTCCGTGCAAGTCCCGGTACCCACATTATCAAAAGATAGCATACGCGGTGTTCATGGCATCCCGGAAGCTGCGACACTACTTTCAAGAGTGTTCGATAACGGTAGCCTCCGAAATACCTCTTAACGACATTATAAACAACCACGACGCGACGGGCCGGATTGATAAATGGACCATAGAGCTCCTTCCATTCGACATAACCTATAAGCCACGACGATCTATTAAGTCGCAGGTTTTGGCCGACTTCGTGGCCGAATGGACCGAAGTCGAACTCCCTAAAGAGTACGGCGCATACTCCAATTGGATCATGCACTTCGACGGCTCCAAAATATTGGCCGGCCTGGGGGCTGGCGTCGTCCTGACGTCCCCAACCGGGGACACAGTCCAATACAACCTTCAAATAATGTATACGGACTCCAACAACGCAGCCGAATACGAGACCCTTCTGCACGGCCTCCGGATAGCAGTCTCCATGGGCATTAAACGCCTAGAGGTGCGCGGGGATTCGAACCTCGCGATATCTCAAATCAACGGAGACTTTGATGCCAAAGATCCGAAAATGGCAGCGTACCGCAATGCGGTCCTAAAAATGTCAGCACGGTTCGAGGGGCTCGAATTTCATCATATAGCCCGGGACAACAACCAGGCGGCGGACGTATTGGCACGCATCGGCGCTAAACGCGATGCCGTCCCACCCAACATCTTCCTGGAACGGCTGTTCAAGCCATCCGTACTATGGGAAGGGGAGTCCAGAAATAACAATCCGGACCCAACCGCACCGCCTGACACCGAACATTACGACACAATCGGAGGCTCGCCAGCGAAATAACACCGTCGCCCATGAAATAATGGCGGTCATCACCCGTGGGCGGAACCATTCCTAGCCTACCTAACTAGGCAGGAACTCCCCGAAGACCAAAATGAGGCCCGCTGCATAGTACGGCGATCCAAAGCCTATAAAGTCCATGAGGGAGAGCTTTATAAGAAAAGCACAATAGGAGTCCTTCAAAGGTGTATCTCCGAAGAAGAAGGGCAAACCTCCTGGCGAAATTCATGCCGGACTGGGTGGGCACTGCCGCAGCCCGGCCCTTGTAGGCAAGGCCTTCCGTCAGGATTTTATTGGCCGACGGCCCGGCAGACGCGATGCAGGATTTAGTCCAACGATCGTCGGTTGCCAGCTTTTTGCTAATCAAAGCCACATGACACCCACCGCCCTCAAAACTATACCCATCACCTGGCCGTTCGCGGTCTGGGGGCTTGACATGGTTGGACCCCTTAAGGGAGGAACCCACAAGCAAAAATACCTATTGGTCATGGTGGATAAATTCACCAAATGGATAGAGGCCAAGCTCTGTTAAAACGGCGAATCCGGACGGTGATAGACTTCATATCGGGGTAGTGCACCGTTACGGTGTCCCCACAAGATATCATCACCGATAACGGCACCAACTTCACGGCCGATGAGGTCAAATTATGGTGCAAAAACATGGGCATCAAGCTCGATTCGCCTCGATCTATCACCCTCAAACCAGCGGTCAAGTCAAACGAGCAAGCGGTCTAATCATGAGTGGCATCAAACCCGGACTAGTGCGGTCCCTCAAGGAATCTAACACACCTTTGGGTTGAGGAGCTCGACTCCGTACTACGGGGGCTGCGGACCACGCCGAATCGTACTACGGATTCACACCATTTATTATGGTGTACGGCGCGAGAGCAGTCTTGCCTGCGACATAATTCATGACTCACCTCGGCGTGCGCATGTATGAAGAAAGAAAGCCGAGCTCGATCGGCGGGACAGTTGGACGCCTTGGAGGAGGAGCGCGGCGTGGCAAAAGCTCGTTCCGCATTTTATCAACAGCAGGCTCGAAGATATCAAAGCGAGGAAATGCGGGCCAAAGCTTACAGCGTTGGCGAACTAGTTCTAAGCCCGCGGACAAGAAAAAGGACAAACTCAAGCCCAAATGGGAAGGTCCCTTCATCATCGACCAGGTCCTGACCGGCGGAGCATACCGTCTGCGAAACGCATCGGATAACCGACTCGAGCCGAACCCATGGAACGCGGCCCGTCTACGAAGATTCTACGCCTAAGCGCCGGACTCCAAGTTCGTCTCCTTCCTCCGTCCTCATTTTCTATTTTTTGCTGTCTTTTATTTCTCTCCTTCCTCCCTTTCTTTTTAAAAGTCTTTAGAGGCTCGCTCGCGCTTTGTTACTTTACATAGTTGACGCGCTGTCGCTCATTATACACAGGGGCTTCTTTATGCGAAGCTTATTTATACAGGCTTCATGCCCATTACATGTGTCAAACTGCCGCATGTACCTTTTGTTCACCATTATATGCATCGATATGACTTAAGTTTTGGCCAAGCTGGGTTGCCTGGCTCCTGTGCTTACCCCTACGTTCCCGATTGTTCGGCTAGGTGGTAAAGGAGCACCTCTGCGATTATTCTTTGCCGGGTCACCGGATGTGTACCTCGGTAGGTGAAGCCGAAAGCTAAGCGTTCTTAAGGGAATATTCGATCGGTGAATTGAAAGATGATTTTTAAATATTTATCCATCTGCCCCGGATGATTTTCTGCTTTCTTAGCAGTTTTGACATGCACTTTAGGGCATGCATCCCAAATAAAGGAACCCTTAACGGAATTATTCTCCTGGAAGATGTTTCTTACTATCCATGTAATATAACATAACTAGTTGGGCACTTATGCGATACAGCAATAATGACCCCTCGCCTTGTCTCCATGCATGCCCGGTTCTTATATAACCACGAGGGTATTCGGACACACTCGGACTATTGGGTCCCGAGGTTGAAGCGAAAAGGTCCGCTATGACAAACGATCTACAATCCGGCTAGAAGACATTTTTCATGTCATATTTAATTACATAGTCAACTCGACTCATTGTATTCCTCCTCAATGCCATCTAATAGGCTATCTAATTTACAATCTTGCTTTGGGAATACTTGGCGGCCAATTCAACTTGGCGTACACTAACTTCTGGGATCTCCTTCCCATCGGGTCCCACAGTCCGACCTCGGCCATGTGGTTTGGGTCAACAACCGTGTACCGCGTCTTCACCATGGTGAAGGAAATATGCCCTAGAGGCAATAATAAAGTTATTATTTATTTCCTTATTTCATGATAAATGTTTATTATTCATGCTAGAATTGTATTAACCGGAAACATGATACATGTGTGAATACATAGACAAACATATAGTCACTAGTATGCCTCTACTTGACTAGCTCATTAATCAAAGATGGTTATGTTTCCTAACCATAGACATGTGTTGTTATTTGATTAATGGCATCACATCATTAGGAGAATGATGTGATTGACATGACCCATTCCGTTAGCCTAGCACTTGATCGTTTAGTATATTGCTATTGCTTTCTTCATGACTTATACATGTTCCTGTAACTATGAGATTATGCAACTCCGTTTATCGGAGGAACACTTTGGGTGCTACCAAGCGTCCTGGCGTAATGGCGGGTGATTATAAAGGAGTACTACAGGTGTCTCCAAAGGTACATGTTGGGTTGGCGTATTTCGAGATTAGGTTTTGTCACTCCGATTGTCGGAGAGGTATCTCTGGGCCCTCTTGGTAATACACATCACATAAGCCTTGCAAGCATTGCAACTAATAAGTTAGTTACGAGATGATGTATTACGGAACGAGTAAAGAGACTTGCTGGTAACGAGATTGAACTAGGTATTGGATACCGACGATCGAATCTCGGGCAAGTAACATACCGATGACAAAGGGAACAACGTATGTTGTTATGCGGTTTGACCGATAAAGATCTTCGTAGAATATGTAGGAGCCAATATGAGCATCCAGGTTCCGCTATTGGTTATTGACCAAGAATAGTTCTAGGTCATGTCTACATAGTTCTCGAACCCGTAGGGTCCGCACGCTTAAGGTTTCGATGATGCTTATATTATGAGTTTATGAGTTTTGATGTACCGAAGGAGTTGAGTCCTAGATGAGATCGGGGACATGACGAGGAGTCTGGAAATGGTCGAGGCGTAAAGATCGATATATTGGACGACTATATTCGGAGTTCGGAAGGTTCCGAGTGATTGGGTATTTTTGAGTCTGGGAGAGTTACGGAATATGCCGGGGAGTATATGGGCCTTATTGGGCCATACGGGAATAGAGGAGAGAGGCCAAAAGGAAGGAGGCCTGCACCCCCCCTCTGGTCCGAATTGGACAAGGGGCGCAGCCCCCTTTTCCTTCTCCGTCTCCCCCTCTTTCCCCTTCTCCTACTCCAACAAGGAAGGAGGGAGTCCTACTCCCGGTGGGAGTAGGACTCCCCTTGGCGCGCCCCCTCCTAGGCCGGCCGCCCCCTCCCCCTTGCTCCTTTATATACGGGGGCAGGGAGGCACCTCTAGGGATAAGGACAACACAAGTTGATCTACAGATCGTTCCTTAGCCGTGTGCGGTGCCCCCCTCCATCATATTCCACCTCGGTCATATCGTCGCGGAGTTTAGGCGAAGCCTGCGCGATGAGCATCATCATCATCACCACGCCGTCGTCTTGTGGAACTCATCCCGACACTTTGCTGGATCGGAGTCCGGGATCGTCATCGAGCTGAGCGTGTGCTGAACTCGGAGGTGCCGTGCGTTCGGTACTTGGATCGGTCGGATCGTGAAGGCGTCGACTACATCAACCGCATTGTCATAACGCTTCCACTTACGGTCTCACGAGTGCGTGGACAACACTCTCCCTCTCGTTGCTATGCCATCACCATGATCCTTGCGTGTGCGTGGAAATTTTGAAATTACTCGTTCCCCAACAGTGGCATCCGAGCCTGGTTTTATGCGTTGATGTTATATGCACGAGTAGAACACAAGTGAGTTGTGGGCGATACAAGTCATCTTGCTTACCAGCATGTCATACTTTGGTTGGCGGTATTGTGAGATGAAGCGGCCGGACCGACATTACGCGTCGACGCTTACGCGAGACTGGTTTCACCGCTCGAGCACTCGTTGCTTAAAGCTGACGGGCGGGTGTCTGTCTCTCTCACTTTAATTGAACCGAGTGTGGCTCGCCCGTCCTTGCGAAGGTTAAAACAGCACCAACTTGACAAACTATCGTTGTGGTTTTGATGCGTAGGGAAGAACGGTTCTTGCTCTGCCCGTAGCAGCCACGTAAAACTTGCAACAACAAAGTAGAGGACGTCTAACTTGTTTTTGCAGGGCATGTTGTGATGTGATATGGTCAAAACGTGATGAGATATAAGTTATTGTATGAGATGATCATGTTTTGTTGAAGTTATCGGCAACTGGCAGAAGCCCTATGGTTGTCTCTTTGTTGCATAAAGATGCAAGTGCCAAATAATTGCTTTACTTTATCGCTATGCGATAGCAATAGTTGCAAGAGCAATAGTTGGCGAGGCGACCATGTGACGACACATTGATATAGATCAAGATGATGAAGATCATGGTGTCGTCTGGTGACGATAGAGATCATGACGATACTTTGGAGATGGAGATCAAAGGCACAAGATGATCATGGCCATATCATGTCTCATATTTTGATTGCATATGATGTTTATCTTTATACAATCTTATCTGCTTTTGTTTGGCGGTAGCATTTTAAGATGATCTCTCACTAAAATTATCAAGAAGTGTTCTCCCGAGTATGCACCGTTATGAAAGTTCTTCGTCTTTGAGACACCACGTGATGATCGGGTGTGATAGGCTCTACGTTCAAATACAGCGGGTGCAAAACAGTTGCACACGCGGAATACTCAGGCTAAACTTGACGAGCCTAGCATATAACAGATATGGCCTCGGAACACGGAGACCGAAGGTCGGCGTGAATCATATAGTAGATATGATCAACATAGTGATGTTCACCATTGAAAACTACTCCATCTCACGTGATGATCGGACATGGTTTAGTTGATTTGGATCACGTGATCACTTAGATGACTAGAGATGTGTCTCTAAGTGGGAGTTCTTAAGTAATATGATTAATTGAACTTAAATTTATCATGAACTTAGTCCTGGTAGTATTAGCATATCTATGTTGTAGATCAATAGCTCGCGTTTAGCTCCCTGTTTTATTTTGATCGTTCCTAGAGAAAATTATGTTGAGAGATGTTAGTAGCAATGATGCGGATTGGATCCGTGATCTGAGGTTTATCCTCATTGCTGCCTGAAAGAATTATGTCCTTAATGCACGCTAGGTGACATACCTATTGCACTGGCGGATCTGAGGCGTTATGAATGTTTGGCTAGCTCAATATGATGACTACTTGATAGTTTAGTGCACCATGCTTAACGGCTTAGAATCGGGACTTCAAAGGCGTTTTGAGCGTCATGGACCATATGAGATGTTCCAGAATTGAAGTTAATATTTCAAGCAAATACCGAGTTGAGAGATATGAAGTCTCCAACAAGTTCTATAGCTAAAAGATGGAGGAGAATCGCTCAACTAGTGAGCATGTGCTCAGATTGTCTTGGTACTTCAATCGCTTGAATCAAGTGGGAGTTAATCTTCCAGATAAGATAGTGATTGACAGAATTCTCTAGTCACCATCACCAAGTTAGTAGAACTTCGTGATGAACTATAATATGCAAGGGATGACAAAAGTAATTCCCAAGCTCTTCGTGATGCTGAAATCGACGAAGGTAGAAATCAAGAAAAGAGCATCAAGTGTTGATGATTGACAAGACCACTAGTTTCAAGAAAAGGGCAAAGGGAAAAGAAAGGGAACTTCAAGTAGAATGACAAGCAAGTTGTCGCTCCCGCGAAGAAGCCCAAAGCTAAACCAAAGCCTGAAACTGAGTGCATACACTGCAAAGGAAATGGTCACTTGAAACGGAAATACCATGAATATTTGGTGGATAAGAAGGATGGCAAAGTGAACAAGAGTATATTCGATATACAGATTATTGATGTGTACCTTACTAGTGTTTATAGTAGCCCCTGATTATTTGATACTTGTTCGGTTGTTAAGATTAGTAACTTGAAACAGGAGTTACAGAATAAACAGAGACTAGTTGAAGGGGAAGTGACGATGAGTGTTGGAAGTAGTTCCAAGATTGATATGATCATCATCGCACACTCCCTATACTTTCGGGATTAGTGTTAAACCTAAATAAATGTTATTTAGCGTTTGCGTTGAGCATGAATATGATTTGATCATGTTTATTGCAAAATGGTTATTCATTTAAAGTTAAAGAATAATTGTTATTCTGTTTACATGAATAAAACCTTCGATGGTTATACACCCAATGAAAATAGTTTGTTGGATCTCGATCGTAGTGATACACATATTCATAATATTGATGCCAAAAGATGCAAAGTTAATAATGATAGTGCAACTTATTTGTGGCACTGCCGTTTAGGTCATATTGGTGTAAAGCGCATGAAGAAACTCCATGCTGATGAGATTTTGGAATCACTTGATTATGAATCACTTGATGCTTGCGAACCGTGCCTTTTGGGCAAGATGACTAAAACTCCGTTCCCCGGAACAATGGAAGGAGCTACTGACTTATTGGAAATAATACATACCGACGTATGCGATCCAATGAGTGTTAGGGCTCGCGGCGTGTATCGTTATTTTCTCACCTTCACAGATGATTTGAGCAGATATGGGTATATCTACTTGATGAAACATAAGTCTGAAACATTTGAAAAGTTCAAAGAATTTCAGAGTGAAGTGGAAAATCATCGTAACAAGAAAATAAAGTTTCTACGATCGATCGTGGAGATAAATATTTGAGTTCTGAGTTTGGTCTTCATTTGAAACAATGTGAAATAGTTTACAAACTCAAGCCATATGGAACACCACAGCATAATGGTGTGTCCGAAAGTCGTAACCGCACTTTATTGGATATGGTGCGATCTATGATGTCTCTTATCGGTTTACCACTATCGTTTTGGGGTTATGCATTAGAGACAGCTGCATTCACGTTTAATAGGGCACCATCTAAATCCGTTGAGGCGACACCGTATTAACTATGGTTTAACGATAAACCTAAGTATGTCGTTTCTTAAAGTTTGGAGTTGCGATGCTTATATGAAAAGGGTTTCAACCTGATAAGCTCGAACCCAAATCGGAGAAGTGCGTCTTCATAGAATACCCAAAGGAAACTATTGGGTACACCTTCTATCACAGATCCGAAGGCAAGTTATTCGTTGCTAAGATGGATCCTTTCTAGAAAGAAGTTTCTCTCGAAAGAAGTGAGTGGGAGGAAAGTAGAGCTTGATAAGGTAATTTGTACCTTCTCCCGAATTGGAAAGTAGTTCATCATAGAAATCAGTTCTAGTGATTCCTACACCAATTAGTGAGGAAGCTAATGATAATGATCATGAAGCTTCAGATCAAGTTACTACCGAACTTTGTAGATCTTTCAGATTAAGATCCGCACCAGTGTATGCGGTAATCCTATTTTGGAAATCATGTTACTAGACCATGATAAACCTACGAACTATGAGGAAGCGATGATGAGCCCAGATTCCTCGAAATGGTTTGAGACCATGAAATCTGAGATGGGATCCATGTATGAGAACAAAGTGTGGACTTTGATTGACTTGCTCGATGATCAGCAAGCCATGTTAAATAAATGGATCTTCAAGAGGAAGACAGATGCTGATAGTAGTGTTACTATCTACAAAGCTAGACTTGTCGAAAAAGGTTTTTGACAAAGTTCAAGATGTTGAATACAATGAGATTTTCTCACTCGTATCGATGCTTAAAAGTCTGTCTGAATCATGTTAGCAATTGCCACATTTTATGAAATATGGCAAATGGATGTCAAAACTGCATTCCTTAATGGTTTTATTAAAGAAGAGTTGTATATGATGCAACCAGAAGGTTTTGTCAATCCTAAAGGAGCTAACAAAATGTGCAAGCTCCATCGATCCATCTATGGACTGGTGCAAGCATCTCAGAGTTGGAATACACGCTTTGATAAGTTGATCAAAGCATATAGTTTTATAAAGACTTGCGGTGAAGCCTGTATTTACAATAAAGTGAGTGGGAGCACTACCGCCTTTTTGATAAATATATGTGAGTAACATATTGTTGATCGAAATGATGTATAATTTTTCCGAAAGCATAAAGGAGTATTTGAAAGGAGTTCTTTAAAGAAAGACCTCGGTAAAGCTACTTACATATTGAGCATCAAGATCTATTGAGATAGATCAAGAAGCTTGATAAGTTTTTCAATAAGTACATACCTTGTCAAGATTTTGAAGTAGTTCAAAATGGAGCAGTCAAAGAAAAGTTCTTGCACGTGTTGCAAGCGTGTGAAATTGAGTAAGACTCAAATCCCGACCACGGCGAGAAAATAGAAAAGAGAATGAAAGTCATTCCCTATGCCTCAGTCATAGGTTCTATAAAGTATGCTATGCTATGTACCAGACCTATTGTATACCTTGCTCTGAATTTGGCAAGGAGTACAATAGTGATCTAGGAGTAGATCCTTTGGACATTGGTCAATAACATCCTTAGTGAGGACTAAGGAAATATTTCTCGATTATGGAGGTGATAAAAGAGCCCGTCGTAAAGAGTTACATCGATGCAAGCTTTTACACTGATCCAGATGACTCTAAGTCTCAATCTAGATACATATTGAAAGTGGGAGCAATTAGCTAGAGTAGCTCCGTGCGAGCATTGTAGACATAGAATATTTGCAAAATACATACGGCTCTAAATGTGACAGACCGTTGACTAAGCTTCTCTCACGAGCAAAACATGATCATACCTTAGTACTCTTTGGGTGTTAATCACATAGCGATGTGAACTAGATTATTGACTCTAGTAAACCCTTTGGGTATTGGTCACATGACGATGTGAACTATGGGTGTTAATCACATACGAGATGTGAATATTAGTGTTGAATCACATGATGATGTGAACTAGATTATTGACTCTAGTGCAAGTGGGAGGCTGAAGGAAATATGCCCTAGAGGCAATAATAAAGTTATTATTTATTTCCTTATTTCATGATAAATGTTTATTATTCATGCTAGAATTGTATTAACTGAAACATGATACATGTGTGAACACATAGACAAACATATAGTCACTAGTATGCCTCTACTTGACTAGCTCATTAATCAAAGATGGTTATGTTTCCTAACCATAGACATGTGTTGTTATTTGATTAATGGGATCACATCATTAGGAGAATGATGTGATTGACATGACCCATTCCGTTAGCCTAGCACTTGATCGTTTAGTATATTGCTATTGCTTTCTTCATGACTTATACATGTTCCTGTAACTATGAGATTATGCAACTCTCGTTTACCGGAGGAACACTTTGGGTGCTACCAAACGTCACAACATAACTGGGTGATTATAAAGGAGTACTACAGGTGTCTCCAAAGGTACATGTTGGGTTGGCGTATTTCGAGATTAGGTTTTGTCACTCCGATTGTCGGAGAGGTATCTCTGGGCCCTCTCGGTAATACACGTCACATAAGCCTTGCAAGCATTGCAACTAATAAGTTAGTTACGAGATGATGTATTACGAAACGAGTAAAGGGACTTGCCGGTAACGAGATTGAACTAGGTATTGGATACCGACGATCGAATCTCGGGCAAGTAACATACCGATGACAAAGGGAACAACGTATGTTGTTATGCGGTTTGACCGATAAAGATCTTCGTAGAATATGTAGGAGCCAATATGAGCATCCAGGTTCGCTATTGGTTATTGACCAAGAATAGTTCTAGGTCATGTCTACATAGTTCTCGAACCCGTAGGGTCCGCAACAAGGTTTCGATGGCGGTTATAGTATGAGTTTATGAGTTTTGATGTACCGAAGGAGTTGAGTCCCGGATGAGATCAGGGACATGACGAGAGTCTCGAAATGGTCGAGGCGTAAAGATCAATATATTGGACGACTATATTCGGAGTTCGGAAAGGTTCAGTGATTGGGTATTTTTGGATCTGGAGAGTTACGAGAATTCGCCGGGAGTATATGGGCCTTATTGGGCCATACGGGAATAGAGGAGAGGCCAAAGGAAGGAGGCCTGCACCCCCCTCTGGTCCGAATTGGACAAGGCGCAGCCCCTTTCCTTCTCCCTCTCCCCTCTTTCCCTTCTCCTACTCCAACAAGGAAGGAGGAGTCCTACTCGGTGGGAGTAGGACTCCCCTTGGCGCGCCCCTCCTAGGCCGGCCGCCCCCTCCCCCTTGCTCCTTTATATACGGGGCAGGGGGCACCTCTAGGGATAAGGACAACACAAGTTGATCTACAGATCGTTCCTTAGCCGTGTGCGGTGCCCCCCTCCACCATATTCCACCTCGGTCATATCGTCGCGGAGTTTAGGCGAAGCCTGCGCGATAGAGCATCATCATCGTCACCACGCCCTCGTCTTGTGGAACTCATCCCGACACTTTGCTGGATCGGAGTCAGGGATCGTCATCGAGTTGAGCGTGTGCTGAACTTCGGAGGTGCCGTCGTTCGGTACTTGGATCGGTCGGATCGTGAAGGCGTGCGACTACATCAACAGCGTTGTCATAGCGCTTCGCTTCGGTCTCACAGTGCGTGGACAACACTCTCCCCTCTCGTTGCTATGCCATCACCATGATCCTTGCGTGTGCGTGGAAATTTTTGAAATTACTCGTTCCCCAACACATGGCCCAGCCTCCTGGCGCCGCTCGGCAGCAGCCGATATCTTCCATAGTCGGAGCGCCGCCGTGCTCCTTGAAGCCGCTCTGCCAGCTCTCCAATGCCTTGAGGCGGGGAGATAGATAGCCACAAGGCCTGGCCGGCGCCTTTCATCACCTGCCGAACTTCGTTAGTGCGGTGGCGCAGTTCGGAGATCACCCAAGAACTAGGCATCTCCTCTTCCGACGACCTGTGAGCAAACCTACATACATGTTTATGTTAGTCGCCTTCCTCGCCGAACTCTTTCAAAGTTCGCTCAAGCACTTACTGAAAATGCCGCAATGAAGCCGTCGATTCTCCTTTACGGAGTCAGACAACTAGGCACGAACATCCTTTAGTTCCTCACCCAGTTGGGTGTTGGCATCTTGGAGGCTATTTTTCTCCTGCCGCACCCTCGTAAGCACGCTCTCGCCGACCTTTAGCTGGCGCAGAGCTGTTGCTTGTCCGGATCTAGTCGGCGCCATCTGCAATATTATTGTCGATTTACCCACACGCCGCACTTCTAACTTATTTATCTTTTGAAGCATATATTACGGAGGGGTCTCTGTGGCTCCCCAGATGGCGGCTAGTCTTGACCTCAAATTGGGCCTTGCATTCTTCAAGCTCTGGGGACGATCGGGTATTCTTTTTGTAAGATCTGCATAACAAATGATCCTTAAATCAGTTAGTCTAATTATTTTAAGTCTCGAGAGACTCTTGGCATATATAATCACAAATTTCCTTACCAGATGTCCTTTACATACTGCTCCGTGGCTCTGGCTAGACCATCTTGAGCGGCACGGAGGTGCGCATCTCCCGAATTGAAGGCATTCAAGGCCTCTTGGGAGAAACATGCGTCACGAAGAACTGTCCGGCGGCGCTTGTGATTCATGGCGCTCTCCACCTCGGAGTTGGTGGCGGACAATCTGTCGGCATCCTCTGTCGGAGGAGCATCCGACACACGCCTCGTGCTCGCCTCCGCTTCCGGACCCGGCTTTGGAGCCCGGCCGGAGGAGGTTCGATTGGCAATATCTCCGGACTCAGTCCGGCGAACGCTCTTTTTCCTGAAAGGAGCACCAGCGTTAGTACACCTCTCTGGAATCAATCGTGGGAATATGGTGACACGCCATACCGTTCTTGGCGGAGTTTCGATCCGGACCGCACTTCTTTTTAACTTCTTGAGGCGTCGCCTTGTTGTCCAAATGCGTGAGCTCGGCTTCTGCCTCGAAGGTACCCCTGCGAAACACCATTGGTATCGGTGATCAAGAAATAAGCACGGATAGGTCATTATCGAGTATTGGGACCTCGGTCTCGATTACTGTGAGGCTGGAAGTATTCGGGGTAATCGGCCGTAATGGCAGCAAAGCATTATCGATGCTAAGTTGGTGGAACACCCCATCGATCAACTCCACCTTTATATCCGGATCCTCTTGGAGGCGGATCGAGGACCGTTCCGGATCCTCGGGTTGTGAAGCGGGCTGTGTATCTTCTCCACGGCCCGGCGCGATTCCTCGCGTAGAAACCATGAAATGAGATATTTAACCACGGGAACATGTATCGGACAGGCCACTAAGGTGTTTGCTTACCCAACTTCAAGGATTATTCAAAGAAAACTCGTTCAGTGGATTGACACGGAGAAAATCCTTCTCCTCCCCTTTATACATGGCAGACAAGGTCTTCACCAGTTCGGTGACCGATCCCGGCCCTTTGCGGCCATGGCGAGTGGCATCGTCCTCCCCGTTGAAATCCCACATGGGGTGGCCCCTATATTGGAGCAGCTGCACTCCCCTCATAATGCAGATTGCCATGACTCCCGGCATGGTCAATCCGGCATGAGCCAGTAATCTTATTCGACTCATCAAGTAAAGGACGTCCCGGTCATTTTCCCTTTGGGGGCTCATGGCGCCAACTTAGGCGCTTCTTGAGAGGAGCATTGCTAAACTCGGAAGGCCGATCCGAGCAGAAGTGCAGCAGCGGGGCGTCCTCCATGTAAAACCATTTGAAGGCCGGTCTTGGACGCCTTCTTCGGGTTCGGATAGATATCCGGTCCCAGCGATCGCGCCATAGTTCGGCTCTGCCCACTTGATATATTGACCCCTCATGAGAACGGGGCACTAGGCAGAATAATCTCTTCCACAGCGCAAAATGAGCCTCAATACCCAAGAACAGTTCGCAAAGGGCCACGAAGCCCGCGACGTGTAAAATGGAGGCAGGCGTAAGGTGGTGCAATTGGAGGCCATAGAACTCCAAGAGCCCCCGGAGAAACGGATGAATTGGAAATCCGAGTCCTCTTACTAGATAAGAGATGAAGCATGCCCGATCTCCTTTAGAGGGATTGGGGACACTCTCCGTTTGCTTTCTGCCCTTGTAGGTGGCAAGTCCGGCTCGAACCGGAACCATGAAGGCCGGGGGAAGAAATCCCTTGGTTTGGAGTATAACTAGCGCTATCTTGGGTGAGCATCTCTCCCAATTTCGGTGAGAGGGCTGGGGCGCGAGAGGAGGAGCGTCGATTGTCCATGATGGAATGGGTTTTTGTCGGGCGCTCGATGAAAGCTTCGAAGGGAGGATGGTGTGACTCAGATCTAGATCCTCGCCCCTTTTATGGGCGGCTCATTTCTTGCAGCTAGGGGGTAAGTGTAAAAATACCACGGCTTTTCGCATTCATTCAAACACGTGGAAGATGGCCATTATTGGGCGTAGAAGCCAAGGGCGCAGCATTTATCGAAGCGGGCACTATTAGACAAGTATATGGAATTTGGAGAAGAACCCGCCTCATAATGCGAAGACAATCAACGCCACGGACTCATCGTCATTGAAGCCTGGTTAAGGGCTCTTGAGGAGTCCGGATTAGGGGTGTCCGAATAGCGAACTATCACCGTTGGCGGACTCCTAGACTATGAAGATACAAGATTGAAGACTTTGTCCGTGTCCGGATGGGACTTTCCTTGGCGTGGAAGGCAAGCTTGGCGATCTGGATATGTAGATCTCCTACCATTGTAACCGACTTTGTGTAACCCTAACCTATCTGGTGTCTATATAAACCGGAGGGTTTTAGTCCGTAGGACGAACAACAATCATACCATAGGCTAGCTTCTAGGGTTTAGCCTCTCTGATCTCGTGGTAGATCTACTCTTGTACTACCCATATCATCAATATTAATCAAGCAGGAGTAGGGTATTACCTCCATCGAGAGGGCCCGAACCTGGGTAAAAACATCGTGTCCCTTGTCTCCTGTTACCATCCGCCTAGACGCACAGTTCGGGACCCCCTACCCGAGATCCGCCGGTTTTGACACCGACATGTACCATCAGCATTGAGTTTCCTCTCAAAGGCAATACCCTCTTTCCTAGGGTTCTTGTTGAGGATCTGCTTTTTAAGCACATCACAAAGAGTCTTATGCCCTTTGTGGCTTTTGTACACGCCTGTCATGTACAATTCCTTCATCCCTGCATCATCAATGATACTAGCAATGTCCTCAGATGAGGAATTAGTGATAGCAGAGACAGTTGAAGAATTTGTAACATTAGAAGCATTTGAGCATTCAGGTGATGAAGTAGCAGATTCACGTTCAATGCATTTCAAACATGGAGGAACAAATTCTTCCTGAGCAGCGCTGATTTGTTGAGCAAGTAATGAATCGCACTCCTTCTGAAGATCTTCATAACTCACTCTTAGCTTTTCAAGATCTTGCTTTCTTTGAAGAAATTCATAGGAAAGCTTCTCATGATCAGATAAGAGAGTGTTACGATGACCTTGAAGGTTGTCAAACCTAGACTGAAGTCTCTGAAGATTTTCAGTCAAGGTTTTAGTGCGATCCATTTCTTCACCCAACATATCATCACTTTTGTCTAGCATGTTTTGAACCTTTTCAAAAGCCTTTTGTTGTTTCACAGCAATCTTAGCAAGTTTAGAGTAGCTGGGCTTGAGGTTTTCATCAGATTCATTCTCACTTGATTCAGAGGAGGTATATTTGAGTACCTTGGCACCCTTTGCCATGAAGCAATAGGTGGGAGTGTAGTCATCATTGCCTTCATCAGCCTTGTTGGTGAGGTCATTTTCTTTAGAGTTGAAGATAGACTTGCTGACGAATGCAGTAGCAAGGGCTAGGCTCGCCACACCGGACTCGGACTCCTCAGATGCCTCCTCTTCCTCATGTTCCTCAGAGTCCATTTCCTTGCCAATGAATGCCCGAGCCTTCTTGGAGCTGCTCTTCTTGTGAGATGAAGATTTTGAGGATTTTGATGATGAAGACTTTGAAGATTTCTTCTTCTTCTTCGCATCATCAGAACTGTAATCCTTGTATTTCTTCTTCTTTGATTCCTTTTCCCACTAAGGGCAATCTTGAATGTAGTGACCAGGTTTCTTGCATTTGTGGCAAAGCCTCTTCTTGTAGTCACTGGATGAGGAATCATTGCTCCTTGAGGGTTTTCCAAAGCGACCATGTCTTGAGAACTTCGGAATTTCTTCACGGCGGTGCTAGTTCATGGCTCGCCTTGGGATCACCAAGGTTGCTGCCGAATCTTCATCTTGGACTTCGAAACTGCCTTGGCCTTCAGTGCACGTGATCTGCCATAGCTCGAACCATAGAGACCTCTCTTTTCAGCAAGCTGGAACTCATTAGTATTTAGCCTTTCGAGGATATCAGCAGGATCAAGTGACTTGTAGTCAACACGCTCTTGTATCATCAGTGCCAGAGTATCAAATGAGGAATCAAGCGATCTCGGCAATTTCTTCACCACCTCATGGTCGGTGATGTCAGTGGCACCAAGTGCTTGAAGCTCATTTGATATGTCAGTGAAGCGATCGAAGGTTTGTTGAACATTTATTGTGGAGTCTTTTGAAGTGGTTGAAGAGATTGCGAAGAACATCAACTCGAGAGTCACGCTGTGTTGAGACTCCTTCATTGACTTTGGACATCCTATCCCAGATAAGCTTAGCAGTTTCCAAAGCACTCACTCTTCCATCTGTCCTTTGCTCGATGGCCACATATGATATTCTTAAGCGAGAGTTGAGTTGCTTGAATCTCTTCACATCAAGAACATTCGGAGGAGGTGTGGTGAGGAACACCATTTTCCACAACATACCAGAGATCGTTATCAATTGCCTCAAGATGCATTCGCATCTTATTCTTCCAGTAGGGGTAGTCTGTCCCATCGAAGGTAGGACACCTAGCAGAGACCTTGATCATACCTGTGGTCGACATAACTAAAACTCCAGGTGGTTAAACCAAAATCACACAGAACAAGGGAGTAGCTTGCTTTGATACCAATTGAAAGTGCGTTATATCGACTAGAGGGGGGGTGAATAGGCGATTTTTATGAATTCTTCGCTGAAGAATATGCGGGTGAGGAAATTCCTTAGCGAAGAACTACTAGCAGTGGAATAAGTACTCAAAAGTAAACATAACAGAACACAAGCATGGTCATCATGATGAAATGAAAACAAGCACAGAGTACAGAAAGCGTAATCACAGGATAACACAGGATGAAGACAAACAGACTGAAGAAATTGAACTGAGGAAATTGAGAAAGTCTTCAGTCAAAGTCTTCAAACAGATATGAACAAGTGCACAACACAGTTATGAGGAAATGAAAGAGTTGAGGAAATAGAACCAGTAAGCTTGATGAAGACAATGATTTGGTAGACCAGTTCCAACTGTTGTCTCAGTTGTACATCTGGTTGGAGCGGCTAGGTATTTAAACCTAAGGACACACAGTCCTCACCGTATTCTCCTTGAGCTAACGTCACACAGACCTCGCCCAATCACTCGTGGTAAGTTTTCAGGTGACTTCCGAACCTTCACAAACTCGATCACTCGGCGATCCACAATTCCTCTTGGATGCTCTACACCATGACGCCTAAACATCTGGAAGAAGCACAGTCTTCAAAGGTAACAAGCGTCGGATCCACGCGGGATCAATCTCTTTAGTGATGCTCAATCACTTTGGGTTTGTAGGTGTTTGGGTTTTCCTCACTCGATGATTTTCGCTCAAAGTCCTCGGAGGATGGGATGCTCTCAAATGACAAGTGTCAGTTTCTCTCGAAGCAGCCAACCAGCTAGTGGTTGTAGGGGGCGGATATTTATAGCCTAGGGAGCAGCCCGACATGATAAGACATAAATGCCCTTCAATGATATGACCGTTAGGTGGATAAGATATTTTGGGACAGCTGGCACAAGGCACAGCAACGGTCGGATATTTGAGTATCAAATTCCTCAGGGCTATCATGTTCCTCACTGTGTAGGCAATCCGCACTGGCGAATTCCTAACTCCTCAGTCAGAACAAATTCCTCAAAGACCAAAAGAGCTTCGTCTCATCCTTTGAAGAATATGGTGAATCGTATGAGATTTCCAATGGCTTCACTCGAAGGGATTGGTAGGTGTAGGATTTTGAGTTGAGCATCACTTGGAAATTTTTTCCTTAGTATTTCCTCGACCCCCTTTAACAGTACGGTGTTTCCTATGACTCAAGAAAGAGAAAATGAAACTACGAAAACTAAAGTCTTCACGCTTCATGTTCCTCGAATGAATACCAACTCTTCAAGGTCACTCCAATTTCTTCACTTTCAAAGTCTTCAGAAAGTCTTCAGAAATCCAAAGTCTTCAGTTGAAGAACTTCATTTTTAGGGGTCGACTTTCTCTGTAAATATCAAAATCCTCATAGACTTATATACCTGTGTACACTCATAAACACATTAGTCCCTTAACCTATAAGTCTTCAATACACCAAAATAACTAAGGGGCACTAGGTGCACTTACAGTCTCCCCCTTTTTGGTGATTGATGACAATATAGGTTAAGTTTTCAACGGGGATAAACATATGAAGTGTAAATACTGATATTGAGGAACTTGATTGCAAGATATAGAAGAACTCCCCCTGAAGATGTGCATAGTGAGGAATTTGCTCTTGAAGCAATGCACACTTGAAGAGTTGAATCATGGAGATCTCCCCCTATATCTTGTAATTCATACACGCATTTAACATATGATATGAAGAATTTGAAATGCATGATGAAATATGGTGACTGATGTAATTCAGCATGCGTGCATAAACATTAATGAGGAATAAGCATGCAGAAAACCACAGCAAAAGTATCAGGCCACCATAGAGTTTAAGTTTACAACTCGATCCAGCAAAGTCATCAGAAGAACGGGAGTTGTAACTTTGCAAAAAACGCCCATATAGGATAGACCCTCTTGAATACTAACTCAAATTTCTCCCCCTTTGTCATCGAATGACCAAAAGGATCGAAACTGAGGACTAACGCCCCTGAAGAATATCAAGTTGATGAAGGAGCGCCAGCGTTGTTGGGGTCGTTTGTTGTTGTAGGGCCTGCCGCAGTGTCATCCAAGTCTTTAGGCTCGTCGGTGTCGCACGATGAAGAATATGAGCTGGCCACCAAGGAAGGAACCTTGACCTTCTTGTATTTCTTCGGTGGAGGAGCAGACCAGTCAAAATCTTCCTTGAGACCCATTTTCTTCAGATCTTCTTTGCTATAAACATGAGACAGAACAGCCCAGGTACGGTTGGAGGTTTCATGGAGATAGTAATGGTTTTTCTTCACTGCATTGTGGGTAGCAGTCATGTTGTGAAGAATTGAACCAAACTGACGCTTGACACATTTGTGATTGCGATCAACCTTCTAGTGAAGACTGAGGAGAAGCTCATGATCAGTCATCACCCTGGGAGTTGTGCCTTGAGGATTTTGCTTGGTAGCGTTGGCGGCAGAGTCATGGGTGGCAGAGTCGTCATTGGTGGAGTAGGATGCAGATTTGCGAAATTGACCATCCAATGGACGAATGCCTTCATCAATAACAGCAGAGGCCTTGCCCTTGTCATCAGCTGAGGAAAATGTCCGTTTGAGAACTTCAATCGGGGGCAAGTAGATGCAATGGCTCGGTGTATCAGCATTGTAGTTGAGTGAAGACCTTGATCTGATGAATCTCATAATCCACGGATCATAAGGCTTCAGCTCAAACGGTGACATTGCAACATTGGCCAGAGTCCTCATGAAGAAATCATGGAAGTTGACAGGAACGCCATGCATGATATTGAAAAGCAGATTCTTCATGATGCCCGTGCGCCGCTCCTCGTCCAGCTGGCCTGGAGCGGCGAGTTTCTGAACCACGCGCCGGCTTGGGGCGGCAACTGGTTCCGTCGGGCGAGGGGAGGGAGGTGGATCAGCGAGTTGCATAGCTCGTATCCGGCAGGCTCGGCGGGCCATCCAGTCGGCTTGGATACGGAATAACTACTCTTCGTAAGCCATTGTAAGAGTGGACAAAATGGTGAAGGAGGAGATAGGGGAGCGGTGGAGGTGTGCGATTCTTGGCCGGCGTTTGGCCTCGTTTAAATAGGAGGTTAAATAGAGGCGGACGGGAGGAGCTCGGCCGGCGTTGCGTTTAATGTCGGCCCGGTCATGAACGGACGTGTGTCCAGAGTGGGTTTCTCGGCCTCCACACGGGCGGGTTTCTTGGAGGCGTTTGAATGCGGCAAGGAGGCGTGTTCAGCCGGGCGTGCAGCGAGTGGCGCCCTCGACTCTGACATAGGATAGCGCGCCATTCTTCCACTGATGTGTGGGCTCTTTGGGTACATGGCCTGCATGTCAGTGACCTAACGCAGGCATCGCACAGCAGAGGAACCTTCGGTGGGCCAGGACGGTCAGAAGCGGGCATTTCATAAACCGATGATTGTTCATTGAGTGTGACGTCATCCTTTTCATGTAGATAAGCCTACTATGTTGATAGCCCGTTCGATACGTTGTGATTCATAAAGACTGCTACAAACATCAATGTTACGCTTATCACGAGATAAGATTGATTAATACCGTAACAATCCATGTCCTTAACAAAGGGTGCATGCACGTATAGGTTGGCGTGTGTCTTGCGTTGTGTCTTGTGTGCATGCGGCGTCACGAGTGTTGCGTGCGTGCAAAGTGCGTTTGATGTTGCATGCATGTGTGTGTACATGCGTGTGTTCGTGAGTGCATGTGTACGTGTCAGTGTTGCATGCCTGCATGCATGTGTGTGTTCGTTATTTGTATGTGTCAGTGTTGCACCCCTGCATGCATGCGTGTCTTGCGTGCGTGCATGTGTACATGCGGGGTGAGGCTACACGTCAGTCGACTGACTTTTTCATCTCTGGTCATTAGATTTTCCAGCCGTTGGATATGAAATCAAGGGCCTGCGGTTTATCATCAAACTCCACCCCACGAGCCGCCAGCCACCACCGGCGAACCGCGGCCCCGCCGCCAGCCCAGCCCAGCGCCGCCACGCCGCCCCGAAACCACTCCTCATCGCCGGTCCGCCGCCGCACCGGCCATCCCTCTAGCCCCCTCGCGTCGAGCTTTTTCTCCGGCGATCCCCACTCCATCGCCCAATCAACGTGCCCCCCCCATCGCCGGCGACTACCAACCAGAGGTCTCACGACTTCGAGTACCCACCGACCACTAATTTATTGCCATTTCTGTCCTTCATATACGAGCTGACGGGTGGGCCCTATGGTAATGTGCGCTGCTGAATGTGGATCGTTTGACTAGTCAATTGATCGTGTCATCAACAAATTACGGAGCTGTATGGTGAGCCAGTGACCGTATGATCACCTTAAAATGTATTTTATTAACACAGTACAGACTCAAACTACCATTTATTTCTTTCATATACGGGCTGACAGGTGGGCCCCATGGTTACGCGCCCCGATGGTGCAACACTAGTTGCGCCACGTGGAACGTTTGACTGGTCAATTGACTGTGTCATCAACAAAATATGGAGTTGTACGGGTGAGCCAGTGACCGTATAATCATGACATGTATTTTTTAACACGGTACAAACGCAAGGGCTCATATGTACGCGCAAGCACTCACCGCTATAAGCGTACACACGCAGACCCTACCCCTATGAGCACCTTCGAGAGAGTGGGCCAACATATGATCTTGAGATTTTACGAAGTCATCATAGGTGCCTCGTAGTCGAGTGGAACGTCTCCTCCCACTGAACGCACATCGCCGGGAAATACTGAAATTAACCCAGGATAAATGCGAGCACCGGGACTTTAACCCTGGTGGGCTCAAGAAACCACTGTCCTCCTAACCATCCAACCACATGTTAGTTAGCACGACAAAATGTATGTGGTGACCGTGATGAGCTTATTCTGAAGTCCAGTGACCATATCGTGCTTTCGCTTCAAATACAATGACCATAAGTGTCGTCAACAAAATACGGAGCACGCATCAAATGCAAAGTCCGTCAATGTCATCAAGGAAATACGGAGACGTGTCGTGAGCTAGATACCGTATGATCACCACGAGAATGTACACGGTGACCGTAATGAGCATATTCTGAACTCCAGTGACCGTATAGTGCTTTAGCTTGAAATACAGTGACCGTCATGCGTGAATGTGTCGTGGGCATGCATACTTTTAGAGGGCCGAGATAGTTTGTGTGCGTGCGTGAAAGTGGTGTAGAAAGAGGGATGTCCGGTGGAGACAAGGAGAGATATGCCCTTCATTTCTCTTTCCGTGACTAATATTTTAGGAGAATATATAAACATTCACAATGCGAACAAATATTTTGGATGCACCATGCAATTAACTTTCATGTATAACATTGTACTATTGTATATGCTTATTTTCTTAGTGGCCGATTATGTGTGGTGTGGTGGGCACATCATTTCTAGTTGTGGTGGGTCAACATGAGGACTCATGGGTCGGTTCCATCCTGCGCCACATAGGTTGGATCGAGGCGCGTTATCGAAGACCCATGTGGAGGACTCGGCATACAACACGAAGCTAGCTACAGTCGCGGAGGACTCTATCCCCACCGGTGATAAGCCGACTATATATGATTTGTAACCCTAGGCCCCAGTATGTTATAGAAGCTTGGGGCTAGTTAAATCGATAGTATACACACACGCACAATGCACGGTATTCACGTGTACTTTGTACACACCCCTATCACTAATATACAGATACAGGGGTAGGCTTTTCCTCAAGCGCAAGGGTCCGAACTAGGGTAAAACTTTGCCTCGTATTACCATCCAGCCTAACAGTCAGGGATATCCTACCGAATGATATGAAGGAATCATATCTGCCAACTTCTAAGAGAGAGGTGTGTCTGGGGGGGGGGGGAATGTGTGCGAGAGAGGCCTAAAGATAATGTGCGTGCGGGAGACACGTAGGCACATGATTGTGAGCATGTGTGAAAGAGAAATGCCGATGCATATAAAGCGTGTGCACTTATGCGGTAGATAGAGAGATATATAGCGCGTTTGTGAGAACGGGCCGAGGCATAGTGCATCTACGTGTAAAAGGCGGTTCTCGCATTAAATTAAAATATAAATGGCATTATTATTTTGGATGAGATCATGAATTTTGCAAATTGCGTATGGATGAAAATCGGTCTATCGGACACCCATACTCTATTGAATTCTAGCATGTGCATGTGTTTATTTCATATTATCGATCCATAGAGTGAGGCGGTTTGAAATACAAGCAATGGATGCTTTTGCAATTCACATATAAACATTAATTAGTGCACTCCATGTTGTTAGTGTGAAGCACTTTATACATTTGTCACTTGCATGGATACATTCCAAATTGCTAGCTACGAAATAGAATACATGTCTAATTCAACATAAAGGGGTTTGAAGATTGAATTCATAGGAAGTGCATTCATCTATTTGAACCGAGATAATGGCATTTGTAAATCAGATGTAAAGGGGCATCAATCTTTGTTGTGCGTTTGAACATGCTATATATATTCATACGCATGTCTAACTTTTTTTGCAACCAAGGAGATTATATCCGGAACCATGCATGAACTGAGGTAAGTTGCATATTTTTTAATATATACTCATGTACAATGTATATTCAAATGTACCACCTCCATTCCAAAATAATCGTAGCTTTAGGATTTTCAAGAGTAAAGATTTGTGAAGTTTGACAAATCATGAATGTTCAATTCAAGAGAACCGAAAACGTTAATGCTTCTGCTCCCAAATATTGAACGAAGCGCCAAATAGGCCTTTGGTCACCCGAAACCGTGCGAGACTAATGTTTGGTGGTAGGAAATTACTGTCCTAACTCTGGCCCGTGTAGCCTATCGGCCCGATGTCCAAAGGTCTAAACCGGGGTAGGTTTGTAACTTCACCAAGACGCAGTCTCAACTGCCTCCGAGAAGAATTCATACGCCGTGGGCGCCTAAACACCATGCGCTCGGCGAAATCTATCCATACCACATTTGGGACACACAGGATTCTTGTCCTACCCCAACCCATAATATGTCCGAAATTTTAGATGGGGGCAAAGTTTGTAACTTTCCCCAAATTTCAAACAAGCGCGTCCCAAACCGAAACATTGTTCCCCCTTAGTTCCCCGCCTCCCTACGTTTCCCCATTCATACTCCGTGGGCGCCAAAACACCCTCTCCACCAGCCGCGAAACCCCAGCCTCCTCCGTCCTCCACCCCATAGCGCCCAATCCACCGCCGCCCAACTCCATCACGCCGGAGCCGGTACCCTAACATCGTCGTCCAATGCAACCGCAACCGCAACGCCCTCAAGGACTTAGCAGCTGAAGCCGAGGTAGAACTGCCTCCACGACGCCGACGCCAACGTGTGCCATACCAGAACCACTCCGACCACACCGTCCTGCGCCTCACTGCTGCCGCTCCACTGTCGCAACCGTCCACCGCACCGGAGTTGTTCCCGCTACGCCGTCATTCGCCGCCTCGGATCTGCTTCCCTGCCGCCGATAGACGGCCACCGCACCACACTCAACAACTTGGCCATGGGTTCGTCCAAGGCTGCACCGTCCTCCACAACTTCTCGTTTCCAACGAACCACAAGAAGATCGTTGGAAAAACATAAGGAGGAAACAACACTGCCAGCAGAAAGAGGTACTCCTCTTCCCTTATTCGTGTAAACCTTACGTCTCTGCTCACACCGTATTCATCCCATGAAAGAAACTAGTTGAGCGCTTCTTACTGCATCTTCTTCGTGATACTAAATGCACAAGGTTTCCTCCCTTTACTATTTCACCTTTGCTAGAGGTCAGTAGCCCGCCTGGATTTCAATTCAGGGTCAGTCGAACTGCAATTAAAAGAAGCAGCATCCGCTTAGGCGCGCGGAGCACCTAGTCCGCCTGTTCACCGGGGAAGTGGTGCATCGGTGTCTATCATAGGGGTGTGGGGCGCAGGAGCTGCTTTGCGCCCGATCTGGAGGTCGGGGGGGCTTGAATGGATTGCCGGGGGGCGGTGCCAAGCACGGCGGTGCGGTGAGGTCGAGGGGAGGGCGCAGGCAAGGGACTGGGCCGATGGTCGCTGTCGTTTCAAGGAAGATCGTCAACACTGACTGGCTGGAGGTAGATGAAGGCGATCTGCCCATTCTTTGTACATCGGACGATGCAGAAAAAATGGACTAACCTATTTGTTTTCAGTCGAATGTTATTTTCATAGAATCCTGTAGTAATTTAGTGTGCCATGCATGTTGTAGAGCTATCCTCACGTCATTTATTTCTCACCGACCTGCTATCTGCTACCTTTACACTGTACTAATTGTGCACACACTTCACCCATACTCACACTATTGTTTTTTTATGCATGGGTATTTCAGACTCTGACGCAGTGTTGATGAATGCTGAAAAGAAAGACAGAAGTCGCTCCATTGTAATTCAAAGATAAGCACTAAGCATTTCAGCGCTCTAAAGGATGCAGTGTCAGCAGTTGGAGATAGTAAACATAGCTCTGCAGTTGATGATCTCAATTGCCACACACAACCATCCCAGGTTCTTGCTTTAACTTCGCGCTGTCAAATGTGGTTGTATGTTGCATATGGTGTCTAGCTTGTATTTCTTCCAATTTGGTTAAATTGCATCTGCTTACTTTACACACTATACCTTTGATAATGACATGCCTTCCTGTTTTTGATACATACTACATATGTCTATTAACCATGTTCGTACATCAAACTAATGCTCTTTTGTATCCCTCGTCAATCACTTATTATGAGACAGTCACCTGGGTGGGTTACTCTGAGACGCCATACTCGTTTAAAGAGTGCAATGTCATCCTCCCCACATGATTCTCAAGAAACAACAAGGCTAAATGAAGATAGTCAACATAGCTCTCTAGTTGATGACCGCAATTCACCCACACCACCATCACAGGTGCTTGCTCTAACTTCGTAGTGTGATATGTGGTTGCATGTTGCATACGGTGTCTAGCTTGTAATTCTTCTAATTAGGGTAAATTGCATCTGCTTAGTTTACACATTATACCTGTGAATATGACATGCCTTCCTATTTTTGGTACACACTACATCTATGTGTTAACCTTGTTCTTACATGAAACTACCTCTCTTACGTATCCTGCATCAATCACTTATGATGAGTCGCCTTTATTAGTTGCATATTGCATATTATTTCTAGCTTTGTTGCCATTTATTGCTTCTAATTTGGTCAAATACATTTGTTAGGGCACCCTTTTAATTTGGCGAGTGATATTGGTTTCATATTTCATATGGTTTCTACCTTGCATTGATTCTAACAAGTTCAAGCACCTTGTGCTTAGTTTACACTTTATACATCATACATGTCAATATGTCACGCCGTCCTGTTTTTCATACATATTCCATCCTCTTATCATGCGGCTGCCTTACATGAAAGTAGTGTTAACAAGGTATCATGCATCAATGAGTTACGAAGAGCAAATTTTATTCCTTTTTCTTGTGGGTTTGACTTGACAAGGAAAAATCAAGAAAGAGGAAGGAAAAGAGTAAGGAAGGCGATGATGGTGGTCCTCTGCAGACAACGTAAGCGGACATCTGTATCGATTCTCCTTGTCTTGATAGTGCATTACAAGGTCCAAGTCTCCGCTCCCTACTCCACCATCCAAGGTTCTTGCTCTAACTTGGCGGTGTGATATCTGGTTGCATGTTGCATATGGTGTCTAGCTTGTATTGCTCCTAATTAGTGTAAACTGCATCTGCTTAGCTTACACATGATACGTGTGAATATGACACGCTTTCCTGTTTTGGTACATACTATATCATCTATCACACCATGTTCTTACATGAAACTACTCTTCTTGTGTATCCTGCATCAGTCACTTATGATGGAACACCTTTAAGTTGGCGATGTGATATTGGTTTGCGTCTTGAATATGATTTCTAGCATGTATTGCTTCTAGTTTGATGAACGCCACCTATGACGAGACAGTTTTAACTTGGTAGAGTGATATCGATTGCACCTTTCATATGGTGTCTAGTTTGCAGTGCTTCTAATTTGTTGAAGTGCCTTCTGCTTAGTTACCACATCATAGGTGTGAATATGTCAAGTCGTCCATTTTTTCGTACATATTCCATCCTCTTATCATGACTTTGCCTTTCATTAGAGTAGTGTTCGTCAGTATCATGCATCAATGAGTTCTGAAGAGCAAATTTTATTCCTTTTTCTTATGGGTTTGACTTGAAAAGGCAAAATCAAGAAAGAGGAAGGAAAAGAGTAAGGAAGGCGATGATGGTGGTCCTCTGCAGCAACATAAACGGAGCACCTGTACTGATTCTCCTTGTACTGAGAGTGCATTACAAGGTCCAAGTCTCCGCTCCCCTACTCCACCATCCAAGGTGCTTGCTCTAACTTGGCAGTGTGATATCTGGTTGCATGTTGCATATGGTGTCTAGCTTGTATTGCTCCTAATTAGTGTAAACTGCATCTGCTTAGCTTACACATGATACGTGTGAATATGACACGCTTTCCTGTTTTTGGTACATACTATATCTGTCTATCACACCATGTTCTTACATGAAACTACTCTTCTTGTGTATCCTGCATCAGTCACTTATGATGGAACACCTTTAAGGGTCTCTTTGATTCAAAGGATTTTCATAAGATCTTTGAAGGATTAGAATCCTTAGGAATTTTTCCTACGTTGATCATTTGATTTGTAGGATTGAATCCTATAGGATTTTTTCCTGAGGATCATTTGTACTACATTTTACAGGAATTCTAACATCCACTCCAACCTCTTGGAATAAATCCTTTGTTTTTCCCGTGACACAATCAAACAAACTCAAATCCTATAGGGATCCAATGGACATGCCATTCCAATCCTACGTTTTCCCTATTCTTGTGTTTTTGCAATCCTATGAATCAAAGAGGCCCTAAGTTGGCAGTGTGATATTGGTTTGCGTCTTGAATATGATTTCTAGCATGTATTTCTTCTAGTTTGATGAACGCCACATATGACGAGATAGTTTTAACTTGGCAGAGTGATATTGATTGCACCTTTCATATGGTGTCTAGTTTGCAGTGCTTCTAATTTGTTGAAGTGCCTTCTGCTTAGTTACCACATCATAGGTGTGAATATGTCAAGCCGTCCATTTTTTCGTACATATTCCATCCTCGTATCATGACTTTGCCTTTCATCGTAGTAGTGTTCACAAGATCATGCATGAATGAGTTACGAAGAGCGAATTATATTCCTTTTCTTGTCGGTTTGACCTCATAATGCAAAATCAATAAAGCTAAAGGAAATTGGCAAGGCATTGGATGATGGTGGTCCTTCCGAAACAACCTGAAGCGGAGGTTCTCTACAGATTCTACTCCGCCATCCTCCCAACAAGATTCACAAGACAACGCAAAGGCTAGACAGTCAACGTAGCTGTGTAGATGATGAGCACATCTCCCTACTCCACCATCACAGTGCTTGCTCTAACTTGGCACTATTTTATGTGGTTGCATGTTGCGTATGATGTCTAGCTTGTATTGCTTCTAACTTTGTTGAATTGCATCTGCTTACTTTACACATAATGCTGTGAATATGACACGTGTTCTGTTTCTAGAACATACGTGTACATTATGAGCACATCTCCCTACTCCACCATCACAGTGCTTGCTCTAACTTGGCACTATTATATGTGGTTGCATGTTGCGTATGATGTCTAGCTTGTATTGCTTCTAACTTTGTTGAATTGCATTTGCTTACTTTACACATAATGCCTGTGAATATGACATGTGTTCCTGTTTCTAGAACATACGTGTACATGATGAGCACATCTCCCCTACTCCACCATCACAGGTGCTTGCTCTAACTTGGAACTGTTATATGTGGTTGCTTTTTCCGTATGATGTCTAGTTTGTATTGCTTCTGATTATGTTGAATTGCATCTGCGTAGCTTACAACTTATACCTACAATGATCACTTACCCATAAGACACATTTAACTTGGGACTGTGATGTAGGTTGCATCTTGCATTGTCTTCTAGCTTGTACTGCTTCTAATTTCTTGAAATGGCACTTACGACGAGACACTTTTTACCTGATAGAGTGATATTGGTTGCATGTTCATATGGTGAATAGCTTTCATTTCTTCTAATTTTGTTGAAATGCCTTCCGCTAACTGTTTTTTCATACATATTCCATCCTCCTATCGTACGTGTGAATATGAAACACTGTTTTTTTTGTATATATTCCATCCTCCTATCTTGCGCTTGCCTTACATCAAAGTAGTGTTAAATCATATCATGCATCAACCAGTTATGCAGAGCTAATTTTATTCATCTTCTTGTGGTTTTGACTTCATAAGGCAATATCAGAAAATAGGAAGGAAAAGAGTAAGTTAGAGGATGTTGGTGGTCCTTCGCACAGATGCAAACAGAGACTCTCTAGATTTTCCACTGCTACTGCTAATGAAGTTGAAGTCCCAAGTCTACATGATGAGTTCATCTCCCGTACTCCACCATCGCAGGTGCTTGCTCTAAGTTGACAGTGTGATAATTGGTTTCATGTTGCATATGTTGCCTAGCCTGTATTTCTTCTATTTTGATTAAATTGCACCTGCTGAGTTCATACGTTATACATGTGCATATGACATGGCATTCTGTGTCTAGAATACACTGTATCTATCTATCATACCATGTTCTTACATCAAAGTCTTGATGTTGTGTATCCCGCATCACCACTCATGATTAGACACTTTTAACATGGCAGTTTGATAGTGGTTGCATCTTGCATTGATTTCTCGTTGTACTTCTTCTAATTTTTCGAATTGCCACTTATGACAAGACACTTTTAACTTGGCGAGTAATATTGGTTGCATCTTTCATATGGTGTCTAGCTTGCATTACTTCTATTTTCTTGAAAATCCTACCTTAGTTTACACATCATAGCTGTGAATATGTCATGTCGTCTGTTTTCTTACATATTCCATCCTCATACGGTTGTCTTACATCAAAGTATTGCTTGATCAGTATCATGCATCAATGAGTTACGAAGAGATTTTATTCTTTTGTGTTGTGGGTGCGGCTTGACATGGCAAAGTCAAAAAGAGCAAGGAAAATAATATAGTAGGGAGTGGTGTTACTCGTCGGGTGAAACGGAAAAGGATCTGCCGTCAGATTCTGCTGGTACTTATAGTGCGATGAGAAGGTCCAAGTCCACCGCTAAATTTACAAACACAAGATCACTGCTCCACCAGCTGCGAGATCCGCTTCAACTGTACCAAGATCTCAATGCTCCGAATCGCCGCCCCAAGCTGCCTTCACACCTAACACTACTTCGAAGCACTCACGACACAACAGGATTTGGCAAGATCAGATGAACCTCATGAGCATCAACACCAAGACGGTACCTGACCGAGTCAAGTTGCAGTTGCATGCTCCGTTATATGTACTCTCACGGTTTGATGTACACTAACACTTACCATATTCGTTGTTGAACTAGCACCACGACGCAAGCGGAAACAGACATCAGGGATAATGCTTGATAGATTGACAAAATCTAAAGGAGAAAGAATGGAGATCCATTTTTGAGGCAGGTTTAAGAAGGCCACGTGATGCTATAGAGTCAGCCAAGTTAGTACCGGAGGCAGCCGTTGCCGTTAGGTGTCATGCACGTATCCTCCCAACGTGGATCCAGTACAGGAATGAGAAAGACAATACCCAGTTTAACACCTTCATTGACCATTTATCCGTATGTAATGTTATTCATCACAATTAGTAATATTGTCTTACTCTGTCCCATACTTTCTAGCTTCCTCCTAATAAGACTCACATTCTTTTTTTCAATAGATGAGGTTCAAGTTGGATCCGAAAGATGATGCAACTAAACAAGCATGCACTCATGTTTTCATCGCTCTGCGACGATGTCGGTACCACCTTAGAAAATCTCACTTTGAAGGCAAGGCTAACAATGAAATCGCCCAAACATCTCCAAAGGAATATATTACGATGAAGACTGGTCAACCCTCGTTAAACACTGGTCTGATCCAAAGTATCAGGTAGGCTATATGTATTTGATTAGACCACATATTGAACTTGTATTTATGTATGTGCCTTACAAGTGTATCTTCTTCTAGGCAAACTGTTTAAGAACAAGACCAACCGTTCTAAAGTGAAATTCCAACAGACAACAGGATCTCGTAGCTATATTGCACACTGCGAGGCTCTTGTAAATAGCTGCTACTTCCTTCTTTTTTCTGTGCCATATTATCGTATCTATATTGACTTGTTAAAAATACAGAGGAAAGCCCATGCGGACCAAAAGAACTGAACCAATGTAGTGCAAATCTTCAAGGATTGCCACACCAAAGAAGATGAAGGGCATGAGCACACCAGTTCAAGCCGTTGTTGTAAGTCCTTACTCCTCCTGCCTTTGAACTGATTGGTACTGTGATGTGTTCATTTAACTACTTGGTTTGCAGCCAATGTCAGTTACTCTGTTCACTTTTATACACATTTATCTTATCATTTCACCTTACATGGTTTAAAAGAGATGAAGGATATTCTTTTGGTCTTGATCTGTATTCTAGTTGTTATGTTCACGTGCACACACAATGATAAAATATCCTGTTTGTTCTATATCTGTTTGCCCATGATATGAATGATGTCATACTATGTTCATCCTACTTTAAACCATGTCTCTTTATCCTTAGATGTCAACGAATGTGAGGAAATAGACAATACAGTAGGCATGCTACATGGACATATGTTCAGGAAGTGATTTTATTATGTAGTTGGCACTACAATACATGCTAATGTATTACAGTAGTTCGCCAAAATAAGTTATGTATAAACGTGTAACCTGCTTTGTTTGTTTTTGTCTCATTAGAAACTTATCTGGTACACTAATCTACAAGTTCAAACTTTCAGGAAGCTATGGAAAAATGATTGAACAGCCACAACCACACGAAGGTGACGAGGCTACCACAGCACAATGTCACCTCTCGCTGCGGTCGTCGGTATCTCTCCACTAACGATGCAAAAAGCACCTTCTGCGTAATTCTGGGTTGGTTGTCAAGGTAACCTCATCCAAATCGCCTACTAAACAAAATCTTCCTGCTAGACAGAGTGATATATCTGTGCTCCAGACACAAGTCCAATCCCTAATATACGTCATTTTGGAAACAAGAATAGTGGTTGACAAATGTCGTCAAGATATGAATGGTTTTGAAACCGGACTATCGGACATTAAACCGTTGTTCAAGAGCAATGGCGGAAAAAAGGTGAAGATCGTGCTGCTCCATCAGTTTCTACAGCCTGAAACATTGGCACTCAGGTCACATGATCTGTGCTTCTATACATCTGATGGTGCTTTTATCTACAAGGACTATAAACTTTATGCCAACAGGCCTTTTGTTGTGATACAATATTTATGATGCTGCCAAAGGCTGCAATAATTACGACGCTATTTTTGTATAGTGTAGGTTTATCTTAGTAATGTATTCGGCCGAAAGCTTCGTAGGAGCCCAACATGCCAACATTCGTCGGGCCCATTCCAATTGGGCTAAAAACGATTATGGGCCGAAATTTGCATGTAGCCCACTAAAAATATCTGGGCCTAAATCAGCATAAGATTTCATATTTTTCTGGTAGGCCTGTGCCCATAGTGGGCCTTTAACAGTCCTAAACATAATTTGGGCCCTAAGTAACAATAGGCCGTTTACAGGTGTAAATATCTTGAGCCCATAAAAAACATGGGCCTTTAAAAGACCGAAAGTGAGATTGGGCCCATTTACGATGCAGATCTTTTACAGGCCGAAATTCGGATGGGCCATAAATGCGCCGACCTAATACACGGGCCTTTAGCAGGCCAAAAGTTCGGTCGGGCTAGATTATCGTCATTTTTATATGGGTCGTTAATGGTCCCGATGTGACATTGGGCCACATATGGCCCATGGATTTCGTCTGACGTTAACAGGCCGAAAGTGGCCCAAATCTATAGTGGGCCTCTAACAGGCAGAATGTCATACATGGCCGAATATGACCCAAATCCTTCACGGTCGTTTATGGGCCGAAAGTTTCAATGGCCTGTAAATGGGCCCAAATGAAGCAGGACCTTTAACAGGCGGGAAATACACCGGGCCGTAATTCGGCCCATATACTTAGCGGACTATTAACGGGCCAGAAGTGACCATGGGCCGCGATGATGACAATTTTAGGACACGCCGTTGACGGGCCGATTTGACACTAGCCATACGTGCCTTAACTGAGAATGTTGGGCCTTTAGCTAGGCCGGCTCATTATGGTCCGCAAAATCTCGCGGGCCTTTAGCTGGGCGGCCCATTATGGCCCGCAAAATCTCGTGGGCCTTTAACTGGGCCAGCCCATTATGATACGCAAAATCTCGTGGGCCTTTTGCTGGGATGGCCCATTATGGACCGCAAAATCTTGTGGGCCTTTAGTTGGGCAGGCCCATTTAAACTTTATGGGCCACTTTTGGGCCGGTCCACGTGTCAACATATCATAGGCGCATCTCACCCATTGGATGAGTGACACATGTGCCAACGCGGAGCTGACACGTGTTTTCGTCAGCCAATCAAAATTTTACACGTGGAAAATCCCCATTGGTCTGGGCTGTTAGCGGGTTATCGCATCCAAAACCGGACCCGATAGCTTAACGGTGTTCCGTTACGGTGGATGCCACGTGTTGGTCACCCTTGATGAAAGCACTTCTGTGACGCGCGATTTATCGTCATGGAAGTGGACACTTCCGTGATGATAATTTTGGTAATGTCATGGAACACTTCTACGACAGCACAGCTATGACTATCTTCATTCTGACATAAATTTTTCATGGATGTACATGCATGACAGAAAACGTGGCCTACTGTGACAAACACGTATCATCATGGAAGTGTATTTTTTTGTAGTGCTACTTATAGCAAGACTTCTCCCATGTCCTCAGGAACAAACGTAACTACTCACAAATCATATTCATGTTCATAATCAGAGGGGTATTAATATGCATAATAGATCTGAACATATGATCTTCCACCAAATAAACCAACTAGCATCGACTGCAAGGAGTAATCAACACTACTAGCAACCCACAGGTACCAATCTGAGGCTTTGGGACAAAGATTGGATACAAGAGATGACCTAGGGTTTGAGAGGAGATGGTGCTGGTGAAGATGTTGATGGAGATTGACCCCCTCCCGATGAGAGGATCGTTAGTGATGACGATGGCGATGATTTCCCCCTCCCGGAGGGAAGTTTCCCCCGCAGAACAGCTCTGCCGGAGCCCTAGATTGGTTCCGCAAAGGTTCCGCCTCGTGGCGGTGGAGTTTCTTCCCGAAAGCTTGCTTATGAGTTTTTCCTGGGTAAATGACTTAATATAGCAGAAGAGGGGCACCGGAGGCCTGCCGGGGGCCCCATGAGGTAGGGGCGCGCCCAGGGGGGTAGGGCGTGCCCCCACCCTCGTGGCTAGGATGTGGGCCCCCTCTAGTACTTTCTTCCCTCAGTATTTTTTATTAATTCCAAAAATGACTTCCGTGAAGTTTCAGGACTTTTGGAGCTGTGCAGAATAGGTCTCTAATATTTGCTCCTTTTCCACCCGAATTCCAATTGCGCATTCTCCTCTTCATGTAAACCTTGTAAAATAAGAGAGAATAGGCATAAGTATTGTGACATAACGTGTAATAACAGCCCATAATGCAATAAATATCGATATAAAAGCATGATGCAAAATGGACGTATCAGTGGTGCTTGCCCCCTATCTTTGCTAGCCAAAAATTCCGCACTAAGTAGAGATACTACTTGTGCATCCAAAAACCCTTAAACCCAAATCTTTTTCAAGTGTCCACCATACCTACCTAGGGATTGAGCAAGATCCCTCAAGTAAGTTGTCATCGGTGCAAAAAGGTAATAAAAATTGCTTCTAAATGTGTGAGATTGTTTAGTGTGAGAGAAAATTGAGCGTTGCACGAACTTGGATGACAAAGAATAAAAGCGACAGACTACATAATAAAGGTTGTCATCTTAAGGGGCAATTTAATGTGAAGTTCCTTTGCACTAAGGGATTGAGCATACAAACAAATAAGCGCATGACAACCTCTGCTTCCCTCTGCGAAGGGCCTATCCTTTACTTTTATGTATTTACTTTTATGCAAAGAGTCAAACTTTTCCTTCTATTCCTTTTTATTTTTCTCCTTTGGCAAGCATCATGTGGTGAGGAAAGATCTAGGCACATATGTCCAGTTGAATATGGATAGCATGAGTTATTATTGTTGACATCACCCTTGAGGTGAGTATGGCCCCCCTCTGGTGTTTATTTTTTATGGATTATTTAAGAAATACTGGAGCCAATAAACACCAGAGGGGGGCCATTAGGTGGGCACAACCCACCTGGGCGCGCCAGGCCCCCCAGGCGCGCCCTGGTGGGTTGTGGCCTCCTCGGCCCACCTCTGGTGCCCGCCTTCTGGTATATAAGTCATTTTGACCTAGAAAAAATAGAGAGAAGAGTTTTGGGGCGGAGCGCCACCGTCTCGAGGCGGAACTTGGGCAGGAGAACTTTTGCCCTCCGGTGGAGCGATTTTGCCGGGGGAACTTCCCTCCCGGAGGGGGAAATCATCGTCATCATCATCGCCAACAACTCTCCCATCTTGGGGAGGGCAATCTCCGTCAACATCTTCACCAGCACCATCTCATCTCAAACCCTAGTTCATCTCTTGTATTCAATCTTGTTACGGGAACTACAGATTGGTGCTAGGGGGTGACTAGTAGTGTTGATTACATCTTGTAGTTGATTACTATATGGTTTATTTGGTGGAAGATTACATGTTCAGATCCATGATGCTATTTAATACTCCTCTGATCATGAGCATGTTCATTATTTGTGAGTAGTCACTTTTGTTCTTGAGGTCACGGGATAAATCATGTTGCAAGTAATCATGTGAATTTGATATGTGTTCGATATTTTGATAGTATGTATGTTGTGATTCCCTTAGTGGTGTCATGTGAACGTCGACTACATGACACTTCACCATACTTGGGGCTAAGGGAATGCATTGTGGAGTAGTAAATAGATGGTGAGTTGCGAGAGTGACAGAAGCTTAAACCCTAGTTTACGCACTATTCCATAAGGGACCGATTGGACCCAGAAGTTTAATGCTATGGTTAGAATTTATTATTAATAGTTTCTCATAGTTGCGGATGCTTGCGGGAGGGTTAATCATAAGTAGGAGGTTTGTTCAAGTAAGAACAACACCTAAGCACCGGTCCACCCACATATCAAATTATCAAAGTAGCGAACACAAATTAAACCAACATGATGAAAGTGACTAGATGAAATTCCCGTGTACCCTCAAGAACGCTTTGCTTATCATAAGAGACAGTTTTGGCCTGTCCTTTGCCTCAAAAGGATTGGGCTACCTTGCTGCATACTTATTGCTACTATCGTTACTTGCTTGTTACAAATTATCTTGCTATCAAACTACTCGCTACTTACAATTTCAGCACTTGCAGACATTACCTTATTGAAAACCACTTGTCATTTCCTTTTGCTCCTCGTTGTGTTCGATACTCTTACTTATCGAAAAGAGCTACAATTGATCCCCTATAATTGTGGGTCATCAACCACCCCTCAAAGTGCGATGAAGAATCACTCCAAAGTTCCTATCTAACGGAGAACATAATAAAAATTGTTTGTAGGGTACGAAACCACCTCAAAGCTATTCTTTTCGTTCGGTCTATTCAAGAGTTCGTACTAAAATAACACAAAGGTTTATTTACCTTCGATCTATCCTAGAGTTCGTACTAAAAAAACACCAAAGCAAATTCACACTCATAATACTCAATCCAACACAAAGAACTTCAAATAGTGCCCCAAGATTTCTACTGGAGAAACAAAGACAAGAACATGCATCAACCCCTATGCATAGATTACCCCAATGTCACCTCGGGAATCCATAAGTTGAGTGCCAAAAAATATATCAAGTGAATCAATATGATTCCCCATTGTCACCACGAGTACTCAATTGCAAGACATATATCAAGTGTTCTAAAATCCATAAAAGTATTCAATTCGATAACAATGAAATCTCAAAGGGAAAAACTCAATTCATCACAACAAGATAGAGAGGGGAAAACACCATATGATCCGACTATGTTAACAAAGCCCGCGATACATCAAGATCGTGGCATCTCAAGAACACGAGAGAGAGAGAGAGATTAAACACATAGCTACTGGGACAAACCCTTAGCCCCGAGGGTGGACTACTCCCTCCTCATCGTGGTGGCCGTCGAATGGTGAAGATGGCCACCGGAGATGATTCACCCCTCCGGCAGGGTGCCGAAAAGGGTCTAGATTGGTTTTCGGTGGCTACAGAGGCCTGCGGCGGCGAAACTTCTGATCTAGGTTCACCCCGAGGGTTTTCAGAATATTTGTGAATTTATAGGGTAAAGATGGGTTGCGGGAGGCCACCAAGGTGGGCACAACCCACGTGGGCGCACCTGGGCCCCTAGGCGCGCCCTGGTGGGTTGTGCCCCCCTCAGGGCACCCCCAGGTGCTGCTCTAGCCCACTGGTGGTCTTCTCGTCCATAAAAAACCCACAAAAAGTTTCGCGGTGTTTGGACTCCGTTTGATATTGATTTCCTGCTGTGTAAAAAACATGCAAAAAATAGTAACTGGCACTTGGCACTATGTCAATAGGTTAGTACCAAAAAATGATAAAAAATTATTATAAAACATCCAAGAATGATAATATAACAACATGGAACAATAAAAAATTATAGATATGATGGAGATGTATCAGCATCCCCAAGCTTAATTCCTGATCGTCCTCGAGTAGGTAAATGATAAAGAACAGAATTTTTGATGTGGAATGCTGCCTAACATGTCATCTCATATTCTTTTCTTTGTAGCGTGGACATTTGGACAATATTCTAGTTTTGACATGATAACTTAAATACTCAAGCATATCAATAAGCAACCATGTCTTTCAAAATATCAACGCTAAAATAAGTTATCCCTAGCCCATCATTCTCAATCATTGGTCCATTCATGAAACACACTCGCATATTAGCTACACCCAATGCTCAAGTACGATCATAGTGACCCCTAGTTGGTGCTTTATAAGAGAAGATGGAGACTCAAACTAAAAATAAAAATTGCATAAAGTAAAAGAAAGGCCCTTCGCAGAGGGAAGTAGGGATTTGTAGAGGTGCCAGAGCTCAAAGCAAAAATTGAGAGATAAAAACATTTTGAGAGGCATACTTTTTCCACCAGTGAAAATGACTTAGAGCTGCCAACACTTTCCATGCTAGATACTCCCTCCGTTTCTTTTTAGTCTGCATATAAGATTTGGTCAAAGTCAAACTTTGTTAACTTTGACTAAGTTTATAGAAAAAATATCAAGATTCACAATATGAATTCAATATTGTTAGATGCATCATGAAATTAATTTTCATACCATATAGCTTTAATATTGTAGATGTCGATATTTTTTTCTACAAAGTTGGTCAAACTTTACGAAGTTTGACTTTGACCAAATCTTATATGCACACTAAAAAGAAACAGAGGGAGTATATCATAGGCGGTTCCCAAACAGAACATAAAGTTTATTCCTTTTTCAACCATATTTTCACTTTCCATGGCTAGCTGTATCCACGGTTGCCCTCCATGCCAACACTTTCCAAGGAATTTAAATTTGACAACATAAAGTAAAATCATTTTTCATTTCGGGACTGGCCATACCTAATATCTTTGCCTTACTCTCGTGCAATGACAAGTGAATAAACACTCATCATGAGAGTAACACATCTAGCATGGAAAATATTAGCCACCCCTCACCGCCTCGCGAGCGGTACGAGCACACAAAAGAGAATTTTATTTTGAAAACTAGAGATGGCACATACAAATTTGCTTAGAATGGCAAAAGAATACCGCATATAGGTAGGTATGGTGGACTCATGTGGCAAAACTGGTTTAAAGGATTTTGGATGCACAAGTAGTGATCATACTGAGTGCAAAATGAAGTCTAGCAAAAGATTAAGAAGCGACCAACCAAGAAACGAATAATCTCATAAGAGAGCATTAAGCATAATTAACACCGAATAATGCACCACAAGTAGGATATAATTTCATTGCATAACTATTGACTTTCGTGCTTGCATAGGGAATCACATACCTTAACCCCAATATTCTTACTAAAGCATAATTACTCATCAACATGACTCACATATCACGTCATCATATCTCAAAACTATTACAAGGAATCAAGTTTATTTTGTCCAATGATCTTCATAAAAGTTTTTATTATATCCTTCTTGGATATCTATCACTTTGGAACTAATTTTCATATGTTGCTTTTGATAAGCTCAAACAAATATAAGTGAAGATCATGAGCATAATATTTCTTTCTCTCAAATTAATTTAAGTGAAGCAAGAGAGAATTTCTTCAAAAATACTAAAGCACACCATGCTCAAAAAGATATAAGTGAAGCACTAGAGCAATTCCAAAGAAAAGAGCTTCGTTGACGGGATGTGAGTGCCGCTTACTTGGCCTCCCGGACAACTATTTGAGGACTCTATTTTATTTAAAAACTTTCAAATCTAAGTATTTTATTAAAACAACAAGAAAAAACAAAACAAAATGACATTCCAAGAATAGCACACATCATGTGAAGAAGCAAAAACTTAGGCTCAACCGATACTAACCGATAATTATTGAGGAAGAAAGGTGGGATGCCTACCGGGGCATCCCCAAACTTAGATGCATGAGACTTCTTGAAATATTATCTTGGGGTGCCTTGGGCATCCCCAAGCTTGAGCTTTTGTGTCTCTTTAATTCCTCTCATATTACGTTTTTCCTAAATATCAAAAACTTCATCCACACAAAACTCAACAAGAACTCGTGAGATAAGTTAGTATAAATCAATGCAGAACCTTATCATTCTCTACTGTAGAAAATCACCAAAATTATTATTCAACATTGCATACTAAATGCCTCTGCATATTTAATACTCCTATCCTCAAATAGAATCATTAAACAAGCAAACATATGCAAACAATGCAAACATAACAGCAATCTGCCAAAACAGTACAGTCTGTAAAGAATGCAAAAAGTATCAATACTTCTTTAACTCCAACAATTATGAAAATTTACCACACTATAGAAAATTTAACAGATCTTATTGTGCAAAAAGTTTCAACATTTTATCACATTCAGACTTTTCTCGGGAATTTTCACAACAGCGATAAACTTTCTGTTTTCAAACAGCCACATATAGACTTGCAAAATAAGCATGGCAAAGGCTATACTTGACATTTTTATTGAAATAAAAGATGCAAAACATTATTCTAAATAACAGAAAGAAAATCCTAACAAAATAAATTGACGCTCCAACTAAAACTCATATCATGTGACGAATTAAAACATAGCTCCAAGTAAGGTTACCGATAATGTTGGAGACGAAAGAGGGGATGCCTTTCGGGGCATCCCCAAGCTTAGTTGCTTGGATCTTCCTTGAATATTACCTTGGGGTGCCTTGGGCATCCCCAAGCTTAGGGTAATGCATTGTGGAGTAGTAAATAGATGGTGGGCTACGAGAGTGACAGAAGCTTAAACCCCAGTTTACGCACTATTCCATAAGGGACCGATTGGACCCAGAAGTTTAATGCTATGGTTAGAATTTATTATTAATACTTTTCTCGTAGTTGCGGATGCTTGTGGGAGGGTTAGTCATAAGTAGGAGGTTTGTTCAAGTAAGAACAACACCTAAGCACCGGTCCACCCACATATCAAATTATCAAAGTAGCGAACACGAATTAAACCAACATGATGAAAGTGACTAGATGAAATTCCCGTGTACCCTCAAGAACGCTTTGCTTATCATAAGAGACCGTTTTGGCCTATACTTTGCCTCAAAAGGATTGGGCTACCTTGCTTCATACTTATTGCTACTATCGTTACTTGCTTGTTACAAATTATCTTGCTATCAATCTACTCGCTACTTACAATTTCAGCACTTGCAGACATTACCTTATTGAAAACCACTTGTGATTTCCTTTTGTTCCTCGTTGGGTTCGACACTCTTACTTATCGAAAAGAGCTACAATTGATCCCCTATACTTGTGGGTCATCAACCACCCCTCAAAGTGCGATGAAGAATCACTCCAAAGTTCCTATCTAACGGAGAACATAAGAAAAATTGTTTGTAGGGTACGAAACCACCTCAAAGCTATTCTTTTCGTTCGGTCTATTCAAGAGTTCGTACTAAAATAACACAAAGGTATTCTTTCCGTTCGATCTATCCTAGAGTTCGTACTAAAATAACACCAAAGAAAATTCACACTCATAATACTCAATCCAACACAAAGAACTTCAAATAGTGCCCCAAGATTTCCACTGGAGAAACAAAGACAAGAACGTGCATCAACCCCTATGCATAGATTACCCCAATGTCACCTCAGGAATCCACGAGTTGAGTGCCAAAACATATATCAAGTGTATTAATACGATACCCCATTGTCACCACGAGTATTCAATTGCAAGACATATATCAATTGTTCTAAAATCCATAAAAGTATTCAATCCGATAACAATGAAATCTCAAAGGGAAAAACTCAATTCATCACAACAAGATAGAGAGGGGAAAACACCATATGATCCGACTATATTAACAAAGCCCGCGATACATCAAGATCGTGGCATCTCAAGAACACGAGAGAGAGAGAGAGAGAGAGAGAGAGAGAGAGAGAGATTAAACACATAGCTACTGGTACAAACCCTTAGCCCCGAGGATGGACTACTCCCTCCTCATCGTGGTGGCCGCCGAATGGTGAAGATGGCCACCGGAGATGATTCACCCCTCCGGCAGGGTGCTGGAAAGGGTCTAGATTGGTTTTCGGTGGCTACAGAGGCCTGCAGCGGCGAAACTTCTGATCTAGGTACACCCCGAGGGTTTTCAGAATATTTGTGAATTTATAGGGTAAAGATGGGGTGCGGGAGGCCGCCGAGGTGGGCACAACCCACGTGGGCGCGCCTGGGCCCCTAGGCGCGCCCTGGTGGGTTGTGCCTCCCTCAGGGCACCCCTCAGGTGCTGCTCTGGCCCATTGGCGGTCTTCTCGTCCATAAAAAATCCACAAAAAGTTTCGCGGTGTTTGGACTCCGTTTGATATTGATTTCCTGCTGTGTAAAAAACATGCAAAAAACAGTAACTGACACTTGGCACTATGTCAATAGGTTAGTACCAAAAAATAATAAAAAATTTATTATAAAACATCCAAGAATGATAATATAACAACATGGAACAATAAAAAATTATAGATACGATGGAGACGTATCAGCATCCCCAAGCTTAATTCCTGATCGTCCTCGAGTAGGTAAATGATAAAAAATAGAATTTTTTACGTGGAATGCTGCCTAACATGTCATCTCATATTCTTTTCTTTGTAGCGTGGACATTTGTACTTTTATATGGTTCAAAGCAATATTCTAGTTTTGACATGATAACTTAAATACTCAAGCATATCAATAAGCAACCATGTCTTTCAAAATATCAACGCTAAAATAAGTTATCCCTAGCCCATCATTCTCAATCATTGGTCCATTCATGAAACACACTCGCATATTAGCTACACCCAATGCTCAAGTACGATCATAGTGCCCCCTAGTTGGTGCTTTATAAGAGAAGATGGAGACTCAAATTAAAAATAAAAATTGCATAAAGTAAAAGAAAGGCCCTTCGCAGAGGGAAGTAGGGATTTGTAGAGGTGCCAGAGCTCAAAGCAAAAATTGAGAGATAAAAACATTTTGAGAGGCATACTTTTTCCACCAGCGAAAATGACTTAGAGCTCCCAACACTTTCCATGCTAGATACTCCCTCCGTTTCTTTTTAGTCTGCATATAAGATTTGGTCAAAGTCAAACTTTGTTAACTTTGACTAAGTTTATAGAAAAAATATCAAGATTCACAATATGAATTCAATATTGTTAGATGCATCATGAAATTAATTTTCATACCATATAGCTTTAATATTGTAGATGTCGATATTTTTTTCTACAAAGTTGGTCAAACTTTACGAAGTTTGACTTTGACCAAATCTTATATGCACACTAAAAAGAAACAGAGGGAGTATATCATAGGCGGTTCCCAAACAGAACATAAAGTTTATTCCTTTTTCAACCATATTTTCACTTTCCATGGCTAGCTGTATCCACGGTTGCCCTCCATACAACACTTTCCAAGGAATTTATATTTGACAATATAAAGTAAAATCATTTTTCATTTCGGGACTGGCCATCCCTAATATCTTTGCCTTACTCTCGTGCAATGACAAGTGAATAAACACTCATCATGAGAATAACACATCTAGCATGGAAAATATTATCCACCCCTCACCGCCTCACGAGCGGTACGAGCACACAAAAGAGAATTTTATTTTGAAAATTAGAGATGTCACATACAAATTTGCTTAGAATGGCAAAAGAATACCACATATAGGTAGGTATGGTGGACTCATGTGGCAAAACTGGTTTAAAGGATTTTGGATGCACATGTAGTGATCATACTAAGTGCAAAATGAAGGCTAGCAAAAGATTAAGAAGCGGCCAACCAAGAAACTTATAATCTCATAAGAGAGCATTAAGCATAATTAACACTGAATAATGCACCACAAGTAGGATATAATTTCATTACATAACTATTGACTTTCGTGCTTGCATAGGGAATCACATACCTTAACCCCAATATTCTTACTAAGGCATAATTACTCATCAACATGACTCACATATCACGTCATCATATCTCAAAACTATTACAAGGAATCAAGTTTATTTTGTCCAATGATCTTCATAAAAGTTTTTATTATATCCTTCTTGGATATCTATCACTTTGGAACTAATTTTCATATGTTGCTTTTGATAAGCTCAAACAAATATAAGTGAAGATCATGAGCATAATATTTCTTTCTCTCAAATTAATTTAAGTGAAGCAAGAGAGAATTTCTTCAAAAATACTAAAGCACACCATGCTCAAAAAGATATAAGTGAAGCACTAGAGCAATTTCAAAGAAAATAGCTTCTTTGACGGGATGTGAGTGCGCTTACTTAGCCTCCCTAATAACTATTTGAGGACTCTATTTTATTTAAAAACTTTCAGATCTAAGTATTTTATTAAAAAATAAGAAAAAACAAAACAAAATGACATTCCAAGAATAGCACACATCATGTGAAGAAGCAAAAACTTAGGCTCAACCGATACTAACCGATAATTATTGAGGAAGAAAGGTGGGATGCCTACCGGGGCATCCCCAAACTTAGATGCATGAGACTTCTTGAAGTATTATCTTGGGGTGCCTTGGGAATCCCCAAGCTTGTGCTTTTGTGTCTCCTTAATTCCTCTCATTACGTTTTTCCTAAATATCAAAAACTTCATCCACACAAAACTCAACAAGAACTCGTGAGATAAGTTAGTATAAATCAATGCAGAACCTTATCATTCTCTGCTGTAGAAAATCACCAAAGTTATTATTCAACGTTGCATACTAAATGCCTCTGCATATTTAATACTCCTATCCTCAAATAGAATCATTAAACAAGCAAACATATGCAAACAATGCAAACATAACAGCAATGTGCCAAAACAGTACAGTCTGTAAAGAATGCAAAAAGTATCAATACTTCTTTAACTCCAACAATTATGAAAATTTACCAAACTGTAGAAAATTTAACAGAGCTTATTGTGAAAAAAGTTTCAACATTTTATCACATTCAGACTTTTCTCGGGAATTTTTGCAACAACGATAAACTTTATGTTTTCAAACAGCCAAATATAGACTTGCAAAATAAGCATAGCAAAGGCTATACTTGACATTTTTATTGAAATAAAAGATGCAAAACATTATTCTAAATAACAACAAGCAAATCCTAACAAAATAAATTGACGCTCCAAGTAAAACTCATATCATGTGAGAATGAAAACATAGCTCCAAGTAAGGTTACCGATAATGTTGGAGACGAAAGAGGGGATGCCTTTCGGGGCATCCCCAAGCTTGGTTGCTTGGATCTTCCTTGAATATTTCCTTGGGGTGCCTTGGGCATCCCCAAGCTTAGGGTATTGTCACTCCTTATTCTCCTCATATCGACATCTCACCCAAAACTTGAAAACTTCAATCACGCAAAACTTAACGAAACTTCGTGAGATAGGTTAGTATGATAAAGAGCAAACCATTTCACTTTGGTACTGTCAAAGACAAGATTCATAATTGTTTCCACACAATGCCTACTGTAGCATATCATTTCCATAATTTATATTGAGCAATATAAGCCATGGAAACTAGAAAACAAGCAAACTATGCATTGAAAACAGAATCTGTCAAAAACAGAACAATATGTGGTAATCTTTACTCCAACCATATTTATACTACCCCAAAAATTCTGAAAAATAGGAAAACCTGGGAAATTTGTCTATTAATCTTCTGCAAAAGGAATCAGCATTTTATCATGCTTCTGTTAAAAATGAGAACTATTTTCGTGAGCGCAAAAGTTTCTGTTTTTCAGCAAGATCAAGGCAACTATCACCCAACATGATCCTAAAGACTTTACTTGGCACTTTATTGAAACAAAAGCAATAAAACATGATCAATACAGTAGCATAATCATGTGAGCACACAAAAACAGTAGGTAAAAGTGTTGGGTTGTCTCCCAACAAGCGCTTTTATTTAATGCCTTTTAAGCTAGGCATGATGAGTTCAGTGATGCTCACATAAAAGATAAGAATTGAAACATAACGAGAGCATCATGAATCACATGACAAGCACATTTAAGCCTAACATGCTTCCTATGCATAGGGATTTTGTGAGCAAACAAATTATGTGAGCAAGAATCAACTAGCATAGGAAGGCAAGACAATCATAACTTCAAAACTTTCAACACATAGAGAGGAAACTTGATATTATTGCAATACCTACAAGCATATGTTCCTCCCTCGTAATAATTTTCAGTAGCATCATGAATGAACTCAACAATATAACTATCACATAAAGCATTCTCTTCATGATCCACATGCATAAAAAAATTATTACTCTCCACATAAGCAAATTTCTTCTCATCAATAGTAGTGGGAGCAAACTCAACAAAATAGCTATCATGTGATTGAAAATTAAAATCATGATGACAAGTTTCATGGTTATCATTATTATTTAGAGCATACGTGTCATCACCATAATCATCATAAATAGCAACTTTGTTCTCATAGTCAATTGAAGCCTCATCCAAAATGGTGGATTCATCATTAAATAAAGTCATGACCTCTCCGAATCCACTTTCATCATTATAATCATCATAAATAGGAGGCATGCAATCATTATAACAAAATTGCACATCAAATCTTGGGGGACTAAAAATATCATCTTCATCAAATATAGCATCCCCAAGCTTATGGCTTTGCATATCATTAGCATCATGGATATTCAAAGAATTCATACTAATAACATTGCAATCATGCTCACCATTTAAATATTTTGTGCCAAACATTTTATAGAATTCTTCTTCTATCAATTGAGCACAACAATCATTTTCATGAAAGACATTATAAAGATGAACAATGTGATGCAACCTCAATTCCATTTTTTGTAGTTTTCTTTTTATGAACCAAACTAGTGATAAAACAAGAAACTAAAATATTCGATTACAAGATCTAAAGATATACCTTCAAGCACTCACCTCCCTGGCAACGGTGTCAGAAAAGAGCTTGATGTCTACTATGCAACTTTATTCTTGTAGACTCGTGTTGGGCCTCCAAGCGCAGAGTTTTGTAGGACAGTAGCAATTTTCCCTCAAGTGGATGACCTAAGGTTTATCAATCCATGGGAGGTGTAGGATGAAGATGGTCTCTCTCAAACAACCCTGCAACCAAATACAAGAAATCTCTTGTGTCCCCAACACACCCAATACAATGGCAAATTGCATAGGTGCACTAGTTCGTCAAAGAGATAGCGATAAAAGTGTAATATTGATGGTAGAAATATATTTTTGTAATCTGAATAAAAAAAGATAGCAAGATAGAAAATAGTAAACGAGCACTAAAACGGTATTGCAATGCTTCAAAATGAGGCCTAGGGTCCGTACTTTCGCTAGTGCAATCTCTCAACAACGCTAATATAATTGGATCATATAACCACCCCTCAAAGTGCGATGAAGAATCACTCCAAAGTTCCTATCTAGCGGAGAACATAAGAATAAATTGTTTGTAGGGTACGAATGAAGGAAATATGCCCTAGAGGCAATAATAAAGTTATTATTTATTTCCTCATATCATGATAAATGTTTATTATTCATGCTAGAATTGTATTAACCGGAAACATGATACATGTGTGAATACATAGACAAACATATAGTCACTAGTATGCCTCTACTTGACTAGCTCATTAATCAAAGATGGTTATGTTTCCTAACCATAGACATGTGTTGTTATTTGATTAATGGGATCACATCATTAGGAGAATGATGTGATTGACATGACCCGTTCCGTTAGCCTAGCACTTGATCGTTTAGTATATTGCTATTGCTTTCTTCACGACTTATACATGTTCCTGTAACTATGAGATTATGCAACTCCGTTTACGGAGGAACACTTTGGTGCTACCAAACGTCACAACGTAATCGGGTGATTATAAAGGAGTACTACAGGTGTCTCCAAAGGTACATGTTGGGTTGGCGATTTTGAGATTAGGTTTTGTCACTCCGATTGTCGGAGAGGTATCTCTGGCCCTCTCGGTAATGCACATCACTATAAGCCTTGCAAGCAATGTAGCTAATGAGTTAGTTACGGAATGATGCATTACGAACGAGTAAAGAGACTTGCCATGAACGAGATTGAACTAGGTATTGGATACCGACGATCGAATCTCGGGCAAGTAACATACCGATGACAAAGGAACAACGATGTTGTTATGCGGTTTGACCGATAAAGATCTTCGAGAATATGTAGGAGCCAATATGGGCATCCAGGTTCCGCTATTGGTTATTGACCGAGAATAGTTCTAGGTCATGTCTACATAGTTCTCGAACCCGTAGGGTCCGCACGCTTAACGCTACGATGACAGTTTTATTATGAGTTTATGAGTTTTGATGTACCAAGGAGTTCGAGTCCCGCATGAGATCGGGGACATGACAAGGAGTCTCGAAATGGTCGAGACGTAAAGATCGATATATTGAACGACTATATTCGGAGTTCGGAAAGGTTCCGAGTGATTCGGTATTTTTGGGAGTACCGGGAGAGTTACGGAATTCGTATTGGGCCTCTTTGGGCCATACGGGAAAGGAGAGAAAGGGCCAAAGAGTGGCCGCACCCTCCCCTTGGACTAGTCCGAATTGGACTAGGGAGGGGCGCCCTTCCTTCCTTCTCCTTCTCTCTTCCCTTTCCTTCTCTCCTACTCCTACTACATGGAAGGGTTCCTAGTTGGACTAGGAAGGGGAATCCTACTCCCTGGGAGTAGGACTCCCCTAGGGCGCCATAGAGAGGGCCGCCCTCCCTCCTCCACTCCTTTATATACGGGCAGGGGCACCCCATGGACACACAAGTTGATCTACGGATCGTTCCTTAGCCGTGTGCGGTGCCCCCTCCACCATATTCCACCTCGGTCATATCGTCATGGAGTTTAGGCGAAGCCTCGCCGTAGAACATCATCATCGTCACCACGCCGTCATGCTGACGGAACTCATCCCCATCACTTTGCTGGATCGGAGTCCGGGGATCGTCATCGAGCTGAACGTGTGCTGAACTCGGAGGTGCCGTACGTTCGGTACTTGGATCGGTCGGATCGTGAAGACGTACGACTACATCAATCGTGTTGTCATAACGCTCCCGCTTACGGTCTACGAGGGTACGTGGACAATACTCTCCCCTCTCGTTGCTATGCCATCACAATGATCTTGCGTGTGCGTAGGAATTTTTTTGAAATTACTACGTTCCCCAACAGTGGCATCCGAGCCTGGTTTTATGCGTAGATGTCATATGCACGAGTAGAACACAAGTAAGTTGTGGGCGATACAAGTCATACTGCTTACCAGCATGTCATACTTTGGTTCGGCGGTATTGTGAGATGAAGCGGCCCGGACCGACATTACGCGTACGCTTACGCGAGACTGGTTTCACCGCTATGAGCACTCGTGCTTAAAGGTGACCGGCGGTGTCTGCTCTCTCACTTTAGTTGAACCGGGTGTGGCTACGCCCGGTCCTTGTGAAGGTTAAAACAACACCAACTTGACAAACTATCGTTGTGGTTTTGATGCGTAGGTAAGAACGGTTCTTGCTCAGCCCGTAGCAGCCATGTAAAATTTGCAACAAATAAGTAGAGGACGTCTAACTTGTTTTTGCAGGGCATGTTGTGATGTGATATGGTCAAGACGTGATGCTATATTTTATTGTATGAGATGATCATGTTTTGTAACCGAAGTTATCGGCAACTGGCAGGAGCCATATGGTTGTCGCTTTATTGTATGAAATGCAAACGCCCTGTAATTGCTTTACTTTATTACTAAGTGGTAGCGATAGTCGTAGAAGCAATAGATGGCGTAATGACAACGATGCTACGATGGAGATCAAGGTGTCACGCCGGTGACGATGGTGATCACGACGATGCTTCGGAGATGGAGATCACAAGCACAAGATGATGATGGCCATATCATATCACTTATATTGATTGCATGTGATGTTTATCCTTTATGCATCTTATCTTGCTTTGATTGACGGTAGCATTTTAAGATGATCTCTCACTAAAATTATCAAGAAGTGTTCTCCCGAGTATGCACCGTTATGGAAGTTCTTCGTCTTTGAGACACCACGTGATGATCGGGTGTGATAGGCTCTACGTTCAAATACAACGGTGCAAAATAGTTGCACACGCGAATACTCAGGTTAAACTTGACGAGCCTAGCATATAACAGATATGGCCTCGAACACGGAGACCGAAGGTCGAGCGTGAATCATATAGTAGATATGATCAACATATTGATGTTCACCGTTGAAACTACTCCATCTCACGTGACGATTGGACATGGTGTAGTTAATATGGATCACGTAATCACTTAGAAGATTAGAGGGATGTCTATCTAAGTGGGAGTTCTTAAGTAATATGATTAAATTGAACTTAAATTTATCATGAACTTAGTACCGATAGTATTTTGCTTATCTATGTTTACTTGTAGATAGATGGCTCGTGTTGTTGTTCCGTTGAATTTTAATGCGTTCCTTGAGAAAGCAAAGTTGAAAGATGATGGTAGCAATTACACGGATCGGGTCCGTAATCGAGGATTATCCTCATTGCTGCACGAAGAATTACGCCCGGAAGCACCGCTGGGTGCCAGAACTGCTTCTTGATGCAACCGACGATGTTAAGAACGTCCGCAGAGCAAAGTCGATGACTACTCGATAGTTCAATGTGCCATGCTTTACGGCTTAGAACCGGGCCTTCAACGACATTTTGAACGTCATGGAGCATATGAGATGTTCCAGAGTTGAAGTTAATATTTCAAGCAAATGCCCGGATTGAGAGATATGAAGTCTCCAATAAGTTCTATAGCTGCAAGATGGAGGAGAATAGTTATGTCGGTGAACACATACTCAAAATGTCGGGTATAATAATCACTTGATTCAACCGGGAGTTAATCTTCCGATGATAGTGTCATTGATGTAATTCTTCAATCACGCCACCAAGCTACAAGAGCTTCGTGATGAACTATAATATGCAAGGGATGGACAAGACTATTCCCGAGCTCTTCGCAATGCTAAAAGCATGGGAGGTAGAAATCAAAAGGAGCATCAAGTGTTGATGGTCAACAAGACCACCAGTTTCAAGAAAAGGGCAAAGGGAAGAAGAAGGAACTTCAAGAAGAACAGCAAACAAGTTGCTGCTCAAGAGAAGAAACCCAAGTCTGGACCTAAGCACGAGATCGAGTGCTTCTACCGCAAGCGATCGACACTTTGAAGCGGAACTGCCCCAAGTATTTGGCGGATAAGAAGGATGGCAAAGTGAACAAAGGTATATGTGATATACATGTTATTGATGTGTACCTTACTAATGCTCGCAGAGCACTGGGTATTTGATATTGGTTACATTGCTAATATTTGCAACTCAAACAGAACTACGGATTAGCGAAGATTGGCTAAGGACGAGGTGACGATGCGCGTGGGAAATGGTTCCAAAGTCGATGTGATCGCGGTCGGCAAGCTACCTCTACATCTACCATCGGGATTAGTTTTAGACCTAAATAATTGTTATTTGGTGCCAGCATTAAGCATGAACATTATATCTGGATCTTGTTTGATGCGAGACGGTTATTCATTTAACTCAGAGAATAATGGTTGTTCTATTTATATGAATAATATCTTTTATGGTCATGCACCCTTGAAGAGTGGTCTATTTTTATTGAATCTCGATTGTAGTAATACACATATTCATAGTGTTGAAACCAAAAGATACAGAGTTGATAATGATAGTGCAACTTATTTGTGGCACTGCCGTTTGGGTCATATCGGAGTAAAACGCATGAAGAAACTCCATACTGATGGGCTTTTGGAATCACTTGATTATGAATCACTTGGTACTTGCGAACCGTGCCTCATGGGCAAGATGACTAAAACGCCGTTCTCCTAACTATGGAGCGAGCAACTGATTTGTTGGAAATCATACATACCGATGTTTGTGGTCCAATGAATGTTGAGGCACGCGGCGGGTATCGTTATTTTCTCACCTTCACAGATGATTTGAGCAGATATGGGTATATCTACTTAATGAAACACAAATCTGAAACATTTGAAAAGTTCAAAGAATTTCAGAGTGAAGTGGAAAATCATCGTAACAAGAAAATAAAATTTCTATGATCTAATCGTGGAGGATAATATTTGAGTTACGAGTTTGGTTTACATTTGAAACAATGCGGAATAGTTTCGCAACTCACGCCACCCGGAACACCACAACGAAATGGTGTGTCCGAACGTCGTAATCGTACTTTACTAGATATGGTGCGATCTATGATGTCTCTTACTGATTTACCGCTATCGTTTTGGGGTTATGCTTTAGAGATGGTCGCATTCACGTTAAATAGGGCACCATCAAAATCCGTTGAGACGACACCTCATGAACTGTGGTTTGGCAAGAAACCAAAGTTGTCGTTTCTTAAAGTTTGGGGCTGCGATGCTTATGTGAAGAAACTTCAACCAGATAAGCTCGAACCCAAATCGAGAAATGTCTTCATAGGATACCCAAAGGAGATCATTGGGTACACCTTCTATCACAGATCCAAGGCAAGATTTTCGTTGCTAAATTCGGATCCTTTCTAGAAAAAGAGTTTCTCTCGAAGGAAGTGAGTGGGAGGAAAGTAGAACTTGATGAGATAACTTTATCTGCTCCCTTATTGGAAAGTAGTTCGTCACAAGAACCGGTTCCTGTGACAACTACACCAATTAGTGAGGAAACTAATGATACTGATCATGAAACTTCAGATCAAGTTTCTACTGAACTTCGTAGGTCAACTAGAGTAAGATCCGCACCACAGTGGTACGGTAATCCTATTTTGGAAGTCATGTTACTTGACAATGGCGAACCTACGAACTATGAGGAAGCAATGATGAGCCCAGATTCCGCAAAATGGCTAGAAGCCATGAAATCTGAGATGGGATCCATGTATGAGAACAAAGTATGGACTTTGGTTGACTTGCCCGATGATCGGCAAGCCATTGAGAATAAATGGATTTTAAGAAGAAGACCGACGCGATGGTAATATAACTGTCTATAAAGCTCGACTTGTTGCGAAAGGTTTTCGACAAGTTCAAGGGTTGACTACGATGAGACTTTCTCACCCATAGCGATGCTTAAGTCTGTCCAAATCATGTTAGCAATTGCTGCATTTTATGATTATGAAATTTGGCAAATGGATGTCAAAACTGCATTCTTGAATGGATTTCTAGAAGAAGAGTTGTATATGATGCAACCGAAGGTTTTGTTGATCCAAAAGGGCTAACAAAGTGTGCAAGCTCCAGCGATCAATTTATGGTCCGTGCAAGCCTCTCGGAGTTGGAATAAACGCTTTGATAGTGTGATCAAAGCATATGGTTTTATCTGAGACTTTTGGAGAAGCCTCAGATTTACAAGAAAGTGAGTGGGAGCTCAGTAGCATTTCTAATATTATATGTGGACGACATATTATTGATTGGAAATGATATAGAATTCTGGATAGCATAAAAGGATACTTGAATAAAAGTTTTCAATGAAAGACCTCGGTGAAGCTGCTTACATATTGGGCATCAAGATCTATAGAGATAGATCAAGACGCTTGATTGGACTTTCACAAAGCACATACCTTGATAAAATTTTGAAAAAGTTCAAAATGGATCGAGCAAAGAAAGGGTTTTACCAGACACAAGGTGTGAAATTGAGTCGACTCAATGCCCGACCACAATGCAGAAGATAGAGAGAAATGAAAGATGTTCCTATGCTTCAGCCATAGGCTCTATCATGTATGCAATGATGTGTACCAGACCGACGATGCTTAGCAATAAGCTTGGCAGGAAGGTACCAAAGTAATCCAGAATGGATCACCGGACAGCGGTCAAGAACATCCCAAATACGAAAAGGACTAAGGATATGTTTCTCGATATGGAGGTGACAAAGAGCTAGTCGTAAATGGTTACGTCGATGCAAGCTTTGACACTGATCCGGACGATTCTAAATCGCAAACCGGATAATATTTTTATTAAACGGTGGAGCTGTTAGTTGGTGCAGTTCTAAACAAAGCGTCGTGCGGGATCTACATGTGAAGCGGAGTACATAGCTGCTTCGAAGCAGCAAATGAAGGAGTCTCGATGAAAGAGTTCATTTCCGATCTAGGTGTCATACCTAGTGCATCGGGGCCAATGAAGATCTTCTCGTGACAATCTTGGTGCAATTGCCTTGGCAAAGGAATCCAGATTTCACAAGAGGACCAAGCACATCAAGAGACGCTTCAATTCCATCCGGGACCAAGTCCGTGTGGGAGACATAGAGATTTGCAAGATACATACGGATCTGAATGTTGCAGACCGTTGACTAAGCCTCTTCCACGAGCAAAACATGATCAACACCAAGACTCCATGGGTGTTAAAATCATTCTTGTGTAATCTAGATTATTGACTCTAGTGCAAGTGGGAGATCAAGGAAATATGCCCTAGAGGCAATAATAAAGTTATTATTTATTTCCTCATATCATGATAAATGTTTATTATTCATGCTAGAATTGTATTAACCGGAAACATGATACATATGTGAATACATAGACAAACATATAGTCACTAGTATGCCTCTACTTGACTAGCTCATTAATCAAAGATGGTTATGTTTCCTAACCATAGACATGTGTTGTTATTTGATTAATGGGATCACATCATTAGGAGAATGATGTGATTGACATGACCCATTCCGTTAGCCTAGCACTTGATCGCTTAGTATATTGCTATTGCTTTCTTCATGACTTATACATGTTCCTGTAACTATGAGATTATGCAACTCCGTTTACGGAGGAACACTTTGGTGCTACCAAACGTCACAACGAATCGGGTGATTATAAAGGAGTACTATAGGTGTCTCCAAAGGTACATGTTGGGTTGGCGTATTTCAAGATTAGGTTTTGTCACTCCGATTGTCGGAGAGGTATCTCTGGGCCCTCTCGGTAATGCACATCACTATAAGCCTTGCAAGCAATGTAGCTAATGAGTTAGTTAGTTACGGAATGATGCATTACGTAAACGAGTAAAGAGACTTGCCAGTAACGAGATTGAACTAGGTATTGGATACCGACGATCGAATCTCGGGCAAGTAACATACCGATGACAAAGGGAACAACGTATGTTGTTATGCGGTTTGACCGATAAAGATCTTCGTAGAATATGTAGGAGCCAATATGGGCATCCAGGTTCCGCTATTGGTTATTGACCGAGAATAGTTCTAGGTCATGTCTACATAGTTCTCGAACCCGTAGGGTCCGCACGCTTAACGTTACGATGACAGTTTTATTATGAGTTTATGAGTTTTGATGTACCGAAGGAGTTCGGAGTCCCGGATGAGATCGGGGACATGACGAGGAGTCTCGAAATGGTCGAGACGTAAAGATCGATATATTGGACGACTATATTCGTGATGGGGAACGTAGCAGAAATTCAAAATTTTCCTACGTGTCACCAAGATCTATCTATGGAGAAACCAACAACGAGGGGAAGGAGAGTGCATCTACATACCCTTGTAGATCGCTAAGCGGAAGCGTTCAAGAGAACGGGGTTGAAGGAGTCGTACTCGTCGTGATCCAAATCACCGGAGATCCTAGTGCCGAACGGACGGCACCTCCGCGTTCAACACACGTACAACCCGGTGACGTCTCCCACGCCTTGATCCAGCAAGGAGAGAGGGAGAGGTTGAGGAAGACTCCGTCCAGCAGCAGCACAACGGCGTGGTGGTGGTGGAGGAGCGTGGCAATCCTGCAGGGCTTCGCCAAGCACCACAAGAGAGGAGAAGGGAGAGAGGTAGGGCTGCGCCAAGAGGGAGAGGTTCTCATCTATCTGGCAGCCCCAAAACCTCAAGTATATATAGGGAAAGGGGCTGCGCCCCTTTAGGGTTTTCCCACCCCAGGGGTGCGGCCAGCCCTAGATCCCATCTAGGGGCGGCCAGGGGGAGGAGTGCCTCCCAAGTCAAGTGGAGGCCCTCCCCTAGGGTTTTCCCTTCCCATGCGCATGGGCCTTGGGGGCTGGTGCCCCTGGCCCATTAAGGCTAGGGCGCCCCCTACAGCCCATGCTACTGTATTGGACGTGGTGGAACTATTTCCGGACCTCCGGACCCCTCCGAATCCTCCGAACCTTCCGAAGCTTCCGGTACAATACCGAAAAACCCGAACTTTTTCCTAACCCAACAACAACTTTCCATATATAAATCTTTACCTCCGGACCATTCCGGAACTCCTCGTGACGTCCGGATCTCATCCGGACTCGAACAACATTCGTAACCACATACAAACTTCCTTTATAACCCTAGCGTCCATCGAACCTTATATGTAGACCCTACGGGTTCGGGAATCATGCGATATGACCGAGACGTTCTCCGGTCAATAACCAACAGCGGATCTAGATACCCATGTTGGCTCCTACATGTTCCACGATGATCTCATCGGATGAACCACGATGTCAAGGACTCAATCGATCCCGTATACAATTCCCTTTGTCTAGTGGTATTGTACTTGCCCGAGATTCGATCGTCGGTATCCTATACCTTGTTCAATCTCGTTACCGCAAGTCTCTTTACTCGTTCCGTAACACATCATCCCGTGATCAACCCCTTGGTCACACTGTGCACATTATGATGATGTCCTACCGAGTGGGCCCAGATACCTCTCTGTTTACACGGAGTGACAAATCCCAGCCTCGATTCGTGCCAACCCAGACACTTTCGGAGATACCGTAGTGCACCTTTATAGCCACCCGATTACGTTGTGACGCTTGGTACACCCAAAGCATTCCTACGGTATCCGGAGTTGCACAATCTCATGGTCTAAGGAAATGATACTTGACATTAGAAAAGCTTTAGCATACTAACTACGATCTTTGTGCTAGGCTTAGTATTGGGTCTTGTCCATCACATCATTCTTCTAATGATGTGATCCCGTTATCAACGACATCCAATGTCCATGGTCGGAAACCGTAACCATCTGTTGATCAACGAGCTAGTCAACTAGAGGCTTACTAGGACTTGGTGTTGTCTATGTATCCACACATGTATCTGAGTTTCCTATCAATACAATTATAGCATGGATAATAAACGATTATCATGAACAAGGTAATATAATAATAACTAATTTATTATTGCCTCTAGGGCATATTTCCAACAGTCACCCACTTGCACTAGAGTCAATAATCTAGTTCACATCGTCATGTGATTAACACGATAGGTCACATCGCCATGTGACCAACATCCAAAGAGTTCACTAGTGTCTCAGAACTAGTTCACATCATCATGTGATTAAGACTCAATGAGTTCGGGGTTTGATCATGTTTTGCTTGTGAGAGAGGTTTTAGTCAATGGGTCTCAGAACATTCAGATCTGTATGTACTTCGCAATTCTCTATGTCATATTGTAAATGTTGCTTCCACGCCCACTTGAAGCTATTCCAAATGGTTGCTCCACTATACGATCCGGTTTGCTACTCGAGTCATTCGGATAGGTGTCAAAGCTTGCATCGACGCAACTCTTTACGTCGAACTCTTTATCACCTCCATAATCGAGAAACATGTCCTTATGTACTCCAAGGACAATTTTGACCGCTGCCAATGATCCATTCTTGGATCATTCTTGTACCCTTGACCGACTCATGGCAAGGCACACATCTGGTGCGGTACACAAAGATAGCATACTATAGAGCCTACGCTTAAAGCATAGGGGCGACCTTCGTCCTTTCTCTCTTTTCGCCGTGGTCGAGCTTTAAGTCTTAACTTCATACCTTATATCTCAAGCAAGAACTCCTTCTTTGGTGATCCATCTTGAACACCTTCAAGATCAAGTCAAGGTATATGCTCATTTGAAAGTACCATTAAGCGGTTTTGATCTATCCTTATAGATCTTGATGCTCAATGTTCAAGTAGCTTAATCCAGGTTTCACTTGAAAAACACTTTTCAAATAATCCTATATGCTTTACAAATTCTACATCATTTCGATCAACAATATGTCAACAACATATATTCATCAAAAATTCTATAGTGCTCCCACTCACTTCTTTGGAAATACAAGTTTCTCATAAACTTTGTATAAACCTAAAATCTTTGATCATCTCATCAAAGTGCACATTCCAACTCCGAGATGCTTACTCCATTCCTTAGAAGGATCATTGGAGCCAAGATACCTTTAGCATCCTTAGGATCGACAAAACTTTCGATTGTATCACATACAACTTTTCCTTCTGGCCGGTAAGGAAACTCATTTTGACATCCATCCGCCAGATTTCATAAATGCAGCTAATGCTAACATGATTCCGACGGACTTAAGCATCTCTACGGATGAGAAAATCTCATCGTAGTCAACTCCTTGAACTTGTGAAAAACTCTTCGCCACAAGTCGAGCTTCATAGACGGTGACATTACCGTCCACGTCCGTCTTCTTCTTAAAGATCCATTTATCTCTATGGCTTTCCGATCAACATGCAAGTCCACCAAAGTCCATGCTTTGTTCTGATACATGGATCCTATCTCGGATTTCATGGCTTCTAACCATTTGTCAGAATTTGGGCCCACCATTGCTTCTCCATAGCTCGTAGGTTCATTGTTGTCTAGCAACATGACCTTCAAGACAGATTGCGTACCACTCAAGTAGTACGCATCCTTGTCACCCCACGAGGTACGCGTCGGTGACTTGATCCAAACTTCATGATCACTATCATAAGCTTCTACTTCAATTGGTGTAGGTGCCACGGGAACAACATCCTGTGCCCTGCTACACACTAGTTGAAGTGATGGTTCAATAACCTCATCAAGTCTCCACCATCCTCCCACTCAACTTTTCGAGACGAACTTTTCCTCGAGAAAGGACCCGATTCAAGAAACAATCTCTATTGCTTCCGGATCTGAATTAGGAGGTATACCCAACTGTTTTGGGTGTCCTATGAAGATGCATTTTGTCCGCTTTGGGTTCGAGCTTATCAACCTGAAACTTTTTCACATAAGCGTCATAGCCCCAAACTTTTAAGAAATGACAGCTTAGGTTTCTCTAAACCATAGTTCAAACGGTGTCGTCTCAACGGAATTACGTGGTGCCCTATTTTAAAGTGAGTGCGGTTGTCTCTAATGCCTAACCCATGAATGATAGTGGTAATTCGATAAGAGACATCATGGTATGCACCATATCTAGTAGGGTGCAATTATGATGTTCGGACACACCATCACACTATGGTGTTCGAGCGGTATTGGTTGTGAAACAAACTCCACAATGTCTTAATTGTGTGCCAAACTCAGAACTCAGATACTCATCTCTATGATCTTATCATAGACATTTTATCCTCTTGTCACGATGATCTTTAACTTCACTCTGAAATTACTTGAACCATTCAATATTTCAGACTTGTGTTTCATCAAGTAAATACACTCAAGATCTACTTAAATCATCCGTGAAGTAAAAACATAACGATATTCATTTGCATGCCTTAGCACTCATTGGACTGCACACATCAAAATGTGTTACTTTCAACAAGTTGCTATCTTGTTCCATCTTATCAAACCGAGGCTTTTCACCATCTTGCCCATGTGGTATGATTTGCATATCTCAAGTGATTCAAAATCAAGTGAGTCCAAACGATCCATCTTCATGGAGTTTCTTCATGCGTATACACCAATAGACATGGTTTGCATGTCTCAAACTTTTCAAAAACGAGTGAGTCCAAAGATCCATCAACATGGAGCTTCTTCATGCGTTTTATACCAATATGACTCACATGGCAGTGCCACAAGTACGTGGTACTATCATTACTATCTTATATCTTTTGGCATGAAAATGTGTATCACTACGATCGAGATTCAATAAACCATTCCTTTTAGGTGCTAGACCATTGAAGGTATTATTCAAATAAACAGAGTAACCATTATTCTCCTTAAATGAATAACCGTATTGCGATAGACATAATCCAATCATGTCTATGCTCAACGCAAACACCAATCTCGGTGGTAGAGGGAGCGTGCGATGCTTGATCACATCAACCTTGGAAACAGTTCCAACACATATCGTCAGCTCACCTTTAGCTAGTCTCCGTTTATTCCGTAGCTTTTATTTCAAGTTACTAACACTTAGCAACTGAACCAGTATCTAATACCTTGGTGCTACTAGGAGTATTAGTAAAGTACACATTAACATAATGTATATCCAATATACTTCTATCGACCTTGCCAGCCTTCTCATCTACCAAGTATCTAGGGTGGTTCCGCTTTAGTGTCCGTTCCTCTCATTACAGAAGCACTTAGTCTCGGGTTTGGGTTCAACCTTGGGGTTCTTCACTAGATGCAACAGATGATTTGCCGTTTCATGAAGTATCCCTTCTTGCCCTTGCCCTCCTTGAAACTAGTGGTTTCACCAACCATCAACAATTGATGCTCCTTCTTGATTTCTACTTTCGCGGTGTCAAACATCGCGATACCTCAAGGATCATCATATCTATCCCTGATATGTTATAGTTCATCACGAAGCTCTAACAGCTTGGTGGAAATGACTTTGGAGAAACATCACTATCTCATCTGGAAGATCAACTCCCACTCGATTCAAGTGATTGTTGCACTTCGGACAATCTGAGCACAAGCTCAACGATTGAGCTTTTCTCCCTTAGTTTGCAGGCTAAGACAATCGCCGGAGGTCTTATACCTCTTGACGTGGCGCGAGCCTGAAATCCCAATTTCAGCCCTCGAAACATCTCATATGTTCCGCGACGTTTGAAACGCCTTTGGTGCCTCAACTCTAAACCGCTTAACTGAACTATCACGTAGTTATCAAAACGTGTATGTCCGATGTTCGCAACATCCACAAACGACGTTTGGGGTTCAAAGACACCGAGCGGTGCATTAAGGACATAAGCTTTCTATTGTCCGCATAATCGCTACTTTCAACTTTCAACTATATTTTCTCTAGGAACATATCTAAACAAGGAACTAAAGCGCGAGCTATTTACATAATTTGCAAAAGGTCTTTTGACTATGTTCAGGATAATTAAGTTCATCTTATGAACTCCCACCGATAGACATCCTCTAGTCATCTAAGTGATTACATGATCCGAGTCAACTAGGCCGTGTCCGATCATCACGTGAGACGGACTAGTCATCATCGGTGAACATCTTCATGTTGATCGTATCTACCATACGACTCATGCTCGACCTTTCGGTCTCTGTGTTCCGAGGCCATGTCTGTACATGCTAGGCTCGTCAAGTTAACCCTAAGTGTTTCGCGTGTGTAAATCTGTCTTACACCCGTTGTATGTGAACGTAAGAATCCATCACACCCGATCATCACGTGGTGCTTAGAAGCGACGAACTTTAGCAACGGTGCACAGTTAGGGAAGAACACTTCTTGAAATTGTTGTAAGGGATCATCTTATTTACTACCGTCGTTCTAAGTAAACAAGATGCATAAACATAATAAACATCACATGCAATTATATAGTAGTGACATGATATGGCCAATATCATATAGCTCCATTGATCTCCATCTTCGGGGCTCCATGATCATCATCGTCACCGGCATGACACCATGATCTCCATCATCATGATCTCCATCATCGTGTCTTCATGAAGTTGTCTCGCCAACTATTACTTCTACTACTATGGCTACCGGTTAGCAATAAAGTAAAGTAATTACATGGCGTTGTTTAATGACAAGTAGGTCATACAATAAATAAAGACAACTCCTATGGCTCCTGCCGGTTGTCATACTCATCGACATGCAAGTCGTGAATCCTATTACAAGAACATGATCAATCTCATACATCACATATCATTCATCACATTCTTCTTGGCCATATCACATCACATAGCATACCCCGCAAAAACAAGTTAGACGTCCTCTAATTGTTGTTTGCATGTTTTACGTGGCTGCTATGGGTTTCTAGCAAGAACGTTTCTTACCTCGCAAAACCACAACGTGATATGCCAATTGCTATTTACCCTTCATAAGGACCCTTTTCATCGAATCCGTTCCGACTAAAGTGGGAGAGATCGGCACCCGCTAGCCACCTTATGCACCAAGTGCATGTCGATCGGTGGAACCTGTCTCACGTGAAGAGTGCGTGTAAGGTCGGTCCGGCCGCTTCATCCCACAATACCCTCAAAACAAGATTGGACTAGTAACGGTAAGCATATTGAACAAAATCAACGCCCACAACTACTTTGTGTTCTACTCGTGCAAAGAATCTACGCAATAGACCTAGCTCATGATGCCACCGATGGGGAACGTGGCAGAAATTCAAAATTTTCCTCGTGTCACCAAGATCTATCTATGGAGAAACTAGCAACGAGGGAAGGAGAGTGCATCTACATACCCTTGTAGATCGCTAAGCGGAAGCGTTCAAGAGAACGGGGTTGAAGGAGTCGTGCTGTCGTGATCCAAATCACGGAGATCCTAGTGCGAGCGGACGGCACCTCCGCGTTCAACACACGTACAGCCGGTGGCGTCTCCCACGCCTTGATCCAGCAAGGAGAGAGGAGAGGTTGAGGAAGACTCCATCCAGCAGCAGCACAATGGCGTGGTGGTGGTGGAGGAGCGTGGCAATCCCGCAGGCTTCGCCAAGCACCACAAGAGAGGAGAAGGAGAGAGGTAGGGCTGCGCCAAGAGGAGAGGTTCTCATCTGTCCGGCAGCCCCAAAACCTCAAGTATATATAGGGGAAGGGGCTGCGCCCCTTTAGGGTTTTCCCACCCCAGGGGTGCGGCCAGCCCTAGATCCCATCTAGGGGCGGTCAGGGGGAGGAGTGCCTCCCAAGTCAAGTGGAGGCCCTCCCCTTAGGGTTTTCCCTTCCCATGCGCATGGGCCTTGGGGGCTGGTGCCCCTGGCCCATTAAGGCTACGGCGCCCCCTACAGCCCATGCTACTGTATTGGACGTGGTGGAACTATTTCCGGACCTCCGGACCCCTCCGAATCCTCCGAACCTTCAGAAGCTTCCGGTACAATACCGAAAAACCCGAACTTTTCCTAACCCAACAACAACTTTCCATATATAAATCTTTACCTCCGGACCATTCCGAACTCCTCGTGACGTCCGGATCTCATCCGGACTCGAACAACATTCGGTAACCACATACAAACTTCCTTTATAACCCTAGCGTCATCGAACCTTAAGTATGTAGACCCTACGGGTTCGGGAATCATGCAGACATGACCGAGACGTTCTCCGGTCAATAACTAACAGCGGGATCTGGATACCCATGTTGGCTCCCACATGTTCCACGATGATCTCATCGGATGAACCACGATGTCAAGGACTCAATCGATCCCGTATACAATTCCCTTTGTCTAGTGGTATTGTACTTGCCCGAGATTCGATCGTCGGTATCCTATACCTTGTTCAATCTCGTTACCGGCAAGTCTCTTTACTCGTTCCGTAACACATCATCCCGTGATCAACCCCTTGGTCACACTATGCACATTATGATGATGTCCTACCGAGTGGGCCCAGAGATACCTCTCTGTTTACACGGAGTGACAATCCCAGTCTCGATTCGTGCCAACCCAACAGACACTTTCGGAGATACCTGTAGTGCACCTTTATAGCCACCCGATTCGTTGTGACGTTTGGTACACCCAAAGCATTCCTACGGTATCCGGAGTTGCACAATCTCATGGTCTAAGGAAATGATACTTGACATTAGAAAAGCTTTAGCATACGAACTACGATCTTTGTGCTAGGCTTAGTATTGGGTCTTGTCCATCACATCATTCTTCTAATGATGTGATCCCGTTATCAACGACATCCAATGTCCATGGTCAGAAACCGTAACCATCTATTGATCAACGAGCTAGTCAACTAGAGGCTTACTAGGGACTTGGTGTTGTCTATGTATCCACACATGTATCTGAGTTTCCTATCAATACAATTATAGCATGGATAATAAACGATTATCATGAACAAGGAAATATAATAATAACTAATTTATTATTGCCTCTAGGGCATATTTCCAACAGTCTCCCACTTGCACTAGAGTCAATAATCTAGTTCACATCGTCATGTGATTAACATCGATAGGTCACATCGCCATGTGACCAACATCCAAAGAGTTCACTAGTGTCTCAAACTAGTTCACATCATCATGTGATTAAGACTCAATGAGTTCTGGGTTTGATCATGTTTTGCTTGTGAGAGAGGTTTTAGTCAACGGTTCAGAACATTCAGCTCCGTATGTACTTCGCAATTCTCTATGTCATATTGTAAATGTTGCTTCCACGCTCCACTTGAAGCTATTCCAAATGGTTGCTCCGCTATACGTATCCGGTTTGCTACTCAGAGTCATTCGGATACGTGTCAAAGCTTGCATCGACGCAACTCTTTACGTCGAACTCTTTATCACCTCCATAATCGAGAAACATGTCCTTATTTACTCCAAGGACAATTTTCGCGGTGTTTCGCGGTGTTTGGACTCCGTTTGATATTGATTTCCTGCGATGTAAAAAACATGCAAAAAACAGCAACTGGCACTTGGCACTATGTCAATAGGTTAGTACCGAAAAATGATATAAAATGACTATAAATGATTATAAAACATCCAAGAACGATAATATAACAACATGGAACAATAAAAAGATACGTTGGAGACATATCAGCGCGCCAAGCCGCCAACTATTGGTAGGGCGGGCGCGGATGGGATCCAAACAACCCCATAATGACAATGGTTGAGGAATTGCTCGATACAAAGAATGGGAACTAGGATATGCATGCTGAAAACTTTGCTGAGCCAGATGTGTCCATGATCACTATAATCCTAGTTGGAAGAGCATAGGAGGACCTGTGGGCATGGCTGAAGGAAATATGCCCTAGAGGCAATAATAAAGTTATTATTTATTTACTTATTTCATGATAAATGTTTATTATTCATGCTAGAATTGTATTAACCGGAAACATAATACATGTGTGAATACATAGACAAACAGAGTGTCACTAGTATGCCTCTACTAGACTAGCTTGCTAATCAAAGATGGTTAAGTTTCCTAACCATAGACAAAGGAGTTGTCATTTGATTAACAAGGTCACATCATTAGTTGAATGATCTGATTGACATGACCCATTCCATTAGCTTAGCATCCGATCGTTTAGTATGTTGCTATTGCTTTTATCCATGACTTATACATGTTCCTTTAACTATGAGATTATGCAACTCCGCTTTACGGAGGAACACTTTGGTACTACCAAACGTCACAACGAATCGGGTGATTATAAAGGAGTACTACAGTGTCTCCAAAGGCGTATGTTGGGTTGGCGATTTCAAGATTAGGATTTGTCACTCCGATTGTCGGAGAGGTATCTCTGGGCCCTCTCGGTAATACACATCACTAAGCCTTGCAAGCATTACAGCTAATGAGTTAGTTGTGAGATAATGTATTACGGAACGAGTAAAGAGACTTGCCAATGCGAGATTGAACTAGGTATTGGATACCGACGATCGAATCTCGGGCAAGTAACATACCGATGACAAAGGGAACAACGTATGTTGTTATGCGGTCCGACCGATAAAGATCTTCGTAGAATATGTAGGAGCCAATATGGGCATCCAGGTCCCGCTATTGGTTATTGACCGAGATGTGTCTCGGCCATGTCTACATTGTTCTCGAACCGTAGGGTCCGCACGCTTAAGGTTTCGATGACGGTTATATTATGAGTTTATGTATTTTGATGTACCAAGGAGTTCGAGTCCCGGATGTGATCACGGACATGACGAGGAGTCTCAAATGTTCGAGACATAAAGATTGATATATTGGGCGGCTATATTCGGACACGGAAAGGTTCCGGAAGTTTCGGAGAAAACGGAGTGCCGGAGGGTTACGGAACCCCGGGAAGTAATGGGCCTTATTGGGCCAAGAGGGAGAGAGAGGGCTGCACCAGGAGGTGGCGCGCCCCCCATGGGGAGTCCGACTGGACTAGGAGGGGGCGCCCCTTCTTCCTCTCCCTCTCCCTCTCTTCCTTCCCCTTCCCTCTTCCTAGTAGGACTAGGAAAGGGAGTCCTACTCCTACTAGGAGGAGGACTCCCCCTCCCTTGGCGCCCCCCTAGGGCTGGCCGGCCCTCCCCTTGCTCCTTTATATACGGGGCGGGGGCACCCCTGCACACACAAGTTGATCTTCGTGATCGCCTCCTTAGCAGTGTGCGGTGCCCCCTCCACCATATTCCACCTCGGTCATATTGTAGCGGTGCTTAGGCGAAGCCTGCGACGATAGAACATCAAGATCGTCCACCACGCCGTCAGGTGACGGAACTCCTCCTCGACGCTTTGCTGGATCGGAGCCCGGGATCGCCATCGAGCTGAACGTGTGCCAAGAACTCGGAGGTGCCGAGTAACGGTGCTTGGATCGGTCGGATCGTGAAGACGTCGACTACATCAACCGCGTTGATTTAACGCTTCCGCTTTCGGTCACGAGGGTGCGTGGGCGGACACTCTCCCTCTCGTTGCTGTGCCATCACCATGGTCTTGCGTGTTCGTAGGAAATTTTTGAAATTACTCGTTCCCCAGCAGCGGGCATCCGAGCCAGGTTTTATGCGTTGATGTTATATGCACGAGTAGAACACAAGTGAGTTGTGGGCGATACAAGTCATCTTGCTTACCGGCATGTCATACTTTGGTTCGGCGGTATTGTGAGATGAAGCGGCCGGACCGACATTACGCGACGCTTACGCGAGACTGGTTTCACCGCTGTGAGCACTCGTTGCTTAAAGGTGACCGGCGGGTGTCTGTCTCTCTCACTTTAGTTGAACTGAGTGGCTACGCCCGGTCCTTGCGAAGGTTAAAACAGCACCAACTTGACAAACTATCGTTGTGGTTTTGATGCGTAGGTAAGAACGGTTCTTGCTCAGCCCGTAGCAGCCACGTAAAATTTGCAACAACAAAGTAGAGGACGTCTAACTTGTTTTTGCAGGGCATGTTGTGATGTGATGTGGTCAAGACGTGATGCTATATTTTATTGTATGAGATGATCATGTTTTGTAACCGAGTTATCGGCAACTGGCAGGAGCCATATGGTTGTCGCTTTATTGTATGAAATGCAAAAGCCATGTAATTGCTTTACTTTATCACTAAGCAGTAGCCATAGTCGTAGAAGCAATAGTTGGCGAGACGACAACGATGCTACAATGGAGATCAAGGTGTTGCGCCGGTGACGATGGTGATCATGACGGTGCTTCGGAGATGGAGATCACAAGCACAAGATGATGATGACCATATCATATCACTTATATTGATTGCATGTGATGTTTATCCTTTATGCATCTTATCTTGCTTTGATTGACGGTAGCATTATAAGATGATCTCTCACTAAAATTATCAAGAAGTGTTCTCCTCGAGTATGCACCGCTGCCAAAGTTCGTCGTGCCCGCACACCACGTGATGATCGGGTGTGATAAGCTCACGTCCATCTACAACGGGTGCAAGCCAGTTTTGCACACGCGAATACTCAGTTATACTTGACGAGCCTAGCATATGCAGATATGGCCTCGGAACACGGAGACCGAAAGGTCGGCGTGAATCATATAGTAGATATGATCAACATAAGATGTTCACCATTGAAAACTACTCCATCTCACGTGATGATCGGTTATGGTTTAGTTGATTTGGATCACGTGATCACTTAGATGACTAGAGAGATGTCTGTCTAAGTGGGAGTTCTTAAGTAATATGATTAATTGAACTTAAATTTATCATGAACTTAGTCCCGTAGTATTTTGCATTATGTTGTAGATCAATAGCTCGCGTTGTTGCTTCCCTGTTTTTATATGTGTTCCTAGAGAAAATTGTATTGAAAAATGTTAGTAGCAATATTGCGGATTGGATCCGTGATCCGAGGTTTATCCTCATTGCTGCACGTAAGAATTATGTCCTTGGTGCACCGCTAGGTGACGGACCTATTGCAGGAGCGGATGCGAGGCGTTATGAACGTTTGGCTAGCTTAATATGATGACTACTTGATAGTTTAGTGCACCATGCTTAAACGGCTTAGAATCGGGACTTCAAAGACGTTTTGAACGTCATGGACCATATGATATGTTCCAGAGTTGAAGTTAATATTTCAAGCAAATACCGAGTTGAGAGATATGAAGTCTCCAACAAGTTCTATAGCTAAAAGATGGAGGAGAATCGCTCAACTAGTGAGCATGTTCTCAGATTGTCCAGGTACTTCAATCGCTTGAATCAAGTGGGAGTTAATCTTCCGATAAGATAGTGATTGACAGAATTCTCTAGTCACCATCACTAAGTTACTAGAACTTCGTGATGAACTATAGTATGCAAGGGATGACGAAAACAATTCCCAAGCTCTTCGCGATGCTAAAATCGGCGAAGGTAGAAATCAAGAAAAACATCAAGTGTTGATGGTTGACAAGACCACTAGTCTCAAGGAAAAGGCAAAGGGAAGAAGGGAACTTCAAGAAGAACGGCAAGCAAGTTGCTACTCGAGTGAAGAAGCCCAAGTCCGGACCTAAGCCCGAGACTAAGTGCTTTTGCTACAATGGAACTGGTCACTGGAAGCGGAACTACCCCAAGTATTTGGCGGATAAGAAGGATGGCAAAGTGAACAAAGGTATATTTGATATACAGATTATTGATGTGTATTACTAGTGTTCGTAGCAACCCCTCGGTATTTGATACTGGTTCGGTTGCTAAGAGTAGTAACTCAAAGCAGGAGTTGCGGAATGAATGAAACTAGTTGAAGGGAAGTGACGATGAGTGTTGGAAATAGTTCCAAGATTGATATGATCATCATCACACACTCCCTATATTTTCGAGATTAGTGTTAAAAGCCAAATAAATGTTATTTAGCGTTTGCGTTGAGCATGAATATGATTTGATCATGTTTATTGCGCGATACGGTTATTCATTTGAAGTTAAAGAATAATTGTTATTCTGCTTACATGAATAAGACCTTCGATGGTTATGCACCCAATGAAAATAGTTTGTTGGATCTCGATCGTAATGATACATATATTCATAATATTGATGCCAAAAGATGCAAAGTTAATAATGATAGTGCAACTTATTTGTGGCAATCGCCGCTTAGGTCATATTGGTGTAAAACGCATGAAGAAACTCCATGCTTGATGGACTTTCGAATCACTTGGTTATGAATCATTTGATGCTTGCGAACCGTGCCGTTTGGGCAAGATGACTAAAACTCCGTTCTCGGAACAATGGAACAAGCTACTGACTTATTGGAAATAATACATACCGATGTATGCGATCCAATGAGTGTTGATGCTCGTGGCAAGTATCGTTATTTTCGACCTTCACAAGATGATTTGAGCAGATATGGGTATATCTACTTGATGAAACATAAGTCTGAAATAGTTGAAAGGTTCAAAGAATTTCAGAGTGAAGTGGAAAATCATCGTAACAAGAAAATAAAGTTTCTGCGATCTGATCGTGGAGATGAATATTTGAGTTACGAGTTTTGTCTTCAATGAAAACAATGTGGAATAGTTTCACAGCTCACGCCACCGGAACACCACAACGTTATGGTGTGTCCGAACGTCAGAACCGTACTTTATTATGATATGGTGCGATCTATGATGTATCTTACCGATTTACCACTATCGCTTTGGGGTTATGCATTAGAGACAGCTGCATTCACGTTTAATAGGGCACCATATAAATCCGTTGAGATGACACCGTATGAACTATGGTTTAGCGATAAACCTAAGTCGTCGTTTCTTAAAGTTTGGAGTTGTGATGCTTATGTGAAAAAGTTTTCACCGATAAGCTCGAACCCAAATCGAGAGAGTGCGTCTTCATAGAATACCCAAAGGAAATGTTGGTACACCTTCTATCACAGATCCGAAGGCAAGTTTTTCGTTGCTAAGATGGATCCTTTCTAGAGAAGAAGTTTCTCTCGAAAGAAGTGAGTGGGAGGAAAGTAGAACTTGATGAGGTAATTGTACCTTCTCCTTATTGGAAAGTAGTTCATCACGAAATCAGTTTGATGATTTCTACACCAATTAATAAGGAAGTTAATGATGATGATCATGAAACTTGAGATCAAGTTGCTACCAAACCTCGTAGGTCTTCCGGAGTAAGATCCGCACTGAGTGGTACGGTAATCCTATTCTAGAAGTCATGTTACTAGACCATAATGAACCTACGAACTATGAGGAAGCAATGATGAGCCCAGATTCATGCGAAATGGTTTGAGACCATGAAATCTGAGATGGGATCCATATATGAGAACAAAGTGTGGACTTTGATGGAGTTGCCGATGATCGGCAAGCCATATTATATAAATGGATCTTCAAGAGGAAGACAGATCTTGATAGTAGTGTTACTATCTACAAAGTTCGACTTGTCGCAAAAGGTTTTCGACAAGTTCAAGGTGTTGACTACAAATGAGATTTTCTCAATCAGTGGCGATTCTTAAGTCTGTCCGAATCATGTTAGCAATTGCCACATTTTATGAAATCGGCAAATGGATGTCAAAACTACATTCTTTAATGGATTTATTAAAGAAGAGTTGTATATGATGCAACCAGAAGTTTTGTCAATCCTAAAGGAGCTAACAAAATGTGCAAGCTCCAATGATCCATCAATGGACTGGTGCAAGCATCTCGAGTTGGAATATACGCTTTGATGTGTTGATCAAAGCATATGATTTTATACAGACTTTTGGAAAGGCCTGTATTTACAAGAAAGTGAGTGGGAGCACTACAGCCTTTCGATAAGTATATGTGAATGACATATTGTTGATCGGAAATAATGTAGAATTATTCGCAAAGCATAAAGGAGTGTTTGAAAGGAGTTTTTCAAAGAAAGACCTCGGTGAAGCTGCTTACATATTGAGCATCAAGATCTATAGAGATAGATCAAGGCGCTTGATAAGTTTTTCAATGAATACATACCTTGACAAGTTTTTGAAGTAGTTCAAAATGGAACAGTCAAAGAAAGAGTTCTTGCTCAGTTTGCAAAGGTGTGAAATTGAGTAAGACTCAAATCCCAACCACGGCAGAAAATAGAAAAGAGAATGAAAGTCATTCCCTATGCATCGGACATAGGTTCTATAAAGTATGTCATGCTGTGTACCAGATCTATTGCATACCCTACCACTAAGCTTGGCAAGGGAGTGCAATAGTGATCTAGGAGTAGATCAATGGACAGCGGTCAAAATTATCCTTAGTATAATAAGGATATGTTTCTCGATTATGGAAGTGAAAAAGGTTAAATAAGTAAAGGGTTACGTCGATGCAAGTTTTAACACTAATCTAGATGACTCTGAGTCTCGGTCTAGATACATATTGAAAGTGGGAGCAATTAGCTATAGTAGCTCCGTGCAGAGCATTGTTGACATAGAGATTTGCAAAATACATACGGATCTGAATGTGGCAGACCCGTTGACTAAACTTCTCTCACAAACAAAACATGATCACACCTTAGTACTCTTTGGGTGTTAATCACATAGCGATGTGAACTAGATTATTGACTCTAGTAAACCCTTTTGGGTGTTGGTCACATGTCGATGTGAACTATGGGTGTTAACCACATATAGATGTGAACTATTGATGTTAAATCACATGGCGATGTGAACTAGATTATTGACTCTAGTGCAAGTGGGAGATGAAGGAAATATGCCCTAGAGGCAATAATAAAGTTATTATTTATTTCCTTATATCATGATAAATGTTTATTATTCATGCTAGAATTGTATTAACCGAAACATAATACATGTGTGAATACATAGACAAGCAGTGTCACTAGTATGCCTCTACTAGACTAGCTTGTTAATCAAAGATGGTTAAGTTTCCTAACCATAGACAAAGGAGTTGTCATTTGATTAACAAGGTCACATCATTAGTTGAATGATCTGATTGACATGACCCATTCCATTAGCTTAGCACCCGATCGTTTAGTATGTTGCTATTGCTTTTATCCATGACTTATACATGTTCCTATAACTATGAGATTATGCAACTCCGTTTACGGAGGAACACTTTGGGTACTACCAAGCGTCACAACGTGCTCGGGTGATTATAAAGGAGTACTACAGTGTCTCCAAAGGCGTATGTTGGGTTGGCGTATTTCAAGATTAGGATTTGTCACTCCGATTGTCGGAGAGGTATCTCTGGGCCCTCTCGGTAATACACATCACTAAGCCTTGCAAGCATTACAGCTAATGAGTTAGCTGTGAGATAATGTATTACGGAACGAGTAAAGAGACTTGCGATGCGAGATTGAACTAGGTATTGGATACCGACGATCGAATCTCGGGCAAGTAACATACCGATGACAAAGGAACAACGTATGTTGTTATGCGGTCTGACCGATAAAGATCTTCGTAGAATATGTAGGAGCCAATATGGGCATCCAGGTCCCGCTATTGGTTATTGACCGAGATGTGTCTCGGCCATGTCTACATTGTTCTCGAACCGTAGGGTCCGCACGCTTAAGGTTTCATGACGGTTATATTATGAGTTTATGTATTTTGATGTACGAAGGAGTTCGGAGTCCGGATGTGATCACGGACATGACGAGGAGTCTCGAAATGTTCGAGACATAAAGATTGATATATTGGACGGCTATATTCGGACACCGAAAGGTTCCGGAAGTTTCGGAGAAAACCGGAGTGCCGGGAGGGTTACCGAACCCCGGGAAGTAATGGGCCTTATTGGGCCAAGAGGGGAGAGAGAGGGCTGCACCAGGAGGTGGCGCCCCCCCATGGGGAGTCCGAATTGGACTAGGAGGGGGGCGCCCCCCTCTCCCTCTCCCTCTCTTTCCTTCCCCCTTCCCTCTTCCTAGTAGGACTAGGAAAGGGGAGTCCTACTCCTACTAGGAGGAGGACTCCCCCCTCCCTTGGCGCGCCCCCTAGGGCTGGCTGGCCCTCCCCCTTGCTCCTTTATATCACGGGGCGGGGGCACCCAGAACACACAAGTTGATCTTCGTGATCGTTCCTTAGCCGTGTGCGGTGCCCCCTCCACCATATTCCACCTCGGTCATATTGTAGCGGTGCTTAGGCGAAGCCTGCGACGATAGAACATCAAGATCGTCACCACGCCCGTCGTCTTGTGGAACTCCTCCCCGACGCTTTCTTGGATCGGAGCCGGGGATCGTCATCGAGCTGAGCGTGTGCCAAGAACTCGGAGGTGCCGATAACGGTGCTTGGATCGGTCGGATCGTGAAGACGTCGACTACATCAACAGCGTTGATTTAACGCTTCGCTTTCGGTCTCGAGGGTGCGTGGACGGACACTCTCCCTCTCGTTGTTGTGCCATCACCATGGTCTTGCGTGTTCGTAGGAATTTTTTGAAATTACTCGTTCCCCAACAGACCCTACGGGTTCGAGAACTATGTAGACATGACCTAGAACTATTCTCGGTCAATAACCAATAGCGGAACCTGGATGCCCATATTGGTTCCTACATATTCTCTGAAGGCATACTAGTGACACTCTTTTGTCTATGTATTCACACATGTATTATGTTTCCGGTTAATACAATTCTAGCATGAATAATAAACATTTATCATGAAATAAGGAAATAAATAATAACTTTATTATTGCCTCTAGGGCATATTTCCTTGATCTCCCACTTGCACTAGAGTCAATAATCTAGATTACATAGTAATGATTCTAACACCCATGGAGTCTTGGTGTTGATCATGTTTTGCTCGTGGAAGAGGCTTAGTCAACGGTCTGCTACATTCAGATCCGTGTGTATCTTGCAAATCTCTATGTCTCCCACCGGACTAAGTCCGGATGGAATTGAAGCGTCTCTTGATGTGTTTGGTTCTCTTGTGAAATCTGGATTCCTTTGCTAAAGCAATTGCTCGATATTGTCACAAAAGATTTTCATTGGACCCGATGCACTAGGTATGACACCTAGATGGGATATGAACTCCTTCATCCGCACTCCTTCATTAGCTGCTTCCGAAGCTGCTATGTATTCCGCTTCACATGTAGATCCCTTCTGACGCTTTGTTTAGAACTGCACCAATGACAGCTCCTCCGTTTAGTGTAAACACGTATCCGGTTTGCGATTTAGAATCGTCCGGATCGGTGTCAAAGCTTGCATCAACGTAACCATTTACGATGAGCTCTTTGTCACCTCCATATCGAGAAACATATCCTTAGTCCTTTTCGTATTTCAGGATGTTTTTGACCGCTGTCGATGATCCACTCTGGATTACTTTGGTACCTCCTGCTAAGCTTATAGCAAGGCACACATCAGTCCAGTACACAGCATTGCATACATGATAGAGCCTATGGCTGAGGCATAGGGAACATCTTTCATTTTCTCTCTATCTTCTGCGGTGGTCGGGCATTGAGTCTTACTCAACTTCACTCCTTGTAACACGAGCAAGAACCCTTTCTTTGCTTGATCCATTTTGAACTTCTTCAAAACTTTGTCAAGGTATGTGCTTTGTGAAAGTCCAATTAAGCGTCTTGATCTATCTCTATAGATTTTGATGCCCAATATGTAAGCAGCTTCACCGAGGTCCTTCATCGAAAAACTCTTATTCAAGTATCCCTTTATGCTATCCAGAAATTCTATATCATTTCCGATCAGTAATATGTCATCTACATATAATATCAGAAATGCTACAGAGCTCCCACTCACTTTCTTGTAAATACAGGCTTCTCCAAAAGTCTGTATAAACCCAAATGTTTTGCCTTCGGATCTGTGATAGAAGGTGTACCCAACTGTCTCCTTTGGGTATCCTATGAAGACACATTTCTCCGATTTAGGTTCGAGCTTATCAGGTTGAAGTTTTTTCACATAAGCATCGCATCCCCAAACTTTAAGAAACGACAACTTTGGTTTCTTGCTAAACCATAGTTCATAAGGTGTCGTCTCATCGGATTTTGATGGTGTTCTATTCAGCGTGAATGCGGCCGTCTCAAGAGCATAACCCCAAAATGATAGCGGTAAATCTGTAAGAGACATCATAGATCGCACCATATCTAGTAAAGTGCGATTCTGACGTTCGGACACACCATTGCTTGTTGTGGTGTTCGGGTGGCGTGAGTTGCTAAACTATTCCGCATTGTTTCAAATGTAGACCAAACTCGTAACTCAAATATTCGCCTCCACGATCAGATCGTAGAAACTTTATTTTCTTATTACGATGATTTTCAACTTCACTCTGAAATTCTTTGAACTTTTCAAATGTTTCAGACTTATGTTTCATTAAGTAGATATACCCATATCTGCTTAAATCATCTGTGAAGGTGAGAAAATAACGATATCCGCCACGAGCTTCAACATTCATCGGACCACATACATCTCAGTATGTATGATTTCCAACAAATCTGTTGCTCTCTCCATAGTACCGAGAACGGGTTTTAGTCATCTTGCCCATGAGGCACGGTTACATAAGTGCCAAGTGATTCATAATCAAGTGACTCCAAAAGTCCATCGGCATGGAGTTTCTTCATGCGCTTTATACCGATATGACCTAAGCGGCGATGCCACAAATAAGTTGCACTATCATTATCAACTCTGCATCTTTTGGTTTCAACATTATGAATATGTGTATCACTACTATCGAGATTCATTAAAATAGACCGTTCTTCAATGGTGCATGACCATAAAAGATATTATTCATATAAATAGAACAACCATTATTCTCGATTTAAATGAATAACCGTCTCGCATCAAACAAGATCCAGATATAATGTTCATGCTCAACGCGGCACCAAATAACAATTATTTAGGTCTAAAACTAATCCCGAAGGTAGATGTAGAGGTAGCGTGCCATCGCGATCACATCGACTTTGGAACCATTTCCCACGCGCATCGTCACCTCGTCCTTTGCCGGTGTTAAGCAATCCGTAGTCCTGTTTGAGTTGCAAATATTAGCAATGTAACCAGTATCAAATACCGGTACTATGCGAGCTCTAGTAAGGTACACATCAATAACATGTATATCACATATACCTTTGTTCACCTTGCCATCCTTCTTATCCGCCAAATACTTGGGGCAGTTCCGCTTCAAATGACGATCGCTTGCGGTAGAAGCACTCGGTTTCAGGTTTAGGTCCAGACTTGGGTTTCTTCTCTGATCAACAACTTGTTTGCTGTTCTTTTTGAAGTTCCTTCTTCTTCCCTTTGCCTTTCTTCTTGAAACTAGTGGTCTTATTGACCATCAACACTTGATGCTCCTTCTTGATTTCTACCTCCGCAGCCTTTAGCATTGCGAAGAGCTCGAGCATAGTCTTTACTAACCCTTGCATATTATAGTTCATCACGAAGCCTTTGTAGCTTGGTGGCGTGATTGAAGAATTACATCAATGACACAATCATCCGGAAGATTAACTCCCGGTTGAGTCAAGTGATTGTAATACCCGGACATTACGAGTATGTGCTCACCGACAGATCCATTCTCTTCCATCTTGCAGCTATAGAACTTATTGGAGACTTCATATCTCTCAATCCGGGCATTACATTGAAATATCAACTTCAACTCTGGAACATCTCATATGCTCCATGACGTTCAAAACGTCGTTGAAGACCAGTTCTAAGCCGTAAAGCATGGCACAATCGAACTATAGAGTAGTCATCGCTTTGCTCGCGCGAGACGTTCTTAACGTCGTCGGTTACATCGGCGAAGAGGCTCTGCACCTAGCGGTGCATCCAGGGCGTAACTTTTACGTGCAGCAATGAGGATAATCCTCGAGTTACGGACCCGATCCGTGTAATTGCTACCATCATCTTTCAACTTTGCTTTCTCAAGGAACGCATTAAAATTCAACGGAACAACAGCACGAGCCATCTATCTACAGTAAACATAGACAAGCAAAATACTATCAGGTACTAAGTTCATGATAAATTTAAGTTCAATTAATCATATTACTTAAGAACTCCCACTTAGACAGACATCTCTCTAGTTATCTAAGTGATCACGTGATCCAAATCAACTAAACCATAACCGATCATCACGTGAGATGGAGTAGTTTTCAATGGTGAACATCTTATGTTGATCATATCTACTATATGATTCACGCTCGACCTTTCGGTCTCCGTGTTCCGAGGCCATATCTGCATATGCTAGGCTCGTCAAGTATAACCTGAGTATTCTGCGCGTGCAAAACTGGCTTGCACCCGTTGTAGATGGACGTAGAGCTTATCACACCCGATCATCACGTGGTGTCTCGGCACGACGAACTTTGGCAACGGTGCATACTCAGGGAGAACACTACTTGATAATTTTAGTGAGAGATCATCTTATAATGCTATCATCAATCAAAGCAAGATAAGATGCATAAAGGATAAACATCACATGCAATCAATATAAGTGATATGATATGGCCATCATCATCTTGTACTTGTGATCTCCATCTCCGAAGCACCGTCATGATCACCATCGTCACCGGCGCGACACCTTGATCTCCATCGTAGCATCGTTGTCGTCTCGCCAACTATTGCTTCTACGACTATCGCTACCGCTTAGTGATAAAGTAAAGCAATTACATGGCGTTGCATTTCATACAATAAGCGACAACCATATGGCTCCTGCCGATTGCCGATAACTTCGGTTACAAAACATGATCATCTCATACAATAAAATATAGCATCACGTCTTGACCATATCACATCACAACATGCCCTGCAAAAACAAGTTAGGCGTCCTCTACTTTGTTGTTGCAAGTTTTACGTGGCTGCTACGGGCTGAGCAAGAACCGTTCTTACCTACGCATCAAAACCACAGCGATAGTTTGTCAAGTTAGTGTTGTTTTAACCTTCGCAAGGACCGGGCGTAGCCACACTCGGTTCAACTAAAGTGAGAGAGATGACACCCGCGGTCACCTTTAAGCAACTAGTGCTCGCGGCGGTGAAACCAGTCTCGCGTAAGCGTCTGGCGTAATGTCGGTCCGGCCGCTTCATCTCACAATACCGCCCGAACCAAAGTATGACATGCTGGTAAGCGGTATGACTTATATCGCCCACAACTCACTTGTGTTCTACTCGTGCATATGACATCAACGCATAAAACCAGGCTCGGATGCCATCGATGGGGAACGTAGTAATTTCAAAAAATTCCTCACGAACACGCAAGACCATGGTGATGGCACAAGAACGAGAGGGAGAGTGTCCGTCCACGTACCCTCGTGAGACCGAAAGCGAAGCGTTAAATCAACGTGGTTGATGTAGTCGTGCGTCTTCACGATCCGACCGATCCAAGCACCGTTACTCGGCACCTCCGAGTTCTTGGCACACGTTCAGCTCGATGGCGATCCCGGGCTCCGATCCAGCAAAGCGTCGGGAGGAGTTCCGTCCACCACGACGCGTGGTGGCGATCTTGATGTTCTCTCGTCGCAGGCTTCGCCTAAGCACCGCTACAATATGACCGAGGTGGAATATGGTGGAGGGGGCACCGCACGGCTAAGGAACGATCACGAAGATCAACTTGTGTGTTCTAGGGTGCCCCCCTGCCCCCGTATATAAAGGAGCAAGGGGGAGGGCCGGCCAGCCCTAGGGGCGCGCCAAGGGAGGGGGAGTCCTCCTCCTAGTAGGAGTAGGACTCCCCTTTCCTAGTCCTACTAGGAAGAGGAAGGGGAAGGAAAGAGAGGAGAGGGAGAGGGAGGGGGGCGCCCCCCCCTCCTAGTCCAGTCGGACTCCCCATGGGGCGCGCCACCTCCCCGGTGCAGCCCTCTCTCTCCCTCTTGGCCCAATAAGGCCCATTACTTCCCGGGGGTTCCGGTAACCCTCCGGCACTCCGGTTTTCTCCGGAAACTTCCGAACCTTTCCGGTGTCCGAATATAGCCGTCCAATATATCAATCTTTATGTCTCGAACATTTGAGACTCCTCGTCATGTCCGTGATCACATCGGGACTCGAACTCCTTGGTACATCAAAATACATAAACTCATAATATAACCGTCATCGAAACCTTAAGCGTGCGGACCCTACGGTTCGAGAACAATGTAGACATGGCGAGACACATCTCGGTCAATAACCAATAGCGGGACTGGATGCCCATATTGGCTCCTACATATTCTACGAAGATCTTTATCGGTCGGACCGCATAACAACATACGTTGTTCCCTTTGTCATCGGTATGTTACTTGCCCGAGATTCGATCGTCGGTATCCAATACCTAGTTCAATCTCAGATTCTTCGCAAGTCTCTTTACTCGTTCGTAATACATTATCTCACAGCTAACTCATTAGCTGTAATGCTTGCAAGGCTTAGTGATGTGTATTACCGAGAGGGCCAGAGATACCTCTCCGACAATCGGAGTGACAAATCCTAATCTTGAAATCGCCAACCCAACATCGCCTTTGGAGACACCTGTAGTACTCCTTTATAATCACCCGATTCGTTGTGACGTTTGGTAGTACCAAAGTGTTCCTCCGGTAAACGGAGTTGCATAATCTCATAGTTAAAGGAACATGTATAAGTCATGGATAAAAGCAATAGCAACATACTAAGCGATCGGATGCTAAGCTAATGGAATGGGTCATGTCAATCAGATCATTCAACTAATGATGTGACCTTGTTAATCAAATGACAACTCCTTTGTCTATGGTTAGGAAACTTAACCATCTTTGATTAACAAGCTAGTCTAGTAGAGGCATACTAGTGACACTCTGTTTGTCTATGTATTCACACATGTATTATGTTTCCGGTTAATACAATTCTAGCATGAATAATAAACATTTATCATGAAATAAGGAAATAAATAATAACTTTATTATTGCCTCTAGGGCATATTTCCTTCAGTCTCCCACTTGCACTAGAGTCAATAATCTAGATTACATAGTAATGATTCTAACACCCATGGAGTCTGAACTATAATATGCAAGGGTTAGTAAAGACTATGCCTGAGCTCTTCGCAATGCTAAAGGCTGCGGAGGTAGAAATCAAGAAGGAGCATCAAGTGTTGATGGTCAATAAGACCACTAGTTTCAAGAAGAAAGGCAAAGGGAAGAAGAAGGAACTTCAAAAGAACAGCAAACAAGTTGTTGATCGGGAGAAGAAACCCAAGTCTGGACCTAAACCTGAAATCGAGTGCTTCTCTACCGCAAGCGCATCGTCCTTTGGAAGCGGAACTGCCCCAAGTATTTGGCGGATAAGAAGGATGGCAAGGTGAACAAAGGTATATGTGATATACATGTTATTGATGTGTACCTTACTAGAGCTCGCATGAGTACACAGGTATTTGATCTGGTTACATTGCTAATATTTGCAACTCAAAGCAGGGGACTACGGATTGCGAACACCGGCAAAGGACGAGGTGACGATCTGGCGTGGGAAATGGTTCCAAAGTCGATGTGATCGCGATCGGCACGCTACCTCTACATCTACCTTCGGATTAGTTTTAGACCTAAATAATTGTTATTTGGTGCGGCGTTGAGCATGAACATTATATCTGGATCTTGTTTGATGCGAGACGGTTATTCATTTAAATCGAGAGATAATGGTTGTTCTATTTATATGAATAATATCTTTTATGGTCATGCACCATTGAAGAACGGTCTATTTTAATGAATCTCGATAGTAGTGATACACATATTCATAATGTTGAAACCAAAAGATGCAGAGTTGATAATGATAGTGCAACTTATTTGTGGCCTTGCCGTTTAGGTCATATCGGTATAAAGCGCATGAAGAAACTCCATGCGATGGACTTTTGGAGTCACTTGATTATGAATCACTTGGCACTTATGAACCGTGCCTCATGGGCAAGATGACTAAAACCCGTTCTCGGTACTATGGAGAGAGCAACAGATTTGTTGGAAATCATACATACTGAGATGTATGTGGTCCGATGAATGTTGAAGCTCGTGGCGGATATCGTTATTTTCTCACCTTCACAGATGATTTAAGCGAGATATGGGTATATCTACTTAATGAAACATAAGTCTGAAACATTTGAAAAGTTCAAAGAATTTCAGAGTGAAGTTGAAAATCATCGTAATAAGAAAATAAAGTTTCTACGATCTGATCGTGGAGGCGAATATTTGAGTTCTGAGTTTGGTCTACATTTGAAACAATGCGAATAGTTTAGCAACTCACGCCACCCGGAACACCACAGTAGCAATGGTGTGTCCGAACGTCGAATCGCACTTTACTAGATATGGTGCGATCTATGATGTCTCTTACAGATTTACCGCTATCATTTTGGGGTTATGCTCTTGAGGCGGCCGCATTCACGCTGAATAGAACACCATCAAAATCCGTTGAGGCGACACCTTATGAACTATGGTTTAGCAAGAAACCAAAGTTGTCGTTTCTTAAAGTTTGGGGATGCGATGCTTATGTGAAAAAACTTCAACCCGATAAGCTCGAACCTAAATCGAGAAATGTGTCTTCATAGGATACCCAAAGGAGACAGTTGGGTACACCTTCTATCACAGATCCGAAGGCAAGACATTTGTTGCTAAGAATGGATCCTTTCTAGAGAAGGAGTTTCTCTCGAAAGAAGTGAGTGGGAGGAAAGTAGAACTTGATGAGGTAATCTGTACCTTCTCCCTTATTTGAAAGTAGTTTATCACGAGAAAACGGTTTCTGCGACATCTACACCAAATAGTGAGGAAGTTGATGATGTTGATCATGAAACTTGGATCAAGTTACTACGAACCTCGTAGATCAACCAGAGTAAGAACCGCACTGAGTGGTACGGTAATCCTGTTCGGAAGTCATGCTACTAGATCATGACGAACCTACGAACTATGAAGAAGCGATGGTGAGCCCAGATTCCATAAAATGGCTTGAGGCCATGAAATCGAGATGGGATCCATGTATGAAAACAAAGTATGGACTTTGGTTGACTTGCCCGAGGGTCGGCAAGCAATAGAAAACAAGTGGATCTTCAAGAAGAAGGCGGACGACGGTAATATTATCGTCTACAAAGCTCGACTTGTCGCAAAGGGTTTCGACAAGTTCAAGGGATTGACTACGATGAGACTTTCTCACCGTAGCGATGCTTAAGTCTGTCCAGAATCATGTTAGCAATTGCCGCATTTTATGATTATGAAATTTGGCAAATGGATGTAAAGACTGCATTCTGAATGGATTTACGGAAGAAGAGTTGTATATGATGCAACCGAAGGTTTTATCGATCCAAAGGAGCTAACAAAGTGTGCAAGCTCCAATGATCCATTTATGGACTGGTGCAAGCATCTCGGAGTTGGAATAAGCGCTTTGATAGTGTGATCAAAGCATTTGGGTTTATCTGAGACTTTTGGAGAAGCTTTGTATTTACAAGAAAGTGAGTGGGAGCTCAGTAGCATTTACGATATTATATGTAGATGACATATTACTGATCGGAAATGATATAGAATTCTGGATAGCATAAAGGATACTTGAATAAGAGTTTTTCGATGAAGGACCTCGGTGAAGCTGCTTACATATTGGGCATTAAAATCTATAGAGATAGATCAAGGCGCTTAATTGGACTTTCACAAAGCACATACCTTGACAAAGTTTTGAAGAAGTTCAAAATGGATCAAGCAAAGAAAGGGTTCTTGCACGTGTTACAAGGAGTGAAGTTGAGTAAGACTCAATGCCCACCACCGCAGAAGATAGAGAGAAAATGAAAGATGTTCCCTATGCCTCAGCCATAGGCTCTATCATGTATGCAATGCTGTGTACTGACTGATGTGTGCCTTGCTATAAGCTTAGCAGGGAGGTACCAAAGTAATCCAGAGTGGATCATCGGACAGCGGTCAAAACATCCTGAAATACCGAAAAGGACTAAGGATATGTTTCTCGATATGGAGGTGACAAAGAGCTCATCGTAAATGGTTACGTTGATGCAAGCTTTGACACCGATCCGACGATTCTAAATCGCAAACCGGATACGTGTTTACACTAAGCGGAGGAGCTGTCGGTTGGTGCGTTCTAAACAAAGCGTCGTGGCGGGATCTACATGTGAAGCGGAATACATAGCAGCTTCGGAAGCAGCTAATGAAGGAGTCTGGATGAAGGAGTTCATATCCGATCTAGGTGTCATACCTAGTGCATCGGGTCCAATGAAAATCTTTTGTGACAATCTTGGAGCAATTGCTTTAGCAAAGGAATCCAGATTTCACAAGAGAACCAAACACATCAAGAGACGCTTCAATTCCATCCGGACTTAGTCCGGTGGGAGACATAGAGATTTGCAAGATACATACGGATCTGAATGTAGCAGACCCGTTGACTAAGCCTCTTCCACGAGCAAAACATGATCAACACCAAGACTCCATGGGTGTTAGAATCATTACTATGTAATCTAGATTATTGACTCTAGTGCAAGTGGGAGACTGAAGGAAATATGCCCTAGAGGCAATAATAAAGTTATTATTTATTTCCTTATTTCATGATAAATGTTTATTATTCATGCTAGAATTGTATTAACCGGAAACATAATACATGTGTGAATACATAGACAAGCAGTGTCACTAGTATGCCTCTACTAGACTAGCTTGTTAATCAAAGATGGTTAAGTTTCCTAACCATAGACAAAGGAGTTGTCATTTGATTAACAAGGTCACATCATTAGTTGAATGATCTGATTGACATGACCCATTCCATTAGCTTAGCATCCGATCGTTTAGTATGTTGCTATTGCTTTTATCCATGACTTATACATGTTCCTTTAACTATGAGATTATGCAACTCCGTTTACGGAGGAACACTTTGGTACTACCAAACGTCACAACGAATCGGGTGATTATAAAGGAGTACTACAGTGTCTCCAAAGGCGATGTTGGGTTGGCGTATTTCAAGATTAGGATTTGTCACTCCGATTGTCGGAGAGGTATCTCTGGCCCTCTCGGTAATACACATCACTAAGCCTTGCAAGCATTACAGCTAATGAGTTAGCTGTGAGATAATGTATTACGGAACGAGTAAAGAGACTTGCCAAGAATTTAGATTGAACTAGGTATTGGATACCGACGATCGAATCTCGGGCAAGTAACATACCGATGACAAAGGGAACAACGTATGTTGTTATGCGGTCTGACCGATAAAGATCTTCGTAGAATATGTAGGAGCCAATATGGGCATCCGTGTCCCGCTATTGGTTATTGACTGAGATGTGTCTCGCCATGTCTACATTGTTCTCGAACCGTAGGGTCCGCACGCTTAAGGTTTCATGGCGGTTATATTATGAGTTTATGTATTTTGATGTACCAAGGAGTTCGAGTCCGGATGTGATCACGGACATGACGAGGAGTCTCGAAATGTTCGAGACATAAAGATTGATATATTGGACGGCTATATTCGGACACGGAAAGGTTCCGAAGTTTCGGAGAAAACGGAGTGCCGAGGGGTTACCGAACCCCGGGGAAGTAATGGGCCTTATTGGGCCAAGAGGGAGAGAGAGGCTGCACCAGGAGGTGGCGCGCCCCCCATGGGGAGTCCGAATTGACTAGGAGGGGCGCGCCCCCTTCCTCTCCCTCTCTCTCTTTCCTTCCCCTTCCCTCTTCCTAGTAGGACTAGGAAAGGGAGTCCTACTCCTACTAGGAGGAGGACTCCTCCCTTGGCGCGCCCCTAGGGCTGGCCGCCCTCCCTTGCTCCTTTATATACGGGCGGGGGCACCCTAGAACACACAAGTTGATCTTCGTGATCGTTCCTTAGCCGTGTGCGGTGCCCCTCCACCATATTCCACCTCGGTCATATTGTGGCGGTGCTTAGGCGAAGCCTGCGACGAGAGAACATCAAGATCGTCACCACGCCGTCGTCTTGTGGAACTCCTCCCCGACTTTCTTTGGATCGGAGCCGGGGATCGCCATCGAGTGAACGTGTGCCAAGAACTCGGAGGTGCCGAGTAACGGTGCTTGGATCGGTCGGATCGTGAAGACGTCGACTACATCAACCGCGTTGATTTAACGCTTCGCTTTGGTCTCACAGTGCGTGGGCGGACACTCTCCCCTCTCGTTGCTGTGACATCACCATGGTCTTGCGTGTTCGTAGGAATTTTTTTGAAATTACTACGTTACATGTTGGGAAATTTCTTTGTCATGTTAGCTTCCAAGTTGATTTTGGAACTTAAACGAGATACTGAACCAATCTCAAATTGAGGACCAGATAAGATATTTTGGAAGAAATTGTGGCGGCTCTTGGTACCCCCTGAAGTGTGGATTTTTTGGTGGCGTGTGATTAAGGTTTTTGTCCCTTCCATATCACCAAAGGCATATTGAGTAGATCAGGTTTTGTGAAGCTTGCAGATAAGATGAAACGACAACACATGCTTTTTTAGTGTACATGGGCTAAGTTGTTCTAGCCGGAGATAAGACTCGCTACTTCTGTAAAACTTAACTACTAGTCCTACACCCTGAAACTTGGTTGGTGGACACTGTCGAGGGGGTCAAGGAGACAGAAGCTGACACGTGCATTTTTTATGTGGTTGCTGCACGCTGGGCAATTTGGTCCAAAATAAATGCAAGAACACATGAAGAGAGCTCCCGATCCATCAAGCGCCCGTCAAATGGGCTTTTTATGTGGTGAGTGACCTGGCTGAAACAGACAAACAAACAACTGGTTAGAGTTGTTAGAGATCCCGTGCGATGGAAACTCCTATTGTGTGTTTCTTCAAGATCAATGTTGGTGCCTCTTTTTATGAAGAAACTCACCATGGAGGCCTGGGTTAGAGGAGTTCGTGACCATTAGGACAAACTTATCTTGTGCATAGGGCCTCTGATACGATGATGGGTTCTCGGCAATGGCCATGGAGGCGTTTGTCGTCCCAGGCGATGTCCAGCTCACGCCCGATCTGAGATATAGAAAGATGATAATTGAAACTGATGAGCAATTAGTGATAAACTGGTGGAACACTCGAAGTGCCGATTGCTCGGAGATTGGTACTATCTTGAACAAAATTCAAGAGCATTGCGGGAATTTTGAGGAATTTCGCTTTTGTCTTTACTGTGAGGAAAGCTAATGAACTAGCACATCTTTGGGATAAACAGTGTAGTTCTAGGAGACATTGTCTTTGGATTAATTATATCCTGGATTTTTCTCGCGGATTGTGTGAGAAAGGAGTGTAATCCCACTATTCTCTATCTCTATCTCTTCTCTACTGCCTAAAAGAAACCTAACGTTCCGTCTCCCCTCTTACGTTTCGTCGAGCCCTCCCCGCATGGCCGCACTCGTGATTGGTTTTTTCACATCCTTCCCCACGTCGGTTTTGCATTGAAGACTTTCCTAAAACAACCACGTTGATTGATTCCCCTGACCTTAATCCCACCTCTGATTTGGCCGCCGCCAGACTCTCGCCCATCTCGCGAACAGGAGGAGGATGTACGCTCCCGACTCCCCGTCCATGACCTCTCGCCAGGGAGGCCCTAACGTCACCGTAGTGCGTGACGCAGGGATTCGCTGCTGCAGCCCGCGGCTACTTTGCCCCTGGTGTCGAGGAGGGGGTCGGCGAGAGCTCATGTCCTCCCGGGGCTGCCGCCGCCGGGCTCGTCTCGTCAGGAGGACGCGATGTCGATGCCGCCTCCGACGACGCCTCGTTCTTCTCCCTCTCCCTCCCGCTTCATGCTTCCCGGATTATTGAGGTTATAGTCGTGAGGGTCTGAGGGACTCCTGATTTTTGAACATATGTGTTTCTTGTTGTGCTGTAGGCTCTGCAGCCTGCAGGTCGTTCAGCTCGGGTGTGCTGCAGCCTGCGAATCCGAGGCGTGACAACATTGGTGATTCTGTTCACCGCGGCCCAAGTTTAAGCCAGATCTGCGAATGAGGCATGGCGCAAGAAACCTAGGCCGCAGGGGAGGCTACGGAGGTGCGTTGCCCCCGGAGACGTCTTGGCACCATCTCCGATGAGCCCCTTTCCGATGGAGCCTATGCCGTTCTATATCTAGTGTTGGCTCTCCCTTCAATCAGATCCGTGGGAGGCTACTGCTGCCGCTGTCAGTGGCGCAACGGATTATCTGCGGATGGCCTACCTAGCCACCATGCATGGTCCAACCTCCCCTCCGATGCATGCCTCCGTAGCTATCACGCCCACTACGGCAAGCATGATGTGTACACCAGTACACGTCTTGGTTGCTGCGGCCATCCGGCATTCGTCCCTTCGCAGCTGTCGGCGTGGCGCATTGGCATAAGACGATAATGTTCATGACTGCTGAAACTGGGTCGTTGAATTTCATCAATTAACTTGGGAATAAGGCAATACGGGCATCAAGCATGGACTTTAAAAGTAATGAAGGCAGTACCAGTGTGTTCCTTTTTATTTATGGAAATGAAATATGTGTAACGCCTGGCAGATTTTGCTCCAAAGAAGAAAGGAGAAGTTCACCAAAGTTGACCTTCAGTACTATAAAAGTACTAATAAGATTACCTGCAAGTGCAAGCAAGGAGAACCACGGGTGCTTTGGCAAAAGGAAAGCAACACGATGCCAAAAGCTTGTAGAATTACCATTGCATCACCCATCTTCTGAAACATGCATGTTCTCTGTATCTTGCACTCCATTCTGTTCCTGGGGTTTTCTTTTGTTTAAAGCAAGAAGAACGAATGATCAGATATCTTTGCCTATAAATATTCTTTTGTCTGCAAGTGTTCTGCGCTCCTCGACTTGATTCCCCCGACGCTTCTAGAGGTATTGCAATTGCATGTTCCGATATGAGCTTCATGTTGCGCGATGCCAAAAGGTCCTTCCATTACACCCATCTTACAAAGAATTTCAATGTTCTCTACTTGTGTTCCAAATCTTTTCCACAGGATATGCCCAAGTGATTTCTGTCTCCATTTTTAGCAAGACGATTGAGTGATATATCTTCATATCCCCAAAAAATCTTAGGTGTGAAAATCATGATAGACACATCTAAACTATCGACTACAGGTTTGTTCACTCCCAACTTTTGGGGTTTCCCCACCTTAAAATATTAGTTCGCTTCAAAGTATATTTGCATCTTAGTGTGTGAAAATCTTAGGTAAAATTTTATATATAATGAGCAAAAATATCTATGATCTCAAACATTCCACTGGTACAACCCATACAAAAATTGATTTGTTCTCTCAATATGGAGCGTTAATCTTCTCCTCTATATAGGCCTGAAGGATAAAATCATGGCAAGTCTGGTTGGTGGAGGAGGAAAATAAGAATGATTTAATAGTAAGAAGAAAAGGAAGATAATGCTGCTTGAGATGTGCATGGGATTCTGAATATATATGTTTGATACTTTCTCCTCTTGACAGAGATTAGTCGAGGTTTGTGAAGTCCTCATAATATGTGGGGTTCCATTATTGTATATTTCATCCTAAGCCCCCGTTGCAACGCACGGGCAATTACCTAGTTGATCAATAAAGCTCTTGATTTCATAAAAAAAAAGCCAGACTAGATTGCCGCACCAAGGAAAAAGAGTGTCGAGCATCATTTTTGCCTATTCAGCCCATCTAGGCCCATGCATGGATAGGACCGTTTCCAAACCAGGGTTCATCGCCCACCGTTCACAAGCCTGGAGGCCCAGCCAGAGTCACTGGCCACCCCACGCTCCTCGCAAGGGCACAACCCTCGAAAGCCGAGTCGCAGCAGATCGGTTAAATCACCCCCAAAACGCACCCACCACCACAACTCCGGCGGCGGCGACCAGACGAACACGAGCACCAAGGCGATGGCGACTGCTCTCAACCGCGGCCTCCGCTCCGGGATCCGCCTCCTCGCCACCGGCGCCGAGGCCTCCAAGCCAGGCAAGGACCCCCCCCCCCCCCCTCCCACTCTCCCTCCTCTATGATCTGATTGGGGTTTGAATGATGCGATTCGCGTCTCCGGCTGTTTACTTCTGCCCATCTGGAATGATGTCTATCTGCGCAGCGGTAGATCTGCTTGACCCGTGGAAATTACTCGGAATCTGTAACCGTAGTACCGGGCTGTTTTGGGATCGTTAATATAAAATGCTTCGTCATAGGCTAAAATGGTCCCTCAGATGTGGATATGGCTGTGGTTTTCGATTGAATTGGTTATTATATAATCAGTTTTTTACATTGTCCTTCTTTGATGGATGGATCCAGCGACTAGCCTTGTCAGGAATGAATATCGGTGGGGAGTACTAGATCGACTGAAACACAATTTGTCTACCATTTTATCATCCATGTACTGACGAGCAACACCGATAACTTACTGTTAGTTATGATGATAGTGTAACAAAATTTGATTGTAATGTATATTTCTTGGCAAGCCACATGAGTTGTGTATTGCTGTAAATATGGACAAAGAGTGATGTTGATGAAATTTAGGTGAGTATCGTGTGAGTTGTAGGTGCTCATAAAGGATCATCATACATGTTCTTAGAGACAAGAACCAGGCGAAGTATGTTTTGGAACTACCAGCCCTCACTTTCTTATGGGCAACTTTGTATTTTTTGTTGGTTCATCTCTATGCATGAAAAACAGGAAACAGACTATTATTTTAATACTTATCTTTCGACAAGGAAAATATTATACATATCTTATGGCAATTAATCCTATTTCCTCGTCAGTTACAGTTGTAATTATGTGTATGCTGCATGAGTTGCAACCATCTTTTGTTCCCAATAAAAAACATGCAATTTTCTTACGGCAGTGTAACAACTTCTGATCATAATTTTTAGTGTTTAATTCTTTGCAAGCCACATGAGTTGTGTCTTGCTGTAGATAGGGAAAACGACTAAAATTTATGGAATGCACATGAGAATCATTATACATGCATTCTAGGAGACTAAAAAGAATACTGCGTGATATGTTTCTTAACTACCAGCTTTAACCAAATCACTATGAAGCTTAATGGCAACCTTGTACTGCTAGTTTTCTCATCTATACACGGAAATTAAACCTAGCCTGCAGAGTTTAATGCTAAAATATTACTCTTGTTATGACTCTGATATGGCTGTGGTTTTCGATTGGATTGGTTATTATATAATCTGTTTTTTACATTGTCCTTCTTTGATGGATGGATCCAGCGACTAGCCTTGTCAGGAATGAATATGGGTGGGGAGTACTAGATCGACTGAAACACAATTTGTCTACCATTTTATCATTCATGTACTGACGAGCTACACCGATAACTTAGACTGTTAGTTATGATGATAGTGTAACAAAATTTGATTGTAATGTCTGATTCTTGGCAAGCCGCATGAGTTGCGTTTTGCTGTAAATATGGACAAAGAGTGATGTTGATGAAATTTAGGTGAGTATTATGTGAGTTGTAGGTGCTCATAAAGGATCATCATACATGTGTTCTTAGAGACAAGAACCAGATAAAGCATGTTTCTGAACTATCAGCTTATCATTTTTCTAATGGGCAACTTTGAATTGCTTGTTGGTTCATCTCTATGCATGAAAAACAGGAAATAGACTCATTTTTTAATACCTTTCTTTCGGTGAGGAAAATATTATGCATATCTTATGGTATTTAATCCCATTTCCTGCCTGGTTACAGTCTCCTAATTATGTGTATGCTGCATGAGTTGCAATTATCTTTTGTTCCTAATAAATTAAATAATAAAATGTGTATTTTCTTACGGCGTTGTAACAACTTCTGATCATAATTTTTAGTGTTTAATTCTTGGCAAGCCACGTGGGTTGTGTCTTGCCGTAGAAAGTGAAAAAGACTAAAATTTATGAAATGCACATGAGAATTACGGGAGTGGCAGGTGCTCCTGAAAGAACATTAAACATGCATTCTAGGAGACTAAAAAGAATATCGTGTAATATGTTTCTTAACCACCAGCTTTAACCAAATCACTTTCAAGCTTACTGGCAACCTTGTACTGCTAGTCTGCTCATCTATACGCTGAAACTAGATCTAGCCCGCAAAGAGGTTAATGCCAACATATTACTCTTGTTATGACACTGTAACCCTTTTTGCTCATCTGTATTCTAATACTTGGTAGGCTGTTTGATTTGCGCTTAGTGTTAACATGGACAAATAATATGGTTGATGGAATTTAGGTGATCATCATGCGAGCCACGGATGCTCATACATGACCATCACACATACACTTGGGAGACTAGTAGTGTGACATGGTACCCTTAACCCTTTTTGCTCATCCATGTCCTAATTCTTGGTAGGCTGCATGAGTTGCTTTCTACTGTAAATATGGACAAATAATAAGATTGATGGAATTTAGGTGAGCATCATGTGTCATAGATGCTCATAAAGAACCAGCACACATACACTTTGAGACTAGTAGTGTGACATTATACTGTAGCCCTTTTTGCTCATCCGTGTCCTAATTCTTGGTAGGCTGCATGAGTTGCTTTCTACTGTAAATATGGACAAATGATAAGATTGATGGAATTTAGGTGAGCATCATGTGTCTTAGATGCTCATAAAGAACCAGCACACATACACTTTGAGACTAGTAGTGTGACATTATACTGTAGCCCTTTTTGGCCCATGTCCTAATTCTTGGTAGGCTGTGTGAGTTGCTTTCTGCTGTAAATATGGACATATAATAAGGTTGATGGAATTTAGGTGAGCATCATGTGACATAGATTCTCATGAAGACCCATCACACATACACTTGGAGAGTAGTAGTAGGATTCTGGCATATCATCAAGATTCACCAGGCTTTTGGTGCTCTTGGTTTCTGTTTGTTGTCGTGTGCTTTACATAGCCTCTTATTTGTGTGTTTTAGAAATAATTATTGATTTGTTTTGGACTTCTATTGCTGTTAGTATTCCTTCTGTACTTTAAATGACAACGCTGGACAGGACTTTTGTCAGAACTTACTGATTATGCTCGAAAATATCAGTAAGGATACTAACGCAGAATTCTTGGCATAAGGCCATGGACTCATGGATCATTATAAACACTCATAGAGGTGACTGCAGCAATGTAGTATGAAAATGTAAAGAAGTGAAGTTTGCTGTGGTAGTTTGTTAGTTGTGGGGATTGAATGAGCTGTCAACTCTTTTCTACATCTCTAAATTCGCTTCTGCTTGCTGATTACTTGCTCTTTGTGTGTGCATCAGCTTCACGTGGATTCCATGCTACCGGTGTGAAGAGGATGTCAGGGCACGGCCATGATGAGCCATACTACCTCCACGCCAAGCACATGTACAACTTGCACAGGATGAAGCATCAGAAGCTGACTGCATGGACTTCGGTGCTGGGAGCCGTAAGCATTGGTATCGGTGTCCCGGTCTTCGCGGTTGTCTTCCAGCAAAAGAAGACCTCCTCCGGATGAGCTCACATACCCTCCCAGGGCCTACTTATTGGACCTATTTTGAATTTAGCATTTTGTGAAAGCCAAAGCTGTCACTTCAGTTGACTATTGTTGTTTCGTGTTACTCCATTTGCCCTTAGCAGATGATCTGAATCTGTAAGCTCTTTTCTTTACGGCACTGCTTTCTGTTAATAATACAGTGGCTTGAACTTTCCAGGCTGTGGAGAAACCCTGCAGTGTGATCCAATTGTTGTTTGCGTTCCTCTTGGCACCTGTTGACTTCTCTTTTGCAGTTTTGCATCCCTTTATATGCTGTCAGATAATGATTGTGTAGTTGGTATTATCTGGCGACAATTGTTCAAATCATGTCTGATGGATTCTTGCCGGAAATCGCAAAGTGTAAAATTGCAAGATGGCGAAAGAGACGGATTCAAACTTTCAGCTCTGTTTAATGTTTGTGTGGTGGTATAAGCTTGCACTTCGGCTTGGTACTTGTTGGCTTATGTTGTACTGATGATGAATTAATTTTGTTTTTGAGCATGAAGTATTTTATAATCCAATTGGCAAGTGAGGTAAAACATGAGAGCTAAAGTTGTACTAAATCTGCGACAATTAACTTGGATTGGAGGGAGTAGATGTTTCATTTGGCGTTGCAGCGGACTATGGGGCCTAACAAATTGCTCCTACTCATTTCGAGATCAGCAAAGAAAAAAAACTTAGGCCGACATGGCTCATCAAGTGCGAATTTGCGTCCCTCTTTTTCAGAAGAGGAAGGGGCATAAATGAACTTTTCCCCAATAAACCCCTTCTTCCATCAAGACAGGCAGACAGTTCCGTGGGCACCAGAACCACCCCTTCCCGTTCAGACGCGGCGGAAGATCGAATCGGCCGCGCACGCCGATGGCTCCTTCTCCGCCGCCGCCGCTTCCTCTCCTCCTCCTTCCCCTCCTCCTGCTCGCGGCCTTCTCCGCCGCCGAGGAGTTTCCGCGCGACGGGAAGGTGATAGACCTGGACGACAGCAACTTCGAGGCGGCCCTGAGCTCCATCGACTTCCTCTTCGTCGACTTCTACGCGCCGTGGTGCGGCCACTGCAAGCGCCTCGCTCCCGAGGTACTGCCGCTACTCGGCCTCATACCCTGTTACTTGCTACTGCTATCACTAGTCCCGAGAGATGTGTCGCGAATTGAGTTCTTTCGACTGTCCATGGTGCGAATTGAGATGCAGCTGTGGATCTCGCCAATTGCGCGAGTTCTATGGATTTAGGTTAATCGAGCGTTTCGGATCGCAAGTCATTACCGGGATCTCTTGGAACTCTAGCAGGTTAGCGCGAGGATAGGGGGAGAGCGTACAAAATGAAATTTTATTTTAGAATTCGTAAGAGGCGACCTAAATGTTAAGTGGACCATGAAATGTCACGCGCCATCACCTCAATTAAGGTAGATTACTATGTGGAAGAACAAGAATTGTTGTAGCTGCACACAAGTCTTCTTGATCTTTTCAGCCTACCATAGACTGGTATAGGGTATGTTTGGTTCATGACATAGCACGCCCTACCAAAATTTGCCAACCATTGGCTAGAGATTCCTTGACCCTTTGTTGGACAAAGTTTGGCAAGATTTATAAAGAGAATGTGTGGAGAGTTGGCAAGATTCCATTGGCATCCCAACCAATTAAGATTCAAAGAAACATAGGCTGCCAACATTTTGGTACGATAAAGGTTGGCACCAACCAAACAGACCCAGACCCATAGGTGTATCAAGATGTTTCTTTCTTGAGCTTAACTAGCTCCTTAAATTTTACATTTGCTTATTTGAACTGTTATAAAAGCAGGAAACTTTGGAGTATCTGTCTTGTAGGACTTAAAGACTGAGAAAATAAACTGTTGCAGTTAGATGAAGCTGCACCTGTGTTGGCGGGATTGAGCGAGCCCATCATGGTTGCCAAAGTAAATGCCGACAAGTACAGGAAGCTTGGATCAAAATATGGAGTGGAGTAAGTGTTCCGCCCATAACTAGTCTGGGTTTAGAGATTTGTACATGCTATCATTATGATGTTCTTTATTTTTCTTCTGAGTGCAGTGGGTTCCCTACTCTAATGCTCTTTATACATGGGGTCCCTATTGAATACACTGGTTCAAGGAAAGCTGACTTGCTTGTCCGCAATCTTAAGAAGTTTGTTGCGCCTGATGTTTCTACTCTCGAGTCGGATTCTGCAATCAAGAGCTTTGTTGAGAATGCCGGCACAAGCTTTCCGATGTTCATCGGTTTTGGGGTCAATGAGTCATTGATTGCTGAATATGGAGGAAAATACAAGAAAAGAGCATGGTTTGCCGTCGCAAAAGATTTTTCTGAGGACTGGATGGCGACATATGATTTTAGTAAGATCCCAGCATTGGTTGCAGTTCATCCAAAATATAACGAACAAAGTGTGTTCTATGGCCCATTTGAAGGTAATTGTTAGGAAACATTATTTTATTCCCTCCTTATGTCTATTATTCACAGTTTCTAGTTTCTTGAATCTGAGTGGTAATTTGACTAACATGTAGAAACTTTTTAATATCTTATCGTCCCACGTTTACGAGGCTAGTAAATGGCGGTCTTGTTGTGTACACAGGACGTTTCTTGGAAGATTTTGTAAGGCAATCGCTGCTGCCTTTGACTGTCCCCATCAACACCGAGACACTGAAATTGCTGGATGATGATGACAGAAAAGTTGTCCTGGCAATTTTGGAGGATGACTCGGATGTAAATTCTACGCAGCTGGTAAAAATTTTGAGGTCTGCTGCTCATGCGAACCGTGATTTGGTGTTTGGATATGTTGGAGTCAAACAATGGGAGGAGTTTGTGGAGACTTTTGATGTTTCCAAGAGCTCACAATTGCCAAAGCTGCTAGTGTGGGACAGAAATGAAGAATATGAACTAGTAAGTCTAACACTTACCTCGGTAATCTATTCTTGTTCCAGCTACCAGCATCCTAATGAAACCACCTTTAGTGTATCACTGTTCCATCGGCGTGCTTATATTGGTTATATCGTATTCGGTAGAAGCGACATGTTTAGTCCTTTCATATTTATATGGTATTTTAGAAGTTTGAAAATTAGATATAGAGGTAACTGACTAAAAATGCTTCTTGTGAAGGTGGAGGGTTCAGAAAAGTTAGAAGAAGGTGACCAAGCATCCCAATTAAGCCAATTCCTTGAGGGATATAGAGCAGGGAGAACAATAAAGAAGAAAGTCAGTGGCCCTTCCTTCATGGGTTTCATGCACTCTCTTGTCAGCATGAACTCGTTATACATTCTCATGTTTGTTGTTGCTCTTCTCGGTGTCATGATGTACTTTGCTGGCCAAGATGATACTCAGCCAAGACGGGTTCATGACGAGTGATAGCTTCTTGCATGAAAAGAAGGTCATCAACCAGGAGTTCAAGCTCGGAAGTCGTATTGCCACCTTTGAACTGTTGTTAGCCCTGAAGAGGTCAGGTTTTAGTGGTTGCTTGTGATATTCGGCGTTTCTTTGTCAGCAATCATCAGGTCCTGCATTTTCTCTGCCCCCGTTTCTTTTGTTGGTTAGAGCTTAGCAACTAGCCCCCATGTAAAGCTAGAAACACTTCCTAATTTTGCCACTTGTGTGGAGTTTTTATTTATTTTATTGCGAGGGTTATATGGTGTATCATACTCTGCCAAACTTTTGTACAACTGAACTGATACAAGTATTAATAATGTGTGAATTGTGATCCGCTCTGTTCTTCATTTTGTCACTATCCTTCTGTCCAGATTTTTGTTTGTTTGTTTTGTCAACTCTTCGGCAATGCGAAGATGAGTACTCCCTCCATTCCCTTATACAAGGCCACAAACTCATATTACAGGTGTCAAGATAAAATTTAATGACTCCTATACAAATTAACTTTTTTTTTCATTAATCGGGATCATTAGTACACCACAAGCATGCAACGAATGAATGGGAAGGAAGTAGCTGATTGTCATTATGACTACATGCACGTAAGTATTAAAAAGTTGCTATTACAAGAAAACATAATTAATTTTTACCTTGGTGGCCTTATATTGATGAAAATGTATTTTTGATAGTGGCTTTGTATAAGGGAATGGAGGGAGTATTACAATATCAGGCTTAGTTCAACACTAGAGTTTCCGGCTGGATATGTATTGCAAGATCAGTCATCAATGAATAGATGTGTACTCTAGTGATCTAAACGCTCTTATATTTCTTTTATTTCTTTACGTAGAGAGAATTAAACATCCATGTACTTGTTTCATGCCGATGCAGAATAAGAACCTATGTTTCTGTTGATTGGAATGGGCAATTGCCTTAACTTTATTGGCTGAGTAAAAAAGACTTGGAAAATTTTCCTTGGCTGAGATATGCAGCCAAGTCTGAATGCACTTTTTTTTTCCTTAACATGTACTACTCTGTTTTCCTTTTTTTGCCTTAACATGTACTCCTACTCTGTTTGGTCCCGTCTGTAAACTTGTTTTGTGCGGTAACCCACGTCTGAGCCTAGGCTCGTCTGCTCTGTGAAGCTATGCTCGTTAGTTTCCCTCAAAAAAAAAAAAAAAAACTATGCTCGTTACTAGGAAGGGAAAGTCCATGTGGCGTGGATTCTCTGACTTCGTACAGCCAAGTCATGGCTACAGTAGCCTAACTTAGCCTCGCTCAGCCGTTGGATAAAAAATAAACAGGCCGTGCAAAAAAGGGTAGAGTTTGCAGTATCACATTCTTTTGTACCTGTAACACTGGGAGTGTATCCCTTCTGTAACGCCTCATTTGGATCGTTCCTGTTTAATCCAATGGCTAAAATGCGAACAAAGTCAGACTTGCTCTTCGAAGTCAGATAAGTAATCCACAGCGCACTCTGAACGACATCATAGACTCATCCCATAATATAATAATCTTGTTTACACTACACTACACTAGTGTCAAAAATACTATTATATTATAAGACGGAGGGAGTTATTCTACCGTGTTAGTAGTACCAACACATACACAACCGGCAAATCTTGAAACGCCGCGACCTGACTTTTTTTTTTAAACATGGGGCAAAAGATATGCTCTTTTCATTAATTAAGAGAGGAAGAAGTCTGGTTTTTCTTTTGAAACATGGGGCAAAAGATATGCCTTTTTCATTAATTAAGAGAGGAAAAAGTCTGACAAGGTTATATGAAGAGAGAAAATAAAAGTCCCGCAACAGAGAGTGCACAACACGAAAACACTACTCTCAGGGTAGAACGTGCCCCAAGTGTTTCGCACCGCGGTCGCCCAAAGTCTCGCCACTCTTTGGATGGTGCGAAGAAGGGTGATTGGGGAGTGCAGAGTTGCTTCGAAAGACCCTTGCATACTAGCATAGTGAGGGAAGGTATCGCCCTTCTTCTACGGATCCTCTGGGTGGAGACCATGTCGAACCACCAATATTTAATGCTCCTGTAGTTTGCCCAAACTGAGACATCCAAATTGATAAGTTGAAGCTAGTCCTTCACCAAGTCCCATAGTCTCAGGTGCTCGACACTGCAACCTGAAAAATTGTGTTGCACGGAATGGGCTTTTGGGTTCATCGTCGAGATCATTTTCAGTCTGAATCAGCTGTGCGCGGTCGAGGATGCCTCTACCCACCCGAAGCAACAGCCGCTGGTCCGGTGAGTTCTCTCGCAGCAGCAGCAGTAGCAGGGTGGTTCGATCGCTGATGGACTGCGACCGATCTCAGATCGGAACTGACGCGACCACTTTTCGACCGGCCGGGCTCGTCCTAAGGCTGGTCATAGTGGGAGTAACATAAATAGTAACATAGATCCCACATAAGCAAGAATAATGAGATGGCAAGTAATTAATGAGGAAATAGGCAAATAGAGTAACATAATATGTTACCATCACATAGCGCTTTCCAATGCAAGATGAGTCTACAAAGCAATAAATGAACACATCTATGTTACCACACATATGACACTCCCCACTATAAAGGTAGTAATTTAGACTAGTAACATACATATGACCAGCCTAATGCGCACATACATACACCCTGCAGAGTAAAAGCGTCTCCGTCGAGCCAATGCACAATGCAATGCACCTAGACTACGCTTGCTACTAACAATGAATGAAGGAACGAAATACGGTCCGGAAAAGTGCATGCCCATGACCCGTCCGGGAAGGCACCGTGCGTACGGCTTGGATCTCCTCCGTTGTTTTGAGCCTTAATTAGACTTCCACAACCACTGGCCTAGTGGTAGTAGGAAGAGGCCAATCGCGAGAGCCCCCGGGACGCTGCCTTGCGCCGCAGGACGATAACAGAGGATGGACTGGCAACTGGTGAGCGCCATTGCCGGTGCATCGCGTTCTCTGTATGTGTACTTGCATGGCATCGAGGGCTAGCGCGCGGTGTACGTGCTCTGCCAGTGCCGTCGAATCTAAATCGTGATCGATCATCGATGGCATCGACCGCGTGCCGGGGCCGGCGGTCGCTGTCCCGCGCCCGGTGACCACCAGCTAGCTAGCGCCAAGGCGCGCGGCGCACGGTCGTAGCATGAGGCCCAACAACCACGCCGATCTCTCCTCTTCCCGATCGAGCGCGACCAGATTCGATCGCCGGTCGAAACGAATCGTGAGCTCATTCTCCTGTTCCATGGAGAAGATCAACGTACGGTTCTCGTGGTGTGGTCGTGCACGAGTCCTTCCAGTCCAGTGAGTTAGTCTATCCAGGTGACCAGGTTTACCAGGTTACTATGTGTTACTTTAACGCCTGTTCAACCCAGCGCAATGATGCATTCGTCCGACTAATCATGCAACGCTCCTGGAACCACGCACGTAACCGGACGGAGCGACGTTTTCCTGAAAAGGAATTCCACGTTGAACAGGCAATGCAAGGCACGGATCGCCGTCGTGCTCGTTCGGCGGCAGGGGCCCACCGCGACGGGTGGGTTCCCGGACAAAGAGGCAACAAAAGGCGCTCGCCGGTCAAGAGGCTGTCACAGTAGAAGCCAGCAGCGTACTACGACCTTCCACGTAGCCGGACCGATCCCGATCCCGATCTGCGTCGGTCTCTCGCCGCGCGCGGGGCAGGCGGCGGACGGACGGTGCACACCGGGACACGCTCTTCTCATGGCCGCGGCTGGCTGGGGCCAAACGGTTGCAAGGATCCGGCCGGTGTCTCCCCCGCTCTGGGAAATCATCCTTTCCTTTCCTTCCCCTTCTCATGACGATCACGATTCACGAACATACTATAACAGCTACAACTACAGTAGTATCTTGCTCTTTCTTCGCATGGGTCCAGGGAACATCAAAAGTTAAAGTTAACGATTGTTTTTTTTTTTTTTTTGCGGGTGAAAAGTTAACGATTGTTAACAGTCCCATCGAGACAACCTCAAGAGCAAGGTAAGCGTCGCTTTCCTTCCATAATTAGCTTAAGTAAGTACGTACTGCCAAAAGATCAATCCTGCTCACGCAGTGGTTTCCGTCTGCACCAACCCCGCATTTCATCCAACCAAAAATCAGAGGCCGGCAGGCTGGCCAACTGTGTCTCCTTGATCCGTAATTTGTGTGACACTGGATGTGGACCCACGAGGCAATGACAAACCCCAGTATAGAATACTTTTTTGAGTATGTTGGTAAGGTCCGGTCATCCGCTTCTGTGCTTACACTTCTGCGTAACTAGGGGTGCAAATCCAATACAGCGTACTTTCATAATTGAATCAAAAGAGTCGATACATGAAAAATCTCTATATACGATATTTATGACACAGAATGTCACGTTGGAAAATGGCACTGAATGTGAATCCAGTGTGGCCATGAGTATACATCACATCGTAACACACATTATTAATCTTTTTTCGAATGATCACACGCATTTTTAATTTAATTGTTTGTCAAACCTAAATTTTGAAATATGTGAGCATTTTATACGAGAAAGAACCAAGAGGGCGCTAGATATGCCGCGGTTAGAATCCGGCCATTTCTTGCACTAGTAGCAGTTGCGTTTTGGACTCGACAGTTCCCTGCAAATGCAAATCCACAGGTCTCTGAATATGCGGCTCCATCTGTATCTCCTGCATTCAATTGCAGCGTATCATGGATAACGGTTCTTCCCGCTTCTTCTTGGAAATGATTTGTGTTTCTTTTTCAACAATGATTTAGGAGTGACATGTTTCTTCTCTTCTTTCTGTGTGCCTCTAATTTGCTCGAAGCCCACGCGATGTGACATGCACACAATTATTCAGTTGGATTGTGCACAAGAATTAAGCAAGCAATAATATGTGATGTGTGCTGCACCCTGATCATGTATGTATTTGAGATCATGCATCAAACAACGTAGCAAAAGACACTAACACCATTTCGGACGCAATTGTTCTGTGCATTCGCTGTTGATTGCTTACGGGAACGGGAAAGACGAGTCTGACGTTGATTTTGGGCGACTTGTGATTATCGATCCCTCATGCGCATTTGCTACCTTAAAGTTTTAAAATGTTTGACGCGTGTAGAAAGAATAAAGAGGGAATTGGTGAAATTGTTGATTTATTGCTTCAGTCTCATGGGCAGGAGTACATGATTCTCTTCGAGTACAAGACAAGCTAAAACAAATTCTAGTCTATACTATATTTTCCTAAACAATCACGATACTCAACATCCTTTCGCAGTCACAACAGTAGCGACATAGACAATGAGACTGGAGAAGAATTCGAACATAAGCCGACGGACCCCCCCCCCCCCCCCACATTCGTAACAATCAATGCATCGCGGGAGTCGTGATTGGAGTGGGAACCGATGAAGTTGCTCAAGCAAGGCGGTAGCCCTTTGTGCCGATGTCGACGTAGCCGAGAACGTAGGGTGGTGCAACCTTCGTCAAGGTAGCCGTGCGAGGGACGTTGTGGTCGATGTCGAGTCAGGGTGGCCGGTGTCGAGGTAGTCATCGTGGAGCCGCAGGAGCAAAGAGGCGCCGAGTCAGTCATGAGAACTCGAGGTGCGTGATACGTCTCCAACGTATCTATAATTTATGAAGTATTTATACCATGTTTACAACAATTTTATATGGTTTTGTTATGATTTGAATGAAACTAATATGAACTGAAGCTGTTTTCAGCAAAACTATCATGGCCTCGTTTTTTGTGCAGAAATAAAAGTTTTTGGAATGGACTGAAAATTTACGGTGATTTTTTATGGACCAAAAGAGACCCCAAAGCTTTGTGGGAGGGTTAGAAGACCCATGAGGACACGACAAGCTCGCTAGGTGCGCCCTACCCCCAAGGAGGGGTGAGCGAGCATGTCTCTTCCTCGTGGACCCCCTTGACGTGAGACCGATACCAAAAATTCCTATAAATACCCAAACTCCTAGAAAGAACCCTAGATGAGAAGTTCCGCCGCCACAAGCCTCTGTATCCATGAAAGCTCAATTATGGACCCTGTTCCGGCACCTTGTCGAAGGGGGAAATCATCACCGGAGGCCATCTTCATCATCCCGGCGGAACCATGATGAGGATGGAGTAGTTCACCCTCGGGGCTGAGGGTATGTACTAGTAGCTATGTGTTTGATCTCTCTCTCTCTCTCTCTCTCTCTCTCTCTCTCTCTCTCGTGTTCTTGTTTTGACACGATCTTGATGTACCGCGAGCTTTGTTAATATATTTGGATCTTATGGTGTTCTTACCATTCTACCTTCTTATGATGAATTGAATCTTTTCCTTTGAGGTTTTGTTATGTCGGATTGAATCTTTTGGATGTGAGAACGCTTGATGTATGTCTTGCGATGGGATATCCCTGGTTACAATGGGATGTTCTATTGATTCACTTGATGTATGTTTCGGTTATCAACTTGCGGATTTCCGTGGTGACATTGGGGTAATCTATGCATAGCGATCGATACGTGTTTTCATATTCCTTTCTCCGATAGAAATCTTAGGGTACTCTTTGAAGTTCTTTGTGTTAGACTGAATATTATAAATCTGAAGTTGTTTGATGCATATCATATAATAAACTCACAGATACTTGTGGTGACATTCGAGTATCTAGGTGACATTAGAGTTAGTTGATGTGTATCATATGGTGCTATTTTAGTATGAACTCTAGGGTTGTTTGTGACACTTATAGGAATAACTCAATGGATTTATCGAAAAGAATAACTATGAGGTGGTTTCGTACCCTAAAATCAATTTCATCTTATGTTCTCCGCGATAGGAACTTTAGAGTGATTCTTTGTTGCACGTTGAAGGATGATACGTCTCCAATGTATCTATATTTTTGGCTTGTTCCATGCTGTTATACTATCATTCTTGGATGTTTTACAATTATTTTATACAACTTTATATCATTTTTAGGACTAATCTATTGACATAGTGCCCAGTGCCAGTTGCTGTTTTTTGCTTGTTTTTTTACTTTGCATAATATCAGTACCAAACGGAGTCCAAACATAGCGAAACTTTTTGAAGAATTTTTCTGGGCCAGAAGACACCTGATGGGCCAAAGAAGTACCAGAGGGGGGCTCCGAGGGGAGCATAACCCACCAGGGCGCGCCCAGGAGCCCAGGCGCGCCCAGGTGGGTTGTGCCCACCTCGGTGGCCTCCCCCACCGCCTCTTCGACCTATAAATACCCAAATATTCCAGAAACCCTAGGGGAGTCGAGGAAAAAAATTCCAGCCGCCGCAAGTTCCAGAACCATGAGATCCAATCTAGAAAGCATCACGGAGGGGTTCATCATCCTCATTGGTGCCTCTCCGATGATGCGTGAGTAGTTCATCATAGACTTACGGGTCCATAGGCAGTAGCTAGATGGCTTCCTCTCTCTCTTTTGATTCTCAATACAATGGTCTCTTGGAGATCTATTTGATGTAACTCTTTTTGCGGTGTGTTTGTTGGGATCTGATGAACTTTGAGTTTATGATCAGTGTAAGTGCATCTAGTGCCCCTTAGTGATTTTGGTGCATTGAAGACTTATAGGTTAAGGGACTAATGTGTTTATGAGTGTACACGGGTTCTATAAATCTATGAGGAGTTTGATATTTACGAAGAAAGTCGACCCCTAAAAATGAATATCTTCATTTGAAGACTTTGGTTTTCTTGAAGACTTTGAAAATGAGGAAATTGGTGTGACCTTGAAGACTTCGATATTGATGCGAGGATTATGAAGTATGAAGACTTTTGTTTTCCTAGTTTCATTTTCTCTTTCTTGAGTCATAGGAAACACCGTACTGTTAAAGGGGGTCGAGGTAAAACTAAGGAAACACTTTCTAAGTGATGCTCATCTCAAAGCCTACACCTACCCAATCCTTTCGAGTGAAGCCATTGGAAATCTCATACAGTTCAGTCAATTTCTTCAGTGAAAGAGACAAAGATCTTCTGTTCTCTGAGGGATTTGTTCTGAGTGAGGAGTTAGGAATTCGCCAGTGCGGATTGCCTACAAATAAGGAACATGATAGCCCCGAGGAATTTGAGAGCTCAAATTTCCAACCATTGCTGTGCTATGAGCCAGTTGTCCCAAATATATTATCCACCTAACGGTCATATCATTGAAGGGCATTTATGTCTTATCATGTCGGGCTACTCCTAGGCTATAAATAGCCGCCCCCTACAACCACTAGCTGGTTGGCTGCCCCGAGAGAAACTGATACTTGTCATTGAGAGCATCCCATCCTTCGAGGACTTTGAGCGAAAAATCATCAAGTGAGGAAAAACCCAAACTCAAACACCTACAACCCAAAGTGATTGAGCATCACTGAAGAGACTGTTCCTGTGTGGAACCGACACTAGTTACCTTTGAGGATTGTGCATCCTCCAGACGATTAGACGTCATGGTCTAGAGCATCCAAGAGGAATTGTAGATCACCGAGTGACCAAGTCTGTGACGGTTTGGAAGTCACCTGAAGACTTACCACGAGTGATTGGGTGAGGTCTGTGTGATCTTAGCTCAAGGAGAATACGGTGAGGACTGTGTGTCCTCAGGTTTAAATACCCAGCCTGTAACGCCCCGGATTCGATGCGCCAGGTGTCTGCCAGTTTTTCGCCGTCGTTGCCTTGTCATGTGCTTGCGTGTTGCACTTTGCCATGTCATCATCTGCATTTCATATCATGTCGTCATGTGCATCGCATTTGCATACGTGTTCGTCTCATGCATCCGAGCATTTTCCCTGTTGTCCGTTTTGCAATCCGGCACTCCTATGTCCCCCGGCGCCCCCTTTTGCCTCTTTTCGTGAGTGGGTGTTAAACGGTCTCGGAATGGACCGAGGTTTGTCAAGCGGCCTTGGTATAGCACCGGTAGACCGCCTGTCAAGTTTCGTGCCATTTGGAGGTCGTTTGATACTCCAACGGTTAACCGGGTAACCGTAAAGCCCCTCTCTCTTTGCAGCCCAACACCCCTTCCAAACTGGCCCAAAACCCATCTAACTCCCCTCCATACTCTCGGTCGTTCGATCACGATCGCGTGGCCGAAAACCGCTCCTCATTTGGACTCTCCTAGCTCCCTCTACCTATATATATGTGATCCCCCACGAAATTCGCGGATGAAATACCCCCGAAACCATAGATCTCTCCCTCCGCACCGCTGGACATGTCCGCCCGGCCGGACACGTCACCGCGCCCCAGCGCCAATCCGGAGATGCCACGTGGCCTCTCTGGCTGGTGCATGGGCCCGAGTCGGGCCCACGCGCCTTGCCGCCGCTGCTGCTGCTGCGCCGCCGCCCACCGGCCACCGCCTCCGCCTCCGCCGACCTCACCGCCGCCACAGGCCGCTGCGCCGGCCCTGCCGCCGCCCTCCGCCATGGGCGCCTCGCGCCGCCTCACGGCCGGCGCCAAGATCGCCGCCGACCCGGCCGCGCCCTTCCCCGCGCCCCTCCGGCCTCCTCCTCCTCCTCCCGCAGCTCCGGCGAGCGTTCTCCGGCGATCCTTGAGCTCCGCGCCCCGATCTGGATCCAGCCCAAAGGTTGACTTTCCCCTCCCCGAATTTTTGCCTGTCACTGAATCTGTGATTTTATCATGCCATGTTCATCGCATCATATCTCTGCATCCGTAGCTCCGTTTTGGGCGTGTAATATGTCAAATTGTTCGTCTCGACGAGTACATCATTTCGTTCCATTGCATCATATTCATTTGAGTTCATATTGATGCCTGAATATTCGTTGCAAGAGTGTTATATGATGTTAATCTGCTGAAACTGGTATAACTTGATGATTTGTCATTTTTGTTGCATTTGATGTGCGCATCCTATGAGGTTGATGTCTACATGTGTTTTGATCTATGCCATGCCATCTTTACAGTGGTGCCATCCATGTATTTTTGTGATTCCTGTAGTGAGTGCATCAAGCTTGTTAAGTAGGGTACTTGCTGTTACTGTTTTGCTTGTCTGAATCTGCTATATCATGATGCTATGTTAACCTGCTTCTACAAGTCATTCTATGCATAATCTGGATATGTTCACTAAGGATGTTTTGTTATACATGTCTTGCTCTATCCATCCATGCCCCTTGTTGCATTTATAGCTTGCTTTAGCTTGTTGTAATCTTGCTCTCAAATTTCTAAATAATGTTGCTGTCAGCCTGTTAACATTAAGTTCAATGTTGCCATGATTTTTGTTAGTGATCCATGCACCCTATGAACATTCTCTTGCCATTCTTAGCTTCATAAACATGTCTTCTTGCTATTGGTTGCCTTGCCATGCCATGTATTGCTCTGAGGTGAGTGGTTCAAGCTCACCAACATGCCTACTTATCGTTATTCCTGCCATGTTTGAATCTGTCATATAACTTGCTATGTTTACATGGGTGCCATCATATCTTCTGGTCCTTTTGGCTTATGGTCAGTAAGGGACTTTTGATCTATGCATTTAGTAGTATCATTCCATGCCTTTGTTTGCCATGTTAAGTTCCTGTAGCATGTTGTTTGATAGCTCTAAACATTGCAACCTGATGTTATTTCTGCTAAAGTCTGAAACTGTTATTATTTGCAATCTTGCCATGTGTTTTTGAGCATGTTCTAGTGATTTCTGGAGATAGCTCAGTGTTCATGTTTTGTCATGCTTTACCTGTGCATCATGCCCATGCCTTTTTTTATCATGTTGAGATTCTGTAGCATGTTGTTTTGATGCTTGCAATATGCCTACTTGCTGTCTTGGACAGATTGTTGCTATAACTTGTATTGTGTGTATGTGTTGAACCGTTGCTCCGTTTTGAGTGTGCTCTATATGAAACTTGCTTGATTTTGCATGTAGATTCATATTATCATGTTGCATCCATGTTTTGAGGCGTTTGCTTGATGTTGGCATGCATTTTGCATCAATGCCATGTTTAACTTGTTTTGCTCATATCTTCTAGGCCGTAGCTCCGAATTAAATGAACTTTATATGTAACTTGACTAGAATTTCGTGTAGATCATCTTGGTGCATTTTAAATTGCTGTTTAACAACTTGAACATAAAGTTATTCAGATCTGGACCAATTTCGAAATTTGCATATGAGGACTTACCGGAATTGTTATATGTTGCTTCCGGCCTCATTTAAACCTGCTTTGATGTGTTGCTCTTGTTTGCATCATCTCTTGCCATGAGTAGCTTCATCTAGATTTGTCATGCATCATGGTTGTTGTGCATCTTGTCATGTTCATGTGTGGTGTGTTTACCTATGTTGTGTGCTTCTTCTTGTTAGTTCCGCTTGCTTGCGATCGTGAGGATTCGCTCGCTCACGCTTGGTTCGGCTTCATCCGTCCGTCTTCTTCATGGACTCGTTCTTCTTCCTTGCGGGATTTCAGGCAAGATGACCGCTACCCTGGATCTCACTACTATTATTGCTATGCTAGTTGCTTCGTTCTATCGCTATGCTGCGCTACCTATTACCTGTTTATCAAGCCATCCCAAATTGCCATGTCAGCCTCTAACCTTTGACACCTTTCCTATGCAAACCGTTGCTTGGCTATGTTCCCGCTTTGCTCAGCCCCTCTTATAGCGTTGCTAGTTGCAGGTGAAGATGAAGATTGCTCCATGGTGGACAGGATTTTGTTGGGATATCACAATATCTCTTATATTATTAATGCATCTATATACTTGGTAAGGGTGGAAGGCTCGGCCTTATGCCTGGTGTTTTGTTCCACTCTTGCCGCCCTAGTTTCCGTCATATCGGTATTATGTTCCCGGATTTTGCGTCCCTAACGCGGTCGGGTGATTTATGGGACCCCCTTGACAGTTCGCTTTGAATAAGACTCTTCCAGCAAGGCCCAACATTGGTTTTACCATTTGCCTCACCTAGCCCCTTTTTTTTCCCTTGGGAGTCGCGCTCTCAAGGGTCATCTTCATTTTAGCCCCCCCGGGCCAATGCTTGTCTAAGTGTTGGTCCAAACTAGAGCCACTTGCAGCGCCACCTCGGGAAACTTGAGGGCTGGTTTTAGTTGTACGTACTGCTCATCCGGTCGTGGCCTGAGACGAGATACGCGCAGCTACTATCAGGATGTCGGCACGCCGGGAGGTCTTGCTGGTCTTGTTTTATTGCTGTCGAAATGTCTCGTAGCCGGGATTCCGAGACTGATCGGGTCTTCCCGGGGAGAAGGAATATCCTTTGTTGATCGCGAGAGCTTATCATGGGCTGTTGGGACACCCTGCAGGTTTGAACTTTCGAAAGCCGTGCTCTGGTTATGTGGCGATGGGAATTTGTTAATATCCGGTTGTAGTAAACTTGAAGCAAACTCTTCTAAAATACACCAACCGTAAAGCGTAACTGTGAGTGTCTCTTTTCGGGTTAATCGAGAGGAGAACACGGTTCTTGGGTTATGTCTGATGTAAGTAGGAGTTCAGGATCACTTCTTGATCATTACTAGTTGGCGACCGTTCCTTTGTTTCTCTTCTCGCTCTCATTTGCGTATGTTAGCCACCATATATGCTTAGTCGCTGCTGCAACCTCACCACTTTATCCCTTCCTTTCCTATTTAAGCTTTGCTAGTCTTGATACCCATGGTAATGGGATTGCTGAGCCCTCGTGGCTCACAGATTACTACAACAACAGTTGCAGGTACAGGTTATGCGATGATCATGACGTGAGAGCGATGTTTGCTTGTGTTGGAGTTCTTCTTCTTCTGCTTCTTCTTCGATCAGGGGATAGGTTCCAGGTCGGCAGCCTGGGCTAGCAGGGTGGATATTGTTTGAGTTTCTGTTTATGTTCCATCCGTAGTCGGATGTTGATCTCTTGTATATGATGTTGATGTATTCGTGTGGCATTGTATGCCTTTTTCATGTATCCCCATCTATTATGTAATGTTGATGTAATGATATCCACCTTGCAAAAGCGTCTTCAAGATGCGCTTCTATCCTTGGTGGGACCTTCGAGTTCCTTTAGGATAGGGTCACATCTTGGGCGTGACACAACCGCTCCAACCAGAGGTACAACTGTCACACCAGTTGGAACCGGTCTACCAAATCACCGTCTTCACAAAGCTACCGGTTCTATTTCCTCAACCCTTTCATTTCCTCATTCATGTGTTGATGCACTTGATCGTTACTGTTTGAAGACTTTGACTGAAGACTTTATCAATTTCCTCAATCCTAATTCTTCAGTAATCTCATCTTCAGCATGCTTATCCTGTTTACACGCTACCTGTCCTCTATGCTTGTTTCATATCATCATGATGACTATGTTACTGCCATGTTATGCTTGCACCTGAGTACTTATTTTGCTGCTTGTATTTCATCGCTTAGCAAATTCCTCAAGTTGAATTTTCCTCAGTGACGAATTTGTAAAAATCGCCTATTCACCCCCCTCTAGTCAATATAACGCACTTTCAATTGGTATCAGAGCAAGTACTCCCTTGTTCTGTGTGATTTTGGTTTAACCACCTGTAGTTTTAGTTATGATGAATGCAGGCATGATCAAGGTCTCGGCTGGGTGTCCCACCTTCTATGGGATGGACTACCCCTACTTGAAGAGTAAGATGCACATGCATCTTGAGGCAATTGACAATGATCTTTGGTACATTGTGGAAAATGGCATTCCCTCCATCACTCCTTCCATGAACGCTGCTGATGTGAAGAGATTCAAGCAACTCGACTCTCAAGCGAAGAATATCATATGTGGCCGTCTGAGCAAAGGACAGTACGACAGAATGAGTGCCTTGGAGACAACAAAGCTTATCTGGGATAGGCTGTCCAAGGTCAACGAAGGAGTCTCAACTCAACGTGACTCTTGAGTTGACGTTCTTCGCAATCTCTTCAACCGCTTCAAAAGACTCGACAATGAAAATGTTCAACAAACCTTTGATCGCCTCACTGACATCTCAAATGAGCTTCAAGCACTTGGTGCCACTGACATCACCGACCATGAGGTGGTGAAGAAATTGCTGTGATTACTTGATTCCTCATTCGACACACTTGCACTGATGATTCAAGAATGTGGAGACTACAAGTCACTAGATCCTGCTGATATCCTCGAGGGGCTAAATACTCATGAGTTCCAACAAGCTGAGAAGAGAGACCTCTACGGGCCAAGCTATGGAAGATCACGCGCTCTGAAGGCCAAGGCAGTTTCCTCATCTAAAGGGAAATATTCTAACAGTAGTCTTGGTGATCCTGAAGAACTAAGCCAGGAGCTAGCAATGCTCGTGAGGAAATTTCAGAAGTTCTCAAGACGTGGTCACTTTGGAAAATCTTGAAGAGGTGATGACATGAGATCAAATTTCTCTTCTCGCGATTATAAGAAGAGGACTTGCCACAAATGCAAGAAACCTGGTCACTACATAACTGACTGTCCTCAGTGGGCAAAGGAATCAAAGAAGAAGAAGTACAAGGATGATAGTTCAGACGACTCGAAGAAGAAGAAGAAATCTTCGAAGTCTTCATCGTCAAAATCTTCAAAGTCTTACTCTCACAAGAAGAGTAGCTCCAAGAAGGCTCAGGCATTCATTGGCAAGGAAATGGATTCTGAAGCTGAATTGGAGGAAAATGAGGAAGAGGAGGAATCTGAGGAGTCAGACTCTGGTGTGGCGAGCCTAGCTCTCTCTACTGCTTTCGTCAGCAAGTCCATCTTCAACACTGAGGAAAATGGCTTCCCCAACACTTCTGACGACGGCGATGATGACTACGCTCCCACCTATTGCTTCATGGCAAAAGGTGCCAAGGTACTCAAATATCCCTCCTCTGAATCAAGTGAGGATGAAACTAATGAAAATCTCAAACCTAGCTATTCCAAACTTGCTAAGATTGCCGTCAAACAACAAAAAGCTTTGGAAAGGGTTCAAAATCTGCTAGATAAAAGCGATGACCTATTGGGTGAGGAAATGGATTGAGTTCAAACTCTGACTGATAATCTTCAGCGACTACAGTCTAAGTTTGATAACCTTCAAAGTCATCATAACACTCTCTTAGCCGATCATGAGAAGCTTTCTTATGAATTTCTTCAAAGAAAGCAAGATCTTGAGAAGCTAAGGGTGAGTCAGGAAGATCTTCAGAAGGAAAATGATTCATTACTTGCTCAACAGATCAGTTCCGCTCAGGAAGAATTCATTCCGCCATGTTTGAAATGCATTGAACGTGAATCTGCTAATTCTTCACCTGAAAGTTCAAATGCTTCTATTGCTGCAAATTCTTCAACTATTTTTGTGGTCACAAATTCCTCATCTGAGGATACCACAAGTATCACTAACGATAATGCAGGGTTGAAGGAGTTGTATGTCACAGGCATGTACAAAAGCCTCAAAGGGCATCAGGCTCTTTCTGATGTGCTTAAAAAGCAGATCCTCAATATAAACCCTAGGAAAGAGGGTATTACCTTTGAAAGGAAACTCAATGCTGATGGGACCTACTGGAAACCTAAGCAGTATCCCAAAACCACATGGGTTGCTGCAAAAGGACCTCCCGTAGATCCATCCACTTTATCTGGCTTTACATGTGAATCTTCATATTCATCTGATGAGTCATTTGACTCCAACTATAAACCGTTCAAAAATTCACCTCGCAAAATATTTGCTAGATATGTTGGAACTAACTGCAGGAACGGTCCCCCTATGAAGAAAATCTGGGTTCCCAAAAGGTGCCTTGAAAGTCTTCAGGTGAATGTCATCATGATGAAGGAAATATGCCCTAGAGGCAAGAATAAAGTTATTATTTATTTCCTTATATCATGATAAATGTTTATTATTCATGCTAGAATTGTATTAACCGGAAACATAATACTAGTGTGAATACATAGACAAACAGAGTGTCACTAGTATGCCTCTACTTGACTAGCTCGTTGATCAAAGATGGTTATGTTTCTAGCCATTGACATGAGTTGTCATTTGATTAACGGGATCACATCATTAGGAGAATGATGTGATTGACTTGACCCATTCCGTTAGCTTAGCACTCGATCGTTTAGTATGTTGCTATTGCTTTCTTCATGACTTATACTTGTTCCTATGACTATGAGATTATGCAACTCCCGTTTACCGGAGGAACACTTTGTGTGCCACCAAACGTCACAACATAACTGGGTGATTATAAAGGTGCTCTACAGGTGTCTCCAAAGGTACTTGTTGGGTTGGCGTATTTCGAGATTAGGATTTGTCACTCCGATTGTCGAAGAGGTATCTCTGGCCCTCTCGGTAATGCACATCACTTAAGCCTTGCAAGCATTGTAACTAATGAGTTAGTTATGGATGATGTATTACGAATCGAGTAAAGAGACTTGCCGTAACGAGATTGAACTAGGTATTGAGATACCGACGATTGAATCTCGGGCAAGTAACATACCGATGACAAAGGGAACAACGTATGTTGTTATGCGGTCTGACCAATAAAGATCTTCTTAGAATATGTGGGAGCCAATATGAGCATCCAGGTTCCGCTATTGGTTATTGACCGAAGACGTGTCTCGGTCATGTCTACATAGTTCTCGAACCCGTAGGGTCCGCACGCTTAAAGTTTCGATGACGGTTATATTATGAGTTTATGAGTTTTGATGTACCGAAGGTTGTTCAGAGTCCCGGATGTGATCACGGACATGACGAGGAGTCTCGAAATGGTCGAGACATGAAGATTGATATATTGGAAGCCTATATTTGGATATCGAAGTGTTCCGGGAAATCGGATTTTACCGGAGTACCGAGGGGTTACCGGAACCCCCCGGGGGCTTAATGGGCCATAGTGGGCCTTTATGGAGAAGAGGAGAGGCGGCCAGGGCAGGGCCGCACGCCCCTCCCCCCCTAGTCCGAATAGGACAATGAGAGGGGGGTGGCGCCCCCTTTCCTTCCTCTCTACCTCCTCTTTCCCCCCTCCACTCCTAATCCAACAAGGAAAAGGGAGGGAGTCCTACTCCCGGTGGAAGTAGGACTCCTCCTAGCGCGCCCCCTCCTGGACGGCCGCACCTCCGCCTTGCTCCTTTATATACGGGGGAAGGGGGGCACCCTAGAGACACAACAATTGATCGTTTGATCTTTTAGTCGTGTGCGGTGCCCCCCTCCACCATAGTCCACCTCGATAAACTGTAGCGGTGCTTAGGCGAAGCCCTGCGTCGGTAGAACATCATCATCGTCACCACGCCGTCGTGCTGATGACACTCTCCCTCAACACTCGGCTGGATCGGAGTTCGAGGGACGTCATCGGGCTGAACGTGTGCTGAACTCGGAGGTGTCGTACGTTCGGCACTTGATCGGTCGGATCATGAAGACGTACGACTACATCAACCGTGTTGTGCTAACGCTTCCGCTTTCGGTCTACGAGGGTACGTGGAAAACACTCTCCCCTCTCGTTGCTATGCATCACCATGATCTTGCGTGTGCGTAGGAATTTTTTTGAAATTACTACGTTCCCCAACAGTGGCATCCGAGCCAGGTTTTATGCGTTGATGTTATATGCACGAGTAGAACACAAGTGAGTTGTGGGCGATATAAGTCATACTACTTGCCATCATGTCATACTTTGGTTCGACGGTATTGTTGGATGAAGCGGCCCGGACCGACATTACGCGTACGCTTACGCGAGACTGGTTCTACCGGCATGCTTTGCACATAGGTGGCTGGCGGGTGTCAGTTTCTCCAACTTTAGTTGAACCGAGTGTGGCTACGCCCGGTCCTTGCGAAGGTTTAAATAGCATCAACTTGACAAACTATCGTTGTGGTTTTTGATACGTAGGTAAGAACGGTTCTTGCTAAGCCCGTAGCAGCCACGTAAAACTTGCAACAACAAAGTAGAGGACGTCTAACTTGTTTTTGCAGGGCATGTTGTGATGTGATATGGTCAAGACATGATGCTAAATTTTATTGTATGAGATGATCATGTTTTGTAACCGAGTTATCGGCAACTGGCAGTAGCCATATGGTTGTCGCTTTATTGTATGCAATGCAATCGCCTTGTAATTGCTTTACTTTATCACTAAGCGATAGCGATAGTCGTAGAGGCAATAGTTGGAGAGACGACAACAATGCTACGATGGAGATCAAGGTGTCGCGCTGGTGATGATGGTGATCATGACGGTGCTTCGAAGATGGAGATCACAAGCACAAGATGATGATGGCCATATCATATCACTTATATTGATTGCATGTGATGTTTATCTTTTATGCATCTTATTTTGCTTTGATTGGCGGTAGCATTATAAGATGATCTCTCACTAAATTTCAAGATAAAAGTGTTCTCCCTGAGTATGCACCGTTGCCAAAGTTCGTCGTGCCCAGACACCACGTGATGATCGGGTGTAATAAGCTCTACGTCCATCTACAACGGGTGCAAGCCAGTTTTGCACACGCATAATACCCAGGTTAAACTTGACGAGCCTAGCATATGCAGATATGGCCTCAGAACACTGAGACCGAAAGGTCGAGCGTGAATCATACAGTAGATATGATCAACATAGTGATGTTCACCATTGAAAACTGCTCCATTTCACGTGATGATCGGTTATGGTTTAGTTGTTTTGGATCACGTGATCACTTAGATGATTAGAGGGATGTCTATCTAAGTGGGAGTTCTTAAGTAATATGATTAATTGAACTTAAATTTATCATGAACTTAGTACCTGATAGTATCTTGCTTGTCTATGTTGATTGTAGATAGATGGCCCGTGCTGTTGTTCCGTTGAGTTTTAATGCGTTCCTTGAGAAAGCAAAGTTGAAAGATGATGGTAGCAATTACACGGATTGGGTCCGTAACTTGAGGATTATCCTCATTGCTGCACAGAAGAATTACGTCCTGGAAGCACCGCTAGGTGCCAAACCCGCTATAGGAGCAACACCAGATGTTATGAACGTCGCGAGCAAAGCGATGACTACTTGATAGTTCGATTGTGCCATGCTTTACGGCTTAGAACCGGACTTCAACGATGTTTTGAACGTCATGGAGCATATGAGATGTTCCAGGAGTTGAAGTTAATATTTCAAGCAAATGCCCGGATTGAGAGATATGAATTCTCCAATAAATTCTACAGCTGCAAGATGGAGGAGAATAGTTCTGTCAGTGAGCATATACTCAGAATGTCTGGGTATAACAATCACTTGATTCAACTGGGAGTTAATCTTCCGGATGATAGCGTCATGGACAGAATTCTTCAATCACTGCCACCAAGCTATAAGAGCTTCGTGATGAACTATAACATGCAAGGGATGGATAAGACGATTCCCGAGCTCTTCGTAATGCTAAAGGCTGCGGAGGTAGAAATAAAAAAGGAGCATCAAGTGTTGATGGTCAATAAGACCACCAGTTTCAAGAAAAAGGGCAAAGGGAAGAAGAAGGGGAACTTCAAGAAGAACAACAAGCAAGTTGCTGCTAGTTGGAACTTATGGTTTTGCCGTGGGTAATTACCTCAGGCTGGTCTTGTATTTATAGTCAGGAGATATACAAGGTACAGAGTTTGTTACAACAACCATTGGCCGGATAAACATTGGCCAGATAGGAACAACTCTATCTCGTGCTAGATAAGCTACAGGAGATACTAACAGACTAGCTATACTAACCAACTAGCATCCTGGCTAACTCAATACGATTGCGTTAATATTCCCCGCAATCTTAACCTATATGAAGGTTCAGATTGGTTCGTGTCGATTGAGCATGAACTTCGTGAGAGGTTTGGTGAAAGCGCCACCACTTGGTCTCATTGTTGAGACGAACCAACATCAAGTGCTCCCATGGCGACCTTCTCTCTCACAAAGTGAAAATCAACTTCAATATGTTTAGTGCGAGCATGAAATACTGGATTGGCCGTCAAATACGTAGCACCGAGATTGTCACACCATAGCACAGAGCTCAATGAGGAACTCGCAGCTCTCTTAGCAATGACAAGAGCTGTAGCTTCAGCAGTCCCATTCGCCAACGCCTTGTACTCAACTTCGTGGATGAACGGGACACAGTTGGCTGCTTCCGTGCACTCCATGATACGAGGTTGGGTCCAAAGAAAACTGCAAACCCACTCGTAGACCTCCTGTCATCGCCAAGAGCCCGCCTAATCGGCATCAAGAAAGACACTCGGAAGAGTGGAAGGTGATCGCCGAAGGTTAAACCAAGGATGATGATCCTCGTGACGCATCGCAAGATCCGTTTCACGGCCTCCCAAAGAGCATCGCTTGACTTGACAAGTATTGACACACCTTGTTTACGGCAAAAGACAGATCAGGCCGTGTCAAGGTCGATATTGAAGAGCTCCAAGCGTACTACGATATCTGAAAGCTTCATCTTCACTAAGTCCATGACCTGAATCCCGTGTGAGCTTCTCATGAGTGCACATGGGCGTTGAGACTGCTTTGCAATTCGCCATATCTCAGACGTTGCAACAAATCAAGAGCATACTTCTGTGTAAGAATAATTCCCGAATTGGGAAGCACCTCAATGCCAAGGAAATAATGGAGAGAACCAAGATCTTTGACAGGAAAAGTAGCTGATAATTGGCGAGCAAATGTGTCATAGCCAAGAGGAAGAGCTTGCAATGACGATGTCGCCAACATAAACAAGCATGTAGATGGTGACACTGTCTTGGACAAAGATAAACAGCGAGGTGTCGGCAACCGAGGGAACAAAACCGAGCTGTCAAGACGCCATCGAGACGGGCATACCATGCCCGAGGCGATCGCTTGCACCGTAAAGCGCTTTATGGAGCTTGCAAACATAATCTGGACAAGAGGGATCTTGGAAACCCGTGGCTGCTGCATATATGCTTCCTCAACGAGAATTCCATGCGAAAAGCATTGCCGATGTCCACCGCCGGAGATGCCACCACGAGAGACGGCAAGGAGAGCACAAGACGACCGTGGCTAGTTTAACTCTTCGGAGAGAATGTTTCCGAGTAGTCGATCCCATACTTGTTGAGTGAAGCCGCGAGCAACGAGACGTGCCTTAAACTTATCCAGGAACCATCGGCTTTGTGCTTGACCTTGAAAACCCATTTACAGCCAATGATGTTCTTGCCGGAGGACGAGGAACAAGTGTCCATGTCTTGTTTTGTCAAGAGCCGAGAATTCAGACTCCATGGTGGACGCCAGATGATCATCGGCAAGTGCTCGACGATAGGGCGTGGTTCGGCATGAAACGCCCGCCGACGTGGATCATAGCGAGCAGTGCCGCCGCCGCACCAGCTTTTGACGATGTTGTCCTTGAGCCCGGTCGTCATCGGATGTGGCGACTTCATGGCGCGCGACGTCGGGACGGCTCGGGCGGTCGATGGAGACGGCGGGTCGACGAATAGCGCCCACGTGCCGAGCTGGACGCTGAGTCGCTTCGCCGCCTTTACCCGCCCGTCGGCAGTGGAAGAGCCACCGGTGACACGGGCGAGACCGCATCCGCCCAGGGGGAGTCGATGGAGACGTGGGCTCATGCGGCTCTGCGGGAAGTCGCGTCTACATGGGAGCGACGTGGCGTGCATGCCGACGAGAGTCACTGGAGGCCGATCCAGCAAGACTGCAGGAGACAAAGACGAACTGCACGTAGCATCGTAGCAAAGTCATGTCATAATTGCGCATGCGGTCATCCATTAGAGCCGCTCGGTGATAGGAAAAGAAGAGGGTGGCGTGGAAAGAATGGGCGAGGACTTTTGCACCATCGAGCTAGTGGAGAACGGAAACGCTTGTTCATCAAAAATGACATCACGAGAAATATAAATGCGACCACCGGAGCGATCTAAGCATTTGTAGCCTTTGTGTATGGAGCTATATCCCAAGAAAACGCATTGCCGAGACCGGAATTCTAGCTTGCGGTTATTATAAGGACGCAGGTTCGGCCAACAAGCGCAACCGAAAGCACGGAGGAAGGAATAGTCTGGTTTATCGCCAAAAAGACAAGAGACTGGTGTGGAGTTTTCAAGGACTCGAGTAGGCATGCGATTTATGAGGTAGCAAGCAGTGAGAAAAGCCTCGTCCCAAAACCGAACGGGGAGGGAGGAGTGAGCAAGAAGAGCGATGCTGTTTGACGATATGACGATGTTTCCGTTCTGCGATGCCATTTTGTTGTGAGGTGTGAGGGCAAGAAACCCGGTGCGCAATGCCTTCTTTTGAAATAAGCGGGAGAGACGGCGATATTCGCCGCCCCAATCCGTCTGGACAGTTTTAATTTTTGCATCAAGCATGCGCTCAACATGTTTTTGGAAGGTGTAGAAGGCTTGTTCAACATCGGATTTTCGTTTAAGGAGATAGATCCACGTAAACGGCTATAATCATCCGAAAACTCACATAATATTTAAAACCACCAACGGAAGTAGTAGCAGGCCCCATACATCCGAATGAATAATTTCAAGAGGTGTATAAGTTACATGATTAGAATCTCAAAAGGTAGTCGATGAACTTTTACACGACACGCATCACAAACACTAGACTCGTAGATGGTGCACAAGCAAATTTATTTAACCTAAGAACTGAATCGATTTACATTTTTGGACGGATGACCTAATCTTTTATGCCATAAATCTGAAGATAGCCTCGATGCTAGAGAAAGCTCGAGGACTAGATATGAGGGACGATCGCTTGTAGCTTGGCACCGGTAGAGACCATTCGGCATCTACTTTGAAGAAGAACCGCTTCGTTGCTTGGTCCTTAAGACGAAAAAGATCAGGATAGAATTCAGCAAAAGCATGATTATCATAGGCAAGTTTTTGTGCGACAGAGGTGTTTGTTGATGTGGAACATGCAGAATGTTACGTAGGTGCAGAGGTTTGGATAAACCGAATAGTGGAATGACCAACATGGGCAATAGACATACCTGCTCCGTCGGCTGCGTGCACCTTGTCCTTGCCGCGATACTTCTCATGGAAGCGAGACGATCCAGTCGCTCGAAGGTGATCGGTGGCGCCAGATCTACATACCAGTCGGTGTCGACGGAGTACGAGCCTGGGCCGGTGTTGGCGACGTTGCGGGCGCCACGCTGCTCTTCCGGCTGGAAGGCGTGGTTGAACCTGTTGCGGCGATGGGGGCGTCGTGGCGAACTTGGAGCAGACTGACACTTCAGTTAGTCCGCCATTGCCGCGCCGCGTGTTCCATTTACCACGTCCGCCGATCGCCGTGTCCGCCACGGCGCTTTGGCCGCCTTGACCGCGCGGTGACCATCGAGCTGCGTGCAGCAGCGTTGGCGGATGGGTGGATGTTGCCGACGAAGCTTGTTGCTCGAGGCGAAGCTCAGCGGCGAGGAAGAAGGCGAGAAGCTACCGAGGCTGATGGGGTCGCCACGCGTCGAATCGACGCGACCAGAGGCTCGAACTCGGGACCCAGTCCGGCGAGTATGTAGCCGAGCACCTCGTCGCCTTGGAGCGGCTTGCCGATGGAGGCCATGGCGTCAAGAAAGCCCGCATCTTGCGGTAGTACTCGAGGCGGTGAGGTCATTTTTCTTCGATTGAGAGTTGATAAAGCAGCTGCATGATGCGTGCGATTCTATGAGGCAAACAAATCATGCAAGGTAGTCCAAACCTGAGCTGAAGTGGTGAGTTGGGTCATTTGCCCAAGGATGTCCTCGGTCATGGAGCCGAGGAGCGCGATCATGACGAGCTGGTCCTTCGGTACCAGCTAAGGAACTCGGGTTGGCGACTCGACACTGCTTCACGGTGCCACTGTGTGAGGTCTGCGGCGGCGCTTCCTCGGTGCCGCAACGAAATAACAAACCAATCGAGGCAAGGGCGGGACGGCTTGAGTCTTCCACAACAGGAAGTTATCCGCGTGGAGGCGCAACGTGATGAGGTTGCCGAGTGTGGTGACGGAGATTGAGCGGAAGAGGAGGAGCCGCGCGAGGGTGCCGGCGTTGATGGTGGAAAGGGCGCCGAAGTGTTGGAGAAGGGAGCAGCGGTGGAGCCGCCATGGTGGGCTAGATTGGATCTTCTCGCTCTAATACCAAGTTGGAACTTATGGTTTTGCCGTGGGTAATTACCTCAGCTGGTCTTGTATTTATAGTCGGGAGATATACAAGGTACGAGTTTGTTACAACAACCATTGGCGGATAAACATTGGCCGGATAGGAACAACCCTATCTCGTGCTAGATAAGCTACAGGAGATACTAATGTACTAGCTATACTAACCAACTAGCATCCTGCTAACTCAATACGATTATGTTAACACTGCTCAAGAGAAGAAACCCAAGTCCGGACCTAAGCACGAGATCGTGCTTGCTTCTACCGCAAGCGCATCGTCATGTGAAGCGAACTGCCCCAAGTATTTGGCGGATAAGAAGGATGGCAAGGTGAACAAAGGTATATGTGATATACATGTTATTGATGTGTACCTTACGAGCTCGTAGTAGCACACGGGTATTTGATACGGTTATGTTGCTAATATTTGCAACTCAAACAGGGACTACAGATTAAGCGGACATCGCTAAGGACGAGGTGACGATGCGCGTGGGAAATGGTTCCAAAGTTGATGTGATCGCCGTCGACACGCTACCTCTACATCTACCTTCGGGATTAGTATTCACCTAAATAATTGTTATTTGGTGCCGCGTTGAGCATGAACATTATATCTGGATCTTGTTTGATGTGAGACGGTTATTCATTTAAATCAGAGAATAATGGTTGTTCTATTTATATGAATAATATCTTTTATGGTTATGCACCCTTGAAGAGTGGTCTATTTTTGATGAATCTCGATAGTAGTAATACACATATTCATAATGTTGAAGCCAAAAGATGCAGAGTTGATAATGATAGTGCAACTTATTTGTGGCACTGCCGTTTGGGTCATATATTGGTGTAAAGCGCATGAAGAAACTCCATACTGATGGACTTTTGGAATCACTTGATTATGAATCACTTGGTACTTGCGAACCATGCCTCATGGGCAAGATGACTAAAACGCCGTTCTCCGGAACTATGGAGCGAGCAACTGATTTGTTGGGGTTCATACATACTGATGTATGTGGACCAATGAATGTTGAGGCTCACGGCGGGTATCGTTATTTTCTCACCTTCACAGATGATTTAAGCAGATATGGGTATATCTACTTAATGAAACATAAGTTTGAAACATTTGAAAATCATCATAACAAGAAAATAAAGTTTCTATGATCTGATCGTTGAGGTGAATATTTGAGTTACAAGTTTGGTCTACATTTGAAACAATGCGGAATAGTTTCACAACTCACGCCACCCGGAACACCACAGCGTAATGGTGTGTCCGAACATCGTAATCGTACTTTACTAGATATGGTACGATCTATGATGTCTCTTACTGATTTACCGCTATCATTTTGGGGTTATGCTTTAGAGAAAGCTGCATTCACGTTAAATAGGGCACCATCGAAATCCGTTGAGACGACGCCTTATGAACTGTGGTTTGGCAAGAAACCAAAGTTGTCGTTTCTTAAAGTTTGGGGCTGCAATGCTTATGTGAAAAAGCTTCAACCTGATAAGCTCGAACCCAAATCGGAGAAATGTGTCTTCATAGGATACCCAAAGGAGGCTGTTGGGTACACTTTCTATCACAGATCCGAAGGCAAGACATTCGTTGCTAAGAATGGATCCTTTCTAGAGAAGGAGTTTCTCTCGAAAGAAGTGAGTGGGAGGAAAGTAGAACTTGATGAGGTAACTGTACCTGCTCCCTTATTGGAAAGTAGTTCATCACAGAAACCGGTTCCTATGACTCCTACACCAATTAATGAGGAAGTTAATGATGATGATCATGGAAATTCAGATCAAGTTGTTACTGAACCTCGTAGGTCAACCAAAGTAAGATCCTCACCAGAGTGGTACGGTAATCCTGTTCTGGAGGTTATGTTACTAGACCATGACGAACCTACGAACTATGAAGAAGCGATGGTGAGCCCAGATTCCGCAAAATGGCTTGAGGCCATGAAATCTGAGATGGGATCCATGTATGAGAACAAAGTGTGGACTTTAGTTGACTTGCCCGATGATCGGCAAGCCATTGAGAATAAATGGATCTTCAAGAAGAAGACTGACGCTGACGGTAATATTACTGTCTATAAAGCTCGACTTGTTGCAAAAGGTTTTCGACAAGTTCAAGGGATTGACTACGATGAGACTTTCTCACCCGTAGCGATGCTTAAGTATGTCCGAATCATGTTAGCAATTGCCGCTTTTTATGATTATGAAATTTGGCAAATGGATGTCAAAACTGCATTTCTCAATGGATTTCTGGAAGAAGAGTTGTATATGATGCAACCAGAAGGTTTTGTCGATCCAAAGGGAGCTAACAAAGTGTGCAAGCTCCAGCGATCCATTTATGGACTGGTGCAAGCCTCTCGGAGTTGGAATAAACGCTTTGATGGTGTGATCAAAGCATTTGGTTTTATACAAACTTTTGGAGAAGCCTGTATTTACAAGAAAATGAGTGGGAGCTCTGTAGCATTTCTGATATTATATGTGGATGACATATTGTTGATTGGAAATGATATAGAATTTCTGGATAGCATAAAGGGATACTTGAATAAGAGTTTTTCAATGAAAGACCTCAGTGAAACTGCTTATATATTGGGCATCAAGATCTATAGAGATAGATCAATACGCTTAATTGGACTTTCACAAAGCACATACCTTGACAAAGTTTTGAAGAAGTTCAAAATAGATCAAGCAAAGAAAGGGTTCTTGCCTCGTGTTACAAGGTGTGAAGTTGAGTAAGACTCAATGCCCGACCACTTGTAAGATAGAGAGAAGATGAAAGATGTTCCTATGCTTCAACCATAGGCTCTATCATGTATGCAATGCTGTGTACCAGACCTGATGTGTGCCTTGCTATAAGTCTAGCAGGAGGTACTAAAGTAATCCAGAGTGGATCATCGGACAGCGGTCAAGAACATCCCAAATACGAAAAGGACTAAGGATATGTTTCTCATTTATGGAGGTGACAAAGAGCTCATTGTAAATGGTTACGTTGATGCAAGCTTTGACACTGATCCGGACGATTCTAAATCACAAACCGGATGTGTGTTTACATTGAACGGTGGAGCTATCAGTTGGTGCAGTTCTAAACAAAGCGTCGTGGCGGGATCTACGTGTGAAGCTGAGCACATAGCTGCTTCGGAAGCAGCAAATGAAGGAGTCTGGATGAAGGAGTTCATATCCGATCTAGGTGTCATACCTAGTGCATCGGGTCCTTTGTGGAGAAGAGGAGAGGCGGCCAGGGCAGGGCCGCGCGCCCCTCCCCCTAGTCCGAATAGGACAAGGAGAGGGGGGCGGAGCCCCCCCCCCCTTTCCTTCCTCTCTACCTCCTCTTTCCCCCTCCACTCCTAATCCAATAAGGAAAAGGGAGGGAGTCCTACTCCCAGTGGGAGTAGGACTCCTCCTGGCGCGCCCCTTCCTGGCCGGCCGCACCTCCCCCCTTGCTCCTTTTATATACGGGGGCAGGGGGCACCCTAGAGACACAACAATTGATCGTTTGATCTTTTTGCCGTGTGCGGTGCCCCCCTCCACCATAGTCCACCTCGATAAACTGTAGCGGTGCTTAGGCGAAGCCCTACGTCGGTCTAACATCATCATCGTCACCACGCTGTCGTGCTGACAAAACTCTCCCTCAACACTCAGCTGGATCGGAGTTTGAGGGACGTCATCGGGCTGAACGTGTGCTGAACTCGGAGGTGCCGTACGTTCGGTACTTGATCGGTCGGACCTGAAGATGTACGACTACATCAACCGCGTTGTGCTAACGCTTCTGTCGTGGAATTAACACGTTAGATGTCCTCATGAAAGGACTTAGTCGTGGAGCCATCGCAACGGGTTAGCTTGAAGGGGTTAAACCGGACATTGGACACGGGAGTTTATACTAGTTCGGCCCCTTCGATGAAGGTAAAAGCCTACGTCTAGTTGTGATGGGATTGATTGGGTTTCGATGACCAGGGAGCGAAATACGCTAGCCTGAGTCTCGAGTTGTTATCTGTTGTCCCTGAACCGCCGCCGGGTCATCCCTTTATATACACAGGTTGACGCCCGGCCGGTCTACAGAGCCCCGAGGCCGACTAATACAAAGTGTCCGGCTCGGTCTCTCCTTTCCTAACTTATATTACAAGTTTACATAGTCATGGCGGTTTACCACTATGGGCCCTAATCCGCCTTTGGGCTGTGGGCTTCTAAACTTCGTTAGTAAAACGCCATCTTCTGGATCTTCATGGGAGTCAGCATAATCGAGGGTGAACCGGGCCCTCCTGGCCGGTTTACACTCAGTAGCTATATCCTCAACATTAGGCCCCAGATTGATTTGAATTTATTCATGTCAATCTTCAATACTTCAAAGATATCTTGTAGGTGTCCTCTTGTATTTTCGTAAACCGCCATATTGTCTTCTCCTGTAAATTTTGTAAACCGCTGTGACGTCATCTTCTGAACACAGCAACAGTCCATCATGACATCATCTCTTATAAAAAGATTAAAAAGATTCCCTTCACTTAATGGCTATCCCGAAAATCGAGGCAACAGGCGCACCCACTCTGCCGCTTCAGGCTCCTTGATTCTCGCGCCTGCCATTTATTCTTTCCTCTATAAATAAGGCCCGAGGGCCCTTCTCTCTCTTCCCCTTTTGTGCCTTCTTCTTCCTCGCGACACCCAGGCTCTGAAGCTCCGCCGCCGTCCGCGACCCTTGAGAACTGCATCGACAAAGGCCGCTGCATCAACCTGAAACAGAATCAGAAACTCGTCGCACCCTCCGCATGAAAAATCTGCAGTGGTAAGTTTCCTCTTTCCTTCATCTTCAGATCTATGTTTAGGGTTCGCGAGCTCATCTGTACAGTTCTTCATTCTTCCTCTTCGTCCTTCCTTCTGCTGCGGTAGTTTTGATCCAATGGCAGTGTAGATCTCATGCGGTAGTTATTCCGTATCCATTTTTAATGCTTAGCAGATCTTCCTTTTCTTCTGTAGAATATACAACCTTCCCTGTTCTGCTTAACGCCTTTAGAAATCACAGAAAAATTGCCTTCTGAGATGTGCGGTAGATCCAAATAAAATTGAGCATTGTGTGAAACCTGTTTCATCAACACTTAGAAGAAATTTGAATCTTGGCCCTTACGCCTATGGGCGGTTTAACTTTTGATAGCCAATCCGCCATATATCATTAGCCCTCCTTAAACCGCCAACCGAACCTTGCATAGTAATTTTCTCCGGTTTAACACTGAATTGTACACCTTAAACCGTAAATTCTTAAACCGCACTTGTTTTTCCTTTCAGTTCCCCTTCCGGAATGGCGAAACAATTCTATGCTTGCAATTGGGTTTAATTCCCGATCACGGAAACCCAAATCAACGGTTATGTCACCACTGGTGTTTTAGCCTCAAAAGGGTTCTCCATCGGCGAGTTCCGAATCGGAATGTCCACCGAACCTCAAAAGGAGAGGTGATCGTTTTATGCAACACTTAGACCGGGATTCAGTCCGCCTGGATCAAAAAATTCGGGATGTCCTCGCAAGCTTCCAACTCCATCCGCAAGATATTGGTCCAATTCGTGTCCAATATATGCAACTTCCAAGTATTCTGCGAAGTCTATCTTCAAGAAGAGCCAACCGTGGAGCTATTTCGGGACTTCTTTCATTTGAACCACCGTACGGAATTGTCAGATGGTCCCAACACAGAGCTTGGCGGCGTTTCAATTCAGAAAAGAAAAGAAGTTGACTTCCCTCATGCAAAACATCACATCCATCCCAAAGATTGGAATCAGACCTGGTTTTACCGCCGAACACTGCCTCGATGGAGAAAATCCTTTGCGGGTTATCGCCCTCACCGCTTAGCAACAGCCACCCATTACCTTTTACGCTTGGCATTGCGAAACGGAAGAATTTTGCACCTCAACTCACCAAGCTCCAGGCTCGATGGCCAGCGGTTTAAGCGGCATTGATCTTGTCCGCTCTTTGGGTTTCTTGGGGCATTTACCTTTAAGCCGCCGCCGGATTGATGCATGAAAATACTGGTGATGTCAAAGACCCTCAACGATATCACGAAATAGTAATAACCGAGCTTGAAGTTACTGAATTGGTGAAGAAAATGCTTGATGAACCGATCTCTGCATGTAGCCAAACCAGGTTGGCTCCGTTTTGCGTCTCCAATAAACCGCCAGCGGTAAAGTTCATCTAAATACTTTACTGATTTGGTTCCGTATTGACTGTGTACTAACCTTTCCTTGTCTTACTTTCAGGCTAACAACTCCTTTTGGAAACGGACTAAACCGGCCCGGGCTCCTTGTGCAAAGACCAAGGCCACCAAGAAAGCTGGCAAGAAGAAAACCACCGAGTCTTCTGATCCGCCAGAAGATGAAGAATACGACGCTGAGGTAGAACTTGACTCACTTGGTTCCTTTTTCATCCATCATATTGACAATTGCTATTCCCAGGATGATGCTGAGGCCAGCCATGCAGAACATGTTGAGGTAATCCTTCTTTCTTCCGATTCAGATCTTGTACCGGTTCAAAGAATTCGCCGCACAGTCCGGAAAGTAAAACAATCTCACCCCCTTGCTCATTTGGATCCAAAATTTTCTTTGGAGACACAGCAAGTTGAAGAACGTCGCACAACCCGGCATAGCGGTCAACAAATCACGTTGTAACACCCCGGATGTAACTTTCCATATTTGTAACTCCAACTCTTGCCATTTTCGGCATTGTGATATGATATTCCCTCCGTGGTTGGGTTTTTGTCTTTCGTTTTTGCTTTTTGTCCTTGTCATGCATTTCATATCATGTCATCATGTGCATCTCATTTGCATATGTGTTCGTCTCATGATTCCGAGCATTTTTCCTGTTGTCCGTTTTGCAATCCGGCACTCCTATGTCCCCCGGCGCCCCATTTTACGTTTTTCCGTGTGCGGGTACTAAACGTTCTCGGAATGGACCGAGGTTTGTCAAGTGGCCTTGGTATACCACCGGTCAAGTTTCGGGTCATTTGGAGCTCGTTTGGTACTCCAACGGTTAACCGCACTCTCGCAAAGGCCTCTTTTAAGTTGCAGCCCAACACCCTTTCAAAATAGTCCAATAACCCATCTAAGTCACTTCCATGCTCTCCGTCGTTCGATCACGATCATGTGGGCGAAAACCGCACCTCATTTGGACTCTCCTAGCTTCCTCTATGCCTATATATACACCCCCCCCCCCATTCCAAATCGCGGTACAAACCCTAGCCTTCCCCTACCTCGCGCCACCGGACAAAAATCCCGTGCCGATGGACGTGTCCGCCCCGCCCGCGCCGCCGCCGCCCGGCGAACCAGGGCGCGACACGTACTCACCATCCCACCTGCGCGCCGCCCGCCCGCCGAGCCCGCATGGCCCCTATGCCCCCGTCACCCGCCGCGCCGCGCCCGCCCTCCCGGCCCGCGTCGCCCGCTCCGCACGCTGCCGCCGCCCTCGCCGGGCCGCCCCGCCGTCCCCGACTCCGGCCGCCCGACCACCGGCGCCGCCGCCCGGACCTCGCCGGCCAGGCCGTCGTCGCCCACCGGCCTCCTCCGCCGCCGTCACCGGCCCCGCCTCTTCTCCTCCGGCCGGTCCTCTCCTCCCGCCCGACCTCGTCCCGGCTCCGTGAGCAGCCGAGCAGCGCCGCCCTCCGCCCGATCCGATCGGGCGGATCTCGATCCACTTCGGCGGTTGACTTTCTTCCCCCAAATTTCGTCCAAGTTTTATTTCGGTGATTAATTTGTGGCATTTTCAACGATCATAACTCTGCACTGTAGCACCGTTTAAATGCGTGTAATATGTCAAAATGTTCTTCTCGATGAGTAGATCATTTCATCTCATTGCATCATTTTCATTTGAGCTCATCTTGATGCCCGAAATGCTGTTGGAAGAGGGCTATGTGATGTTAGTTTATGTTTCTTAACAGAACATGCACTTTTGTTATTTTTGCTATGATTGATGTGTGCACCCTATGAACTTGAGTCCTACATGTGTTTTGTTATATGCCATGCCATCTTTCCAGGGGTGTATGCCATGTATTTTTGTGACCTCTGTGGTGACTAGCACAAGCATGCAAACTAGGTGTCATGATGTTGCTGATTTCAGCCCCTGTTTAGCTGATATTTTGATGCCATGTTAACTTGATGCTACCGAGAGATCCATGCATATTTTGAGATACTTCAGTAAGGATGTTTTGAACATATGGTTATGCTCTATCCATCCATGCCTTTTTTGCAATTATGGAGTGCCATAGCTTGAGTCAATCGAGCTCTACTTTTACTATAAAATGTTTCCTGGCAGATTGTTTACATGTTATGCAATTTTGCCAAGGTTGTTGTGGTTGATCCGTGTATGCTATGATGTTTTTCTTGCCATGTATGTCTTCTATGCCATGTCTTCTTAACGTATGTATGCTTAGATTATCATGAGATGCTCTGTAGTGAGTGCATCGTGCTAGTAAACATGCCTTCTTGTTATCTGTTTTTGACATGCCCTGTTGTTGAATCTGTTAACGAAACTTGCTATATTGACATGGGTGTTACTATATTTTCTGATCCTTTTGGCTCATGGTCAGTAAGGGACTTTGGTTCTATGCTTTGAGTAGATTCATGGCATGCCTTGTTTTGCTATTATAAGTTCCTGTAGCATGTTGTTTGCTTGCTCTGAACATTGCTACCTGATGCTGATTTTGCCATGTTCAGTAATTTCACTAAGTCTGTGAAGCTGATATCTTTTGCACTTTTGCCCTGCTTGTTTGGACCTGTTATGATGTGATTTAGCCGTAGCTCAGTGTTCATCTTTTGTCAAGCATCTTGAGTCGATCACTGCCATATGCTTTTCTGGTACGTTTGGGCGCAGTAGCTTAATTTCTTGTTGCTTGCTATATGGCATCATGCTGTTAATGGCAGATTTGTGCCATTCTTGTTTTGCTTGTCATTTGCAAACCGTGCATCCGATTCCGGTGATCGTTATATCGATTTCAACCGAAATCATCTCATCTTTCCAGCGGCATGCTTGGTTTGCCAATTTGATGCCTAGTTCATCATTTTCCTTCCGGAGCGCGCATACGCATTGCATATCACATCTCGCATATCATGTCATGTTTTGCATCATGTTGCTTGTGCATTGCAATCGTGATTTATTGTGGTTCCTTTGTTTGTGTTCTTGCTTTGGGTAGAGCCGGAGGCGAGTACGTGAGCGAGGAACCTGTTGAGAACGCTTACGAGGATCAAGCTTTCGACAACTCTGAGAACATTGCAGGCAAGATGACCATACCCTCGAAATCACTTCTATCTTTGCTTGCTAGATGCTCGCTCTTTTGCTATGCCTATGCTACGATGCCTATAACTTGCTATATCATGCCACCCATATTGCCATGTCAAACCTCTAACCATCCTTTCCTAGCAAACCGTTGATTGGCTATGTTACCGCTTTGCTCAGCCCCTCTTATAGCGTTGCTAGTTGTAGGTGAAGATGAAGTTTGTTCCTTGTTGGAACATGGAGATGTTGTTCCTTGTTGGAACATGTTTACTTGTTGGGGATATCACAATATATCTGCTATAATTAATGCATCTATATACTTGGTAAAGGGTGGAAGGCTCGGCCTTATGCCCGTGTTTTGTTCCACTCTTGCCACCCTAGTTTCCGTCATACCGGTGTTATGTTCCTTGACTTCGCGTTCCTTACGGCTAGGTGATTTATGGGACCCCTTGACAGTTCGCTTTGAATAAGGCTCCTCCAAAGAAGGCCCAACTTTGGTTTTACCATTTGCCACCTAAGCCTTTTTCCCCGGGTTTTCGCGAGCCCGAGGGTCATCTTTATTTTAACCCCGGACGGTGCTCCTTCGAGTCTGGCCCAACTAGGCGATGTCCGGCGCCCCTAGGCAATCCAGGGTCTATGCCAACCCGACGTCTTACCCATCCGGTGTGCCACGAGAACGAGATATGTGCAACTCCTATCGGGATTTGTCGGCACATTCGGGTGGCTTTGCTGGTCTTGTTTTATTGTTTGTCGAAATGTCTTGTAGTCCGGGATTCGAGATTGATCGGGTCTTCCCGTAGAAGGAATATCCTTCGTTGACCGTGAGAGCTTATAATGGGCTAAGTTGGGACACCTGCAGGTATTATCTTTCTAAGCCGTGCCCGCGTTATGAGGCGATGGGAATTTGTTAATGTCCGGTTGTAGAAAACCCGAAGTTGACCTCAATTAAAATACACCTCAACCGCGTGTGTAACCGTGATGGTCTCTTCTCGGAGTCCGGGAAGTGAACACGTGTTGGAGTAATGTTTGGCGTAAGTAGTTCAGGATCACTTCTTGATCGTACTAGCTTCACGACCGTGCTTTGCTTCTCTTCTCGCTCTCTTTTTCAATGTAGCCACCATATATGCTAGTAAACTGCTGCAGATCCACCTCACAACTCTGTCCTTCCTATAAGCTTAAATAGTCTTGATCTCGCGGGTGTGAGATTGCTGAGTCCCCGTGGCTCACAGATTCTACCAAAACAGTTGCAGTGCCGACGCTGCGGTCACAGGTGACGAACCGAGCTCAAGTGGGAGTTCGACGAGGAACGTGGTCGTTACTATGTGTCTTTTCCGATGATCGTGAGTGGAGCCAGTTGGGACGATCGGGGATCTGTGTAGCATTTGGGTTATCTTCTTTTATTTTGGTTCCGTAGTCGGACCTTGAGTCTAATCTGAATGATGGATGTTTATTTATGTATTGTGTGAAGTGGCGACTGTAAGCCAACTATGTATCTCTTTCCCTTATGTATTACATGGGTTGTGTGAAGATTACCTCACTTGCGACATTGCTTTCAATGCGGTTATGCCTCTAAGTCGTGCTTCGACACGTGGGAGATATAGCCGCATCGAGGGCGTTATACACGTCGTCTAGTTTAGCTGATACGCCAACCCGGAAATGTCGTCCAGAGGTGACTTGTTCTCCTGAAAAACGTTATCCTATGGAAGGTTTCTTCCGATGCCCTCTCAATCCGTCTGACCCGAATTACCAGGCTTCTTCCAACTCGTCTGGCGGTTCATCAACCACTCAGCTACCTCCTCTCAAACTCGTCGCTGGGTAAGTATATTACTCCTTAATTTGTTTCTTTTATTTGTTGGTTTACCATATTCTAACCTTTGATGTTGTAGTGCCAAGGCTCGATTAAGTAAGAAAGCCAAGACCAGCGACCCTATTGTTGATGTTGATCCAGAGAAGACTCCAGAGCATCATGGCAAAGACCCTGAAGTTGCTATTGACAGCTCTGCTGGGAAAGACCAAGATGCTGATGCTAACCCGCCAGAGGTTGAACCGAATGTAGAAGTTGATACTTCACATCCTCCTGCTCCTCCAAGTCCAACGAAGGAACAATGGGCTCAACTGGCGACCGCCCAGCCACGCTACCAAGGCGCCAAGCCCTGTTAAGAATGTCAATGCATCCAGTCCGGCCAAAGATGATGACGTTGTTGTTACTAGCACTGCATATACCGCCCCTGGTAATCCGGTTGCTCTATCAAAGCACACTGCCAAGGATGAATTTGCTGCTATGAGCAAGGGGAAGGAGAAAACTGATTGGTCAGCTTATGTCGATCTTTCTGCTCAAGAGCTCCACTCCGGCTTCTTGAATTGGCTTTACACAAGCCGTGATTATGAAGCCAGTTTAGTAAATCTGATGAAGGAGCACTATGAGGTAAACAAATTTTGCTCTTTGCTCTGTACCTTCATTGCATTGTAGCCCCCAAGGGCTGGTTTGTCTTTAGAAAGTCAAACCGGGACTTTATATATTCCATACTATACTTTATGAGATTTCCTTGTGTATTTCTGATCAAACACACATTAGCCCCCAAGTGCCATGATTAAAACTTGTATTAATCCTTGGGACTTTAATAATCAGCATAAAAATGATCCACATTAGCCCCCAAGTGCCAAGTGTATAACTGGTTAGATGCTTGGGACTTTAACAAAGATATTAACATGCTCTCTTACTTTGTTGCGAGTGAGATAAGCCAACAAGTCTCACAAATTGCTGACCTTCAAGAAAATCTGAAATCCCAACAAGCGAGAAACCACCAAGGCCAAGGATGAGTTGAAAACGCCTTAACCACCATGGAGCAGCTCAAGGAATGGTTCAAGTCTGAGAGCAGGCCAACGGGATCTTGAAAAGGCTGGATTGTCAAGCGGGCGGAAGACGCTGAATCAGCTCTTAAACCGGTGATGGAAGAGCTTACTGGATTAAAGCGCCAAGTCAATGCCATGACCTCTGCAATATTTGGTAAGCACCGTTTACCAAGGCTTTATGAATATTCCGCTTTGAAATTTTCTCCGGTTTAACATGAATTTCTTAAACCGCTATAGGTAGACGCATTGCTCATCTGGGTGCTGATATGCGGAAGAAACTCAAGGCCGCGTATACGCTGATTGAACAGCTGTATACCGGCGTCCAATGGGTTATCTGCGCCACTTCTTATGACAATGCGGCTCCAACACTGATCAAGGACATGCTGGACCGGCTATCTATGACGCCAGCGCAGATAGAAGAATTGAAGCGATCCGCTGCCCAGGCTGGTGCTTTACTAGCACTGACTCGAGCCAAGGCATGGATAGCTGATCTTGATCCGGCTGATATAGCCAAGGGCTTCCCCAATGCACAAGAAAACGACGAAGTATTTGACAACGACGCCCCTAAACGGATAACAAGGGAGATGCATCCTCTGGCGAGTCAGTTGGCAGAAGAGGCTAACCTGACAGTTCACCGATCCTTCTATGACGCAAACAACAAACGGGTTGAAGCTGTTATTCCTGAAGTGCAGAATCTTGTTCCACCAATCCGTAAGCACACTTACGCCCCTGACGTTGATCCGGCTGAGCTTATAAGTGAAGAGGCTGTCTTTCAGGCTTTAACCCGGATTGACTGGACCACCAATGACTTCCGGCCATTGGATGTGGAAGAGGGGGCTGAACCGACGCCAGATGACCCATCTACTTCACATCAACCCGGCGATGAAGCTTAATCCGTCAAGTCGGTTGATACGTCAGAAACTGTCCGTTATGAAATATTTCCATATTTTGGGCCTCTGAATGTCTTCTAATACGGTAGCAAAAACTACTTTGATCTGCTGCCATCGTGCAGGAGGAGATACTTTATGTGATCCGCCATGTCAATGCCAATTTTGGTTCAGATATGCTGCCATCATAATATGCAACTCCTGTGTGTGCATAAAAAGAAATAGGGTCCTGGCAGTTTACCGCCGGACGGGTCATAATGCCCAAGAAAAGGGCTGATTGATAATCAAACCATAAAAATATGAAATGATTCATACCTGTGATATAATATCCCTGTTTATTTGGCTGGTTAACTTTGATTGTAATAAGGGTGAAAACCCAAATCTTAAATTCTTTGTATAACCCCATCATGTACTGATGTTGTATAGTAAGTCATACCGGGTGATGATGCACACCAGATGATCAAAGCTGGTGACTGGTAGTCAATGCCAGGCCGGGTTAAAAAAACTCCGGTTTAAGAATAAGGTCTGTCAACGTGTAGTTGCAAACCAAGCCGGTTTAAAGAATACCAGGCTAATAAGATGACTGACCAGGCCAAGAAAATTGGTTTAACATAAAATTCAGCAAAACACAAAGAAAACCGTGTAGTCGAGGCTTTTTGAGGGCTACCAGGCCCAAATTCAAGGCTTTTTGTGGGCTGCCAGACCGCTGAGTTGAACCATTTAACAAAGCCTTTTAAGATGGACCTCCAACTAACCAATCACCATTTTAACTTTGACAAGTTCAGGGTCTCAATGAGAGTAACTGTCAAACGTTCGGAGGGCCGTGCCAGGATGACCTGGATAGGAGTGTCTTACTTGATGAAGGCAGGTTAACCGGGGGTTTTAGGTAAATATACCAGGCTTCCAAGCCGTGGGTCGATACCCAGCTACAAGGGTCCATTCAAACTCCATGGTCTTTGACACAAGAAGCCCCCAAGTAACGTGATGAGCTGTGCTCATTGGGTGCCTATGTTTGAGTTGTGCATAGCATCCAGACTCTCTTTGGCCCCTTGGGTGTGAAGCTCCTAAGCTTTGTGGCTTGATAGCCGGTTTAACAGGTAGTACTCCGCTTTGTCAGCTGAAGCCCCCATGTAACTCAAAGGATATTTGAGGAAAAATAGCAGAGGCCCCGCTTAGAGCAAGGATGCTAATTTATTTATTGATCATAATATATACATTATCGAAATATATACATAAGAAGAGCCTATGGCTCAAGTGTAATAAGGCCGGAGGAGAGCTATGTTCCATGGCCGCCGGGTCTCCTCCTCAGAGTTGCGTGAGTTGTCTCGAACGTCAATGAGGTAGTATGATCCGTTGTACAGATTCTTCATCGACCACAAAGGGTCCTTCCCAAGGCGGGATAACTTGTGCATGTCGGTCTGATCCTGGATGAGCCGGAGCACCAAGTCACCTTCTTGAAAGGTTCTTGTCCTAACCCGACGGCTGTGATAACGCCATAGATCTTGTTGATAGACCGCCGATCGAGCCAGAGCCATATCCCGTTTTTCAGCTAACAGGTCCAGTGCCTCTTGGCGAGCTTGCTCGTTGTCCGCTTCAACATAATTAGCAACCCGGGCGAGTCATAACGTATATCACTTGGGAGAACCGCCTCTGCCCCGTATACCATAAAGAAAGGCGTGTAACCTATTGATTGATTGGGGGTGGTGTTGATACTCCACAACACAGAAGGTAATTCTTCCACCCAACAACACGGCGTCCGCTGCAAGGGAATCATGATCCGGGGTTTAAGACCCTTTAAACTTTCTTGATTAGCTCGCTCCGCTTGACCATTGGATTGAGGGTGTGCCACAGATGCTAGGTCAAGCCGGATGTGCTCTCTCTGACAGAAATCCTCCATCTCACCTTTGGAAAGGTTGGTACCATTATCCGTGATGATACTGTGTGGAAAGCCAAAATGGAAGATAATCTTTTTGAGAAATTGAACCGCCGTAGCTGCATCACACTTGCTAACAGGCTCCGCTTCAACCCACTTGGTGAATTTATCAACTGCCACCAACAGGTGGGTCTTCTTGTCCTGGGAACGTTTAAAGGGTCCCACCATATCAAGCCCCCAAGTAGAAAAAGGCCAAGTAATAGGAATCATCCGTAGTTCCTGAGCCGGAATATGAGCTCTGCATGAAATTGTTTGACAAGCATCACATCGCTTTACCAGATCCTCCGCATCAGCATGAGATGTCAACCAGTAAAACCCATGACGAAAAGCTTTTGCAACGGGGACTTTGAACCGGCATGATGACCAAAACCCCCTTCATGAATTTCCCGTAGGATCTCTTGGCCTTCTTCCGGAGAAACACAATGCTGAAATACACCCGAAACGCTACAGCGGTGTAACTCGCCATTGTGAATAACCATTGACTTGGACCGCCGGACTATCTGTCGAGCTAGGACTTTATCATTTGGTAGCTCACCCCGGCTCATATACGCCAGATATGGAACCGTCCAATCTGGTATAACGTGTAAAGCGCCACCAACCGAGCCTTCGGATCCGGACAGCCAAATCTTCTTCAGAGGCACCTTAATGACGGGTTATGCAAGATATCTAAAAAGGTGTTAGGAGGTACCGGTTTACGCTGAGATCCAAGCCGGCTCAAAGCGTCTGCTGCTTCGTTTTTGCGCCGATCGATATGCTCAACCTAATACCCTTTGAAATGTCCCGCCACAATATCCACCTCACGCCTGTAAGCTGCCATGAGTGGATCCTTAGAATCCCAAGTACCAGAAACTTGCTGAGCCACCAGATCAGAATCTCCGAAACAACGAACTCGACTTAAGTTCATATCTTTGGCCACACAGAGACCATGGAGTAAAGCTTCGTACTCAGCTGCATTGTTAGTACAAGGAAACATCAAGCGGAGGACATAGCAAACTTTATCCCCTCGAGGGGAAGTAAGGACAACTCCAGCCCCTGAGCCTTCCAACTGCCTGGATCCATCAAAATGAATGGTCCAGTACGTATTATCCGGTTTATCTTCCGGTGCTTGCAGCTCGGTCCGATCATTGATAAAATCCACAAGAGCACGAGACTTGATGGCTGTTCGAGGTACATACTTTAAACCGTATGGCCCAAGCTCGATTGCCCACTTTGCAACCCGCCGATGGCTTCCTGTTTTGAATTATATCGCCCAAAGGAGCAGAACTAACCACCGTGGATGGATGGCCTTGAAAATATTGCTTGAGTTTTCGACCGCCATAAAAACCCGTACACCAACTTCGCCAATGTGGATAGCGTTGTTTTGACTCGATCAGACTTCGCTGATGTAGTATCTGGTCGTTGAACCGGATATTCCTTCCCAGCTTCTTTACTCTCAACCACAATTGCCACATCGACCGCTCGGGCATTAGCAGCCACGATATAACAGCAAAGGCTCATGATCAATCGGGCTGCAAGAACCGGGTTCAACCAACTGCCGCTTTAGCTCCTCAAAGGCCGCATTGGCTGCGTACCTCGCATTTAAATCATCCGTCTTTTTCAACATCTGATACAAAGGAATTGCGTTCTCTCCCAAACGGCTGATAAACCGTCTAAGGGCTGCAATCTGACCTGCGAGACGTTGAACATCATTGATACACTTCGGTTTAGCCAGGGATGTGATTGCCTTAATTTTCTCTGGGTTGGCCTCAATGCCCTGTTGGATACCAAAAACCCGAGAAGCTTGCCTGCCGGAACACCAAAAACACATTTATCCGGATTAAGCATCATCTTGTAAACCCGAAGATTTTCAAACGTCTCCTTGAGGTCATCGATCAGTGTTTCCTTCTTCCTGGATTTTACCACAATGTCATCCACATAAGCATGAACATTACGCCCAATCTGCGTGTGAAGACAATTTTGCACACAACGCTGATAAGTTGCCTGAGCACTCTTGAGCCCAAAGGGCATAGAAACATAGCAGAAGGCTCCAAAAGGAGTGATGAAGGCTCTCTTCTCCTGGTCCTTAACTGCCATCTTGATCTGATGATATCCTGAATAAGCATCCAAAAAACTCAGGCGCTCACAACCCGCCGTCGCATCAATGATCTGATCAATACGTGGGAGAACAAAGGGATCAGCCGGGCAAGCCTTATTCAAGTCCGTGTAGTCCACACACATACGCCAAGTGTCGTTTTTCTTAAGAACTAGCACCGGATTAGCCAACCATTCAGGATGAAACACTTCGACGATAAAACCAGCAGCCAACAGCCGGGCTACCTCTTCACCAATTTCCTTGCGTCTTTCTTCATTAAAGCAACGAAGAAATTGCTTGACTGGTTTAAACTTCGGATCAATATTAAGAGTGTGCTCAGCGAGTTCCCTCGGTACACCTGGCATGTCAGCAGGCTTCCATGCAAAAATGTCTCGGTTCTCACGGATGAACTCGATGAGCGCGCTTTCCTATTTTGGATCCAGATTGGTGCTGATGCTGAACTGCTTGGATGAATCGCCAGGTACGAAGTCAACAAGCTTAGTATCGTCAGCCGGTTTGAAATGCAGGGTTGGGTCATGCTCAGTGGTGGGCTTCTTCAGAGGGGTCATATCTGTCGGATCAACATTCTCCTTATAAAACTTTAGCTCTTCTGTAGCACAAACCGCCTCAGCATAAGCCGCATCACCCTCCTCACAATCCAACGCGATTTTTCGACTTCCATGAACCGTGATAGTCCCTTTATGACCCGGCATCTTGAGCTGCAAATAAATATAACAAGGCCTTGCCATGAATTTTGCATAAGCCGGCTGCCCAAACAGCGCATGATACAGGCTCTGGATTCTTACTACCTCAAAGGTCAATGTCTCAGACCTAGAGTCATGCTCATCCCCAAACACAACTTCCAAAGCGATTTTACCTATGGGATACGCCGATTTACCTGGTACCACACCATGAAAAACAATGTTGGAAGGTTTAAGATTCTTATCTGTCAACCCCATGCGACGGAATGTCTCATAATACAGAATATTGATACTGCTTCCTCCATCCATGAGTACTTTGGTGAACTTATAACCTCCCACCTGAGGCGCCACCACCAGAGCTAGTTGACCCGGATTGTCAACCCGGGGCGGATGATCCTCCCTAATCCACACAATAGGCTATTCCGACCACCGCAGATAACGTGGAACTGCCAGTTCAACAGCATTGGCTGCCCTCTTGTGAAGCTTTTGATCACGCTTGCACAGACTAGTGGTGAACACATGATACTGCCCACCATTCAATTGCTTTGGGTGACTCTGGTAACCCGACTACTGCTGACTCCCTTGACTATTCTGCTGGTTATTACCACCTTGGTTGCTCTGGTTGCCATAATTACTCTGAAACCCAGAGTTTGAACCGCCGCCACCATGGAAACCTGGACCTGAACCGCCCGACGGACCCTGATCATACCGAAAAGATCGAGTTTTGAACTCCTTCATAATGTGACAATCCTTCCAGAGATGCGTTGCAGGAGCCTCCTTGGTCCCATGCTTCGGACAGGGCTGATTCAACAAACGCTCCAGATTCATCGCCCCACCGCGCTGGGGCGGTTTACCTTTTCGGCGCTGCACATTAGCGTTAGCCACAAAATCTGAATCCGCTTTACGCTTACCATTATTCCCATGGCCTCCTTGGTTGTGCTGTTGTCCCTTTGCACCGCCATTCTTCTTTCCCTTCTCCGGTTTCTCATTATCAGAATCCGGATCCTTGGTATTATCGGAATCGGCATACTTTACCAAGGCTGCCATGAGGGTTCCCATGTCGCTGCAGTGGCGCTTGAGCCGTCCCAACTTCATCTTCAGTGACTTAAACCGGCAATTGCGCTCCAGTGTGATGATCGCCTGACCAGCGTTAATCCGGTCGGACGAGTGTAAAACTTCTGAAACCCGGCGTACCCAATGAGTTGTGGACTCGTTCTCTCCTTGAACACAAGCATCCAGGTCCACAATGGACATGGGCTGCTTGCACGTGTCTTTGAAATTGGCTATAAACCGGGCTTTCAACTGATCCCATGACTCGATGGAATTAGCTGGCAGATTTTTCAACCAAGTACGGGTTGTTCCCTCCAACATCATTGTGAAGTACTTTGCACAAGCTGCTTCATCTACATCTAGCATCTCCATTGCCATCTCATAACTCTCGACCCACGCCTCAGGTGGCTGATCCGTCGTGTAGTTAGGCACTTTGCGTAGACCCTTGGAATCTTTGGGAAAACGCACATTACGGAGAGCCGGAATAAGGCACGACACTCCCCAGGAACTGAAGGCAAGCCCGGTGCCTCGTTCAACTGACGCTGCTGGCTGAACTTGGGCGGGTTGATAACGACCCAAAGCGGCATCCCTTCGTGCCCTGCCATGATCCACCACATCTTGAGCATTGCGATGCCGCGCGCTGCTAGACACCTCCGGTTCATCCATACGCCTGCTATAACTTGGGCTCGGACGAGGGTTGAATGAATTCTATCCCGACTATATGAATAAGCCTGCTGCTGCACCACGGCGGTTTGGAGAAGATCTCTCGCCCGTCGCGTTTCAACTGCTGCTATTGAATCACCTTCCATCGGAATGGCCGCCAGGCGTGAAGCTGCGGCAATCATGTTATCCAAAGGGCTCGAGAAGTGACCCGGTGGTGTAGACACGTATTGCGGCGGGTTATCTGTTCGTCGGGGTGGCTCCGTTATCCGTAGTTGATCCGGAACTGTCCTAGGCGCCTCCGTACGGTTTGCAGCTACCGGATTGCTCGGCCCAGCGCCTGGCGTCTGAAAGAGGTTTAATCCTTCATAAACCGGCGGCAGACGTGACCGGTACTTCCTTCGCATTACATCCTCCGATGCGGTCCGATCCAGCATGAGGTGGTAATTCTGTGCCTGTATCCGTTGTGATTGAGCATCGAAAGTGGCCCGTTCCTCAGCCATCCTAGCATCCTCAGCTGCCAGGTCCTCCTTAGCCTTTGCTATTTGGTCATTCAGTTTCACAACGTCCGCATTGTGCTGATCCCGCGTCTCCGGGGTGACTGTTGCGGTCAACAAGGTCGCCCAGGCGTCCATCAAATCGGAGAGGACTTGCGTCGGACGGCGCGCCGGGACTCCTGCCGCGGCTGCTGATCTGGTGTTCGTCGCTGCGGTGGATGAAGACTGCAACGTGGGCTGTGTTCCGGCCATGTAAATAGCAACCCAACTTGGCGGTTCAAGGTGGTCCGAAATACCGTTGCCATCGGAATATCCTTCGAACACACCGCTATGAATCTGGTACAAGGACTCAGTTTCGCCGGTGGATGACTCGCCGTCGGAGTATACGGCCGTCTCACCTTCAGACACCGGTTCAGATCCGATCCCATGGACACATCCTACGAACGCACGCTTCACAGCGGGCTTAACCCGGGCTGGACTCGCACGCTGAGCCGTCTCGACGAGGTCGGTGCAGATGTCAGGCTCAGGGCCCGGTTTGCCGATCTTGCCGATGAAGACATGAATTTCGCCGAAGGGGACCCAGTACGCGTACTCGATCGAGCCGGCCTCAGGGCCCCATCCTTCGTCGTCGATGTAGAGCTTGCCGCGACGACTTTTGGTCATCCGGCCGATCACGCACCCTTAAGTCCTTGAGCAGCCCTTCAAGAACTTCGACACCATCGCGGCGATAGCCCCACGGTGGGCGCCAACCGTCGTGGAATTAACACATCGATGTCCTCATGAAAGGACTTAGTCGTGGAGCCATCGCAACGGGTTAGCTTGAAGGGGTAAAACCGGACAAGGGACACGGGAGTTTATACTAGTTCGCCCCTTCGATGAAGGTAAAAGCCTACGCCTAGTTGTGATGGGATTGATTGGGTTTGATGACCGAGCAGCGAAATCGCTAGCCTCGAGTTTCGAAGTTGTTGTCTGTTGTCCTCGAACCGCCGCTGGTCGCCCTTTATATACACAGGTTGACGCCCGGCCGGTCTACAGAGCCCCGAGGCCGACTCATACAAAGTGTCCGGCTCGGTCTCTCCTTTTCTAACTTATATTACAAGTTTACATAGTCATGGCGGTTTACCACTATGGGCCCTAATCCGCCTTTGGGCTGTGGGCTTCTAAACTTCGTTAGTAAAACGCCATCTTCTGGATCTTCATGGGCTTCAGCATAGTCGAGGGTGAACCGGGCCCTCCTGGCCGGTTTACACTCAGTAGCTATATCCTCAACAGCTTCCGCTTTCGGTATACGAGGGTACGTGGACAACACTCTCCCCTCTCGTTGCTATGCATCACCATGATCTTGCGTGTGCGTAGGAATTTTTTTGAAATTACTATGTTCCCCAACACATGACACCACCTATGAAGAATAGGAACACCAGATCAAATTCTTCATATGGACCAAGGTCTTCATATGGATCCAAGTCCTCATATGGACCAAATTCCTCACGTGGATCAAAATCCTCATATGGATCCAAATCCTCACATGGATCAAATTCCTCACATGGATCCAGATCCTCATATGAACATCATCATGCTAATGCTTCTGTTTCGCTGGGAAAATCTAAGAGCTATGAATATGTGCATTATTCTTCAAATCATTATGTTCATAAGTCCTCGAAGAATTTCTCTGCTTATTCATATGAATACTCTAATCCCTCTTCTGTGAAACAAAGTGCACTGGCTTCAATGCCACCATTCTCTTATGGAGCTCATAGAATGATGAACTCTTTGCCACCCCTCCAGATGTTGGTGGTGAAGAAAAATAACTAATCTCTTATGCAGGGCCAGATCTCCAAACGATCTTGAATGTCTGAAGAATTTGTTGGAGACCTGAATATGCTTGAAAGGACGCAAGATAATCATGAAGAAATGAATATTCATTTCTCACGTCCTTATACTGCTATATCTGTTGTACTACTTGATGAAATTCAATCTGATGAATTTGCTGTCATATTCTTCACTGATGAAGTATATGAGTTCGTAAGATGCACTAATTCATCTGTAGGATGATCAACCCAAAGCTACTGAGTGGGTCCTTGACAGTGAATGTACAAATCACATGACCGGTGACAAGAACTTATTGATGGACACTGCTTTATCTCCATCGCATCTGAAACATATCACCTACGCTGACAAAGGCAAAAGCAACGTATTGGGTAGGGTTGCGGTCTCAAAGGATCGACACATGGACAAAGTCATGCTTGTCGAGTCCCTAGGATTCAACCTCATGTATGTCTCAATGCTTTGTGATCTTGATATGGTTGTCGTCTTTGGCAAATATTGTTGCATTGTGCTCATCGAATCTGACAATTCCAAAGTCTTCAAAGGATTTAGGAGAGGAGACTCGTATATTGTTGATTTCTCTGCAGGACCACAACCTGCCACATGTCTACTTGCAAAAGCTTCAGAAGGCTGGTTATGGCATCGACGATTAGGTCATGCTAGCATGAAGAACTTATACACACTCGCGAAGAAGAAGCACGTCATTGGCATCGAGGGTATCAAATTCCTCAAAGACCATCATTGTGGGGCTTGTGAGACTGGAAAGATGACCAAGTCCAAGCACCCCTCGAAGACTATCATGACTACCACTCATCCTTTTGAATTACTTGACATGGATCTCTTTAGCCCTACTCATTATGCCACACTGCAACATCACTATATGGCTTTGTTATTGTTGATGACTATTGTCATTATACTTGGGTGCATATCATCACTTACAAAGTTGAAGTGCAGGAAGTCTTCAAATGATTTTCCTCGAGGGCCTCGACGAATTTCGGTGAAGATCAAGCATATCCAGACTGACAATGGGACCGAATACTGGTCTTGATGACTATCTTGATGAAATTGGTATTACTCATGAGTTATCTGCCCCATACACTCCTCAGAAGAATGGCGTCATGGAGCGCAAGAACAAGACTCCTGTTGAGATGGCTCGCACCATGCTTGATGAATAAAAGACGTCTCGTCACTTCTGACCAGAGGCTATTGATACTGCGTGCCACATCATCAACAGGGTATATCTTCACGAATTCTTCAAAAAGACCTCATATGAACTCCCCACTGACAAGAAACCCACTGTGAGTTATTTCAAAGTCTTCGGTGCTAAATGTTGGATTAGATATCCTCATCACAATTCTAAATTTGCACCGGTAGCACATGATGGTTTTATGCTTGGTTACAGAAGGGACTCGCACACCTACAGAGTCTTCAACACCTTTCATCACAAGGTTGTTGAAATTGTAGATGTGCGGTTCGATGAAACTAACGGCTCGCAAAGAGAGCACCTACCTCCTGTGTTAGATGAAATATCTCCCGAGAAATCCATGAAGTTCAAGGCTACTGAGGATGTCATACCCACTGAAGAATCTGTTGAAGAAGTCATTCCAAAACGTGAAGAAAATCATGTTGGTGCATCTGAGGAAAATGGCTCTAAAGAAAATGCTGAGCCCAATCAACATCGTCAACCTGCTCATCCTCGTGTTGCAAATGAAGTGCAGATTGAGAAAATCACCGACGACATTAACGCACCAGGTCCTCTCACACGCTCAAGAGCTTCACATTTGTCTAACTTTTGTGGGCATTTTGCTTTCGTCTCTATCACAGAGCCCACCAAAGTTGATGAGGCATTTCTAGAGCTTGAGTGGATTCAGGTGATGCAAGAGGAACTACATCAATTCGAGCTCAACAATGTCTGGGAACTAGTCAAGCGACCAGAACCCCGCAAGCACAATATCATCGGTACCAAATGGATCTACCACAACAAGCAAGATGAAAATGGCCTAGCGGTGAGGAACAAGGCTCGTATTATAGCTCAAGGCTACACACAGGTTGAAGGAATTGATTTCGATGAAACTTTTGCACCTGTTGCTGGACTTGAGGCTATTCGCATATTGCTTGCTTATGCGAACCATCGTAATATCATCTTATATCAAATGGATGTGAAAAGTGCATTTCTCAATGGTAAGCTTGAGGAAGAAGTATATGTTGCTCAACCCCCAATTTTCGAAGATCCTAAGCATCCTGACAAAGTCTTCAGGCTCAACAAGGTCAGAACGACCGACCTCGGGCGGTCAAGCCTCGTATTCTTGTGCCATCCTCGATCAAGTATCTTTGGCACACACAGTACATCAATGTATATATCAAAGTGCAATCACATGTATAAATAACGTAAATGATATATACCTCATGATACTCAGCGGAAACAATCAAACGGGTGTGGAATCCCATCAACGCCATCGGCAGGTTGAGTGTAGACCGTAACCTCAGATCGTAACTCTTACTCGTCGAAGAAAATATCTGCAACATGATACATTGCAGCCGTGTAGGTCAGTACATTGAATGTACCGGCAAGATCACAATATGCGAAAACAGATGATAAAACTATACTATATGCAACATGGCTTTGTGGCTCAGATTCGAGTTTTGTTTGCGTAAAAGCTGGTTTTATTTACCCTACATCAAAGGAATAAATGAAGTCTGTACTATGGAGCCTTCTATCATGACATGGTTCCGCCAACCGATGTCTCATCACCCAAAACATCATAAGTTGCCCACAATTAAGTTATCAATCCGTGTTGAGAGTTCCAGATAGATCCAAGTCCAGATGCTCAAATTGTCCGTAAATCGGGACACGGCTAATCGATTAGGTTTAAACCCTCTGCAGAGGTTTGTACACTTTACCCGCAAGATTCGATCCTCTCTCGTTCGTTCTCGCACTTCAGGGTGTTTGAGAACAAGATGACCAAACATGGTCTTCCAAAGAGTTCCTCGACCACCGTCCGGTACTCAACCCATCCTACCGTAGTTCTACATCTGCTAGTACCGCCCCAGCCAGAGTCACAACTAAGGTCAACCAAGCGAGCCCATAATGACTTGCGGTTGCACAGTAAGCTTCCGGCATGAAGTATTCTTCCGTCTCTTTGAGTCTGGGTGAAGCTTTCCGCAAGATGTCATGGCGCTTCTCCATGCATCCCGCCAACCACTGGTTTCTCCAGGTGCCCGTCAACCGCCCTTCACCCAAGAGTGTGTATTGAATTCTTGTCTCGAGTCTTGAAGTCTTGAGGTCTTGAAGATGCAGTCCTTGCAGATTCCATCATGGAGTTGTCGCCATTGACGAGAGTCCTCCTTCTTCACACCACTCTCGAACACTCATACCAAACCCCGTCTACTACAGCGTAGCATTAGAATAAAATAACGTCCGGGCTTGGTAACAGGGTGATGGGTTCCTACCTCATGCATACTACTCAACTACAAGAATTTCAATAACACTACTGAGGGGTGGTTGCAAAGGTGCCACTAAATGCAATAAAACATAGGTAAGAAAGCATGGTCAAAGTGAACTTGCTCGGTGATGTTGACGAAGAAGAATTATCGTTCTCAAGAAATAACTTGATAGACTACTCGTCACTCTCTGATGAAATCTATATAACAAACATATCATTCACATAAGCACTCACACTAACAATCAAAACAAAAGAGAGAGCTTAATAAGAATCAAGGAACTTCAAATAAAACTAGGAGTCTTCTTCTACAACATTCACAAAAATAGTTTTGTCTAACGGAAAATAAAACACTAAAATAACAGAGAATAAAATATAAATTTAGTTAAGACAAAGAAAAAAAATAAAGTATTTTCATAAAGCTATTTTGAAAGTATTTTCAATTGGGAGTTAAAACAGTAGAGAAATCCATTGCAAGTTATTAGCTTAACTTGAATTGATTTCACGATAAAAAAAAAAATAAATATAAAAACTTGTTGAACACCTACTGTTTAACTAATAGAAACCAAACATAAACTTTCTGAAATATAAAATAAAATAATTTAAAAACAACTATAGAAAAAGAAGTAGCTATAATTGAATAGAACTAAAACAAAATTTGTTTTACATGAAACAATAAGCTAAAATACTCAAACAATTTTGAAGTTTTTACCACTGGTAAATATGATCACTAGTGATCAGTAGAAAAAGAATCAAATAAAAATCTATTTTTAAACTCCCGGAATAAGCAAAACAAGCTTTAATTCAAATCTGATCTAACTCAATTTTTATAAATCCAAACATATACAAATTATATATTTTTGGAAACTACAAGAAAATTGTGATCTAACGCAAAAAGAATCAGCATCATTGGACTTCTAGATCAAAAGTTATAAGCTAAACAAGTACGGAACTAAATCTGTTACGGAAATAAATCTGAAAACGAAAACGGAGTTACCTGTACGTGAGGCAGAGATGGCAGGAAGGAGACGGCGATGTGGAGGGCTGCTCCGGCGAGGGGGCGAGGTCGCCGGCGAGGGTGGGGGTGGCGGAGGAGGGGGTCGGCGCTTGGGGAGGTGGCGCTGGGCGATGGGGAGGTTCCAGGAGAGCTCCTGGTGAGCGTTTCTAGGCAGGAAAAGGAGGACGGTGGCGAGAAGGCTACGGGCAGGGAGGGGGCGTGGTGATGGGAAAAATGGAACGAGGAGAGGGAGGGGGTTTTATAGGCGGTCTCGGGAGGCGCTGGGATGGAAAGACGAGGGAGATCGGGAAGGTGGAGTTTCCTGTCTCCATGGATATGGAAAGCTTCTGTAACGTGAGAGGAAACAGAGGAAGGAGATGATCTCTTGTTGGGCTAGAATAGGAAAGTGCTTAATGGGCCAGCAGGTTTTTCCTAATAAAAACGATTCCATTCCTATTTTTAAAATTAGGAAACTAAAACAATAAAAAGGAAATCAAATCAATTCGGAATAAAGAGTTTTTATATACTAAAATTATCAGAAAAATAAAATGTAGATGATGAGCATTATTCCACGGCCAAAATTAAAAAAAATGTTTTCAGAAAATCCTAAAGGCTTTATTTCTTTTTGCAAATAATTTTTAAATAAAAACTTTGGTTTTCTTGGCTCAATATTTTCAAAATGCCCTGATTTTGGAGGGTCATTTTCCTCCGCTCTTTCTTGCTTGCAAGAATTTATTTTTCGGGTATTTCTCGGGAAGAAAAATAGAGAAGCAAGTGCAAATATTTGAAAGAATTAAATTGCAAAACTCCGCTCAAATTCTTTATAGTTGAAGAAGTCATGTCATCTCCTCTCATTGATTTTAATAGGATGAATTTGAATTTACCGGAGAAGGGGAAAGTCATTTTATTCCCTCTCTTTCAAAAGTTTTTGAAAAGGTTCAAATTTCACTCAAGTTTAATTCACTCAAGCAAACAAACAAACAATTCAATTAATTATATTAACATTCCAAAATTTGGGATGTTACAAAGGCCCTCTATGGACTCAAGCAGGCCCCTCGGGTGTGGTATGTGATAACCCACAAGTATAGGGGATCGCAACAGTTTTCAAGGGTAGAGTATTCAACCCAAATTTATTGATTCGACCATGCCCTGGTAAAAGTTTGAGAAGGTTTGTCTTATGTCGTCATGCACGCCCTTCATAAATCGAACCATCACCGAGGAAGTCCCATGCTTTCGAGAGGGAAATCCCCAAGATTGAAGGGGAATCCAAATTTCCGTCATATTCTGTCATTCAGTTTTTTCCAACGATCAACATACCGCCTCAAATGCAACATGGTCAAATTTGACATTTTCCCGGGCTCATTTACCATATTTAGGGGATTATGTGGATTTTCTAGGCATTAATGGACATAATTCAAATTTGAACAATCGGTGCATGAAAAGGTGCACAAGAACGGTCTGGAAAACCATGCCCGTGTTATTTAGTACATTCTCATGCCTTTTACAAGGAATGGGCAGATATTTCAAGGAAATGTGTGGCAATAGTCAACCATAAACGCGTCGTTTACTCGATTAACAACTATACAAAAAATGAAACACATGGTTGGAAAACATGACGCCTGGCGTGGTGCCATGGTATGGCCTCACCAAGCCCTGGTAAAAATTGGAGAATGTTTTCCTTATGTCATGATGTGCGCCTTTCATAAATCGAACCATTGCTACCTCTTGAGCACTGCGTTGGTTTTCCCTTGAAGAGGAAAGGGTGATGCAGCAAAGTAGCGTAAGTATTTCCCTCAGTTTTTGAGAACCAAGGTATCAATCCAGTAGGAGGCCACGCATGAGTCCCTCGCACCTACACAAACAAATAAATCCTCGCAACAAACGCGATAAGGGGTTGTCAATCCCTACACGGTCACTTACGAGAGTGAGATCTGATAGATATGATAAGATAATATTTTTGGTATTTTTATGATAAAGATGAAAAGTAAAGAAAACAAAATAAAAAACGGCGCTAGAAATAGCTTGTCGTCGGGAGATTAATATGATGGAAACTAGACCCGGGGGCCATAGGTTTCACTAGTGGCTTCTCTCAAGAGCATAAGTATTTACGGTGGGTGAACAAATTACTGTTGAGCAATTGATAGAATTGATCATAGTTATGAGAATATCTAGGTATGATCATGTATATAGGCATCACGTCCGAGACAAGTAGATCGACTCCTGCCTGCATCTACTACTATTACTCCACACATCGACCGCTATCCAGCATGCATCTAGAGTATTAAGTTCATAAGAACAGAGTAACACTTTAAGCAAGATGACATGATGTAGAGGGATAAACTCTTGCAATATGATATAAACCCCATCTTGTTATCCTCGATGGCAACAATACTATACGTGCCTTGCTTCCCCTACTGTCACTGGGAAAGGACACCACAAGATTGAACCCAAAGCTAAGCACTTCTCCCATTGCAAGAAAGATCAATCTAGTAGGCCAAACAAAACTGATAATTCGAAGAGACTTGCAAAGATAACCAATCATACATAAAAGAATTCATAGAAGATTCAAATATTGTTCATAGATAAACTTGATCATAAACCCACAATTCATCGGTCTCAACAAACACACCGCAAAAGAAGATTACATCGAATAGATCTCCACAAGAGAGGGGGAGAACATTGTATTGAGATCCAAAAAGAGAGAAGAAGCCATCTAGCTAATAACTATGGACCCGAACGTCTGAGGTAAACTACTCACACATCATCCGAGAGGCTATGGTGTTGATGTAGAAGCCCTCCGTGATCGATGCCCCCTCCGGCGGAGATCCGGAACAGGCCCCAAGATGGGATCTCACGGGTACAGAAGGTTTCGGCGGTGGTATTAGGTTTTTGGCTCCGTATCTGGTAGTTTGGGGGTACGTAGGTATATATAGGAGGGAGGAGTACGTCGGTGGAGCAACAGGGGGCCCACGAGGGTGGCGCGCCCCCTACCTCGTGCCCTCCTGGTTGATGTCTTGACGTAGGGTCCAAGTCCTCTGGATCACGTTCGTTCCGAAAATCACGTTCCTGAAGGTTTCATTCCGTTTGGACTCCGTTTGATATTCTTTTTCTGCGAAACTCTGAAATAGGCAAAAAACAACAATTCTAGGCCGGGCCTCCGGTTAATAGGTTAGTCCCAAAAATAATATAGAAGTGTATAATAAAGCCCAATAATGTCCAAAACATAATATAATATAGCATGGAACAATAAAAAATTATAGATACGTTGGAGACGTATCAAGCATCCCCAAGCTTAATTCCTGCTCGTCCTCGAGTAGGTAAATGATAAAAACAGAATTTTTGATGTGGAATGCTACTTGGCATAATTTCAATGTAATTTTTCTTAATTGTGGTATGAATATTCAGATCCGAAAGATTCAAGACAAAAGTTCAATATTGACATAAAAATAATAATACTTCAAGCATACTAACTAAGCAATTATGTCTTCTCAAAATATCATGGCCAAAGAAAGTTATCCCTACAAAATCATATAATCTGGCTATGCTCTATCTTCGTCACATAAAATATTTAAATCATGCACAACCCCGATAAAAAGCCAAGCAATTGTTTCATACTTTTGACGTTCTCAAACTTTTTCAATCTTCACGCAATACATGAGCGTGAGCCATGGACATAGCACTATATGTGGAATAGAATGGTGGTTGTGGAGAAGACAAAAATGAGAAGATAGTCTCACATCAACTAGGTGTATCAACGGGCTATGGAGATGCCCATCAATAGATATCAATGTGAGTGAGTAGGGATTGCCATGCAACGGATGCACTAGAGCTATAAGTATATGAAAGCTCAACAAAAGAAACTAAGTGGGTGTGCATCCAACTCGCTTGCTCACGAAACCTAGGGGATTTTGAGGAAGCCCATCATTGGGATATGCAAGCCAAGTTCTATAATGAAAAATTCCCACTAGTATATGAAAGTGATATCATAGGAGACTCTCTATCATGAAGATAATGGTGCTACTTTGAAGCACAAGTGTGGTAAAAGGATAGTAACATTGTCCCTTCTCTCTTTTTCTCTCATTCATTTTTTTATTTGGGCCTTTTCTTCTCTCTTTTTTATGGCCTCTTTTTTTTCGTCCAGAGTCTCATCTCGAATTATGGGGGAATCATAGTCTCCATCATCCTTTCCTCACTTGGGACAATGCTCTAAAAATGATGATCATCATACTTTTATTTACTTACAACTCAACAATTACAACTCAATACTTAGAACAAAATATGACTCTATGTGAATGCCTCCGGCGGTGTACCGGGATATGCAATGAATCAAGAGTGACATGTATGAAAGAATTATGAACGGTGGCTTTGCCACAAATACAATGTCAACTACATGATCATGCGAAGCAATATGACAATGATGGAGCGTTTCATAGTAAACGAAATGGTGGTAAGTTGCATGGCAATATATCTCGGAATGGCTATGGACATACCATAATAGGTAGGTATGGTGGCAGTTTTGAGGAAGGTATATGGTGGGTGTATGATACTGGTGAAAGGTGCGCGGTATTAGAGAGGCTAGCAATGGCGGAAGGAAGGAAAAGTGTGTATAATCCATGGACTCAACATTAGTCATAAATAACTCATATACTTATTTCAAAAATCTACAAGTTATCAAAGCAAAGTATTACGCGCATGCTCCTAGGGGGATAGATTGGTAGGAAAAGACCATCGCTCGTCCCCGACCGCCACTCATAAGGAAGACAATCAATAAATAAATCATGCTCCGACTTCATCACATAACGGTTCACCATACGCGCATGCTACAGGAATCACAAACTTTAACACAAGTATTTCTCAAATTCAAAACTACTCAACTAGCATGACTCTAATATCACCATCTTCATATCCCAGAACAATTATCAAGCATCAAACTTCTCATAGTATTCAACACACTCATAAGAATTTTTCTTTTTTTCTTTACTAATCTTGAATGCCTATTATTGTTAAAGCAAACTACCATGCTGTTTTGTAGGACTCTCAAAGTAATATAAGTTAAGCATGAGAGATCAATAGTTTCAATCACCACCGTGCTCTAAAAGATATAAGTGAAGCACTAGAGCAAAAACTATATAACTCAAAAGATATAAGTGAAGCACATAGAGTATTCTAATAATTTCCGAATCATGTGTGTCGCTCTCAAAAGGTGTGTACAACAAATATGATTGTGGTAAACTAAAAAATAAAGACTCAAATCATACAAGATGCTCCAAGCAAAACACATATCATGTGGTGAATAAAAATATAGCTCCAAGTAAAGTTACCGATGGAAGTAGACGAAAGAGGGGATGCCTTCCGGGGCATCCCCAAGCTTTGTCTTTTAGGTATCCTTAGTTTATCTTGGGGGTGCCATGGGAATCCCCAAGCTTAGGCTCTTTCCACTCCTTGTTCCATAATCATCAAATCTTTTACCCAAAACTTGAAAACTTCACAACACAAAACTCAGCAGAAAATCTCGTGAGCTCCGTTAGCGAAGGAAAACAAAAGACCACTTAAAGGTACTGTAATGAACTCATTCTTTATTTATATTGGTGTTAAACCTACTGTATTCCAAATTCTCTATGGTTTATAAACTATTTTACTAGCCATAGATTCATCAAAATAAGCAAACAACACACGAAAAACAGAATCTGTCAAAAACAGAACGGTCTGTAGTAATCTGTAACTAACGCAAACTTCTGGAACTCCAAAAATTCATCCAAAATAGGAAGACCTAGACAATTTTTTATTGATCATCAGAAATTGGAATCAATATTTTATCACATTCTGGTGATTTTTAACAATTGTTTTTGTGAACAGAAAGTTTCTGGAATTTTCAGCAAGATCAAATAACTATCATCCAAGAAGATCCTATAGGTTTAAATTGGCACAAACACTAATTAAAACATAAAAACAAATCTAACCAGAGGCTGGAACAAATATTTATTCCTAAACATAAGCAAAAAGCAAAAAAACTAAAGATAAAATTGGGTTGCCTCCCAACAAGCGCTACCGTTTAATGCCCCTAGCTAGGCATTGAGATTTCAATGATGCTCACATGAAAGACAAGAATTGAAGCACAAAGAGAGCATCATAAAATACGTGACAAACACATATAAGTCTAACATACTTCCTATGCATAGGAATTTTATAAGCAAACAAATTATCAAGGAAAGCAACTAGCATATGCAAGGAAGAAGAAAGATACGATAGCAATCTCCATATGAAGAGAGGTAATTTAGTAACATGAAAATTTCTACAACCATATTTTCCCCTCTCATAATAATTACATGTAGGATCATAAGCAAATTCAAGAATATAGCTATCACATAAAATTTTCTCTACATAATCCACATGCATGCAAAGTTGACACTCTTCCAAAATAGTGGGAATATCATTAAATAAAGTCATGACCTCTCCAAACCCACTTTTATCAAAAATACCATAAGATTGAACATTCTCCAAATATGTGGGATCTAAAGTTGACACTCTTCCAAACCCACTTCCAATATTATTGCAAACATTATTATCAATCTCATATTTATCATGGGGCTTAAATAAATTTTCAAGATCATAAGAAGAATCACCCCAATCATGATCATTGCAACAAGTAGTAGACATAGCAAAACTAGCATCCCCAAGCTTAGGGTTTTGCATATAATTAGCACAATTGACATCAAGAGAATTTATAGTAAAATCATTGCAATCATGCTTTTCATCGAAGGAACTATCAAGTATGGGTGCAATAGCGACGATCTCATGTTTAACATAAGGAACTATATCAAATTCATCTTCATAAATATTGGCATCATGGCCACAAGAATAGCAAGCATCATGTTCATCAAGGGATATTTCAATCAAATCACTGGAATCATAATTATCTATAGATTCATGTATATCATTATTTTCTTCCAAAGCAACGGTCATTCTTTCAATAAATTCTCTGACATAGACATTATGAGCATAGTTTTTATAGCAATATTTAAGTATGTCAAAATTTTCAGATTCGTAGAGAGTAATATCATACTTTTAAATCAAAGAGGCAACTTCATAAGCACCCTCAAAAGCAACAAATTCTTCGATTTGTTCGATATCATAGTAACTATAAACACCCTTTGCATAAGAAGATAAGATTTCATTATCATTAAACTCACATAGGTAGGGAAGGTGTTTTTTAGGGTTCTTAGAGCAACAAGTAAAATCACAAATTTCACAAAGATTCCAAGCATAACATAGCAATCTGTTTATTTGATTCCATAAGATTCTCCCCTTTTCAGACAAACGGTGACGCACAAAATGAGCATGCTCATCTAAAGATTTCCCATCAACTAGGCTAGTTGGGGTTTCAGCACGAGCGCATAAGGATCGAAGATGATCTAAGTAGAACACTTTAAGTGGATCCATATCAATAGATTTTTAGCAAGCAAAGATGCAAGCAAATAGAAGGCACATGGTAACACAAGCAAACAATAGATCTGGCGAGAAAAAGGCAAACGAAAAAGAAGGCGAATAAAACGGCAAGGGTGAAGTGGGGGAGAGGAAAACGAGAGGCAAATGGCAAATAATGTAATGCGGGAGATAAGGGTTTGTGATGGGTACTTGGTATGTTGACTTTTATGTGAGACTCCCGACAACGGCGCCAGAAATCCTTCTTGCTACCTCTTGAGCATCTGCGTTGGTTTTCCCTTGAAGAGGAAAGGGTGATGCAGCAAAGTAGCGTAAGTATTTCCCTCAGTTTTTGAGAACCAAGGTATCAATCCAAGAGGAGGCCACGACGAGTCCCTCGCACCTACACAAACAAATAAATCCTCACAACCAACGCGATAAGGGCTTGTCAATCCCTGCACGATCACTTACGAGAGTGAGATCTGATAGATATGATAAGATAATATATTTGGTATTTTTATGATAAAGATGCAAAGTAAAGAAAACAAAATAAAAAAAGACGCTAGAAATAGCTTGTTGTCGAGAGATTAATATGATGGAAAATAGACCCGAGGGCCATAGGTTTCACTAGTGGCTTCTCTCAAGAGCATAAGTATTTACGGTGGGTGAACAAATTACTGTTGAGCAATTGACAGAATTGATCATAGTTATGAGAATATCTAGGTATGATCATGTATATAGGCATCACGTCCGAGACAAGTAGACCGACTCCTGCCTACATCTACTACTATTACTCCACACATCGACCGCTATCCAGCATGCATCTAGAGTATTCATAAGAACAGAGTAACGCTTTAAGCAAGATGACATGATGTAGAGGGATAAACTCATGCAATATGATATAAACCCCATCTTGTTATCCTCGATGGCAACAATACTATACGTGCCTTGCTGCCCCTACTGTCACTGGGAAAGGACACCACAAGATTGAACCCAAAGCTAAGCACTTCTCCCATTGCAAGAAAGATCAATCTAGTAGGCCAAACCAAACTGATAATTCGAAGAGACTTGCAAAGATAACCAATCATACATAAAAGAATTCAGAGAAGATTCAAATATTGTTCATAGATAAACTTGATCATAAACCCACAATTCATCGGTCTCAACAAACACCCGCAAAAGAAGATTACATCGAATAGATCTCCACAATAGAGGGGGAGAACATTGTATTGAGATCCAAAAAGAGAGAAGAAGCGATCTAGCTAATAACTATGGACCCGAAGGTCTAAGGTAAACTACTCACACATCATCGGAGAGGCTATGGTGTTGATGTAGAATCCTCCGTGATCGATGCCCCCTCGTGAGCTCCTAACAGGCCCCAAGATGGGATCTCACGGGTACAGAAGGTTGCGGTGGTGCAATTAGGTTTTTGGCTCCGTATCTGGTAGTTTGGGGGTACGTAGGTATATACAGGAGGAAGGAGTACGTCGGTGGAGCAACAGGGGGGGCCACGAGGGTGGAGGGCGCGCCCAGGGGGGTAGGCGCGCCCCTACCTCGTGCCCTCCTGGTTGATGTCTTGATGTAGGGTCCAAGTCCTCTGGATCATGTTCGTTCCGAAAATCACGTTACCGAAGGTTTCATTCTGTTTGGACTCCGTTTGATATTCTTTTTCTGCGAAATTCAGAAATAGGCAAAAAACAGCAATTCTGGGTTGGGCCTCCGGTTAATAGGTTAGTCCCAAAAATAATATAAAAGTGTATAATAAAGCCCAATAATGTCCAAAACAGAATATAATATAGCATGGAACAATAAAAAATTATAGATACGTTGGAGACGTATCAACCATCACTGAGGAAGTTTCATGGTTTCGAGGGGGAAATCACCAAGATTGAAGGGGGGGTTCCAAATTTCCTTTGTCCTTTGTCCATGAGTTTTTTTCTACGATGAACATACAACCAGCAAATCACCGTGTTCAAATTTGGCACTTTTCCGGGTTCATTTGCCATATTTGGGGGATTATGTGCATTTCCTAGGCATTAATGCGCATAATTCAAGTTCAAACAATCGATGCATGAAAGGGTCCACAAGAACGGCCTAGAAAACCATGCTCGTGCCATTTAGGAAATTCTCATGCCTTTTACAAGGAATGGACGGATATTTCGATGAAATGTGTGGCAATAGTCAACCACAAATGTTTGTTTGTTGGGTTTTCAACTATAGAAAAAATGAAATAAATGCTTAAAAAACATGACGCCTGGCATGGTGCCATGGTATGACCTCACCATGCCCTGGTAAAAATTTAAGAAGGTTTGGCTTATGTCGTCATGCACGCCCTTCATAAATCGAACCATCACCGAGGAAGTTCCATGCTTTCGAGAGGGAAATCCCCAAGATTGAAGGGGAATCCAAATTTTCTTCGTTTTTTTCCCTGGAGTTTTTTTCTACGACGAACATACACCCTGCAAATCACCTTGTTTAAATTTGGCATTTTTTCGGGCTCATTTACCATATTTAGGGGATTATGTGCATTTTCTAGGCATTTAGCGCATATAAATACAATCGAGCTACAGGTGCACGGGTGTGATGTGAGGGACATGGATTGCTGTTCGATCGCGACGCATCCAACGGTGCACACGCGTGATCCGCGTGGCTGGGGTTCCGGCCAATCATAACACAACACACAATAGGTTCAGCGCACATTGTTTCCAGAAGCAACGGAGATGAACCGTGTGCGATAATGAATGAGCAAAACTGTAAGGGAAGCCAAATTTCTGTTGTCGTTTGTCGTTGAGCTCTTGAATACCACTCCACTGTACGGCTGCCCGGCCCCTCTGTCCCAGAGTTCTCTCCAGGCGCCATCCATGGCACCACGGCGCACAGTAACTGGTAAGGAAGCGATGGCATCCCACCGCGCTGCGTTCCTCGCCGCCCGCGACCGCACACATGGTAAGGAAGTGATGGCATCTCGCCGCGTCGAGTTCATCGCCGCCGCTGGCCAGACGGTTACATGGGTGGACTTTGAGGCTGCCATGGCCGAATGGGTGGTGGATCTAGAGGCGGCCAGAGCCGCACAGAAGGAGCGGAAAAGGCAGAAAGCGGTCAAGAAAAGAGTCCCGCTACCGCCGGAAAAAAGAGGCCGCACGCCGTGGTGAGGAGAGCTTGGCGGAGATCGAAGCACGGTGGGCTGCCGCCTACAAGGCCGGGAAGGAGAACGCCAACGTCTGGCCAGCATGCCCTGATGGCAGCATGTGAGAAGTAGTCTAAGTTTGTAGTATTAAAGAAAATTACCAGTAGTACTTTAAGTTTGTAGTATTAACGTACAATGTCGGTAAGAGCATCCTTTGAGGGCTTTGAGCATTGATAAGCATGTGTGCCCGTGGGTTTTTTTTTTTTTGCATTAATCATTAGAAGATCACAAAACACACGGTTTCTATGTCGTACCCGTCTGCGTTTTTTGCTTAAATGACCCATAAGTCAGTTACCTGTGCGATGTTTCCTAATAAACCACGCGTACCATTGACCGAAAAAAATCAAGTACAAGTGTACATTTTTTTGGAGACGGGATCTGCCAACTTTCTTTTTTCTCGCACACGAGTATTTTACGCGCTTCGTCTGCGTTGTGTGTTTCCCCCGCCCAAGTTTCAAGTTTCGCACCGAAATTTTTATTAGGCGCGCGATTTCAAAATTTATTCCTCCAACCACATCCCCTTCCCCTCAGTATCCCCCTCCCTCGCGCCTCCCCCTACCGGTACCTCAAACCGCCGCCGCTACAACCACAGCTTCAACCACATCTATGTTCTGCTCGGATCCAGTCAGGTAACCCACCAATCTCTATCACGTCCCCGGCCTGATTGCTTAAATGGCGCCTGCGAAACATCGTCATGCCTCGAAATCCCCCCTTCCGCCAGGAGCTGATGGCGTTCCATGGCGTGATGGCTGTTGTGTGTGTTAACCCGGAGGAACACCTCGCCTCCGCCGTCGTCGCCGACATGGTGCAGGCTCTGGCCCAGATGAAGTCCCCCAGGGACTACCCCCCAGGACTTAATAGGTAAGATCTGACCAGCTAAATCTTACCAATACCACTTGCTACAGCTATGATTTGTACGGTTGATGTATTAAGCATGTTCGTGCCTTGTTTATTTCAGTACTGCACACTGTGTGATGTTCAAATATTACCGTGTCCAGCTCAATTTCACCAATCCCAGCAACAAACTTACAATACATGACACGGGATATTACTAGAGATGCTGCCCATTTGCTATTTTTAGTGGATGCTAACCCTGTTGTACTTAACATGCATGTCCATGTACTTACGCAGGGTCATAACGGCCGATGCTTTTGTTTGCCGTCGAGGTGAGTTGCATCCCATGTCTTACAGTATTTCACATAATTTGTGCAATTGCAGTTTAACTTCTACCATTTACTGGTTGCCTGTAGGTACACATGTCAGTGGCACTGATCCACGCTTCGACCCGGTGGAATAGCTCGCCTCCGCCGTCGCTGAGTTTGGGCGAGCTCTGGCCAAGATGAAGTGCCTCAGCAACTACCTCTCAGGACTTACCAAGTATGTACTCACCAGTCCAATCTTACCAATACCAGTTGCAATTAATGGTTATGTTCTGTACGGTCGATGTATTAAGCATGTTCTAGTAAACATGCCTAACATGTTTTTGCTACTTTCCCTACCTTTTTATAGACATCTGGGTCATTCTCTGCTCTAGCGGCACCTGCCTTGTGATGTTTAACTATGTCAATTGCATTTTTATCAGTACCGGTTTCAATGTCTATTAAGCCTGTTGCAATTAACAATTGAATCCATTTTTAAACAATTGTATTTCAATGGCTACAAACTTACAAAACATGACTTAGGATGCTGTTAAGCCTGTTGCAATTAACAGTTGTATCCATTTTTTAATCTGTCCATTTTCTACCATGCTACTCTCCGCAATGAAGATATACTAGAGATGCTACCCCATTTGCTATTTTTGGTGGATGCTAACCCTGTTGTACTTAACATTGGCTTTCCATGTACTTACACAGGGTCATAATGGCCGATGTCGTTGTTTGCCGTCGAGGTTAGCTGCATCCCGTGTCTTACAGTATTTCACATCATTTGTGCAATTGCAGTTTAACTTCTACCATTTACTGGTTGCCTGTAGGTACACATGTCAGTGGCACTGATCCATATTTTGACCCGGAGGAACAGCTTGCCTCCGCCGCCGCTGACTTTGGGCGGGCTCTGGCCAAGATGAAGTGCCCCAACAACTACCTCTCAGGACTTACAAAGTATGTACCCACCATCTCAATCTTACCAATACCAATTGCAATTAATGGCTATGCTTTGTACTGTCGATGTATTAAGCATGTTGTAGTAAACATGCCTAACACGTTTTAGCTATTTTTCCTACCTTTTTATAGACAACTGGGCCATTATCTACTCTAGCAGCACCTGCCCTGTGATGTTTAACTCTGCCAATTGCATTTTTATCAGTACCGGTCTCAATGGCCATTAAGCCTGTTGCAATTAACAGTTGTATCCATTTTTAAAGAGTTGTATTTCAATGGCTACAAACTTACAAAACATGAATTAGGATGTTGTTAAGCCTGTTGCAATTAACAGTTGTATCCATTTTTTAATCCGTCCCTTTGCTGCCGTGCTACTCTTTCGAAATGAAGATATCACTACAGATGTTGTCGTTTTATTACCATTTGCTATTTTTGGTGGATGTTAACCCTGTTGTAGTTAACATTGGCTTTCCATGTACTTACACAGGGCTACAATGGGCGATGTTGTTGTTTGCCGTCGAGGTTAGCTGCATCCCATGTCTTATACACAATCTATTCCTAAATATAAGTATTTTTAGAGATTCCAATATAGACTACACAAGGAGCAAAATGAGTGAATCTAGATTATAATCTAAATTATATCTATAATTCTATATACATCCGTATGTAGTTCATATTGAAATCTAAAAGAAAATACTTGTACTTAGGAACATAGGTAGTTGTATTTTACATCATTTATGCAATCTCAGTTTAGCTTCTAACATTTACTGGTTGCTTGTAGGTACATATATGAGCGGTACTGATCCACGCTTCGATCCCTTTTGCGTATGGGCCAATGAGATATTCATGAACAAGCGTCAAATGAGGAAACTAAGAAAGATTGTTAGGCGAAAGAAACTGGTGATTGGAATTAAGCTCTTTAACACTTTGTCGAAGACAACAGTGAACTATAGGATGGTAAGTAATGTGTTGCCTTTCCCCCCTGCCCACAACAAGTTACTCTATTAGACCTCAGTATATGATATTTTTCTCTTTTCAGTGGTTTCCGAAGCTATTTACTGATGATTACCTTGCAAACTACATGACCGGAGTGGAGGCAACTAAGGTTAAAGTATATAATTCATGCTACCATGATAATGCTCTAGAAGTCTTCTTGAAGGCGGTGAAGGATGGGCGGGCGATTGTCATAAGGGGTTGGACAAAAGTGGTTCGTGTCTATGGCATGCAGGAAGGCACATTATGGGCATTCCGCTTCTTCAACACTGTCAGCAGTCAAAATGATTTACACCTGTCTCTTCACCTTTACCGTCTTTAAATACTGTGGTTCATCATAGTTAATTGCTGCCTAATCCTGTAATTACTGAACATATTGTACTGGCAATTTTATTTATGAATTTGTTGTTGAACCATTGTGCTGAGAATTTGAATTGCACGTTTCATATTCCAAAATTTCCAATTAGAATAATAAATTACAGGCAAAAATAAAAAGAGAACAGACGGTCATGGAACTTTGCAAACGGTTCTGGCAGTAAAAGCGCTTGTGATGGATAGCCCAATGCCACACAGTTTTCTAAATCAAATCGTGTGTGATGTGGTTAATGAAAGCAAACAGTTAACCAAGGCAGAGCGTGTGTGGTAGTTACACCTTTCACACACGAGCGTATACATAAAACTGTGTGGGATGTACATCCGAACGGAAACGTTTTCCCTGGATTGACTGTGTGGGATGTACATAAGAACGGAAATGTATTCCTTGGGTTGACTATGTGTGATATACATATGAACGGAAATGTTCTTTGGGGATTCACCGTGTGGGGTGTACATACCTATGGAAATGATTTTCTCGGATTACCGTGTGGGATTTGCATACCTACGGAAATGATTGGGTGTCGATGCCTCGCCCGATCACACACGGCCCCAGCCTGGGTCCCAGGAGGGCCTATCCCCGACGATTTCTAGGTCGTGTGGGAAGTACACCCTATCGCACACACTCACTTGGCGACGGTTCGAAATGCCATCGCGGAAAGGGGTTAAAAACCGTTTGTTTAGGACCGACGTGTACCAGTGCACTTTAAATTTTTTCATCATTTTTATCTTCTAACAAGATTGGTTTAGCGGCCATTTGATTTACTAAGGTAGCTTGTGCATCGGATATTTTTCCTAGCAAACTTTCAGCAAAAGCATACTTAGATTAGAGATTGCAAACTTCTCTACTAATATCATCAAGTTCTTTTGTGATAGCATCCAACACAACAGAGTGCTCCTTAAGTTCTTCAGTTAAATACTTATTATGCTCAAATTGTGTAGTCATATATTCCTTAGTACTTTTCTCAATTTCAAGCAAACTATTTGGGTAAGGAACATCATAATATTTTCTTTGAGGCATCATGACTATGCAAACAAGATCGCACAAACAAACAGATCCGGCAAGAAAATGGCAAATGAAAAAGAGGAGCGAATAAAACGAGAAATTTTTATGAAGTGGGGAGAGGAAAACGAGAGGCAAATGGAAAATAATGTAAATTGTGAGGAGATGAGATTTGTGATTAGGAACCTGGTATATGTTGAAGATCCTCCCCGGTAACGGCGCCAGAAATTCCTTTTGATGTCTATTAGGACTATGTGAGTATTTCCCCAAAGAGGAAGGGATGATGCAGTACAACGATGGTAGGTATTTTCCTCAGTGATGAAACCAAGGTTATAAAACTAGTAGGAGAACCAGGCAACACAACATAAACAGCCCCTGTACACAAATAACAACCACTTGCAACCCGATGTGTTAAAGGGGTTGTCAATCCCTTTCGGGTAACGGCGCCCGAAATTGGTGCGTGGACAGGAGAAAGTTGTAATAGATTGAATAGATCGTAAATAAAATAAAGTGCAACAAAGTATTTTGGTATTTTTTGTTTAATAGATCTGAAAATAAATGCAAAGGAAAAGTAGACCGCAAAGGCAAATATATGAGTAAGAGACCCGGGGGGCCGTAGGTTTCACTAGTGGCTTCTCTCGAGAAAAATAGCAAACGGTGGGTAAACAAATTACCATTGGGCAATTGATAGAACTTCAAATGATCATTATATAGGCATCACCTCCAAGATTAGTAGACCGACACCTGCCTGCATCTACTACTATTACTCCACACATCGACCGCTATCCAGCATGCATCTAGTGTATTAAGTTCATGGAAAAACAGAGTAATGCAATAAGAACGATGATATGATGTAGACAAGATCTATCTATGTAGAGATAGACCCCACCGTTTTATCCTTAGTAGCAATGATACATACGTGTGGGTTCCCCTTCTGTCACTGGGATCAAGCACCGTAAGATCGAACCCACTACAAAGCACCTCTTCCCATTGCAAGAAAAATAGATCGAGTTGGCCAAACAAAACCCAAATATCAGAGAAGAAATATGATGCCATAAGAGATCATGCATAAAAGAGATCAAAGAAACTCAAATACTTTCGTGGATATAAAAAGATATAACTGATCATAAACTCAAAGTTCATCAGATCCCAACAAACACATCGCAAAAAGAGCTACATCATATCGATCTCCAAGAGACCATTGTATTGGGAATTCAGCGACAGAGAGGAAGCCATCTAGCTACTAACTACGAACCCGAAGGTCTACAAAGAACTACTCACGCATCATCGGAGAGGCACCAATGGAGGTGGTGAACCCCATCCGTGATGGTTTCTAGATTCGATCTGGTGGTTCTGGACTCTGCGGCGGCTGGAATTGATTTTCGTCGACTTCCCTAGGGTTTTGGGAATATTAGGGTATTTATAGAGCAAAGAGGCGGTCCGGGGGGCACTCGAGGTGGGCATGACCCACCAGGGCGTGCCTGGGCCTCCTGGTGCGCCCTGGTGGGTTGTGCTCTCCTCGGAGCATGCCCCAGGCGCAGCCAGGGCCCACTAGGTGTCTTCTGGTCCAACAAAATCTCCATAAAGTTTCATTGCATTTGGACTTCGTTTGGTATTGATTTCCTGCGATGTAAAAAACATGCAGGATCAACTCGCACTTGGCACAATGTCAATAGGTTAGTACCATAAAATGATTATAAAACATCCAAGATTGATAATATAACTGCATGGAACAATAAGAAATTATAGATACGTTGGAGACGTATCACCCATCACCGTCTAGCAATCCTACAAAGGAATTACTTACTCCCGTCGGTGAGCATCATGAAATTGGTGATGGAGGAAGGTTGATGATGACGACGGCGTCAGATTCCACCCTCTGGATCCCCAAACGGACTCCAGATCAGCCCTCCTGATGAAGAACAGGAGGTGGCGGCAGCTCCGTATCGTAAAACGCGATGAATCCTTCTCTCTGATTTTTTTCTTGGAAAATAAGAATATAGTGAGTCAGAGTTAGGGTTGTCGGAGTTCCAGGGGGCCACAAGCTCGCTAGGCGTTCCCTGGGAGGTGGGCGCCCCCTGAGCTTGTGGCACCTAGGTGGCCCCCCTCTGGTATATTTTCCACCAATATTTTTTATATATTCCACAAATATTCTCCGTAAATTTTTAGGACAATCCGTGAACTTTAATTTCTGCACAAAAACAACACCATGGCAATTCTGCTGAAAATAGCGTCAGTTCGGGTTATTTCAATTCAAATCATGCAAATTAGAGTCCAAAACAAGAGCAAAAGTGTTTGGAAAAGTAGATACAATGGAGACGTATCATTGCTCTGGTGCTTCACTTATATCTTTTCAGCACGACGGTGATTAAATTTTGAAGAAATATTTGCACTCTCATGATTCATTTATATCATTTTGAGAGTTGATAATAGTGATGGTAATATGCACAAGATATGAATTTGGTACTGATGTGATGGATATTCAAGAAGGATATAATAAAAACTTTCATATAGATCATTGAATATGATGAGTTTGATTCCTTGCAATAATTTTGTGATATTAAGATGATAATATGTGAGTTATGCTAGGGAGCAATTGTGGTTTAGTAAGAATATTGGTGTTAAAGTTTGTGATTCCCTATGCATGCACGTAAAGTCCATAGTTATGCAATGAAGTTATATCTTACTTATGTTGCATTATTTAGTGTTAGTGATGTTCAATGCATGTTTATGACCGTTTTTGTTTTCTGGTTGGTTGCTTCTCAATCTATTTGCCAGCCTCCATTTGTACTAAGCGGGAATACTGCTTGTGCATCCAATTCCTTAAACCTAAAGTTGTGCCAAATGAGTCCATCATACCTACCTATATGCGGTACTTACATGTCGTTCCAAGTAAATTTGCATGTGCCAACTCTAACTATTCAGAATAATTTTTCGATTTGTGTGCCCGTACAGCTCATGAGGCGGCAGGGGGTGTCCAATATCTTACATGTTAGGTGGGTTATTCTCACGATGAGTATTTATTCATTTGTCATTGCACGAGAAAGTGGCAGGTGATAGGGATGCTCAGTCCCAAAAATGCCAAGTCCCAAAATAAATTCCTTGGAAAGTTAAAAGGTTGGAAGGCACCCGTGGATACGGCTAGCCATGGATTGTGAAAGAACGGTGGAAAGGAAATGAACTTTATTTTCTGTTTGGGAACCGCCTATAATGTGTCTAGCATGGAAGATGTTGGGAACTCTTGGTCGTGTCGTTGACGGGAAAATCATGCCTCTCAAAATAATTGTATCTCTATTTTAGTCCTTGAGCTCTGTCACCTCTACAAATCTCTGCTTCCCTCTGTGAAAGGCCTATATATATTTACTTCTATGCATTTTTTATTTTCAGTCTTTACCTTCTCTTATAAGCACCAACAGGAGAGCACTATTGTCATACTTGTGCACTGGGTGTAGCTGATATTGAGTGTGTTTCATGAATGGAATGATCGAGCATGACTGCCTAGGGATAACTTTCTTTAACATTGATATTTTGAAAGGCATGATTATTTGTTGGTACGCTTGAGTATTTATATCTTCATGTTAAACTATAGACTATTGAGTTGAATCATTCGAATCTCAATATTCATGCCACAAAAGAAAGTTTACATGATGAATATGATAGGTAGCAGTCCACATTAAAAATTATGTTTTATCATTTACCTACTCAAGGACGAGCGATGCTTGATACGCCTCCAACGTATCTATAATTTTTTCTGTTCCATGCTATTATAGTATCAATCTTGGATGTTTTATATGCAATTATATATTATTTTTTGGGACTAACCTATTAACTTAGTGCCAAGTATCAGTTGCTGTTTTTTTTGCCTATTTTTGGTTTTCCAGAATATCAATACCAAACGAAGTCCAATTGCCACAAAACTTTTTGACTATTTTTTTTCTAGACAAAAGAGACCCTGGAAGCTTCGGGAGAGGGACAGAAGATGAAGGAGTAGCCCCCAAGGCACCAGGGCGCGCCCTGGTGGCTTGTGGGGTCCATGTTCAACTATTTGACCTGATTCCGCCTCTATAAATTCTCTAAAATCGAGAAACCAACATAGAGCCACCCGAAACCCTTTTTCCGCCGCCTCAAGCATATGTTCTCAAGAGATCCCATCTGGGGGCCTTTTCCGGCACTCTGCCGGAGGGGGGTCAACCACGGAGGGGTTCTACATCAACCTTGTTGCCCCTACAATGATGTGTGAGTAGTTTACCACAGACCTACGGGTCCATAGTTAGTAGCTAGATGTCTTCTTCTTTCTCTTTGATCTTCAATACAATGTTCTCCCTGATGTTCTTGGAGATCTATTTGATGTAATCACTTTTTGTGGTGTGTTTGTTGGGATCCGATGAATTGTGAGCTTACGATCAGATTATCTATGAATATTATTTGAGTCTTTTTTGAACTCTTTTATGCATGATTATTATAGCTTTGTATTTCTCCCCGATCTATTTATTTGGTTTGGCCAAGTAGATTGTTTTTTCTTGCAATGTGAGAGGTGCGATGTGATGGGTTCGGTCTTGCGGTGCTCGATCCTAGTGACAGAGAGGGACATGACACGTATTTGTATCATTGCCATTAAGGATAAAAAGATGAGGTTTATTCATGCGTGAGTTTACTTTGTCTACATCACGTCATCTTGCTTAAGGCGTTACTCCGTTCTTTATGAACTTAATACTCTAGATGCATGCTGGATAGCGGTCGATGTGTGGATTAATAGTAGTAGATGCAGGCAGGAGTCGGTCTACTTGTCTCGGACGTGATGCCTATATACATGATTATTGTCTTAGATATCATCATGATTATTCGCTTTTCTATCAATTTCCCAACAGTAATTTGTTTACCCACCATATGATGTTTTCAAGAGAGAAGCCTCTAGTGAAAACTATGGCCTCTGGATCTATCTAAATCATATATTAAAATCCAAAAATAGACTGCTGCACTTTTGTTTACGTTATTTTATTTTGTGTTTTATTTATCCATCTAACACTACAAGATTTGATCCTTGCCATTAACTTGCAAGGGATGGACAACCTCTTGTTTGCGTTGGGTGCAAATATTTGTTCTTTCGTGTGTATGTGCTGCTAACGAGTTGTTGCGTGATTCTCCTATTGGATTGGTAACCTTGGTTTCTAACCGAGGGAAATAATTATCTCTACTGTACTGCATCATCCCCTCCTCTTCGGGGAAATCCCAACGCAACTCACAAGTAGCACGCCCGTATGGGCGGTCGTATGGATCCTAACAGCCATAATAAGCCCGAGGAAGGAGGCAAATCTTCCCCATCTCTCTTTTGTTATTCTACTTCCTCCAAACCTCTCCAAACCTAGCGCCCGATCTCTCTACTCGTTCAATTTCAGTTCAAATCCTTCCATGTGATCGATCTACGATATGTTTCTCCTCCGATCCCCAATTTATTTTTCGCGGATCCACGTTCTACATGTCTAGCATTGCCATGTCTAGGAAATGCATATTTTTGATCCAAATTTGAGTTTGGCTTGGATTCATTGATGTTGTTAGAGGAGTATGATGTTGTGACTACGGTACGATCAATATTGTTTAATTGTATTGGACTGGAAAAAAATGTTTTGTAGATGTCTACGAGGAGGTCCAGTCACGTATGCGGTGCTTCGATTTCATCCACCACGTTGTCACAACAAGTTATCACTCAGGGGATCGTCTTCACCGACCGTGAAGTAAGAAAGAAGTTTTAGAAGCTCAGTGCAAGGAAGATCAAAGCATCCAAGTGGGCTTGCGAGTCAACACTCACCAAGCTAGGTATTACTAATAATTCCGATTTGCTTTGTAATAATGCCAGGTTGCACCATTTTCTTTATCAGGGATGTGACCCGTATGAATGCATGATGCTTGAGTTTCTTAGCACTCTCTCGCATAATGTTGGTTTGATGCCCAATGCATATGAGGAGGAGCTGATCAGTTTCTGTCTCTTGTACCAAGACTTCGACATCACTTTTGAAGAGTGGTCTAATTACTTTGGCTTCACCAACAATCATGGTGGCATTCGCTATGTTTATGATTAATTGATTATACTGACCCACACCTGAGGCAATCCTTCTATCAGATGAGTCGCCATGGTTTAAGGCAAAGAGCTTGTTGCATTGAAAGTCCTGTTGTGTGTTATTTCTATTATGTTATCACTAATTCATTCCAGGCACGAGGATAAGTTTCTAAGCTGAATAACGAGAACATGTTAGTTCCCGGGTAAGCAGCAAACCTTGATGTTGACTATTCGCCCAACTTAGGGGCAATACTTTTGCTACACCTCACGCATCAAGCAAATCATGCACAAGGAGATATCGTGTGTGGAGGAGTAATCACCATGTTGGAAAACTCCCTTGGTTTCAACTACCATCACCTTCGCCCCATTAACATGGACAATTGCATTATGTTACACAGGCAGGAGATGCAACTTTTGACCAAGAAGGCCCAGAACCTGAGCATGTAGATGAAAAAGAACCCATCACCAACAAAGAAGAGGAGCAACCCCAAGAGGAGCCACAACAAGAAGCCTACACCACTTATGCGGACCTCTACAGACTCCAGGGCTCTATCAATGATATGAGCAACCTCGCCGAATCCCTTCAAGGCAAGCCCGCCTACATGAACATGAACTTCTCCAATTGGAGCCAAAGATGGGCTCCCGACCAGCCGCCACAATGATTCTGCCGGTTTGGGCTTGCAAAAGTTTAAGCTTGGGGGAGGTCACCACCACTTTTTCATCAAGATGTGGCGGTATTTGAACAAATTGTACTGTGGTTGTACTTAAGCTGTCAGGACCCCGATTCCAAGTCACATCGATCTAGCCGGTAACACCTCATATCACTTTGCGGCGTCACGCACGGTATTCCCACGGGTGTCGCCTTACCATGGCCCGGGACCGTTTGCGCCTTTTGGCTCATGTATATGATAGTGTCGCTAGCATCCATATGACAGAGAATCCGGGCCGACATGACTAGTCGTGAACCCAAAGCGGCACTAACCTATGGGGACAGGCATACATGAATCACATCGAGCATGTCGGTCAACAGCGTGTGAATCCGGGCTGTAGCACTGGGCTAACAGACTCGGGAACCCGGCTGTAGCAGCTAGGCAGGACTCAGATGTCACCGCGTGACATTTCCCGAAGGGATGACACAGAACGAAGTGAAACACATGCCGCCACCAAGTGTCCCTAACAGAGTGCTAGGCTAGCAAGACTCGTGAACTGGCAGTAGCGGACTACTATGGCTCAAGGAAGCACTAGACTACATTTCCCCATAAGAGAGGCTGCCAAGGATAAACAACTAGATTGTCGGATCCCACACATACCAAGCATTTCAAACATACACACAATATGCTCGATATGTGTAAATACAACATGGCATCACAACATAACTCTACGACTCAAGTATTTATTCATTAGGCTCCGAAGAGCCAAGATATTACAAACATGGGTCTCATGACCCAACATTCAGAGCATACAAGTCAAAGCACAAGTGGAAGCTTAACATGTCTGAGTACAGACATCTACAAATGAAAAAGGCTGAGAAGCCTGACTATCTACCAGATCCTGCCGAGGGCACAAGATCGTAGCTGAGGTAACAAGCTAAACGTCAAGTCCACGCTGAACTACTAGCGAGGACCGACGTCTCTCGCAAAACATAAAATAAGCAAACGTGAGTACAAATGTACCCAAAGAAGACTTACATCGTAACCAACTACATATGCATCATTATCAATAAAGGGGTGGTGGAGTTTGATGCAGCAAGCCAGCTTTGACTCGGTGGCTATCCTGAACTACGATCGCAAGTAACTCTTTTGAGGTGGCGCTGCACGAGTCCACATATTCACCATATCAATACACCACTATGGACCCGCCTCCTCCCCCTGAGCGCCATCCATAGCACTCACACTTATCTTATGCATTTTAGAGTATCCACTTTCACTTGTCTATGAACTGTTATAGGCAACCCAGAAGTCCTTTACCGCGGACACGGCTATTCGAATAGATGATGTTAACCCTACAGGGGTGTACTTCTTCATACATGTTTCCACCACTTAGCGTCTGCACACGACATGTGCTCAGCAGACTTCAAGCGAAAGCCGACGTGGGTGTAGACCACGACCTACCTAAACACTCAAGTCTCTAGTCCAGGTTTATCACCTATTCAGGTTCCATCCGCAGGGAGTCCGGCCGAGGTTTCCACATACGGTCCCGAACGATGTGTGCAGGGTTCCTGAGATACCAAACGGGCATTCGGTACACCGGGCCACGGTGTATCTACCGCATCATAGCCCACCCCTAGGGTCAGCGCTATGCACGACCTCCAACACATATCCTACAAACACCAGAAACTACTTGCAACTCCTGGACAGAGGACAAGGGTGATTAAGAAGTCGAGTGGGGTCATATTTCAGGGCCCAATGCATGGTAGTAGCTGAATCATGGATCACAAACACAGAACTCAGTTCCTAAGGACGGCTTCAATGAGACAACCCACCATGTATTCCTACATGGCCTCTCACCGCTACCTTTACCAAATCGTGTTCACACACTTAGCTCTCAACAGTAGGACATGATCAAACACCTCCGATTCATCCCCGATGAATCGGACCGACTCAACTCTAAGCAAGAGCAGGCATGACAAACAAGCATGAATGAGTAGGCACAACAGGGCTCAAACAACTCCTACTCATGCTAGTGGGTTTCATCTATTTACCGTGGAATGACAGTCATGCAGAGAATAAAGGGGTTCAGCTACCGCAGCAAGTAACAGATGAATCGTTGTTGTCCTAATGCAGTAAAAGAGAGCAGGAGCGAGAGAGTGGGATTGTATCAGAATGAACAAGGGGGTTTTGCTTGCCTGGCACTTCCGAAGATATTATAGCTCTTCATCGGTGTCATCGAGCTCATCGTCGGAACCACGTCTATTGAGAGGGAACAACACTGGCAACTGAGAAAGAACACAATCAATGCAATGCCACAATATGATGCATGATCATGACATGGCAATATGGTGTGATTTGAGCTAATGCATCTAGCTATGATTTAAATGAAGTTGGTTTGAATACATGATTCAAATTCCAACTCCATATATGATCATTTAAATGCCCTTTATTTTTTTGTCCAAAACAGAGGACAAACATTGTTCAAACATGCATGAAAATGATACAGATGGATAGGTTGCATTTTTCTGATAATTTTTCATATATAATTTGTTTGATTTGGAGCTACAGATTAAGTTCTATGATTTTTAGAAGTTTAGAGCATTTTCTGAAATTTTATAAACCTTTCTGATTTATTTTAATTCCAGAAAATACTTACTGCATCAGCATGACGTAAAGCTGAGGTCAGCAGGTCAACTGGGTCGGTCCAGGTCAAACTGACCAATGGGTCCCGTCTGTCAGTAGTTTAGTTAAACTAACTCAATTCAGTTAGCGCTAATCCTGGGTTAGTTAGCAGGGCGGGCCCCACTTGTCATAGACCCAAGGGTCAAACTGGGCCCACCTGGTCAACAGGTCAACTCGCCGGCGTTTAGCCACCGGCGAGGCCAGACGCGGCGGAGAAAGTGCAAATTCGCGCCCCGGCGATCAAATGGGCGGCGGAGGCCATCTACGGGGAGCTGGAGGTGCGCCGCTTCTATTGGTGGTGGTGGTTGGTCCGGAGGTGGCCGAAATCGTCGCCGGCGACGACGTTGGCGGCTGCCGGAGCTCGGGTGAGCTCAGAGTCGTCGCTACAACGAGCGTGGAGGCGCGGGGTTAGCACCTCGTGTTTCTGGCGCGCGGTGAGCATGTTGGACACGACGCCGGACCAAATGGTCGCCGAGTCGTGTCGGCGGCGAAAAGCAAAGCGGCGCAGCGGGGGCGAGAGGGGCGTGGCGGCTACGGTGTGCAAGAGAGAGAACGGAGAGGGGGAGGATGATCAGAAGCTCACGTAGAACACGTCGAGCAAGTCGGTGAGCTCGGGGAGGCGTCGGAGACGACGGACGGGCGCCGGCGATCTCCCGCGGCAGAGGAGGAAGAAGACGAGGTAGCCGGCGATGCGGGGCGTCCGGCGGTCGTGGCTCGGTGAGGAGGTCTAGGACGAAGGGGCGGAGCTGCTGGGCGCGTCGGTGAGGCGAGGGGGAGGCGGTGGCCGCAGTGGTGCTTGTCGGCGGCGACGGTGGCGCTCGGTTAGTTGGGGATGAGCGAGGGAAACAGCAGGGGGAGAGTGAGAGGGGTCCAGGGGGTCAGGGCGAGGACGTGGAGCCTGCCAGGGTCCAGGCGCGTGAAGCGGCAAGCTGCTGGTGTCGTGGCGGGCTCGCGCTCGCCGGCGTCACCTCCCTACCTGCCTGGCGGGGACGAAGCAGCTGGCTGGCATGGGCCAGCACAGTGCTGGGCCGCCAGGTGGGCCGGTTGGTGGTGCCAGGTAAGTAGCCAGGTAGGCTCTCTCTCTGGTTTTCCTATTTTTTTGTTTCTGTTTTCTATTTTGTCCTGTTTTGTTTTGGTATAGTAAAAATACTAAACCATTTTATAAAATCCTGAAAATAATTATGTGGCTAGAACTAAGATATACCAAACCACATAAAATGTTCCAGAATTATTGGACATATATTAATTATATATAAAATATATATCCAATGCAAATAGCTATTGAATTAATTCAAAGGCCCAAGATAATGTTTCAGTCACTCCAAAAATATTGGTTTGCATTTTACCTCATGCCAATAGTTTCACAGAATAACAGGAACATTTTCTTGGACTCAGTTGATGAGGTTTAGACATTGGTTATTTTTAGGGGTTTTATGAGGCTTTGAAAATTCCTCAATTCAAATTTCATTTGAATTTAAACATGATGCACACTTGGAAGCTGGCATAGGTCAGACCAGGATTAGGGATGTGAGACTCGCGTTGGTTTGTTCCAACACTTTGCTTTTTATTTGCTTTTGTTTCCGATTTTTTGTTTGCAAGTTAGTTTTCAAAAACCCAAAAATAAAAAATATAGAATAAGTTTTGATTTTCTCTTACTCTTTTTGCCCCTTGGAGTTCGTTTGCATTTTTGTTTTCAGAGGAGTTGATCTATGCCCGACAACGAGGAATGCAAGAGTAAGAGAAGTGTGTAAATTCACAACCGTGTGATGGTATGTCCTACAACTTCCGCATTGTGCACTTGAAATACTTAGAGTAGATGTAGTATTAGTATGTGTGATATGCGCAAATGGGAGTAAGTTTTGACAATTAAGACAACTGTTTTGTTCTAGTGGCTGAAATAATTTGGTAGCCTTTGTTCTATTTATCCTAGATAATCAAGACTTGCCGTGGGACTGTTTTTTTAATGAAGTAACTAAGGATAACCATGCACAAAAGAAAGTCTTCAAAGACTTGGGAGTTGAGAAAAATTGTAGAAAAATGATGTTTGAAATGCTCAACCCCATATTGTTAATTTTAACATACTTGATAACATGTGTGGATTAAATTTTCTAGAGGAACTTAGTTGGAGGGTGAACGAGATTATGCCAAAAATCTATGTTGTATGTCTTACATGGTGCTTCAGCTTCTTGCTAGTGCCATGGCCCTGCTACTCTATGCGTGTGTATGTGTGTAAATGTGGCTTCGTCACCTTTCTTGATGTTATGCTGAGAACTCCGCTAGTCAGTGAACGATCTACCAAGAGTGAAAGCTCGGATTTCGGCTATGAGTTTGTTACCGTAAGTAGTGGCAACACTACAAACACATATTATTCGGCTTTCTATTGAATGAGTGTGTATGTGGTAAATAAAGGGGACTAATCAAAAGAGCTTGAAAGAGACAACTATCAAAGGTCCATAGTTCCCAAACATTAAGCCACAACGAAACTCTTTGCATAATCACTTATTTAGCATAATCCCTTCACATACAATCAAAGTTTCAGTAAATATTGATTGAAATGAAGTTCTTAAGAGCCTTGAGGATGAAATAATTGTGGGCATGTTTATGAGCACTAAAGCATCATGTTTTTCTACATGCCTTTCACTCCCTAATATATGTTTTTATGGCTCTATCGAAGAAAACTCCTTCGTGCATTCCTGACAAGCAAGTGTTGTTTAGAATAAATAGAATAGAGTGTTGCAAAGTTGTTTTATCTAGTAGATCAAGAACTTTGTGTTGACTATCTTTGCTTCACTAAAACTTGCACAACAACCATGTCACCACTACAATCATACTAAATTTTCAGGTCAAGAAGCGGATGGCTATCTAGGCGTACCGACCATAAGTGAACCAAAACCTTCTCGTTACTTCGGTTTAAACAACTGAGTTCCTTTTGATTCGAATTTCTGTCTGTGTTGGTTGAGGACGATCAGCTGTCACCAGGTGTCACCAACGCCACCCATCCACGAGCCAACAACACTTCACCATCGAATTCCACAAACAAAGCCGTCGCTGCAACAGACGCCGGATCACATGCCAGTCCATGCCAGAACAGTTGGCCACTCGCGTTGGTGACCAGACAACTCTGGCTCGGGCGACAAACCATGCTGGAGAATATGGATGAGTTTGTGTTGAGCAATCCACCACCGTCGAACCCCATACCGTGCCATCGTCACCGTCGAGGCCCTACTTCGCAATTCCGACTCCACAAATACAAGGTAGGGCATGGAGAACTCTTGAACACGCGAAGAGACATCGATTACCAAACCTCAACCGCAATCCAACTCCACATGAAGCTGCCATCGTTGCAAAATAGGAGACCACGTCGAACAACCTAGGATCATCACCCCAACATTCCCACATCGCCAGAAGGTCACCAGTCCAATACAATGCCGTGAGTGTCTAGTTCCCAAAAGCACGGCCAGGATCGAAGGTTTTCAAGGCGACACCCCATTGGGGGGGAGCAATGATGTCGACGTCGTTGCTTGACCTAACTCGGGCCTTAGACTTTTACCGAAGAGCATGATCCAAGGGTAGGAGAAGTGGCAGGCCTCCACAACAACGCTTCCAAGGAGGTGAAACTTCCACGGGAGCTGACGCCATTAGCTCACAAGAACCCGACAAACTTTTGCCTCGAGCATCTCAACCAACACCACCACGCACCAGACGTGCACTAGACCACCCACCTCCCACGTAGCCGATGCGTCGACGACCCACGAGAGCCACCATGGACCAAAGCCTTGCCGCCAACTAAAGCCGGCAGCCCAGGTCCAGTCACCTGACGGATCTAGCAGCCTCCCACGGCAACATCCCCACACCCCAGCAGCCGGTCGCCGTCACCAGCCAGACGGAGCCCAGGTCGCCACCCCATTGCATCACCCGGACGGGCCCGGTGGGCATGGGGTGGTGACGCAACTGAAAACTCTTGGATCCAACTCCACAGGAGCACACGCCGCCCGGGGGGGTCACCGCACCAAGACCGAGAAACCGCTGGCCGCTAGAAAGGAGCAACACTCGGATTGGGAGGGGGCGAGGTCTCCCTCACCAAGAGAACATGCGGGCGCGCGAGGGAGCTTTCCACCATCGCTGTCTGCCGAAAGGTCTTAGGCCGTCGCTGGCGGCAGGACATGAGGCACGGGGAGGGGGCGACGGCGGACTAGGGCTCCGCCCGAGCCACCGCATGAGCGACACGGGCATTTTTTTCTTTCTTTCTTTCAACATGTCTTACATTTTGAAACGTTGAAACTCGTGCTTTACTTTCAAACACAAATTATATGTCCATATTTTGAAACTCAAGTCAAATGGGAAACCCTCCAAACTCAAATATGTTGAGGGAACGAGTCAGAACTTTGGTCATCGCTCATCAGTCGTAGGCCCTGACAACCAGGCACCACCCCAAGTCCCCAAGCACGCACCCGGCGAACCACAGCCCCGCTCGGCCATCGCGCCCGCAAACCAAAACCCCGAACTCCCGCTTCCCAATAGGTCCCCGCCACGCGGGCCGCTGCCCTTCCCGTCCCCACACGTCATCCAGACTCCTATATGTACCACTCCGGAGCCAAGCTATACTCCAGCAGCAGGGCAGGCACCCGGCACCGCCCAGGAACGCAACTCCGGCGAGCTCCAATATTATCCACCTGCCTTTCTACATCGTCTCCTTTGGTCTGGTCTGTTCCCACTCGTATCCGCTTCGCGTACGGTGTGCCGCGGCGACTAGTCTAGTCGACCTATCTTGCCTTCTGGTCTTTCTTGAGGCGCGCAGCCACGGCGACCGTGGTGGTCTGCGAGATGGAGGCGGCGGGGGCCGGAGCGGCGACGCCGTCGCACGCGTCCATGGTGGACACGGACGACTTCGACCTGTCGCGACTGCTGAACCACCGCCCGCGGATCAACGTGGAGCGGCAGCGGTCCTTCGACGACCGCTCGCTCGGCGACCTCTACCTCTCCGCCATGGACGGGCGCGGCGCCGGCGGGTATATGGACAGCTACGAGAGCATGTACTCCCCGGGCGGCGGGCTCCGTTCGCTCACCGGCACCCCCGCCTCCTCCACGCGGCTCTCCTTCGAGCCCCACCCGCTGGTCGGCGACGCCTGGGACGCCCTCAGGCGCTCGCTCGTCTGCTTCCGGGGCCAGCCCCTCGGCACCATCGCCGCCGTCGACAGCTCCTCCGGCGAGGTCCTCAACTACGACCAGGTAACGGCATGGCAACATGCATGCAGTAGTCGTGTGTCAGTTCTCACACCTGTTTGGGCTGTCACGTGTAAAGTTCTCTCTTGGATATTTTGTTAAACCTGTCGCGTAAATAAATATAATTGGCATTGGATTGAGCAGGTGTTCGTGAGGGATTTCGTGCCGAGCGCGCTGGCGTTCCTGATGAACGGCGAGCCGGAAATCGTGAAGAACTTCCTGCTGAAGACGCTGCTGCTGCAGGGGTGGGAGAAGAGGATCGACCGGTTCAAGCTGGGCGAGGGCGCCATGCCGGCGAGCTTCAAGGTGCTCAAGGACCCGAAGCGCGGGGTGGACACCCTGGCGGCGGACTTCGGCGAGAGCGCCATCGGCCGCGTGGCGCCGGCCGACTCCGGGTTCTGGTGGATCATCCTGCTCCGCGCCTACACCAAGTCCACCGGCGACCACACGCTGGCCGAGACGCCCGAGTGCCAGAAGGGCATCCGCCTCATCATGAACCAGTGCCTCGCCGAGGGCTTCGACACCTTCCCCACCCTCCTCTGCGCCGACGGCTGCTGCATGATCGATCGCCGGATGGTACGTATGTCCTAATAAGTTCCCGTCAACCTCACACACACGTCGCAGCTGAATCAATGGCTGGGATTAAATGTAGTGGTGATAATGAGTGGTCGATCGCGATCGATGGATCATCGTGTTGGGCAGGGCGTGTACGGGTACCCGATCGAGATCCAAGCCCTGTTCTTCATGTCGCTGCGGTGCGCGCTGCTGCTGCTGAAGCCGGAGGCGGAGGGGAACAAGGACATCATGGAGCGGATCGTGACGCGGCTGCACGCGCTGAGCTACCACATGCGGACCTACTTCTGGCTCGACTTCCAGCAGCTCAACGTCATCTACCGCTTCAAGACGGAGGAGTACTCCCACACGGCCGTCAACAAGTTCAACGTCATCCCGGAGTCCATCCCGGACTGGCTCTTCGACTTCATGCCCTCCCGCGGCGGCTACTTCGTCGGCAACGTCAGCCCCGCCAGGATGGACTTCCGCTGGTTCGCGCTGGGGAACTGCGTCGCCATCCTCGCCTCGCTCGCCACGCCCGAGCAGGCCGGCGCCATCATGGACCTCATCGAGGAGCGGTGGGAGGACCTCATCGGCGAGATGCCGCTCAAGATCTGCTACCCCGCCATCGAGGGCCACGAGTGGCAGAACGTCACCGGCTGCGACCCCAAGAACACCAGGTGGAGCTACCACAACGGAGGCTCCTGGCCTGGTAAGTGCTAACCCACCCACGTCATACACATGCTCGAAGTCGAAGCTCGACGGATTCATTCTTTGATTCGCGCAGTGCTGATCTGGCTCCTGACGGCGGCTTGCATCAAGACCGGGCGGCTCAAGATCGCCAGGCGGGCGATCGACCTGGCGGAGGCGAGGCTGGCGAGGGACAGCTGGCCGGAGTACTACGACGGCAAGCTCGGCCGGTACGTCGGGAAGCAGGCGAGGAAGCACCAGACGTGGTCCATCGCGGGCTACCTGGTAGCCAAGATGATGCTGGAGGACCCGTCCCACCTGGGCATGATCTCCCTCGAGGAAGACAAGGCCATGAACCCTGTGCTCAAGAGGTCTGCCTCATGGACCGTGTGAGATGATGATCGATGCCACTTGGCGTGAACTTGACGTGATGTTGGTCAGGATTCACGGATGTGTATGGGAAGGAAAAAAGAACGTGTTGATTTTCGGGTTTAGCAAAGCTGTTCTCTACATCATTGATTACACCTTCTTATCGAAAATACATAATTGCTATAGAAAGCGAATTTTCCCATAATTGCTGTCCTATCTGGGAAGACATGTTTTGACTGTCTCCCGCGGATCCTCGTTGTACAATGTGTGTACGAGCATTTCAGCCTTAGCCTTGTGCAGCAGCGCACATGCAGCCTCCTGGCTTGTCGCAGCAATTTCGGAAACTATAGGACGTAATGCAAAAAAACCAAAACTAGTAGCCCGTCGGCCATCTTTAGGCCGAAGTAATACTTTTCGGCCACAGTTAGGCCGATGTAGTACTTTTCGGCCACTGTTAGGCCGAAGTAGTACTTTTCGGCCACAGTTAGGCCGAAAAGTGTCTTTTTGGTCAACACTAGGCCGAAATAGACTTTTTGGTCAAGTCTAGGCTGAAAAGTCACTTTTTGGTCAACCCTAGGCCGAAGTTGCATGCTGAAATGTATTTTGTCGCCACCCGTTTCCCGCCCACCCCTTCCCGCCACCCGTTTCCCGCCAACCCCTTCCCGCCTTATGTTCCCGCCAACCCCTTCCCGCCTTATTTTCTCGCCAATCCCTTCCCGCCAATCCCTTCCCGCCAACCCTTTCCCGCCATACTGCAGTTATTCTTTCCCGCCATTATCTCCTCTGTATCTATAAAACCCCCTTCAGGCGAAGGTGGATAAGCATTCCAAAGGCAAGTGTAGTCGAGATGTCCCATTATCCATTCGATCGTAGTTTTCACCACGGGATGAGCAGCACTCTTCCGAGTCTAGTTACCGATTTCAGGATGGACAATAGGATAGTTCCATGGGACGAACTCACCGGTAGTGACACCATAATGAATGAGTTGGCTCACCAATTACGTAGGTCCAGGTGGCCCGAAAGGACCTATGAGGAGGTACGCCAAGAACTTCTTAGGTTGCATGAAAGGTGGAAGAAGGTAGTGGAGCCAAGAGTGAAACTTTCGTAAAGACTGCAGCAAAGAATACATTTTATGGACTGAGGAGAGCGAGGACGACGAAGATATCTTCATGCCGCCGCTTCCGGTTCTGCATCGTCGAAGGGCAAGAGTTCAGATCGTCCAAAGGAAGAGTTCTGCATCCTCGAAGAGCAAGAGTTCGCATCCAAAGAAGGGCAAGAGTTCGCATCGACGGAGGGCAAGAAGACCGCATCGTCGAAGGGCAAGAGGGCTGCATCAACAGAGGATGACGATGATGACTTCATGTAGTATGTAAGATGTATTTCAGTTATACCGTTTCATTCAGATGTATTTGCATTATTAGTTTGTATTGTATTATTGTAGGGCATTATGTTCTATCTAAATTTCATTTTGTAGTATGTAAGATGTATCTTAATTATCGGTTGTAGTCTATTTGGAAATGTAACTGGAATAAGAATGCAAATTAATAGTAATATGTCTCTTGCATACATAAAACAATATATGTCTCCTGATCAGATAGAAGGATGTGCGATAATAACACATACATGAAGCATGTCTCATACATAAATACTGACACACAGCTGCGAATAGTCTGAAACTAACATAGATAATGAGTCATACATAGATAGATAAGCATATCACTGCGGGGGACGACGACGAGTCTGGGTCTTCCTCGGGCGAGGACCGGAAGGTGATAAGCGCTGAGGCGGTGGACGAGGCTCGCGATAACCACGACCATAGTTAACCTCGTCTCTCACGGTCTGTGTCTCCTGTGTCGGTGGTGGTGGTGGAGTGTGAAACACTGTCTGCGAGAAGCCATAAATGTTTGTAGCTTGGTCATCATACTCGCGGTTGCGGTCGCCCTCAAAGTAATCAGCACCACCACTAAGGATCGGTGACTGCTCTGAATGCATGAACGGTTATGATCAAGTTGCCGCTGCATGTAAAGTAAAACATGTAAAATTGATACAAATGCATGAACGAAGCACTACCAAGAAGCATCGGTGATCGCTGAGAATGCAAGAATGATTACTACACTGTTGAAAAGAATGTAGTGAGTAGTGTTACCTAGTTCCATCTCGATGCCGAAGCGCCCCTAGCTGTGAAGGAGGTGGTCGATGCGTGAAGAGCTCCCCGGCTGTGAAGGAGGTGGCTCATGCCGGAAGAGCTCCTGGTTGTGAAGGAGGTGGCTCATGCCGTGAAGAGCTCCCCGCTGTGAAGGAGGTGGCTCATGCCGGAAGAGTTCCCCGGCTGTGAAGGAGGTGGCTCATGCCGGAAGAGCTCCCCGGCTGTGAAGGATGAGGTTCTGCACGGTGCACGAGGGTCGTGGTTCTGAACGGTGCACGAGGGTCGTGGTTCGAATGTTGTACAGAGGGTCGTGGCGGACGATGTGCTTTGGAGGAGGAAGTGCAACATCCAAGACCGTCTACACGTAATAGCTGCGTAAATCCCGCGTAGCTTGTCATCAAGACGCCTCAACCATGAGACGCCTCTCGCGGTGGGATAGTTTCTCCCCTCTGAAAGCGCCGCATTAAAGCGGAAACCTCCTCTCGCTACCAGTCAAGTCACCACAGCATACGAAGAGTTAACCAATTATATCCTCGTTGTATGATAGACAGCACGAATAGACAACCAGCGAATATGTCCAGATTAACAAAAGACTTCACATATGAGAATCAAGGCATTTACCGCGTGGTGTCTGGTTCCCACAATAGAGGCAGTTGGGTACATATCGCTGGTGAGAGGGGCTTCGATCTGATCTGAAGCAGCTGATGGAACCAAGTAGATCCTCGTTGTATGCCGGTAACGCTGCAGATACAACCCGAACATTTCCCAGTTAAAGGCCCGAACCTCACCCCAGATATTTGTCGCAGCGGTAGTCCATTCATCAACGTAAGGGGTAATGCTCTTAAGCCAATAAGCCATGGACTTGTTTCCTCCTAGGCGATTGTCCCTGAGATTGACATGCGCGATACATGATTAGGTATATTATGAATGCAGAGCTGACAACTAAAATAGTATTAGTACTTACTTGTGCACGTGTTCTGGCAAGTGTGGAATATCTGGAATCTCGTGCTCTTGATATAGACCGAACTGTCTCATCACCCTATTAAGAGACATCTCCTCAACCGTCACGTCGAACACCAACTTGGCCTTGGTCATCCAAAAGTGTCGATCTCTAGTGCACAATCCAGAAATCCCAACTGGGTACCTCGATGATATAGCTTTGGCGAGTATGGCTCCCAGATAACTTGATCCTCGTGCAAACTATCAAACTGCGCCGTGAAGGACGGGTAGCATCCCTAACCTGACTATGCATAAACTGTCTCGTGCCATGACAACAAATAAGCATTAGTAATACTATTGAATGGCAAGAAATAATTGAATTAATTATTACTTAATATAAATGTACCTCTCGCCGTGCCCAAACAGATCCCATAGTAGGTAAGTCGCCGATAGCAGGCACATAAGCCCCACTAAGTCCTCCAAACCAAAAGGTTTATCAACATAGACATAGGGTCGCCCAATAGGGAATCTCTCGATGACCAGAGCTGCAACAATAATGGACATCCAACAATACTAGATTTTCTAGACTTCAACCGCAAGCTTTGCACGTCCTCAGACGTAGCCGCTAACACAGCAGTAACCAAAACTCCTCTCAGAATATCCGCAGGCAACGCGTCGTCGGCTATCTCTCGTGCAATACCGGCGAGTCGTGCATCGACAAAGGTCACGTGGTTCTCCGTAAACATCGCCTTGCCAAACAGCCAAAGAATATATGCCTCTAGGGACCGGTCAATCTGTGGCTCCGACAACCTGAACATCGGGATATCCTAACGAGACAATCTACATAGAAACGTAATAATTGTATGAACATCGGACAACTAAAAACAACATTTGTTTAAGGGCCGTGATGGTTACCTGAAACTGGCTCAACCATCTAAAATGAGGTCCATGAGGATCGTTGTCTATGGCCCTAGCAATGGGACTGCAGCAAAAAACGGGTCTGCATCGCTGCTTGCCACCCAGATTCTGCCTCTAAGGGACCTATGGCAGCACCGCCAAAGGTAATCCCAACAAGTAAGACACATCCTGTAAAGTAGGCGCCATCTCTCCCTGGGAAAGTGAAACGATGTGTCTCTGGTCTCCATCTATCTACTAAGCGGTAAGGAGTGACTTGTCGAAGAGAAACGCTTCACTTGCCTCTTGTGTACCGCAATGGTTCACCTGCCTCATCTAAGTCCGGACCATCAATCCACTCATCCAATGTACCTCAACCAGCCGTGCCAAGGGTAGAAGTCCAGCCCAACTTAACCTACAAAATTAAGAGAATGTTAGCGGCGTTGAAAAGTATGTCAAACATAGTAAGTCATTATATGGACTCCTTTATATGCACACATACCTATCAACCCATGAATCGTGTATCATCCAGTTAGTCTTTGGGGTACGAGTGACCAACACGTCTAAGTTGTTGCCCGCTTCCATAAGGGCGCCCCGGTGCTTTCTATCGATGTTACCATTAAGCAACGGATACGAAGACATATCTGCAATTCAAACAACAAATCAACGATGCAATTAAAACATAGTCCTGACATATTATAAATTAAAACATAGTCTTGACATATTACAAATTAAAACATAGTCCTGACATATTACATATTAAAACATAGTCCTGACATATTACATATTAAAACATAGTCCTGACATATTACAAATTAAAACATAGTCCTGACCCACTACGACACATTATATAATTTGTGAGTTGTTTCTTCCTCGTCCGCCCCTTCGGCCTCGACTGCCACGACCACGTCCGCCTCTTGCTCCTGTTGTCGCAGCCGTCGATGTAGAAGCACTCGTCGATGCGGAAGCACCATCTTTGTTCAGGTCCGGACAATATTTCATCCTATGCCCATAAGCCGCGCATAACAAACATTGTCTGGTTGCTCCACCAGCTTCAGACCGGTCCATATCGTTCCGGATGCGACGGGCCTTTCGGCTGCCCCTACTTGTTCGCCAAGGTCTGGATGCGGATGTATACTCTCTCACCGTCGTTTACCTTGTTGAAATTGCCGACGACTCTAAACCCATCATCTCGCTGTCCGGTGTTGAGCACGCCTCTTTTAAATAGTATGGGGACACGAAGGAGATAGCATCCAACTCAATCTGCCACATGCAGCCAACACATGAGAGCAAGGTAGGTGCAACAACTTCGGTTTGTTGCATGTACACTCACACGTTGGATAAAATTCCGCTCCAATTTTTACCTCGTGTGTCTTCACCTCATTTCCGTAACCAAAACCATCAAGAGGAAGCTGAACCTCATACCTCCTTTCTTGATTCCCTATGAGTCCGACAAAGGTGCTTCTTTGCTTTCTCTATCTTCTTTGCCATGTATTCCATGACACGGCTACAATAAGGTGTGTTCTGATTATCTTCAATATGCTTCTTTGCTAACTCGTGCCTTTCTCTCGAATATCTCAAGGTGCCATGGAATACAGCCTCCACAATAGCTGTGAGTGGCAATGCTCTATTCCCTCTCAAAGACAAAGTTATACACCTCTGCAAGATTGGTTGTCATGTGGCCATACCTAGCTCCATGTGTGTCATGCAGCAAAGACCAATTCACTGGAGGCTCTTTCTCTATCCACTCGGAAAAATTCTTTATTGCCCTTCCTTCTTTCTCTTAGTATTAGGAGGGTCAATTGTCGGCAAGTCACAAAGACCCATCGCTCCTCTAGCTCCGCGATGAGTGCTGCTAATTTAACCTGATCTTCTTCCATTTTCTTCCTCGCACGGACCTGCTTCTTAGTAAACTCATCTAGTTTTGACCAAATAAAATCGATTTGCGCTGCTGGCTTTGCTTGCATAATTTTTGAACAAGTTCATCAACCGCTTGTTCTTGAACTGTGAGAAAAATTAGCCCCAAGATGGCGCATGCACCACCGCTCGCAAGTCCCTCCAAGGTGTTGGTTCGTCATCTTTTGGATTACGGCGTCTTCACGGCCTTCAATATACCAGCATGTCATCATGAATGACACACACGCTTGGTCGGTCCTTCACGATGGCAATTTTCACTTGGCGGAAGAACCATACCCAGCTGAGAAAGTTCTCACCTCCACAAATGCCATGGCAAGTGGGATGATTTGATTGTTCCGTCCACACCAATAGCAGTCAGGATTTGCCCTCTATATCGACCGGTCAGAATGTACCATCCACAAACATAACAGAGGACAATGCCGGAAAGCTTCGATGCACATAGCAAAAGAGAAGAACACTCGCTTCAACACCTTGAAATCAGGTATACTCAGCAACCTCATGTGTTGTACATTCACATAAGTGCCGGATTCCTCTCCTTCAGTATGCCCAGGAGATGGACAACATTATCATATGAGTCAAAGAACGTCCCAAACCTTTCCTCCATAGCATTCTGCTTAGCCCTCCAAGCCTTCCCATAAGGAATGACATAATTCCATCTGACTTTCACCGCTGTCCGGATGTGTTTTGCTTCCATATCTTTCTTCTCTACTATCTCAAGATACATGAGTTGCGAATGAGACTTGAAGTCAGGTTCGGATGCTTCACCAGCAGGTTCTTCCTCACACAATTATGTGGGATGACAATGGTGACAACCCAGTGGATGTCATACTTCGGCACGTGCGCGTGCACCTTCCCTGGACAACCTATTTCAACACATTTCACGGTATAGTTTGTTGGACTTGATATGTGTGTCTTGAAAACCCTCTGCGTAGACATAGCCCACTTTATCACCGCATACTTCATTTTTTTCTTTGTATCAAACATAGCCCTATTTGTACTTGGTTCAGATTATACTGCCATGGAGTCTCATGGCCATCGCTCACCGTAAGGCGGTGGATATGTCCTGCTCCCATGCGTATGAATCGGTACCTCAACTTCATCCTCGAATTTTCAGAATCCAGTTCCTCCACCAATCCATCCTCGCCCTCTTCCTCCATCACCCTCTGCATTTCATCCCCTTCCTCATCCCCATCAAGAAACCCGAACCAGCTATTATTATCGAATGGCTACTCGCCCGAAGATCGGGACCACAAACATTGTGTGGCACGTGAGTCCGACTATTTCTCGGTTGGCTACCATCCACATCTTGTGGCTGTGACCCGGATAAAACAATCTCATTAGCCACTTCACTGCCTTGGCCGGGTTCATACCCCCTGTGGAGTTGTACGGTATTCTCCTCCTTCGGCACAGGTTGCACAAGTGCATATGGGTGGATTCTTCGGTCTCGCAGCGTCTTAACAGGACAACCAATGTTGGCTCCTATCTACCGCATCAACTCCCACTTGACATTTTTACAAGATTTGGTCCACAATGCATGAATCTTGACGGAACATACTTCAGATCCAGCCCAAACTAGTTGTCAACCAAGACTTCAATTGTCTAATGTCCGATCTGTCCGGTCTACGCTAGTGTCATGACGCCATTTTAAACTCGCTAAGATCAACCCCAACTCATTATATCGAACATTACCAGCGCCGTAGTAAACATTCAGATTTACTGATTCAGACATTTTCACCTGTCAGACATTGCCATCTTCCCATTAATCACAATATACACTAATATTATCCGCTACACGAACTATGCGCTAAAATGACTCCAAAAAAAATTAACACTCAAATTCACAATATACACTAATATTATTCGCTACACGAACTATGCGCTAAAATGCCTCCAAAAATATATTAACACTAAAATTCACAATATACACTAATATTATCCGCTACACGAACTATGCGCTAAAATGCCTCCTAAATTAAATTAACACTGAAATTCACAACGAACACTAATATTATCCGCTACACGAACTATGCGCTAAAATGCCTCCAAAAATATATTGACACTAAAATTCACAATATGACTTATATACACTAACTAAACTATACAATTTACATAATATTTGTGACGACGTGATTATACCTTCGAAGTGTGTGTCCGCTTCTTGCTTCTCTCTTTGACTTAGCGGCACCGGCCACCTCGCGAAGTACTTGCACCACCGAAGAACGATAACGCCGCCCCCGACAACCGGATGTTCAACTCCGGTCAGCCCCCAACCTGCTCCTCCTCCTCACCACCTCCTCCTCTGCAGCAACTTCTACTAGTCACCACCACCTACTACCCCTCCTCCTCTCCACCATGGCTCCTCCTCCCCACCATGGCTGCTCCTCCCCAAACACATCAAAAACTATCCCATAGCAAAAAATAACACCGTAGGCCGGTGGGGATTGCTATGATCTACCGATTCTGTGGGTTGGATTTGCAAATGTGTGGCAAATGGAGGAGATCGCTGGGGGCGAGGTACTGAGAAGAACTGAGAGAGAGAAAGGAAACGAAGAACAGAGCGAACAGCGCGAGGCTTAACGGTGCTTATCCGCACCTTTTCGGTCGAAGCCTGGCCGAAAAGTCCTGCTTGTCCCGGTGGGCAACAGCCCGATTCGGCCGCCCAATGAGCCGGTTACTATTTTCGGCCGGGCCCCACCAACAATGAAGTTTTCGCCCAAGCGCCAAAAAGCTTACTTGCCATGGCCTGGCCGAAAACTCCTTTCGCCCACTCGCCGACGGGCTACTAGTTTTGCGTTTTTTTCATTCTACACTATAGTTTCCGAAATTGCTACAAAAAACATGATAGTTTTGAAAAAAAATCCTGCATCAGCACATGGGCCTGGGTGAGGGTATTCTCCGTCAAAGCTCCAGCCTCCAGCTCACGTGTTGGTATATGTGCCCACAACTATGCGCACTAGATTGGAATGGAGGGAGTACTAGTGTATGATACTACATTCATAGTGCATAGTATCATATATTAGTACCATAGGTAGTCTCATTTATTGCCATGCATGACACATAGTAGCATAATATTTACTCCTTTTGTTTGGAATTACTTGTTTCAGAAATGGATGTATCTAGAACTAAAATACGTCTAGATACATCCATTTCCGCGACAAGTAATTCCGAACGGAGGGAGTATTATATTACGGTATCTACCTATGTTACTACTCTCTCTTTTTTAATTGCCTGCCACATAAGCATGTTTGCGAGTCTCAAATACATGTTACTACTTATGTTACCCCCACTATGGCCAGCCTTAGTCAGGTTGATTCATGGTTTATCCATCCTTTTATCCTAAAAAATCCTAATTTAATTTGTTGTGTTAGAAAAACTTAGGCGCATATGTGTCGATATAGTGAGAAGGCAAGCAATCACACTAACCACGACACCGAGATTTGTTAATGAGGTTCACTGAACATCGAATACCTCCCTGAGGCATAACTATAGATGCTCCTCTTGAAAGGGAATTTATCACACTGAGTCTCGCGATGTGATCCCCTCGGGTGGGCCCATGACGTGGAGTTGGCCTAGCTGGGATAGCACGAGCCTATTCAAGGAATCCACCCATCTGAACCGATATCGCGCATCCCATCTAGCCGAATCATCCCTACGGCCCGGATGGGCTGTTGCTACCTTAGATGACATGGCAACTCCTTATAGCCTATTGTTTTTTTTAACATCAGTACAGACACAAGCGCTCATACACACATGCATACACTCACCCCTAAGAACACACACACGCACACCCTACCCCTATGAGCACCTCCGAAAGACTGAGCCGGCATATCATCTTGAAATTTACGAAGTCACCGTAGGCACCTCATCATCGACGAGAACGTCTCCTCCCACTGAATGCACATCGCCGGAAATTCTGAAATAAATCCAGGAATAAATGCGAGCACCGGGATTTGAACCCTGATGGGCTGGGGATACCACAGTCCCTCTAACCATCCAACCACAGGTTGGTTCGCCCTTATAGCCTATTGTTGGTTGTATTACTAACCATGCTCTAAGAGGTATACCGAGGAGGCAAGCAATCACACTAACCACGATACAAAGATTTGTTAATGAGGTTCAATACTTCCCTTAGGCATGACTAAAGATGTTCCTTCTGAAAGGAGTTTCATGATGAGATCCCTTCGGGTAGGCCCATGACGTGGAGTTGGCCTAGCAGGCCTGAGATGGCACGAGTCTATTCTAGGAATCCACTCATCTGAACCGATACCGCGCATCCCATCCGGCTGAATCACCCCTGCGACGTCCACCTGGATGGACGGTTGCTACCTCATAAAATCATGTGTTATTATGGCATTACCCGTCATCAAGATCAAACATTACCACGATGTAGTTGATCCAAGATAATGACATCTGAAGGAAATATGCCTTAGAGGCAATAATAAAGTTGTTATTAATATTTCCTTATATCATGATAAATGTTTATTATTCATGCTAGAATTGTATTAACCGGAAACTTAGTACATGTGTGGATACATAGACAAACAGAGTGTCACTATTATGCCTCTACTTGACTAGCTCGTTGAATCAGAGATGGTTAAGTTTCCTAGCCATAGACATGAGTTGTCATTTGATTAACGGGATCACATCATTAGAGAATGATGTGATTGACTTGACCCATTCCGTTAGCTTAGCATTTGATCGTTTAGTATATTGCTATTGTTTTCTTCATGAGTTATACATGTTCCTATGACTATGAGATTATGCAACTCCCGAATACCGGAGGAACACTTTGTGTGCTACCAAACGTCACAACGTAACTGGGTGATTATAAAGGTGCTCTACAGGTGTCTCCGATGGTACTTGTTGAGTTGGCATAGATCAAGATTAGGATTTTTCACTTCGATTGTCAAAGAGGTATCTCTGGGCCCTCTCGGTAATGTACATCAATATAAGCCTTGCAAGCAATGTGACTATTGAGTTAGTTGAGGGATGATGCATTACGAAACGAGTAAAGAGACTTGCCGGTAACGAGATTGAACTAGGTATTGAGATACCGACAATCGAATCTCGGGCAAGTAACATACCGATGACAAAGGGAACAACGTATGTTGTTATGCGGTTTGACCGATAAAGATCTTCGTAGAATATGTAGGAGCCAATATGAGCATCCAGGTTCCGCTGTTGGTTATTGACCGGAGATGAGTCTTGGTCATGTCTACATAGTTCTCGAACCCGTAGGGTCCGCACGCTTAACGTTCGGTAATGATAGGTATTATGAGTTTATGTGTCTTGATGTACCGAAGGTTGTTCGGAGTTTCGGATGAGATCAGGGACATGACGAGGAGTCTCGAAATGTTCGAGACGTAAAGATCGATATATTGGAAGGCTATATTCGGACATCGGAAAGGTTCTGAATGGTTCGGGTATTTATCGGAGTACCGGAGAGTTACGAGAATTCGTCGGGGAGTATATGGGCCTTATTGGGCTTTAGGGGAGAGAGAGAGGGGATGCCTAGGGCAAGACACGCCCCCGCCCCAAGGCTAGTCCGAATTGGACTAGGGGGAAGGGCGGCGCCCCCTCCTTCCTTCTCTTCTCTCTTCCCCTTCCTTCTCTCCTACTCCTACTACTTGGAAGGGGGACACCGGGAGTAGGACTCCCCAGGGCGCGCCATAGTAGAGGGTCGGCCCTCCCCCTCCTCCACTCCTTTATATACGGGGAGGGGGGCACCCCATAGACACACAAGTTGATCATTGATCTCTTAGCCGTGTGTGGTGCCCCCCTTCACCATAATCCACCTCGGTCATATCGTCATAGTGCTTAGGCGAAGCCCTACGCCGATAGCTTCATCATCACCGTCATCATGCTGTCGTGCCGACAAAGCTCTCCCTCGAAGCTCTACTGGATCGTGAGTTCGTGGGACGTCACCAAGCTGAACGTGTGCAGATCGCGGAGGTGCCGTACGTTCGGTACTAGGATCGGTCGATCGTGAAGACGTACGACTACATCAACCGCGTTGTCATAACGCTTCCGCTTTCGGTCTACGAGGGTACGTGGACAACACTCTCCCCTCTCATTGCTATGCATCACCATGATCTTGCGTGTGCGTAGGATTTTTTTTTTGAAATTACTACGTTCCCCAACAGTGGCAACCAAGTCAGCTTTATGCGTAGATGTTATATGCATGAGTAGAACACAAATGGGTTGTGGGTGATAATAGTCATACTGCTTACCAGCATGTCATACTTTGATTCGGCGGTATTGTTGGATGAAGCGGCCCGGACAGACATTACGCGTACGCTTATGCGAGACTGATTCTACCGACGTGCTTCGCACACAGGTGACTGGCGGGTGTCAGTTTTTCTCCAACTTTAATTGAATCGAGTGTGGCTACGCCCGGTCCTTGTTGAAGGTTAAAACAACACATATTTGACGACAAATCGTTGTGGTTTTGATGCGTAGGAAAGAACGTTTCTTGCTCCGCCCGTAGCAGCCACGTAAATCTTGCAACAACAAAGTGGAGGACGTCTAACTTGTTTTTTGCAGGGTATGTTGTGATGTGATATGGTCAAGACATGATGAGATATAAATTGTTGTATGAGATGATCATGTTTTGTTAAATTTATCGGCAACTGGTAGGAGCCTTGTGGTTGTCTCTTTATTGCATAAGGTGCAAGTGCCATGTAATTGCTTTACTTTATCGCGATGCGATAGCAATAGTTGCAAAAACAATAGCTGGTGAGACGACCATGTGACGACACGTTGATAAAAGATCAAGATGATGGAGATCATGGTGTCATGCCGGTAACGATGGAGATCATGACAGTACTTTGGAGATGGAGATCAAAAGCACAAGATGATGATGGCCATATCATGTCACAGATTTTGACTGTATGTGATGTTTATCTTTTATACATCTTATTTTGCTTAGTTCGGCGGTAGCTTTATAAGATGATCCCTTACTAAAATTTCAAGGTATAAGTGTTCTCCCTGAGTATGCACCGTTGTGACAGTTCTTCGTGTCGAGACGCCACGTGATGATCGGGTGTGATAAGCTCTACGTTCACATACAACAGGTGCAAGCCAGTTTTGCATACGCAGAATACTCGGGTTAAACTTGACGAGCCTAGCATATGCAGATATGGCCTCGGAACACTGATACCGAAAGGGCGAGCATGAATCATATGGTAGATATGATCAACATAGTGATGTTCACCATTGAAAACTACTCCATCTCACGTGATGATCGGACATGGTTTAGTTGATATGGATCACGTGATCATTTAGATGACTAGAGGGATGTCTATCTAAGTGGGAGTTCTTAAGTAATATGATCAATTGAACTTTAATTTATCATGAACTTAGCCCTGATAGTATTTGCATAACTATGTTATAGATTGCTACGTCTTGAGCTTGCATTGGTTTTCCTCGAAGAGGAGAGGGTGATGCAGCAAGTGTAGCGTAAGTATTTCCCTCAGTTTTGAGAACCAAGGTATCAATCCAATGAGGAGGCTCCTCAAAAGTCCCACGCACCTACACAAACAAGCGAGAACTCGCAACCAACGCAATAAAGGGGTTGTCAATCCCTTCACGGCCACTTCATGTAAAGTGAGATCTAATAAAGATAGTATGATAAGATAAATATATTTTGGTATTTTATAATATAGATGCAAAAAGTGAAGATGCAAATAAAAGTAGATTGGAAGCAAATATGATAAGAGATAGACCCGGGGGCCATAGGTTTCACTAGTGGCTTCTCTCAAGATAGCATAAGTATTACGGTGGGTGAACAAATTACTGTCGAGCAATTGATAGAAAAGCGCATAGTTATGAGATTATCTAGGCATGATCATGTATATAGGCATCACGTCCATAACAAGTAGACCGACTCCTGCCTGCATCTACTACTATTACTCCACACATCGACCGCTATCCAGCATGCATCTAGAGTATTAAGTTCATTAGAACAAAGTAACGCTTTAAGCAAGATGACATGATGTAGAGGGATAAACTCATGCAATATGATATAAACCCCATCTTGTTATCCTCGATGGCAACAATACAATATGTGCCTTGCAACCCTTTCTGTCACTGGGTAAGGACACCGCAAGATTGAACCCAAAGCTAAGCACTTCTCCCATGGCAAGAAAGATCAATCTAGTAGGCCAAACCAAACTGATAATTCAAAGAGACTTGCAAAGATAACTTAATCATACATAAAAGAATTCAGAGAAGATTCAAATTATTCATAGATAAACTTGATCATAAACCGACAATTCATCGGATCTCGACAAACACACCGCAAAAAGAGATTACATCGAATAGATCTCCACAAGAGAGGGGGAGAACATTGTATTGAGATCCAAAAAGAGAGAAGAAGCCATCTAGCTAATAACTATGGACCCGTAGGTCTGTGGTAAACTACTCACAACTCATCGGAGGGGCAAGGATGTTGATGTAGAGGCCCTCCGTGCTTGATTCCCCCTCCGGCAGAGTGCCGGCGAAGGCTCCAAGATAGGATCTCGTGGATACAGAAGGTTACAGCAGTGGAAATTGTGTTTCGTGGTGCCCCTGGATGTTTTCGGGGTACGTAGGTATATATAGGAGGAAGAAGTATGTCGGTGGCCGCCCGAGGGGCCCATGAGACAGGGGGCGCGCCCTATAGGGGCCGCGCCCCCTCCTATCTCGTGGAGGCCCCGGCTGCTTCTTGACTTGCACTCCAAGTTCTCTAGATCACGTTTGTTCCAAAAATCACGCTCCCGAAGGTTTCATTCCGTTTGGACTCCGTTTGATATTCCTTTTCTTCGAAATACTGAAATAGACAAAAAAAAACAGCAATATGGGCTGGGCCTCCGGTTAGTAGGTTAGTCCCAAAAATGATATAAATGTGTAAAATAAATCCCATAAATATCCAAAAGGGGTAATATAATAGCATGGAACAATCAAAAATTATAGATACGTTGGAGACGTATCAAGCATCCCCAAGCTTAATTCCTGCTCGTCCTCGAGTAGGTAAATGATAAAAAGAGAATTTTTGATGTGGAATGCTACCTAGCATAATTCATAATGTAATTTTCTTTATTGTGGCATGAATGTTCAGATCCAAATGAATACAAAATAAAAGTTCATATTGATAAAAGAAATAGTAATACTTCAAGCATACTAATCAAAGTAATCATGTCTTCTCAAAATAGCATGGCAAAAGAAAGTTCATCCCTACATAATTATATAGTTAGGCTATGCTTCATTTTCATCACACAAAGATGTTCCCAACTTCTATACCCCCGATGACAAGCCAAGCAATTGTTTCATACTTAAATAATCTCAAACTTTTTCAACCTTCACGCAATACATGAGCGTGAGCCGTGGATATAGCACTATGGGTGGAATAGAATATGATGATGGGGATTGTGTGGAGAAGACAAAAAAGGAGAAAGTCTCACATTGACGAGGATAATCAACGGGCTATGGAGATGCCCATCAATTGATGTCAACATGAGGAGTAGGGATTGCCATGCAGCGGATGCACTAGAGCTATAAATGAATGCTCAACAAAAGAAAACTAGTGGGTGTGCATCCAACTTGCTTGCTCACGAAGACCTAGGGCATTTGAGGAAGCCCATTGTAGGAATATGCAAGCCAAGTTCTATAATGAAAAATTCCCACTAGTATGAAAAAGACAACTTATGAGACTCACTATATGAAAAACATGGTGCTACTTTGAAGCACAATATATGAGACTCACTACATGGAGAACAAGGTGCTACTTTGAATCACAAGTGTGGTAAGAGGATAGTAGCATTGTCCCTTCTCTCTTTTTCTCTCATTTTTTTATTTAGGCCTTTTCTCTTTTTTTTATGGCCTCTTTTTTTTCGTCCGGAGTCTCATCCCGACTTGTGGGGGAACCATGGTCTCCATCATCCTTTCCTCACTTGGGACAATGCTCTAAAAATGATGATCATCACACTTTTATTTTCTTACAACTCGACAATTACAACTCGATACTTAGAACAAAATATGACACTACATGAATGCCTCCGGCGGTGTACCGGGATGGTGCAATGAATCAGGAGTGACATGTATGAAAAATAATGCATGGTGGCTTTGCCACAAATACGATGTCAACTACATGATCATGCAATGGCAATATGACAAAAGTAAAGTATGTCATGATGATGAACGGAACGGTGGAAAGTTGCATGGCAATATATTTCGGAATGGCTATGGAAATGCCATGATAGGTAGGTATGGTGGCTGTTTTGAGGAAGATATAGGGAGGCTTATGTGTGATAGAGTGTATCGATCACGGGTTTGGATGCACCGCTAAGTTTGCACCAACTCTCAAGGTGAGAAAGGGCAATGCACGGCATCAAGAGGCTAGCAAAGGCGGAAAGGTAAAAGTGCGTATAATCCATGGACTCAACATTAGTCAAAAGAACTCATATACTTATTGCAAAAATTTAGAAGTCGTCAAAAATCAAGTACTACGCGCATGCTCCTAGGGGGATAGATTGGTAGGAAAAGACCATCGCTCGTCCCCGACCGCCACTCATAAGGATGCACAAGCCAGGTACACTTCATGTTTCAAATTTGTTACACAACTTTAACCATGCGTGCATGCTACGGGACTTGCTAACTTCAACACAAGAATTCTTTAAATTCATAATCACCCAACTAGCATGACTTTAATATCACTACCTCCATATCTCAAAACAATTATCAAGTATCAAATTGATCATAGCATCCAATTCACTTCCTATGATAGTTTTTATTATACCCAACTTGGATGCCTACCATTCTAGGACCAATTTTATGATCATAGCAAATACCATGTTGTTCTAAAAGACTCTCAAAATAATATAAGTGAAGCATGAGAGACTAGCAATTTCTTCAAAGTTAAGACACCACCGTGCTCTAAAAAATATAAGTGAAGCACTAGAGCAAAAACTATCAAGCTCAAAAGATATAAGTGAAGCACATAGAGTATTCTAGCAAATTCTAATCAAATAGGCTTCTCCCAAAAGGTGTGTACATCAAGGATGATTGTGTTAAACTAAAAGGCAAAGACTAATATAATACACGACGCTCCAAGCAAAACACTTATCATGTGGTGAATAAAAATATAGCTCCAAGTAAAGTTACCAATGAACGAAGACGAAAGATGGGATGCCTTCCCGAGGCATCCCCAAGCTTAGGATTTTGGCTATTCTTGAATATCTTGGGGTGCCGTGCGCATCCCCAAGCTTAGGCTCTTGCCACCCTTTATTCCGTAGTCTATAAAAGCTTTACCCAAAACTTGAAAACTTCACAACACAAAACTCAACCGGAAATCTTATAAGCTCCGTTAGTGAAAGAAAACAAAACCACCACATAAGGTACTATAATGAACTCATTATTTATTAATTTGGTGTTAAACCTACTGTATTCCAACTTCTCTATGGTTCATAAACTATTTTATTGGCCATAGATTCATCAAAATAAGCAAACAACACACGAAAAACAGAATCTGTCAAAAACAGAACAGTCTGTAGTAATCTGTAACTAACGCAAATTTCTAGAACTCCAAAAATCCTACCAAAATAAGAAGACCTAGGAAATTTGTTTATTGATCATAAGCAATTGGAATCACTATTTTATCACGTTCTGGTGATTTTTAACAATTGTTTTCGTGAACCGAAAGTTTCTGGAAATTACAGCAAGATCAAATAACTATCATCCAAGAAGATCCTATAGGTTTAACTTGGCACAAACACTAATTAAAACATAAAACTGAAGGAAATATGCCCTAGAGGCAATAATAAAGTTATTATTTATTTCCTTATATCATGATAAATGTTTATTATTCATGCTAGAATTGTATTAACCGGAAACATAATACATGTGTGAATACATAGACAAACAGATAGTCACTAGTATGCCTCTACTGGACTAGCTCATTAATCAAAGATGGTTGTGTTTCCTAACCATAGACATGTGTTGTCATTTGATTAATGGGATCACCTCATTAGGAGAATGATGTGATTGACATGACCCATTCCGTTAGCTTAGCACTTGATCGCTTAGTATATTGCTAATGCTTTCTTCATGACCTATACATGTTCCTGTAACTATGAGATTATGCAACTCCGTTTACGGAGGAACACTTTGGTACTACCAAACGTCACAACGTAACGGGTGATTATAAAGGAGTACTACAGGTGTCTCCAAAGGTACTTGTTGGGTTGGCGTATTTGAGATTAGGTTTTGTCACTCCGATTGTCGGAGAGGTATCTCTGGGCCTTCTCGGTAATACACATCACTTAAGCCTTGCAAGCATTACAACTAATGAGTTAGTTGTGAGTTGATGTATTACGAACGAGTAAAGAGACTTACGTAACGAGATTGAACTAGGTATTGGATACCGACGATCGAATCTCGGGTAAGTAACATACCGATGACAAAGGAACAACGTATGTCGTTATGCGGTTTGACCGATAAAGATCTTCGAGAATATGTAGGAACCAATATGAGCATCCAGGTTCCGCTATTGGTTATTGACCGAGAATGGTTCTAGGTCATGTCTACATAGTTCTCGAACCCGTAGGGTCCGCACGCTTAACGCTTCGATGATGTTCATTATGAGTTTATAAGTATTGATGTACCAAGGTTGTTCGAGTCCGGATATGATCACGGACATGACGAGGAGTCTCAAATGGTCGAGACATAAAGATTGATATATTGGAAGCCTATGTTTGGACTTGGAAGGGTTCGAATGAAAACAGAAGTTACTGGAACACCGGGGTTACGGAATCCCGGGGGTATATGGGCCTTAATGGGCCACAAGGAGAAGAAGAAGGGCCGGCCAGGGCAGGCATGCGCCCCCTCCCCTCTAGTCCGAATAGGACAAGGAGAGGGGCGCGCCTTCCTCTTCCCTCCCCAATCCTACTCCAACTAGGAGAGGGGGAGTCCTACTCGGTGGGAGTAGGACTCCTCGGCAGCGCCTCCCCTAGGGCGCCGCACCCCCCTTTGCTCCTTTATATCTGAGGGCAGGGGGCACCCCATAACACACAAGTTGATCTATGGATCGTTCCTTAGCCGTGTCGGTGCCCCCTCCACCATATTCCACTTCGGTCATATCGTCAGAGCTTAGGCGAAGCCTGCTTGGAGAGAAGTCATATCGTCACGGAGCTTAGGCGAAGCCCTGCGTCGGTGGAGCATCAACATCGTCCCACGCCGTCGTCTTGACGGAACTCATCCCGACACTTTGCTGGATCGGAGTCCGGGATCGTCATCGAGCTGAACGTGTGCAGAACTCGGAGGTGCCGTACGTTCGGTGCTTGGATCGGTCGGATCGTGAAGACGTACGACTACATCAACCGCGTTGTTATAACGCTTCCGCTTTCGGTCTACGAGGGTAAATGGACGGACACTCTCCCCTCTCGTTACTATGCCATCACCATGGTCTTGCGTGTTCGTAGGAATTTTTTTGAAATTACTACGTTCCCCAACAGTGGCATCCGAGCCTGGTTTTATGCGTTGATGTCATATGCACGAGTAGAACACAAGTGAGTTGTGGGCGATATAAGTCATACTGCTTACCAGCATGTCATACTTTGGTTCAGCGGTATTGTGAGATGAAGCGGCCCGGACCGACATTACGCCAGACGCTTACGCGAGACTGGTTTCACCGCTCCGAGCACTCGTTGCTTAAAGGTGACCGCGGGTGTCTGTCTCTCTCACTTTAGTTGAACTGAAAGTGGCTACGCCCGGTCCTTGCGAAGGTTAAAACAGCACCAACTTGACAAACAATCGTTGTGGTTTTGATGCGTAGGTAAGAACGGTTCTTGCTCAGCCCGTAGCAGCCACGTAAAACTTGCAACAACAAAGTAGAGGACGTCTAACTTGTTTTTGCAGGGCATGTTGTGATGTGATGTGGTCAAGACGTGATGCTATATTTTATTGTATGAGATGATCATGTTTTGTAACCGAGTTATCGGCAATCGGCAGAGCCATATGGTTGTCGCTTTATTGTATGAAATGCAACGCCATGTAAGTGCTTTACTTTATCACTAAGCGATGGCGATAGTCGTAGAAGCAATAGTTGGCGAGACGACAACGATGCTACGATGGAGATCAAGGTGTCGCTACCGTGACGATGGTGATCATGACGGTGCTTGGCGATGGAGATCACAAGCACAAGATGATGATGACCATATCATATCACTTATATTGATTGCATGTGGTGTTTATCCTTTATGCATCTTATCTTGCTTTGATTGACGGTAGCATTATAAGATGATCTCTCACTAAAATTATCAAGAAGTGTTCTCCCTGAGTATGCACCGTTGCCAAAGTTCGTAGTACCCAGACACCACGTGATGATCGGGTGTGATAAGTTCTACGTCCATCTACAACGGGTGCAAAACAGTTGCACACGCGGAATACTCAGGTTAAACTTGACGAGCCTTGCATATAACAGATATGGCCTCGGAACACGGAGACCGAAAGGTCGAACGTGAATCATATAGTAGATATGATCAACATAGTGATGTTCACCATTGAAACTACTCCATCTCACGTGATGATCGGACATGGTTTAGTTGATTTGGATCACGTAATCACTTAGATAACTAGAGAGATGTCTGTCTAAGTGGGAGTTTTTAATATGATTAATTAAACTTAAATTTATCATGAGCTTAGTACCGATAGTATTTTGCTTGTCTATGTTTCTTGTAGATAGATGGCTCGTCTTTGTTGTTCCGTTGAATTTTAATGTGTTCCTTGAGAAAGCAAAGTTGAAAGATGATGGTAGCAATTACACGGACTGGGTCCGTAACGAGGATTATCCTCATTGCTGCACGTAAAATTACGCCCCGGAAGCACCGCTGGGTGACAGAACTGCTGCAGGAGCTGAGCTAGAAGTTGTGAGCGTCGGCAAAGCAAAGCGATGACTACTCAATAGTTCAGTGTGCCATGCTTTACGGCTTAGAACCGGGTCTTCAACGACGTTTTGAGCGTCATGGAGCATATGAGATGTTCCAGAGTTGAAGTTAATATTTCAAGCAAATGCCCGGATTGAGAGATATGAAGTCTCCAATAAGTTCTATAGCTGCAAGATGGAGGAGAATAGTTACATCGGTGAACATATACTCAAAATGTCCGGGTATAATAATCACTTGATTCAACTGGGAGTTACTCTTCCGGGTGATAGTGTCATTGATGAATTCTCCAATCATCGCCACCAAGCTACAAGAGCTTCGTGATGAACTATAATATGCAAGGAATGACTAAGACAATTCTGAGCTCTTCGCAATGCTAAAAGCAGCGGAGGTAGAAATCAAGAAAGAGCATCAAGTGTTGATGGTCAACAAGACCACTAGTTTCAAGAAAAGGGCAAAGGGAAGAAGAAGGAAACTTCAAAAAGAACAGCAAGAAAGTTGCTGATCAAGAGAAGAAACCCAAGTCTGGACCTAAACCTGAAATCGAGTGTTTTACCGCAAGCGCACTAGACACCGAAGCGGAACTGCCCCAAGTATTTGGCGGATAAAAAGGATGGCAAGGTGAACAAAGGTATATGTGATATACATGTTATTGATGTGTACCTTACTAGAGCTCGTAGTAGCACTGGGTATTTGATCTTGGTTACATTGCTAATATTTGCAACTCAAAGCAGGACTACTGGAATAGACGAGCACTTGGCAAAGGACGAGGTGACGATGCGCGTGGGAAATGGTTCCAAAGTCAATGTGATCGCGGTCGACACGCTACCTCTACATCTACCTTCGGGATTAGTTTTAGACCTAAATAATTGTTATTTGGTGCCGCGTTGAGCATGAACATTATATCTGGATCTTGTTTGATGCGAGACGGTTATTCATTTAAATCAGAGAATAATGGTTGTTCTATTTATATGAGTAATATCTTTTATGGTCATGCACCCTTGAAGAATGGTCTATTCTTGTTGAATCTCGACAGTAGTGATACACATATTCATAATGTTGAAACCAAAAGATGCAGAGTTGATAATGATAATGCAACTTATTTGTGGCAATGCCGTTTAGGTCATATCGATGTAAAACGCATGAAGAAACTCCATACTGATGGGCTTCTGGAATCACTTGATTATGAATCACTTGGTACTTGCGAACCGTGCCTCATGGGCAAGATGACCAAAACGCCGTTCTCCGGAACTATGGAGCGAGCAACTGATTTGTTGGAAATCATACATACTGATGTTTGTGGTCCAATGAATGTTGAGGCACGCGGCGGGTATCGTTATTTTCTCACCTTCACAGATGATTTGAGTAGATATGGGTATATTTACTTAATGAAACACAAATCTAAAACATTTGAAAAGTTCAAAGAATTTCAGAGTGAAGTGGAAAATCATCGTAACAAGAAGATAAAATTTCTACGATCTGATCGTGGAGGAGAATATTTGAGTTACGAGTTTGGTTTACATTTGAAACAATGTGGAATAGTTTCGCAACTCACGCCACCCGGAACACCACAGAGAAATGGTGTGTCCGAACGTCGTAATCGTACTTTACTTGATATGGTGCGATCTATGATGTCTCTTCTGATTTACCGCTATCGTTTTGGGGATATGCTTTAGAGACGGCCGCATTCACGTTAAATAGGGCACCATCTAAATCCGTTGAGACGACACCGTATGAACTGTGGTTTGGCAAGAAACCAAAGTTGTCGTTTCTTAAAGTTTGGGGCTGCGATGCTTATGTGAAGAAACTTCAACCAGATAAGCTCGAACCCAAATCGGAAAAATGTGTCTTCATAGGATACCCAAAGGAGACTGTTGGGTACACCTTCTATCACAGATCTGAAGGCAAGATTTTCGTTGCTAAATTCGGATCCTTTCTAGAGAAGGAGTTTCTCTCGAAAGAAGTGAGTGGGAGGAAAGTAGAACTTGATGAGATAATCAGTATCTGCTCCCTTATTGGAAAGTAGTTCATCACAAGAAATGGTTCTGTGACAACTACACCAATTAGTGAGGAAACTAATGATGATGATCATGAAGCTTGAGATCAAGTTACTACTGAACTTCGTGGGTCAACCAGAGTAAAATCGCACTGTGAGTGCGGTAATCCTATTACGAAGTCATGTTACTTGACCATGGCGAACCTACAAACTATGAAGAAGCGATGGTGAGCCCAGATTCCATAAAATGGCTGGAAGCCATGAAATCTGAGATGGGATCCATGTATGAGAACAAAGTATGGACTTTGGTTGACTTGCCCGATGATCGGCAAGCCATTGAGAATAAATGGATCTTTAAGAAGAAGACCGACGCCGATGGTAATATAACTGTCTACAAAGCTCGACTTGTTGCGAAAGGTTTTCGACAAGTTCAAGGGGTTGACTACGATGAGACTTTCTCACCCGTGGCGATGCTTAAGTCTGTCCGAATCATGTTAGCAATTGCCGCATTTTATGATTATGAAATTTGGCAAATGGATGTAAAACTGCATTCTTGAATGGATTTCTAGAAGAAGAGTTGCATATGATGCAACCGAAGGTTTTGTCGATCCAAAGGGTACTAACAAGGTGTGCAAGCTCCAATGATCAATTTATGGTGCAGTGCAAGCCTCTCGGAGTTGGAATAAGCGCTTTGATAGTGTGATCAAAGCATATGGGTTTATCTGACTTTTGGAGAAGCCTGTATTTACAAGAAAGTGAGTGGGAGCTCAGAGCATTTCTAATATTATATGTGGACGACATATTATTGATTGGAAATGATATAGAATTTCTGGATAGCATAAAAGGATACTTGAATAAAAGTTTTTCAATGAAAGACCTCGGTGAAGCTGCTTACATATTGGGCATCAAGATCTATAGAGATAGATCAAGGCGCTTAATTGGACTTTCACAAAGCACATACCTTGATAAAGTTTTGAAGAAGTTCAAAATGGATCAAGCAAAGAAAGGTTTTTACCAGACACAAGGTGTAAGATTGAGTCGACTCAATGCCCGACCACAGCAGAAGATAGAGAGAAATGAAAGATGTTCCTATGCTTCAGCCATAGGCTCTATCATGTATGCAATGCTGTGTACCAGACTGACGTATGCTTAGCTGTAAGCTTGGCAGGAAGGTACCAAAGTAATCCAGAGTGGATCATCGGACAGCGGTCAAGAACATCTGAAATACGAAAAGGACTAAGGATATGTTTCTCGATATGGAGGTGACAAAGAGCTAGTCGTAAATGGTTACGTCGATGCAAGCTTTGACACCGATCCGGACGATTCTAAATCGCAAACCGGATCGTATTTTTATTAAACGGTGGAGCTGTCGGTTGGTGCAGTTCTAAACAAAGCGTCGTGGCGGGATCTACATGTGAAGCGGAGTACATAGCTGCTTGAAGCAGCAAATTAAGGAGTCGGATGAAAGAGTTCATTTCGATCTAGGTGTTATACCTAGTGCATCGGGACCAATGAAGATCTTCGTGACAATCTTGGTGCAATTGCCTTGGCAAAGGAATCCAGATTTCACAAGAGGACCAAGCATATCAAGAGACGCTTCAATTCCATTCGGGACCAAGTCCAAGTGGGAGACATAGAGATTTGCAAAATACATACGGATCTGAATGTTGCGGACCGTTGACTAAGCCTCTTCCACGAGCAAAACATGATCAGCACCAAGACTCCATGGGTGTTAGAATCATTCTTGTGTAATCTAGATTATTGACTCTAGTGCAAGTGGGAGATGAAGGAAATATGCCCTAGAGGCAATAATAAAGTTATTATTTATTTCCTTATATCATGATAAATGTTTATTATTCATGCTAGAATTGTATTAACCGGAAACATAATACATGTGTGAATACATAGACAAGCAGATAGTCACTAGTATGCCTCTCTTGGACTAGCTCATTAATCAAAGATGGTTGTGTTTCCTAACCATAGACATGTGTTGTCATTTGATTAATGGGATCACCTCATTAGGAGAATGATGTGATTGACATGACCCATTCCGTTAGCTTAGCACTTGATCGTTTAGTATATTGCTAATGCTTTCTTCATGACCTATACATGTTCCTGTAACTATGAGATTATGCAACTCCGTTCTTCGGAGGAACACTTTGGTACTACCAAACGTCACAACGTAAGCTGGGTGATTATAAAGGAGTACTACAGGTGTCTCCAAAGGTACTTGTTGGGTTGGCGTATTTCGAGATTAGGTTTTGTCACTCCGATTGTCTGGAGAGGTATCTCTGGGCCTTCTCGGTAATACACATCACTTAAGCCTTGCAAGCATTACAACTAATGAGTTAGTTGTGAGTTGATGTATTACTGGAACGAGTAAAGAGACTTACCGTAACGAGATTGAACTAGGTATTGGATACCGACGATTGAATCTCGGGTAAGTAACATACCGATGACAAAGGAACAACGTATGTCGTTATGCGGTTTGACCGATAAAGATCTTCAGAGAATATGTAGGAACCAATATGAGCATCCAGGTTCCGCTATTGGTTATTGACCGAGAATGGTTCTAGGTCATGTCTACATAGTTCTCGAACCCGTAGGGTCCGCACGCTTAACGCTTCGATGACAGTTCATTATGAGTTTATAAGTATTGATGTACGAAGGATGTTTGGAGTCCGGATATGATCACGGACATGACGAGGAGTCTCGAAATGGTCGAGACATAAAGATTGATATATTGGAAGCCTATGTTTGGACTTGGAAGGGTTCGAATGAAAACAGAAGTTACCGAACACCGGGGTTACGGAATCCCGGGGGTATATGGGCCTTAATGGGCCACAAGGGAGAAGAGGAAGGGCCGGCCAGGGGCAGGCCGCCCCCTCCCCTCTAGTCCGAATAGGACAGGATAGGGGCGGCGCCCCTTCCTCTTCCCTCCCCAATCCTACTCCAACTAGGAGAGGGGAGTCCTACTCCGGTGGGAGTAGGACTCCTCGGCGCGCCTCCCTAGGGCCGGCCGCACCCCCTTTGCTCCTTTATATCTGAGGCAGGGGGCACCCCATAACACACAAGTTGATCTACGGATCATTCCTTAGCCGTGTCGGTGCCCCCTCCACCATATTCCACTTCGGTCATATCGTCGTGAGCTTAGGCGAAGCCTGCGCGGGAGAAGTCATATCGTCACGGAGCTTAGGCGAAGCCTGCGTCGGTGGAGCATCAACATCGTCACCACGCCGTCGTCTTGTGGAACTCATCCCGACACTTTGCTGGATCGGTCCGGGATCGTCATCGAGCTGAGCGTGTGCGAACTCGGAGGTGCCGTGACGTTCGGTGCTTGGATCGGTCGGATCGTGAAGACGTCACGACTACATCAACAGCGTTGTTATAACGCTTCGCTTTCGGTCTCGAGGGTGCGTGGACGGACACTCTCCCTCTCGTTGCTATGCCATCACCATGGTCTTGCGTGTTCGTAGGAAATTTTTTGAAATTACTACGTTCCCCAACAAAAACCACATCTAAACATAAGGTAGATGGATTATTTATTAAATAACAGCAATGAAAAATATTGGGTTGTCTCCCAACAAGCGATTTTCTTTAAAGCCTTTTTAGCTAAGCATTGAGATTTCAATGATGCTCACATGAAAGACAAGAATTGAAGCACAAAGAGAGCATCATAAAACATGTGACAAACACACTTAAGTCTAACATACTTCCTATGCATAGGCATCTTGTAAGTAAACAAATTATCAAGGCAAGCAAAAACTAGCATATGCAAGGAAGAACAAAGAGATGATAGCAATCTCAACATGAAGAGAGGTAATTTAGTAACATGAAAACTTCTACAAACATAATTTCCTTTCTCATAATAATTACATGTAGGATCATAAGAAAATTCAACAAAATAGCTATCACAAAACATATTCTCAACATGTGTAGGACCTTGAAGTATGTCTAGAGGTGGGGGGGGGGATTAGACTACTTGGCCAATTAAAAACTTAACCTTTTCCCAATTTTAAACTTTGGCAGATTTTAGCTATCTTTAAGCAAGTCAAGCAATCTTCACGCAATTCAAGCAAGCATGCAAAGAGTATATAGACAGCGGAAAATAAAGCATGCAACTTGCAAGAATGTAAAGGGAAGGGTTTGGAGGATTCAAACGCAATTGGAGACACGGATGTTTTTGTCGTGGTTCCGATAGGTGGTGCTATCGTACATCCACGTTGATGGAGACTTCAACCCACGAAGGGTAACGGTTGTGCGAGTCCACGGAGGGCTCCACCCACGAAGGGTCCACGAAGAAGCGACCTTGTCTATCCCACCATGGCCGTCGCCTACAAAGGACTTGCCTCACTAGCGGTAGATCTTCACAAATTAGACGATCTCCTTGCCCTTACAAACTCCTTGGTTCAACTCCACAATCTTGTCGGAGGCTCCCAAGCGACACCTAGCCAATCTAGGAGACACCACTCTCAAAGAAGTAACAAATGGTGTGTTGATGATGAACTCGTTGCTCTAGTGCTTCAAATGATAGTCTCCCCAACACTCAACTCTCTCTCACAGGATTTGCATCTGGTGGAAAGAAGATTTGAGTGGAAAGCAACTTGGAGAAGGCTAGAGATCAAGATTCATATGGTTGGAATGGAATATCTTGGCCTCAACACATGAGTAGGTGGTTCTCTCTCAGAACTGGTAAGTTGGAAGTGTAGGTTTGTTCTGATGGCTCTCTTCACAAATGAAGAGGAGGTGGAGGGGTATATATAGCCTCCACACAAAATCTAACCGTTACACACAATTTACCAAACTCGGTGGGACCGAATCATCAAACTCGGTCGGACCGATTTAGTAAACCTAGTGACCGTTAGGGTTTTCGGTGGGACTGACATGCAACTCGGTAGGACCGATATGTTTAGGGTTAGGGCATAACGTAATCTCGGTGAGACCGATTACACAAACTCGGTGAGACCGATTTTGGTAATTAGCTAACCGAGAGTTGGTCGTAAACTTCGGTGGGACCGATTCGCTCTTCGGTGAGACCGAAAAGTTACGAAAGGAAGCAGAGAGTTTACATTGCAATCTCGGTGGGACCGATCGCTCACTTCGGTTAGACTGAAACGTTAGGAAGGGAAACAGAGAGATTACAATCCCATCTCGGTGAGACCGAGATCCCTATCGGTGAGACCGATTTGCCTAGGGTTTGTGGCAGTGGCTATGAAAATTGAACTCGGTGGCGCCGGATAGAAAAAGTCGGTAGGGCCGAGTTTGACTTTAGGTTTAGGTCATATGTGGATGTGAGAAAGTAGTGGAGGGTTTTGGAGCATATCACTAAGCACATGAAGCAAGAGGCTCATTAAGCAACACCTCATCCCTCCTTGATAGTATTGGCTTTTCCTATAGACTCAATGTGATCTTGGATCACTAAAATGTAAAATGTAGAGTCTTGAGCTTTTGAGTTTGAGCCAATCCTTTGTCTTTGATATTTTGAGGGATCCACTTTCATCATCCATGACATGCCATTGATTGAGCTTTCCTGAAATATTTGTCTTGGAATGGCATTAGCTCAATGAGCTATATGTTGTTATGAATTACCAAAACCACCTAGGGATAGTTGCACTTTCAATCTACCCTTTTTTGGTAATTGATGACAACATATAGATCAAAGCTTCGACAAATGATAATAAGATTAAAGAAAACATCATCGCTTTGAGAAGTATGTGATAAGCAAGAGCTCCCCCTAAATTTGTGCATATTAAGATTTGCTTTGGACTGCAAATGCACAAGGAATTAGGTTCATGGGTTACTCTTCCATGTCACATACATCTTGGTGGAGCGCTCAAAATAATAAAGATTGAATACATGCACTCGTCACCAAGCACAGTGAATGATCATATAAGGATAAGTAAGATAATATCATAACAAGCATAAGTGTAGCTTATGATCAAACACATGATCATCAATGTCTCACAGATGAAAGCATAGTATCTCAAGCAATCAAAGAAAACGAAGTTCAACCAAGAAGACAAGAGAACAAAAGCAAATCTCTCTCTCTCTCTCTCTCTCTCTCTCTCTCTCTCTCTCTCTCTGTCTATGATCTATACATTTTTCTCCCCCTTTGGCAACAAGTTACCAAAAAGTTCCTAGAAAATGCAGAGGACTATATCGTCTCTCAGGCTTGGTCTTCTGGTGGTGGTGTAGATAGAACTCCAAGGATGAAGGCATCGAGATGTGGAAGGAGTTGAAGGAGTTGGTCTTGGAGCTGGTTCTTGTTGGAGCTGTAGCTGGAGCTGATGAAGTGACTCTGGTGACTGGCTTTGCAGCTGATCTCTGAGCTCGTGGCACTCTGGCAAATGCATCAGTCGTTGTTCTGCCCTTCCTCTCCTGCATCTCATCCTGTAGCTGCTCCACAGCTGACTGAATCTCAGTTACTTTGACATCAAGATCATAGAATTTTTGTTCCATGATTCTTTCCAGGCTCTCCTGGTTTTGAGTTAGGGTGGCCAACCCCTTCTCAATCCGCAGAGTTGATGCTATCAAGTAACCAAGCTGCTCCTGCTTGTTCTACAGAAAGTAATAAGATGACTCTGCTTGAGTTGGCATCTTGGCAGCCTTCTCTTTCCTGCTTTCTCCTTCTTCTCTTGAGCTTGTACTGATGATGGTTCATTCTCAGTCATGACAACTTGATTATCCTCAAAGTCAGGATAGAGAACCATGTGTTCCTTATCCAACAGATACTTCCCTGTGCCCATCTTTGAGTTAATCAACTCCTGAATCTATGGGGCATATCCACAGCTCCTCTTCTGGTCTGCTGTTGTCCTCTTGATAGTTTCAACTATGAGGCTCATGAACTTGAATTTCTGAGGCACATTAAATATGTGAAGCAAATTGATTGCATGCCCTCTGATCATGTTGTGGTCACCTGATTTGGGCAACAGAGTGTGCCTTAGGATCCAGTTGATCGTAGGCAGCCCTGACAGAAGAAAATGAACTGATCCAAACTTGAAAGTCTCAAGTGCATCATCTGGAATCAACTTGTACATCTGTGACATTGAGTTGTGATCCATCTTCTTCTTGGCATAAATGTCCAGGTCATCTTCACTTTCCTTGGGGGCATTGATCAGACTTGCCCATTCCTCTATGGTTGACTGGTATCTCGTTCCTTCATACATCCAAACTATCCTGCCATCTGGATAGAAATGTGCTATGGAGTAGAATTGCATAATGAGCTCATCATTCCAGTTTGTGAGCTTCTGCCCGACAAAATCTGCAACTCCACACGCACTGAAGTTGTCATACACTCTAGGATAGTGTTCTGCATTCTCCTGAATGTAGGTCCAGTCGACCCACCTCATATCACAAACTATGGGCTTCTTATCCAATAAGATGGTCTCATAGAAGTCCTGCTGCTCCTTGGTGTGGAACCTGTAATCTCAAGACAGTCCTTCTCCGGTGGCATATGGATCTGACTCTCTCCATAGCCTCAACCCTTGATCTCTCATGATCTTCATGTTCTCAGCCACATGATGAGCATCATTGTGGTCTGGAATCTTGGGCTTGAGCTTCCTTAGGACCTGCCCTTCTTCATCTTCCTCGGCATCAACATCGTGCATTGGGGCCTTGTTCTTCTCATTCTTTGGTATACTCTGGTATTCCTCTTTGATGCACTCTTGGGCTTGGGGGCAGCTTTGGGCTTTGAAGTTGCAGCCCCTGATTTTATGGCATCACCCATCAACTTTTGTGCCTTGGGTGCTGGTTCAGCAACCTATTCTTCTTCCTCTTCCTCCATCATAGAAGGCTTCCCAATCACTCTGCCATGGTCGTCTTGATCCTTTCCTTTCTTTTCTTTCCTTGAGAGCAGGTTCTTTGGGTTGGGATTCCAAAGAAGCTTGAGTGGAGACTCGGCTTTGGACATTGGTTGTCTACATGTGGCCTTTTGATCTTCATTCCGGCTTAATTCTGTTGAGCTGTACTCCTTCTTGAGCACTTTCTTCTTTGAACTGGCCTCATCCTCAACTGCCACATAATCCTCATCCTCGGACTCGAGGTCTTCTTCTTCCTTGTCCTTGTGGCAGCCTTGGGCAAATCTTCGGAGTGCTTCGCTCCCTCATCCGAGCTGCTAGAGGGACTAGTGCCCTCACTCATATGAATCTGCTCTTGACTGTTACAGGCATCACTTGGGTCCGACATGCTGCACACTCATTGCTGACCACATGAATAGTTATAGATGAGGTAGAGCGGATGAGCATCACAAAATGCAGAGATTTTTGCAAAGAATGATTCAAAAACTTAGTTTTAGTTTTCCACGAAAGCATTTCGGATCTACCGATTTTAAACTCGGTGATACCGAAGCAGTTTTGGAACCTAAACTAGTGAACTCGGTCGAGACGAGTCACAGTTCGATGGCACCGAGACTGCTAGGGTTTCACAAAGTTCTAAAATCGGTCACACCGATTGTAATTCTCGGTCGGGCCGAGACTTACTAGTGCAATGGCGTTAGCCAAATCGGTGGGACCGAGTTTTTCAACTCGGTGGGTCCGAGATGGTTTCGGCGGAAACCTAACCCTAAATTTTCGAATCACAACTATTCTAAGGATTGTTTTTTACTGGATAGAGGTGTTTCAATCGTGGCAAGATGCATTACGAACACAATGTGCTGAGAATCAGACGAGGATAGCACAGTGATCGAGTTCATACCCTAGTTCGGCGGTGAACTCGCTACGGCGGCAACGGCGGCGAAGAATTCCGTTGACGGCGGCGGAGACCAGCGACTGGAGGCGGCTGGCGACAAAGTCGACGATTTGTAGATCTAGTAGGCAGAGCGAGCTATGCGCGGGCGAGGAGTTTCGGAGAAAGTTTTCCAAAATTTGCCCGTGTGAATATATAGCCCGACACTGTCGGTGTGACCGAGTGGAACAACTCGGTGGCACCGAGATGCATAACTGATATGATTCTGACAACTCGGTGTGACCGAAAAGTTCAAATCGGTTGCACCGAGATTGAAAACCTAGATCGACTTAGTAATCTCGGTATGACCAAAATGGAGGAATCGGTCAGACCAAAAATCACAAAGAAGTTTTGGAAGTTTAAGTCTATGACGAATTGGGGACTCCGAGTGCTCCTCACATAGAGTGGTTCGAATCTGACTTGATCAAATTTTGTGATGTAGCATGAATAGAGTTTGAGTCGAGAGAAGCATAGATAGCTAAAGAAGGTTCTTAGGCATTCTTGTCCATCCACTTGGCCAAAGAGAAAGAAGCCAATCAATCAAAACAACAAGTGGATGTCCTCGAATGAGTAAAATATGCAACCAACATGCTCACACAATAAAATGACAAATGAAATATGTGCCAAAGCATGCACAACCAATTCTAGCATCTATCAAACAATTGGCGATAACTAGGTCATCTACGTATGAGTATATTGACTTAGGAGTCAAATGAGAACATTTGATCATAGATCATACTCATCGTTTAAGCTCAAGTGGGGTTACCACTTTTACATAAAGCATTTACGTGTTCACATCATTAGAGTTGCTTTGACTCAATTCTTAGAGTTAAGCGCCCCCTAGATGTGAGATCCCCCCTTAGAGGGATAAACTAACCTTGGGTATTGTCGATGATGACTTCATGTAGGTGTTGAAGATGTGGATGCCCAACGTTGATGTAGATCTTTTGGAGCAATCCTTTGGAGTGAGTTGCACTTTCAATACCTACACGGGTTAGTCCCACAAGGAACAAACAAGAATATCCATAGACATAGAGTGATGCACACACAAAATGATGTCCATGAAAACATTAGGTTACCTTGTCCCTTGCCTTACCAACATGAGGGTTTGTGACTCCTTGAACTAGTGCAAGATATGGAAGTTGATTGCACTTGTCCTTGCCATAATGATATGAGTGAAATATGTTGGCGAAGTCACCCTCAAGAACTCTCTAGTTCTTCTTCTTCGGGATCCACATCATCTTGATGGGAATCCTTGGTGTAGTAGTTGTGCTTGATGAAGTAGAACTTTACATAGTCTTGGGAACCCACTTGACCAAGGCTTTAGGTGCTTCTTCAAATGCAGCAATCTCCTCTTGAAGCTTGTCCTTGCCTTTGTTCTTGTGGTCTTATGGTGGAAGATCATCTTGTGCTTGTGTTCCCTTGAAGGAAGTAGGATCATACTTCTCTTATTGAGGAACAACCTTCGTCTTGGGGTATTGATCTTCTTCCCACTCTACTCCATTGGCATTGAACTTTCGTTCAAAACCAACACCTTGATTCTTCCGGTGCCTTCCTTGCTTGCGTACAATTTCCTCAAATTGCTTACTCCCTAAAGGCTCTTGTATACACCTTTCTCTATAATTCCCTTCAATAAGCTGTTTTCTTGCTCAAGTGTAACTTGGCTAAGAGAATCATTAGTGGAATCAAGAGAACTACTAGAAGCAAAAATATTGGGTTTAGCATTGTTATTGTTACTACTAGAAGAAGAATCTTTCTTGTTCTTGTTACTAGACTTGACTTGAGGCATGTAAGTAGATAAGAGTAAACACTTGGCAATATAAGAAGAACTTTTCTTTCGGAGATCATCATTGATCGCTTTTAGGAACTCATGTTCTTGCTCAAGATTGAGCTTTTCAAAGCGTAACTTCTCATGAGCCCTTAAAATTTCTCGATGAACTTCGAAGATAGTTTCATGAGCTAACTTAAGAGTGTTTAGCTCTTTAGTTAGACGCTCAATTTTCTCCGTATCATTGTCATTCGTTTCATCTTGATTAGCATGATTAATTGACGTTTCATCATAGTATTCATCACTAGAGTTGTCAATAAGTAAATCATCATCACCTAGCAAGTCATCTTCATCACTATTAAAATCAACATACTCAGGATGTGTTACCTTAGGACCTTTGGCCATGAAGCATCTTCCAATTCCTTCATTTGGTGATTAAAATATGTCGTAGGAGTTGGTTGACACAAGTGCTAAACCGGCAACACCTTCATCTTGAGTGTATGCGGAGTCGGAGTGATAGCTTCTCCCGGAGTGATTGTCGGAGTCGGAACCGGATACCCATTCACCAACATGAGCTTGATGTCTTCGTTTTGTGTAGCTCTTTGATGACTTGTCCTTCCTTTCCGAATCCTTGCTTCTCCGTGAGGGTCTTCGTTCATAACGATCATCTCTACTCCTTCTCTCTCTTGGTGGTGATTCTTCTCTTCTACTTCTTCTCTTAGGAGAATCTTCTCTTCTTTTGTAGGGTGCCGTACACTCATTGGAGTAGTGTCCGGGTCTCCCACAATTGTAGCAATTGCACTCTCGACTAGAAGATCTTTTGTCATTGTAGGACCTTGACTTGGAGCTTCTTTCTTTGCTTCTACTCTTGTAGAATTTGTTGAAGTTCTTCAGCATTAAGCTCAATTCTTCGTTGAAGGTTTGTTTCTCACTTGATGATGTGGGGGCTTCACATGAGGCTTCGTAAGCACCACTTGACTTGTCGTGAAGTTCCTCCTTATCCTTGAGTGACATCTCATGAGCAACAATTCTTCCAATGACTTCTGTTGGCTTGAGATCTTTGTAATTTGGCATCTGGATCAATGTGCACACGGTATCATATTTTCCATCCAATGCTCTTAGGATATTCTTGATGATGAATCTGTTGGTCATCTCTTCACTTCCTAAGACGGCAATCTCATTTGTGATAAGAGCAAGCCTAGAGTACATTTCAGTGACACCTTCACCATCCTTCATTTTGAACTTGTCAAGCTGACTTTGGAGCACATCCAACTTGGATTCCTTGACGGAGTCGGTACCTTCATGCATATCAATCAAAGTATCCCAAATTTCCTTTGCATTCTCAAGACGGCTGATTTTGTTGAATTCTTCGGGGCACAAGCCATTGAAGAGGATATCACAAGCTTGAGCATTGTATTGCAACATCTTCAACTCTTCCACACTAGCTTCACGGTTCGGTTCTCTCCCATCAAAGAATTCACCTTGCAAACCAATACACACAATAGCCCAAACGGCGGGGTTATGTCCAAGAATATGCATTTTCATCTTATGCTTCCAACTAGCAAAATTAGTGCCATCAAAGTAAGGACCTCTACGGTGATAATTTCCCTCGCTAGAAGTCATACTCTCCTAGGTTGTGAAACCAAGGCTATGACCACCAAAAGCTATGGAAATCAAAGCAAATGGAGACCAAGGCTCTGATACACTGGTAGGACCTTGAAGTATGTCTAGAGGGGGGGGGGGATTAGACCACTTGACCAATTAAAAACTTAACCTTTTCCCAATTTTAGACTTTGGCAGATTTTAGCTATCTTTAAGCAAGTCAGGCAATCTTCACGCAATTCAAGCAAGCATGCAAAGAGTATATAGGCAGTGGAAAATAAAGCATGCAACTTGCAAGAATGTAAAGGGAAGGGTTTGGAGGATTCAAACGCAATTGGAGACACTGATGTTTTTGTCGTGGTTCCGATAGGTGGTGCTATCGTACATCCACGTTGATGGAGACTTCAACCCACGAAGGGTAGCAGTTCTTGCTGAGTCCACGGAGGCTCCACCCACGAAGGGTCCACGAAGAAGCGACCTTGTCTATCCCACCATGGCCGTCGCCTACAAAGGACTTGCCTCACTAGCGGTAGATCTTCACGAAGTAGGCGATCTCCTTGCCCTTACAAACTCCTTGGTTCAACTCCAAAATCTTGTCGGAGGCTCCCAAGTGACACCTATCCAATCTAGGAGACACCACTCTCCAAGAAGTAACAAATGGTGTGATGATGATGAACTCCTTGCTCTTGTGCTTCAAATGATAGTCTCCCCAACACTCAACTCTCTCTCACAGGATTTGGATATGGTGGAAAGAAGATTTGAGTGGAAAGCAACTTGGAGAAGGCTAGAGATCAAGATTCATATGGTTGGAATGGAATATCTTGGCCTCAACACATGAGTAGGTGGTTCTCTCTCAGAACTGGTAAGTTGGAAGTGTAGGTTTGTTCTGATGGCTCTCTTCACGAATGAAGAGGAGGTGGAGGGGTATATATAGCCTCCACACAAAATCTAACCGTTACACACAATTTACCAAACTCGGTGGGACCGAATCATCAAACTCGGTCAGACCGATTTAGTAAACCTAGTGACCGTTAGGGTTTTCGGTGGGACTGACATGCAACTCGGTAGGACTGATATGTTTAGGGTTAGGGCATAACGTAATCTCGGTGAGACCGATTACACAAACTCGGTGAGACCGATTTTGGTAATTAGCTAACCACAGAGTTGGTTAGGTAAACTCGGTGGGACCGATTCGCTCTTTCGATGAGACCGAAAAGTTATGAAAGGGAAACAGAGAGTTTACATTGCAATCTCGGTGGGACCGATCGCTCACTTCGGTTAGACCGAAACGTTACGAAGGGAAACAGAGAGATTACAATCCCATCTCGGTGAGACCGAGATCCCTATCGGTGAGACCGATTTGCCTAGGGTTTGTGGCAGTGGCTATGACAATTGAACTCGGTGGCGCCGGATAGAAAAAGTCGGTAGGGAGGGTTTTGGAGCATATCACTAAGCACATGAAGCAAGAGGCTCATTAAGCAACACCTCATCCCTCCTTGATAGTATTGGCTTTTCCTATAGACTCAATGTGATCTTGGATCACTAAAATGTAAAATGTAGAGTCTTGAGCTTTTGAGTTTGAGCCAATCCTTTGTCCTTGATATTTTGAGGGATCCACTTTCATCATCCATGACATGCCATTGATTGAGCTTTCCTGAAATATTTGTCTTGGAATGGCATTAGCTCAATGAGCTATATGTTGTTATGAATTACCAAAATCACCTAGGGATAGTTGCACTTTCAACATGATCCACATGCATGCAAAGTTGACACTCTTCCAAGATAGTGGGATTAACATTAACTAAAGTCATGACCTTTTCGAACCCACTTTTATCAAAAATATCATAAGATTGAACATACTCCAAATATTTGGGATCTAAAGTTGACACTCTTCCAAACCCACTTTCAATATTATTGTAAATACTATTATCAATCTCATATTCATCATGGGGCTTAAATAAATTTTCAAGGTTATAAGAAGAATCACCCCAATCATGATCATTGAAACAAGTAGTAGACATAGCAAAACTAGCATCCCCAAGGTTAGGGTTTTGCGTATTATTAGCACAATTGACATCAAGAGAATTTATAGTAAAATCATTGCAATCATGCTTTTTATTCAAGAAGTTATTGTGAATCTCTTCATAAATTTCTTCATCGTAATTTTTAGATTCACACATTTTGAGCAGAGCTTCATAAAGATAATCTAGTGCACAAAACTCACTAGCAATTGGCTCATCATAATTGGATCTCTTAAAAAGATTAGCAAGCGGATGAGGATCCATAGATCTTAGGTTCTCTGTTTAGCAATAAATAAGCATCTAATCCAACCAAACGAGCAAACAAAAGGGCAAGCAAAAGAGAGGAGGAGATTGGGAAAGAGAGGCGAATAAAGCGGCAAGGGTGAAGTGGGGAGAGGAAAACGAGAGGCAAATGGCAAATAATGTAAATGCGAGGGAGATGGGTTTGTGATGGGTACTTGGTATGTCTTAACTTGAGCGAAGACCTCCCCGGCAACGGCGCCAGAAATCCTTCTTGCTACGTCTTGAGCTTTCGTTGGTTTTCCTCAAAGAGGAGAGGGTGATGCAGCAAGTATAACGTAAGTACTTCCCTCAGTTTTGAGAACCAAGGTATCAATCCAGTAGGAGGCTCCTCAAAAGTCCCACGCACCTACATAAACAAACTGAGAACTCGCAAACAACGCAATAAAGGGGTTGTCAATCCCTTCACGGCCACTTGCGAAAGTGAGATCTAATAAAGATAGTATGATAAGATAAATATATTTTTGGTATTTTATAATATAGATGCAAAAATGAAGATGCAAATAAAAGTAGATTGGGAGCAAATATGATAAGAGATAGACCCGGGGGCCATAGGTTTCACTAGTGGCTTCTCTCAAGATAGCATAAGTATTACGGTGGGTGAACAAATTCTTGTCGAGCAATTGATAGAAAAGCGCATAGTTATGAGATTATCTAGGCATGATCATGTATATAGGCATCACGTCCATAACAAGTAGACCGACTCATGCCTGCATCTACAACTATTACTCCACACATCGACCGCTATCCAAAGATGCATCTAGAGTATTAAGTTCATTAGAACGAGTAACGCTTTAAGCAAGATGACATGATGTAGAGGATAAACTCATGCAATATGATATAAACCCCATCTTGTTATCCTCGATGGCAACAATACAATCGTGCCTTGCAACCCTTTACATCCTTTGGGTAAGGACACCGCAAGATTGAACCCAAAGTTAAGCACTTCTCCCATGGCAAGAAAGATCAATCTAGTAGGCCAAACCAAACTGATAATTCAAGAGACTTGCAAAGATAACTTAATCATACATAAAAGAATTCAGAGAAGATTCAAATATTATTCATAGATAAACTTGATCATAAACCGACAATTCATCGGATCTCGACAAACACACCGCAAAAAGAGATTACATCGAATAGATCTCCACAAGAGAGGGGGAGAACATTGTATTGAGATCCAAAAGAGAGAAGAAGCCATCTAGCTAATAACTATGGACCCGTGAGTCTGTGGTAAACTACTCACAACTCATCGGAGGGGCAAGGATGTTGATGTAGAGGCCCTCCGTGCTTGACTCCCCTCCGTGAGTGCCGTGAAGGCTCAAGATAGGATCTCGCAGAATCTGAAAGGTTCTGAAAGAAGGAAATTGTGTTTCGTGGTGCCCCTGGATGTTTTCGGGGTACGTAGGTATATATAGGAGGAAGAAGTATGTCGGTGGCTGCCCGAGGGGCCCACGAGACAGGGGGGCGCGCCCTATAGGGGCCGCGCCCCCTCCTATCTCGTGGAGGCCTCGGCTGCTTCTTGACTTGCACTCCAAGTCCTCTGGATCACGTTTGTTCCAAAAATCACGCTCCCGAAGGTTTCATTCCGTTTGGACTCCGTTTGATATTCCTTTTCTTTGAAATACTGAAATAGGCAAAAAAAAACAGCAATATGGGCTGGGCCTCCGGTTAGTAGGTTAGTCCCGAAAATGATATAAATGTGTAAAATAAAGCCCATAAATATCCAAAAGGGGTAATATAATAGCATGGAACAATCAAAAATTATAGATACGTTGGAGACGTATCATAGATCAATAGATCGCGATGTAGCTCCCCGTTTATTTTTGATATGTTCCTAGAAAAAAATAAGTTGAAAGATGATAGTAGCAATGATGCGGACTTGGTCCGTGATCTGAGGATTATCCTCATTGCTACACGAAAGAATTATGTCCTTGATGCACCGCTAGGTGATGGACCTATTGCAGAGCGGATGCGACGTTATGAGCGTTTGACAAAGCTCGATATGATGACTACTTGATAGTTTAAGTGCACCATGATTTACGGCTTAGAACCGGACTTAAAAATGTTTTGAGCGCCACGAGCATATAAGATGTTCCAAGAGTTGAAATTGGTATTTCATACTCATGCCCATGTCAAGAGGTATGAGACCTCGGCGATTACTTTGCCTACAAGATGGAGGAGAATAGCTCAACCAGTGAGCATGTGCTCAGATTGTCTGGGTACTACAATTGCTTGAATCAAGCGTGATTTAATCTTCCAGATAAGATAGTAATTGACAAAGTTCTCTAGTCACTATCACCAAGTTACTAGAACTTCGTGATGAACTATAATATGCAAGGGATGACAAAATTAATTCCCGAGCTCTTCGCGATGCTGAAATCAGCGAAGGTAAAGATCAAGAAATAGCCTCAAGTGTTGATGGTTAACAAGACCACTAGTTTCAAGAAAAAAGGCAAGGGAAATAAAGGGAACTTCGAGAAGAATGGCAAGCAAGTTGCCACTCCTGTGAAGAAGCCCAAAGCTAGATCCAGACCTGAAACTGAGTGCTTCTACTACAAAGGAAATGGTCACTGGAAGCGGAACTACGGCAAAAACTTGGCGGATAAGAAGGATAGCAAAGTGAACAAAGGTATATTTGATATACATGTTATTGATGTGTACTTTACTAGTGTTTATAAGCAACCCCTCAGTATTTGATACTGGTTCAGTTGCTAAGTGTAGTAATTCGAATCAAGAGTTGCAGAATGAACAGAAACTAGTTAAGGGCGAGGTGACGATGTGTGTTGGAAGTAGTTTCAAGATTGATATGATCATCATCGCACACTCCCTATACTTTAGGGATTAGTGTTGAACCTAAGTAAGTGTTATTTGGTGTTTGCATTGAGCATGAATATGATTTGATCATGTTTATTGCAATATGGTTATTCATTTAAGTTAGAGAATAATTGTTGTTCCGTTTACATGAATAAAACCTTCTATGGTCATACACTCAATATAAATGGTTTATTGAATCTCGATCGTAGTGATACACATATTCGTAATGTTGAAGCCAAAAGATGCAAAGTTAATAATGATAGTGCAACTTATTTGTGGCACTGCCGTTTAGGTCATATTGGTGTAAAGCGCATGAAGAAACTCCATGTTGATGGACTTTTGGAATCACTTGATTATGAATCACTTGATGCTTGCGAACCATGCCTCATGGGCAAGATGACTAAGACTCCGTTCTCCGGAACTATGGAGCGAGCAACAGACTTGTTGGAAATAATACATACCGATGTATGCGGTCCGATGAGTGTTAAGGCTCGCGGCGGGTATCGTTATTTTCTGACCTTCACAGATGATTTGAGCAGATATGGGTATATCTACTTGATGAAACATAAGTCTAAAATATTTGAAAAGTTCAAAGAAATTCAGAGTGAAGTAGAAAATCATCATAACAAGAAAAAAAGTTTCTACGATCTGATCGTGGAGGTGAATATTTGAGTTATGAGTTTGGTATTCATTTAAAACAATGTGGAATAGTTTCGCAACTCACACCACCTGGAACACCACAGCGTAATGGTGTGTCCGAACGTCGTAGCCGTACTTTATTAGATATGGTGCAATCTATGATGTCTCTTACCGATTTACCACTATCGTTTTTGGGAATATGCATTAGAGACAACTGCATTCACGTTAAATAGGGCACCATCTAAATCCGTTGAGACGACACCGTATGAACTGTGGTTTGGCAAGAAACCGAAGTTGTCGTTTCTTAAAGTTTGGGGTTGCGATGCTTATGTGAAAAAGCTTCAACCTGCTAAGCTCGAACCCAAATCGGAGAAATGTGTCTTCATAGGATACCCAAAGGAGACTGTTGGGCACACCTTCTATCACAGATCCGAAGGCAAGATATTCGTTGCTAAGAATGGATCCTTTCTTGAGAAGGAGTTTCTCTCAAAGAAGTGAGTGGGAGGAAAGTAGAACTTGATGAGGTAATTGTACCTTCTCCCGAATTGGAAAGTAGTTCATCACAGAAATCAGTTCCAGTGATGCCTACACCAATTAGTGAGGAAGTTAATGATGATGATCATGAAACTTCAGATCAAGTTACTACCGAACCTCGTAGGTCAACCAGAGTACGTTCCGCACCAGAGTGGTATGGTAATCCGGTTCTGGAAGTCATGTTACTAGACCATGACGAACCTATGAACTACGAAGAAGCGATGATGAGCCCAGATCCATGTATCAAAACAAAGTATGGACTTTGGTGGAATTGCCCGTTGATCGGCAAGCCATTGAGAATAAATGGATCTTCAAGAGGAAGACGGACGCTGATGGTAGTGTTACTATCTACAAAGCTCAACTTGTCGCGAAAGTTTTTCGACAAGTTCAAGGTGTTGACTATGATGAGATTTTCTCACTCGTAGCGATGCTTAAGTCTGTCCGAATCATGTTAGCAATTTCCGCATTTTATGAAGTCTGGCAAATGGATAACAAAACTGCATTCCTTAATGGATTTATTAAATAAGAGTTGTATATGATGCAACCAGAAGGTTTTGTCAATCCTAAAGATGCTAACAAAATGTGCAAAGCTCGAGCGATCCATCTATGGACTGGTGCAAGCATCTCAGAGTTGGAATATACGCTTTGATAAGTTGATCAAAGCATATAGTTTCATACAGACTTGCGGTGAAGCCTGTATTTACAAGAAAGTGAGCGGGAGCACTACAACATTTCTGATAAGTATATGTGAATGACACATTGTTGATCGGAAATAATGTAGAATTTTTTGGAATAAAGGAGTGTTTGAAAGGAGTCTTTTCAAAGAAAGACCTCGGTGAAGCTTGAGCATCAAGATCTATAGAGATAGATCAAGACGCTTGATAAATTTTTTCAATGAGTACATACCTTGATAAGTTTTTGAAGTAGTTCAAAATAGAATATTCAAAGAAGGAGTTCTTACCTGTGTTGCAAGGTGTGAAATTGAGTAAGACTCAAAGCCCGACCACGGCAGAAGATAGAAAGAGAATGAAAGTCATTCCCTATGCCTCAGCCATAGGTTCTATAAAGTATGCCATGCTGTGTACCAAACCTATTGTATACCCTGCCCTGAGTTTGGCAAGGGAGTACAATTTTGATCTAGGAGTAGATCTCTGGACAATGGTCAAAATTATCCTTAGTGGAATAAGGATATGTTTCTTGATTATGGAGGTGACAAAAGGTTCGTTGTAAAGGGTTACGTCGATGCAAGTTTTGACACTGATCCAGATGACTCTAAGTCTCAATCTGGATACATATTGAAAGTGGGAGCAATTAGCTAGAGTAGCTCCGTGCAGATCATTGTAGACATAGAAATTTGCAAAATACATACGGATCTGAATTTGGCAGACCCGTTGACTAAAATTTTCTCGCAAGCAAAACATGATCACACCTTAGTACTCTTTGGGTGTTAATCGCATGGTGATGTGAACTAGATTACAGACTCTAGTAAACCCTTTGAGTGTTGGTCACATGGCGATGTGAACTATGGGTGTTAATCACATGGTGATATGAACTATTCGTGTTAAATCACATGGCGATGTGAACTAGATTATTGACTCTAGTGCAAGTGGGAGACTGAAGGAAATATGCCCTAGAGGCAATAATAAAGTTGTTATTAATATTTACTTATAAATATTTATCATTCATGCTAGAATTGTATTAACCGGAAACTTAGTACATGTGTGGATACATAGACAAACAGAGTGTCACTAGTATGCCTCTACTTGACTAGCTCGCTGAATCAGATATGATTAAGTTTCCTAGCCATAGACATGAGTTGTCATTTGATTAAGGGGATCACATCATTAGAGAATGATGTGATTGACTTGACCCATTCTGTTAGCTTAGCATTTGATCGTTTAGTATATTGCTATTGCTTTCTTCATGACTTATACATGTTCCTATGACTATGAGATTATGCAACTCCTGAATACCGGAGGAACACTTTGTGTGCTACCAAACGTCACAATGTAACTGGGTGATTATAAAGGTGCTCTACAGGTGTCTCCGATGATACTTGTTGAGTTGGCATAGATCAAGATTAGGATTTTTCACTCCGATTGTCGGAGAGGTATCTCTGGGCCCTCTCGGTAATGTACATCAATATAAGCCTTGCAAACAATGTGACTAATGAGTTAGTTGCGAGATGATGCATTACGGAACGAGTAAAGAGACTTGCCGGTAACGAGATTGAACTAGGTATTGAGATACCGACGATCGAATCTAGGGCAAGTAACATACCGATGACAAAGGGAACAACGTATGTTGTTATGCGGTTTGACCGATAAAGATCTTCGTAGAATATGTAGGAGCCAATATGAGCATCCAGGTTCCGCTGTTGGTTATTGACCGGAGATGAGTCTCGGTCATGTCTACATAGTTCTCGAACCCGTAGGGTCCGCACTCTTAACGTTCGGTAATGATCGGTATTATGAGTTTATGTGTTTTGATGTACCGAAGGTTGTTCGGAGTCCCGGATGAGATCAGGGACATGACGGGGAGTATCGAAATGTTTGAGACGTAAAGATCTATATATTGGAAGGCTATATTCGGACATCGGAAAGGTTCTGAGTGGTTCGGGTATTTATCGGAGTACTGGAGAGTTAGAGGAATTTACCACGGAGTATATGGGCCTTATTGGGCTTTAGGGGAGAGAGAGAGAGAGAGGCTGCCTAGGGCAGGCCGCATGCCCCCCAAGGCCTAGTCCGAATTGGACTAGGGGGAAGGGCGGCGCCCCCTCCTTCCTTCTCTTCTCTCTTCCCCTTCCTTCTCTCCTACTCCTACTACCTGGAAGGGGGGGAATCCTACACCCGGTGGGAGTAGGACTCCCCAGGGCGCGCCATAGTACAGGGCCGGCCCTCCCCCTCCTCCACTCCTTTATATACATGGAGGGGGGCACCCCATAGACACACAAGTTGATCATTGATCTCTTAGCCGTGTGCGGTGCCCCCTTCACCATAATCCACCTCGGTCATATCGTCGTAGTGCTTAGGCGAAGCCCTGCGCCGGTAGCTTCATCATCACCGTCATCACGTCGTCGTGCTGACGAAGCTCTCCCTTGAAGCTCTACTGGATCGTGAGTTCGTGGGACGTCACCGAGCTGAACGTGTGCGGATCGCGAAGGTGTCGTACGTTCGGTACTAGGATCGGTCGATCGTGAAGACGTACGACTATATCAACTGCATTGTCATAACGTTTCCGCTTTCGGTTTACGAGGGTACGTGGACAACACTCTTCCCTCTCGTTGCTATGCATCACCATGATCTTGCGTGTGCGTAGGATTTTTTTCTGAAATTACTACGTTCCCTAATAGCATCATCTTAATGGGCTATTATCATGACATGGCCAAATCGACTACCGTATTACCCAACCTCGTCATCTCTATATACGACATGGATAAGGGTTCTTGCACAGGTAGATCGATACAGATATACATATGCATTTGTAATTGGTCACACGAGGCTTGATTAAAACACTCGGCGTGAGTAGGGTATTACCTCTAAAACAGAGAGCACGAACATAGATAAGTCCCTTGTGTGAATCTCGTTCCTACATCTTACACACGTGCATTGCTCCACAAATTTCCCAAAACGTGACTATTGTCACGAAATCCCCGTGACGAAGTCCATAGACATGCTAACACTATTAAAGGAAGAATGAGGTTGCTAAGTTGGGTTTTCTTATATTTGTGCTTAAAGATAAAACTCTATTGCCATAAAAATACTTTCATTTCTCAATTATATCTACCTACACTCCTATACTTTAGAACCTAGGAGCTCTTCTAGTCAGATCCTCCTAGTCATTCATCACTACTACAGACACGAATAACACTGACCGACCAAATGTAGTCATTACCGATGAGCATGAGACCCGCCAGTATCATTGTCAATTATGACATTGTCATCATAGATGGGCCACCTGACCCGTATGTGATATGTCTCATCACTAACGGGTCGACTGTCAATGGTACATATCAGAAGGGCGCCAACCAGAGTCTTATCATTGATCGACCTAGCAAATTGTAAAATTCTGGATGGCAGATGTGGGCTGCACAGCTAGCAGTCCAACAATCAAGTAGGACTACTGCTAGCGGTGCAACCCTAGCTCCACAATAATTCAAATCGCAACATCGCATATAAATATTTTTAATACTCCATTTCATATGCACATATACAAAATCTTCTACATTGCATTTCATGGGGGTACACATACCTTGCAATTGGTAGCCACACATACAAACAGTCCGAACTAGAACCTTGTGCTGCTTTAGTAGCTGGTTGAGCTTAAAATCTCCTATGCTCCATTCACTAGTACATGAACGACCATTGGAGGCGGCTTTGGTGCATGGGCCAACTGCGGTTCCATGCTACGCCTTAAAGCTCGCATTGCTAATACTCACGGTCCGCGCAAGCTGTTCTTGAAACCACTTGCGCTGCTCGCGCAATGCCTCCAATGCTTTTGTAGCGCAGTCGGGTTTGTCCGTGGTAAAAACATTAACATCCAAAGAACCATAAGCTTGCTTTCTCTCCCACTGACAGACAAAGAAAATGTTTTTTTAGACTTTTCTATGGGAATGCATTTTCTTACTTGATTGACATTGACATATATGTGTAGCACACCAAACAAGCAATATGTCATATGCTTGGTGTACCAGCCAAGCCAGCTAGGTATGCTCACTAGCTGAAAAAGGCAAGGGAAAGAGATAAGACCTGTGCATCCCTTCCATTCGGCACAAGGCATGTTTCTTTAACGATTTCTAGCCTAGCGAGAGCCATATTCGTTGTAAGATTGAAAAAGGTAGTGGGCAAGCTGTTAGCGTTCCATGCGCAAGGTTCCTGTTCACTTCATACTACTTCCGGCCACTAGATCGATAAAGAATCTCTCAAAAATCCATTTTTTGATTCGTGATTCAACGACCCACCAAAACTCACGTATCTACAACTACATTCCCATGGCCGAATGGTGTTCCAGAAGGAACTTCCGAAGAGTGTAAGCTGATAGAGATGTTCCACCCGACACTTCCTAAGCTATGGCTACTAAGATGTTTCGGTTCGCCAGGTTGTCTCTCTTTCCGCTTTTGCATTCCGTGTAGATCGGTTCAGCCCATTTCTTGTAGCATATATTCAAACATAAACCATTTATCCAATCTGTAGCTGTACGTCATTTGTTACTATTGGGCAAATTCCTTCTGTCTTTTCCTTCTTGTTCTTTGCCATAACGCCCATTCTGGGACAAGCTGGAAGAGGAATTTCAAAATATTACACAGATGAGACTCATTGCATCGGATCCTTGAAACGGATGGGACTGATCACACATGGGTTATTTTCCTTCTAATGGATGAAGTTAACAAAGGTAGAGGTCATAATCTTTCTTATGTCTTTGAGTTTAGTGCTTTCTTTTAGTCTGACTGTGGATTTTTTCCTTTTCATGCGGTCATAATAGACCATTAGTGGAACCTCGGTCTGAACACAATAGTTTTGTATAGTTCTAAAAACCTCATTCCCATACACAAGCTTATTACCCAATTTACCCGTTACCCCGCAAACTGCTTTGATCAATTCCATCACTTTGCAAACATCTGCAAATTCATTCCTCATTTAAGTAAGTAGTCAATTGAATCGGTTTCTAACCTAAGGAATGTGTTATTATAACCAAATATCTCATTCAAGAGCCGATCTTCGTACCGGATGCGGTCACTACCATTTGCAGTACCCTACGTTGTGGAGACGACTTGTCCAGTACAACCGCCTACAATACTGATCATATCATTCACATAATTTTCTATCGTAACCGCCCCAAATTATACGATTTGGCAAGCACTACTTAAGCACAGAATGTCACATACATTTCAAGCATCACATCACATCACATTTCATTGAAAAAGACACATAAAACTTATTGACAAAGAGCAAGTACTATACTGTAATAACACAAGTATATGACATGAGACCTGGCATTTTACAATGTACATACAACAATTTGAATGCAGTAAGAATGAAAGAATGTAGGATGAGTGATTATAATTCACATATACCAAAAAGTCATCACTAGTCAGACTGCATCCTGATGAAACCCCCCTTCTTTTTTATTGACATGTTCAAGCAAGCAAGAATCCGGCTACCATGGCACATATTGCCGGTTGGTCATTTCTCCGCGGATTGTTCTCCAGATGTTAAAAAAAATGTATATATTAAAGTAAGTTCAAATTTAATATTGCATTGCATATAGGCTTTCCTGTCGAACTCTTCGCATTGGTTACAATATTGATTTTATCATTGTTTTTACAAACTAGTACTCCTTGTGGAAATTTGATCATTTTAGAGGGAGTACTATGTTATAGTAGAAAACAGTTATTCAGGCTGGCCATAGTGGTGGTATCTTAGCCGATATCATGCACTCGAGAGTAGCAAATATGTTGATGTGGCAGACAATTAAAGAAGAGAGAGGGTTAAAGTAATATAGGTAGATATCATAGCATAATAAGTGTTATGCTACTATGTATTATGCATGGCAATAAATAAGATCATCTATAATATTAATACTATGCACTATAATAATAACATCATACACTAGTATTATATGAGTGATATTACTAGCATATGATACTCCTCGCTATAAGTAGCCTCAGTGATCAAATTTGGACGGTCAAATTTGTCAAAGCATGCATTTGGGCCTATTTGCTCGAAGGGCTCCACTCCAAAGTCGAAAGCCTTCCAATCTTCCACGAGAAGCGACTCCCCCCTAGCCGATTTTCCCCACTAGCCCCCGTCACTTGTCCCGCTGTTCCGGAACTCGATACCCCAGCGCACCGTCGCCGGAGACGATCAGACGACACAGCCGCCAGGCCAAATGGCGCCCAAGAAGAAGCAGCCGGTCTCGAAGCAGAAGCATAAGCCCAAGCCCTCCGCGCCCTCCTCCTCCTCATCCGCCGCGCCGCGCCTTGAGATCTCGTCGGAGAACGAACGCCGCCTCCGGCAACTCCTCCTCAACTCCTCCGCAGCCAGCGCCCCCTCCCCCGCGCCCCTAGATGCTCCGACGGCGCGTTCCGAATCGAGGGAGCAGAAGGGGCGGCGTCTGCGCGGGGTCTACGACAAGCTGGCCCTCGAGGGCTTCTCTTCCTCGCAAATCGAGCAGACTCTCTCCGCTATACCAGTTTGTACCCCCAAAACGCATACATAACCCTGCTGTGCTATCGACTTTGGCTGTTCATTGATGAATTTTGTTGTTGGGCAGGATACGGCGACGTTTGAGTCGGCGTTGGATTGGCTGTGCTTTAATCTGCCCGGCGACGAGCTCCCCCTCAAGTTCGCCAGCGCCGCCGCCTCCTCTTCTCGTGCAGGTATTGGTTTGGAGGGTTTAGGGTTTTGTGCTTTGAAGTGTCGGCTAGTGCGTAATCAGGCGCATTTGTGTGAGCTGCCATGCGCGCGTCTGCACTGTTGTATCTTGTATGCATAGTTGCGATTTATGTACGCGCTTTAGTTCATTTCAGCACTTGCAGTTGTGCACATGACCGTTTGCCTGCATTCTGTGCTCATTGGTTTAATTGTGGATACTGGATTTTCTATTCTGCACGCCAGGGTAATGCGCACGCACTCTGCACGCCATGGGACATGGATTCGACTGAATGGCTGGGTGTTAGTTTGCCATGCTTAAATCATGCGTTGATTACTTCTCTGTGCCTCTGTAGGAACAGAGGGTTCAGTTAAGGTAGTATCAGCAGCGAAGGATAATTGGGTGCCGCGGAGTCGTGGGCCTGTGGAGGAGGCAAAGGTTAGCACTGTGGGGTTGGAAATTAAAATTGGGAGACGGCAAGAAGAGGTTGTCACATTGGACGATGGGCGGTCATCGCAAGCTGCATGGATCCTGCAGTACATGGAACAGCAAGAGGAGGTATAGATACATGAACAAGTGATTTATCATTGGGATTGCTGCATCAAATCTTAATACTCTTTCACTAAACATTGGAGTTCATTAGGCATACATTGTTTTTGTTTATCTGTTAACAGTTAAGTGCTCAGACCACTCTGTTTTATATTCTGAAATAAGTTCATTTATTTAGTGCCTCTACATCACACCTGTCAGACATACAAAGTTATAAACTAGTTTTTAGGAGACCTATTTCATTGTTTTGACACTTGTGTGCTAATTCGAGTCGCTTCCTGAAAATGTTATTTGTAATTTGAACAGCAAATTAATTGTACAATATAGTAACTAATCATCTAGGACCCTATTCACACCATTTGAAGTCCAATTTATCTGTTAAGCCCATGATTATGTATGTTGTCACGGTCTGTAAACTACTATCTCTGTTATGGAGTGCAAGATGTAATTTTGGACATTGACACAGTTTGGAAATGTACATCTTTGACTGTTTATTTTCACATTATATGTTAGTAAGTATGATATAAAGTATTTATATTGCAGAATATACTAATGCTATTTTAATGTGGTCAATTTGCATACAAGTCATTAAAGATTGAACAGTTTTACATCTTCATTCTAAAATGATACCAGTTCAGTAAGAAAGTAAACATTGTAGAGAACGATGCTGATTGACAAAGGGGCACAACTTCAAATGCATATTGGTACACTATGAACTGAACCATATTATGTCTATTGACCCATCCTCCAGCCTAAGTTTGTTAACATTATGCCATTATCCCTCTCTCATGTTGTTTCTTTATTCCCTTGTTTCATGTCCTATTTCATTGTATATTTGTTCCATTCCTTCGATTGATGTTAGGAGGAGGATGCAAATTCTAATGATTCCTCCACATGGGAAGATCGTTTAGCAGCAAGTTTTGAAGTTGCTGAAACAAAGCCAAGTAGGAGAAAGAAAAAGGGTAAGTTTAACAACTGTATTAGTGATATGAAAGCTATATCAATCGGTTTCCTACTCTTGAGTAGTTTTTAACATGTCTCTTATAAGTTTTCAAAGTATTTGTGGTTTATGGAGTTCTATCTAATGAACGTTTGTTTCAGGTAAAAAGGAGAACTCCAAAAATGGAAACTCAAAGGAAAATATAAGCCAATCTGTATCTCCTGTGTTGCCTAATTCGGAAATTGCAAGTGTTGAGGATGGTCAGATTGGCCTGGGTGCAAGTGAGAACAAATCTCCCAGTCTGGTCCATATTGATGAAGGATCCAATTTACAAAAGGAAGTTCCTAAAAATGCCGGTGAAACTTGCACAAAGGAGGTTGAAGAAGAGGAAGTAGAGCTTGATAACTTGTTTTTTGAAGACTCGTCTGCTTGGGAGGTTGTGGCCCCTGAAATCTTTAAACAGCAACAAATGGAGAAATTATCACATGACGGTTATGGCCATCTTCTTGGGAACATAGATGATGTATGGAAAAAGGTCAGGTGCTCTTACATGATCTTTATGTGAAGGAATCATGTACCCTTGCTCTTTACTGTGGTTACATATGCTCTTTTTTCATATTTGTAGTTTTAGGGCTGTTTTGCATAGCTTGGCTCTAGATTTCTAGACTGGAGCTGGACATGTCAAGTCAAATACAGTTGGCTTCACCTTCTTGCTTCTCTAAGGTTGCTTGGATCTTCCAATTTTGAGTAGGAAAATCGGCGAACCCTTTTGCGCTCCGTTTTTGTTAAAGCGGCAAGAGAACATATCCCACCATTTTAATATTTCCTTACTCCATAGTATTGTCTGTTGGATATTAACCCTAAGGTTCATGTGGAGGCGGCATGAGAGACTGCCATCTCCCATGCAACTTCGCACAAAATCTCCTATGAGCCGTCAAGTTTACCTCCATTCCTGCTGGTCCCCTATTCTGCGGACACAAATTCATGAGCCAAACACAGAATGCAGTAGAGTGAAAACATATACCTGTTCCAGCATATGCCCTTGTACAGTTTAGTTTTAGTTTTCTCTCCTTTTCAGTTCTGTTTTGTTCGCTTTTTGCGCCTTGCGCCTTGTTCTTGATTCGCTGAGTTTTGAGCCCTTTGTACTCTTGCATCATCTTGACGTTCCCTTCTAATACACAATGATACACATTTGGGTGCGTGTTTGAGAAAAAATATATATCATGCACATTATTGAAGTTATCTAGATTGCCAGTTTGCTACATTTGTATAGCTGTATTATTATGTGAGGTTCGCCGTATGGATGGTCTATCTCTGAGTCAGGACTGTTGCAGGAAATGATATGATCTCGTGTTCCAAACGAGGCCTTAGTTTTTTGGGAAATACCTTAATGGAGTACTGCAACAGGAGGATTGCTAAAAAAACTTCGAGGATGTATGGGAGAGGAGTTACATTGAGTAGGACAGCTAAGTGCATAAGTTAAATTGAGCTTATACAAATCGTAATGACTGAAGTTGAACAGAATGTCTGTCAATGGCAACTATGTTGCAATGGTTCCATGAGGACTAACAACCAATTATAACATTATGGAAGTTTCATAAGTCGAGGTTTCTGGAGACTCATTATTTGGGCAATGAACACATCTGTACAATCTGAAACAGTAAGGGCCTTCTCAAAGGATTTTTGGAAGACTGCAATCCTTAAGATTTTTTCCTGTGTGTTCTGTTTGATTTGTAGGGTTGCAATACACAGGTCTTTGTCCTAAAGATTCCTTTGCACTATATTCCATAGGAGAATTTCCATTTACTCAAACATACTGGAATGATTCCCATGTTTTTTCCTATGGTGTGATCCAACATGTTTTCACTGCCAAAGCTATTTAGGTGTTGTTTTGTCCTGTTATGCATTTGTCTCTAACTGTTTCATTATTATGGTGTTCTATAGGGAGATTGTGGTAAAATGCCAAAAGCTATTCTACAGAAGTTCTGTCAAAAACTTGGTTGGGATGCACCGAAGTATAGTAAAACATCAGAAAAGGATGGTAAATTTATATATGCTGTTAATGTATTGCGTGGTTCTACTGGCCGCGGTAAAAGTCGGAAGGCTGGAGGTTTGACGAAAATTGAGTTACCTGAGAAAGATGAAGAATACGTATCTGTTCAGGTTAGCGTTTACTAACCATATATATATATGTATCTTATAATGTTTCTTAAAAAGCAATCCATTTCAAATTCTATTAATTATTCTTATAACTTTCTTGAGATACACTTTGTAATGCTATTTCTTGAGATACCATCTGAAAAATGAATAACCTTATTGTTCCTTGCCTTGAATGTTAATAAACATCTGCTTAATTTGTAAACAGGAAGCACAAAGTAGAGTGGCGACATTTGCTCTATATCAACTGTTTGCTGATCTTCCACTACGTCAATTGCTTATTGAACCATACTCATCACTTGTTTTAAGATGGCAAGAAGGTTAGAAAATTTTGATCATGCATTCTTACCTGATGAATTATAGTTCGTTTGTGCCTTTCTGCTAAATATCGCATGGTCATGAAAAAATAGGTGAATTAGAATTTTCATCAACATCAAGGGTGCTGGATACCGAGAATAGTCGAAGGGCTGGGTTTGTGGATATGTTATTGGATATGGACGCACATAATACTCTTCCATATCAAATCAGAGGTGCTCCTGAGGGCAGCGCATCCATTGACTCTCCGAATGATAAGGAGACCAATTCTGTCTATGAGAAGAAAGAGGCAACTTTGCTGAACCGTGCAGGTATTTTGCTGAACAGATCATTACTCAAGTTTTTATCTCGAAAGATTTTTCTGAATAACATCAGTACACCAAGCAATCATGAATGTGTCTGGTTATCATTTTCCTCCTTCCAAGACCTTCCTAGTATGTTATTAGCAGCATGCTTGTCTCTGATGTGTAGTGTATTTAGCAATGACACCTGCCTTCTCTCTCCTTGAACTTTCTGGCACCAATATGGTTGCATCTTTTTACATCAAATCTGTTCCAGCGGTACTTTTCAACTTGAGCCATATTATATCCTGGATTGTTTATCTTGCCTTGTATTTAGTTAACATTGTTTCTCTATTGTGATATCACTACTGTATCTCACTCTCTAAAACTATCTTGTATTATTGTAATTTTCCTTCATACATGTGTTAATAAATCAAGTGTAACTGTAATTCCACTTATTTAATTTTCCTTCATATGCGTGTTAAGAAACCAAGTGTAACTATTAATGTGGCCTTTCTGTAATTAGGATCAAGACCTGAGCAAGCAGAGAGCACAGCTTTGAAAAAGCAGTTGGAACACAAAAGGAAGTTGCCCAAGTATCTGGTATGCAGTGAATGTGCATTGCACTACAAGTATTCTTCATTCTTTTTTTTATTTGTTCTAAAGATTCTCTGTTCATCTTGAATTCAGAAAATGCTGGGAGCAAGAGCTTCTTTACCAATCGCTAGACTGAAAAACCATTTCCTACAGTTACTGAAAGAGAATGATGTAATTGTTGTCAGCGGAGAAACTGGATGTGGGAAAACAACTCAGGTACCTGCAGTAGTTTTGTATCCAAGTTCCTTAGTTTTTAATGTTATTTCCTATTTTAGTATCTTCTTTCTTTGGTGCCAATGGTTATTGCAAGATAACCATTTACATGACAGGCAACACGCCTTTGCATCACATCACACAACCGTATCCTCTCCTTTTCTGCGAGTGCACATAGATGATTCATCGCAGTTTTTCATTTGATTCCCTAGAGATAAGTATATCTTAATTATGGGTGAAGCAAGGGAAGTATCCAATTTTGTACTGCACAAGCATTCTGGCTATCACAAATTCTGCCATTAGTTGTGGTTTGCAATACCTTGGCCATAAACTACTTGATTCTGAAATTCTCACTTGCTTGCCACATTTGAGAAAGGTTGTGTAGCCAACTTGAAAATTTGTTAATTTCGACCTGGCTTTGTTGGATGTACTTGACTACTTCGTATCATATGCCTTAATGAAAATGCAAGTTGCTGCATTGGACATGCTGGCCGACTGTTGAATCCATGTCTATGATGATAACATGTGGGGCTCATGCTTGACAGATTCAGCATAGTGCCATCCTCATAATATGGGGGCAGTTAAGATCTTAATCTTTCCATGATTCAGTTTCACCATTCAATATGTGAACAGAGAATCTTGTGATATACTCCCTCCGTTCCTTTATGTAAGGTGCATTTGTTTTTCCCAAAAATCCCACAATGTAAGGTGTATTTCTCTTTTCCTCTCAGTTTTCCATGCGTGCCCTTCCACCATCCATTACCTGCCTTAGGCTGGTCACAATGGGCAGGAACTTAGGAGTAACATCACACACCAATACACGTTTGCTTATGTGGCACATATTTAATGAAGAGAGAGGTGCTTGTGGTAACTAGCTAAGTTACCGGAACATCACACACTCCAAGAAACAATGAGTCTACTCCCTCCGTTCCCAAATAATTGTCTTTCTAGCCATCTCAAATGGACTACAACATACAGATGTATGTAGACATGTTTTAGAGTGCAGATTCACTCATTTTGCTCCGTATGTAGTCACTTGTTGAAATCTCTAGAAAGACAATTATTTAGGAACGGAGGGAGTATATCCTAATAAATACATCGCTGCATGACACTACATACATGTTCCTACCCACTATGGAGGTAGTAACATAGTCTAGGAAACTGTGTAGGTTACTAGCTTATGTTCCTGCCCATTGTGACCAGCCTTAGATAAAAAGTAGTACGTAGTTCCAATAGGAAGGTAATAAAAGAAGAATCTCTCTCCCTGATTACATGCACTCACATTTCTCTCTCTCCCATCCCACCGATTGATTTTATTCTGGTATAGCGAGATTTAGTTGCTCTTATTAGGCCGCTGGTTATTTAGTTGCTGCAAATTAAGCTACTAACTACCTAATTAATCAAGGGTACTTTCGTCCAAAATTCTCCTCAATTCTATGCCTTGGTCACCACGCTAAAAAAAATACACCTTATATAAAGGAACGGAGGGAGTATATGGGTGTCCTGTCTGTCCAATACAATTGTAAGGGCCGGGCCGGCGAAGTTCGGGGCCCTGTGCCAAATTCTAAAATGAGGCCTATTTCCCTAGAAAGATCAAACTATAATCAACTTATCTACAACTCCTTTATGATATTGAATTAAATCCTCTAATTTTAATTTTCTTCTCATGTTTCCTAACTAGATTCATATTCTCTAGAGGACACAACTTGGATATTAATATACAAGTATATAAATGATGAAAATTACAAAATTGAAGGTATACACATCAAACAGTTAGCAGGATATTATTTGTAGAACTAAGACTGCGGAACTCACAGACGTCAAATTTGGCCTTGTCAAAATGTCCTGGACGAGGCGTGAGGGACTGATGGAGAGGCGAGATGCCATCACAGCGAGATCGATCAGACGTGCACGTTGGACAAAGATAACACACCCTTGATTAGTACTATGAAGATTGTAAAATGAATGTGGCAACGAGCGAGCTAGCACCTGTCCTGTACATTGAAGTGCTTTGTATTAGTTGATTTAGAGATTGATTTGATTAAGTCGATTTAGCACTTTGCCGGAATATGGCCGTGTGCCTGCCCACTCACCTGCTATTGTTGCTGCTGTCCCTTGCTGTGTTGAGGGCCCTGCCTATGCTGGCGGCTGCTGGTCCTCTGCTGCGTCCTCGGCCCGCAGCTGCCGTCCGTCTGCTGCGCCGTTAGGGTTAGACTGTAGCTTGGGATTATTGCTCCTGTGCTCATGCCTTCTTTTGTGTGTGCGAATGATCGGTATTTTCCAGGCCTTTTTTGTGTGTGTGCGAACAATCGTTATTCTCCAGGCGTGCAGCGCTATCCGCGCCTTTCGGCCTGCTGGCTGCATCTGTCATTAACTAACATGAAGGCCTAGTTACTGATGTGCACTTCTGCTCAAAGAAAAGTTACTGATGTGCACCTAAATTGGTGCCCCTGCCACCTGGAGGCCTTGTGCGGCCGCACACCCTTGCCCCCGGGCCTACAATTGTTATATTTCTAACATGTTTTTTCTAGAGCACTTGGAAATATATTTGGTACTGAAGACAATGCAGCACAAGTACCAGCTTGGGCTGTTAATTCTAATCTTTCCAGAAGCGTGGAATTTCTCATGGTTATTTGTCATCCACTTGCAGGTGCCACAGTTTATTTTGGATGATATGATTGAGTCTGAGCTTGGTGGTAATTGCAACATTGTTTGCACACAACCTAGGAGGATAGCGGTATAATCACGGTTTAGAACTTATATTTCATCTTTTCTTTTCAATGCAACATCATTGTTCTATATTATATTACCTCTGTCCCAAATTTCTTGTCTTATATTTGTCTAGATCCGTATCTAGACAAATATAAGACAAGAATTTTGGGACGGAGGGAGTAGTTGTATGCTATACAAAAACTGGCAAGGATGTTGCAACATAATCTTATATTATATTGTATTTTATTTGGGTTGCTCAAATTAATACCAAGTCGTCTGGAATTAATTTAGCATATGACAGGAGGAAAATAATTTCCGTAATACCCTGAGTCGATTTAATTGTTCGTAGTATTTTATTTGAAGTTCATCTTGTTTATCTTGCGTTCATGGATTTTTTGGGTTTTTCTGAAGCAATTTGTTTTTTTCTTCTACTTTTATTTTGTGTGTATTAAATAAATTCCGGAAATCAATATTTAGTTATATTGATTTTCTCTCTCTTCTCTCTTTGGACCTTGGACAAATATAGGCATGTTCCTTGCCTTGTGTTTCACCACCGTAGCATCTCTCTATTCTCATTTTCTTTTCTTTTCTTCTATTCTGTTCAGCCACCGAATTAACCAGAGGCCCAAGGCCCAGTGAGGAGCACCAAGCCGCCACGGCCCAGCCGAGTAGCGAACAACAGGTCACTCGTCTTCCACCTCCAGCCTGCGCGTATAGAAACAAAATGTCCATGGCTACCGTCTTCTCCTTGCCACATCACTTCTAGACCTCTTTACTCCTTGACATCGACACTAGAATTATAGCCCATCCAACCATAAATCCATCCAGACTGATCGTTCCTCGTTTAATTGACTTAACACCACACAAGAAAACTGACGAACTTAATGTCAACCATTGACATTCGTCACTTGATCCTCCTCTCCCGGCCATCATTCTCAGAACCACTCGCGTCACTACGTGCGCTTGGACCTCCTCTATAATAGCCCTATGATCTCATTCACCAACTCATTTCGTATCACCCACAATCTTCCCAGCAACAGAGCCGCATCTACACTGTATTTCCCCTACTGTCGCCGCAGGTTAGCACTTTGGCCCGATTCCTTCCACCAGTCGAACCCCCCTCACCATATCCCACCTCCTAGACATCTTCCTCTGGCCGTTTCATCGTTGGCCGCACGCACGACGGAGCCATAGGGCTTTTATAGAGGAGGTCCAAGCGCATGTAGTGAGGCGACCACTTGGGGCCGACGCCTTTCGTCGATTCCATCTGCGTCAGAGTTCTTAGGCTTGGGTTTAGATCACCGAGAACTCGCCGGAGATATGGAAGTTGAATAAGACATTGACGTGCTACTGTGCGCGTCGTTGTCGTCGAACTACGATGATGTAGAGATGGTAGGCGCTGCTCCTTGCGACGAGGGGAACTCTGTGACGCGGATGGAATTGACGAAAGGTCGGTGTCGGCCCCAAGTGGTGGCGGCGACATGGCTTCGTTGTGCGCGCGGCCAACGATGAAACGACCAGAGGAAGATGTCTAGGAGGTGGGATATGGTGAGTGGGTGGAAGGAATCAGGCCAAAGTGCTCACCTGCGATGACGATAAGGGAAATACAATGTAGATGCGGCTCTGTTGCTGGGAAGATTGTGGGTGATGCGAAAGGAATTGGTGAATGAGACCATAGGGCTTTTATAGAGGAGGTCCAAGCGCACAACTCCTACATGTTCTTAACATCATCCAAAATCGCCCTATGGGTTTAGGCTTGGGTTTAGATCACCGAGAACTTGTCGGAGATATGGAAGTTGAATAAGACATTGACGTGCTTCGGTGCGCGTCGTTGTCGTTGAACTACGGCGATGTAGAGATGGTAGGCGCTGCTCCTTGTGACGAGGGGAACTCCGTGACGCGGATGGAATCGACAAAAGGTCCACGGGTGACGGCGGCGTCGGCCCCAAGTGGTGGCGGCGACATGGCTTCGTCATGTGCGCGGCCAACGACGACGAATGGCCAGCGGAAGATGTCTAGGAGGTGGGATATGGTGAGGGGGTAAGGTTGGTGGAAGGAATCGGGCCAAAGTGCTTACCTGCGGCGATGGTAGGGGAAATACAATGTAGGTGTGGCTCTGTTGCAGGGAAGATTGTGGGTGATGCGAAAGGAATTGGTGAATGAGACCAGAGGGCTTTTATAGAGGAGGCGCACGTAGTGACGCGAGTGGTTCGGAGAATAATGGCCGGGAGAGGGAGATCAAGTGACGAATGCCAATGGTTGACATTAAGTTCGTCAGTCTTCTTGTGTGGTGTTAAGTCAATTAAACGAGGAACGATCAGGCTGGATGGACTCGTGGTTGGATGGGCTATAATTCTAGTGTTGATGTTAAGGAGTAAAGAGGTCTAGAAGTGATGGGGCACGGAGGAGAAGAGGGCAGCCCTGGACGTTTCTGTACGCGCAGGCTGGAGGTGGAAGACGAGCGACCTGCTGTTCTCTGCTCGGCTTGGCTGTGCGGCTTGGTTCTCCTCGCTGGGCCTTGGGCGTCGTTAATTCGGTGGTTGAACAAAATAGAATAAAAAAATGAGAACAGAGAGATGCTTCGGTGGTGATACACAAGGCAAGGAACGTGCCTATATTTGTCCAAGGTCCGAAGAGAGAAAATCAATATAACTAAATATTGATTTTCGGAATTTATTTAACACACAAAAAAATAACAGTAGAAGAAAAACCAAATGGCTTGAAAAAACCTGTAAGCAAGATAGACAAGATGAACTTACCGAAAAAGGCTTTCGCCCCGCTTTATAAATAAAGCAAACCACCACAGCCACAAAGTATCACAGAGGTTCACCCCCCCCACACACACACACACACACAGAAAGTCGCACAACATAGAGTACTATGGAAACATCCTTAGCTAAAAACCAAATGCCTATGAACGATTGAATCGACTCAGGGTATTATGGAAACTATTTTAACTCCTGTCATATGCTAAATTAAATCCAAACGACTTGGTATTAATTTGAGCAACCCAAATAAAATAAAATATAATATAAGATTATGTTGCAACATCCTTAGCTTTAGATTTTTTTTTTTGAATTCCTCCAAAAAAAAATCAGGCTTCAACCATATAGTGATCGTACATCATAACAATGCTGCATTATTATGAGATCATTTGGGACGGTAACTGCCTATTTCTGTCTGTTATATTTAAAGCACTGATCTTGCAGTCACTGGAGATGATCATCCATATCTTTCTTTTTTTGACATCAATCCATATCTTCTTTTTGATTGAACAGACATACATTGTTTAATATAACTTGGATTAGTCTACTTATTTATAGGCCATTTCAGTAGCAGAAAGAGTGTCTGATGAAAGGTGTGAATCTTCACCTGGCTCTAAAGATTCCTTGGTTGGATATCAAGTTCGTCTCGACAGTGCTCGGTGCTTGTTCTTTCTTTCTCATACGCATATGATATACATTCGGAGTTATTACAAGTCTCGGCGATGTGTTGTAGATATATTTGTAATAATTTTGATTCTTGCTACTGCTTTAGGAATGAGAGAACAAAGCTTCTGTTCTGTACAACTGGTATCCTTCTGAGAAAGTTATCTGTAAGTACTGCCCTCATATCTATCATTGTTGTGTCTTAATGAAGTGTTTTGATTGTGTGCCAAAGTTTCAGGCTTTCGGCTACTAAAAAATAATACTGTTTTTTCTTAATATTTGTTCTTCTGCCTTTGTCATTTCTTAATAGCTGCTAAGGTTTCTTTCTTACAAACTTCACATATTTCAGGGAAACAAAGACTTAAGTGATGTTACTCATGTTGTAGTAGATGAAGTACATGAACGCACTATTTTGGTATGTACTTGCTCGTGTATGTTCTTTCTTTATCTGCTACAAAATGTCTTGTTTCTTCGTATGATAGATGAAGCACATGATTAATCCTAATTTGCCCCTTTCAGAGCGACTTCTTGCTGATTGTTCTTAAGAGTCTTGTTGAAAAACGCTCTAATCAACCAGGAAGAAAGCTGAAAGTGATTCTCATGTAATGTCCATTCCCTTATATATTTTTCTTATTTCTGTTCACATTTGCAGTTTTTTGTTGCAACGATTATTATGAGATCTGTGTATTTATATCTTTGTGCTTTATCTTCAGGTCTGCAACTGTTGATTCAAGCCTATTCGCACGATACTTTGGAGATTGCCCTGTGATTAGTGTTGAAGGAAGAACACACCCAGTTTCAACTCACTTCCTTGAAGATGTTTATGAGAAAATGGAGTACTGTCTTGCTTTGGATTCTCCTGCATCAGGAGCATACTTCGCACAGCATGGAGAAAAGGTTTCCCTTTGCTCAATTTTTATTCTCAGTGTAATACAAATCTGTCAACCGTTGGAGCCCCTTTCTAGAACCTTACTGTTGGAGCCTTTGACTACTGCTGCTCTGTCTCAATTACTATATCTTGTAAATATCCCCTGTTTTCAAACTGCATACTATATCTTGTAAATATCCCCTGTTTTCAAATTATATACTGATCTAGTTTTCCATTATATGATATTATTAGCACAGAACATGTCTTAGGTTTTTGTGAGTGCTAGATATCTTTTTGTAGAATCAGGGGAGAGAGGGGTGGCGGCTGGGATAGAAAGATGGCCTGGTATTGTATTCTATTGGAGTTAGGGTTTCCTGTACAAGGGGGCAGCACATATATAGGCTGCAGGGTTACATGGGCCACATGGGCATAAGCGCGCACACACACACACACACACTGAAATACAGATAAGACACAGCCCAACACTCCCCCTCAAGAGGGATGATAGATATCTATCATGCCCATCTTGTCACAAGCAAGATTGCTCTCCCTGGTTCCCAAACCTTTTGTCAGACAATCGGCGACTTGTTGTCCAGAGCTCACATGAGTTATCTTGATGATTCCTGCATCCAGTTTCTCTTTGATAAAGAATCTGTCTATCTCCACATGTTTTGTTCTGTCATGTTGCACTGGATTATTAGCAATGCTGATTGCAGATTTGTTGTCACACCACACATTCAGAGGATCTTGTCTGAGCACTTTCAGCTCAAGCAGAAGGCCTCTTACCCATAACATCTCACTCAGCCCTTGAGACATTGCCCTATACTCAGCTTCTGCAGTTGATTTTGACACCACCGGTTGTTTTTTGCTTCTCCATGATACCAAATTTCCACCAACAAACACACAATAGCCAGAGGTTGATCGTCTATCATCAAGACAGCTAGCCCAATCAGCATCGCTATAACCGTCAACATTCAAATGGCCATTACTCTTGAACCAGAGTCCCATACCAGGGCTGCCCTTTAGATACCTCATGATTCTATAGACTGCATCAAGGTGTCCACTTCTGGGGTCATGCATATATCTACTTACTACACTTACTGCATATGTAATATCTGGTCTAGTGTGACACAAGTACAGAAGTTTGCCAACCAATTGTTGATATTTTGCTTTGTTAACTTGTTCACCCATCTGTGCTGTCAATTTGTGATTTTGTTCAATGGGAGTTGGGGCTGCTCTACATCCAAGCATTCCCATATCACTTAGGAGCTCTAAGGTATACTTCCGCTGAGACAGGGCTATTCCCCTCTTTGATCTTGCAACTTCGATACCCAGGAAATATTTTAGCTGACCAAGATCCTTAACTTCAAATGCTTTGCCTAGGCATTTCTTTAGTCTTCCAATCTCCTCTTCATTGTCTCCCGTTATTATGATGTCATCCACATATACTGCAAGAATAGTAATCTGTTGCTTGGAATGTTTATAGAAAACAGTGTGATCTCCATTGCATTGTTTATACTCCATACTGCAAACTGCTTGCCTGAACCGGTCAAACCAAGCCCTTGGCGATTGCTTCAAACCATAGAGAGATTTTCTCAATCTACAAACCTTCCCAACAGTCCCAGGTGTAGAAAGTCCAGGAGGAATTTCCATGTAGACTTCCTCTTGTAGATCTCCATGTAAAAAGGCATTTTTTACATCAAGTTGGTGTAGTGGCCATCCAAAGTTAGCTGCACATGAGATTAGAATCCTCACTGTATTCATCTTTGCAACTGGGGCGAATGTTTCGTCATAATCAATACCATACGTTTGGCTGTACCCTCTGGCTACCAGTCTTGCCTTGTAACGCTCAACCTTACCCTCAGGATTCTGCTTCACTGTGAAGATCCACTTACAACTGACTGCCTTCTTCCCATATGGAAGATTCGCTAGCTCCCATGTTTTGTTCTTTCTCAGGGCCTCCAACTCTTCCCTCATGGCTTCACACCACTTTGGATCTTGTCTTGCTTCTTTCCAGTCTTTAGGAACAATCACGGCTTGAAGTGATGCGACAAATGCTCTAAATGAAGGTGATAGGGCTTCATAGGTGACATAATTACTGATGTCATGCTCAAGATTGCCCTTGCTCAAAGTTTTCCTTGCTACTTCCTTCTTGAGAGCAATTGGCAGGTTAGGTGATGCTTCTTCAGTACTTGAATTTTCATATGACTCCACTTCAGATGAGCTTCCTGTCGCTTGAGTTTCTTCTGACTGCTCCCCCTGTTCCATAGTTTCTTTTGACTGCTCCTCATGCACTTGTTCCTCCACAACTCTCTTCCTTCTTGTATACACCTGAGGATTCCTTTCCTCATTTGGTCTCTGCCACCTCTGCTGTTCAGCCCCATCAACTACAACTGGAATGAAGGATCCCACTATTTTCGGGGTTGGTATTGGCTGCTCCTTGTCGCCATTGGTGCTGCACTCACCACTCAAGTTGCACTCCCCCTCTTGACCACCCTGCATAGATTGTGAGTGGTCAAGTTCTTCGAATAAAGTGCTGAGATCTGTCTTCTCACCATAGAAAGGCTCAGATTCTCGAAAGGTGACATCCATACTTACAAATGTGCGCCTTTCAGCAGGACTCCAACACTTATAGCCTCGCTACCCTGCAGGATATCCAACAAATATGCATTTTACAGCTCGTGGATCCAGCTTTCCCACTGCTGGTCTGTGATCTCTAACGAAGCAGGTGCACCCAAATAACTTCGGAGGAACTGAGAATTTGTTCTCCCCAAATAGCATCTCACATGGGGACTTCATACCAAGCATTTTTGAAGGCATCCGGTTGATCAGGAACGTTGCAGTCATGACAGCTTCACTCCACAAGAATTTTGGCACATTCATGGTGAACATAAGTGATCGAGCCACTTCTAAAATGTGTCGGTTTTTCCTTTCTGCAACACCATTCTGAGCAGGGGTATCTGGACATGATGTTTGGTGCATTATGCCTTGTGCTGACAGGAAACCTCCAAATTGCTTGTTTACATATTCAGTTCCATTGTCAGATCTGATCACCTGCACCTGCACATTGAATTGGTTTCGCACATAGGCATAAAACTCCTGAAAACATTGGAATACCTCATCTTTATGTCGCATGAGGTACACCCAAGTCATGCGAGTGTGGCAGTCTATAAATGTCACAAAATATTTCATTCCACTAACAGAAACAACAGGACATGTCCACACATCAGAGTGAATCAGCATAAACGGGGATATACTCCTTAGCCCCTTACTCAAATATGAGATTCTTGTGTGCTTTGCATATTCACATGCATCACACACAAGCTTACTCTTGTCTACTCCACGCATTACATCAGGAAACATCTTACTCATCTTATCAAAAGCCATATGCCCCATGCGACAGTGATGGATCATCGCCATTGTCTCACTTACTCCAACTAGTACAGCCAAAATAGGACTAGCACCAGACCTAGACACATCACGATCCATATACCACAATCCACTACGCCTGGTTCCTGTCCCAAGTTTCCTTCCAGTCATCCTCTCCTGAATCAAACATATTTTCTTATCAAGAGTTATTCGGCAATCTATCTGATCAATCAAAGCACTTAGAGAAAGCAAGTTCACAGGAAAAGCTGGAACATGTAATACATCAGATAATTTAATAGTGGGTGTACATTGGACTGATCCAACTCCTTTAATCGGTTGTGAGGTGCCATCAGCAGTTTGTATTGTTTCACAATGTGTAATTGGGTACTGAGTATATGATTCAAACTCAGTTGTGGTACCCGCAACATGCTTGGATGCTCCAGAATCTAATATCCAATCTGGAAGGAAATCATGTGTGGATATAGATGCATTTGCAAAGTTACCTTCCCCTGTGTAGACAAAGTGGGCAAAGTTCCCGAAGGTGTTGTCCTCCTGGCTTCTACTCTTCGACTCCCCTTGAGAGGTTGTTGACGTCCCTTCTTCTTGCGTTGCCAAGTTAGCCAAGTTTGCTTTGAAGCCACTAGAATAATTCGAACCCCTCGAGTTACCTCTGCCTCTAACTCCCCGGTATCCACCTCGGCTGTAACCTCTTCCCCTACCACGTATTTCTCTGCGTTGTGTTGTGCAATTGATGCTTATGTGACCTTTCTCTCCACAGTTGAAGCACTCTCTTGTCTCCTTCCATTCAGACACAGTAAATGCTGAGCGAGATGCATTCGCTTCTCCAGTCCTGGTCAACTTCAACCTGACCTCCTCCTGTGCCATTGCTGCAACTGCCTCCTCAAGCGAGGGGAGCTTTGGCTGATGAAACAACCCAGCACGCCTTCCTTCAAATTCTGAGCTAAGTCCCTTCAAGAATTTCATCACTCTCCTACGCTCTACCCACTTCTTAGTAGCAACTATACATTCTGAATGTGGTAACTCCAGTGGATCATAGTGGTCTAAGTCAGCCCACAAATGCTGCAATTCTGCTACATACTCCATCACCGACTTATCCCCTTGTTTTAGCTCATTTACTCTATCCTCAATCTGTGCCATAAGCATTATGTTCCCTTTCCCGGAGTACAATGTTTCCAGGGTTTTCCATACCTCTGCTGCATGGGGAAGAGTCTCCACGGCTGCTGCAATGGATGGGGTCAAGGAGTGCAGCAGCCATGCCACCACCAGAGAGTCAATGACACTCCACTTCTTCCACTCTTCACTTGCCCTGTTCGCCGGTTCATCTACTTCCCCTCTGGCATAGCCTTCCAGCCCCTTTGTCCTCAATATTAGCAATGCCCTTCTGGACCAGCTTAGGTAGTTTGTGACCCCTTCCATCTTGATTTCATTTGGCATCAGTTCTATTTTCTGTATCACCTCAGGCTGAGGAACAAGCGCACCTGGGGAAGCCACACCCTCTGCCTTGACAGTGATGAGCTCAGCTAGCTTCTCCAACGCCTTTACCAACCCCTGGTTGTCCCCCATCTTTCCAATCTTGAATCACACCACTAGCAACCTCCAGCAACCACTGCTCCCCACTTTCACCTCTCTACTACCTCCTCCCCTCAGATCTGGGATTCCACCTCTCCTCCTTCCACACAAGCCTTCTCCTCTCAGACAATCGCCAGCAAGCACAACCAGCCAACCACCATCACCACTGCTGGGATTGGGAACCCAAGCTCTGACACCATGTAGAATCAGGGGAGAGAGGGGTGGCGGCTGGGATAGAAAGATGGCCTGGTATTGTATTCTATTGGAGTTAGGGTTTTCTGTACAAGGGGGCAGCACATATATAGGCTGCAGGGTTACATGGGCCACATGGGACACATGGGCCACATGGGCATAAGCGCGCACACACACACACACACACTGAAATACAGATAAGACACAGCCCAACACTTTTTCTTGATCTTCTGTGTTTGATCACAGTTGTTTTCAAGAATCAAGGATGGCATGCAACTTATTTTCCATGTATTGCCAGCCCAATATGATGCAAGGATATGATGAGGCTCGTACCTGCACAAGCTAGAATTCCCTGTTAGAAACTTGGAAATTTGAATTGTTTTAGGGGAAGAGTGTTATACATATGCTTAATCTTATGGTATACAGTGATAGGCATTTGTGCAAGTATCTGCGCCTTCAAATCCTCGAAGCTAGCCGATGGGCAAGTTTATATGCATGATGATACTTGTCCTTCACTGTTTCTCATCAATTGTGTGCTATATCAATGCTAAATCCTCCTCAATTTCTTTTCCAGTGGAAGCATGCTAGTAGCTCAGTGAATAACCGGAGAGGAATGAAGAACCTTGTCATGTCCTCATGGGGGGACGAGTCAATGCTTTCTGAAAATTATGTTAATCCTCACTATAGCTCCGATTGCTATCAGTCATACAGTGAAAGGACCAACCTGAATCTAGTGAGTTTGTTCTCCGAATCATATGTCTTGCACCTTCTTTTTATTACGTTTCAGTTCTCGCTGAAAATCTTCAATTATCAACTCAGAAACGCTTAAACGAAGATGTCATTGATTTTGATCTGCTGGAAGACTTAATATGCTATATTGACGAGAACTGCCCCTCAGGCGCTGTTCTAGTATTTCTTCCTGTAAGTTTATTGCATTATGTCAGCTTAATGTTTGTTTTTTCAAATACGTATATTTCTTATTTCTTAAAATATGGAGCATCCATTTGTCATTGATTGTACTACAGGGAGTTGCAGAGATCGAAATGCTGATTGATAGATTATCTGCTTCAGTTAGATTCAAAGGGGCATCATCTGATTGGATCCTTCCTTTGCATTCAATGCTTTCACCCACTGATCAAAGGAAGGTGTTCCAGTCTCCACCAGAAAACATTCGCAAGGTGAGTACTCTTGTCTCCCTAAATCTAGCAAGTACTTAGTTACTTATTAGTACTTACGACAAGGTATTGCAGGTTATTCTTGCCACGGACATAGCAGAGACTAGCATTACAATTGATGATGTTGTATATGTAGTTGATACTGGAAAACACAAAGAGAATCGTTATAACCCACAGAAGGTATCTCTCTTGTTTGTAGCTGTCATTTGTGCTTTTTCAACAAGTAAATTTTTTCCAACAAGGATCAATACACTATGCAAACCACAAGCACAAATTCAACAAGTATAACTGCTGGGTGAAATACTATTGCACTCTCTTTATTAGCCTATGGGTTTCGTCACAACATTCTAGTTGTTAAGCTTCATGGACTAGCCAACGCAACCAAAAGTCTGAACTGATGGAAAGGGCTAGGCAATCCACATATACACTTCAATACTAGTTACTCTGATGGTTTTTGGGCATGCAGACATTGATTGTTAAGTTATTTATCTGAAGTAGTGGCCATGGATTTCTGAGTGAAATACCTTTCAGAAGTAGTTAGTATAATCCCATTATAGAAAATTAAACAAATGAACTAGTGCACTCATCAAATCATACTTGATGGTGTAGTGGTCATATGTGCATCATGTGTAGGTTTCTACAAGACCACATTGTGTAAAGCCTGTGATTTAGACTTGTAGCCTATGATTCCTAGTTACCCACAGTAGAAAACATGCACGTGCGGAACACATTAATGACTTAGCAGCTTTGTTCTTTTTGTGGTTGCCCTCGTGACCATGATAATAACCTTTTAATGCATTCGCTGACATGATAAATCTTGATAAAATGGTATCCTATAAGGATGTCATATGTAATATGTTTTATGACGATGATTAAGTTGAGACATAATATCTCAAGTAAATGACACTTCTAACTATTCTGTCGTATATTTTTGCAGAAAATGTCAAGCATAGTAGAAGATTGGATTTCTCGTGCAAATGCAAAACAGAGACGGGGACGAGCTGGTCGTGTGAGGCCTGGGTTGTGTTTCTGCCTTTATACTCACCATCGTTTTGAAAAACTGATGCGGCCATTTCAGGTTATTGCATGTCATACTCACTTTATTTTTGTATAAGATCTTTTGCGTCCAAGATACATTAGTCAGATTCTCTAGATATAAGGACCTTTCTGCTATTCCTTGTTTGTTGATCATGCTTCATAAAAACCTACCAGTTTTCCCGCACTTGCTATCTCAGTCCTGACATGCCATCTGCATTTATTAAAGAAGTTAGAAATCTGAATTCTGCACAAGACATTTTGCATCCAATATTTCAACATATGCAAATATGTATTGTCTCGACGCAAGTGGGCTACACTTACATTAGTAGTACTCATATGCTAAAGATAATCTCACTCGTCCTAGATGAACATTTAACCATTTTGCACTGATATTTCTGTGTACTTTGTTTATAAGGTGCCTGAGATGCTGCGGATGCCATTGACTGAGCTGTGTTTGCAAATAAAATCACTTCATCTGGGTGACATAAAATCATTCCTACTAAAGGTACAACCCCCCTCCCCCCAAATACCATTTTTTGTGTTGGGTGGGTAGGGAGGCGGGTCAGTCACATCCATGCTACCTTTCAAGTTTTCTGTCACAACATGAGCTTCGTTATAGTTATATATGTTTTGATTGCTGTTTTGTGTCAGCTGTGTGACATTGTGTTGCAGAGTGCTCACATTACGTTGTCTATCATAATTTTGCAGGCTGTAGAGCCCCCAAAAGAAGAAGCTATCTCCTCTGCAATTGACTTGTTATTTAAGGTTCCATTCTGCTTTCTATCATGTAAACCTGCAGTGTGCTGATCATAGGTAGATCAATATTCATATTTCTTTTCTAGCTCGTCATCAAACTTTATCCTGTCTGTTTGTTGTCTTGACTTTTGAGTAGGTTGGAGCCTTTGAAGGACATGAAGAGTTGTCATCTCTTGGCTATCATTTAGCAAAACTACCCGTTGATGTTTTGATTGGCAAGGTGCGGCTAACATATATTTTACTTGTTCATTTATCATATGTAGTATTCCCCCATCCATCGAAAATAGACGACTTCCTAGAAAGTGTACAGTCAAACTTTAACTATTGGTATATAATATGATTACTGAGGTTAGTCAAATCAAAATTATATCATTAGATTTGTCATTATTTTTTTATAAGCTTGCAATTCCTATAATTTTGTACTAATGTATTCACATACAAAATAGTGGCTGAGGTTGCATCATAGAGATCCTGCACATATCTAAAATGTCATATATTTTGGATGGAGGGACTAGTTATTTGATGCATACAGTTTCATCAAAGTAACTTGGTAGATTGCTGGGATACCTTTCCTAATTAGCATATCATCTATGATGGTTGCCATAAGACAATCTCACCACGTCAGTTGTAACGTTCATTAATTTTGTTAGTACTGCATGAGAGGAAGGACTAGGATGGATCTTATTTGTAATCTTAAGGTTACCATGCAAATTTGGAAACCGTTTTACTTCCCCTTTGTCAGTTAGTCTTTAGTCTTCGCTACACTGCCCTATTCACAAAATCTGGAGGCGTATTCTATTTTCAGTGCAAGATGGAATTAAAAAAATTCAGTGATAGACCCTATTGTGTTCCTCATGTATCTTTGAATTGTTGCATATTGCACCCCTTTTATCCATTTCAAAAAAAAAAAAAAAAACTAATGTAGAAGAATTTACATTGATTTGTATGTGTAGTGCTCCTTTTTATACCTTGTGATTAATTGAGTTTTGCCACATATCGGTTTTGTATCTGTCCAAGGGTTCACTAAAATTAATGTATCTGTCCAAAATAATTTTTGTAGTTTATACCAACTCTTTTTCTTCCTGTTTTGATGTTCTGATTAATTAAGCCTATGAGAACTGCAGATGATGCTCTATGGGGCTATCTTTGGCTGCTTATCACCAGTTCTTTCTGTTGCTGCTTTTCTGAGTTATAAATCCCCTTTCATCTCTCCAAAAGATGAGGTATGATTTGTATAGAATCATAAATATTTCATGTATTTTATGTATTTTAATTATGTCCTGACATTCTGTTTTTTTGTAACACAGAAGCAAAATGTAGAGAAAGCAAAGGCTGCATTGTCGAATGAAAATCTTGATGGGTCTACTTCTATAATAGATAACAAACAATCAGATCATTTGTTAATGGTTATTGCATACAACAAGTGGTCCCGGATACTGCAAGAGGTAACTGCTTTCTTTTGTTATGAAATTCAGTTTTTGTCATTTGATAAGAGTTATATGTATGCATAATAGTTAGCACCATGCTTTATCTTAGAATTTACAATTGGCATGGTTTGTGCTGTACATACCAGACACTAAAAGGAGTTACAGATATAAGGATTTCTAAAAAGATGATTCTGAATTGCAGCATGGAGCTAGATCTGCTCATCAGTTTTGCCGTTCATTCTACTTGAACAGTACAGTGATGTATATGATCAGGTTGGATTCCTAACAGTTATTTAATCTTCAGATTTTAGATTGAGATTCTGGTTAGTAATACTGTGATAGAAGGAACTAGTCACTTATCACCTTTTTTGAGATAAAAGAAAGCCTAGATAAGTCGATTTTCTCGTTTTGTCGCTACCACATCAGCAACCACTCAACCATCTCAATATCACATGGTAACCTTAGTGATACCAGCTAGGGTTTAAGTGAACCTAGCAAAGCTCAAGTATTGGTTGGTAACTTGCAGCTCTCCTCTATACCCGCGTCTGTGCAAGAACATATCTTCTGTAGTCACTACTAATTGTAAAAGCGATTGTTAACCTGTTTTTTTGTTCACGCCTACTTCCAAATTTGTTATACTTTAATATAGAGTCAACTGAGCAATTACTGCTAACAAACATCAGTTTTTCAATTTTATTTTATAGTAAAATTGTAAAGTAACTGTCAACTACAAACCATCTAATTTGATTTTTATCCCCAGGGACATGCGTCTACAGTATGGCTCATTGTTAGCAGACATTGGACTTGTGGATCTTCCTAAAGATAATCTGGTATGTCTTAAAGAATTGCATTAGTAGTTCGTAAGTAACTGAAAATTAACCTGATAATTATTTACTCTAAATTTGGATAATGTGTCATATAACGTCCTGTTAGTTGATTGAAAAATTAACCTGATAATTTACTCTAAATTTGTATAATGTGTCTTATAACTTTGTCCTCTTAGTTGATTACAAACTGTGTACTGAAATCACAAAGCTCATGTGGATCAGCCAACTGTGTACTGAAATCACAAAGCTCATGTGGATCACTTGGGTGATCCAGGCGGTTTGTGTCACAAGATGGTCCAAGTTAACTCTGCCTCCAGTGCACTTCTACCTTAAATAGGCATAAACACCTATATCATTATATTTGAATTTGAATATAGGATTCACAATTAATCCATTCCAGTTTTTTTTTTCCATCTCTCGGAGTTTCTCACCCTAAAAAAAAAGGAGGTGCCTTTAGTTTCACTTTCACAAGTTGCTTATATGATACTTTTTAAATCAAAATAGCTGAACTTCTACTTTTCCAGGTTACAGGTTTAGGAGTACTAACCTGCTAATTTAATTTATGAAGTTTAGGGACTTTAGTGGCAATTAAGATGTTTTACAGTTAGTTTTCTTAATTTGTTGTATGACTACAAAGTTGTAAAAGTAATGTTTAAAATTCCTGTCTCGAGACCTTGAAAATTTAGTAACATCAGATAGAGAAGAGAGGAAGTAGCTTCCTTTCTTTTGGGGTACTGCAGATGGTACAATGCACTTTACTTTTACTCATTGTTGTCCGAATTCTCCTTTTCTAATTTGAGTGGAGACAGACATAAAAATCAATCTTCTAATGCCAATATATTTTACCGTTTTCCAGAATAAAATGAATGGGAATAGAAAAAGCAATCTTGAGAGTTGGTTTGCCAATATATCTCTTCCGTTCAACTTATATGCTGGCTACACCTCAGTTATCAAGGTAATGACGTGATTTTTTGTACACCTTTTTGTCAGTTTGTTGATGTGCACCACAGTCTAAAATAAGTATGCCCATGTTTATGAAATGATCTTGTACTGTTACTTGTTCAGAAGTATAATATCTTACCATATTGTTTATTTTTCAAAATTTTGATATTATGCTAACATTTTTATAAAATGCTTACGTGGCATTTGTAGTCTGTCATAAGTGCAGGTCTATACCCTAATGTTGCAGCAACTCTGGAGGGTGTTGATCCAGGAGCTTTGGGTGGCAGAAAGCCATCTGATGTTCTGTTTGGTAAGGATCGTCCTCGATGGTATGATGGAAGGCGAGAAGTTCATATACACCCATCGTCTGTGAATCACAGCTTGAAGTCAGTGCAATACCCATTTCTGGTGTTCCTTGAAAAGGTTTGTTTTACACTTGCATGACTGGAAGAGTATCTCTCAATCCCTGCCATCTTGTTTTCTTCTTGAGGTGATGTTGTCTATTTAGTTAGTTTCTGTATAATATGTTTTTGGTGTCAGATAGTATATGTACCACTACCTTGGCTTCTAGACACTAGCAGATTCAGAGAAATTTGCACGTACTAATTTATTTCTTAGATTCCTATTTCTGTTTGAAGTAGTGCTCGATTTTAGTGACCCATATGCCATATAATAAGGACCCGAATATCCAGCGAACGTCAGATCTTTAGGAATGGCAAATCAAACGTTTTTCCATGGCAAATTATGTTTGCCGAGGGCGGCAAGTTTAGTTGATGAGCATGGCAAATCCGCCTCAGTTCATTTTTTTGCCAGGAAATTGCCGTGCTTGCCAACTAAATTTGCCATCCTCGCGCCAATATAAATTGCCATGAATAACGTTCGATTTTCCATGCCTGAAAATCTGATGTCGGATTTTTAGCATTTCCGTATAATAATGTACTCCCTCCGTCCCATAATATAAGACGTTTTTTGACACTATAATCATCTCAAAACACGTCTTACATTATGAGACAGAGGGAGTATCTGTGATTATGGTATCAGCCCCAGCACACCAATTCAGCAAATGCGAGCTCTAAATATCTGTTCCCCATTTTCAGGTTGAGACTAGTAAGGTGTTTCTACGTGATACCAGTGTCATTTCCCCCTACTCACTCCTTCTGTTTGGTGGTTCAATGGTTATCCAACACCAGGTAAGCACACGGAAATTTTAAATGGTTGAGTATCTGGCAAATACGTTGAACCCCACCTTTTCGAAAAACTGTAGTATATGAGTGTAGGTTTGGCCATGTGTTCGTTAATTCCCTTGTATTTTTCGTACTACTATGTTACTGGAGTACGATTCACAATTGTTGGGTTGCACTTAAGCTAACATGATACTAAATTTGTGATTCTTCAACTAAGATTTCGTCCTCTGCCTTTCATGGTATGCTGTCATGAACCTATTGATGCTCAGAAACAAAAACTTGTATTGGCTTTGTTTCCAGGCTGGAGTGGTTATTATAGACGGATGGCTAAGGTTAACTGCTGCTGCACAGACTGCTGTTTTATTCAAGCAACTTCGCATTACACTTGATGCTGTTCTGAAAGAATTGACAAGAAAGCCGGAGGTATGTTGTCTCCTTTTTGTTTGATATATAAAGGTGAAACCACCGATAACGTGAATATGCCATGCAGTTGCAGCGTCTCCTGCACATTTGTGCATACATTTGCTTTATACTACTCCATATCACTTTACCATTTATAAAAGATGTATAACCTACTTTGAACAGAAGGCTGCTTCACCATATGCAAAAATCTATAACTTGCTGTGAACAAAACACTGCTTGAAGATGGTATTCATACCATCTTTGCATACATTTGCTTCGTATCATTTAACCGTTTGTAAAAATGTACTCCCTCCGTCCGAGGTGCTAGATACATCCATTTGAGGGACAAGCTTGGGACAAGCTTTTTCGGACGGAGGGAGTATAACCTACTTTGTACAAAAGTTTGCTTCATTATATGCAAAAATGTATAACTTGCTAAGGCTGCTTGAAGATAGTATTCATACCATCTTCGCATACATTTGCTTTGTATCACTTCACCATTCGTAAAAATTTGGAATCTACTTTCAACAAAAGGCTGCTTCAGAATATGCAAAAATGTATAACGTGCTATGCACAGAAGGCTGCTTGAAGATGGTATTCATACTATGTATCTTGCAATTTTCTAATTAGTTGGTCTGAATGTATGATTTCAGATGGCAACTTTTGTTGACAACGAAGTGGTCAGATCCATCATTCATTTGCTGTTGGAAGAAGAAAAGGCCCAACAAGCATGAATTGTGGTAATCTCTTCATATTGATTTTTTTCTTGTACATGATCTTACTTGGAGAATGAGCAAACAGCGTGGCAAGTATGATCTTGCAGATTTAAATGTTAAATGTGGAGCACTAGAGCTTCTTCAATGGAAGACATCATTGTCCTCGACTTTCCAAATTTTACATAGAAAACATGTTAAAACAAGCCTTGGGATGTCATCTATTAAGTTTCAAGGTTAAGTGTTTTGATTTCTGAACTAACTAAAGTTACTTCCAATAGGTCAATGAATTACTGTACAGATAATGGTGGAACTGTGGCGGAATTAACTTGAGAAATTGTCCTCGGATCAGGTGCCCGGATTAAATTGCAAATGACCTGGTACATTCTAGCATGTTTGTCTTGGTAACTAAGTAGTCTTTGTCCTGATACCTGTATGCTCAAATCATGTTAGTGAATTTCTTATACTAGTAAAAAGAAGTTGGATCTAGTGATTTTGGGCATTTTAGTTTGTTAACTTCATTTGTGTCTAACAGACGCCTCGTAACTGGTCAATAAGTGCCAATTTTTGTATACCTTTATGTGGCCTTCCATGTCACCAACTCACCATGTGATCTTATGATTTCATCTCACGAACACATGAAATTATGGGTGTCCCACCTTGTCCATTCTAGTCGTCATATTGGCTAGCAGAAGTGACGTGCGTCTTTGTAGTGTCACTAGTACCCACCTATTTGAACGCCAAGTGCGTGGAAACTCTTCAGTAATGCTGAAAGGAGCATGGAATTTGAAATTATCATGCCTATCATGTTTAGCTAGCATTTACTTTTTGACGCGGTGTGATAATGCATATAATTATATTCTGCAGCTGCTGGCCTTTTTGGAGCGCATGAGCTTTCTGTATATACCGGGCCTTCATGCTACATGATGAATGCTATCAAGTAGCGAAGGTTGATTCTCAGGGCTCGGCTGTATTGACATTTCTATGGGTATCTGCTACCTTGCACGCCCCATTCTGATACACTTGCAAAGCGGTCTTTTACTGTGTTGGTGACTGACGGTGGAGAAGAAGTTTCAGAGTGACCAGATTTCATTGGCTTGACTTCTTTACAGAACAAAAGTGTATGATTTACTCATATCACAATGCTTATATGCTACAGTGAAGATAATTGCATTGAAATGAAATACTCTCTTGCAACCTCCAACTTGTTTAATTAAATATTGTAGTGTTTATATACACAAAAAGTACTTTGTGTAGGGGCCATATTGTTTCTAGAAAGCAGGGCAGCCCGACAGGAGGCAGCTTCAGGGGTGTATGGTAGGGCCATGGTTTCGTCAGCAGGGACGGTCGTTGATGCCCTCCCCTTTCTCCGGCCCATTTTCCTGGCCAAATCTCGTGTCTGGTCGCTTTACTCCTCCTTCGGTAAGGGTCCACTCCTGACTGCTCTTCCTCGCATCTTCTTCACACTCCTAGTCGCTTTTTCACCTTTGCCCCCAACCAGGCAACCACCCAGCCTCCCCCTTTCCACAATTTTTACATTTTCTTGAGGGAATGAGATTCTACGACTTTTACTGATTCCATGTCCAAAGAAGTCCAGTCCACACAACGTATGCCCCAAACCGTCCTCGTCTTGACGTATACGATGATGCTCGATCGAGTCCATGTTAGCCCCACATGCACCTTCCAAGAGAATCACGAGTTTGAACACGCTTAAATAAACTATAGACCTCAACTTGGGCATCAATCTTTGTTCCACCTAACCCTATTAAATTGGCGTCAATCAAGGCTTGTCATAGCCAAGCCATATAGTACGTACTATAGTACATCTGTATGCAGTGTGTGCCCCACCTCCATTTGGTTAGCCATACATACATACAATGTAAAAGCGGATCTTGCGCTGTGGACTAGAGGGCGAGATACCATTGAAACCGCCATTGTATATTCATCACAAGCTACTAGTCCACTCTGTTCTCCTCTGTCAAACACACATTGTTAACTAACACCAAGTTTGAACAATGCTTAATTCAGCGAGAGATGTATGGGGTCTTGCTCTTAGCGGTGGAGCTAGCAGCCGGTAGATGATAGGTAGGCACTTGGCAGATAGATCCTTGCGCATAAAACAAGGGGGGCGAGACGCGAGCACTCCACCGGCATATCCTATCCTTGGGATCCAAGGGCAGCGCGCCCGGGAACCAGCCAAAACGGGAGGAGCATATTGGCGGCCATTTCATTTCTTGCAAACTAAGCTACACGCGGAGCGGAACATCTAGATTCCCTTTGGTCGCTTATATATATCCCTCCCCGTCGCCGTGACCCATTCCCCCCTCCCTCCCCCGGCCGCTACGTCGTACGTCTCGCGCCTCGCCTATCTCCATTAATCGCCGGAAGCGCTAGCTTCTGAGCTTCTTAGACAGACGATCGATCGAGAGGCTGGAGAGATCGATTGGGCGTTTGGGTGTACATGAACCTGACGTTGAGTCTAGGCGTCAATGGTGGCGCCGCTGCGGCCAAGAAGCGCAAGGTGATCGACGGCGTCAGCGACGTTGGCGTCCTCGGCGCCGGTGACGGCGGTGACCGCGCCACTGTCATGAGGCTCCTCCAGGCCAGAGATCGCATGGTGAAGGTTGAGCTTGATCACGACGACGGGGACGTGAGTGACCGCGGAGCCTCGCCGCTGATGCGCTTGCTCCTCTCGTCGGCGGTCGCCGGGGAGGTCGGCGATACGCACGCAGCGGCCGTGGCCTTGCAGGAGGTCTACCGGCACGCGTCCTTCCGCGGCGGCGACCCCGCCCAGCGGGTCGCATCCTACTTCGCGGACGCGCTGGCGTCGAGGCTCCTGCTGCCGCCGCCGGCGAAGGCGAAGACGACGACGACGACGACTCGCGAAGAGCAGTTCCTGGCGTTCACCATGTTCTACCAGGCGTCCCCGTTCTACCAGTTCGCGCACTTCACGGCCAACCAGGCCATCGTGGAGGCGTTCGAGGCCGGCGGCCGGCGCCGCCTCCACGTCGTGGACTTCGACGTCTCGTTCGGCTTCCAGTGGCCGTCCCTGATCCAGTCCCTTTCCGACGCCGCCACCACCAGCTCCTCCCAATCCTCCCAGGACGACAGCGGCGACTGCTGCGACGAGCCGGTGTCCCTGCGCATCACCGGGTTCGGCGCGAGCGCCGACGAGCTGCGGGACACGGAGACCCGGCTCGCCCGCTTCGCGGACGGCTGCCCCAACCTGCGGTTCGAGTTCGAGGGCGTCGTCAACAACAGGCCGGAGGACGGCCCCCATGAGCGCATCAAGACCGACCCCGCCGCGACGGTGGTCGTCAACCTGGTGTTCCCGGCCGCACAGAACGCGAGGCCGAGCTCATGGGATCCGCGCAGCGCATTGGCTCACATCCGGTCTCTGAACCCGTCCCTGGTGTTCCTGATCGACAAGATCGACGAAGGCAGCGCCGGTGGCAAAGGCGCCGGAAGATGCGGAAGCGCGAGCCTGCTCCCGCGGTTCGCGGCCAACCTCCGGTACTACGCGGCCGTGTTCGAGTCGCTGCACGAGTGCCTCCCGGCCGACAGCGCCGAGAGGATCGCCATCGAGAGGGACCACCTCGGCGTGGAGATCAGCGACGCAATGGCCTCTCTGGACCGTCGGCGCCACGGCGGCGATCGCTCGGCGGACCAGGCCAGTCGCGGTTGGAAGGAGAGGCTGGAGAGCGCGGGGTTCGAAGACGCGAGGCTGAGCTCGAGGACGGTGAGCCAGGCGAAGCTGCTGCTCAAGATGAAGAGCGGCGGGTGCGGCGGCGGCGGGTTCCGCGTCATGGAGGCCGGCAACGGCAAGGCCATGGCGCTGGGGTGGCGAGACAGGGCCCTCATCACGGCCAGCGCGTGGCGGCCGTGCCGGCCATCGGTCAGCAAGAACGAGCCCTGAAACACGCGCCCATTCATTCATTCAGTACATAGATATCGTGATAGACCGTGTGCTCATTCGATTCTTCTTGGTTTCTTCTTCATTGGTTCCTTATTGGCAGAGAGAGAGAGAGCTTGATTCTTAGTTTCTTTCCTCTTGATTTCTTGAGTGATATATACATGTATACTCGTACAAGTAAAAGGAGGTCATATACAGCTGATATCATATTCATACGTACGTTCATATACACATGAATCATTTTATCCTCACGTATGAATAATAATTAACTGCATCACGAGCTTTTGCGCACTAATTAACCATTGGTTTTTTAGATGAATTAACCATGGTTGGCATAGTGATGAGATTTAATACGGTGAGTTGACTAATCAAACATAACAAAATCGTGCAAGCATTTCCGATGGACGTCGAGTCTAGTCCCGACTGTCCAACTGACATTTTGCTTCGACTCCAACACGTTGGAAAGCATATCCCTTCCTTCCTAGTAGCATAAAACAACGAACGGATCTGCACTGGAAAGGTCGGATATGTATGCACAGGACAATCAGAAGACATGCGGGAGTGGTTCACCAAACTGTTTAGAGGTCAGTCTACACCTAATAAAGATCTGCAGCTGGGCAGATAGCATTGTTGAAATATAATGCATGCTGCCATTTGTGTCTTCCGGTACTCAAGCACAAGGCTCATTAACTAGTCAGATATAATCGTCATCTACAGTGAAGATGGATCGACAGAGATCATCGCCGAGATAAGATGGAGAGGCTAGATGGCCACGGCATGCCGGTGGTTTGACTTTCCAATAATCTTTCATGCATGCTAGTGGCCATTTGATCCTCTGATCGTGAGAGGTAGTACTCCTTAGAACATCTACAGCATGCCCCCTAAAACCTTCTCAAACCAGTCTCAAATGCTCAAACCAGTCTTAAATGCTCACCGGTCACAAAAAAATCAACTCATCTAGATGTCTCAAACCGGCCTCAAACGTCTGGGTTATCAGACGCCTCTCATATCCAGCCCACATATAGAGCGAATATGGGATGACATGGTCCACCACCGACCCCAACGTTGTTCCACAAAAAACCCCAATCCGGCTCCTCGCCGGGAACCCTTGCTCACTCACTCTCTTATCTTGCTTCGTCCTTTCCTCTCTCCTCTCCAATTCCGATCCAATCCACCGCAATGTCGAGCTCCGACCTGGCTCTGACGTGGACGTCGACAAGGAGTTGGCCCTCTGCATTGCCTTGGAGTGGTTCAAGGTGGACCCCAGGGGCAGCTCCGGATCTGCAGCATCACCGCAGCTCTCGCACTGGCGCAGCGCAATCGTCGGAGCTGGCCCATCGCGGCCCGCGCACAGCTCCGCCAGGGGCCACGCAGTCCGCTCCGCCTCCGCGCCATCCCCTTCCCCTGCCAGCGGATGCTCCGCGCGGGCAGTGGTGGGTGCTAGTGCCCGCTCCATCGGCCCACGCGCGCACTCTGAAATTAGAGGCGTGCATAGCCCGCCACGAGATGCAGCAAGCAAAGGGAGAGGGAGGCGACGGAGCCCGATGAGGACGAGCAGCTCCTCGTTGGGTCTACCGTCGGTCGCTCACGACGGCGGAGACGGACGCTTGCCGCCTACGGCGAAAGAACGCAAACGCGTAGTTGGAGCGCGAGGCGAAGGAGGCAGCGACGGAGGCGACCCGGCGACCAGGCTCGCCAAGTTAAGCGGCAGCAGGACATGGCCATCTGTCAGATGAAGGGGCTGATCGTCCTCTCCGACTCCGACTCCGACGACGGCGGCGACCACAACTCCACCTCCTCCTTAGATGACCATGATCCTCCACGAGCCCCGAACGCCTACAGCTACGCCGGCGACCGAAAGAGGAAAGGTCGGGGAGGAAGTGGTGAAGACGCTCCTCCTCCTATGGTTTTTTTATCGCTTTTTAGTTGTTGAACTTAAGAACTTGTCCGGCGATGAACTCCGATGATCTTTTGGATGATGTACAATTTGTTTATGCGCATTTGGTTGTCCGTTTGATGCCGGTTTCGTTTTGCGTTGTTTGATCACGTAGAATAGCTCTTACGTTGTATGTGCTGCGTGAATATAAGGTGCTGGATATGAGGTAGGTGGATGTGGAGAGAGTAGTTTGAGACGTGACTCGTCAATGCCCGCGGGCATTTGAGCATGGATTTATTAAATCCGGCTGTAAATGATAAAGATCTGTAGTACTCACTAAAAAACAGAGGATAAAGATTCGCACCGAAAAATTACCACGTACTACTAGTTTACTACTTTCATCTCAAAGTAAAAGACGTTTTTTAGGGAAATGAGGTAGTACGAAGGAAGCCGCTTGCACGAAAATAATGTGGCCCTGTCAGAATGTTCCTACCAAGTAGCAAACCTAAGCAAATGTTGTTCATCATTGAAAAAAACACCATGGTTTGACGGTCAGCTCCAGCTCAGCTCAGCTGATATATATGGCACAAAGACCGTACGTAGCAGGAGGACACGATCGACGAGTGGTGGCGGCACTTGAGAAACAAAAGGAGGTGTGAAAGCGGACGCGAATATCTTTCCTGACGCGTTCAAGATGTTCCAAATCCCTATCTTGTCCGGAAGAATACTCTACTTTACAAGGATAGATACCACTTTATGTCAGCAGCCCACTGTCAACCTTCGCCGGTACTGAAGATCAAGACACTGGAGCTGGTGTCGACAACGGCGAGATGGCTACAGTATCAGAACCGCGGCCCAAATCGACTAGGCCCAGGAAGACTCCCCAGTGGCTTGCTAGCCCAAACTGGGCCCGTTAACGGCATGTTGTAATAGTACTTATAGCCGTTGCTAGTTTCCTCCTTTCTTTGGCGATGGACCAGACGGCTTCGGCCGGTATTGTAATGCTACAGAAGTGTGGGTGGCTGGGTGGATAGCTTCTGAAATTCAAATACTAGCTCGTTTGTTCCCCATCTCCGTCTAGATCTTGTGAGCCTAATCCGAGATCCTCACAGTTGGTAATCAGAGCCTTTCGTCCTGGATCTTCCTTTCCATCGCCACTACACCAGATTCGGCGACCGCCGACGACGCCAAGCCATGGAGGAGCTGAGCGACGAGAGTCGCGCCGTGTTCGATCTACTTCGTCATGAGATCTCCGTCGATCTGGACCAGAAGCTCAAGGCGCAAGGCGAATCCCTACTCAAATCCATGAACAAGTTACTGGAGGCCAACAATTCGGCGCTCGACGGCCTCATGTCTGCACGAGCTGACGCCATCCGCGACGAAATCGCCCTCGACCATGAGCAGGTGAGAGCCGACGTTAGCAAGCTCGAGTCTCCAGATCAGGGACCCAAGCTGGACGGGAGTTCGTCGTCGCGCATCGGTGGCCAGACGCGGGGGAACGCCGCGGGCGACGGTCCAGGAATCGAAGGTGAACACCGCGGCAAGGCACATAACATCTATGTGCCTCCTCCAGCAAGAGTTGCGCGTGATTCCAATCCCTCGCCAATTTTTTTTCATCTCGAGAGTTCTCTGTTCCGGATACTGCTGAGGCGTCCTCGTTTTCTCTACATATGGAGATGCCTAAGTTCGACGGCACCAATCCGCGACTCTGCGTAACCGCTGTGAAGATCAGTTCAGGCTCGAGTGTACACGCATACAGTGGATTTCCACAGCTCTGACTCAATTTGAAGGTCTTTGCGCGCGGTGGTTGGAATCTGTACAGCGTCGAATGCCAAACTGCAGCTGGTCTGAATTCTGTTCGGCACTCCAAGGCAGGTTCGGCCGTAATCAGCACCAAACTCTTCTACGCAAGTTGTTCCGCATTGCTCAAACTAGTACAGTGGAAGATTATGTAGAGCGTTTTGCGGAGCTTTACGATCAGTTAACAACATATGAGGATCCACCGAACGCTCTGGACTATACCACCAGATTTCTCGATGGTCTGAAACCCGGTGTTAGAATTGTTGTAGCTCTGCAGAAACCCAAGGATTTAGATGCTGCTTACGAGCTTGCTCTGCTGCATGAAGAGTTGGGAGAAGGGATCACACCGATCAACAGCTACTCAAGTAAACGAGCATCCTCAGTGGCTTCTGCAGCCACTTCACCTCAGGTTAAGGTTGTGGAGGAACGAAAAGGGACTGAAAGTGTCAAGCCTCACCGTACTGAAGATAAGTGGTCAGCGTTGCGAGAGTACAGAAGGTCTAAGGGCCTTTGTTTTGTCTGTGGAGAAAAATGGTCCAGAGATCATGTTTGCAAGTCTACTGTGCAATTGCATGTTGTTCAAGAGTTGATTGAGCAACTACAAGGCAGTTCTGTGGAGGATTCTGAAACTTCAGATTCTGAACCTCCTTCTCCAATGTCATCTTCAGTGCATTCCATTAGGCTTTCTGCAGCTGCCATGGGCAGAGAACCTGAAGCTCCTATTCGACAGTTGAGAGTGGTTATCCAAGGACATGATCTGAACTTCTTAGTGGACTCAGGAAGCACTCATTCATTTCTTGACAGCAAGTTTGCATCACTGACAGGAGTTGCTTCCATCAACCCAGTTAATGTAACAGTAGCAGGAGGTTCTGTTATCACCTGTCAACATAGCATTAACGATTGCAACTGGACTAGCAATGAGATACAGTTTACATCTAACCTCAAACTGCTACCACTCAATACTTATGACGGTATTCTAGGGTTAGACTGGTTGGCTCAACACATTCCTATGAAGATTGACTGGGTGGAACAATGGATGTCCTTCAGTTATGAAGGGAGAGTGGTCACTTTACAAGGAGTCAATGCAACTGAATACACCTTTGCATGTGTCTCCATTTCTGCTATTCAACAGTTAGAAACTGCTGCTGTTCCAGAAGAAATACAACAAATCATTGATGAGTTTGCAGATGTGTTTGCAGCTCCTACAGAACTACCTCCTAGAAGACAGAGTGACCATCAGATTCCTTTAATTCCAGGAGCAAGGCCTGTCACTTCAAGACCCTACAGAATTGTTCCTCAATTGAAGGATGAGTTGAAAAAACAAATCAATGAATTGCTTGCAGCTGGATTAATAAGAATCAATAAAAGTCCTTTTTCCTCACCAGTTCTGCTTGTTAAAAAGGGGGGGGGAATGGAGGATGGTAGTGGATTATAGAATGTTGAATGCCATTACTGTCACTGGCAAGTTTCCAGTCCCAGTGATTGATGAATTATTGGATGAACTGTTTGGCTCTGCTTGGTTTACTAAACTGGACCTGAGAGCTGGATATCATCAAATCAGATTAGCACCTGGGGAAGAGTACAAAACTGCATTCTCTACTCACATTGGTCACTATGAGTTTACTGTGCTAGCCTTTGGGTTGAGTGGAGGGCCTGGCACGTTCTGTAGCTCTCTGAACACTACTTTAAAACCTGTTAACAGAAAGAACACACTTTGTTTCTTTGATGACATCCTGATATTCAGTAAAACTTACAAGGAGCACCTTGCTCATGTTAGAGAGGTACTAGCTTTACTGCGAGCTGATCAGTGGAAGGTGAAACTATCTAAGTGTGCCTTTGCCCAACAGCAAATTGATTATTTGGGGCATACTATCAGTGCTGCAGGAGTGTCAACTGATGCTTCAAAGATCTCTACTGTCCAGAACTGGCCCACTCCTACAAATGTAAAAGAAGTAAGAGGGTTTTTGGGTCTCAGTGGATATTACAGGAAGTTCATCCAACACTATGGCATAATCAGTAAACCCCTGACTGAACTTCTGAAGAAAGGAGTGCCATTTGTGTGGTCTCCTGTTACTGAAGAAGCTTTCTCTGTTCTGAAGAAGAAGTTAATTGAAGCACCTGTTTTAGCCCTGCCTCAATTTGATAAACCTTTTGTTGTTGAAACTGATGCATGTGACAAGGGAATTGGAGATGTGTTAATGCAGGAAGGCCATCCCTTAGCTTATGTCAGTAAGGCTCTTGGTCCTAAGAACAGAGGTTTGTCAGTATATGAGAAGGAATATATGGCTATTTTGTTGGCAGTACAACAGTGGATACCTTACCTCCAGATGCAGCATTTTGTAATCAGAACAGATCATAAAAGTTTGACTCATTCGCAGGATCAGAAGTTGCATACTGTTTGGCAACATAAGGCACTCACTAAGTTAATGGGGCTAGATTATCAGATTGTTTATAAAAAGGGTATTGAGAATTCTGCAGTTGATGCCCTATCCAGAAGACCACATGATCATCAGCTATTCTTAATTTCTAAAATGCAACCTGTTTGGCTAACTCGTTCTTGATAGCGATTCAGGTGCATAAGAAGGCCTCTCGAACTTCGCAATAGATTAGCTATTGATCCCTCTGCCAAACCCAATCACAAGTTAAGCCAAGGTATAATCAGATACAAAGGAGCTATATGGGTAGGTAATAAACAAGAGCTACATGACAAAATCTTTGCTGCCTTTCATGACAGTCCAGTGGGGGTCATTCAGGATTTCCTGTCACATACCACAGGATACACACCCTTTTTAGATGGTCAGGGATGAAGAACTACATTAAGGAGAAGGTGCAGTCTTGTCTCATTTGTCAACAGGCCAAACCTGAAAGGATCAACTATCCAGGACTGTTGTCACCTCTGCCAGTTCCCAAAAAAGCCTGGGAATATGTCACCATGGATTTTATATCTGGGCTACAAGTATCAGGACAGTTTGACTGCATATTCTTGGTTATTGATAAGTTCACTAAATATGGCCATTTCATTCCTTTAAAGCATCCTTTCAAGCTACTAAGGTTGCTGAAGTGTTTCTGGATAATGTTTACAAACTACATGGAATGCCAGAGTACATAGTATCTGATAGAGATCCCATTTTCACTAGTACTTTTTGGCAGACTTTGACAAAAAAGACTGGCACACACCTTAACATGAGTACCGCTTACCATCCTGCTACCGATGGTCAAACAGAAAGGGTAAATCAACAAGTGGAGTGCTACCTCAGAAGTTTCATCAGTGCACACCCAAAGCAGTGGAGCAAGTGGCTTTCAATGTGTGAGTTCTGGTACAACACCAATTGGCACTCTGCAGTGGGCAAGACTCCCTTTGAAATCCTATATGGGCACATCCCTAGATATTTTGGAATTTCTGCTAGTGATACTGTTGCTGCTCCTGATATACAACAGTGGCTGTTGGAGAGACAAGTTGTTTTGGATTCAGTCACACAGCATTTGCATAGGGCTCAACAGAGAATGAAAAGTGTAAGTGCATCTAGTGCCCCTTAGTGATTTTGGTGGATTGAAGACTTATAGGTTAAGGAACTAATGCGTTTGTGAGTGTACACAGGTCTATAAGTCTATGAGGAGTTTGATATTTACAGAGAAAGTCGACCCTAAAAATGAAGTTCTTCGATCAAGACTTTGATATTCTGAAGACTTTCTGAAGACTTTGAAAGTGAAGAAATTGGTGTGACCTTGAAGACTTGGTATTCATTTGAGGAACATGAAGCGTGAAGACTTTTGTTTTCATAGTTTCATTTTCTCTTTCTTGAGTCATAGGAAACACCGTACTGTTAAAGGGGATCGAGGAAATACTAAGGAAAAATTTCCATGTGATGCTCAACTCAAAATCCTACACCTACCAATCCCTTCGAGTGAAGCTTTTGGAAATCTCATACAGCTCAGTCAATTTCTTGATGGATGAGACGAAGTTCTTCCGTCACCGAGGAATTTGTTCGACCGAGGAGTTAGGAATTCGCCATCTGGATTTCCTACACATGAGGAACATGATAGCCACGAGGAATTTGATGTTCAAATTTCCGACCGTTCTTTATCTTCTTGCCACCTGTCCCAAAATATCTTATCCACCTAACGGTCATATCATTGAAGGGCATTTATGTCTTATCATGTCGGGCTGCTCCCTAGGCTATAAATAGCCGCCCCTACAACCACTAGCTGGTTGGCTGCTCCGAGAGAACTTGACACTTGTCATTTGAGAGCAACCCATCCTCCGAGGACTTTGGCGAAAATCATCAAGTGAGGAAAATCCCAAAACCAAACCCCTACAAACCCAAAGTGATTGAGCATCATCAAGAAATTGATCCTGCGTGGATCCGACGCTTGTTACCTTTGAAGACTGTGCTTCTTCCAGACGGTTAGGCGTCATGGTCTAGAGCATCCAAGAGGAATTGTGGATCGCCGAGTGACCAAGTCTGTGAAGGTTTGGAAGTCGCTCAAGACTTACCACGAGTGATTGGACGAGGTCTGTGTGACCTTAGTTCAAGGAGAATACGGTGAGGACTTGGTGTCCCGAGCTGCGTGCTCAGCGATCGGGTGTCCGGACTGTGTGTCCTCGAGTTTAAATACTCACCGCTCCAACCAGACGTATAACCGAGACAAAGCAGTTGGAACTGGTCTACCAAATCATTGTCTTCACCAACCTAACTGGTTCTATTTCTTCAACCCTTTCATTTCCTCATTATTGTGTTGAGTGTTTGTTCATATCTGTGTTTGAAGACTTTGATGAAGACTTTCTCAATTTCCTCAGTTCAATTTCTTGATCTGCTTTTGTCTTCATCTTGTGTTATCCTGTGTTTACGCTTTCAGTACTCTTTGTTTGTCTTCATTTCATCATGATGACCATGCCCGATTCTGTTATGCTTACTTCGAGTACTTATTCCGCTGCAAGTAGTTCTTCGCTAAGGAATTTCCTCACCGCAAATTCCTCGATGAAGAATTCATAAAATCGCCTATTCACCCCCTCTAGTCGATATAACGCACTTTCAATTGGTATCGAGCGAGGTACTCCCTTATTCGTGTGATTTTGGTTTAACCACCGGAGTTTTAGTTATGTCGACCGCAGTATGATCAAGGTCTCAAAGGGTGTCCTACCTTTGATGGGACGGACTACCCTCTCGGAAGAACAAGATGCGAATGCATCTTGAAGCAATTGACAACGATCTACGGTATGTTGTGGAAAATGGTGTTCCTCACCACACCTTCTCTAAATGTCACTGATGTGAAGAGATTCAAGCAACTCGATTCTCAAGCGAAGAATATCATATGTGGCCATCGAGCAAAGGTCAATATGGAAGAGTGAGTGCTTTGGAATCGCCAAGCTCATCCGGGACAGGTGTCAAAAGTGAATGAAGGAGTCTCAACTCAGCGTGACTCTCGAGTTGATGTTCTTCGAATCTCTTCAACCGCTTCAAAAGACTCGACAACGAAAATGTTCAACAAACCTTCGATCGCCTCATCGACATCTCAAATGAGCTTCAAGCACTTGGCGCCATCGACATCACCGACCATGAGGTGGTGAAGAAATTGTTAAGATCGCTTGATTCCTCATTTGATACTCGCACCGATGATACAAGAACGAGCTGACTACAAGTCTCTTGATCCCGCCGATATCCTCGAAGGCTAAATACTCACGAGTTCCACTTGTGAAAAGAGAGATCTCTATGGTTCTAGTTATGGAAAACACGTGCCTCAAGGCCAAGGCTATGTCTCGAATCGAGTGTGAAGACTCGGTAGTAGCCTTGGAGATCCTGAAGAATTAGGCCAGAGCTAGCACTCGCTCGTGAAGAAATTCCAGAAATTCTCAAGACGTGGTCGCTTTGGAAAATCCTCAAGAAGCGGTGATTCCTCATCTAGTGACTATAAGAGAAGACTTTGTCACAAATGCAAGAAACCTGGTCACTACATCCAAGATTGTCCTCAGTGGGAAAAGGAATTAAAGAAGAAGAAACACAAGGATTACAGTTCTGATGATGCGAAGAAGAAGAAGAAATCATCGAAATCTTCATCATCAAAATCCTCAAAGCCTTCTTCTCACAAGAAGGGCAGCTCCAAAAAGGCTCGGGCATTCATTGGCAAGGAAATGGACTCTGAAGCTGAATCTGAGGAACATGAGGAAGATGAGGCATCATAAGAATCTGAGTCTGGTGTGGCAAGTCTAGCTCTCGCTACTGCTTTCGTCGACAAGTCCATCTTCAACTCAAGAAAATGACCTCACCAACAAAGCTGATGAAGATAGTGATGACTACACTCCCACCTATTGCTTCATGGCAAAGGGTGCCAAGGTACTCAAATATACCTCCTCGAATCTAGTGAAAATGAATCGATGAAGATTTAAAGCCCGGTTATTCAAAACTTGCTAAAATTGCTGTAAAACTACAAAGGGCTTTGGAAAAGGTTCAAAACATGCTAGATAAGAGTGATGATATGTTAGGTGAAGAAATGGATCGCACTAAAGCCCTGACTGAAAATCTTCAGAGACTTCAGTCTAGGCTTGACAGCCTTCAAGGTCATCATAACACTCTCTTATCGATCATGAGAAACTTTCTTATGAATTTCTTCAAAGAAAGCAAGATCTTGAGAAGCTAAGAGTGAGTTATGAAGATCTTCAGAAGGAGCGCGATTCATTACTTGCTCAACAAATCAGCGCTTCTCGTGAATAATTTGTTCCTCCATGCTTAAAGTGCATTGAACGTGAATCGCTAATTCTTCACCAATGTTCAAATGCTTCAACTGTTACAAATTCTTCACTTGCCTCTGCTATCACTAATTCCTCATCTGAGGACACTGCTAGTATCACTAACGATGCAGGGCTGAAGGAATTGTACATGACAGGCATGTACAAAAGCCTCAAAGGGCATCAGACTCTTTGTGATGTGCTTAAAAAGCATATCCTCAATAGGAACCCCAGATCAAATTCTTCATATGGACCAAATTCTTCATATGGATCCAAGTCCTCATACGGACCAAATTCCCCACATGGATCAGATTCCTCAAAAGGATCAAAGTCCTCATATGATTATCATCATGCTAATAACTCTGTTTTGCAGGGTAGAGCTAAGGGCTATGAATATGTGCATTATTCTTCAAACCAATATGTTCATAAGTCCTCGAAGAATTTCTCTGCTTATTCATATGCTTACCCTAACCCCTCTTATGTGAAACGAAATGGTTTGGCTTCTATGCCACCATTCTCGTATGGTGCTCGCAGAGTGATGAACTCTTTGCCACCCCTTCAGATGTGGGTGGTGAAGAAAAAGAACTAATCTCTTCTGCAGGGTCAGGTCTCCAGACGTGCCTTAATGTCTGAAGAATTTGCTGGGGACCTGACAAAATTGCCTGAAAGGACGCAGGCTAATCATGATGAAATGAACTTTCATTTCACACGTCCTCATACTGCTTATCTGTTAATGCTAACTGATGAAATTCATCTGATGAACTTGATATCATATTCTTCACTGATGAAGTATATGAGATCGTAAGTTGTACTAATTCATCTGCAGGATGACCAACCCAAAGCCACTGAGTGGGTTCTCGATAGTGGATGTACAAATCACATGACTGGTGACAAGAATCTATTGATGGATGCTCCCTTATCACCGTCACATCTGAAGCATATCATCTTTGCTGACAAAGGCAAAAGTCAGGTATTGGGCCTTGGTAAGGTTGCAATCTATAAGGACATGCACATGGACAAAGTCATGCTTGTTGAATCCTTAGGATACAACCTCATGTCAATCTCAATGCTTTGTGATCTTGATATGGTAGTTATCTTTGGCAAGTATCGTTGTGTTGTGATTATGGAAGCTGACAATTCCAAAGTCTTCGAAGGCTTTAGGAGAGGAGACTTGTATATTGTTGACTTCTCTACAGGACCACAACCAGCCGTGTGTACTTGCAAAAGCTTCAGAAGGCTGGCTATGGCATCGACGACTTGGTCACGCAGGCATGAGGAATTTGCACACGCTTGCGAAGAAGAAGCATGTCATTGGCATTGAGAATGTCAAATTCCTCAAGGATCACTTATGCGGAGCCCGTGAAGCTGGAAAATGACAAAGGCCAAGCATCCAATGAAGACTATCATGACCACTACTCGTCCTTCGAATTGCTTCACATGGACCTCTTTGGTCCCAATCATTACTCAGTATCGTTAATGATGCATCTCTATATGGCTTTGTTATTGTTGATGATTACTCTCGTTACACATGGGTACACATTGTTACTTACAAAAATCAAGTGCAGGAAGTCTTCAAACGATTTTCCTCGAGGGCTTCAACTAACTTTGGTGTGAAGATCAATCACATCAGGAGTGATAATGGAACTGATTTCAAGAATTCCGGTCTTGATGACTATCTTGATGAACTTGGTATTACTCATGAGTTATCTGCTCCTTATACTCCTCAGCAAAATAGCATCGTGGAGCGCAAGAACAGAACTCTTGTTGAGATGGCTCGCACTATGCTTGATGAATACAAAACGCCTAGTCGTTTTTGGATTGATGCAATTGATACTGCGTGCCACATCATCAACAGAGTATATCTTCACAAATTCTTCAAGAAGACTGCCTATGAACTCCTCACTGACAAGAAACCTAATGTAAGTTATTTCAAAGTCTTCGGTGCTAAATGCTGGATTAGAGATCCTCATCACAACTCTAAATTTGCACCAAAGCACATGAAGGTTTTATGCTTGGTTACGGAAAGGACTCGCACACCTACAGAGTCTTCAACATCACTCTACACAAGATTGTTGACATCAGAGATGTGCGGTTCGATGAAACTAATGGCTCGCAAAGAGAGCACCTACCTTCATGTTAGATGAACCAAGACCAAGAATCTATCAAGTTCAAGGCAACCGAGGAGGTCATTCCTCTCAAGAGATGCTGAAGAATTCATTCCTCAGACGCCAAGAACGCCGAAATGATGCACTCAAGATAATGTCAAGAAAATGGTGCCGAGGAAAATGATCAAATTCCTCGACGACAACCAGCTCATCCTCGCGTTGCAAAAGAAGTGCAAGTGGAGAAGATCATCGATGACATTAAAGCGCCAGGTCCTCTCACACGCTCAAAAGCTTCACATTTATCTAAATTTTATGGGCACTATGCTTTTGTCTCTATCACAGAGCCCACTAAGGTAGATGAAGCATTTATGGAGCCGGAGTGGATTCAGGCCATGCAAGAAGAATTACATCAGTTCGAGCTCAACAATGTCTGGGAGCTGGTCAAATGTCCAGATCCTCGCAAGCATAATATCATTGGCACAAAGTGGATCTACCGCAACAAGCAAGATGAAAATGGCCTTGTGGTGAGGAATAAGGCATGACTAGTAGCTCAAGGCTACACACAGGTTGAAGGAATTGATTTCGATGAAACTTTTGCACCTGTCGCTAGACTTGAGTCTATTCGCATATTACTCGCCTATGCTAACCATCACAATATCACTTTATATCAAATGGATGTGAAAAGTGCATTCCTCAATGGTAAGCTTGAGGAAGAAGTATATGTTGCTCAACCCCCAGGTTTTGAAGATCCAAAGAATCCTGACAAAGTCTTCAGACTCAATAAGGCCCTCTATGGCCTCAAGCAAGCCCCTCGAGCGTGGTATGATACATTGAAGGAATTCTTTGTGAAGAATGGCTTCACACCGGTTCACTCGACCCTACTCTCTTTACTAAATCTTATGATGGTGAACTGTTTGTGTGCCAAATATATGTTGATGATATTATCTTTGGTCAGATGACCAACATTATAGTGATGAATTTGCCTATATGATGAGTGAAGAATATCAAATGTCTATGATGGGAGAGTTGAAATTCTTCTTAGGTCTTCAAATTCAATCAACAACACAATGGCATATTCATATCTCGGAGAAATACCTCAAAGATGTCTGAAGAAATTCGCATGCAAGATTGCAAAGGCGTCAAAATTCCTATGCCCACAAATGGCCATCTATGCAATCGATGAAAATGGTATTGACTTGATCACAAGGTATACCGCTCCATGATTGGTTCTTTATTGTACTTATGTGCATCTAGGCCAGATATAATGCTTAGTGTTTGCATGTGTGCCCGATTTCAAGCTACACCAAGGAATCACACCATAAGGCTGTGAAGCATATTCTTCGATATCTAGCTCACACACCAACACTAGGATTATGGTACCCCAAGGGCTCTACTTTTGATCTCATTGATATTCGACTCGACTATGCTGGTGATCGTGTGGACCGCAAGTCAACATCTGGTACATGTCATTTCCTCGGATGATCTTTGGTCTGTTGGTCCTCGAAGAAACAGAACTGCGTATCACTGTCTACCGCGGAAGCTGAATACATTGCTGCTAGCTCGTGTTGTGCTCAATTGCTGTGGATGAAGCAGACTCTCAAGGACTATGGCATCAACGTGAAGAATGTGCCTCTCTACTATGACAATGAGAGTGCCATCAAGATTGCTCACAACCCAGTTCAGCACTCGAAGACAAAGCACATTCAAATTCGTCATCATTTTCTTCGTGATCATGTGTTGAAGGGCGACATCTCCATCGAGCACGTGAAGACTGATGAACAGCTAGCTGATATCTTCACTAAGCCCTTGGATGAGAAGAGATTTAGCAAGTTGCGGTGTGAGCTAAATATCTTAGAATCTTCGAACGTTCTTTGAAAAAGACACACATCCTAACACTTATGCAAAATTGATGACTTAGATGTACAACACATGAAGAAACGTTTTTCTTCAATCAATGAAGAATAACACTCTTAATGTGAAGAAATTAATGAAGAATTTGATTCTCAGAACCCTACGACAATTGTACGCGGTGTCTGAAATCATCATTCTTATACGGTGGGTCACGCCACCACCAAATTTGAAAATCTTCAATTTGAGTTTTTTTTCTCAGTTTTGAAATTCTTCAGTTTTTCAAATTCTTCAACTTTGCAAAATCTTCACTGGTTCCGTCGTCTTTCTTCATTGGATATATATATATATATATATATATATATATATATATATATATATATATATATATATATATATAGGACAAATGTTTCCTACAAGCAGTGGTAGTTACCACCACTTGCGCTTTTGTATGTTGTATGTAGTATCTGTCGAAACCGAGAGTATGTATGTGTAGTATGTAGTATATAACAATGATTAGGTAGTATATATACTAATTTTTAGGTAGTATGTACCATTTTTGAGTATGCACTTTTCTACGCATAAATATGTACGTATTTCACAAATATCACAAAACTATGGGCTTATATGCAATTTTTTCATGTAACTTGCTTTGAAATATCTTAGATATAGTATACTAACATATTTAAAATAATAAAATAGTATATATAGTACCCTATAGTAGTATATGAGACATGTGGGGTAACTACCACCGGGTGGTAGGATGGATTTTCCTATATATATGTTTATGTCCTCTCAACATTCACTTATGGCTATTTCTTCAAGTCGCTTTTCGCTAAGTGAATGTGATCGACCCTTCCCCTCTATGCTATACTCAACCCAATCTATTCACAAATTCTTCATGTGCGTTCTATTTTGAAACTCGCTCAAAATCTTCACTGTCCCTTGAAAGTGAAGAAATTGCGAACGGAACTTTAAAACTGATCTTATCCAAACTTTCGGTTTTGCCGCTCAAACCGCTCCAGATCCCACGATGCATTATTTTACTCATCCAAAATCGTACACGATCTCCACTACACAAGACGTGGATGACACAGTCGTGAGAAGGAAATGGTCAGGCACGTTCGTCCTAAATCTTCGGCGATCCGTTTTTCACCGTGTCTATAAATACCCTCTCCCTTCCTCACTTCTTTTACTCCGCCGACCTCTCTCTCCGCCGAGCTCCTCAAACCCTAGCGCCGCCGCTTCTCCATCGTCGCCGGTGAGGAAAAGCTTCACCCTCGACCTCTTCGCCGACGATTGCGCGCCGATCAAGGAAATCCTCACTCCGCCGCCGCCGTAGCTGTCTTCCTTCGCCAAGTTAGGGCGTGGAAGATCTGAATCATTTAACTTCCCAACTGTTCTTCTTAGTTCGTCGTGTTCTTCACTTCGGTAATTAAAAGTTACTTTTATTACTCGCTTTGATTCTCAAACCTTCCTAAAATCTTCAAAGGTGTTTATTCTTCAAATCTTCACACATATGAACACCTCAAACAAAATATGCTCTTGATTCGTTTCTCTAAGCAATGATTTTCTTCAAGATTCCTCAATTGTGTGGATCCTCGATCTGTACAACTCGAACCTAAGACAAAGAACGCTTAGTGAAATTCTTCAAGGCTCATCTGGTCAAAATCCTCAAAACTTGTTCTTTTGAAAACCTTCCGAGAACGATATGACCTCTCCAAATTCCTCGCAACTATACTCTGCTCACAGGTACACATGTCCGCTGCTGAATCACTAGGTTCTCATCAACTTAACTCATTTGCAGCGTTCCTCAAGAAAAACTGCATACTTCTTCAGAGAACTCAATTGTTCAAATTCCTCAATCAAGAACATGGCGACGGTAAGAAGCCACGAAAGGAGGAAAGAAACCTGAGGTTATGATCGCTTGAAATCCCCGAGGAAATCTATGCCGACTCATCGCACACCGATGAAGAAAACAAAAATCAGCGCAAGGTGCGATTCGTAAGATTGAACGGAGATGGGCACGGAATGGAGGGAATACAGATATGTGACTCCAAAGTACATGAAGAAATTCGCTCTCAATCCTCCATGCCCAAGAGCTCCATTGGCACTGCCAAGTAGCTGATCCCACAAGCATCAAACGAGGTGAGGACTTTCACGATGAACGGGCTAAACGCCAAGCTAAATTGGCAAAACAAGCCAAGGAGGCAAAGTGAAGAAATTCAATGAGGATTCTGCCATCGCTATCACGCATCGAGGCCTCGGTCAAACCGAGGAAATCCATGCCAAAGAAGCCTGCTCATAAGCCAAGTGCTTCACCATCAGCGCCCTCACGGCCAAGTTCCTCGGCAGCACCTCAAAGCAAATTCCTCACATCGCTGCTGCTCCACCAAAGTCCTCAACAGCTCCACAAAGTCTTCGCCTCCTGTGCACTGGCTACATGTCAAAGGACTGGTGGCTTCTCAATTGCCTCAGGCGTTTCTGCAAGTTCCTCAGCAGCTCCCATTTCTTCATCTAGCCCGACTCAGTTGAAGACCAAAGCAACAGCTGGACGAGGTCCTCGGCCTAGCCCAAAGAAGAAACAGGTTGCATTCCATGTGCCTTCTGATGATGAAGCTTCTGATGATGAACTTGCGGAAATCATCAGAGACCGTCAAGAAAAGGCCGCTAGAGCCAAAGGTACGTTTGTGCCACTGCTGTTGGATCCGAAGAAAGTCCTCGACTATATTGATCTCTGGCACAAGGATCCCAATACCCCTATGCCTGACTTTCATCTGACACCTGGACAAAGTCATATGTTGACTCACTTCATCGCTGAAGAAAAATGGAAGTTTGAGAAGGCAAGGGAAATCAAAAAGGCTCAATACAGAAAGGAGAAGTTCTGAAGAAAAACGTTGTCAAAATGACACCGAGGAGCTTCTCAAGGTCCAGATCGAAATTCAAGACCTCAAAGAAAACTTCGATTCCTATTATGCTGATTGGCAAGGAGCTAAGGTCGATTCAATCAACTGACGAAGAAATTCACAAATGTTGCTGCCCCAAAGGCAACATGAAATTACTCAGTGAAGCCTCACCAGCAGATGAAGAACATGCCAAGACCACCGATGACGTTCAGCCTGCTAATGAAAATGCTAGTTCGGGGCTGATGATCCCATTCCAACCGCTGAAGAAATTGCGAGGGCACCCACTAGTGGTGCGCCTGAAGAAACTGATCAAGACAGAGCAATCTGCATCGATTGTGCTCAAGAAATCAACCAAATCCCTCAGCTCCTCCTGCGCCAACTCCAACTCCAATTCTTCCATCTGCCTCTGATGTGAAGAAAACCAAGGCTGCAGAACGAGCTGCTGTGAAGAAAAGGAAGGCATCAGCTGTGTCAAATTCTTCGGCTGCGAAGAAAATGAAGCCAATGACCAGCTCATTCGAAAATCCAATTGATGCTGTTCCAATTTCCTCCATGCCATCAAAGGACCTTGTTCCTTTTGGAGAAGACTATGAGATCCCAATCGGATCTGATGAAGAACATCATTCTGCTGCTTCGTCAGAGCAGATTGATGAAGAAATTGAAGTGGACGCAATCCTTCAACCCCAGCCATTTCTCACCTATGCCTCGGTTCACAAACCAAGAGGCTGGTGTTGAGGAAATTGAAGATGAAGATGTGGATATAGGGTGCACCACACCGGTGATGAATGATGACTTTTGGGAAAGTCTGCATCCCAATACTCCTCTCTTCACCCCGCTCCAACAGATTCCTCAGTCCCCTGCACAAACAGTCCAAATGGACTCAAGAAACTCACCCCACTTGCTCAGGCATGAAAAAATTCCAGCCACTAGTGCTTGATGAACTCTTCTTCTTGATCCTCGATCGCACTGTTGAGGAACAAGAAATTCCTTAGCCTGAAGAACCTGAACTTGTTATTCCTGAGGTGGTGATGCAACTCACTGACACCCCTCTGCCCAAGCAAAAGAATCCGTTCTCAAGCAAACAAAAGTTCAAGGCTGATGATTTCTTTGCCGAGCACGTATTCTTCACTGACTATAATCCATATGATTCTGCTCGCATTAGGAAGAGGCGTTTCTGGACTGCCAGCCAAGCCAACTTCTATCCTCAATGCTCTTCAACAAGGATAAAGTCTTCGATCATGCTCATATTCCTCATGTGGACATGGAGTCGCTGCCAGGCTTTGAGCCAGTCCTCAGTGTTCTTCACGACGCAGACTTCAATTTCTGCCGATATCTCGTGGATGGAATGAAGAACTAATTCTTCAATTTTATGCAACGCTGCACATCACCGGAGACGCCAAGACGTGAACTCATGGGTATTAGATCGATGTCCGAAAATACTCACTACAAGGCACCAAGAATCGAATTGCTTCGTGCCCTACCACTCGATCCTCCACTTGATGGTGCATGTTGTATCTACAACGAACCAGAACTTTCAAATCACTATATGCAAGTGCTGATGAAGCCTTTGAAGCCAAGGCAGGCCCCAAGAATCAAATTCCTCGTCAAGGAATTATTGTATGTGCCCGGACTGTCTATCGGATTCGACGAAGACAATGAGTCCTATCAAAGGCCATGACTCGATGATGAAGAAGTCGTTGGCATCATGAAGAATATGCTTTTCAACATCATCCATGGCGTTCCGTCAACTTCCATGATTTCTTCATGAGGACTCGCAAACATTGCTATGTCACCATTTGAGCTGAAGCCTTATGCGCCTTGGATAATGAGATTCATCAGACAAGGTCTTCACTCAATTACAAGGTCGATACTTTGAACCACTTTGCAGCTACTTGCCCCGATTGAAGTCCTCAAATGGACATTTACCTCGAGATGATGACAAGGGCAAGGCTACTGCTGTGATCGATGAAGGCATTCGTCCATTGGATGGACAGTTTAGAAGCAAGATCTTACTCCACCAATGATGACTCGCCACACATGACTCGCCGCAAATACCTCGGTCCAAGCAAAGTCCTCAAGCTATCGCACCTGTGGTGATGATGATCGTGAGTTACTCCTCGCCTTCATCGGAAGGTTGATCGTAATCATAAATGGGTTAAGCGCCGCTTTGGTTCAATTCTTCACAACATGACCTCAACACACAATGCAAAGAAGAAAACCACTACTACCTCCATGAAACCTTCAAACGCACTGGGCTGTTCTTTCACATGTCTACAAGGTCAAGAACTGACGCCAATGGGACTCAAGGAAGAATTTGATGGATGCACCTCCTCCAAGAAATACAAGAAGGTCAAAGTTCCTTCCTTGGTGGCCAGCTCCTATTCTTCATCTCGCGACATCGATGAAAATGAAGACTTGGGCGACACCGCTGCTGGTCCTACTTCAACAACCGACCCCAACAACGCCGGGCGCTTCGTCTTCAACTTGACATTCTTCAGGAGCGTTAGTCCTCAGTTTCGATCCTTTTGGTCATTCGATGACAAAGGGGGAGAAATTTGAGTTAGTCTTCAAGCGGGTCTAGTTTATTGCCTATATACAATAATTTATTCTTGTTAAGTTACAACTCGTTCTTCCGAAACTTTATTGGATCGAGTTGTAATCTTAAACCCGATGGTGCTTTGATACTTTTGATGCATTATGCTCTTGCACTATGCTCTGATTCTCATGAGCTCCTTGAAAATCTTCATAGCAAATCTATTTGGGCTCTGATACTCTTGATGCGTTATTTTGCATGCTCAATAACATCAAGCACCATATTTCATTATGCATTTCAAATTCTTCATATTATATGTCAAATGTGTATGAATTACAAGATATAGGGGAGATCTCCATGATTCAACTCTTCAAATGTGCATTGCCTCAAAAGCAAATTCCTCACTATGCACATCTTCGTGGGGAGTTCTTCTATATCTTGCAATCAAATTCCTCATTATCAGATTTACACTTCATATGTTTATCCCGTTGAAAACTTAACCTATATTGTCATCAATCACCAAAAGGGGAGATTGTAAGTGCATCTAGTGCCCTTAGTGATTTTGGTGGATTGAAGACTTATAGGTTAAGGAACTAATGCGTTTGTGAGTGTACACAGGTCTATAAGTCTATGAGGAGTTTGATATTTACAGAGAAAGTCGACCCTAAAAATGAAGTTCTTCGATCAAGACTTTGATATTCAAGACTTTACTCAAGACTTTGAAAGTGAAGAAATTGGTGTGACCTTGAAGACTTGGTATTCATTTGAGGAACATGAAGCGTGAAGACTTTTGTTTTCGTAGTTTCATTTTCTCTTTCTTGAGTCATAGGAAACACCGTCTTCGTTAAAGGGGTCGAGAAAATACTAAGGAAAAATTTCCATGTGATGCTCAACTCAAAATCCTACACCTACCAATCCTTCGAGTGAAGCTTTTGAAATCTCATACAGCTCAGTCAATTTCTTCAAAGATGTGAGACGAAGTTCTTCCGTCACCGAGGAATTTGTTCGACCGAGGAGTTAGGAATTCGCCATGGATTTCCTACACAATGAGGAACATGATAGCCCCGAGGAATTTGATGTTCAAATTTCCGACCGTTCTTTATCTTCTTGCCACCTGTCCCAAAATATCTTATCCACCTAACGGTCATATCATTGAAGGGCATTTATGTCTTATCATGTCGGGCTGCTCCCTAGGCTATAAATAGCCGCCCCCTACAACCACTAGCTGGTTGGCTGCTCCGAGAGAACTTGACACTTGTCATTTGAGAGCAACCCATCCTCCGAGGACTTTGAGCGAAAATCATCAAGTGAGGAAAAACCCAAAACCAAACCCTATAAACCCAAAGTGATTGAGCATCATCAAGAAATTGATCCTGCGTGGATCCGACGCTTGTTACCTTTGAAGACTGTGCTTCTTCCAGACGGTTAGGCATCATGGTCTAGAGCATCCAAGAGGAATTGTGGATCGCCGAGTGACCAAGTCTGTGAAGGTTTGGAAGTCGCCTGAAGACTTACCACGAGTGATTGGGCGAGGTCTATGTGACCTTAGTTCAAGGAGAATACGGTGAGGACTTGGTGTCTGAGCTGCGTGCTCAGCGATCGGGTGTCCGGATCTGTGTCCTCGAGTTTAAATACTCACCGCTCCAACCAGACGTATAACCGAGACAAAGAGTTGAACTGGTCTACCAAATCATTGTCTTCACCAACCTAATCGGTTCTATTTCCTCAACCCTTTCATTTCCTCATTATTGTGTTGAGTGTTTGTTCATATCTGTGTTTGAAGACTTTGATCAAGACTTTCTCAATTTCCTCGCTTCAATTTCTTCATCTGCTTTTGTCTTCATCTTGTGCTATCCTGTGTTTACGCTTTACGTACTCTTTGTTTGTCTTCATTTCATCATGATGACCATGCCCGCATTCTGTTATGCTTACTTCTGAGTACTTATTCCGCTGCAAGTAGTTCTTCGCTAAGGAATTTCCTCACCGGCAAATTCATCAGTGAAGAATTCATAAAAATCGCCTATTCACCCCCCCTCTAGTCGATATAACGCACTTTCAAAAAGTCAGGCAGATAAGCACAGAACTGAACGTGTTTTTGAGGTGGGTGACATGGTATTCCTTAAACTCCAACCCTACGTGCAATCATCAGTCGCTCGCCGGGCCAACCATAAACTCTCATTCAAGTTTTTTGGACCATACAAGATAATTGACAAATATGGTGCAGTGGCTTACAAATTAGAACTGCCTCATACCAGCAAGATTCACCCTGTTTTCCATGTGTCGCAGCTCAAAAGATGATCCTCCCGCATCTTCCGTCATACCCAAGTTGCCTTTCCAGCTTTTTTGAACTGCAGTACCGATTCAAGTTCTTCATCCCGAGTCCGTCAAAGTTGGATGTAAGACAATGGCCTGTGGTCGATTTTATGGAGCAATTCTTCTCCGGAGGAGGCGACGGGGAAGACACAAATCCTCGCCAAATAGCTTTCCTAGAAATGCGGCTTGGGGTCAAGCCGCTGCTCAACAAGGGGATGTCAAGAGCCATCGTCAACCTTCGCCAAGATCAAGATCAAGGCACCGGAGCTAGTGTTGACAACGGCGAGATGGCTACTGATGCGTAACCGCGCCCAAATCGACTAGGCCTGGAAGACTCCCCAGTGGCTTGCTAGCCCAAACTGGGCCCGTTAACGGCGGGTTGTAATAGTACTTATAGCCGTTGCTAGTTTCCTTCTTTCTTTAATGATGGACCAGACGGCTTCGGCCGGTATTGTAATGCTACAGAAGTGTGGGTGGCTAGGTGGATAGCTTCTGAAATTCAAATACTAGCTCGTTTGTTCCCCATCTCGGTCTAGATCTTGTGAGCCTAATCCGAGATCCTCACACTTTACATTTCCATCCATCCATCCCAAAAAAAGATGCTCTATAGTTTGGTCGAACGGAGCGCAGACTCTTCCTCGCGCAGCCAAGAAGAGAACATTGGAACGAGTTTTCCTCTAGCAGGCTGGCTGATGCGAGTTGTTTACCCCTCCCTGGCGGCTGAGCAAATATTCGCTCCCTCGCTCTCTCTCTTGTGCCAATCCAGCATCCCGTTCGTTGTATACTTGTATTCCATTCCCGTCGCCACCCAACCCCGCTTACTTTCCGCAGCGTTTACAGGTCAACATCTCCGTTGGATCGAAGGCAGGGACGAAGCCCGGGTCACGTCGCGGCCAGCTGCAGAGTCCACCCCTCGTCTCGACGGGGGGTGATTCCGTTTTGGCAGGTGGATGGAGCGGCTGTCAAGGAGCCAATGGACAGCAGAGATTATCCATCCGGCATCGCCTCGCCTCGCCGGCCAAGCAGCCTTTGTTTAAACAAGTCGCTCGGACGCTCTTCTTTAGGTCTAGGGTGTCACGGGAGATCTCCCCAAATCCGGATCTGTCCCCGTCGGCCGCGTGTTCGCGTATGTTTGTCGTGCGCGACGCTCTCGCCACGCCATTGGCTTGTCGCTTGCAGCGCGGGGCAGCGGAGGTTAAACAAGGGAGTGCATGTTTGGCCTGGCGTCTCCGGGGGATTGCGCGGAATATCCCACTGCGGTGCGGAGATACACCCGCGACGGCGACGGGGGCAAAGGAAAGGGTGCGGCTGCGTGCGTGCTCTGGATATTCGGGCAGAAATGCACGCTGCTTCTCGACGGGTTCTGTTCGTCTCCGAGAGTACAAGACGGCATCGTGTGTGTTTTGTCTATGGGATCAATTGTGTTGTGTCGTTTTCCAGGTGATGATTCCCTAAAGCCTAGCTTTTGTAATTTTCTGTTTAAAGCTTGGAGGATATCCTAAACGTCGGCATTCGATGATATTAGAGCGTCTAATAGAACCCTCAAAAACTCAACCTTCAAAACCAGTTTGAGGGTTGAGAAATTGTCGTTTTGAAGGTCGAAAATCGCTGGCGCAGATCAGTGCCCTCAAACCAACCCTCAAAATGAATATTCATTTTAAGGCATCGATCTGCGTCCCGACCTTCAAACCTCAAAAGCTGACAAGAATCGCGGTGGGGGCGGACGGCGATCTGGCGGCGGGCTCTGGGAGGCGGTGGGCGACGGGACGCTGGCTTGAGCGAGGCGTGGGCGCGGAGGCGGACGGCGGGTCGCCATGGCGAGAGGCGAGGCGGGAGGCCGAGGCGGAGGTGGACAGCATGGCGGCCAATCAGGCGACGGGCGGAGGCGAGCTCGGGCAATTGGGGCGGGCAGAATTAAACGGGCGCGCGGGATGCGGGGGCGGCGGCGTGACAAGGGAGGCGAGGCGGGCGGCGGCGGCGGCGGCGATCGATGCCGGCCACGTGGTCGAGGTCGGGTGGAAGAGGAGGGAGGAAGATGGGGGAAATTTCCCTCCCGCGCGGACGTTGACTGAGTGAGGGTTCGGCCTGGAAAATTGGCCCAAACCTTCACTAGTGCAGGTTGGATTCGAAGTTGAGGGTTCGGCCTGGAATTTTTTTTAGGGTTTAGGGATTTGAGGGTGCTGATCTGCATCTTTTTTTCTGTCCAACCCTCAAACTAGTAGTTATTTTAAGGGTTTGATCAGTTTGAAGACTTTGTTAGACACGCTCTTATAGCATCTACAACCCGACACTGGACAGAACTCCCTACAAAAATGCCAACCAACCGAACCCTTCAAATCCAACCCAAACGGCCCTCGTATGCAGTCTATATGTGGGGAAGATATGAAACGACCACACGCGTGGCGGATCCTAGTGGCGTAGCGCGCAACCCCCAGCTTCCCTGCGCGCCTTCTGGGTTGGCTCATGTGGGGCGCAAGGTCCCCCAGTTATTTTTCCTTTCTTCTTTTATGTTTCTTTTTCTGTTTTCTGTTTTCTTTTTATTTTTTATTTCTATTTTCCCTTTTTTATTTTTTCAACTTGTGAAAATCTTTGAGATCCGTGTACATTTTTTAATATTATGAATTTTTTAAAGTTATAATTTTTTTTGGAAATCAAGAAAACATTTTTTACAAATGTATGAACATTTTTAAAATTGTGATTATGTTTTGAAATTTATGATTTTTTAAATTCATGAACACTCTCTTCAACCATGAAATTTTTGAATTTTCAAAAGATTTTTAAATCATGAACATTTTCAATCCATGAACATTTTAAATTTGTGAACATGTTTTTGAAATCGTGATTTTTTTTGAAATCACTAACTCTTTTTGAATTTGCAAACATTTTATTATTTCTTGATTTTTTGTCCAAAATGCACATTTTTTAAGATTTCAAAACTTTCTATGATCACAAACTATTTAAATAGAAAAATCAAAAACCAAAAAGGAAAAAGGAAAAAAACTTTAAAAAATAGAGTGCTCGGACATGGGCCGGCCCAAATGGGTGCTCTGGGGGAGCGAGGGATGCGCGCTACTGCTCCTCCTAGCGCCCCACGCGCCATATAGGAGGTCCCCACACGCGTGTGCCGCTCAGGCCCATGTCAAATCCCCTCAAATTATCCAAGTCCATCAAAACGACCGACTTGCTTCTGCGCTTGTCCTCCTTTTCCCTCCTCCGAGCAATCACCCTCCTCCCACGGGCCGGTCTTGAGATTTCGTGGGGCCGAGGCGAAACTAGAAGTCAAGCCCTTCAATACGTATGGCATTAGTGTGGAGATAGCCACCATGTAGTAGTGATAACGGGATGTACTCCAACTGATGAAAAATTCAGTAACAGGCATGAATTTGTTGATATATTATCCCAAATAAAACCTCATAGATTAGTAGGTATAGAGGCCCAACACTGGGCCGCACTACCAATAGGACAACAAACCACTTATGCCTACATATTTCTTTCTCCTATTTTATTCTTTCCCCACGGCACGAGAGCTTTTATGCTATATAATTTGTGACATTTTTAAAAAAAGATTGATGACCTTTTTTCAAATCTATGAACTTATTCCAAAATCCATGAGCTTTTTCCAAATTCATGAACTGTTTTCAATATCGGTGATTTTTTTCAAATTTGTATACTTTTCTATAAAATTAGATTTTTTTTCTGGTTTTATGAACTTTAAAGACAACGATGAACTTTTTTCAAATTAGATGAACATTATTTAAAGTTGATGGACTTTTTCCAAAGTTGATGAACTTTTTCTTTCAAACTCGATGAACTTTTTCAAATTGGTGTACTGTTTTTCAAAATCAATGAATTTTTTATGCAATTCGATGAATATATTTTCAAATACGATGAATGTGTTTTCAATTTTTGTGAACTTTTTTTCAAATGATGAGCTTTTCCCAATTCGATGGTTTGTTTTTCAAAATCAAAGATTTTTTTTCAAATTTGACGAACTTTGTTTCAAAATTGACTATCTTATTTAAATTTTCAAAAAGTAAAAAATGGTCAAAGGGTCAATTGTTGAACGAAAGATCAAGCCTGCAAAAGAATCTGCAAACCCATAAAATTGTTTCATTTCCTACTTATCTAGACGCATGCTATCGCTAGTACCACTGGATCTGCTAGTAGCAGGACGACTGTTGCCATGCATGCATGTGGGTGGCCATACCGGGATAGCCATAGAAAAATACGACAATCAAAACAAGCATATGAGTTGATGAAAAACCGAGGAAATTGCGTGAGCGACTGAGATCTATATGGGCCGGCCTAGACGGACGCCTTCAGGCGCCAGCTTTCAATTCGGGCGCTATAAGCGCTGGTTAGGAGATCACGTGGTGTGAGTGGGGTTACTAAAAAAAACGTGGTGTGAGGGTGCTACGTATCACTTTTTTTAGGGGTAACCCAAGCTTTATTAATAATCAAAAGCCACAGTTTATGGTATACATCTTGGATTATAGGATTGGCCTAGCCACATATGGCGTCCCGGGCCTAAAGAGAGTGAATGTTTTGCTAAACTATGAGCCTGAACGTTACATTTGCGGCATCCATAAATGAAATCACACATAAAATGAAGAGCTCTACTATGAATCTCCTTGATAACCGTACCATATGTTCCTAGGTTTCCAGACTTTATATCGCCTACCACTTGCTTTGAGTCAGATGAGATGACTATCCGATGAATGTTCAGGTCCTCTGCCAGTGCTAGCGCTTCCCGGCACGCAATTGCCTCAAGCGTAGCCGGGTCTGTGATACCTCGGAGTACAATTGCAGAACTCCCAAGGTAGTTCCCAAGGTCATCTCGATACACTGCTGCTGCCGTGCCTCCCCACTAACGACATCCTGCATCAACATGAATCTTGGCTGATCCCGCTGGGGTGCCAATGAGCGAGCTGTTCTACTCGCTTGAGGCGCCGTATTTTTCCTTTGGCCCGAGCTTCTTTCTCTGATGATTTCCAGGTCACTCAAATATCTCTGAATAAAAGAGTGCGTGCTTTGCGGGCTTTGAAAGATGCCCTCATGGATTGCTTTCCTTCGCGAAGACCAAATCGCCCAAAGTGTTACTGATATCTTAATGAACTTCGCATGTGATAACGATTTCATCAGCGAGAATAGCCAACACTTTGCATTAGGTCCAGCGGCTGCTATTAGACTGTTCGTAGCCTCTTCGTCAGCAAGTTCCCAGGTACACCTTGCCACCGTGCATTCTAGGAGCGAGTGCCTCCACGAATCAGGTCCTCCGCACAGCGCGCACGAGCTTGTATTCGACATATGTCTGTGAGCTCGTACATCCTTCGTCGGAATAGGGTGTTTTGATAACCGCCAAAGAAACATCTTGATTTTCCTCCACAGCCTTTTCCATGATCCATCTTCTCTGTTTGAACTCGAGGACCCGGTTGTACCCTCGAGCCAAGCCTCCCTTCTCCGTCTTGTTGCGACCAACATGTTGTACGCCGATCTCACGGTGAGCAGACCCGAGCGTTCAAAGTTCCAGCTCGATAGTCTTCCACATTTTGCGTGCATATAGGAATGTTCAAGATCACCGCGGCATCCATCGGCATAAACACTTGCCTCACACGCTCTATATTTCATGTTGCCGATGTCATGTCTATCAATTCAGACACCAGCTCTAGAGGGTTAGCTGATATACACCCATATGGTCGGAGCATTTCGTCCCTCGGCAACCAATTGTCCTCCCAAATATTTGCGCTTTGACCATTGCCAATACGCTTTATCAAGCCTTGCTTCATCACATCTCTTCCTTCCAGGATAGCCCGTCATATTTGACTCGGATGGTTACCTATAGTCGCTTGAGTCCTCCTAGTTGAAGCCTGCGTGCGTCAACTGGGTGGCTTTGCTGAAGCCAGGGCAATTGGGCCAGCCCACTTTGGAACATGAGCGGTTTTTATTTTTCTCTTCGGTATTTTAGGGTTTTCATAAAAACGTCGGTTATTTTTTTTAGCAGCTAGATATTTTTAAACATAAAACAGGAAAATGTATTTTAGATTTTGTTTCTACCATTTTACAATAAAAATTATTATATATTATTTTTACCATATATTAAAAGAATTCTTAAGTGTGCATTAAAAATATATTCATCATATAATTAAAAAATTACTGTATATCAGAAAGTGTTCTATGTATATAAAAATATAGGCATCATATAAAAAATATTCAGTATGTATTTAAAAAATGTCTATGATATACTAAAAGAAATAGTGTTTATTTGAAAAGAAACACCATATATTGGAGAAAAAGTTCACCATATGTTGCAAAAATCATCTTCTCCTCGCGACCTCAAATGAGCTCACGATGAAGAGTAAAATCTAAAAAATGAAACAAAATCACAAACTTATGTTTTTCTTTAAATTTGACTATTTTTTGAGTGCGCATCAAATTTCATGATGGTATGACACTCATGAAATTTGTGGAAAAAAATTAACACTCGAAAATGCTTTAAAAAATATAGGACTTTTGGAGCATCTATTTTGTTCTTTTGCCACGAGTTCCTCGAATGTCATTCCATGATGAAATATGGTGAGTACTAAAAGCATTTGTAAAAGTTCATCACATTTTTTAACTTTTTGGTATTTTATTGTTCATCGGAGCTCAAGCTGAGAAACACCGCGTTTCGTCCATCGGTTCTGTTCTTCAAAATAACAAAACAAAAAAGAGTTTTTATTTCGGTTTGTTTTATTTTAATTTAAGAACAATGACGAAATTCCAGAATGTTCGCTAATTCAACTTTTTAATTGAATTCAAAAACAGTTAGTGAATTGAGAAATAATTCCCGATTTAAACTAAGTTTGGAAATTCAAAAGAGATCATGAATATTCCAATGTTCATGAACTGAAAAATGTTCACATTTTGGAAATAAGTTCATAAATTAAAAAACTAAATTACAAAAACTTCACAAATTCATAAAAATATTTACGAGTTTTAGAAAATCACTAATTCAGAAAAATCAAATTAAAACCATGAATCTAAAAAGTTCATGAAATTGAAAAAGGTTGGTTAACTTGAAAATTCTTCGTATTTTAAAAAAAATCACGAATTTTCTGAACAAAGTTCAATACAAAGGGAAAAAGTAAAAAAGGGAAAAAATATTGATAAATAAGTAAAATGACTAAGAAAAGAAAAAAGTGATCAGAAGCTTTAGAAAAAGGTTTCAAAAATCTTGTGAGGAAAAAAAGAAACAGAAATTTTTTTTTTAAGTCAAAAAACCGCGATTTATCCAACAACATGTTATGTAATGCAAATCCAAGCGCCCAAAATGTATGCACGTGTGCAGCGCATAACCTTTGTTCGGAATGGGCCGGTCCATCTAAGGAACGTTTTAGGTGAAGCTCATCCCGTTTTGGGTAAGCTTCCCAGTGAAATCATTAATTAAGGAGTACTTGTTGCAAAGAACACTCCACTTTTCAGGTCGCGACAAGTGACACACATGCAGCGCGTCACTTGTCGCAACATGGGAGTTTTCCTTTTTTTCATAGATCCGTTTATTCAAAATGTTTTATCTCTTAAATCCTGCGTCCAAATCTCGAACCGTTTTCACCATTGGATTCCTCGCGTCGAGATCTTCAAAACTAGATCCCATGTTGATAGGTTTTGACGAACTTTTTTTTCATGAAAAAAATCAGACGAAAAAATCGGGCGAAAAACCGAACCGGAAGCACGGTTTTTTCCCTTTCCGAAAGAGGCACGTCCGTGCCTCTCGCGAAATCACAACCGTGCCTCTCGTGGAAGCAAAACCGTGACTCTCGTGAAAGAAAAAAAAAGAAAACGTGTTTTTTTCCGTTTCTGAGAGGCACGGCCGTGACTCTCGCGAAAGCACAACCGTGCCTCTCGCGAAAGCAAAACCGTGACTCTCGCAAAAGAAAAAAACAGAAAACGCGTATTTTTTTCTTTTCCTAGAGGCACGGTCGTGACTTTCGCGAGAGCACAACCGTGCCTCTCGCGGAAGCAAACCGTGACTCTCACGAAAGAAAAAAAAACAGAAAACGCGTTTTTTTTCCCTTTCCGAGAGGCACATCCGTGACTGTCGCGAAAGCACAACCGTGCCTCTCGCGGAAGCAAAACCGTGACTCTCGCGAAAGAAGAAAAACAGAAAATATGTTTTTTTTCGTTTCCGGAAGGCACGGTCGTGACTCTCGCTAAAGCACAACCGTGCCTCTCGCGGAAGAAAAACCATGACTTTCGTGAAAGAGGAAAAAAATAAAACACATTTTTTTCTCGCAAAATTTTATTTTTCGATTTTTTTATCGAAAAGCTAAGAAAGACCGGGGGAAAACCAAAACGTCGAAAAAACCACAAAAAAACCCGTTAAAAAGCCGGAAACGCGTGCAGAAAAATAAAAAAAATAAAATCCGAAGGGAGCGTACAGAGCGCGACACGTTGCGAATGGCTGAGAGCGCGCCAAGTGGCGCTGATTGTTGCGAGGCTCCCAAAGGAGCGCTCGTTAACTAGTTGCTCCCGCTTCCCGGGGACATCCTCGTTGGAAGGAGACGCAACACGCACTACTCCCGGACAACGGTTCCTTTTGGGCCGACCCATTTGCGTGTGCCCTGTTTTTTTGTTTCGTTTATACTTTTTAATTTTTTGTTTTCTTTTTTCTTTTTACTAAAAAGTAAGGAAAGCGCTTCACATTAACCGGCGGATTTAACGCGCGCGTCCACCGTCTCCACGACCATCAGCACATGTGTTTTGTTGCAAACAGAAGACCGCAACACATGGCGCGTTGCAAGCTGACCAATCCATCTGCCTACTAATTGCTACGCCTTATTTGTTGGGAAACGTAGCATGCAATTTCAAAAAAATTCTACGCTCACACAAGATCTTTTTAGGAGATGCATAGCAACGAGAGGGGGAGAGTGTGTCCATGTACCCTCGTAGACTGAAAGCGGAAGCTTTTGACAACGCGGTTGATGTAGTCGAACTTCTTCTCGTTCCGACCGATCAAGCACCGAACATGCGGCACCTCCGAGTTCTGCACACGTTCAGCTCGATGACGTCCCTCGAACTCTTAATCCAGCAAAGTGTCGAGGAAGTAGTTGAGTTCCGTCAGCACGACGGCATGGTGACGGTGATGGTGAAGTGATCTGCGCAAGGCTTCGCCTAAGCACTACGAGATATGACCGGAGGCGTAAACTGTGGAGGGGGGCGCCACACACGGCTAGGAATCGATGTTGTATCTTCTAGTGGTGCCCCCCCCCACACACATATAATCTCGGAGGGGATCCCGCCCCTCCGGTGCCATGGAGACCAAGGACCAGAGTGTTGGGGAACGTAGTAATTTCAAAAATTTTCCTACGATCACGCAAGACCATGGTGATGCATAGCAACGAGATGAGAGTGTTGTCTACGTACCCTTGTAGACCAGCAACGGAAGTGTTGACGCAACGTAGAGGAAGTAGTCGTACTTCTTCCCGATCCAACCGATCCAAGTACCGAACGTCGGCACCTCCGAGTTACGCACACGTTCAGCTCGATGGCGTCCCTCGAACTCCGATCCAGCCGAGTGTTGAGGAGAGTTTCGTCGAGACGACGGCGTGGTGATGATGATGATGTTCCACCGGCGCAGGGCTTCGCCTAAGCTCCGCAGCGGTATATTCGAGGTGTAGTTTGGTGGAAGGGGCACCGCTGCACGGCTAAGGAACGATCTCAATGATCAACTTGTGTGTCATGGGGTGCCCTCTCGCCTCAGATATAAAGGAGGGAAGGGAGGGGCTGGCGGCCACCAAGGGCTGCGCTGGGAGTCCTACTCCCACCGGAGTAGGATTCCTCCCCCAATCCTAGTCCAACTAGGATTGGCCAAGTGGGAAGGGAGAGAGGCACCCCCTTCTCCTAGTCCTAATAGGACTAGGAAGGGGGAAGGTCTGCCAGCACTTGGGCCCTTTCCTCCTTTCCACTAAGGCCCATCAAGGCCCATTGACCCCCGGAGGTTCCGTAACCCCGGTACTCAGTAAAATTCCCAATTTCACCCGAGTGATTCCGAGTCCAAACATAGGCTTCCAATATATCAATCTTTATGTCTCGACCATTTGAGACTCCTCGTCATGTCCGTGATCTCATCCGGACTCGAACAACCTTCGTACATCAATATCATATAAACTCATAATAACTGTCATCGAAACGTTAAGCGTGCGGACCCTACGGGTTCGAGAACTATGTAGACATGACCGAGACACCTCTCTGGTCAATGACCAATAGCGGGACCTGGATGCCCATATTGGTTCCTACATATTCTACGAAGATCTTTATCGGTCATACCGCATAACAACATACGTTGTTCCCTTTGTCATCGGTATGTTACTTGCCCGAGATTCGATCGTCGGTATCCAATACCTAGTTCAATCTCGTTACTGGCAAGTCTCTTTTCTCGTTTCGTAATACATCATCTCACAACTAACACATTTAGTTGCAATGCTTGCAAGGCTTATGTGATGTGCATTACCGAGAGGGCCCAGAGATACCTCACCGACAATCGGAGTGACAAATCCTAATCTCGAAATATGCCAACCCAACATGTACCTTCGGAGACACCTGTAATGTACCTTTATAATCACCCGATTCGTTGTGACGTTTGGTAGCACCAAAGTGTTCCTCGGGCAAACGGAGTTGCATAATCTCATAGTCATAGGAACATGTATAAGTCATGAAGAAAAGCACTAGCAACAAACTATACGATCAAAAGCTATGCTAATGGAATGGGTCATGTCAATCAGATCATTCAACCAATGATGTGATCCGTTAATCAAATAACAACTCCTTGTTCATGGTTAGGAAACATAACCATCTTTGATTAACGAGCTAGTCAAGTAGAGGCATACTAGTGACACTCAGTAGGTTTATGTATTCACACATGTATTATGTTTCCGGTTAATACAATTCTAGCATGAATAATAAACATTTATCATGATATAAGGAAATAAATAATAACATTATTATTGCCTCTAGGGCATATTTCCTTGAGCTCCCACTTGCACTAGAGTCAATAATCTAGTTCACATCATCATGTGATTCAACACCAATATTCACATCTCGTATGTGATTAACACCCATAGTTCACATCGTCATGTGACCAACACCCAAAGGGTTTACTAGAGTCGAGAATCTAGTTCACATCGCTATGTGATTAACACCCAAAGAGTACTAAGGTGTGATCATGTTTTTGCTTGTGAGATAATTTTAGTCAGCGGGTCTGTCACATTCAGAGCCGTAAGTATTTTGCAAATTTCTATGTCTACAATGCTCTTGCGGAGCTACTCTAGCTACTTGCTCCCACTTTCAATATGTATCCAGATTGAGACTTAGAGTCATCTGGATCGGTGTTAAAACTTGTATCGGCGTAACCCTTTACGGCGAAACCTTCTTTCACTTCCATAATCGAGAAACATATCCTTATTCCACTAAGGATAATTTTGACCGCTGTCCATTGATCTACTCCTAGATCACTATTGCACTCCTTGCCAAACTTAGTGGTAGGGTATGCAATAGATGCAGTACACAAGATGACATACTTTATAGAACCTATGGCTGATGCATAGGAATGACTTTCATTCTCTTTCTATCTTCTGCCGTGGTCGGGTTTTGAGTCTTACTCAATCTCACACCTTGTAACACAGGCAAGAACTCTTTCTTTGACTGTTCCATTTTGAACTACTTCAAAATCTTGTCAAGGTATGTATTCATTAAAAAACTTATCAAGCGTCTTGATCTATCTCTATAGATCTTGATGCTCAATATATAAGCAGCTTCACCGAGGTCTTTTTTGAAAAATTCCTTTCAAATACTCCTTTATGCTTTGCGAATAATTTTACATTATTTCCGATCAACAATATGTCATTCACATATACTTATCGGAAAGGCAGTAGTGCTCCCACTCACTTTCTTGTAAATACAGAGCTTCACCGTAAGTCTCAGATAACACTATATGCTTTGATCAACTTATCAAAGCGTGTATTCCAACTCCGAGATGCTTGCACCAGTCCATAGATGGATCATTGGAGCTTGCACATTTTGTTAGCTCTTTTAGGATTGACAAAAACTTTTGGTTGCATCATATACAACTCTTCTTTAATAAATCCATTAAAGAATGTAGTTTTGATATCCATTTGCCGATTTCATAAAATGTGGCAATTGCTAACATGATTCGGACAGACTTTAAGAATCGCTACAGCTTGAGAAAATCTCATTGTAGTCAACACCTTGAACTTGTCGAAAACCTTTTTGCGACAAGTCGAGCTTTGTAGATAGTAACACTACTATCGGTGTCCGTCTTCCTCTTTAAGATCCATTTATTTAACATGGCTTGCTGATCATCGAGCAAGTCAATCAAAGTCCATACTTTGTTCTCATACATGGATCCTATCTCAGATTTCATGGTCTCAAGCCATTTCGCGAATCTGGGCTCATCATCGCTTCCTCATAGTTCGTAGGTTCATCATGGTCTAGTAACATGACTTCTAGAATAAGATTACCGTACCACTCAGTGCGGATCTTACTCTGGAAGACCTACGAGGTTTGGTAGTAACTTGATCTGAAGTTTCATGATCATCATCATTAACTTCCTCACTAATTGGTGTAGTAATCATCAGAACTGATTTCTGTGATGAACTACTTTCCAATTCGGGAGAAGGTACAATTACCTCATCAAGTTCTACTTTCCTCCCACTCACTTCTTTCGAGAGAAACTCCTTCTCTAGAAAGGATCCATCTTAGCAACGAATGTTTTGCTTTTAGATCTGTGATAGAAGGTGTACCCAACAGTTTCTTTTGGGTATTCTATGAAGACGCACTTCTCCGATTTGGGTTTGAGCTTATCGGTGAAAACTTTTCACATAAGCATCACAACTCAAACTTTAAGAAACGACAGCTTAGGTTTCTTTGTTAAACCATAGTTCATACGGTGTCATCTCAGCGGTTTAGATGGTGCCCTATTAAACGTGAATGCAGCTGTCTCTAATGCATAACCCCAAAGCGATAGTGGTAAATCGGTAAGATACATCATAGATCGCACCATATCAAAATAAAGTCTGATTCTGACGTTCGGACACACCATAACGTTGTGGTGTTCCGGTGGCGTGAGCTGTGAAACTATTCCACATTGTTTTCATTGAAGACCAAACTCGTAACTCAAATATTCATCTCCACGATCGGATCGCGAAACTTTATTTTCTTGTTGCGATGATTTTCCACTTCATTCTGAAATTCTTTGAACCTTTCAACTATTTCAGACTTATGTTTCATCAAGTAGATACACCCATATCTACTCAAATCATCTTGTGAAGGTCGAAAAATAACGATACTTGCCACGAGCATCAACTTTCATTGGATCGCATACATCGGTATGTATTATTTCCAATAAGTCAAGAGCTTGTTCCATTGTTCCGAGAACGGAGTTTTAGTCATCTTGCCCAAAAGGCACGGTTCGCAAGCATCAAATGATTCATAATCAAGTGATTCCAAAAGTCCATCGGCATGGAGTTTTCTTCATGCGCTTTACACCAATATGACCTAAACGGCGATTACCACAAATAAGTTGCACTATCATTATTAACTTTGCATCTTTTGGTTTCAATATTATGAATATGTGTATCACTATGATCGAGATCCAATGAACCATTTTCATTGGGTGTGTAACCATATAAGGTTTTATTCATGTAAGCGAACAACAATTTATTCTCTTACTTAAATGAATAACCGTATTGCAATAAACATGATCAAATCATATTTATGCTCAACACCAAATAACACTTATTTAGGTTCCACACTAATCCCGAAAGTATAGGGAGTGTGCGATGATGATCATATCAATCTTGGAACTACTTCCAATACTCATCGTCACTTTCCTTCAACTAGTCTCTGTTTATTCGTAACTCCTGTTTGAGTTACTAATCTCAACAACCGAACAAGTATCAAATACTCGGGGCTACTATAAACACTAGTAAGGCACACATCAATAACATGTATATCAAATATACTCTTGTTCAATTTGCCATCCTTCTTATCCGCCAAATACTTGGGGTAGTTCCGCTTCCAGTGACCAGTTCCATTGCAGCAAAAGTACTCAGTCTCAGGCTTTAGGTCTAGACTTGGGCTTCTTCACTCGAGCAGCAACTTGCTTGCCGTTCCTTTTGAAGTTCCCTTCTTCCTTTGCCATTTTCCTTGAGACTAGTGGTCTTGTCAACCATCAACACTTGATGTTTTCTTGATTTCTACCTTCGCGATTTTAACATCGCGAAGAGCTCGAGAATCTTTTTCGTCATCCCTTGCATACTATAGTTCATCACGAAGTTCTACTAACTTAGTGATGGTGACTAGAGAATTCATCAATCACTATCTTATCCGGAAGATTAACTCCCACTTGATTCAAGCGATTGAAGTACTCGGACAATCTGAGCACATGCTCACTAGTTGAGCGATTCTCCTCCATCTTTTAGCTATAGAACTTGTTGGAGACTTCATATCTCTCAACTCGGGTATTTGCTTGAAATATTAACTTCAATTCTGGAACATCTCATATGGTCCATGACGTTCAAAACGTCTTTGAAGTCCCGATTCTAAGCCGTTAAGCATGGTGCACTAAACTATCAAGTAGTCATCATATTGAGCTGGCCAAACGTTCATAACGTCAGATGCTCATATTGAGCTAATAAACGTTCATAACGTCGCATCTGCTCCTGCAATAGGTCTGTCACCTAGCGGTGCATTAAGGACATAATTCTTCTGCAGAAATGAGGATAAACCTCAGATCACGGATCCAATCCGCATCATTGCTACTAACATCTTTCAATACAATTTTCTCTAGGAACACATATGAAAACATAGGGAAGCAACAACGCGAGCTATTGATCTACAACATAATTTGCAAAATACTACCAGGACTAAGTTCATGATAAATTAAAGTTCAATTAATCATATTACTTAAGAACTCCCACTTAGAAAAATATCCCTTCAATTCTCTAAGTGATTGCGTGATCCATATCAACTACACCATGACCGATCATCACGTGTGATGGAGTAGTTTCAATGGTGAACATCAATATGTTGATCATATCTACTATATGATTCACGCTCGACCTTTCGGTCTCCGTGTTCCGAGGTCATATCTTATATGCATAGCTCGTCAAGTATAACCTGAGTATTCTGCGTGTGCAACTGTTTTGCACCCGTTGTATTTGAACGTAGAGCCTATCACACCCGATCATCACGTGGTGTCTCAAAGACGAAGAACTTTCGCAGCGGTGCATACTCGGGAGAACACTTCTTGATAATTTAGTAAGGATCATCTTATAATGCTACCGTCAATCAAAGCAAAATAAGATGCATAAAGGATTAACATCACATGTAATCAATATAAGTGATATGATATGGCCATCATCATCTTGTGCTTGTGATCTCCATCTCCGAAGCACCGTCATGATCACCATCGTCACCGGCGCGACACCTTGATCTCCATCGTAGCATCGTTGTCGTCTCGCCAATCTTATGCTTCTACGACTATCGCTACCGCTTAGTGATAAAGTAAAGCATTACAGAAGCGATTGCATTTCATACAATAAGCGACAACCATATGGCTCCTGCCGATTGCCGATAACTTCGGTTACAAAACATGATCATCTCATACAATAAAATTCAGCATCATGTCTTGACCATATCACATCACAACATGCCCTGCAAAAACAAGTTAGGCGTCCTCTACTTTGTTGTTGCAAATTTTACGTGGCTGCTACGGGCTGAGCAAGAACCGTTCTTACCTCGCATCAAAACCACAGCGATACTTCGTCAAATAGACTCCGTTTAACCTTCTCAAGGACCGGACGTAGCCACACTCGATTCAACTAAAGTGAGAGAGCAGACACCGCCGGTCACCTTTAAGCAACGAGTGCTCGGGCGGTGAAACCAGTCTCGCGTAAGCGTCTGGCGTAATGTCGGTCCGGGCGCTTCATCTCACAATACCGCTGAACCAAAGTATGACATGCTTGGTAGGCAGTATGACTTGTATCGTCCACAACTCACTTGTGTTCTACTCGTGCACATGACATCAACGCATAAAACCAGGCTCGGATGCCACTGTTGGGGAGCGTAGTAATTTCAAAAATTTTCCTACGATCACGCAAGACCATGGTGATGCATAGCAACGAGATGAGAGTGTTGTCTCGTACCCTTGTAGACCAGCAGCGGAAGTGTTGGCGCAGCGTAGAGGAAGTAGTCGTACTTCTTCCCGATCCAACCGATCCAAGTACCGAGCGTCACGGCACCTCCGAGTTCTGCACACGTTCAGCTCGATGGCGTCCCTCGAACTCCGATCCAGCCGAGTGTTGAGGAGAGTTTCGTCGACCTGACGGCGTGGTGGCGATGATGATGTTCCACCGGCGCAGGGCTTCGCCTAAGCTCCGCAGCGGTATATTCGAGGTGTAGTTTGGTGGAAGGGGCACCGCACGGCTAAGGAACGATCTCAATGATCAACTTGTGTGTCATGGGGTGCCCTCTGCCCTGTATATAAAGGAGGGAAGGGAGGGGCTGGCGGCCACCAAGGGCTGCGCACAGGGTCCTACTCCCACCGGAGTAGGATTCCTCCCCAATCCTAGTCCAACTAGGATTGGCCAAGTGGGAAGGGAGAGAGGCGCCACCCCTTCTCCTAGTCCTAATAGGACTAGGGAAGGGGAAGGTCTGACCAGCACTTGGGCCCCTTTCCTCCTTTCCACTAAGGCCCATCAAGGCCCATTGACCCCCGGAGGTTCCGTAACCCCGGTACTCGAAAATTCCCAATTTCACGGGAGTGATTCCGAGTCAAACATAGGCTTCCAATATATCAATCTTTATGTCTCGACCATTTGAGACTCCTCGTCATGTCCGTGATCTCATCCGGGACTCGAACAACCTTGGTACATCAATATCATATAAACTCATAATAACCGCATCATCCGAAGCGTTAAGCGTGCGGACCCTACGGGTTCGAGAACTATGTAGACATGACCGAGACACCTCTCGGTCAATGACCAATAGCGGGACCTGGATGCCCATATTGGTTCCTACATATTCTCTGAAGATCTTTATCGGTCATACCGCATAACAACATCGTTGTTCCCTTTGTCATCGGTATGTTACTTGCCGAGATTCGATCGTCGGTATCCAATACCTAGTTCAATCTCACATCGGCAAGTCTCTTTTCTCGTTTAAGTAATACATCATCTCACAACTAACACATTTAGTTGCAATGCTTGCAAGGCTTATGTGATGTGCATTACCGAGAGGGCCCAGAGATACCTCACCGACAATCGGAGTGACAAATCCTAATCTCGAAATATGCCAACCCAACATGTACCTTCGGAGACACCTGTAATGTACCTTTATAATCACCCGATTCGTTGTGGCGTTTGGTAGCACCAAAAGTGTTCCTCGGGCAAACGGAGTTGCATAATCTCATAGTCATAGGAACATGTATAAGTCATGAAGAAAAGCACTAGCAACAAACTATACGATCAGGTGCTATGCTAATGGAATGGGTCATGTCAATCAGATCATTCAACCAATGATGTGATCCCGTTAATCAAATAACAACTCCTTGTTCATGGTTAGGAAACATAACCATCTTTGATTAACGAGCTAGTCAAGTAGAGGCATACTAGTGACACTCTGTAGGTTTATGTATTCACACATGTATTATGTTTCCGGTTAATACAATTCTAGCATGAATAATAAACATTTATCATGATATAAGGAAATAAATAATAACATTATTATTGCCTCTAGGGCATATTTCCTTCACAGAGGGGGAACTCTCCTCCCATCTAGGGGAAGGCCAAGGAAGAAGAAGAAGGAGGAGGGCCCTCTCCCCCTCGCTTCCGGTGGCGCCGGAGTGCCACCGGGGGCAATGATCGGGACGGCGATCTACATCAACAATCTTGCTACCGTCAACACCAACTTTCTCCCCCTCTATGCAGCGGTGTAACACCTCTTCCCCCCGCTGTAATCTCTACTTAAACATGGTGCTCAACTCCATATATTATTTCCCAATGATCCATGGTTATCCTATGATGTTTGAGTAGACCCGTTTTGTCCTGTGGGTTAATCGTGATCTTGGTTGGTATGATTGTATATTTTATTTATGGTGCTGACCTATAGTGCCCTCCGTCTCGCACAAACGTGAGGGGCCCTCGTTGTAGGGTGTTGCAATATGTTCATGGTTCTCTTACGGTGGGTTGCGAGAGTGACAGAAACTTAAACCCGAGTAACTTGGGTATGACGTATGGGAGTAAAGAGGACTTGATACTTCATGCTATGGTTGGGTTTCACGACCTTAATGTTGGGGGACGCAGTATTTCAAAAAATTTGCCTACGATCGCGCAATATCTATCTATGTGATGCATAGCAACGAGCGGGGAGAGTGTGTCCACGTACCCTCGTAGACCGAAAGCGGAAGCGTTTAGTAACGCGGTTGATGTAGTCGAACGTCTTCACGATCCAACCGATCCAAGTACCGAACGTACGGCACCTCCGCGATCTGCACACGTTCAGCTCGGTGACATCCCTCGAACTCTTGATCCAGTTGAGGCCAAGGGAGAGTTTCTTCAGCACGACGGCGTGGTGACGGTGATGATGAAGTTACCGGCGCAGGGCTTCGCCTAAGCACTACGACGATATGACCGAGGTGTGTTTCTGTGGAGGGGGGCACCGCACACGGCTAAGACAAATCTTGGTGTGCCCCTCCCCACGTATATAAAGGAGGAAGGAGGAGGAGGCCGGCCTAGGAGGAGGCGCGCGCCAGGGGGGGGGGGGGGAATCCTACTCCAAGTAGGTTTGCCCCCCCCCCTTTCCTATTCCTACCAGGAGAAGGACGAAAGAGGAGAAGGGGAGAAGGAAAGAGGGGGCCGGCACCCCAAACCCTAAACCAATTCGGTTTGGGGCTAGGGGGGCGAGGCCCACACCTTGCTTGCTGCCCTCTTTCTCCACTAGGGCCCAATAAGGCCCATAGACTCCCCGGGGGGTTCCGGTAACCTCTCGGTACTCCGAAAAATACTCGATACACTTCGGAACCCTTCCAGTGTCCGAATATAACTATCCAATATATCAATCTTTATGTCTCGACCATTTCGAGACTCCTCTTCATGTCCGTGATCTCATTCGAGACTCCGAACAACCTTCGATATATCAAATCACATAACTCATAATACAAATCGTCATCGAACGTTAAGCGTGCGGACCCTACGGGTTCGAGAACTATGTAGACATGACCGAGACACATCTCCGGTCAATAACCAATAGCAGAACCTGGATGCTCATATTGGCTCCTACATATTCCACGAAGATCTTTATCGGTCAAACTGCATAACAACATACGTTGTTCCCTTTGCCATCGGTATGTTACTTGCCCGAGATTCGATCATCGGTATCTCAATACCTAGTTCAATCTCGTTAATGATAACCCACAAGTATAGGGGATCGCAACAGTTTTCGAGGGTAGAGTATTCAACCCAAATTTATTTATTCGACACAAGGGGAGCCAAAGAATATTCTTAAGTATTAGCAGTTGAGTTGTCAATTCAACCACACCTGGAAGACTTAATATCTGCAGCAAAGTATTTAGTAGCAAAGTAGTATGGAAGTAACAGTAACGGTGCCAAAAGTAACAGTAGCAGTTTTGTAGTAATTGTAACAGTGGCAACGGTAAAGTAACTAAGCAAAGATCAATATGTGAAAAGCTCGTAGGCATTGGATCAGTGATGGATAATTATGTCGGATGCGATTCCTCATGCAACAGTTATAACATAGGGTGACACAGAACTAGCTCTAGTTCATCAATGTAATGTAGGCATGTATTTCGAATATAGTCATACATGCTTATGGAAAAGAACTTGCATGACATCTTTTGTCCTACCCTCCCGTGGCAGCGGGGTCCTATTGGAAACTAAGGGATATTAAGGCCTCCTTTTAATAGAGTACCGGACCAAAGCATTAACACTTAGTGAATACATGAACTCCTCAAACTACGGTCATCACCGGGAGTGGTCCCGATTATTGTCACTTCGGGGTTGCCGGATCATAACACATAGTAGGTGACTATTGACTTGCAAGATAGGATCAAGAACTCACATATATTCATGAAAACATAATAGGTTCAGATCTGAAATCATGGCACTCGGGCCCTAGTGACAAGCATTAAGCATAGCAAAGGCATAGCAACATCAATCTCAGAACATAATGGATACTAGGGATCAAACCCTAACAAAACTAACTCGATTACATGGTAAATCTCATCCAACCCATCACCGTCCAGCAAGCCTACGATGGAGTTACTCACGCACGGTGGTGAGCATCATGAAATTGGTGATGGAGGAAGGTTGATGATGACGACGGCGACGGATTCCCCTCTCCGGAGCCCCGAACGGACTCCAGATCAGCCCCCCGAGAGAGATTAGGGCTTGGCAGCGGCTCCGTATCGTAAAACGCGATGAATCCTTCTCTCTGATTTTTTTCTGCCCGAACGTGAATATATGGAGTTGGCGTTGAGGTCGGTGGAGTCTCAGGGGGCCCACGAGACAGGGGGCGCCCCCAGGGGGGTAGGCGCACCTCCACCCTCGTGGACAGGGTGTGGGCCCCCTGGTCTTGATTCTTTCGCCAGTATTTTTTATATATTCCAAAATTATTCTCCATGGATTTTCAGGTCATTCCGAGAACTTTTATTTCTGCACAAAAATAACACCATGGCAATTCTGCTGAAAACAGCGTCAGTCCGGGTTAGTTCCATTCAAATCATGCAAGTTAGAGTCCAAAACAAGGGAAAAAGTGTTTGGAAAATTAGATACGATGGAGACGTATCAACTCCCCCAAGCTTAAACCTTTGCTTGTCCTCAAGCAATTCAGTTGACAAACTGAAAGTGATAAAGAAAAACTTTTACAAACTCTGTTTGCTCTTGTTGTTGTAAATATGTAAAGCCAGCATTCAAGTTTTCAACAAAGATTATGAACTAACCATATTCACAATAACACTTAGGTCTCATATTTACTCATATCAATGGCATAATCAACCAGCGAGCAATAATAATAAATCTCGGATGACAACACTTTCTCAAAACAATCATAATATGATATAACAAGATGGTATCTCGCTAGCCCTTTCTGAGACCGCAAAACATAAATGCAGAGCACCTCTGAAGATCAAGGACTGACTAAATATTGTAATTCATGGTAAAAGAGATCCAATCATAGTCACACTCAATATAAACTAATAGTAATGCATGCAAATGACAGTAGTGCTCTCCAACTGGTGCTTTTTGATAAAGAGGATGATGTCTCAACATAAAAGTAAATAGATAGGCCCTTCGCAGAGGGAAGCAGGGATTTGTAGAGGTGCCAGAGCTCAATTTTGAAACAAAGATAAATAATATTTTGAGTGGCATACTTTCATTGTCAACATAACAACCGAGAGATCTCGATATCTTCCATGCTACACACATTATAGGCGGTTCCCAAATAGAATGGTAAAGGTTATACTCCCCCACCACCAACAAGCATCAATCCATGGCTTGCTCGAAACAACGGGTGCCTACAACTAACAACAGTCCTGGGGGAGTTTTGTTTGCAATTATTTTGATTTGGTTTGAGCATGGGACTGGGCATGTCGGTGACCAGCCATTTTCTCGTGAGTGAGGAGCGGAGTCCACTACTCTTGAGAATAACCCGCCTAGCATGGAAGATATAGACAACCCTAGTTGATACATGAGCTATTCGAGCATACAAAACAGAATTTCATTTGAAGGTTTAGAGTTTGGCACATACAAATTTACTTGGAACGGCAGGTAGATACCGCATATAGGAAGGTATGGTGGACTCATATGGAATAACTTTGGGGTTTATGGAAGTGGATGCACAAGCAGTATTCCCGCTTAGTACAAGTGAAGGCTAGAAAAAGACTGGGAAGCGACCAGCTAGAGAGCGATAACAGTCATGAACATGCATTAAAATTAATAAACATTGAGTGCAAGCATGAGTAGGATATAATCCACCATGAACATAAATATCGTGGAGGATATGTTGATTTTGTTTCAACTACATGCGTGAACATGTGCCAAGTCGAGCCACTTGAATCGTTCAAAGGAGGATACCACCCTATCATACCACATCACAACCATTTTAATAACATGTTCGCACGCAAGGTAGACCATTATAAACTCCTAGCTAATCAAGCATGGCATAAGCAACTATAATCTCTAATTGTCATTGCAAACATGTTTAATTCATAATAGGCTGAATTAGGAACGATGAACTAATCATATTTACAAAAACAAGATAGGTCGAGTTCATACCAGCTTCTCTCATCTCAATCAGTCCATCATATATCGTCATTATTGCCTTTCACTTGCACAACCGAACGGTGTGGATAATAATAATAGTGCATGTGCATTGGACTAAGCTGGAATCTATAAGCATTTAATACAAGGGAGAAGACAAGGTAATATGGGCTCTTGGTTAAATCAACAATAATGCATATAAGAGCCACTTCAACATTTTCATTATGGTCTTCTCCTCTCAACCCCCAAAGAAAAGAAAAGAAATAAAACTATTTACATGGGAAAGCTCCCAACAAACAAAAGAAGAACGAGAAATCTTTTTGGATTTTCTTTTAATTACTACTACACGCATGGAAAGTAAACTAGCTAAAAACTACAACTAATTTTTTTTGGTTTTTCTTAAGGTTTTTCAAACACACAAGAAGAAATCTTAAAACAAAAAATAAACTAGCATGGATAGTACAATGAAAAAGTATGAGCACCGACAACTAGAATGAGTGTGTGAACATGAATGTAATGTCGGTGGGAAATACGTACTCCCCCAAGCTTAGGCTTTCGGCCTAAGTTGGTCTATGCCCATGGATCAAAGTGGTCCTCTCCAGTGTACCGAGGAGGATCCTCGGGGTGCCACTAGTTGGCGAGCTCCTCCGGATCCCACTGATAAATAGACTGCCGATAAGGGTCAAGTGGTGGCTCCGGCTCAGCCTCTGGAGCAGGTGTCACGCTCAAGTATGCATGAATGGCCTCCAGCAAAATGAGGTACGTGCCTGAAAATATGTTAAACAAAGAGGGTGCAGGCAAGGTAATAATCTCATAATAATTTTTATCAGATATCAATTTATACTTAAGCATCCTCTTCTTATCTTTAACAATAAAATCATGTGCTACCATACTCTTATAATCTAGAAAAATAGGAGGCAACAACTTTTCCTCTTTCTCATAATGCCTAATAGGTATGTTAAAGTGTGCAATAAGGCGCGAAGCAAAGATGCCTCCAAAGATGGGACCCTTTGTACGGTTCAGATTTAACCGTTTAGCAACAATAGCGCCTAAACTAAACGTAGTATCACGAAACAAGGCATGGTGCAAAATAACAATATCAGGGGCACTAAGGTTTCCACTGTTCCCACGACCAATTAAGCATCTACTAGCAAATATTGCAAAGTAATGCAGAACAGGAAAATGTATGCTAGTGATTTTTGCATCAGAAACTTTCCTCGTTTCCCCTACAACAATCATATCAATAAACTCTTCCACATCATTACGATGTGGTTCCTCTATGCTGCCCGCAAAGGGTAATGTCAGTGTACAAAAAGAGGGGTGCATTTTTGTACCCCTATACCTATGCATGGGCAGTCGGAGCCGCGCCTACGGTCACGCCAAGCAGAACAGGGGAGGTGATCCAAGGTAAGACCAAAGCCCAAGATAATAAGAGCAACGCCAAGGCCAAGACCACGAAGAGCAGAGGGACGAAGCAGGTCCCCTCTGCAAGACCCTTGCCGGGGCAGCCTCAGCAGCCCCGGCAAGACGCTTGCTGGGGCAGCTCGCCCCACACCAACAAAGCGAGCCATCCTTGAGCCCGCGGTCCCCAACGCCATCATTGACGTGGGGCCAGGGCTCGGGAAGGCACCTCTGTGGTGGCATGCAGATCTTTGTGAAGACATTCAAGATCGGATGAGGATTAGAAGACGACGATTCTCGGCAAGATCCTTGCCGAGGAAGGCCACTGACCCCGGCAAGGCCCTTCTTTGGGGGCGACAATACACATTTCAAGACCCTTGCCGGGCCACCCAACAAGGCCCTCGCCAGGGCGCCAGTAGGCCACCGCCAGGCCCGCGCCAACCAAGCTTCCACCACCGTTCACATGCAGCTGCCAGCCCAACCAGCTGGGCAGGCACCTGCGTGGCAACATGCAGCTCCCAGGCAACCTCATTGAGCGCCTGCGTGGCGGCATGCAGATCTTCGTGAAGGCTCCGCCACTGCGCCACCTAAGATGCCTGCCTGCCTACATGGCACCACACACCTCACTGGCCAGGGCGCGTGTCAAGGCGAGGAGGAGCGGCGATGGACAGGACGGGCCTCGCCCCCGTCCCCAATAAAGCAAGGGACACCTAAGCTACGCATTAAATCGTCTTGTCCTGAATGTCTGACGATAAGCTCAGGGCCTTTGCGCCTTTCCACCTCCTGTGTGCCACTGTGGCAGCCCCTTCCGACTATAAAAGGAGGCCCATGGCATACTAGAGAGGGATTCGGCTCTTTCGAACCACACACTGACCACAGCTAGTTCGAGAGCTCAAGAACTCTCTGAAATACACCCACCAAAGCAGGAATAGGGTTTTACACATCCTCGCGGCCCGAACCTGGGTAGACGATCCTTGTGCTGTCTACTAGCCCTGCTCTTCTCGCAACCCCGCGCCCCGGCAACCGTAGTAGGGATTCTTGTGATCCCACATGTGTCGTTCCACACCGACATCTTTGGCGCGCCCGGTAGGGGGCGCAATTGTGAGAATCTGGTCTAGTAGTTAGCCTAGCAGTTCTTCGTCGCCATGGCTCCTAAGAAGAAGACGACCAAGGTGATCGGCTCGTTGGGAGCCGAATGGCCCGTGCCGGTGCGGACGAGTAGTGGACCGGTCGCGGACAAGACCTGGTCCACGGTCCGCAAGCACCAGCATCGCCCAGGCAGTCGGAGCCTGGCGAGCGGCGTCGTTCACGTGCCAGACGACCGGTTACACGTCGCCGGATCCAAAGACGGAGTTGGTCCCCCTGCAGGCGGCGCATGGCCCTCCAGGGGTGTCGTTGTGCCACCTCCGGGCGGCGCAGCGACCTCCAGGACGCCCACACCGGCGACCACCGCATGTTCTTCCCATGGTGTGCGCGCCAAGCAGCGTCACCACGCTGGTGACCCTGGGCACCGCCGTGGGAAGAGCCCTGTGCGTCATCCGCAAGATGAAGGGGTTCAGCACGCTCGCCGAAGCGCTGGCGAAAATGGCACGCAGCCGCTGGGTCGTAATGAAGCTCCTTCTAACGTAGTTAGAAGTCAAAGCATGCCGCGATCCACGCATCTGTCGCCGCCGCCCACACCAACGGAAGCTTTGGCGCGCGCAGCTCCTCCTCGACTTCCCTCCTGCTGCGGGCTTCGGCGAGTGGAGGCCACCATCCGGCCTCGTCGCCGTCGCCAACAAAGACGATCTGTGACCGGCGGGGCCCTCGGTCGGCGCTCCACCGAGCCACCACATCTTGGGCGCTGGGAGGACCGGGGGAGCTGCGGCCACGGTGCACTCTCCTCCTCCTCGCCGCCGCGGCGTCGGCCCGTCGTGGCGGCGCTTGTGATAACATCTCCATAGCGTCGTCCGACCCGCGGACCCTCCGCGACCAGCGCCAGTCGCCGAGAGCGAGCTCACGAAGACGCCGAACCACCGTCGAGCGTCGGCGCGAAACGCGCCGCCAGTCGGACAAGCGGGCGGGACCCGCTATGGACCACCCGACACCAGGGGGCTCCGGCGGCCTACCTTACGAGTGGGCTGCCCAGCCTTTACCCGTGAGCTGCGGTAGTTCCAGTGGCCGTCCCACCGCACGTTCAAGCCCGACGTCGGCGAGAAGTACACTGGCAAGACCCATCCGTCCGAGTTCTTCAACATCTACACCATCGCGATGCAGGCTGCTGGGGCTCGCGACGACAAGGTGCTTGCCAACTATTTCCCACTGGCGCTCAAGCCCAATGTGATGTCTTGGTTGATGCACTTGCCTGTGGATTCCATTTCCTCTTGGTCGGATCTGTGCCATGAGTTCGTTAGCGCCTTCACAGGAGGCCACCAAGCTCATGGCCAGGCCAGTGATCTGCATATCATTCCCCAGAAGGAAGGGGAGACCCTGCACAAGTACATCCAGAGATTCAGCCGGGTGCAGTACAACATCCCCGACATTCATCCCGCCGTTGTGATTAGCGCGTTCCACGAAACGTCGCGCAATCGCAAGATCTTGTGAAAAATGGCGATGACCAAAGTTAAGGATGTGGCCGAGCTCTACGTTCTGGCCGATAGGTGCACCCAGGCTGAAGAGGGAAGGAGGTATTCCGGCGAAGACGCCGGCGCGGAAACCGACTCTACCAATGAAGACGCCGCTACCCCGACGAAGAAGGGCCAGCGTCACAACAGGAAACGCAAAGGCAAGGCCGTGCTTGCCGTTGACGGATCTGACGACACCGGTGCCGGCAAGAAGGTCAAGGAAGACGCCCCCGGCAAGGAGATTCCGGGTGCGCCGCCTGCCGGGCCTTGGCGGCTACCCACAAGCTAGGAAGCTCCGGCAAGCAATACTGCAAGATCCACCGCACCAAGGCCCACGACCTCCAGAACTTCCGGCAAGTCGAGCTGCTTGCTGAAAAGCAAAAGGCTGAGTATGAGAGGCGGGACAGGGAGAAGGATCAGGACGGTGCGGAGGGATCCGGCAAGAAGCGTGCTGGCCAAGGAGGCCGCCCCGGCAAGGACAACCAGCAAGAGAGGCCCACCCGGGGCCACGACAAGGAACAAGAAGACGATGATCACGATGAGGACGACGAGTCTGGTGAGCAAGGGTTCCAGAAGGCTACGGAGGCCATGTGCGTCGATGGTGGCGCCTCGCTGCATACCTCTCACCGCCACTCAAGCGGTGGCGCGTGAGATTACAGCAGCAGAGCCGTCGTTCGACGCCGTCGAAGCCGCTGAAGTGGTCCAGCCGCCCTCATCTTTGGCGCCAAGGACCACCTGACCGCACTACATCGGTCGGTGTTTGCCATTGTTGGTCTCACCAACGATCGCAACTTGTGAACAAGATGTTGTTGACGGCGGGCGGCCTGAACCTGATCTCGCTTTGTCGTGATCAAAAGTTGCAAATCCCGATGGAAACCTCGAGGAAACGGGCACGTTTCAAGGGGTCAATCCGGGGAGGAGCCAACCGAAGGGAAAGGTCACACTGCCCGCGACATTTGGAGGAGAGTTGAACTACAAGATGGAGAGGATCGTCTTCGACGTAGCCGAGATCCCCTTGCCCTACAACAGGATCCTCGGCCGCCCGGCACTAGCCAAGTTCATGGCGGCGTCACACTACGCCTACAACATGCTAAAGATGCCTGGCCCGTTGACCATCATCTCCGTCCCCTCCGACAAGAAGGACACGCTGATTTGCGATGACCAACTCTACCGGGATGCAGTTGCAGCAGCTGCCGCCAAGGCACCTGCTCCTGCCGCTGCAGCCCCAGAAGGGAGGAAGAAACCCGGCAAGACCTCTCGCACCCACTCCGGCAAGCGCACCTCTTTGGAGTGTTGTGCTGCCGTCGAGGACATGCCAGAGAGCTCTACCGACAAGAGCAAGAGATCCAGAGCCGAGCCACCACAAACTAAGAAGGTGTCCGCCAGGGAGGATGGCACGGGAGGGACCTTCACCATAGGCTCCACCCTCGACAGTAAATAGGAAGGCGCACTCATGACCTTCCTGCGGGCGAATGTCGACGTGTTTGCATGGCAAGCATCCGACATCCCCGGTGTTCCCAGGGAGGTGATTGAGCACCACCTAGCTGTCTGCCCCATGCGCGCGGCCGTCAAGCGGAAGGTCGAAGCAGGCTCTGGAGAGGCGGGAGTTCATCACAGAGGAGATCAGAAATTGGGCGGCAGGTTTGGTGAGAGGTGCTCCACGGCGTGGTTGGCCAATCCAGAGGTGGTGCGCAAGGCGAATGGGAAGTGGAGACTGTGTATTGATTACACAGATATCAATAAGGCTTTTCCTAAGGACCCCTTCCCGTTGCCGCGCATCGACCAGATTGTTGACTCCACAGCCGGGTGTGATCTGTTATCATTCCTCGACGCCTACTCGGGCTACCACCAGATCTTCATGACGAGAGAGGATGAAGATAAGACAACATTCATCAACCCATGTGGTACGTATTGCTTTTTACGGATGCCTTTCGGGTTGAAGAGTGCTGGCTCAACATTCGCAAGAGCAGTCCAAATTGGTTTTGAACCTCAGCTCCATAGAAATATGGAGGCCTACATGGATGACATAGTGGTCAAAACCAAGGACGGGCCAACTCTTGTGCAGGATCTGGAAGAGACATTTGCTAACCTGTGCAAGGTCAACCTCAAGCTGAACCCCGAGAAGTGTGTCTTCGGCGTTCCGTCCGGCAAGCTTCTCGGGTTCTTTGTGTCGCAGCGCGGGATCGAGACAAACCCAGACAAGATCAAGGCTATTGAGCAGATTGAGGCGCCCAAGCGGATCAAGGATGTGCGCCGGCTCACCGGATGCGTTGCCGCCATGAGCCGATTCATCTCCAAGTCCGCCGAGCGCGCCCTTCCCTTCTTCAAAATCTTGAAAAAGGCAGGCCCAATAGAGTGGACCCCAGAAGCCGAGGCAGCACTGTAGGATCTGAAGAAATACCTTTCCTCCACGCCAATACTGGTTGCGCCTAAACCACAAGAGCCGTTGGTGCTGTATCTGGCGGCAACGAATCAAGTGGTCAGCGCCGCGCTGGTGGCACAGAGGGAGGTCAACAAGGAGGCAGTGACGGCGACAGAACTAGCAGATGGCAAGCCCAAGATTCCCCCGGCAGGGCCTGGTGCCAGCAAGGCGAGGCCCCCGGTAGAGTCTGATGCTGCCGAGGCAGTTCCGCAGTCAAGTGAGGTGGTGCAGAAGAAGAAGATGGTGTAGAACCCAGTTTACTTTGTCAGCTCCCTCTTGCAAGGAGCTAGATCGAGGTACTCCGGTGTACAGAAATTGCTCTTCGGCCTCCTTATGGCCTCGAGGAAGCTGCGTCATTACTTCCAAGCCCACGAGATCTCTGTCGTCACCCGCCTCCCATTACAACGGATACTGCATAACCCAGATGCGACTAGAAGGATTGTGGAATGGGCCTTGGAGTTGTCAAGCTTTGGTTTAAAGTTTGAAAGTACCTCGACAATTTAGAGTAGAGTCTTGGCGGAGTTCATTGCAGAATGGGCCTCGACGCCTGACGAGGAAATCCAGGAGACCAATCTCCCCGGCAAGGAAGCAGACCGCGACTAGATCATGTACTTTGATGGGGCTTTCTCGCTGCAAGGCGCCGATGCCGGTGTGCTGCTCGTCGCACCCACTAGAGAGCACCTCAAGTACGTGATCCAGATGCACTTCCCCAGGGAGATGTCCACCAACAACATTGCTGAGTACGAGGGATTGCTTGCCGGTCTCAGGATCGCAGCAGACCTCGGGGTTAAGAAGCTCATCGTCAGAGGTGACTCGCAACTCGTTGTCAGGCAGGTTAACAAGGATTATCAGAGCCCATTGATGGAAGCTTACGTAGATGAGGTGAGGAAGCTGGAGGAACGCTTTGACGGTATCCAAGTGGAGCACGTCCCCCGAGCGGAGAATGACATCGCCGATTACCTGTCAAAGCGTGCCGCATTCAAGCTACCTGTGGAACCAGGTACCTTTTTGCTCCGGTTAACTCAACCATCCGTCGAACCATCAGCGGGGCAGAACAAGCGAAGGAAGTGGGGTCCCGGCAAGTACTTTCCTACCGAGCCCTCACGGGCTGCGGCAAAAGTGTTGCTTTGCATGACGCCGAGCCTGCCAAGAGCAGCTGCCTCTGGCAGGGCGTCAAGCCCTAGCCGTAGAGACAGCCGCCCCCATGGCGGAAGAAATGCCTTTGGTACTTGCCGTCGAGCCCCAGGCTCCGGCGTGGGCGCAACATACTATCCAATTCCTCCAAACAGGGGAGCTTCCTGAGGAGCAGGAAGAAGCGGAGAAAGTAGCCTATCGGTCCGCCTCGCATGCCGGTTAAATCGATGACGTCTGTCAGGAGGAGGCCGAACGGCGTGAAATTGAAGTGCATCCCCCGGGAGGAAGGACTGGAGCTGTTGGCGGAGATACATGGAGGCATATGGGGCTCCCACATAGGGTCGAGGGCCTTTGCCGGAAAGGCGTTCCGACAAGGTTTCTTCTGGCCCACCGCCCTCCAGGATGCGACGACACTAGTAACCAAGTGTGAAGCGTGCCAGTTCCATTCAAAGAAGCTTCATCAACCAGCTCAAGCGCTTCAAACAATCCCTCTCTCCTGGCCATTCTCGGTTTGGGGGCTCGATATATTGGGCCCTTTCCCCCGCGCTGTCGGGGGCTTTGAGTACTTGTACGTTGCAATCGACAAGTTCACAAAGTGGCCGGAGGTGGAAGCAGTGAGAAAGGTGACTGCTCAGTCAGCCGTCAAGTTCTTCAAGGGACTGGTCTGCCATTTTGGTGTGCCAAACAGAGTCATCACCGACAACGGCACGCAGTTCACAAGCCACACCTTCATGCAGTACATTCAAGACCTCGGTAGAAAGGTCTGTTTCGCTTCCGTGGCACACCCACGGAGGAACGGCCAAGTGGAGAGGGCAAATGCTGAAGTGTTGCGAGGCCTGAGAACGAAGACCTTTGAGAAGCTGCACAAGAGTGGAAGGCGCTGGATTGATGAGTTGCCGACAGTTCTTTGGTCGATCAGGACGACGCCAAATCGAGCCACCAGCCAAACACCTTTTGCCCTGGTCTACGGGGCAGAAGCAGTTCTCCCCACGGAACTCATATACGGGTCACCTCGAGTGCTCGCTTATGATGAGCTTGAGCAAGAGCAGTTGCGCCAAGATGACGCGACGCTCCTTGATTTAAGATCGCCTTGAGGGCGGTGTGAGAGCAACACGCTACCAAAGAAGCCTTGCGCCGCTACCATAGCCGCAAGGTTCATGCCCGAAGCTTTGAGGAAGGCGACCTTGTTCTTCGGCGCGTTCAGTCGGCCAAGAATTCCAACAAGTTGACGCCAAAGTCGGAAGGCCCTTATTGGGTAATGCGAGTCACCAGGCCCGGCGCAGTCCGCCTGGAGACTGAAGGTGCTGTCCCAGTGAGCAACTCCTGGAACATCGAGCATCTTCGCAAGTTTTACCCGTAGAAGCGGCTTGCCGGCCTCCCGCAAGCCACCTCTTTGTACAAGCTTTGCCGGCAAGGCATGTGACCCTTTGTACAAAGCCAGGTAGAACCACGAGCATAAATGAGCAAGCTGGCGCCTAAGTCACAAACATGCATGCTAGGTCGAGTCTCTTCCTTGGTTAGGGTTGATAGTGCTCAATAGCGACTAACCCCTAGCTTAGAGGTCGAGTGTGCGTCTATCTGTTTCTTTTCTGTCCTCCTTTGGTTCGCAGGGCACATGAGCACTTTTGCTGAGCTACTTGGAAGAAGGGAAACGGGCCGGCGTCCCAACCCCAGCAAACCACAGTTGCCGGGGGCTGCAAGCACGGGGATCCAACCGCGGCAAGACAAGGTTGCCGGGGGCTGTAGATCCAGATAAGTCTTTTATCCTCTGTCATGCATTTCGGAACAGGACTGGGGCATGTGAAACCTCGTTTTTATCTCTAGGCTGCCGTGCTCCCCTTTTTCCTATACCTAAGGATTATTTACTGGGTTCGGATTTGGTTGTAGCCGCGGCGGCAAGGAGGTAGAATGAGGAGCCTAAAGCCCACTTCATCACTGCCTCCGCCAAGAGCGCGAGAACGGTCGAGTGGGGTTGGGGGACGGCAAGGCCTGTTGCCGGGCGAAAAAAGTTTATCTTAAACAATAGCAAGGATTCGCTCCTTGTCGTGGGACCTACCCACAAACAAAAAACCCGGCAAGCATCCCTTTTTCATTAAAAACATCCATACTGGTACAGTTCGTACGAAATGAAAAACATGAACAAAGGGGATTACAAGCTTTAAATTTAACAAGGCCCGAAGGCTTACAGATTAAAAAAGAGATAAGGTGCCCGTGATTCCTTTCTTGTCCCTCTCCTCAGGAGGCAGGTCAAGGAGGCGAGAGGACAAAAGGGGCGCCTAGGAGAGCTACGAGCAGCAGAAAGCACCAAGAGAACACCTCGGTGGCCGCCCACGGGTAGGCCGGTGATGACGGTGCCGGGAAAGGAGCTGGAAGACGAGGCGGCAGGACCGGCAGTACGCGACGAAGGCGTCGGTGCCCGCGTACTCCGAGTTGACGGCCTTGCCGCCCGCCCTCTTCCTCTTCCGCAGCCTCCCAATGCAAGCCGCCCAAGGAGACGACCCCGAGAAGTTCAAGGAGCTGGCCCCACCCCCGGCAAAACCCTGCCGGAGGAGCGGCCAGGTGCAGATGCTGCTGCTGCCGCACCCGCCTAGGCGTGGGGCGTCCGACGCCTAGTCGGACTCATCCCCGTCATCTGCCCCGCTGTCCTCCTCATCACTTTCGCTCGAGGAAGAGCTTCCATCGTCGGAATCTCCATCGGAGGAGCTCTCGACGCAACACTTCAGGCGAGTCCCGAACTCTCCGAAGACTTTGACGAAGAGCAGGCCGTCCTCCATCAATTTGAAGTAGAGGACGATCCCCGCCGTCAGGCTGTGGATACGAGCGAACGTCTTCCACCCACGATGGAGGTACATGACCCGAGGAGCCGGGAAGTCGACGTCGACCCGCGTGCCCCCATTCCCACAACCCCTCATGTGCAATTTGAAGGGTTGGGGCCGGTCACGCTCCATCTCCTGAGCAAACGGGGCGGGAAGACGGAGAAGACGACGCGGAGGCCGGCGCAGCCTAATGAAGAACTCGTGGGGCTGATCTTCGACATGGCCTTCCATCGGGAAAGGCGCCATTGGCGGGGCGAAGCCGGCGCGCCGCCTCGTCCTCCTCTTCCCCGAGCACTGCGACCTCTGCCCCGGCCTCGCCCACGGCCTCGCCCCCTCCCTCTTCCCCTCGCGGCCGGTTCCACCACCACGGGCTCAGGAGGAGGAGGGACGCGCTGTCGAGCGGTGACCCTCGCCGCCACCGTCGAAGGACCCGGATTCCCTTTCTCCATGGCGAGTGGAAGGAAGAAGCAGAAGCAAGAGGAGATAGATGATAGAAGAATGCGGGACGCCATCCCCCCTTCCCCCTCTTTATAAAGGGGCGGGGTCGGGGCTCGGCCGCCCTGCTCGGCCAATCCAGCCACCGGAGGCGCAAGGAATCAGGACCGACCCGCTGCCCCAACCAGCGACAGCCCGGTTTCCCGCCTCCACCGCTTGCCACCCCAGGCGCATGAAGGACGCATGAAGGACGTGCAAAACTGAGGGGACGGGTGAAGCGACCTCTCCCCACCCTGCGATCGTGGGGAGTGGACGCCTTGAAGACCGCAACCCGGCCCCGTTCAGTAAATGAGCCGCGCCTCCACGCCTCCCTCTTTTTATGGGGAAGGTGCGAGCCGCCTCTTTACTGTGATGTGACGCATGCGTGTGGAAACCATCCCACGCATGCCGCTCACGTCACGCACACCCCTCCACGCCGCGCCGCGCGCGCGGGTCGTGGAAGCGCAGCGCGCGAAAAGTCTTACCACGGTAAAAACCGCCCCGCCTGCCCGCGCATCGTTTTGGGCCCGACCCAACAACGTGTCGCGCTTATATGTGGCCCAGGCCCGGGGGATCCTTTCAGTGTACAAAAAGAGGGGTGCGTTTTTGTACCCCTATACCTGTGCACGGGCAGTCGGAGCCGCGCCTACGGTCATGCCAAGCAGAACAGGGGAGGTGAGCCAAGGTAAGACCAAAGCCCAAGATAATAAGAGCAACGCCAAGGCCAAGACCACGAAGAGCAGAGGGACGAAGCAGGTTCCCCCGGCAATACCCTTGCCGAGGCATCTCGCCCCACACGAACAGAGCGAGCCACCCTTGAGCCCGCGGTCTCCAACGCCATCATCGACGTGGGGCCAGGGCTCGGGAAGGCACCTTTGTGGTGGCATGCAGATCTTTGTGAAGACATATTCAAGATCGGATGAGGATTAGAAGACGACGATTCTCGGTAAGATCCTTGCCGAGGAAGGCCACCAGACCCCCGGCAAGGCCCTTGCCAGGGAGGACAACGCGCCACGGCAAGACCCTTGCCGGGCCACCCGGCAAGGCCCTCACCAAGGACGCCAGCGGGGCCACCGCCAGGCCCGCGCCAACCAAGCTTCCACCACCGTTCACATGCAGCTGCCAGCCCAACCAGCTGGGTGGGCACCTGCGTGGCAACATGCAGCTCCCACGCCAACTCATCGAGCGCCTGCGTGGCGGCATGCAGATCTTCGTGAAGGCTCCGCCACTGCGCCACCTAAGCTGCCTGCCTGCCTACATGGCACCACGCACCTCACTGGCCAGGGCGCGTGTCAAAGCGAGGAGGAGTGGCAACGGACAGGACGGGCCTCGCCCCCGTCCCCAATAAAGCAAGGGGACACCTAAGCTACGCATTAAATGCGCCTTGTCCTGTGTCTGACGATAAGCTCGAGGCATCAGACGCCTTTCCACCTCCTGTGTGCCACCGTGGCAGCCCTTCCGACTATAAAAGGAGGCCCATGGCATCTTGGAGAGGATTCGCTCTTCAACCATGACCGACCACAACTAGTTCGAGAGCTCAAGAACTCTCTGAAATACACCCACCAAAGCAGGACTAGGGTTTTACGCATCCTTGCGGCCCGAACCTGGGTAAACGATCCTTGTGCTGTCTACTAGCCCTGCTCTTCTCGTAACCCCGCGCCCCGACAACCATAGTAGGGATTCTTGTGATCCCATAGGCGTCGTTCCACACCGACAGGTAACTTGCAAACCGCACAAAAATCATAAAGTGACATCTCCTTAAACTCATTATATAAATAAAAATCCACCGAAGGTGGCGATCTCCTAGCATGAAAATGAAAATTTTGCACGAACATATTAGTGAGGAGGAGATACTGTTTGCACTGGTCGCAGAGGAAGTCAACGAGGCCCGCATTCTCAGCCAAATAATAAAAATCATCATGAATCCCGGATGCTCTCAAGAACACACCACAAGGCCATTCACACGGACGAACTTCCGCGGTGCGAGGAAGATTATATTTGGGCTTCTTATTCTCTTCACTTTTCTTATCCTTCGAGCTTCAGCTCGAAGAGCCCCTCAATAATCTCTTCATCATTTTCTGGAAATTTCTGAAATTTTTAGTGACTCAAAATAAAAGTGAACCAAACTCAACAAGATTGATAGCAACTATTGCCACAAGTGCCTAGAGGCTATATCATGCATTAAAACTACTTGGGACCATATAATTTTGACATGCAAGCTCAAGAACAGGGTCACCTAAGCAGCAAAAATTTGCAATAAATAAAGCACTAGAACAAAAACTAATTCGACCATTGGAGGAGTCACATATCAAAGAACAATCCCCCAAAGCAGTTTTGTGAGTGAAGCTTTGAGCAAGGAGATTGAAAATGGCAGCAAGATGAGCTAGAACTCATGCTTGAGCTGGTGGGTGATTTTTTCTGGAGGAAGGAGTGTGTGGGTGCTGGAATAAGTGGAGGGGCCCACGAGGGGCCCACGAGGCACGGGGCGCTCAGGGGGGTAGGGCGCGCCCTGCACCCTTGTGGCCAGGTGGTTACCCCCTCCCGTATGTTCTCAGTGACAGTAATTCTTAAATATTCTACAAAAATTCATATTTCATTGTCAGGACGTTTGGAGAACTTTTATTTTCAGGGTATTTCTTATTGCAAGGATAATTCAGAAAACAGACAGAAAATACTATTTTTGCTTTATTTAATCCAAATAACAGAAAGTAAAAGGAGGGTATAGAGAGTTGTGCCATCTAACTTCATCCATCTCATGCTCATAAAAAAGGAATCCACTAACAAGGTTGATCAAGTCTTGTTAACAAACTCGTTCCGAATTGCATGAAACCGGAGAATTTTCGAATAACACTAAGTTACCTCAACGGGTATATGCACGTCCCCAATAATAAGAATATCATATTTCTTCTTGACAGTAGGAAGAGGAAATTCAAAACCTCCAATAATAATCGTTGAAAATTTTCCAATAGAATTGATACTGTGGACTTGAGGTTGTTTCCTTGGAAAGTGTACTGTATGCTCATTACCATTAACATGAAAAGTAACATTGCCTTTGTTGCAATCAATAACAGCCCCTGCAGTATCCAAAAAGTGTCTACCAAGAATAATAGACATACTATCGTCCTCGGGAATATCAAGAATAAAAAAGTCCGTTAAAATAGTAACGTTTGCAACCACAACAGGCACATCCTCACAAATATCGACAGGTATAGCAGTTGATTTATCGGCCATTTGCATAGATATTTCAGTAGGTGTCAACTTATTCAAATCAAGTCTACGATATAAAGAGAGAGGCATAACACTAACACCGGCTCTAAGATCACATAAAGCAGTTTTAACGTAGTTTCTTTTAATGGAGCATGGTATAGTTGGTACTCCTGGATCTCCTAGTTTCTTAGGTATTCCACGCTTAAAAATATAATTGGCAAGCACGGTGGAAATTTTAGCTTCCGGTATCTTTCTTCTATTCGTAACAATATCCTTCATATACTTAGCATAAGGATTCATTTTAAGCATATCAGTTAAACACATACGCAAAAAGATAGGTCTAATCATTTTAGCAAAGCGCTCAAAATCCTCATCATCCTTTTTCTTGGATGGTTTGGGAGGAAAAGGTATAGGTTTCTGAACCCATGGTTCTCTTTCTTTAACGTGCTTCCTAGCAACGAAGTCTCTCTTATCATAACGTGGATTCTTTGATTGTGGGTTATCAAGATCAACAGCAGGTTCAATCTCTACATCATTGTTATTGCTAGGTTGAGCATCAACATGAACATCATCATTAACATTATCACTAGGTTCATGTTCATTACCAGATTGTGTTTCAGCATCAGAAATAGAAATATCATTGGGTTTCTCATGTGTGTCAACAACAGGTTCACTAGAAGCATGCAAAGTCCTATCATTTTTATTTTTCTTCTTCTTAGAAGAACTAGGTGCCTCAACATTAGTTCCCTGAGAATCTTGCTCAGCTCTCTTAGGGTGGCCCTCAGGATACAAAGGTTCCTGAGTCATTCTACCCCCTCTAGTCACAACTCTAACAACATTATCATTTTTCTTATTATTTAATTCATTGAGCAAATCATTTTGAGCTTTAAGCACTTGTTCTACTTGAGTGGTAACCATAGAAGCATGTTTACTAATAAGTTTAAGTTCACCTTTAACTCTAGACATATAATCACTCAAGTGTTCAATCATATAAGCATTACGTTTCAATTGTCTACCAACATAAGCATTGAAGTTTTCTTGTTTAACAATAAAATTATCAAACTCATCCAAGCATTGACTAGCAAACTTAGTAGACGGGATTTCAGCTTTATCATATCTATAGAGAGAATTTACCTTTACTACCTGTGTTGGGTTATCAAGACCATGATTTCTTCAATAGGTGGTAAATTCTTAACATCTTCAGCTTTAATACCCTTTTCCTTCATAGATTTCTTTGCCTCTTGCATATCTTCAGGACTGAGAAATAGAATACCCCTCTTCTTCGGAGTTGGTTTAGGAGTTGGTTCAGGAAGTGTCCAATCATTTTCATTACTCAGCATATTATTCAATGGCAATTCAGCTTGATCAATAGTTCTTTCTCTAAAGACACAACTAGCACAACTATCCAGGTGGTCTTTGGAAGCATCGATTAGTCCATTATAAAAGATATCAAGTATTTCATTTTTCTTGAGAGGATGATCAGGCAAAGCATTAAGTAATCGGAGAAGCCTCCCCCAAGCCTGTGGGAGACTCTCTTCTTCGATTTGCACAAAATTATATATTTCCCTTAAGGCAGCTTGTTTCTTATGAGCGAGGAAATATTTAGTAGAGAAGTAATAAATCATATCCTAGGGACTACGCAAACAACCAAGATCAAGAGAATTAAACCATGTTTTAGCATCACCCTTTAATGAGAACGGAATTAACTTAAGGATATAATAGTAACAGATTTTTTCCTCATGAGTGAATAGGGTTGCTATATCATTTAATTTAGTAAGATGTGCCACAACAGTTTCAGATTCATAGCCATAAAAAGGATCAGATTCAACCAAAGTAATTATCTCAGGATCGACAAAAAAATTATAATCCTTATCAGAAATATAGATAGGTGAAGTAGCAAAAGTAGGGTCATATTTCATTCTAGCATTCAAAGACTTTTCTTTTAGCTTAGCTAATAATTTCTTAAGATCATATCTATCATTGCAAGCAAGAAAGTCTCTAGCAGTTTCTTCATCCATAACATAACCCTCAGGCACAACAGGCAATTCATATCTAGGGGGAGAATCTTCATCATCACTTTCATCAATATTATCATTTTCAATAATTTCATTCTCTCTAACCCTAGCAAGTTGTTCATCAAGAAATTCACCTAATGGCACAGTAGTATCAAGCATAGAGGTAGTTTCATCATAAGTATCATGCATAGCAGAAGTAGCATCATCAATAACATGCGACCTATCATAATCAATAACATGTGTAGGTGTCACAAATTTACTCATAACAGAAGGTGAATCAAGTGCAGAGCTAGATGGCAGTTCCTTACCTCCCCTCGTAGTTGAGGGAAAAATCTTAGTTCTTTCATCTTTCAAGTTCCTCATAGTGATCAACAGATATAAATCCCAAGTGACTCAAAGAATAGAGCTATGCTCCCCGGCAACAGCGCCAGAAAATAGTCTTGATAACCCACAAGTATAGGGGATCGCAACAGTTTTAGAGGGTAGAGTATTCAACCCAAATTTATTGATTCGACACAAGGGGAGCCAAAGAATATTCTCAAGTATTAGCAGTTGAGTTGTCAATTCAACCACACCTAGAATACTTAATATCTGCAGCAAAGTATTTAGTAGCAAAGTAGTATGGAAGAAACGGTAACGGTGGCAAAAATAACAGTAGCAGTTTTGTAGTAATTGTAACAGTGGCAACAGTAAAGTAACTAAGCAAAGATCAATATGTGAAAAGCTCGTAAGCATTGGATCAGTGATGGATAATTATGTCGGATGCGATTCCTCATGCAACAGTTATAACATAGGGTGACACAGAATTAGCTCCAGTTCATCAATGTAATGTAGGCATGTATTCCAAATATAGTCATACGTGCTTATGGAAAAGAACTTGCATGACATCTTTTGTCCTACCCTCCCGTGGCAGCGGCGTCCTATTGGAAACTAAGGGATATTAAGGCCTCCTTTTAATAGAGTACCGGACCAAAGCATTAACACTTAGTGAATACATGAACTCCTCAAACTACGGTCATCACCGGTAGTGGTCCCGATTATTGTCACTTCGGGGTTGCCGGATCATAACACATAGTAGGTGACTATTGACTTGCAAGATAGGATCAAGAACTCACATATATTCATGAAAACATAATAGGTTCAGATCTGAAATCATGGCACTTGGGCCCTAGTGACAAGCATTAAGCATAGCAAAGTCATAGCAACATCAATCTCAGAACATAATGGATACTAGGGATCAAACCCTAACAAAATGAACTCGATTACATGGTAAATCTCATCCAACCCATCACCGTCCAGCAAGCCTACGATGGAATTACTCACGCACGATGGTGAGCATCATGAAATTGGTGATGGAGGAAGGTTGATGATGACAACGCGACGGATTCCCCTCTCCGGATCCCTGAACGGACTCCAGATCAGCCCTCCCGAGAGAGATTAGGGCTTGGCGGCGGCTCCGTTTTGTAAAACGCGATGAATCCTTCTCTCTGATATTTTTTCTCCCCGGACGTGAATATATGGAGTTGGAGTTGAGGTCGGTGGAGTCTCAGGGGGCCCATGTAACACCCCGGATGTAACTTTCCATATTTGTAACTCCAACTCTTGCCATTTTCGGCATTGTGATATGATATTCCCTCCGTGGTTGGGTTTTTGTCTTTTGTTTTTGCATTTTGTCCATGTCATGCATTTTATATCATGTCATCATGCGCATCTCATTTGCATACGTGTTCGTCTCATGATTCCGAGCATTTTTCCCGTTGTCCGTTTTGCAATCCCAACTCCTATGTCCCCGGCGCCCCTTTTACGTTTTTCCGTGTGCGGTACTAAACTTTCTCGGAATGGACCGAGGTTTGTAAGTGGCCTTGGTATACCACCGTAGACCACCGGTCAAGTTTCGGTCATTTGGAGCTCGTTTGGTACTCCAACGTTAACCGCCTCTCAAGAAAGGCCTCTTTTAAGTTGCAGCCCAACACCCTTTCAAAACAGCCCAATAACCCATCTAAGTCACTTCCATGCTCTCCGTCGTCGGATCACGATCGTGTGGCGAAAACTACACTCCATTTGGAGCTTCCTAGCTCCTTCTACCTATAAATATAGCCTCCCCTCAAATTCGGATCAAACCCTAGCCTTCTTCCACCTCGCCCCGGACACGTCCGTCCGGCCGGACGAATCACGCCGCCGCCCGCGCTTATCGCCGCCTGCCATGTGGCGCCCGGCCCAAGACCGCGCCAGCCCGCTTGGCCGTCTGGCCCCCTACCCATCGCCCGCGCCTCCGCGCCCGCTCCGGCCCGATCGCGCCGCCTCCCGGGCCGCCCGCCGCAACCGCTGCCGCTCCGCCGCCTCGGCAGCCCGCCGTCGCCGCCCGCCGCCAACCATGGCGCCCGCCGCCGCCGCCCGCCCGCCCGCCGCCCGTCCGTCGCCGGTCGCCGGCTGCCGCCTCCCGCCGGCCCGCCTCCTCCGGCCGGCCCGGCCTCCCCTCTCCTCCCCGGCCTCGAACCGCTCCAGCGAGCACCTGCTCCGGCCGCCTCCACCCTCGCCTGATCGGATCTGGATCCAGTCCACGAGGGGGTTGACTTTCTCCTCCCCCCCCAAATCCCTCTAAGTCTTTATTTCTGAGATATTTTGTTGCATTTTCGTCGTGCCATAACTATGCACCTGTAGCTCCATTTCGTGCGTGTAATATGTCAAAATGTTCGTCTCGAAGAGTAGATCATTTCATCTCACTGCATCATTTTCATTTGAGCTCGTCTTGTTGCCCGAAATGCTGTTAGAAGAGGGCTATGTGATGTTAGTTTCTGTTTCTTAACAGAACTTGCACTTTTGTTATTTTTGCTATGATTGATGTGAGCACCCTATGATCTTTAGTCCTACATGTGTTTTGTAATATGCCATGCCATCTTTCCAGGGGTGTATGCCATGTATTTTGTGATCTCTGTGGTGACTAGCACAAGCATGCAAACTAGGCTTCATGATGTTGCTGATTTCAGCCCTGTTTTGCTGATATTTTTATGCCATGTTAACTTGATGCTACCGAGAGATCCATGCATATTTTGAGATACTTCAGTAAGGATGTTTTGAACATATGGTTATGCTCTATCCATCCATGCCCTTTTTTTGCAATTATGGAGTGCCATAGCTTGAGTCAATCGAGCTCTACGTTTGCTATAAAATGTTTCCTGGCAGATTGTTTACATGTTATTCAATTTTGCCAAGGTTGTTGTAGTGGATCCGTGTATGCTATGATGTTGCTCTTTCCATGTATAGCTTCTATGCCATGTCTTCTTGATGGATGTATGCTTATTTTATCATGTAATTCTCTGTAGTGAGTGCTTCGAGCTCTTAAACATGCCTACTTGTTATCTGTTTTTGTCTTGCCCTATTGCTGAATCTGTTAACGAAACTTGCTATATTGACATGGGTGCTATTGTATTTTCGGATCCTTTTTGGCTTATGGTTAGTAAGGGATTTTTGTTCTATGCTTTGAGTAGATTCATGCCATGCCTTGTTTTGCTATTATAAGTTCCTGTAGCATGTAGTTTTCTTGCTCTGAACATTGCTTCCTGATGCTGATTTTGCCATGTTCAGTAATTTCACTAAGTCTGTGAAGCTGATATATTTTGCACTTTTGCCATGCTTGTTTGGACCTGTTATGTTGTGATTTAGCCGTAGCTCAGTGTTCATCTTTTGTCAAGCATCTTGAGTAGATCACTGCCATATACTTTGTTGGTACGTTTGGGTGCAGTAGCTTAATTTCTTGTTGCTTGCTATGTGGCATCATGCTGTTAATGGCAGATTTGTGTCATTCTTGATTTGCTTGTCATTTGCAAACCGTGCATCCGATTCCGGTGATCTTTATATCGATTTCAACCGAAATCATCTCATCTTTCCAGCGGCATACTTGGTTGTGCCAAGTTGATGCCTGGTTCATCATTTTCCTTCAGGAGCACCCATACGCATTGCATATCACATCTCGCATATCATGTCATGTTTTGCATCATGTTGCTTGTGCATTGCACCGTGATTTATTGTGGTTCCTTTGTTTGTGTTCTTGCTTTGGGTAGAGCCGGGAGACGAGTACGTGAACGAGGAACCTGTTGAGAACGCTTACGAGGATCAAGCTTTCGACAACTCTGAGAACTTTGCAGGCAAGATGACCATACCCTCGAAATCACTTCTATCTTTGCTATGCTAGATGCTCGCTCTTTTGCTATGCCTATGCTACGATGCCTATCACTTGCTATATCATGCCACCCATATTGCCATGTCAGCCCCTAACCATCCTTTCCTAGCAAACCGTTGTTTGGCTATGTTACCGCTTTGCTCAGCCCCTCTTATAGCGTTGCTAGTTGCAGGTGAAGATGAAGTTTGTTCCTTGTTGGAACATGGAGATGTTGTTCCTTGTTGGAACATATTTACTTGTTGGGGATATCACAATATATCTGCTATATATTAATGCATCTATATACTTGGTAAAGGGTGGAAGGCTCGGCCTTATGCCCGTGTTTTGTTCCACTCTTGCCACCCTAGTTTCCGTCATACCGGTGTTATGTTCCTTGATTTCGCGTTCCTTACGGTTGGGTGATTTATGGGACCCCTTGACGGTTCGCTTTGAATAAGACTCCTCCAAAGAAGATCCAACTTTGGTTTTACCATTTGCCACCTAAGCCTTTTCCCCGGGTTTCGCGAGCCCGAGGGTCATCTTTATTTTAACCCCCGCCGTGCTCCTTCGAGTGTTGGTCCAAACTAGAGCACCGTCTTGGGACCATTCCTTGGCAACTTGGATTACGCCGGTACTGTATGCTTCGCTTACCGGTGTGCCACGAGAACGAGATATGTGCAGCTCCTATCGGGTTTGTCGGCACAATCGGGCGGCTTTGCTGGTCTTGTTTTATTGCTGTCGAAATGTCTTGTAGTCCGGGATTCCGAGATTGATCGGGTCTTCCGGTAGAAGGAATATCCTTCGTTGACCGTGAGAGCTTATAATGGGCTAAGTTGGGACACCCTGCAGGTATTATCTTTGAAAGCCGTGCCGCGGTTATGAGGCAGATGGGAATTTGTTAATGTCCGGTTGTAGAAAACCCGGTTGACCTTAATTAAAATACACATCAACAAGTGTGTAACCGTGATGGTCTCTTCTCGTGGTCCGGAAGTGAACACGGTGTTGGAGTTATGTCGGACGTAAGTAGTTCAGATCACTTCTTGATCGCTACTAGCTTCACGTCCGTGCCTTGCTTCTCTTCTCGCTCTCTTTTGCGAATGTAGCCACCATATATGCTAGTCGCTGTCGCAGCTCCACCTTACAACTCTGTCCTTCCTATAAGCTTAAATAGTCTTGATCTCGCTGGTGTGAGATTGCTGAGTCCCGTGATTCACAGATTCTACCAAAACAGTTGCAGTGCCGACGATGCGGTCAGGGTGACGAACCGAGCTCAAGTGGGAGTTCAACGAGGAACGTGGTCGTTACTATGTGTCTTTTCCTAATGATCGATGAGTGGAGCTCAGTTGGGACGATCGGGGATCTGTGTAGCATTTGGGGTATCTTCTTTTATTTTGGTTCCGTAGTCGGACCTTGAGTGTAATCTGAATGATGGATGTTTATTTATGTATTGTGTGAAGTGGCGACTATAAGCCAACTATGTATCTCTTTCCCTTATGTATTACATGGGTTGTGTGAAGATTACCTCACTTGCGACATTGCTTTCAATGCGGTTATGCCTCTAAGTCGTGCTTCGACACGTGGGAGATATAGCCGCATCGAGGGCGTTACAGCCCACAAGACAGGGGGCGCGCCCAAGGGGGTAGGCACGCCCCCACCCTCATGGACAGGGTGTGGGCCCCCTGGTCTTGATTCTTTCACCAGTATTTTTTTATATTCCAAAAATATTCTCTGTGAAGTTTCAGGTCATTCCGAGAACTTTTATTTCTGCACAAAAATAACACCATGGCAATTCTGCTGAAAACAGCATCAGTCCGGGTTAGTTCCATTCAAATCATGCAAGTTAGAGTCCAAAACAAGGGCAAAAGTGTATGGAAAAGTAGATACGATGGAGACGTATCAGTTACCGACAAGTCTCTTTACTCGTTCCATAGTGCATCATCCTGCAACTAACTCATTAGTCACATTGCTTGCAAGGCTTATAGTGATGTGCATTACCGAGAGGGCCCAGAGATACCTCTCCGACAATCGGAGTGACAAATCCTAATCTCGATCTATGCCAACTCAACAAACACCATCGGAGACACCTGTAGAGCATCTTTATAATCACCCAGTTACGTTGTGACGTTTGATTGCACACTAAGTGTTCCTCTGGTATTCGAGAGTTGCATAATCTAGTCATAAGAACATGTATAAGTCATGATGAAAGCAATAGCAAAGAACTAAACGATCATCGTGCTAAGCTAACGGATGGGTCAAGTCAATCACATCATTCTCTAATGATGTGATCCCATTCATCAAATGACAATTCATGTCTATGGCTAGGAAACTTAACCATCTTTGATTAACGAGCTAGTCAAGTAGAGGCATACTAGTGACACTTTGTTTGTCTATGTATTCACACATGTACTAAGTTTCCGGTTAATACAATTCTAGCATGAATAATAAACATTTATCATGATATAAGGAAATATAGATAACAACTTTATTATTGCCTCTAGGGCATATTTCCTTCAGTCTCCCACTTGCACTAGAGTCAATAATCTAGTTCACATTGCCATGTGATTTAACACCAATAGTTCACATCGTCATGTGACCAATACCCAAAGGGTTTACTAGAGTCAAATAATCTAGTTCACATCGCCATGTGATTAATACCCAAAGAGTACTAAGGTGTGATCATGTTTTTCTTGTGAGAGAGGTCTAGTCAATGGGTCTGCCACATTCAGATCCGTATGTATTTTGCAAATTTCGATGTCTACAATGCTCTGCATGGAGCTACTCTAACTAAAGGCTCCCACTTTCAATATGTATTCAGATCGAGGCTCAGAGTCATCAAGATCGGTCTCAAAGCTTGCATCAACATAACTCTTTATGATGAACTCTTTATCACCTCCATAACCGAGAAATATTTCCATAGTCCTCTAAGGATAATTTTGACTAATGTCTAGTTATCTACTCCTAGATCACTATTGTACTCCCTTGCCAAACTCAGGGCAGGGTATACAATAGGTCTGGTACATAACATGTCATACTTTATAGAACCTATGGCTGAGGCATAGGGAATGACTTTCATTCTCTTTCTATCTTCTGCCGTGGTCGGGCTTTGATTCTTACTCAACTTCACACCTTACAACACAGGCAAGAACTCCTTCTGTGACTGTTCCATTTTGAACTACTTCAAAAACTTGTCAAGGTTTGTACTCATTGAAAAAACTTATCAAGCGTATTGATCTATCTCTATAGATCTTGATGCTCAATATGTAAGCAACTTCACCGAGGTCTTTCTTTGTAAAACTCCTTTCAAACACTCCTTTATGCTTTCCAGAAAATTCTACATCATTTCTGATCAATAATATGTCATTCACATATACTTATCAGAAAGGCTGTAGTGCTACCACTCACTTTCTTGTAAATATAGGCTTCACTCCAAGTCTGTATAAAACTATATGCTTTCATCAACTCATCAAAGCGTATATTCCTACTCCGAGATTCTTGCACTAATCCATAGATGGATCGCTGGAGCTTTGCACATTTTGTTAGTACCTTTAGGATCAACGAAACCTTCTTGTTGAATCATATACAACTATTCTTTAAGAAATCCATTAAGGAATATAGTTTTGACATCCATTTGCCAGATTTCATAAAATGCGGCAATTGCTAACATGATTCAGACAGACTTAAGCACCGATACGAGTGAGAAAATCTCATCGTATTCAACACCTTGAACTTGTTGAAAACATTTTTTTCGACAATTCGAGCTTTGTCGATAGTAACACTACTATCAGCATCCATCTTCCTCTTGAAGATCCATTTATTCTCTATGGCTTGCCGATCACCAAGCAAGTCAACCAAAGTCCATACTTTGTTCTCATACATGGATCCCATCTCAGATTTCATGGCCTTAAACCATTTTGTGGAATCTGGGCTCATCATCGCTTCCTCATAGTTCGTAGGTTCGTCATGGTCTAGTAACATGACTTCCAGAACCGGATTACCGTACCACACTGGTGCGGAACGTACTCTGGTTGACCTACGAGGCCCAGTAGGAACTTGATCTGAAGTTTCACGATCATCATCATTAACTTCCTCACTAATTGGTGTAGGCATCACTGGAACTGATTTATGTGATGAACTACTTTCCAATTCGGGAGAAGGTACAATTACCTCATCAAGTTCTACTTTCCTCCCACTCACTTCTTTCAAGAGAAACTCCTTCTCTAGAAAGTATCCATTTTTAGCAACGAATATCTTGCCTTCAGATCTATGATAGAAGGTGTACCCAACAGTTTCCTTTGGGTATCCTATGAAGACACATTTCTCCGATTTGGGTTTGAGCTTATCAGGTTGAAACTTTTTCACATAAGCATCGCTGCCCCAAACTTTAAGAAACGATGGCTTAGGTTTCTTGCCAAACCACAGTTCATATGGTGTCGTCTCAACGGATTTAGATGGTGCCCTATTTAACGTGAATGCAGTTGTCTCTAATGCATAACCCCAAAACGATAGCGCTAAATTAGTAAGAGACATCATACATCGCACCATATCTAATAAAGTGCGGTTACGACGTTCGGACACACCATTACGCTGTGGTGTTCCGGGTGGCGCGAATTGCGAAACTATTCCGCATTGTTTCAAATGAAGACCAAACTCGTAACTCAAATATTCTCCTCCACGATCAGATCGTATAAACTTTATTTTCTTGTTACGATGATTTTCTACTTCACTCTGAAATTCTTTAAACTTTTCAAAAGTTTCAGACTTATGTTTCATTAAGTAGATATACCCATATCTGCTCAAATCATCTGTGAAGGTCAGAAAATAATGATACCGCCGCGAGCCTCAACACTTCATCGGACGGCATACATCAGTATGTATTATTTCCAATAAGTCAGTGGCTCGCTCCATTGTTCCGAAGAACGGAGTCTTAGTCATCTTGCCCATGAGGCATGGTTCGCAAGCATCAAGTGATTCATAATCAAGTGATTCTAAAAGCCCATCAACATGGAGTTTCTTCATGCGCTTTACACCAATATGACCTAAACGGCAGTGCCACAAATATGTTGCACTATCATTATTAACTTTGCATCTTTTAGCATCAATATTATGAATATGTGTATCACTACGATCGAGATTCAATAAACCATTCACATTGGGTGTATGACCATTGAAGGTTTTATTCATGTAAACAGAATAACAATTATTCTCTGACTTCAATGAATTATCGTATTGCAATAAACATGATCCAGTCATATTCATGCTCAATGCAAACAACAAATAACATTTATTTTGGTTTCAACACTAATCCCGAAGGTAAAGGGAGTGTGCGATGGTGATCTTATCAACCTTGGAATCACTTCCAACATACATCGTTACTTCGCCCTCAACTAGTCTCTGTTCACTTTGCAATTACCGTTTTGAGTTACTACTCTTAGCAACTGAACCAGTATCAAATACCTAGGGGTTGCTATAAACACTAGTAAAGTACACATCAATAACATGTATATCAAATATACCTTTGTTCACTTTGCCATCCTTCTTATCTGCCAAGTATCTAGGGCAGTTCCGCTTACAGTGACCATTTCCTTTGCAGTAGAAGCACTTAGTTTCAGGCTTGGGTCTAGCTTTGGGCTTTTTCATGGGAGTGGCAACTTGCTTGCCATTCTTCTTGAAGTTCCCTTTCTTTCCCTTGCCCTTTTACTTGAAACTGGTGGTCTTGCCAACCATCAACACTTGATACTTTTCTTGATTTCTACCTTCACCGATTTTAGCATCACGAAGAGCTTTGGGAATTGTTTTCGTCATCCCTTGCATATTATAGTTCATCATGAAGTTCTAGTAACTTGGTGATAGTGACTAGAGAACTTTGTCAATTACTATCTTATCTGGAAGATTAACTCCCTCTTGATTCAAGCAATTGTAGTACCCAGACTGTAGCAACCCGACCTCAAACGGTCAAGTCTCTGTGCTTCAGTGTCATCCCTGGATCGGTAATGCTGACACACGCAGTACTCGAAGGATTTATAACAGAGTAGCAATCACACACTTATTACATCGAATGTCTCAAAAGAGAACTTGTTACAATAAATATGGCTTAAGGCCATCTAATATGATAACATCGGAAGGCTTGGAAGATAAAGTGAGTCCATCAACTCCAACGGCATAGCTGAGCTGCACGGCAACGACCTAACGAACCTTACTCCTCGTCTGAAAAGTCTGCAACATAATACGTTGCAGCCCGAAAATGGGTCAGCACATGGAATATGCTCGCAATGTAACATAGTAGAGCAAGAACAGAATAATGCTAACATTACATGCATATTTGGCTGGTGGAAAGCTCTATGGTTACAGTTTTCCGAAAAGCCAATTTTCCCTACAACAAAGGAATAGTTTTTAATTTAACTATCATGGTAGTTGAAACATCATTGATAAGGTTCCTCCAACTCAATCCCAATTAAAGTAATTAACAACCCAACAATATTAATTAAGAGTGATGAGATACTTAAGATATTCCAAGTACTAGATACTCAAGATTGTCCATAACCGGGGACACGGCTAACCATGATTAGATTGTACACTCTGCAGAGGTTTGCGCACTTTTCCCCACAAGACTCGATCACCTCCATTGGATATCTGTCACTACATGGTGTTTGAGAAACGGATGACCGAGACACAGTCTTTCAGAAACATTAACTCTCTACTCCGGGCAGACCATACCAAACCTACAACCCACTACCTGCTGATCTACCTCTTCGAGAGCTTCACGTAACTTACTCAACTATGCTAGAGCCCATAATAGCTTGTGGCTGCACACGAAAGTTTCGAGCATGAATCATCTCAGTTCCCTTTGAGCTTGGGTGGCGGCCATAGGAAGATCACATGGAACCCCGGGATTTCCAAAAATACAAGCAACACTGGATTCTCCAGGTGCCTCAATCCACCCAGATGTGTATTTAAGTTGCCACCTTAAGTTGAACCATTAATTAACAATCTCACATCTATCATGGATTTCACTCACCCAAACCACGTCTACGAGCATATCTTAGCAATATAAGCAACGCGTAGAAGTAACTCCCAAGGGTTTGAATATAACAGGGCAATAGGTTCTACCTCATCAACTACTTTCCAACCCACATGTTAATAACATCCTAATCATGCAATGTTTGAGGATTGAGACTAATGCATAAAAAATTGGTATGGAAAGAATATGATCAATGTGTTACTTGCCTTGCTGACGATCAACGAAAACTAGAGGCTCGTAGTAGCACGCTTCGCACTCCGGGAATTCTATCGCAAACAGACAATAACATAAATAAGCAATCAAGCGAAGATGCACATGCAAAAACTCAAATAAGAGCGATTGACCAGAAAGTTCAACTTAAGAACTCCGGTTTGCAAAAAGAATCAAATCAAACGGAGCAACGAAACTCAAACTGCGAAAAAACAAGATCCGTTTACTAATCTGAACTAAAGTCAAATTTTACAGTACCAAAATCTTGTTTAAGTTGATTAAACAGAGAGAGGGTCTCGAGACGAAGATCTAGGCGCTTGAATCGCCTGATTCCGATAAACGAGCGAAAAGATAAACTGAAACGAAAATCGGATCTGAAATCGCGATCGAGAATAATCGTGGATAAATCCGAGAAAAAGAAAACTGACGAATAGGCTAACGATCGAGCGTTCGTTATCTATAGCTATCGGGCGAAAACCGTTCGTTAAAACAAATGTACGGACGAACGTTCGCTAAATAGATAAACCAAGAAAACCGACGAACTGATCTAAAAAAACGAACTAGGGTTTTTCTGAAAAAAAAAACGAATCAGTTTTCTTAAAAAACGGCGGCGGCGAACGCGTTACCTCTCCGGCGAGGCGGGCTCGGGCGGCGGGCCTGGGGGCGGCGGGCGAGGCGGCGCGACGCGGCAGCAGAGGCGCGGAGGCGGTGGCGCTGCTCGGAAGGCGGGCTGCGGGCGGCGGGGTTGGGTGGTGGTGGCGGGGGCTTGGGGTGTATTTAAGGAGGGTGAGGGATGGCTTGGAGGAGGGGGCAAGGCGGCGGCAGAGGAGGAGTCCGGCTCGGACTCTTGTCCGAGTCGGCTACGGCGGCGGCGCGCGCGTCCTGGAGGGAGACGACGACGCGGGAGATGGGCCGGCCCGGCTGGGTTTTGGCCCAGTCGGCGCTAGGAAGTTTTTTTAATTCCGGCAAACAGAAAATAAATCCTAGAAAATAAAATAAAAAACTAAAAAAAATGCCAAAACAAATTTTCTCCGTCTAAATAGAATATTTAGAACGAGATGAACATTTTCTTGGCCCTAAAATGCAATTTTGAAAACGTGCAATTTTTCTAATGCAAATAAAATCCAAATAAAAATCAAATATTTGATTTTAATATTTTCCTCCAATATTTCAATTATTTTGGAGAAGTCATATTATCTCCTCTCATATATTTTGTTATGAAATATTTTCGGAGAGAAAAATAACTAAAACCAAAATCCTCGTTTCAGTATTTGATAAAAATCAAATATGAAACCGGGAAAATCCCCAACTCTCTCCAAGGGTCCTTGAGTTGCTTAGGATTTCAAGGATCGCGAAACGAAAATGCAATAAAATATGATATGCATGAATGATCTATGTATAACATTCCAAATTGAAAATTTGGGATGTTACACAGACAATCTGAGCACATGCTCACTGGTTGACCTATTCTCCTCCATCTTGTAGGGAAAGTACTGTGAGAGGTCTCATACCTCTCGACACGGGCATGAGTATGAAATACCAATTTGTCACAACCCTAGATCTTTGTTTGTAATTAGTTGCATCTTCATCCATGTCATCATGTTTATATTTCAATGAACTTGAAATGGGGACATGTGCAACCCTCAGAAATCAGTTCAAAAATAACCAACCTTAAAATCTTCTCAAATGAGTCCAAGAAAATGTTCCTGTTATTCTATAGAAATATTGGTAAGAGGTAAAATTCAAACCAATATTTTTGGAGTCACAAAAATATTTATTTTGGCCATTTGAATTAATCCAATAACTATTTGCTTTGGACTTATATTTAATATATATTAAATATGACTCCAATAATTCTGGAAGTTTGTGAGTGGCCTTGTATATATTTTAGCAAGCCATATAATAACCTACAGAATTTATTAAAATGATTTAGTTGCTAAACTAAATCAAAACAGAGGAAGAAAAATAGAAAACAGGAAATAAAAGAGAGAGAAAGGAAACCTACCTGGCCTCACCTGTCGCAGCCCAGCTGGCCAGCCCAGCCAGCCACGGCCTGCCGTCCCCTTCCTCTCGCCAAGGACGAGAGGCGTGCACCCTTGCCCACGCCACCTGGCCACCTCCTGCTTCCCGCCGCTGCCTCGACGCCCAGGATGTCGCCACGCACCCCCCCGGACCCTCTGCACCTCTCCTCTCTCTCCCCCGAACGCAATCCCCCTCCTTTGTTTCTCACACCCGAGAGGAGCTCACCGTCGCCGACGCCGTTTTCCACGGCCACCATGCTCCCCTCACCTCCCCATGCTGTCCATGGTCTGCGCCATCGTCCGCCGCTTCGCCACCCTGGCCCCGAGCGCTGGGACGGCCTGCATCGCCGGCTGCCTCATCTTCTTCCTCCTCGGTCGCCGGAAGCCGCATGCGCCGATTCGCCGCCTCTCCGCCTTCCCAAGCTCGTCGTCTACCTCATCCGACCCACCGTGAGCTTCCGCACGCTTTGCCCCTAACCCCGTGGCTTGCCGCTCGCCGTAGCCGTCGATTCGTAGCTGGCCGTAGCACGCCGCCGCCTGAGCTCGTCGTCGGCGCAGCTCCGGTGACCATTTGGTCACCCTGGCGTGCCTAACTTGCTCCCAGCATCGCGTAGCGCTCCGGTAGCCCTTCACCTCGCTCATTTGCACACCGTAGCACTAACCCGCACCAAACCCGAACTCCGGCAGCCGCCGCGGGCTCCACTCCGGCAAACTCCGGCCACCCCCGCACCTCCCGTTGGTCTCCCTAGATGCGCACGGGCGCGGGCTACCTTCTGGTGCCCTGGCGCGTCGATCCGTCGCCTCTGGCGAGTTCCGAGCGAACTCCGCCGCGGTTCGAGGTCACCGCCGGCGAGGCTCCGGCGACTGTCGACGTGGCCATCAAGTTAGCGCTAATTACCCACTAATTAACCTCCCGACCCACTTACATATGGTCCCCACGCCCTTAATCAACAACAGTTAGTTTCCTGTTTAGTCTTAACTAATCACAGTGGCCCCACACGTCAGCTTTGACCAAGCTGACGTGGACTTTGACTGGGCCCACTTGTCTGTGACACTAACCAGCCCCGAGTCACTGACCAATGGGAACCACTGGTCAGGTTTGACCTGGACCCGCCTGTTGACCTGCTGAGGTCAGCATGACCTAATGCTGACGCAATAACTCATTTTCTGGATTTATTATTATTCAGGAAATTCCATAAAATAGTACAAACTTCTAAAAATCATAGAAATTCAACCGTAGCTCAGAATGAAATAATTTATATATGAAAATGATCAGAAAAATCCAATCTAACCATCTGTATCATTTTCATGCATGTTTGAGAGAGTTAACCTTGCTGTTTAGGTGAAACAAGTTAATGCACTAATATGACCTTTTAAAATGGGTTTGCATTTGAATCTTTGGTTCAAATGGACTCATCTCAAGCTGTTCTAGCTTGCATTAGCCCAAAATACATTCATATTGCCATGTCATAGCATGCATCATAATGCGCATTGCATTGATTGCGTTCTTCCTTGTTTGCCGGTATTCGTCCCCTCTCGATAGACTGGTTTCGACGATGAGATCGGTGACACTGATGAAGAGCTATATTATCTTCGGAAGTGCCAGGCAAGCAAAACCCCCTTGTTCATTCCGATACAATCCCACTCTCTTGCTCCTGCTCTATTTTACTGCATTAGGACAACACCGACTCATGTGTTACTTGCTGCGGTAGCTGAACCCCTTTATCCTCTCAATGACCTGTCATTGCCACAGTAAATAGATGAAACCCACTAGCATGAGTAGGAGTTGTTTGAGCCCTGATGTGCCTACTCATTCATGCTTGTTGTCATGCCTGCTACTGCTTAGAGTTGATTCAGGTCTAATTCATCGGGAATGAATCGGAGGTGTGTGAACATGTCCTACTGTTGAGAGCTAAGTGTGTGAACACGATTTGGTAAAGGTAGCGGTGAGAGGCCATGTAGGAGTACATGGTGGGTTGTCTCATTGCAGCCGTCCTCAGGAACTGAGTTCTGTGTTTGTGATCCATGAAGCAGTTACTACCACACATTGGGCTCCGGGCACTCCAAGCTCTCTCGACTTATTAATCAACTTGATCTCTGTCCAGGAGTTGCAACTAGTTTCTGGTGTTTGTAGGATATGTGTTGGAGGCCGTGCGTAGCGCTGACCCTAGGGGTGGGCTATGATGCGGTAGATACACCGTGGCCCGGTGTACCGAGCGCCCGTTTGGTGTCTCGGGAACCCTGCACACATCGTTTGGGGCCGTGAGCGACACCCCGGCCGGATCTCCTTGCGGATGGAACCCGAATAGGCGATAAACCTAGACTAGGGACTTGTGTGGTTAGTTAGGTCGTGGCCGACTCCCTCGCCAGGCTTCCGCTTGAAGGTTGCCAAGATACACGACGTGTACATGGTGGTAAGTGGCGAGAGCGTGTGTGAAGAAGTACACCCCTGCAGGGTTAACATTATCTATTCGAATAGCCGTGTCCGCGGTCAAGGACTTCTGGGTTGCCTGTACAGTTCATAGACAAGTGAAAGTGGGTACTCTAAAATGCGCAAGATAAGCGTGAGTGCTATGGATGGCGTTCTCGTAGGGAGACGGGAGCAGATCCATAGTGGTGTATTGATATGGTGAATATGTGGACTCGTGTGCGCCACCTCAAAAGAGTTACTTGCAGTCGTAGTTTAGGATAGCCACTGAGTCAAAGCTGGCTTGCTGTAGTTAAACCCCACCACCCCTTTATTGATACCGATGCATATGTAGATAGTTCTGATGTAAGTCTTGTTGGGTACATTTGTACTCATGTTTGCTTATTTTATGTTTTTGCAGAGAGACGTCAGTCTTGCTGGTAGTTCCGCTTGGATTTTGACGTTTAGCTTGATACCTCAGCTACGATCTTGTGCCCTCGGCAGGATCTGGTAGTTAGTCAGGCTTATCAGCCTTTTTTTCATTTGTAGATGTCTGTACTCAGACATGTTAAGCTTCCACATGTGCTTTGACTTGTATGCTCTGAATGTTGGGTCATGAGACCCATGTTTGTAATATCTTGCTCCTCGGAGCCTAATGAATAAATACTTGAGTCGTAGAGTTATGTTGTGATGCCATGTTGTATTTACACATATCGAGCATATTGTGTGTATGTTTGAAATGCTTGGTATGTGTGGGATCCGACAATCTAGTTGGTTATCCTTGGCAGCCTCTCTTATGGGGAAATGTAGTCTAGTGCTTCCTTGAGCCATAGTAGTCCGCTTCAGCCCGGTTCATCGAGTCCCGCTAGCCCCGCACTCTTCGCTCGGGATACTTGGTAGCGGCATGTGTTTCACTTCGTTCCTGTGTCTGTCTCTTCGGGGAAATGTCACGCGGTGACATCCGGAGTCCTGCCTAGCCTGCTATAGCCCGGGTTCCCGAAGTCCTGTTAGCCCAGTGCTACAGCCCGGATTCACACGCTACTGACCGACATGCTCGATGTGATTCACGTATGCCTGTCCCCATGGGTTAGTGCCGCTTAGGGTTCACGACTAGCCATGTCGGCCCGGGTTCTCTGTCATATGGATGCTAGCGACACTATCATATACGTGAGCCAAAAGGCACAAACGGTCCCGGGCCATGGTAAGGTGACACCTGTGGGAATACCGTGCGTGAGGCCGCAAAGTGATATGAGGTGTTACCGGCTAGATCGATGTGACTTGGAATCGGGTTCCTGACAGCTTTGGTATCGAGCGTGACTGCTCAGAGGGATTACCAAGCCAAACCGGTCGAAGTTGTGTCTAGAAATGCTTTAGTTATGTAAGGGAATTGATTGTGGGAGGGAACGTAAGGCTCTTTTTACTCCTTATACCTCATGGCCTTCTGATCTGAGTCATCCTCTTCTCTTCTACGGGGATTAAGAACTAGGCCTTCTCATCTATCTATTAGGATGACGTGTTACTAATCCATAGACTTATAGAATTGATAGTTTCAAATCTCAGTTCAGTTTTTACTACTTTCGTGTGTTCATAGTTGGTCTCGGAACCTTGATTTTGTGCATTTGAGTGGTTATGCCACCATTTTTGCAGGATGTCTCAAATCATTTTGAGCATTTACAGCCGTTATGCTGTCCGAGTCATCCCAGGTCTCTAAATAGTCTGATGCATTTGCAAATCCTTCTTTCCGTTCCCGATGTTCCTTTGCGCCAGGTTAATCACACTAATTGCTGAGTTGAGGTATTCTATTGCCTCGACATATATGTTGGAGTTATTATTATGACCCTAGGTGTTTTAGGGAGTCACCTAGTAAACTAGCCATGTTTTGTGTTCCCCGTGTGATGATTCTGGCCATCATTCTTGAAAGAATCCCGTGATGTTATTAGTTAGTAGGTATTCTATTCCTGGGTTCTTGAACACGAGATTCACCCTACTTACCTCCTGTTGATAGTGTTTGCTCGTTCCTTTAGGATATTAGTAACTTTGCGATAGTCCTCGAGGTCCGTGGTATATCATTCTTCCAAATACCATGAACCATCCTTGGCAGAAGTTCCTCGTTGAACCAAAAGGTCACAACAACAGTGCTCTCGATGAGTTCCCTATTCTATATTGTGACTCTGCCAATCCTACCTCTCTGCTGGGTTATCCGGAAGAAATATGTTGAATTTGTTCGGCATACTAATCCATGCCTCCACAACTCGAAAAGTTATATGTTCCTTTGAGTTGTCCCTCTTCAGTTGTATTCCGACCTTCGTCTATCAATTGATAGTCAGGAGTAATTGTGCATTCGTGTTCATCGATGCCTATTATTCTTGTGGTCCGTCAAGCCATTCTATTCTGGAATGACTAGGAGAAACAAACTCCAGTACCTTATCCATTTCCAGGATTGGGACAAAACAGTTGTATTCCGCAGGTCAAATGCAATTCAGTTTTGATTCTGTTCCACCCTGGAGTATTGCCATCTTATGTCAAGAATGTCATGGGAATTGCACAACTTCTTATGAATTCTTGACGTAGTGATACTTCTCGCTATCATTATTCATTCCTCGGTCCCGTGTTGATGTAACCGGAATGCCGACAAGTGAATTGTGATGTGTGAAATCGATACTCCTAGCAACCTCGTTGCTTGGTAGTAAATGGACAATGTTCTCACTCTTAGCGTGTTGGCTTTTGAATCATCATTATAAGATAGACTGTGCTACCTAGTCCTTATTTCCGGTGCACTCTCCGATCAATGAGTTAGGATTATTCAATCCCTTGCTTATTTGTTCATATCGTCATGCTCTGAAAAGCAAGATTGTTCTCGAGCTTAGTAACATATCGGTGGTTCGTGATGTTCCGAAAATCTTCTCGGAAGTGTTACCAGGTTGTCACCCGACCGCTATGTTGAGTTCGTGATCATATTGGTTTTCCTCTAAACCACCCATTCTCCAAGAATCTGTGTCGGATATACCCTGAGCTAGTTGGTTAAGCTAAACAACAACTTGGAGAGTTGGAAGATAAAAGCTTGTCTGACTTAGTTCATCTCTAAGGGATATCTTCTGTGTGTGTGTGTGTGTGTGTGTGTTGAAGAAAGATGATATCTCCATTGATTGGTCCTCGTGATCAGTTGTTGGATCTATTGCCCTGACAAACTTTGACTTGAATATGGGCTATCGTCAAGTCAAATCAGAACCAACGATGTTCGTAATGTTGTCTTACTCGTGGTTGATCCTTCGAGCATACACCATTACATCTTTTGGTCTGACCAATGCTATCACCGTGTTCACATGATGGTGGAATTCCAGTGATATGGAAATTCCGATGAGTTGCCGTTGAGCCCATCAGCAGCATTTTGTCTCCCCCATGATTCATGTTGAACATCAACCTAGTGTTGGAAACTTTGTAAGCAATGCCTTCGTGTTCCGTTCATGAAGCTTATGCTTGGATGAAAGAAGTGACTTTCTCCAAGTTCACGTGCATTAGGTGTAAGTTGCCGCCATGAATTTGAGAAAGGTTTGTTTGGTTTCCCCTGGAATCGTCCCAAGTCAGTCATGCATGTGCGAAGTATTCTGTGGTTTGGTAGATTAATTACCTCCACTCCATGTGTAATTCCTAGCACCCCAAGCCACTGATTGATTTGTTCAAGGAAAAGAAGTCTAGCGTGCGTAAAGACTTCGAAATCCTTGATGAAGGATCCAAACCTGAACTCGATAGTGTTTTATTATAAGACTTCTACGTGGTCATGCTTGTCTTGGACAACGTGTTCACATGTATGTAGCAGAACCGGCTCATGTTTGGAACCTGCTATCGTAGTTCATATCCCGAGAATCTCGCAATGTCATCTCATCGATTTGTGTTGCAAACTTTCTTTCCAGACATGCAGAGTCTGAAGTATCCTATCACCAATCGGAACTGAATCTCAGGCAGATATGATGGTTGGAACATTCCCAACAGTTGCATTTTGTTCCCAGCTTGCACCGCCATTGTGCCAATTTCCCATGGGCTGCCTTCTCAGCAGTTGTTGTCCAAGATCATCTTCAAAAGTGGACTTACCATGGGTTCCATCCATTTACGATGATAAGCAAAATCATCCATTGCGTTGTCTCCAACAAGGTAGTCTACATCATCCATTCTAGCCCGAGTATGTCATTCTCTTGAACTTCGTCAAACAATCGTTTGTGATTGCCTTAGGCTGGTATAAAGAATTTCAATGATCTAGATATCAAAAGTAATTCTTTTCGCCACTTAAGGGAACAGTTCAACGAGTCACCTTTTCCAAAGTGCCCCATTACGGGATCATGGCAATTATTTCCTCGCCACCTTGACACCATCCACCATCTTTCTAAGCGTGGAATTGTTGCCCACCAAATCAAACCCCGTCGCTTGTTCTTCCATCCCTCTCGATGTGTTTCATGTCTCAGCTCGAGAGATGTTTTCAATGTCTCACTCGATGAGTGATCCCGAGTTGTTCGATCTTCGAGAAGATCGATCCTTCTGGAGTTTTCCCTTTCCTCTCATTGTCATGTTAGTTGGAGTTCTCAGAGCAAGACATCGAGACAAAGATGGTGACCGTGTCAACGTTCTTATGAAGTGCAACCTGGATCGTGAAGCCGTGTTAGCTTGTGCCCCCTCTGTCTTCTTACCTCACGTCTTGAATCTCGGGACGAGATTCTTGTTTAGTGGGGGTGAGTTGTCACAGCCCTAGATCTTTGTTTGTAATTAGTTGCATCTTCATCCATGTCATCATGTTTATATTTCAATGAACTTGAAATGGGGACATGTGAAACCCTCAGAAATCAGTTCAAAAATAACCAACCTTAAAATCTTCTCAAATGAGTCCAAGAAAATGTTCCTGTTATTCTATAGAAATATTGGTAAGAGGTAAAATTCAAACCAATATTTTTGGAGTCACGGAAATATTTATTTTGGCCATTTGAATTAATCCAATAACTATTTGCTTTGGACTTATATTTAATATATATTAAATATGACTCAATAATTCGGAAGTTTGTGAGTGGCCTTGTATATATTTTAGCAAGCCATATAATAACCTATAGAATTTATTAAAATGATTTAGTTGCTAAACTAAATCAAAACAGAGGAAGAAAAATAGAAAACAGGAAATAAAAGAGAGAGAAAGGAAACCTACCTGGCCTCACCTGTCGCAGCCCAGCTGGCCGGCCCAGCCAGCCCCGCCTCCGGGCCGTCCCCTCCTCTCGCCGCGAGAAGGGCGAGGCGTGTGCCCGCCGCGCGCGCCCACGTGCCTGGCTACCTCCTACTTCCCGCCGCTGCCTCGATGCCCAGGACGTCGCCACACACCCCCCCGGACCCTCTGCACCTCTCCTCTCTCTCCCACGAATGCTCTCCCCCTCCTCTGTTTCTCACACCCGAGCGGAGCTCACCGTCGCCGACACTGTTTGCCACGGCCACCATGCTCCCCTCGCCTCCCCATGCTGTCCACGGTCTCCGCCATCGTCCGCCGCTTCGCCCCACCCTGGCCCCGAGCGCTGGGACGGCCTGCGTCACCGACTGCCTCATCTTCTTCCTCCTCGGTCGCCGGAAGCCGCACGCGCCGGTTCGCCGCCGTCTCCGCCTCCCCGAGCTTGTCGTCTACCTCATCCGACCCACCGTGAGCTTCCGCACGCTTTGCCCCTAACCCCGTAGCTTGCCGCTCGCTGTAGCCGTCGATTCGTAGCTGGCCGTAGCACGCCGCCGCTTGAGCTCGTCGTCGGCGTAGCTCCGGTGACCATTTGGTCACCCTGGCGTGCCTAACTTGCTCCCCGCATCGCGTAGCGCTCCGCTAGCCCTTCACCTCGCTCATTTGCACACCGTAGCACTAACCCGCACCAACCACGAACTCCGGCAGCCGCCGCGGGCTCCACTCCGGCGAACTCCGGCCACCCCCGCACCTCCCGTTGGTCTCCCTAGATGCGCACGGGCACGGGCTATCTTCTGGTGCCCTGGCGCGTCGATCCGTCGCCTCTGGCGAGTTCCGAGCGAACTCCGCCGCGGTTCGAGGTCACCGCCGGCGAGGCTCCGGCGACTGTCGACGTGGCCATCAAGTTAGCGCTAATTACCCACTAATTAACCTCCCGACCCACTTACATATGGGCCCCACGCCCTTAATCAACAACAGTTAGTTTCTTGTTTAGTCTTAACTAATCACAGTGGCCCCACACGTCAGCTTTGACCAAGCTGACATGGACTTTGACTGGGCCCACTTGTTTGTGACACTAACCAGCCCCGAGTCACTGACCAATGGGACCCACTGGTCAGGTTTGACCTGGACCCGCCTGTTGACCTGCTGAGGTCAGCATGACCTAATGCTGACGCAATAACTCATTTTCTGGATTTATTATTATTCAGGAAATTCCATAAAATAGTACAAACTTCTAAAAATCATAGAAATTCAACCGTAGCTCAGAATGAAATAATTTATATATGAAAATGATCTGAAAAATCCAATCTATCCATCTGTATCATTTTCATGCATGTTTGAGAGAGTTAACCTTGCTGTTTAGGTGAAACAAGTTAATGCACTAATATGACCTTTTAAAATGGGTTTGCATTTGAATCTTTGGTTCAAATGGACTCATCTCAAACTGTTCTAGCTTGCATTAGCCCAAAACACATTCATATTGCCATGTCATAGCATGCATCATATTGTGCATTGCATTGATTGCGTTCTTCCTTGTTTGCCGGTATTCGTCCCCTCTCGATAGACTAGTTTCGACGATGAGATCGGTGACACTGATGAAGAGCTATATTATCTTCGGAAGTGCCAGGCAAGCAAAACCCCCTTGTTCATTCCGATACAATCCCACTCTCTCGCTCCTGCTCTATTTTACTGCATTAGGACAACAACGACTCATGTGTTACTTGCTGCGGTAGCTGAACCCCTTTATCCTCTGCATGACCTGTCATTGCCACAATAAATAGATGAAACCCACTAGCATGAGTAGGAGTTGTTTGAGCCTTGATGTGCCTACTCATTCATGCTTGTTTTCATGCCTGCTACTGCTTAGAGTTGAGTCAGGTCTGATTCATCGGGAATGAATCGGAGGTGTGTGAACATGTCCTACTGTTGAGAGCTAAGTGTGTGAGCACGATTTGGTAAAGGTAGCGGTGAGAGGCCATGTAGGAGTACATGGTGGATTGTCTCATTGCAGCCGTCCTCAGGAACTGAGTTCTGTGTTTGTGATCCATGAAACAGTTACTACCACACATTGGGCTCCGGGCACTCCAAGCTCTCTCGACTTATTAATCAACTTGATCTCTGTCCAGGAGTTGCAACTAGTTTCTGGTGTTTGTAGGATATGTGTTGGAGGCCGTGCGTAGCGCTGACCCTAGGGGTGGGCTATGATGCGGTAGATACACCGTCGCCCGGTGTACCGAGTGCCCGTTTGGTGTCTCGGGAACCCTGCACACATCGTTTGGGGCCGTGAGCGACACCCCGGCCGGATCTCCTTGCGGATGGAACCCGAATAGGCGATAAACCTGGACTAGGGACTTGTGTTGTTAGTTAGGTCGTGGCCGACTCCCTCGCCAGGCTTCCGCTTGGAGGTTGCCGAGATACACGACGTGTACATGGTGGTAAGTGGCGAGAGCGTGTGTGAAGAAGTACACCCCTGCAGGGTTAACATTATCTATTCGAATAGCCGTGTCCGCGGTCAAGGACTTCTGGGTTGCCTGTACAGTTCATAGACAAGTGAAAGTGGGTACTCTAAAATGCGCAAGATAAGCATGAGTGCTATGGATGGCGTTCTCGTAGGGAGACGGGAGCGGATCCATAGTGGTGTATTGATATGGTGAATATGTGGACTCGTGTGCGCCACCTCAAAAGAGTTACTTGCAATCATAGTTTAGGATAGCCACCGAGTCAAAGCTGGTTTGCTGTAGTTAAACCCCACCACCCCTTTATTGATACCGATGCATATGTAGATAGTTCTGATGTAAGTCTTGCTGGGTACATTTGTACTCACGTTTGCCTATTTTATGTTTTTGCAGAGAGACGTCAGTCTCGCTAGTAGTTCCGCTTGGACTCCGACGTTTAGCTCGATACCTCAGCTACGATCTTGTGCCCTCGGCAGGATCTGGTAGTTAGTCAGGCTTATCAACCTTTTTTAATTTATAGATGTATGTACTCAGACATGTTAAGCTTCCGCATGTGCTTTGACTTGTATGCTCTGAATGTTGGGTCATGAGACCCATGTTTGTAATATCTTGCTCCTCGGAGCCTAAGGATAAATACTTGGTATGTGTGGGATCCGACAATCTAGTTGTTTATCCTTGGCAGCCTCTCTTATGGGGAAATGTAGTCTAGTGCTTCTTTGAGCCATAGTAGTCCGCTACAGCCCGGTTCACCGAGTCCTGCTAGCCCAGCACTACCGCTCGGGACACTTGGTGGCGGTATGTGTTTCACTTTGTTCTGTATACATCCCTTGGGAAATGTCACTTGGTGACATCCGAGTCTGGCTAGCTGCTACAGCCGGGTTCCCGAGTCCTGTTAGCCAGTGCTACAGCCCGGATTCACACGCTGCTGACCGACATGCTCGATGTGATTCATGTATGCCTGTCCCCATGGGTTAGTGCCGTTTTGGGTTCACGACTAGCCATGTCTGCCCGGGTTCTCTGTCATATGGATGCTAGCGACACTATCTTATACGTGAGCCAAAAGGCACAAACGGTCCCGGGCCATGGTAAGGCGACACCCGTGGGAATACCATGCGTGAGGCCGCAAAGTGATATGAGGTGTTACCGGCTAGATCGTTGTGACTTGGAATCGGGGTCCTGACACAATTTCAACTCTTGGAACATCTTATATGCTCCGTGGCGTTCAAAACATTTTTGAAGTCCCAGTTCTAAGCCGTAAAGCATGGTGTACTAAACTATCAAGTAGTCATCATACCGAGCTTGTCAAAACGTTCACAGTGTCTGCATCTGCTCCTGCAATAGTTCTGTCACCTAGCGGTGCATTGAGGACATAATTTTTCTGTGCGGCAATGAGGATAATCATCAGATCACGGACCTAGTCCGCATCATTGCTACTATCATCTTTCAACATAGTATTTCTCTAGGAACATATCAAAAATAAACGGGGAGCTACATCGCGAGCTATTGATCTCATAGTTATGCAAATACTATCAGGACTAAGTTCGTGATAAATTAAAGTTCAATTAATCATATTATTTAAGAACTCCCACTTAGATAGACATCCCTCTAATCATCTAAGTGATCACGTGATCCAAATACACTAAACCATGTACGATCATCACGTGAGATGGAGTACTTTTCAATGGTGAACATCACTATGTTGATCATATCTACTATATGATTCACGCTCGACCTTTCGGTCTCAGTGTTCCGAGGCCATATCTACATATGCTAGGCTCGTCAAGTTTAACCCGAGTATTCTGCATGTGCAAAACTGGCTTGCACCCGTTGTATGTGAACGTAGAGCTTATCACACCCGATCATCACGTGGTGTCTCGGCACGATGAACTTTCACAACGTTGCATACTCAGGGAGAACACTTATACCTTGAAATTTAGTGAGAGATCATCTTATAATGCTACTGCCGAACTAAGCAAAATAAGATGCATAAAGGATAAACATCACATGCAATCAATATAAGTGATATGATATGGCCATCATCATCTTGTGCCTTTGATCTCCGTCTCCAAAGCACCGTCATGATCACCATCGTCACTGGCTTGACACCTTGATCTCCATCGAAGCATCATTGTCGTCTCGCCAACTATTGCTATCACGACTATCGCTACCGCTTAGTTATAAAGTAAAAACAATTACAGGGCGATTGCATTGCATACAATAAAGTGACAACCATATGGCTCCTGCCAGTTGCCGATAACTCTATTACAAAACATGATCATCTCATACAATAAAATTTAGCATCATGTCTTGACCATATCACATCACAACATGCCCTGCAAAAACAAGTTAGATGTCCTCTACTTTGTTGTTGCAAGTTTTACGTGGCTGCTGCGGGTTGAGTAAGAACCGTTCTTACCTACGCATCAAAACCACAACGATTTTTTGTCAAGTGTGCTGTTTTAACTTTCAACAAGGACCGGGCATAGTCACACTTGATTCAACTAAAGTTGGAGAAACTGACACCCGCCAGCCACCTGTGTGCAAAGCACGTCGTTAGAACCAGTCTCACGTAAGCGTATGTGTAATGTCGGTCCGGGTCGCTTCATCCAACAATACCGCTGAATCAAAGTATGGCATGCGGGTAAGCAGTATGAATATTATCGCCCACAACTCTTTGTGTTCTACTCATGCATATAACATCTACGCATAGACCTGGCTCGGATGCCACTATTGGGGAACGCAGTATTTCAAAAAATTTACCTTCGATCATGAAAGATCTATCTATGTGATGCATAGCAATGAGCGGGGAGAGTGTGTCCACGTACCCTCGTAGACCGAAAGGAGAATCGTTTAGTAACGCGGTTGATGTAGTCGAACGTCTTCGCGACCCAACCGATCCAAGTACCGAACGTACGGCACCTCCGTGATCTACACACGTTCAGCTCAGTGACGTCCCTCGAACTCTTGATCCAGTTGAGGCCGAGGGAGAGTTTAGTCAGCACGACGACGTGGTGACGGGTGATGATGAAGTTACCGGCGCAGGGCTTCGCCTAAGCACTACGACGATATGACCGAGGTGTGTTTCTGTGGAGGGGGCACCGCACACGGCTAAGAAAAATCTTGGTGTGCCTTTGGGGTGCCACCTCCCCACGTATATAAAGGAGGGAGGTCGGAGGAGGCCGGTCTAGGAGGAGGCGCGCGCCAAGGGGGGGGGGGCAATCCTACTCCAAGTATAGGTTCGGCCCCCCCTTTCCTATTCCTACTAGGAGAAGGAGGAAAGAGGATAAGGGGAGAAGGAAAGAGGGGGACGGCCCCCCAAACCCTAAACCAATTCGGTTTAGGCCTAGGGGGTGCGCCACACACCTTGCTAGCTGCCCTCTTTCTGCACTAGGGCCCAATAAGGCCCATAGACTCCCCGGGGGGTTCCAGTAACCTCCCGGTACTCCGAAAAATACTCGATACACTTCGGAACCCTTCCGGTGTCCAAATATAACCTCCCAATATATCAATCTTTATGTCTTGACCATTTCGAGACTCCTCGTCATGTCTGTGATCTCATCCGGGACTCTGAACAACCTTCGGTACATCAAATCACATAACTCATAATAAAAATCGTCATCGAATGTTAAGCGTGCGGACCCTACGGGTTCGAGAACTATGTAGACATGACCGAGACACATCTCCGGTCAATAACCAATAGTGGAACCTGGATGCTCATATTGGCTCCTACATATTCTATGATGATCTTTATCGATCAAACCGCATAACAACATACGTTGTTCCCTTTGTCATCGGTATGTTACTTGCCTGAGATTCGATCGTCGGTATCTCAATACCTAGTTCAATCTCGTTACCGGCAAGTCTCTTCACTTGTTCCTTAGTGCATCATCCCGCAACTAACTCATTAGTCACATTGCTTGCAAGGCTTATAGTGATGTGCATTACCGAGAGGGCCCAGAGATACCTCTCCGACAATCGGAGTGACAAATCCTAATTTTGATCTATGCCAACTGAACAAACAGCATCGAAGACACCTATAGAGCATCTTTATAATCACCCAGTTACATTGTGACGTTTGGTAGCACACTAAGTGTTCCTCCGGTATTCGGGAGTTGCATAATCTCATAGTCATAGGAACATGTATAAGTCAGGAAGAAAGCAATAGCAACAAACTAAACAATCATCGTGCTAAGCTAACGGATAGGTCAAGTCAATCACATCATTCTCTAATGATGTGCTCCCGTTCATCAAATGACAACTCATGTATATGTCTGGGAAACTTAACCATCTTTGATTAACGAGCTAGTCAAGTAGAGGCATACTAGTGACACTCTGTTTGTCTATGTATTCACGCATGTACTAAGTTTCCGGTTAATACAATTCTAGTATGAATAATAAACATTTATCATGATATAAGGAAATATAAATAACAACTTTATTATTGCCTATAGGGCATATTTCCTTCACTTAATGATCTTTAGTAGTTGCGGATGCTTGCTAGAGTTCCAATCATAAGTGCATATGATCCAAGTAGAGAAAGTATGTTAGCTCATGCCTCTCCCTCATATAAAATTGCAACAATGATTACCGGTACTTGTTATCGATTGCCTAGGGACAAATAACTTTCTTGTTGACAAAAGCTCTCTACTAAAACTAACTTAGTTGTGTCTTTATCTAAACAACCCCTAAATTTTATTTACATGCTATTTATTATCTTGCAAACCTATCCTATCACACCTACAAAGTACTTCTAGTTTCATACTTGTTCTAGGTAAAGCGAACATCAAGTGCGCGTAGAGTTGTATCGGTGGTCGATAGAACTTGAGGGAATATTTGTTCTACCTTTAGCTCCTCGTTGGGTTCGACACTCTTACTTATTGAAAGAGGCTACAATCGATCCCCTATACTTGTGGGTTCTCAAGACCTTTTTCTGGCACCGTTGCCGGGTAGCAATAGCGTGGGGTGAATATTCTCATGTGTGCTTGTTTGCTTTATCACTAAGTAGTTTTTATTTTCAGTTCTAAGTTTTTCTCTATCTTTAGTTATGGATATGGAACACGAAACACCAAAAACATTAGTTGTACTTGCTACTCATGGAGATGGGGAACCCCCTAAAACCCTCAATGCTCGTTATGTAAAAGATATTATGCACTACTTTGATAATCCTGAGAAAACCCCATTCAACTATATAATGGGAGTAACATTGGATCACCATGAATACTTTAGGGATTATCGCTTAACACAAAAAGGGAAACTTTTATGGGATCAAATTCATATGTTGCATTGGTATGCTTGGGAGCTATGATTGAGATATGATTATACTTGTTGTTCTAGGATGAATGCTCCACATCTTCTCTTTTCATGTGAATTGAATGAATATGAAACCTTGGCTTCTTATGCTAGAGGTATATATGATTACTATGATTTGGAACAAATAGAAGAATTTGTTGCTTTTAAGGGTGCTTATGAAATTGAATCTTTGTTTGAAAAATATGAAGCTTTTGATGATGATGTTTATAGACCTGAAAATTTTTCTATCCTTAAATATTGATATGATAATTATAAATACAATTCTGATATTGATGAATTTTTTTGAGAAAGTCTCCGCTGTCCAAGAAGAGACTAATATTTTGTAGGAGTCTATGGAAAACGGAATTGATGAAACTGTGAGCTCATTGGATGAAAAAGATGATGAGGAGAGTGAAGAACAAAAGGAGGAAGATCGGATTAGCTACCTGTCGGTGTACTAGAGTAGGGGTACCCTAGTATCCCGAACTCGTGCACGGGCAATTGCAGCACCCCGCGGCGAGGCTTGCCGGGTGACCGCCAAGGTCCTCCGTGGTTCCTTTGGAGCCATTCAAGAACAAAGTATTCAAGCCAAGGAGACAAGGCCCCGACAAGAGGAGCTTGCCGGAAGGCCACCCAAGGCACCTAGGAGACAAGGCCCGGCAAGAGGAGCTTGCCGGGAAGGCCCGATGGCGACAAGCTTCCGGATGCGACAAAGGCAACGACCATGCGGCAAAGCGCTTGCAGCGGCAGACTACCACTGTTCTGTGCTCTAGCACATCCACCAACGTGTCGCCAGGACCTTTCGGTAGCAGCGTGGCAAGAGGCTGTCTTGACCAGCCGAGCCTTGATGGCAAGCGGCGCCGACAAGATTGCCATCATGGCAGCGGTGGCGTCCCGACGGTCCCTGTTTGCCTTTGTTTGGGCGGCGTGAGCGGGCATTTAATGCCTTTGTCCCCTGCCGTCGTGGTTAGATATGATACCTTCGTATGGTAGCTGTACCAACCGCATTCCTTTTCCATTTTACCCTTGTCTACGTTGCCACCTGCCGGAGACCCTTGAGCATATAAAAGGAGGCCCATGCATAGCGTAGGGAGGGTTCAAAGCTTCAAGCCGAAAACACTCACGCTAGGTCTCGTTAGCGAGATGGTGTGTCTTGTAGCACTCAGCGCTCCCTAGCAAGAACTCAATACACTCAGACATGCAGCAGTAGGAGTGTTATCTCTCCGGAGAGCTCCGAAGCTGGGTAAACTGCTTGTGTGCTTCGCCTCGATCTGCTCTTCATGTGACCTCCGCCCCCCCGCCGAACCGAAAGGGGCTCGGTCCGCCGGTCCCATAGGTGTTCGTGGGTCAGATCAGCTTCCCCGACATCTTTGGCGCGCCAGGTAGGGGGCGTCGAGGCTGTGTGAACCTGATCCGGCGTCCACACGAGCTAGATCTTCATCTTCTTCATCGACATGGCACCAAAGAAGAAGGCTTCGGCGGCAGCGGATCCATCCACGTCGATCCCACCACCACCAGAGCAAGCAGGTGGTGGGGTAGACGCCGGCGGAAGAACGGGCGTCGACGAGGGAGCCCATGGTGCTGCCAGGTCCAAGGACAAGGCTGCGCAGACCTCGGCGTCCGTACATGCACCGCGCCCATCTCAGGAGGCGCGGGACCGACAGCGTCATGGTATTCACAATACCATACGCTCGTTGGACCAAGATCGAGCTGGTGGATCCCGGGGTCATCAAGACCAGCATGCACGCCAACATCTTTGGCGCGAAGCGAGGCACGCGATCGCTGGGCGGGATCTGCTCCTTCTAACATAGTTAGAAGTCCGAGCATATCCCGCTCCTCGCGCCGTTCGCCACTACCACCGACCACTCCAGCAGAAGCTTTGGCAAGAGCTCAACTGCTCCTAGATTACCCTCCAACAGCCGACAAGGTCGATGAATGGAGGGCCACCATTCAGAATCTCATCAGCTTTGCCAACGGCGACACTCCGCGGCAGCCGAGTACATCGCTGTCGCGGCAGGACCGCCAAGCGCGAGCCGGTGGCGACGAAACCGGTGGGGGTGCAACCACCATGCAATCTCCACCCCGAAGGCCAAGATCGCCGACTCGCCGGATCCACCTCGACAGCGACTCCACCGCATCATCGGATCCACGAGCTCGTCGCGATCAGCGCCAAGTTCTTCACGAACGACAGCAAGAAGACGCTCGAACTCGCGCCGAGTGCGAAGAAAAGCGGCGTCAATCGACCAGCGCTGGGCCCTCTGTCGACATGCATGCGCCCGAAGAACCAGCGACTTGCAGTCTGTGATAGGTTGCCCTGCGTTCACTCGTGAGCTGCGGCAAGTCCATGGCCCAACAAGAAGAATTTCAAGCCGACGCGTGCGAGAAGTACGACGGCAAGGCGCATCCGTCGGAGTTCCTCAGCATCTACACCATCACGGTGCAAGCTGCGGGGCGAGACGACAAGATCTGGCCAACTACTTCCGCTGGTACTCAAGCCCAATGTCGAGATCTGGCTCATGCACTTGCGGACAACTCCATATCCTCTGGCGGTTCTATGCCATCGGTTTGTCGGCGCCTTTACAGGTGACCACAAGCCTCATGGCCAAGAGAGCGACCTTCATCTGCTTCGCCGGAAGGAAGGAGAGCCCTGCGCAAGTACATTCAGAGATTCAGCCGCGTCAGACAACATCCCAGATGTCCGCCTGCCACGGTGATCAGCGCGTTCCATCGAGCGTCGAAACCGCAGGATGCGGGAGGAGATGGCGATGTGCAAGATCGAGACGTCGATGAGCTATATGCCCTGGCCGACAAGTGTGCGTCTTTGAGGAAGGAGAAACTCCCGGAGAGAATATAGAAGCAGGAGGATCTGATAGTGAGGAGGTTGCCCCGCCAAAGAAAAGCCGGCGGTAGAGCAACAGGAAAAAGAAAGGAAAAGATGTGCTAGTCGTTGAGTAGTCCGGCTACGGAGGTAGCGCCAAGAAAGCCAAAGTTGGTAACTCCGGCAAGGAGGTTGCCGCGGGCACCAACTGCCAGGCTGTGGCGGTCGCCGGCAAGCAGGACGGCGCCAACAAGCAGTACTGCAAGATCCACCGCACCAAGGGCCATGACCTCCAGAGCTGCAAGAAGGTCGAGCAGCTTGTTGAACAGCAAAAGGCTGAATACGAGCGACGTGACAAGGAGAAGGCCCAGGAAGGTGCTGGAGGAGCCAGCAAGAAACGCCCCGGCCGAGGAGGACGCCGCGGCAAGGCCAAGCAGCGGCAAGGAGACAGACCTCCCCGCGGCCGCGACAAGGATGAAGATGACGATGACAATGAAGATATGGATGATGACGAGGCTGATGAGCAGGAGTTCCAGAAAGCCACAGAGGTCCTGTGTGTTGACCGTGGTGCTTCTCTGCATACTTCACACCGCCAACTCAAGCAGTGGATGCGGGAAGTCAATGCGGCAGAACCATCCGTCGAGTCACGCAAGCCTCTGAAATGGTCCAGCACGCCTATCATCTTTGATATTGAGGACCACCCTGATCGCATAACTGCGGTCGGGTGCTTGCCGATGTTGGTTTCACCAACTATCCGCAACCTCAAGGTCACTAAGATGCTAGTTGACGGCGGGGCCGGCTTGAACCTGATCTCCTCCGTGGTACTCCAGAAACTCCAGATCCCTGATGGCGAGCTCGAAGAGACCGGCACATTCCAAGGAATCAATCCGGGAAGGAGCAAGCCAAAGGGAAAGATCACGTTGCCGGTGACATTTGGCAGCGAGTTGAACTTCAGGACTGAGAGGGTCACTTTTGACGTTGCTGAATTTCCATTGCCTTACAATGGGATACTTGGCCGTCCAGCACTCGCCAAATTCATGGCGGCCTCTCACTATGCATACAACATGCTGAAGATGCCAGGCCCGATGAGTGTCATCTCCGTCCCTGGCGACAAGAAGGATGCTCTTATCTGCGCCGACAAGATTTACCGGGAGGCAGTAGCCGCAGCAGATCGCAAGCCACTTGCCGCTGAAGCTCCCGGGGCGAAGAAGAAGACCAAGTCCGGCAAGAGTTCTGATGCCCACTCCGGCAAGCGCACCTCTTCGGAGTGCTGCGCTACCGTCGAGGACGCACCATCGAGCTCCACCGGCAAGTGTAAGAAGACGATGGAAGCTCCACCAGAGACCAAGAAGGTGTCCGCCAAGGAGGACGACACTGGTGGTACCTTCACCATCGGTGCCACTCTCGACCCTAAATAGGAAGCGCTCATTGCTTTCTGCGGCGAACGTCGGCGTGTTTGCATGGAAACCGTCGACATCCCCGTGTTCCTGTGAAAGTAATCGAGCACCACCTAGCGGTCTGTCCTCATCGCGCGCCCGTCAAGCGAAAAGTCGAAGCAAGTGCGGTGGGCGCCAAGAATTCATCGTGAAGAAATCAAGAAATTGGAAGCAGCAGGCCTTGTCAGAGGAGTGCTCCATCCTACGTGGTTGGCTAATCCTGTAGTCGTGCGCAAGGCAAACGGGAAATGGAGGCTTTGTATCGATTTTACTGATGTTAATAAAGCTTGTCCCAAAGACCCATTTCCCTTGCCCCGCATTGACCAGATTGTTGACTCCACGGCCGGATGTGATTTGCTTTCATTTCTTGATGCATACTCAGGGTACCATCAGATCTTCATGGCAGAAGAGGATGAGGAGAAGACCGCATTCATCACCCCATGTGGCACATACTGTTTCATACGGATGCCTTTCGGTTTAAAGAATGCTGGTTCAACATTTGCAAGAGTAGTCCATGACGCTTTTGAGCCACAAATACACAGAAATGTGGAAGCCTACATGGATGACATAGTGGTCAAGAGCAAGGACAAGGCGACTCTGATTCAAGATTTAGATGAAACCTTTGCAAATCTGCGCAAGATCAACCTCAAGCTCAACCCCGAGAAGTGTGTGTTTGGAGTCCCCTCCGGCAAGCTTCTCGGGTTCTTCGTGTCTCAGCGGGGAATTGAAGCCAATCCCGACAAGATCAAATCCATTGAGCAGATTGAAGCACCAAAGCGCGTCAAGGATGTACGAAGACTTGCCGGTTGCGTAGCTGCTCTCAGCAGGTTTATCTCTAGGTCTGCTGAGAGCGCCCTGCCATTTTTCAAAATATTGAAAAAGGCAGGTCCAATGGAATGGACTCCGGAAGCGGAGGCTGCGCTGCAGGATTTAAAGAGATACCTGTCCTCCACTCCAACACTTGTCGCACCTAGGCCACAAGAGAAGTTGCTGCTATATATAGCGGCAACCAATCAAGTGGTTAGTGCTGCGTTAGTAGCGGAGAGGGAGGCGGATGATGAGCTAGCAACCCCGGCAGATGCATCCAGCGACAAGCAAGGGACTTCACCGGCAAGCTCTGGTCCCGACAAAGATGGATCTGCGCAGGCGTGTGAAAAGATGCAGAAAAGAATGGTGCAGCGCCCAGTTTACTTTGTCAGTTCCCTTCTGCGGGGGCTAGGTCAAGGTACTACGGTGTGCGAAATTGCTTTTCGCCTTCTCATGGCCTCGAGAAAGCTGCGCCATTACTTCCAAGCACATGAGATCACGATCGTCACTCGCTTTTATTTGAAGAGGATCTTGCAAAATCCGAAGCAGCAACAGGATTGTCGAGTGGGCACTGGAACTGTCAAGCTTTGGCCTCAAGTTTGAGAGCACTTCAACTATCCAAAGCGAGCATTGGCGAGTTCATAGCAGAATGGGCGCCAACACAAGACGAAGAAATTCCAGAAACGAGCATCCCGTCAAGGAAGCAAGCAAAGAGTGGTTGATGTACTTTGATGGTGCCTTCTCGCTGCAAAGCGCCCGGTCTTGGCGTGCTACTTGTTGCACCCACGGAGAGCACCTCAAGTACGTAGTCGGATGCACTTTCCCAAGGAGCAAGCAACAAACAATACTGCAGAGTATGAAGGTTTGCTTGCCGGTCTCAGGATCGCAGCAGACCTTGGGATCAAGAAGCTCATTGTCAGGGGTGACTCACAGCTTGTCGTCCGCCAAGTGAACAAGAATTATCAGAGTCCGTTGATGGAAGCTTACGTTGATGAAGTAAGAAAGCTAGAAGAGCACTTTGACGGCCTACGAGATGGAATATGTTCCAAGAGCTCGAACGACATTGCGGATGGCTGTCAAGTCGCGCCAGACTTAAGTTACACAATGGAACCAGGGATCTTTGTGCTCAAACTGACTCAACCGTCTGTAACGCCATCAACTGGAAAGAACAGAAGAGGAAGTTGATTTCTGGTGACTATTTTCCGGCAGAGCTCCCCGAAGCCGCCGCCAAGAAGGTCCCCAAGATCAACACCAAGAGTGTTGAGGAGCAGTCTGCTCCGACAAGCCCTAGGGTTTGTTCCGTTGAAGCAGACGCTCCCGACAAGTTTTGCTCCGGCAAGCTTGCCGGGGAACGTCAAGCTCCGGCTGAGCCACAGGTTCTCGCCGTAGAAGCGGATGTTCCCGCAGCAGCAGATGTGCCTTTAGTCCTTGTTGTCGAGCCGCAAGCTCCAGCATGGGCACAAAGAGATTGTCCGTTTCCTTGAGCGGAGAACTCCCGAAGAGCAAGAAGAAGCGGAAAGAGTAGCCCGACAGTCAAGTATGTACCAGTTTATCGACGACACCTTTGCATGAAGAAGACTCAGCGGTGTGAAATTGAAGTGTATTCACGGGAAGATGGATGAAGCTGTTGGCGAGAGATACATGGAGGCATATGTGGTCACCACATTGGCGCAAAACACTTGCCGCAAAGCGTTCGGCAAGGTTTCTTTGGCCGACAGCCCTCCGGATGCAACTGCACAAGTAACCAAGTGTGAAGCGTGCCACTTCCATTCCAAGCGAGATACACCAGCCAGCTCAAGCTCTCCAGAGGCGATCCCTTTATCCTGGCCATTTTCGGTGCAGGGGCTCGACATCCTCGGCCCCTTTCCCGAGCTGTCGGGGCCTTTGAGTACTTATGCGTTGCAATCGACAAGTTCACAAAGTGGCGGAAGTGGAAGCGATGAGGAAGGTGACAGCCAATCGATAGAGTCAAGTTCTTGGTCGATTGTTTGCCGTTTGGAATCCCTAACAGGATCATCTCCGACAACGGCACGCAATTCATGAGCCGCACCTTCATGCGAGACGTCCAAGATCTTGGCGCCAAGGTCTGCTTAACTTCGCATTGCTCATCCGAGAGGTAGCGGTCAAGCGGAGAGGGCTAATCTGAAGTGCTGCGCGGGCTCAAGACCAGGACTTTCGACGGGCTGCACAAGTGCGGAAGAAACTGGATTGAGGAGCTGCGGTGGTTCTTTGGTCGATCGGACGACGCCAAATCGAGCCACCGCCGGACACCTTTCACTCTAGTCTATGGAGCAGGGCGGTTCTCCCCACGGAACTTCGTATACGGGTCACCTCGAGTGCTCGCTTATGATGAGCTTGAGCAAGAGCAGTTGCGACAAGATGACCTGCTTTGCTCCTTGAGGAGGACCGTCTTGAGCTGCTGTCACGAGCTGCTCGATATCAGCAAGCTTTGCGCCGCTACCATAGCCGCAGTTAATGCGAAGTCTCGAGGAAGGCGACCTTGTTCTTGGCGCGTTCAGTCCGCCAAGAATTCCAACAAGTTGGCGCTTGAAGTGGGAGGGCCCTTACCGGTGAAACGAGTCACTAGGCTGGCGCTGTCATGCCTTGAGACCGAAGATGGCATTCGGTGAGCAACTCTGGAACATTGAGCATCTTCGTAAGTTTTACCCGTGAGAAGCGGTTGCGGAACCTGTTCCGGCAACCACCTTTTGTACAAGTCTTGCCGATGTTGCATGTAATCCTTTGTACAAAGCCGAGCGCAGACCCCGTGTATAGGTAAAGCTAATGTGCTCCGCACATCTTGTCAATTTCATGCTTTCTACTCTTTATTTTTGCATGCGTGATCTGACACTTTGTGCAGCACCTACCCTCGGTAAGCAATAACGAGCCGTAAGGCTCCATATCTTTATTTTCTCTTCTTTCTCTTTCTCAAAGAAAGGAAGGTTCCCTCGCCCACAAGTTTGCCGGGGGGAAGGAGAAGATAATGGTGTGGACCAAGCGCCGCTCGAGGAAGTTTCGCCTTACCGGGAAGCAAACGACAGAAAAGCTAAGTTGCTAAAGTTTGAGCAATCAGTTTTAAATTTTTTTAAGTTATCTTCCTCGAACGACCGTACTTTGTATGGAAAACCTGTGCGCAGAGGAACCAACTCGTAGCTAGTTGCGCCCTTACTTTGTTTCGAGTCCGCTCAACAACGTAAGTGAGCTGCGACTAGTTGCGACAAGGTTTCTTGTCGGTAGCGGCACCGCCAGCAGGCTGCTGACGTCCCGCACCTTTTGAAGAGCTCCCGCGCAGATCTGGCGTGACTCGTCGGCCAGGTGCTTTGGGATCTCTTCCCGGAGTCGCTGGAGGGCCTTCGCCACGCCTTTGAAGAACAAGCTGAGCTTGGCGCTGGGTTGGAGGTGCTCATCGGAGGAATACCCAAGGTCCTCCATCCCTAGCTGCGCCAGCTCCCTGTCGATGGCTGCAGCAACATCCACGAGACCCTTGGTCCAGTGCTCCACATTCTCCCTAAAGGTGTTCTGGGCGGCAACAGCACTCGCCAGCAGCGCCTCGTCGGCCTTGATCTTCTCCTTCAAGGTCACCTCCTGCTCCCTGGCGCCGTCCAGCGTCTGAGTCAAGGTGGTCAGCTTCAACTCAAGATCTGCGTTGGAGTCCTTGGCGGCGCTGAGCTCCTTGCTCCTCTCGGCGAGACAGCCCTGCAGCTCGCCAAGAGTGTAGGCGTCCTTCTCACGCTCACGCTTGAGTGCAGCAAGCTCCTCGCCGCCCTCCTTGAGATTGGCCTCCAGCTGCATCACCTTCGTCTCCAGCTCCTTCTTGGCGGCCTCGGCAGCTGCGGCAGCATCCTTTGCTTCCTTGAGAGCCCCGCCAAATGTTTGCTCGCGCGCGGCAAGATCCTCCTCGTGGCTGTCAAGATTAACCTTCCGCTGCGCCAACTCGCCTTCCTGCGCAGACAGCTTCTCGGCGGCAAGCCGCTGTTGCTCTTCAGCTTAAGCCTTCTCGAGGAGGAAGGCTTTGCGCCTCGGCGATTCCTCCGCTCCTTTGCGGGGACCGAGAGCTTCTGGTTGAGGCCCCGGAGCTCCTCCGCTTCTCGATGTCTGCTCCCGCCTTCGCGACAAGCGCTTCTCGGGATTCCAGCTTGGCCTGTCGGGCGCGGTAGAGCGACAACAGCTTCGCAGCAGCTGCTCCTCCTCGGACTTCGCCATTGCTTGCTGCTTGGCGCGTCGATCAGCGTCGGCCAGCGGAGGCGAGCAACTCTTCATCAAAGTCTCTCCTTGATCGGCGCTCGGGCTCGGCGCCCGGGGAGCTTGATGAAGACGCCATCGTCGACCTTCAAATAGGCGCGGGCTGGGGCTCTTGAACTGGACGCTGCAGCAGCGGCGGAGGATCGGCGGTCGGCGTGGCGCTGGCGCTCCTGCGGCCTCGGGGCCGTCGGTCACGATTGCGGACCCCTCGCCCGGCTTCTGCGGCGGCAGCTTTGGCGGCCTCTTCGCCGGCAGGATCATCAACCCCGGCTTCCTCTTCGGCGACAACGGCGTCGTCAGTATTGCTGCACGCGTCCTCCTCGCCGGCGACCTCGGTCTCCATCGGCTCTGTGGCAGATGGATCTGACAACCGGAAAATGAAGAAAAGTCAAGCAAATATCCAAAAAGAAAATCAGAAGAAGAAGAACCCAAGGGAAGTTTTCAAGCGAAGGGATTACCTGTGCTAGGATCTGCAGTCGTGGTCTCAACCACCGGAGGGTCGCTGGTGCTATCCCTTGCCGGAGAACCGTCCCTTGCCGGAGAAGTCTCCATTGCTTTGAGAACGCTCCCTTGCCGGGGATCCTCCTTGGCGGTGTAGTCGAAGCAGATGGCATTTCGGGAGCGGCTTCCGTGCACTCCTGGTGAGGCTGCTCTGCTCCTACACAAACCAACAGTCAGATATCAGCGAAGAAAGAGCACCCATGCACGCCTAACAGCAGGAAGTAAACCATATACTTACGCTGGGGGCTGCGCTGGGGGCTGCTTTGAGGAAGAGTTGCCGCGTCCGGCAAGGTGGTCTCGGACGCGCCTCCTGCTGTCGCGGTGGGTTCGTCCTCGATGACAATCACCGGGACCTTGGCTCTCTTCGACGCTCTCTGGGCCAGCGTCCTGAAAAGGAATGGATTCAGAGTGAAGCAAATCAGATACAAGACAAAGCAACAAGTCGAAGAACTACAAGTACAGCAAAGAATCTTACTCTTCTTCTTCCTCGTCGGAGCTGAGCGTGGAGAGATCAAATTCTGGCTCGCCTCCAGTGCGACGAGGCGGAGGAGTAGGTTCCCTTGGCCGCTTGGCGGGAGCAAAAGCGGTGGTCTGGGAGGGCCCCGCTCCGGTTGCCGCAGCGGCGTGAGGTGCTCCCGCGGCAACAGTGCTTGCCTCGATGGAGCGCGTCGCGCGGCGCGGCGGCTGTTGGCCCGACTGCCGCCCCGCTACGTCCCCGGCCTTGCGGAGACGCCTTCTTGGTGGAGCTGGGGGCTCCGCTCGCGGCAAGCTATCTGAAGGTGGGGAGGAGGCGCCCTCGGCGGGCTCGCTTGACTCAGCTTCGGGCCCGACAAGCTCTTCCTCGCCGGCAAGCTCCCCTCGCTCGACAAGGCTTGCCGCCTCTTCTGCCTCTGCCTCCTCCACGGTGAATCCGAACTTCGCCATGCGGCAGCGCTGCTGCCGCCTCTTCCAGCTGGTGGCGTCGCGCGCATCTCGTCATCGGTGGTGTCGCGGGTGAGGCTCTTACATTCATCGGGCGGACCGGCACTTCTACCAGCCGTCAAAGAACTCCCACACGTCATCTGCAGGCTCTTGCCAAGTTGGGACAATTCCATGCGAGTCGCTGGCGTATCATCATTGCACGGATGCGGTCGGCGAGGAATTGTTGCACAGCGGAACGACACCCCTCGACAACCTGAACATTTCAGGATGATCAGGATCGGGCTTGAACAGTTCCAAGAGCATCGCGTCCAGTTCCAAGACAGTGAAGTTGAAGTTGAGGCCCGGGCGCAACCTCATGATATCCGCCGCGTTCTGGAACTCCCAGGCGGGTCTCCTCCTCTCCTGCAAGGGGGCGATGCAGCGGCGAAGAAAGTCCGCGCCAACGGTGCCTACGGTGAGCCCGGCAAGTCTAAGGCGAACGATCCGGGTGACGGCAATCTTCAGCCTAGCGTCTTTCGGGGCCACGTTGCTCCAATCGTTGTCGCGCACTATTGGGGTTTGGCGCTGGGCGGTAAATGGCTGCGGGTTCTCCTCGACAATCCAACACCAGTCTGCCCTCCATTCCTCCCACTTGCTGCGGAGCTCTCCCTCCAGATAAGCTTCCTTCTTGCCAATCCTTGAGATCCAAGCGGTTCCGCCGGCAAGAGGCTCCCCTCTCTCAACTCGGGGCATAAAGAAGTGGCGGAAAAGGGCTACGTTTGGATAGACTCCGACAAAGTTTTCGCAGAGATGTGCGAAAACTGCCATGGTCAGAACAACATTGGGGGTGAAGTCAAGGAGGCGGAACCCGTAGGTGTTCACGATATCACAGAAAAATTCAGAGAAGGGCGGGCAGAGCCCGCAGTAGAAGAACAGCGCGAAGAAATGGTACCCATTTGGAGCCAGTTCCGAGGCGGCAGCTGGGAGTACCTTCGTGTGCGGATGCGCTCGCGTCTCCGTCGACCAGAAGAGGTAGTAGTACTCCCTCAGATCCTTCGCGGCGAGCTGAGGGGGGAAGATTGCCGCTCCTTTCGCGGCGCCCATGAGCAGCTGCGCCTCGGCCGACTTCACGGCCTTCCCCTTGTCGGCTTTCGGAGCCATGGCGGAGGTGGTGGGGGAGATCGACGGCGTTGGTGACGCTGGTGGCGATGGGGGGCGGAGCGCTGCTCTCTTTTCAGCCTTGGGAAGAAGGGGGGAGCAGCGGAGGTTTTTGGAGATTGGAACAGCAACTGGCGAGGTGGGCGAACTGCCCCTGTTTCCCCTGCTTATAAAGAGGGAGGGGGTGTACGTTCCGCCTTTACGAATAAAGAAACCACCCACGATCTCTCCCACGACGCCGCATTTGACGCGTGCCGTTCGTGGGGGGCGTGGTGGGTCCGGAGTGAGTTACGGCGTAACCGAGGCCGCGCGTGCCCGTGCACCGTTTTGGGCCTGGCCCAACAACGCTCGGCACCGTGCGTGGCCCAGGCCCGGGGGCTCCTGTCGGTGTACTAGAGTAGGGGTACCCTAGTATCCCGAACTTCGTGCGGGCAGTTGCAGCACCGTGGCGAGGCTTGCCGGGTGACCGCCAAGGTCCTCCGTGGTTCCTTTGGAGCCATTCAAGAACAAAGTATTCAAGCCAAGGAGACAAGGCCCCGGCAAGAGGAGCTTGCCAGGGAAGGCCACCCAAGGCTCCCTAGGAGACAAGGCCCGGCAAGAGGAGCTTGCCGGGAAGGCCCGTGGCGACAAGCTTCCGGACGCGACAAAACAACGATCATGGCAAAGGCGCTTGCAGCGCAGACTACCACTGTTCTGCGCTCCAAAGACATCCACCAACGTGTCGCCTACAGGACCTTTCGGTAGCAGCGTGGCAAGAGGTCTGTGCGCCAGCGGCGCGGTGGCAAGCGGCGCTGACAAGATTGCCATCGTGGCAAGCGGTGGCGTCCCTGACGGTCCCTGTTTGCACTGTTTGGGCGATGTAGACGGGCATTTAATGCCTTTGTCCCCTGCCGTCAGGGTTAGGTATGATACACTTTGTCATGTAGCTGTACCAACCGCATTCCTTTTCCATTTTACCCTTGTCTCGTTGCCACCTGCCGGAGACCCTTGAGCATATAAAAGGAGGCCCATGCTTAGCGTAGGGAGGGTTCAAAGGTTCGAAGCGAGAAAACACTCATGCTAGGTCTCGTTAGCAGCTGGTGTGTCTTGTAGCACTCAGCGCTCCCTAGCAAGAACTCAATACACTCGGACATGCAGCGGTGGGAGTGTTATCTCTCGAAGAGCTCGAAGCTGGGTAAACTGCTCGTGTGCCGCCTCGATCTGCTCTTCGTCGACCTCCGCCCCCCGAACGAAAGGGGCTCGGTCCGCCGATCCCATAGGTGTTCGTGGGTCAGATCAGCTTCCCCGACACTACCCGTGCCCACCTTCTAATGAGAGTTAATCTTTAACTCATACATTATTTAATTTCCCTTCGTGTTTACCGAAGGATGATTGCCATGATAATTGCTATGATCCCGTTGATTCACTTGAAATATCCCTTTTCGATGATGCTTGCTATGCTTGTGGCCAAGATACCAATATGAATTATGCTTATGGAGATGAACTTTCTATTGTTCCTTATATTAAACATGAAATTGTTTCTATTGCACCCGCACATGATAGTCCCATTACCTTTTTGAATTCTCCCAACTACACTATATCGGAGAAGTTTGCTCTTGTTAAGGATTATGTTGATGGGCTGCATTTTGCTACTACACATGATGATTTTGATGAATATAATATGCATGTGCTTGCTGATCCTACTTGCAATTATTATGAGAGAGGAACTACACCTCCGCCTCTTTATGTTTCCAACATGATAAAATTGCAAGAAACTGCTTATGCTATGTATTGGCCTTTACTTGATGTGCATGAATTGTTCTTCTATGACATGTCGATGCATAGGAAGAGAGTTAGACTTCGTCCTTGCTTGATATATGTTGCTTTGTGCTCACTACTAAATGCTAAATCATTGTTGATTCAAATTGGCTTTGATATACCTTGGGATCTGGGTGGATTCATTACTTGAGCACTTTATGCCTAACTTAATGGCTTTAAAGAAAGCGCTGCCAGGGAGACAACCCGGAAGTTTTAGAGAGTCATTTATTTCTTTTGAGTGCTTTTATATAGTTTAAAAAAAATATATAGAGGGGAACTTAAAAATTCACAAAAAGAAAAGTGAAAGTGAGATAGACGAGCACCGTGGAAGCGGGAGCTAGCCTTGAACTTTTCATGCCCTTGGAAACTTTGTGAATCTTAATTACAGAAACTTGTCAACAAAAATAATTATCCCCTTGTACATTTCCATTGTATTATAAAAATAATGTGCCAAGGTTTGCCTCTAGAATGTTTAGATTGCTTGTTGGTTTGTGCGGTGCAAAACAGAAACTTTGGCTGTAGTGCGTGATTTTACATTTTTTAATGGAACGTCAAACGGTTCTGAAATTTTTTGCACTGTCTTTCTATAAAAAGTTTTTATTTTTCCTAATTTGTTCAGAACTTTTGGAGTACCAGAGGTATGGTGAATGTTCAGATTACTACAGACTGTCCTGTTTAAGACAGATTCTTTTTTTGATGCATTGTTTGCTTGTTTTGATGAAACTATCGATTTCTATCAGTGGATTAAGCCATGGAAAAGTTATATTACAGTAGCTACAATGCAAAAACAAAATATGAATTGGTTTGCAACAGTACTTAGAGTAGTGATTTGCTTTATTATACTAACGAATCTTACCGAACTTTTCTGTTGGGTTTTGTGTGGATGAAGTGATCAAAGATCGAGGAGGTTTTGATATGAGGAGAAGGAGGAGAGGCAAGAGCTCAAGATTGGGGATGCCCAAGGCACCCTAAGTAAATATTCACAGATACTCAAGCGTTTAAGCTTGGGGATGCCCCGGAAGGCATCCCATCTTTCTTCAACAAGTATCGGTATGTTTTTGGTTTCGTTTTGTTCATGTGATATGTGCAAATCTTGGAGCGTCTTTTGCATTTAGTTTTCATTTTTATTTTATGCACCATGCTGGTATGATATAGTCCATGGTTTATTTATAGAGTGCTCATTGCACTTCACTTATATCTTTTGAGTATGTCTTTATAGAATGCTTCATGTGCTTCACTTATATCATTTGAAGTTTGGGTTGCATGTTTCTCTTCACATAGAAAACCGTTGTTTGAAGAATGATCTTTTGCTTCACTTATATTTATTAGAGCATTGTATTTTGTAGAAAGAATTAAACTCTCATGCTTCACTTATATCTATTTAGAGAGTCAAAAGGAATTGGTCAATTGCATGGTTAGTCATAAAATCCTACATAAAACTTATGGATCACTGAATATGGTATGTTTGATTCCTCGCAATAGTTTTGTGATATAGAGATGGAATATGTGGGAGGTACTAGTAAATGGTTGTGTTTAGTAAGAATATTGGTGTTAAGGTTTGTGATTCCCGAAGCATGCACGTATAGTCTCTCGTTATGCTATGATGTTGGAGCATGATTTATTATTGATTGTCTTCCTTATGAGTTGCGGTCGGGGACGAGCTATGGTCTTTTCCTACCAATCTATCCCCTAGGGGCATGCGTAGTAGTACTTTGCTTCGAGGGCTAATAAACTTTTGCAATAAGTATATGAGTTCTTTATGACTAATGTAAGTCCATGGATTATACGCACTCTTACCTTTTTGCAATTTGCTAGCCTCTACGGTACCGTGCATTGCCCTTTCTCACATCGAGACGTGGTGAAAACTTCGCAGGTGCATTCAAACCCCGTGATATGATATGCTCTATCACACATAAGCCTTATTATATCTTCCTCAAAACAGCCACCATACCTACCTATTATGGCTTTTCCATGGCCATTCCGAGATATATTGCCATGCAACTTCCACCGCTTCCGTTTGATGACTTGAGCATTCATTGTTATATTGCTTTGCATGATCATATAGCTGACATAGCAGTTGTGGTTCAGCCACCGTTCATCATTTTTCATACATGTTATGCTAGATCATTGCACATCCTGGTACATGCCAGAGGCATTCATATAGAGTCATACTTTGTCATAGGTATCGAGTTGTAATTTTTATTTTCTTTTGAGTTATAAGTAAATAGAAATGTGATGATCATCATTGTTCATTTTTAGAGCAGTGCCTCAGTGAGGAAAGGATGATGGAGACTATGATTCCCCCACAAGTTGGGATGAGACTCCGGACAATGAGAGAAAAAAAGAAAAAGAAAAAGAAAAAAAGAAAAAAGAAAAAGAAAAAGAAAAAAGAAAAAAATAAAAAAATAAAAAAATAAAAAAATAAAAAGAAAAAGAAAAAGAAAAAGAAAAAGAAAAAAATAAAAAAAGAAAAAAAAGAAAAAAGAAAAAATAAACAAAGAGAGAAGGGGCATTGTTAGTATCCTTTACCACACTTGTGCTTCAAAGTAGCACCATGTTTTTCTTATGGAGAGTCTCCTATGTTGTCACTTTCACATACTAGTGGGATTTTTTTCATTATAGGATTAGATGCACACCCACTTAGTTTTCATATTGAGCTTTCATACACTTATAGCTCTTAGTGCATTCGTTGCATGGCAATCCCTACTACTCGCATTGATATCGATTGATGGGCATCTCCATAGCCCGTTGGTTAGCCGCGTCGATGTGAGACTTTCTACTTTTTTGTCTTCTCTATATTTACCCTATCATCATACTCTATTCCACCCGTAGTGCTATATCCATGGCTTGCGCTCATGTATTGAGTGAGGGTTGAAAAAGCTGAAGCGCGTTAAAAAGTATGAACCAATTGCTCAGCTTGTCATCGGGGTTGTGCATGATAAATACTTTGTGTTAAGAAGACAGAGCATGATAAGACTATATGATTTTGTAGGGATAGCTTTCTTTAGCATTGATATTTTGAAAGACATGATTGTTTGTTGGGATGCCTGAGTATTGATATCTTTATGTCAAATTATAGACTATTGCTTTGAATCACTTATGTCTTAATATTCATGCCATGACTAGACATGTAATCAAGTTTATGCTAGGTAGCATTCCACATCAAAAATTATCTTTTTATCATTTACCTGCTCGAGGACGAGCATGAATTAAGCTTGGGGATGCTGATACGTCTCTGTCGTATATATAATTTTTGATTGTTTCATGCCAATATTATACCACTTTCACATACTTTTGGCAACTTTTTATATGATTTATTGGACTAACCTATTGATCCAAAGGCCCAGTGCAGCCTCTGTTTTCTGCATGTTTTTTGTATCGCAGAGTATCCATATGAAACGAAGTCCAAATGCAATAAAATTTCACGGAGAATTATTTTGGAATATATGTGATTTTTCAGAGTTGCAATCACCGCAAACGGAGGTCCACACAGCCCACAAGACACCAGGGCACGCAAGAGGCCCCTGGCGCGCGGTGGTGGGTTGTGCCCTCCTCATACGTTAGTTGGAGATCTACTTCGGGCGCAAGGAAGCATATATCCGGAAAACAAATCGTGTTAAAATCTCAGCGCAATAGGAGTTACGGATCTCCCGGAATATAAGAAACGGTTTTCGGCCAGATCTGAGGAACGCGAAACAGAAGAGAACAGAGAGGGAGATCCAATCTCGGAGGGGCTCCCGCCCCTCCGGCGCAATGGAGACCAAGGACCAGAGGGGGAACTCTCCTCCCATCTAGGGGAGGCTAAGGAAGAAGAAGAAGGAGGGGAGCTCTCTCCCCCTCGCTTCCGGTGGCGCCGGAGCGCCACCAGGGGCAATGATCGGGACGGCGATCTACATCAACAATCTTGCTACCATCAACACCAACTTTCTCCCCCTCTATGCAGCAATGTAACACCTCTCCCTTCCGCTGTAATCTCTACTTAAACATGGTGCTCAACTCCATATATTTATTTCCCAATGATCTATGGTTATCCTATGATGTTTGAGTAGAACCGTTTTGTCCTGTGGGTTAATCGTGATCTTGGTTGGTATGATTGTATATTTTATTTATCGTGCTGTCCTATGGTGCCCTTCGTCTCGTGAAAACGTGAGGGCCCTCGCTATAGGGTGTTGCAATATGTTCATGGTTCGCTTACGGTGGGTTGCGAGAGTGACAGAAACTTAAACCCGAGTAACTGGGGTATGACGTATGGGAGTAATGGGGACTTGATACTTAATGTTATGGTTGGGTTTCACGACCTTAATGATCTTTAGTAGTTGCGGATGCTTGCTAGAGTTCCAATCATAAGTGCATATGATCAATGTAGAGAAAGTATGTTAGCTCATGCCTCTCCCTCTTATAAAATTACAAGAATGATTACAGGTACTTGTTATCGATTGCCTAGGGACAAATAACTTTTTTGTTGACAAAATCTCTCTACTAAAACTAACTTACTTGTATATTTATCTAAAAAGCCCCTAGATTTTATTTGCGTGCTCTTTATTATCTTGCAAACCTATCCTATCACACCTACAAAGTACTTCTAGTTTCATACTTGTTCTAGGTAAAGCGAACGTCAAGTGTGCGTAGAGTTGTATCGGTGGTCGATAGAACTTGAGGGAATATTTGTTCTACCTTTAGCTCCTTGGATTCGACACTCTTACTTATCGAAAGAGGCTACAATTGAACCACTATACTTGTGGGTTATCAGGCGCCTCCCCCAATTCGGCCTCCCCCTTCCATAAGTATCGAAGGGGGAAGGAAAGAGGAGGGAGGAGGGAAGGAAGGGGGAGGCCGAATCCCTCCCCTTCCTTCTCTCTTTCCCCTTCCCTTCCTCCTAAGGTGCGGCCCATATGGGGGGTGCAGCAGCCCCTGCTGGCTGCTGCGTTTCCCCTCTTGGCCCATTAGGCCCATATCTTTGCGACTTTGCTTGGGGGTGCTCGAACACCTTCCGGTGACCCGATATGTACCCGGTACTCGAACACTTCAAGTGTCCAAATACTATCGTCCTATATGTCAATCTTTACCTCTCAACCATTTCGAGACTCCTCGTCATGTTCGTGATCTCATCCGGGACTCGAATAACATTCGGTCACCAAATAACATAACTCATATAATACAAAATCATCAGTGAACGTTAAGCGTGTGGACCCTACGAGTTCGAGAACTATGTAGACATGACCGAGACACCTCTCCGGTCAATAACTAATAGCGGGACCTGGATGCTCATATTGTCTCCTACGTATTCTACGAAGATCTTTATCGGTTGAACCGTTATGACAACATACGTTATTCCTTTGTCATCGGTATGTTACTTGCCCGAGATTCGGTCGTCGGTATCTTCATACCTAGTTCAATCTCATTATCAGCAAGTCTCTTTACCCGTTCCATAATACATCATCCCACAACTAACTCATTAGTCACATTGCTTGCAAGGCTTCTTATGATGTGCATTACCGAGAGGGCCCAGAGATACCTCTCCGATACTCGGAGTGACAAATCCTAATCTCGAACTATGCCAACCTAAAAAACACCTTCGGAGATACCTGTAGAGCATATTTATAATCACCCAATTACATTGTGACGTTTGATAGCACACAAGGTATTCCTTCGGTATTCGGGAGTTGCATAATCTCATAGTCAAAGGAATATGTATATGACATGAAGAAAGCTGTAGCAATAAAACTGAATGATCAATATGCTATGCTACCGGATGGGTCTTGTCCATCACATCATTCTCCTACTGATCTGATCCCGTTCGTCAAATGACAACACATGTCTATAGTTAGAAAACTTAACCATCTTTGATTAACGAGCTAGTCTAGTAGAGGCTTACTAGGGACACGGTGTTTAGACTATGTATCCACACATGTATCAAGTTTCCGGTTAATACAATTCTAGCATGAATAATAAACGTTTATCATGATATAAGGAAATATAAAATAACAACTTTATTATTGCCTCTAGGGCATATTTCCTTCAGTCTCCCACTTGCACTAGAGTCAACAATCTAGTTCACATCGCCATGTGATTTAACACCAATAGTTCACATCTTTATGTGATTAACACCCATAGTTCACATCGACATGTGAGCGACACTCCAAGGGTTTACCAGAGTCAATAATCTTGTTCACATTGCTATGTGATTAACACCGAAAGAGTACTAAGGTGTGGTCATGTTTTGCTTGTGAGAGAAGTTTTAGTCAATGGGTCTACCACATTCAGATCTGTATGTATTTTGCAATTTTCTATGTCTACAATGCTCTAGATGGAGCTACTCTAGCTTATTGCTCCCACTTTCAATATGTATACAGATCGAGACTTAGAGTCATCTAGATCAGTGTCAAAGCTTGCATCGACATAACTCTTTACGACGAACTCTTTATCACCTCCATAACCGAGAAATATTTCCTTAATTCTCTAAGGATAATTTTGACCGTTGTCTAGTGATTCACTGCTGGATCACTCTTGTACCTCCTTGCCAAAACCATGGCAAGGCACACAATAGGTCTGCTACACAACATGGCATACTTTATAGAACCTATGGCTGAGGCATAGGAATGACTTTCATTCTCTCTCTATCTTGTACTGTGGTCGGACTTTGAGTCTTACTCAACTTCACACCTTACAATACACAGAAGAACTCAAGCATTTTGATCTATCTTCATAGATCTTGATGCCTAATATATAAGCAGCTTCACTGAGGTCTTTCATTAAAAAAATCTTATTCAAGTATCCTTTTATGCTATCCATAAATTATATATCATTTCCAATCAACAATATGTCATCCACACATAATATCAGAAATGCTACAGAGATCCCACTCACTTTCTTGTAAATACAGGCTTCACCGAAAGTCTGTATAAAACCATATGCTTTGGTCACCTCATCAAAGCGTATATTCCAAGTCTGAGATGCTTGCACCAGTCCATAGATGGATCGCTGGAGTTTGCACACTTTGTTAGCACCTTTAGGATCGACAAAACCTTCTGGTTGTATAATATACAACTCTTATTTAAGAAATCCATTAAGGAATGTAATTTTGACGTCCATTTGCCATATTTCATAATCATAAAATGCGGCAATTGCTAACATGATTCGGACAGACTTACGCATCGCTACGGGTGAGAAAGTCTCATTGTAGTCAACTCCTTGAACTTGTCAAAAACCTTTCGCGATAAGTCAAGCTTTGTAGACAGTAACATTAACATCAGCGTCAGTCTTCTTCTTGAAGATCCATTTGTTCTCTATGGCTTGCCGATCATCGGGCAAGTCAACCAAAGTCCACACTTTGTTCTCATACATGGATCATATCTCAGATTTCATGGCCTCAAGTCATTTATCGGAATCTGGGCTCATTGTTGCTTCCTCATAGTTCATAGGTTCGTTATGGTCTAGTAAAATGACTTCCAGAACAGGATTACCGTACCACTCTGGTGCGGATCATGCTCTGGTTGACCTACGAGGTTCAGTAGTAACTTGATCTGAAGTTTCATGATCATTATCATTAGCTTCCTCTCTATTTGGTGTAGGCATCACATGAACGGTTTTCTGTGATGAGCTCCTTTCCAATTCGAGGGAAGGTATAGTTACTTCATCAAGTTCTACTTTCCTCCCACTAACTTCTTTCGAGAGAAACTCCTTCTCTAGAAAGGATCCATTCTTAGCAACACTCATCTTGCCTTCGGATCTATGATAGAAGGTGCACCCAACAATTTCTTTTGGGTATCATATGAAGACGCACTTCTCCGATTTGGGTTCGAGCTTTTCAGGCTGAAGCTTTTTCACATAAGCATCGCAACCTCAAACTTTAAGAAACGACGTCTTAGGTTTCTTGCCAAACCATAGTTCATACGGTGTCGTCTCAACGGATTTAGATGGTGCCCTATTTAATGTGAATGCAGCTGTCTCTAATGCATAACCCCAAAATGATAAAGGCAAATCGGTAAGAGACATCATAGAACGCACCATATCCAATAGAGTACGGTTACGACGTTCGGACACACCATTACGCTGTGGTATTCCAGGTGGTGTGACTTGTGAAACTATTGCACATTGTCTTAAATGAAGGCCAAACTCGTAACTCAAATATTCGCCTCCGCGATCAGATCGTAGAAACTTTATTTTCTTGTTACGATGATTCTCCACTTCACTCTGCAATTGTTTGAACTTTTCAAATGTTTCAGACTTGTGTTTCATTAAGTAGATATACCCATATCTGCTCAGATCATTTGTGAAGGTCAGAAAATAATGATACCCGCCGCGTGGCTCAACACTCATTGGACCGCATACATTGGTATGTATTATTTCAAATAAGTCATTAGCTCGCTCCATGTTATGGAGAACGGAGTTATAGTCATCTTGCCCATGAGGCATGGTTCGCATGTATCAAATTATTCATAATCAAGTGATTCCAAAAGCCCATCTGCATGGAGTTTCTTCATGCGCTTTACACCAATATGACCTAAATGACAGTGCCACAAATAGGTTGCACTATCATTATCAACTTTGCATCTTTTGGCATCAATATTATGAATATGTGTATTACTACGATCGAGATTCAATAAACCATTCACCTTGGGTGTATTTCCACAGAAGGTTTTATTCATGTAAACAGAGCAACAATTTTTCTCTGACTTGAATGAATAACTGTATTGTGATAAACATGATCTAATCATATTCATGCTTAACGCAAACACCAAATAACATTTATTTTAGGTTCAACACTAATCCCGAAGGTAGAGGGAGTTGCGATGGTGATCGTATCAACCTTGGAATCACTTACAACATACATTGTCACTTCACTCTTAACTAGTCTCTGTTCATTCCGCAACTCCTGTTTCGATTTACTAATCTCAGCAGTTGAACCGGTATCAAATACCCAGGGGTTTCTATGAACACTAGTAAATTATACATCAATAACACGTATATCATATATACCTTTGTTCACTTTGCCATCCTTCTTATCTGCCAAGTATTTGGGGCAGTTCTGCTTCTAGTGACCATTTCCTTTGCAGTAGAAGCACTCAGTTTCAGAATTAGGTCTAGCTTTGGGCTTCTTCATGGGAGTGGCAACTTGCTTGCCATTCTTCTTGAAGTTCCCTTTCTTTCCCTTGCCCTTTTACTTGAAACTAGTGGTCTTGTCAACCATCAACACTTGATGCTCTTTATAGATTTCTACCTTCGTCGATTTCAGCATCGCGAAGAGCTTGGGAATTATTTTCGTCATCCCTTGCATATTATAGTTCATCACGAAGTTCTATTAACTTGGTGATTGTGACTAGAGAACTCTTTCAATCACTGTCTTATCTGGAAGATTAACTCCCACTTGATTCAACCGATTGTAGTACCAAGATATTCTGAGCACATGCTCACTGGTTGAGCTATTCTCCTCCATCTTGCAGGCAAAGTACTTGTCAGAGGTCTCATACCTCTTGACACGGGCATGAGTCTGAAATACCATTTTTAGCTATTGGAACATCTCATATGCTCTGTGGCATTCAAAACGTTTTTGAAGTCCCAGTTCTAAGCCGTAAATCATGGCGCACTAAACTATCAAGTAGTCATCATATCGAGCTTGGCAAAAATTCATAATGTCTGCATCAGCTCCTGCAACAGGTTTGTCATTGATGTCTACTACACAACCTTCTTCTTGTAGACGTTGTTGGGCCTCCAAGTGCAGAGGTTTGTAGGACAGCAGCAAATTTCCCTCAAGTGGATGACCTAAGGTTTATCAATCCGTGGGAGGCGTAGGATGAAGATGGTCTCTCTGAAACAACCCTGCAACCAAATAACAAAGAGTCTCTTGTGTCCCCAACACACCCAATACAATGGTAAATTGTATAGGTGCACTAGTTCAGTGAAGAGATGGTGATACAAGTGCAATATGGATGGTAGATATAGGTTTTTGCAATCTGAATTTATAAAAACAGCAAGGTAACAAGCGATAAAAGTGAGCACAAACGGTATTGCAATGCTAGGAAACAAGGCCTAGGGTTCATACTTTCACTAGTGCAAGTTCTCTCAACAATAATAACATAATTGGATCACATAACTATCCATCAACATGCAACAAAGAGTCACTCCAAAGTCACAAATAGCGGAGAACAAACGAAGAGATTATTGTAGGGTACGAAACCACCTCAAAGTTATTCTTTCAGATCGATCTATCATAGAGTTCGTACTAGAATAACACCTTAAGACACAAATCAATCAAAACCCTAATGTCACCTAGATACTCCAATGTCACCTCAATTATCCATGGGTATGATTATACGATATGCATAAAACAATCTCAGATTCATCTATTCAACCAACACATAGAACTTCAAAGAGTGCCCCAAAGTTTCTACTGGAGAGTCAAGACGAAAACGTGTGCCAACCCCTATGCATAAGTTCACGAGCAGAACCCGCAAGTTGATCACCAAAACATACATCAGGTGGATCACGTGAATATCCCAATGTCACCATAGATAAGCACATGCAAGACATACATCAAGTGTTCTCAAATCCTTAAAGACTCAATCCGATAAGATCACTTCAAAGGGAAAACTCAATCCATTACAAGAGAGTAGAGGGGGAGAAACATCATAAGATCCAACTATAATAGCAAAGCTCGCGATACATCAAGATCGTACCTTCTCAAGAACACGAGAGAGAGAGAGATCAAACACATAGCTACTAGTACATACCCTCAGCCCCGAGGGTGAACTACTCCCTCCTCGTCATGGAGAGTGCCGGGATGATGAAGATGGCCACCGGTGAGGGTTCCCCCTCCAACAGGGTGCCGGAAGAGGGTCTCGATTGGTTTTTGGTGGCTACAAAGGCTTGCGGCAGCGGAACTCCCCATCTATTATGCTCCCCGATGTTTTTAGGGTATATGGACATATATAGGTGAAAGAAGTCGGTCAGGGGAGCCACGAGGGGCCCATGAGGGTGGCGGGCGCCCCCAGGGAGCAAGCGCGCCTCCCTGCCTCGTGGCCACCTCGAAGCTTCCCTGACGTCTACTCCAAGTCTCCTGGATTGCTTCTGTTCCAAAAATAACTCTCCTGAAGGTTTCATTCTGTTTGGACTCTGTTTGATATTCCTTTTCTTTGAAACACTGAAATAGGCAAGAAAACAACAATTTGGGCTGGGCCTCCGGTTAATAGGTTAGTCCCAAAAATAATATAAAAGTGTTTAGTAAAGCCCATAAACATCCAAAACAGATAAAATAATAGCATGAATACTTCATAAATTATAGATACGTTGGAGACGTATCAGCATCCCCAAGCTTAATTCCTGCTCGTCCTCGAGTAGGTAAATGATAAAAGAAATAATTTATGAAGTGTGAATGCTAGTAGGTGCACAAGTTTGATCAATGATAATTTCAATCACCTTTTCTAGCATCATTATATGTCATAACAGTAGCTCATATCATAAAGCTTCTCATGATCAAGTAACAAGCTATTTCACATGTTAAAGCATAGATCATAAACTTTCTTGAAAACTAACAAATCATGTTATTAGTCATCAAACAATTACAATCCATCTTATTTTCAGGAAGGGTCTATGTTAGAGCTTTAATTCAGCAAACTTCACATACTCAACTATCATTTAGTCTTTCACAATTGCTAACACTCACGCGATATTTATGGGTTCAAAGTTTTAATCAGACACAGAGAAAGATAGGGGCTTATAGATTCGCCTCCCAACCTTTTACCTCAAGGGTAATGTCAACAATAATAGTTCATGATGCCTCACATCCAATTGGATATATATATCAGGATCTTTCCAACACAATGTGCTTGCCAAAGGATAAAATGTAAAAAGGAAAGGTGAAGATCACCATGACTCTTGCATAAGCTATAAGACAAGAATAAAAGATAGGCCCTTCGCAGAGAGAAGCAGAGGTTGTCATGCACTTTTATAGTTGGATGCACAAAATCTTAATGCGGAAGAACGTCACTTTATATTGCCACTTGTGATAGGGACCTTATTATGCAGTCCGTCGCTTTTATTGCTTCCACATCACAAGATCGTATAAAGCTTATTTTCTCCACACTAATAGATCATACATATTTAGAGAGCAATTTTTATTGCATGCACCGATGACAACTTACTTGAAGGATATTACTCAATCCATAGGTAGGTATGGTGGACTCTCATGGCAATACTGGTTTAAGGGATGTTTGGAAGCACAAGTAGTATCTCTACTTGGTGCAAAGAATTTGGTTAGCATGAGGGGGAAAGGCAAGCTCAGCATGTTAAATGATCCATGACAATATACTTTATTTCAGATATAAGAAAACATAACCCATTACGTTGTCTTCCTTGTCCAACGTCAACCTTTTAACATGTCATATTTTAATGAGTGCTCACAATTACAAAAGATGTCCAAGATAGTATATTTATATGTGAAATCTCTCTTCCTTCAATATTCTTTCATGAATTGTTCAAGTGACCAATACAATGTTTGCTAACCTTCAATAAATATACCACCTCTACTTCTTATATGTGTAGTCATTACTCCCCATGTGATAAGTATATGAAACATATATAAATTTCAGATTTATTATATTCAAATCATTCAACTATTTACTCATAGGATATGAGTGAAGCACACGAGTAAATGACAAACTACTCGAAAAAGATATAAGTGAAGATCAATGAGTAGTTAAATAATTATTTAGCTATGTGAAGACTCTCCCATTTAATAAGTTCAGATCTTGATATTTTATTCAAACAGCAAGCAAAACAAAATAAAATGACATTCTAAGAATAGCAAACATCACGTGAAGAAGCAAAAACTTAGGATCAACCGATACTAACCGATAGTTGTTGAAGAAAGGTGGGATGCCAACCGGGGCATCCCCAAGCTTAGACACTTGAGACTTCTTGAAATATTATCTCCAAGCTTGAGCTTTTGTGTCCCCTTAATTCCTCTCATATCACGGTCTCCCTAAATCTCAAAAGCTTCATCCACACAAAACTCAACAAGGACTTGTGAGATAAGTTAGTATAAACCAATGCAAAAAACTTATCATACTCTACTGTAGTGTAGCGACCCGACCTCAGACGGTCAAGCCTCTGTGTTGCTGTGCCATCCCTGGATCAGTATGCTGGCACACACAGTACACCAATGTATATATCAAAGTGCAATCACATGTATAAATAACGTAAAATGATATATACCTCATAATACTCAGCGGAAACAATCAAACGGGTGTGGAGTCCCATCAACGCCATCGGCAGGTTGAGTGTAGACCGTAACCCAGATCGTAACTCTTACTGTCGAGGAAATATCTGCAACATGATACGTTGCAGCCGTGTAGGTCAAGACATTGAATGTACCGCAAGATCACAACATGAGAAAACAGATGATAAAACTATACTATATGCAATATGGCTTTGTGGCTCGTGTCTAAGTTTCGTTTATGTAAAAGCTGATTTATTTTCCCTACATCAAAGGAATAAATGAAGTCTGTACTATGGAGTTTTCTATCATGACATGGTTCCGCCAACCGATGTCTCATAGCCCAAATCATCATAAGTTGCCCACAATTAAGTTATCATCCGGTGTTGAGAGTTCCAGATATATCCAGTCCAGATGCTCAAATTGTCCGTGAATCGGGACACGGCTAATCGATTAGGTTTTAACCCTCTGCAGAGGTTTGTACACTTTACCCGCAAGATTCGATCCCTCTCTTTACGTTCTCGCACTTCGTGGTGTTTGAGAACAAGATGACCAAACATGGTCTTCGAAGAGTTCCTCGACCACCGTCCGATGCTCATCCAATCCTACCGTAGTTCTACATCTGCTAGCACCGCCCCAGCCAGAGTCACCACTAAGGTCAACCAAGCCAGAGCCCATAATGACTTGCGGTTGCATGTAAGCTTCCGGGCATGAAGTATTCTTCCGTCCCTTTGAGTCTGGGTGAAGCTTTCCGCAAGATGTCATGGCGCTTCTCCATGCATCCCGGCCAACCACTGGTTTCTCCAGGGTGCCCGTCAACCATCCTTCACCCAGTAGTGTGTATTGAATTCTTGTCTCGAGTCTTGAAGTCTTGAGGCCTTGAAGATGCAGTCCTTGCAGATTCCATCATGGAGTTGTCATCATTGACGTCGATCCTCCATTCTCACACCACTCCTGAGCACTCATACCAACCCCGTCTACAATAGCGTAGCATTAAAATAAATAACGTCCCGGGCTTGGTAACAGGGTGATGGGTTCCTACCTCATGCATACTACTCAACTACAAGGATTCAATATCACTACTGGAGGGATTGTTGCGAAGGTGACACTAGGTGCAATAAAACACATAGGTATGAAAAACATGGTCAAAGTGAACTTGCCTTGCTGACGATCTTCGAAAACTAGGGACTCGTGGTAGCAAACTTCGCACTCCGGAAATTCTACCGAGGCAAACAATAACCATAATAAGCACATAGCATATGATCACTTAACACAATAGCATAGTAACATAACACACCAAAACAAACGAATCAAAACCCAAAGGAAAACTCGAAGAAATCCAACTCAAAGTTCTCCTACTTCAAGCAACAACTAAAAATAGTTTTTATATAATAAAATTTTTCTTAATATAACCTAAGCATGGGTGTATGTTAACTTAACAGAAAAGAATGCATTAAGCAACTAGGAGCAAAAAGAATCAATTTAAAAGCTATTATAAAACTCCTATTAGGCCTAAAGCAAATTTTAGTAAGAAAATAAAATAAAAGTTTTATTTATTATAAATAAAAGTTCATGCTCTAAAGTGACAGAAACTAACCTAGAATAATCAATCACATGTGAAAAATAAATTTATTTGCTAATTAAAATAATAGGAAAACAGTAGCTAGTTAATTAATTAAGAATAGCATGATTCTGATTAAAACGAATTTTTTATTAATCCTAAAATGCCCAAATAAATTCCTAAGGTTAGGCAATGTCAAAACAAAGTTTGGACAAAAGAATCATTAAAAATAATTTTCCTAACTCCTTTTATAGCAGATTTACTATTCTTACTAAAATTAAAATAAAGCAATTCTAAATAAATTTAACATAGCTAATTATATTTTCTACAGAAACTATAAGAAATTTGCAAACCAACAAAAAAAGAATCACCTAAAAATATAAAGTAGATTAAAAGATATGAATTTTTCAAATCTGAAACTATTCTATTAAAACAGAAAACGAAAATAAAAGAAAAACGGGTTAACTGGGCCTAACTAACGCCCTGTGCGTAATATAACTAAATGGGCCTAGGGTTTAAACGAATCGGGCCGATCTAAATAAAAACCCTAACTTAAAATTAAACCGAACTAACTGAAATAAACCGGTCTTATAATAGACCGTACCCCTTGAAGTCTACTCCTAGCCGTAGAGACGAGATCGGACGGCGGGGAAGAGGTCCGGTGACTCCGGTGGTCGGGGGCGTCGGCGGAGTGGTCCGGCGGGTGCGGTGCGACGAGGGGGTGGGTCTGGTGGAGTTGATGGAGCTCGGGGGTGACCGGGGCGAGCTCGGGGTGGGAAATGGCGGCGGGCTCCTTGCTCGGTGAGGCTTTGCGCGAGAGGGAGAGGTCCGCGAGGGGCGAGGGGGGAATGGGGTGAGGGGAGGGTATATAGGGCGGGGCACGGCTTGGACGAGGGGCAAGCCGGGCGAGCGATCATGGCGGATCCGGATCCGCGGGATCCGGCAGGCGGGGCTGGTGGCGTGGTGGGGAAGGTGACGGTGGGGTCCACCGTCGGAGAGGGGGGAGCGGGATTCGGTCGGGCGACCGACCCGGAGACGGTTCGGGCGAGGGCTCGGGCGCTGGCTCGATGGGCTGGCTCATTGGGCCGCTGGTCGGCGCTGTGGGCCGGTCTTGGTGGGTCGCCAGTCTTTGGCTGGGCCACTCGGCTGGCTGGCGCTGGGTATTTTCTTTTTTCAAATTTTATTTAAAAAAAAACAGAGATAGAATATAAAATATAAATATTTTATATAGGACATATATATATCAAAAAGATCAGGGGAATATTCCCTATCATTTGAACATTTTTCCAGGGGCAAATTCCAAACTTTATAAAAATTCATTTTTAAAAAAAATTCAAATAAAACTCAAATTTGAATTCAAAACTTTTGGCATTGTTTTTCCTCTGATATTTTTGGAGTGTCATGTTTACTCCTCTCATACTTTTTCTCAAGTATTTATCAGGCATAGTTTTTGAAATGATTTCCACTTGCCAAAATTTGAATTCAAATACCAACATGTCCAAAACTTCAGAAACTTCAAATGCCACTCAAATTCAAACAGGATGCATAGATGCTTAGCTATAATTGTAAAACATTCCAAATAGGAAATTTGGGATGTTACAAATCTACCACACTTAAAATGAATCTCGTCCTCGAGATTCGAAGAGGCTAGCAAGAAAGGGTTAGGAGTTGGGGGTCTGCTAGCAAATGTTTGGTCGGAAAGTCAGGGGTGCTACCACACTTAAAACAAGGTTATGGTTCCAATAAACTCAGATATTTCCTCTGGAGTGCCGACAATATATGTCTCTTCACATATCTTACAATAGCTCCTTCATTAATGCTCTTCTGTCAGAAGCATAGAGTTTTCCTCAAAATCTTGGGTCGGTTCGTCAAAGTTGAAGTTCGTCCGGGTCTGGATCTTCTTAGTTGATAGGTCCGTGTCCATTCTAGACAACTATCGAAATACTCATGGTGGTCTACAATTTATGGTTTCTCCTGCAGAAACGGGTCTGGGTTGAACCTCACCGTATAACCTACGATTAGCAACGGTTGCCTATAAAGGGGTTCCATCGTCCTACCATTCTATGGTTTTATGGCTTATCGCGTCGACACTCTTCTAAGGTTTTCGAGGCTCTCTGATTTTCCATCAACATATGATAGTTCATGATAGAAGTCTCCGGTATGGGGGCCAATCCATCCCGTACTTGAATCATTACCACATACGTAAACAGTGAATCACGTATTCTAACACTTGGGCATACTCACAAGCATTGCAGAAGTTCTCTTGTTCTCGAACTGGGTTCGAGTAAATCCTTTGGTTCAGCAAGCCAAACATAACATCTATCGTTACTTCACCACTCTCAGGTTTTTGCGTAACCTCCTACGAAACGTATGCTGATTGAATCACCGATTCTTCCAAATTTCTTCCTTCATCAAGGTTACATCTGTTCCTTTTCAAAATCCTGGGCCTGTGGGTTATGGCCCACTTCAACTCTTGTACAAGCTTAATTCATCCTTCCTAGGATTATCATTCCATATTCCAACATTACATCTCCTGTAAATCCAATAGTACTTCTTCCTTCATACCTTTTGTGGTGACGATCATACAAAACTCCAACTTATTTTGTCCAGCTTCCTTCTATGGACCGTCATGAATAACACATTTCTTTCTTCATTGATCCTGTGGCTTTACGGAGTACTACGACACCAAAAAGGATGCACCAGTTTATCCATAAATCTCATTATTTTCATATCAATCTTTTATTACATCCTTAACCATTTTTCGTGAATCCAAACTCCAAAAAGTTTATTACAAATGCCACCACCCACATGGTTCGGTATGGTTAGACATTACTTCCAACTTTATTCATTTTTCCTCCTTGAGGATTCTTCAGTCCCACTGGAATTGTGCGACATGCGCCTTGAAATCTTCAATCTTCTGTTTCATCGTGGTGGCCTTGAGCTTCACCTCCATCATCTCTGTATGCACTTCGCTTAGGTATTCCTGAGTATAACGGAGTCTTGCTTCAAGTATTTCTCCTATCTGGCATATGGCTTCCATGGCTGCTTCTCGAACAGCATCGAAGAAAGTTGCTTGTGGCACACGTGAAATGAAAAAGTACTGCCCCATCATCTTTGGGCAAACTCCTTTCAAATGGTGGAGGTGTACCTCCACATACCAAAGTCCCACTCCCTTTTGCATGAAGGGGTAGCCTTTGTAGACTGCATCTCCTTCAAGGTGAATATGCTTCATCATGTCCTTCAGGATCTTCGGGTAATCATGATCACTTGTCAGGGTCATGATTGTTTCCGGACCTTTAAGGAAAGACTCGTAAAGGGTCGTCATCTGCAGTTGTAGAACAAAAATGATGCTCAGAATAAGGTACATATCTCCTGGGGCACACATTCATATCATCCAAACAAAACTTCAAACTCAATTCCAATTTCCCGTTTATGCATCACAACTCACTTTCTTCCATGTTCATCCAGAATATTTATTTCCAAGATAAAATATGACAACTCCTTAAAGCCTTTCAACATGTGACATTACAATTTTATTGAGTCATGAACTATTACAATCTCTGAGTAATCTATTACATAAATCAACTCATTGAACTCATGAAAATGAAATTGCTTTCTACTACTCTTATTATCCATATCAAAATTCCAACTACTCAACTCCAGCTTTCGTCTTGTTGGGACATTTAGTAGCATAATGTCCTGCTTCCTTGCAGCGAAAACAAAAGACTTCCGACATGTCTCGGGGCTTCTTTGTGATTATGTAGGCTCCTTGGATTCTTGGCTTCTTTTCTGGACATTTACTAGCGTAATGACCTAAATCCTTCCACCTGTAACAAGTGATATGACTCAAGTCCTTCTCTGCGAAAATTGTGTTGTTCTGGGGTTGCCTTCTTTTTCTCTTCCTGAATTTCTCTGTAATGATCAGAGTTTCTATTTCCCGAGGGTCAAACTTCACTTCTGCTGTCGGGAAATATCCCAGATACTCTTTTCTTCCCTTGGGGCAATACTGCGAAAAATGTCCTTCTTCTCCACATGTATAGCAGACATTGGAGTAAAATCTGTTGAGGTCTTCTCCATCAGGGTCTTCAACACATTCCTTCATCACAGGTTCTTTCATAACTTCTCGGAGGGCTTCTTTCATTCCTTCTTCCTGCTCCTGAATAGTTTGTTGCACCATGGGGTAAATGTGACACTGGTCGGGTAGTGGGTGGTTCCTTCACACAAGAAACAAGTCACCGACTAGTTGGGCATTCCTCACCGGGTGTTTCTCCTCACAATGAGGGCATCCATCCTTGTGTTCCTCCCGGTGTGTCCTATTTCTCCATAAATCTTGCAGGCACAAGGTTTATTTCTTGGTGTATCATGGTGCTTCCGGATAAGACGTGATCTCAACAGGTCTTCTTGAATTCCTCCCAAGTTCTTGCTCCACTAAATCCTGTATGGCTTGATGCATTTTCCACCAGGTTGCAGCACTTTCGTAAAATCTTCAAGAGCGATTGGACCTCATACTTCCTTGAAACCAAATTGCTCCCAAGTGATTTTCCATGTTCTGCATCCATAGCTCTGCCTCCGGCTGAGTCTTCGGCCCAGAGAATATTAGTCCAACTTCATTCATCATCTATGGGGTTCAAAAGTTTTGGGATGAGATATGAGAGGGGTGGGGAGGGATGTGCACACAATACAAACAATAGTTTTTGAAGAAACGGGTTTTACTTTGTGACTGTCGGAAAACATCAACAAATGACAGCTCACAAATCATCGCATCTAACGTAGGTGTATAATAGGGGTTTGGTCTCTAAAGGTCAAATAATTCTTCAGGAACTTCAAATTCTTCAAGTCTTCAGAGTTTTCAATTGTTGCAGCTGCAATTCTTCCAACGCATGGTGAAATCCTCTTTACTCTGAGATGGCCATCAGTTGTTCGATATCTTTAATTCTTGGAGTGACTTCAGTTGATCCTCCGGGTGATCAAGGGATAAGGGGTATATTCTAACTATTTGAGGTGAGAGGGTCTATTTGATAAAATCAGAAAAGATGAGAAGTAAGAGTCTTTTTGAAAATACAGTTTTTGATATATCCTGTCCAAGGGGCTTTCCGATTTCTAGGGTCACGTCCTACAGTCAACATGTGCTCTGATACCATATCAGAGCGACCCGACCTCGAGATGGTCAAGCCTACGTGTTCTTGTGCCATCCACGGATCAAGATCTTTGCACACACAAGACATCAATGTATATATCAAAGTGCAATCACATGTATAAATAACGTAAAATGATATATACCTCATAATACTCAGCGAAAACAATCAAACGGGTGTGGAGTCCCATCAACGCCATCGGCAGGTTGAGTGTAGACCGTAACCCTGTATCGTAACTCTTACTCGTCGAGGAAATATCTGCAACATGATACGTTGCAGCCGTGTAGGTCAAGACATTGAATGTACCGCAAGATCACAACATGAGAAAACAGATGATAAAACTATACTATATGCAATATGGCTTTGTGGCTCGTGGTCTGAGTTTCGTTTGCGTAAAAGCTGATTTATTTTCCCTACATCAAAGGAATAAATGAAGTCTGTACTATGGAGTTTTCTATCATGACATGGTTCCGCCAACCGATGTCTCATAGCCCAAATCATCATAAGTTGCCCACAATTAAGTTATCATCCGGTGTTGAGAGTTCCAGATATATCCAGTCCAGATGCTCAAATTGTCCGTAATCGGGACACGGCTAATCGATTAGGTTTTAACCCTCTGCAGAGGTTTGTACACTTTACCCGCAAGATTCGATCCCTCTCTTTACGTTCTCGCACTTCGTGGTGTTTGAGAACAAGATGACCAAACATGGTCTTCCAAAGAGTTCCTCGACCACCGTCCGGTGCTCATCCAATCCTACCGTAGTTCTACATCTGCTAGCACCGCCCCAGCCAGAGTCACCACTAAGGTCAACCAAGCGAGCCCATAATGACTTGCGGTTGCAGGTAAGCTCCGGGCATGAAGTATTCTTCCGTCCCTTTGAGTCAGGGTGAAGCTTTCCGCAAGATGTCATGGTGCTTCTCCATGCATCCCGCCAACCACTGGTTTCTCCAGGTGCCCACAACCATCCTTCACCCAAGAGTGTGTATTGAATTCTTGTCTCGAGTCTTGAAGTCTTGAGGCCTTGAAGATGCAGTCCTTGCAGATTCCATCATGGAGTTGTCGTCATTGGCGAGATCCTCCATTCTCACACCACTCCGAGCACTCATACCAACCCCGTCTACAATAGCGTAGCATTAAAATAAATAACGTCCGGGCTTGGTAACAGGGTGATGGGTTCCTACCTCATGCATACTACTCAACTACAAGGATTCAATATCACTCTTTGGAGGGATTGTTGCGAAGGTGACACTAGGTGCAATAAAACACATAGGTATGAAAAACATGGTCAAAGTGAACTTGCCTTGCGACGATCTTGAAAACTAGGGACTCGTGGTAGCAAACTTAGCACTCGGAAATTCTACCGAGGCAAACAATAACCATAATAAGCACATAGCATATGATCACTTAACACAATAGCATAGTAACATAACACACCAAAACAAACGAATCAAAACCCAAAGGAAAACTCGAAGAAATCCAACTCAAAGTTCTCCTACTTCAAGCAACAACTAAAAATAGTTTTTATATAATAAAAATTTTCTTAACATAACCTAAGCATGGGTGTATGTTAACTTAACAGAAAAGAATGCATTAAGCAACTAGGAGCAAAAAGAATCAATTTAAAAGCTATTATAAAACTCCTATTAGGCCTAAAGCAAATTTCAGTAAGAAAATAAAATAAAAGTTTTATTTATTATAAATAAAAGTTCATGCTCTAAAGTAACAGAAACTAACCTAGAATAATCAATCACATGTGAAAAATAAATTTATTTGCTAATTAAAATAATAGGAAAACAGTAGCTAGTTAATTAATTAAGAATAGCATGATTCTGATTAAAACTAATTTTTATTAATCCTAAAATGCCCAAATAAATTACTACGGTTAGGCAATGTCAAAACAAAGTTGGGACAAAAGAATCATTAAAAATAATTTTCCTAACTCCTTTTATAGCAGATTTACTATTCTGACTAAAATTAAAATAAAGCAATTCTAAATAATTTTAACATAGCTAATTATATTTTCTACAGAAACTATAAGAAATTTGCAAACCAACAAAAAAGAATCACCTAAAAATATTAAGTAGATTAAAAGATATGAATTTTCAAATCTGAAACTATTCTATTAAAACTGAAAACGAAAATAAAAGAAAAACGGGTTAATGGGGCTAACTAACATACATATGTAATATAACTAAACGGGCCTAGGGTTTAAACGAATCGGGCCGATCTAAATAAAACCCTAACTTAAAATTAAACCGAACTAACTGAAATAAACCGTCTTATAAATAGACCGTACCCCTTGAGGGTCTAATCCTAGCCGTAGAGACGAGATCGGACGGCGGGAAGAGGTCTCAGTGACTTACGAGAGATCGACGGCGGCGGCGGCGAGCGGCGAGTGTTCCGCGTCTCCGGTGGTCGGGGCGTCGGCGAAGTGGTCCGCGGGTCTTGCGGCGACGACGAGGTGGGTCTGTGGAGTTGATGGAGCTCGGGGTGACCGGGCGAGCTCGGGGTGGGAAATGGCGGCGGCGCGCCTCGGGCTCGTGAGGCTTTGCAGCGAGAGGGAGAGGTCCGGTGAGGGGGCGAGGGGGGGAATGGGGTGAGGGAGGGTATTTATAGGGCGGGGGCACGGCTTGGACGAGGGCAAGCCGGGCGAGCGATCATGGCGGATCCGGATCCGCGGGATCCGGCAGATGGCGCGCTGGCTGGTGGCGTGGGCGAGGAAGGTGACGGTGGGGTCCACCGTCGGTGAGGGGAGCGGGATTGATCAGGCGACCGACCCGGAGACGGTTCGGGCGAGGCTCGGCGCTGGCTCGATGGGCTGGCTCGTTGGGCTCGCTGGTGGCGCTGGTGGGCGGTCGGTGGGTCGCCAGTCTTGGCTGGGCACTCGGCTGGTGGCGCTGGGTATTTTCTTTTTTCAAATTTTATTAAAAAAAACAGAGATAGAATATAAAATATAAATATTTTATATATGACATATATATATCAAAATGATCAGGGGAATATTCCCTATCATTTGAACATTTTTCCAGGGGCAAATTCCAAACTTTATAAAAAATCATTTTTTTCAAAATTCAAATAAAACTCAAATTTGAATTCAAAACTTTTGGCAATGTTTTTCCTCTGATATTTTTGGAGTGTCATGTTTACTCCTCTCATACTTTTTCTCAAGTATTTATCAGGCATAGTTTTTGAAATGATTTCCACTTGCCAAAATTTGAATTCAAATACCAACAAGTCCAAAATTTCAGAAACTTCAAATGCCACTCAAATTCAAACAGGATGCATAGATGCTTAGCTATAATTGTAAAACATTCCAAATAGGAAATTTGGGATGTTACATGTAGCAAATCACTAAAATTATTATTAAACATTGCATACTAAATGCCTCTGCATATTTAATAGTCCTATCCTCAAATAGAATCATTAAAGAAGCAAACATGTGCAAACAATGCAGACATGACAGCAATCTGCCTAAACAGGACAGTCTGTAAAGAATGCAGCAAGATCCATACTTACCTAGCTCCCAAAATTATGAATGGAAATTCCCACTGTAGTACATTTGTCAGAGCTTATTATGCAAAAGGTTTCAACATTTTATCACATTCTGAATTTTTTAGGTAATTTTTGCAACAGCGGTAAACTTTCTGTTTTCAAACAGCAACATGAGACTTGTAAAATAGGCATAGTAAAGGCTACCAATGCCACTTTTATTGAAATAAATGATGCAAATCATTATTCTAAATAGCAGCAAGAAAATCCTAACAAGATAAATTGATGCTCCAAGCAAAACACATATCATGTGGTGAATAAAAATATAGCTCCAAGTAAAGTTACCGATGAACAAAGACGAAAGAGGGGATGCCTTCCGGGGCATCCCCAAGCTTAGGCTCTTGGTTGTCCTTGTATAATACCTTGGGGTGACTTGGGCATCCCCAAGCTTAGGCTCTTTCCACTCCTTATTCCATAGTCCATCAAATCTTTACCCAAAACTTGAAAACTTCACAACACAAAACTTAATATAAAACTCGTAAGCTCCGTTAGTATAAGAAAATAAATCACCACTTAGGTACTGTTGTGAACTCATTATAAATTAATATTGGTGTAATATCTATTGTATTCATCCTTCTCTATGGTTCATACCCTCCGATACTACTCATAGATTCATCAAAATAAGCAAACAACACATAGAAAACAGAATCTGTCAAAAACAGAACAGTCAGTAGTAATCTGTATCAAACTTATACTTATGAAACTCCAAAAATTCTGAAATAAATTTGTGGACCTGAGGAATTTGTCTATTGATCATCGGAAAAAATAATTAAATTAAAAGCACTCTCCAGTAAAAAATGACAGCTAATCTCATGAGCGCTAAAATTTCTGTTTTTTACAGCATGATCATAAAGACTTCACCCAAGTCTTCCCAAAGGTTCTACTTGGCACAAACACTAATTAAAACATAAAACCAAATCTAACCAGAGGCTAGATGAATTTTTTATTACTAAACAGGATCAAAAAGTAAAGAACAAAAATAAAATTGGGTTGTCTCCCAACAAGCGCTAACGTTTAACGCGCCTAGGTAGGCATGATGATTTCATTGATGCTCACATAAAAGATAAGAATTGAAACATAAAGAGAGCATCATGAAAAATATGACTAGAACATTTTAATCTAACCCACTTCCTATGCATAGGGATTTTGTGAGCAAACAACTTATGGGAACAATAATCAACTAGCATAAGAAGGCAAAACAAGCATAACTTCAAAACTTTAAGCACATAGAGAGGAAACTTGATATTATTGCAATTCATACAAGCATATATTCCTCCCTCATAATAATTTTCAGTAGCATCATGAATGAATTCAACAATATAACCAGCACCTAAAGCATTCTTTTCATGATCTACAAGCATAGAAAATTTACTACTCTCCACATAAGCAAAATTCTTCTCATTCGGAATAGTGGGGGTATCATAAGAAACTCGAATACTATAAATTGTTTCCATATTAAAAGAGTAATGTTCGAAAAAAGGGTAATAATAATCATGACAAGTTCTATAAATATAATCATCACTGCTTTTTATAGCATAAGTGTCATCACAATAATTATCATAATTAGCAACTTTGTTCTCATCATAATCGATTGAAACCTCTTCCAAGATAGTGGAATCATTACTAAATAAAGTCATGACCTCTCCAAATCCACTTTCATAATTGTCACAATAAGATTCAACACCCTCCAAAATAGTGGGATCATTACTTCCTAAAGTTGACACTCTTCCAACCCCACTTTCATCAATATAACCATCATAAATAGGAGGCATGCTATCATCATAATAAATTTGCTCATCAAAACTTGGGAGGATAAAAATATCATCTTCATTGAACATAGCATCCCCAAGCTTGGGACAAACATTAATTGCAGTAAATATATTCTCAAACATGTCATTCTCATCAAACATAGCATCCCCAAGCTTGGGCCTTTTCATATCATAAGCATAATCACTCTCATCATTAATAGTATGGATAGCACCAATAGTATAGCAATTATCATCATCACAATGAGCAATATGAGCAACATCATTTGGGAGGGATACCTTTCTACCTTTGCTTCTCCGTCTTTTCTTTTTCTTCTTCACATCATGTGTGGGTTTAACCCTCTTTTTTAGCTCCTTATTAATGAGATTGGTTGAATAGAAAGCTCCTCCTCGTTACCTGATTCATCATAAGAAATAATAGGAGGATATCGGGAAGTCTCTTCCCTTTCATTAGTATTCTCTTCATCTTCTATTTGTTTTCTTTTCTCTATGTAATTGGCAATATAAGGATTTTCAATGCAATTCACCGCACAATACATAAAAATTTCTTCTAGATCAAAATCAAGAACTTTATCAAGGACAAATTGTGGAAGATCCTTAGTTATACGTTTCCTTTCTTCATAACCCAAAAGCAAACTAAGTTCATTATGATGTGCAAGGGAAATCAAGTCATCACAATTTTTGGACACGATACGATCATGAAACAATTTGCATTGGGTATTTAAATTATCACGTTCATTGCAAAGTTCACAAGGACGACAAAGAAAGTTTAAATTCTCAGCACAAACATCTAGCCTTTCTTGCAACCATTTAGTTTCCAAATACTTATGCCTCTTGCAAAATCTATTTTCCCTATTTGGAGTGTACTTGCAAGCTCTATGCACTCCACAGAAATTGACATGCTTATAAGAGACATTTTCATCATGACTAGTGCAATCATCATTAGTACTATGGATATTCAAAGAGTTCATACTAACAACATTTCAATCATGCTCATCATTCAAAGATTTAGTGCCAAACATTTTATAGACTTCTTCTTCTAGCATTTGAGCACAATTTTCCTTTCCATCATTCTCACGAAAGATATTAAAAAGGTGAAGCATATGAGGCAAACTCAATTCCATTTTTTTGTAGTTTTCTTTTATAAACTAAACTAGTGCTAAAAAAGAAACTAAAAGATCCGATTGCAAGATCTAAAGATATACCTTCAAGCACTCACCTCCCCGGCAACAACGCCAGAAACTGCTTGATGTCTGCTACACAACCTTCTTCTTGTAGAGGTTGTTGGATGAGGGAGTCCTGGATTAGGGGCTATCCAGACTGCCGGACTATATCCTTTGTCCGGACTGTTGGACTATGAAGATAAAAGATTGAAGACTTCGTCTCGTGTCCGGATGGGACTCTCTTGGCGTGGAAGGCAAGCTTGGCGATACGGATATGTAGATCTCCTTCTGTTGTAACCGACTCTGTGTAACCCTAGCCCCCTCCGGTGTCTATATAAACCGGAGGGTTTAGTCCGTAGGACAACAACAATCATACCATAGGCTAGCTTCTAGGGTTTAGCCTCTATGATCTTGTGGTAGATCAACTCTTGTAATACTCATATTCATCAAGATCAATCAAGCAGGAAGTAGGGTATTACCTCCATAGAGAGGGCCCGAACCTGGGTAAACATTGTGTCCCTTGCCTCCTGTTACCATCCGCCTTAGACACACAGTTCGGGACCCCCTAGCCGAGATCCGCCGGTTATGACACCGACGTTGGTGCTTTCATTGAGAGTTCCACTGTGTCGTCGCTGCAAGGTTCGATGGCCCCTTCGATCATCGACAACGATGTGGTCCAGGTGAGGTTTTCCTCCCCGGACAGATCTTCGTGTTCGGCGGCTTCGCACTGCGGGCCAATTCGTTTGTCCGTCTGGAGCAGATCGAGAGCTATGCCCCTGGCCATCAGGTCAGGTTTGGAAACTTTAATTACACTGCCGATATCCGCGGAGACTTGATCTTCGACGGATTCGGGCCCATGCCAGGTGTGCCGCACGATCACGACGAGCACGATAGAGCTCTGCCGTCGGACGGTGTTCAGGAGATCACGCCAGCAACTACTCCGGCCTCTAGTCTGGAGCAGATCGCGCTATCCGAGGACGGGAGGATAGACTCCACCACGGAGGCCGAGCCCTTAGTGGCGCTAGAGCCAAATACTGACCTTACCCTTCACGAGAGCCATGTCGCCGAACTGCTGGACTCGTCCTCGGCCACGGACTCCGTACCACCCGCGCCCATACCTATCGAATCCGATTGGGCGCCGATCATGGAGTTCACCTCCGCAGATATCTTTTAGCACTCGCCCTTCGGCGACATACTGAACTCATTGAAATCTCTCTCCCTGTCTAGAGAACCTTGGCCGAACTATGCCCGGCTAGAGTGGGATGCGGACGACGAAGAAATTCAATCCCCACCCACCACCCACTTAGTAGCCACTATCGACGACTTAATCGACATGCTTGACTTCGACTCCGAAGACATCGATGGTATGGACACCGATGCCGGAGACGCACAGGAACCACTGCCCACAGGGCGCTGGACCGCCACCTCATCATGTGATATATACATGGTGGACACACCCAAAGAAGGCAATGGCAACAAGACAACGGAGGATGACCCCTCCAAGAAGCAACCCCTGCGCCGACGTCAGCAGCGCCGCTCTAAGTCTCGCCACAGCAAAAGCCGCGATACCGGCACAGGAGATAACAGTACTCCGGACAGTGCCGAAAATAATGACAATCCCCTCCAGAACAATCAAGAGCCGGAGGATGAACAAGCCAGCCCTCCTAAGAGAGCGGCAGAGGGAGAAACGGAGGAAGACAACTATATGCCTCCCTCCGAAGACGAAGCGAGCCTCGATGACAAGGAATTTGTCGTGCCTGAGGATCCCGTCGAGCAGGAGCGCTTTAAGCGCCGGCTTATGGCCACAGCAAACAGCCTGAGGAAAAAGCGGCAACAACTTCGAGCTGATCAGGATCTGCTAGCAGATAGATGGACTGAAGTCCTTGCGGCTAAGGAGTATGAACTCGAACGCCCCTCCAGAGGTCACCCCGCATTCGATGCGGCTGATCGGCCACCCCGTGGCCGAGATAGAGAGGCAGTATGGCCTGAAAATCAGCCTGCACCCTGCCGCCATTCAAATAAACATACTAAGGCAACGGGAAACACGCTAGACCTGCGAGACGTATTGGAAGACAGGGCAAAACACGCTAGATCGATATATGGATCACGGGGCCGTGCCCCTACAAGGGACGGTGACCGCCTCACCGGATACAGTAAAAGCAATTCCGGACAGGCCGAATACAGCAGGCAGGACTCATACGAGCTGCGTCGCGACATATCCCAACGCAGAGGCGCGGCACACCCCCTATGCTTCACCAACGAGGTAATGGAGCATGAATTCCTAGGTTTTAAACATGTAAACATCGAATCATACGATGGTACAACAGATCCTGCAGTATGGATTGAGGACTTCCTCCTCCACATCCACACGGCCCGCGGTGATGATCTACATGCCATCAAGTACCTGCCGTTAAAACTCAAAGGACCAGCTCGGCATTGGCTTAATAGCCTGCCAGCAGACTCCGTCGGCTGTTGGAAGGATCTGGAAGACGCATTCCTCGACAATTTCTAGGGCACTTATGTGCGACCACCAGACGCCGATGACTTGAGCCACATCATTCAGCAGCCAGGGGAATCAGCCAGACAATTCTGGACACGGTTCCTAACAAAGAAAAACCAAATTGTCGATTGTCCGGATGCAGAAGCCTTAGCGGCATTCAAACACAACATCCGTGACGAGTGGCTAGCTCGGCACCTCGGCCAGGAAAAGCCGAAATCAATGGAAGCCCTCACGACACTCATGACCCGCTTTTGCATGGGAGAGGATAGCTGGCTGGCTCATACCAATAACATATCAAGGAACCTTGGCACTTCGGATACCAAGGACAGCAACGACAGGTCATGTCGCAGCAAACACAAGCGCCGCAACAATGGTGATAACGCCGAGGGCATGGCAGTTAATGCCGGATTCAGAGGCTCTAAATCCGGTCAGCGGAAAAAGCCATTCAAAAGAAGTACTCCGGGCCCGTCCAGTCTGGACCGCATACTCGATCGCTCGTGTCAAATACACGGCACCCCCGATAAGCCAGCCAATCACACCAACAGAGAATGTTGGGTGTTCAAGCAGGCCGGCAAGTTAAATGACGAAGACAAGGACAAGGGGCTGCACATCGATGACGAGGAGGAGCCACGGCCGCCGAACACGGGAGGACAGAAGAGGTTCCCCCACAAGTCAGGACAGTAAACATGATATACGCAACCCACATCCCCAAAAGGGAACGGAAGCGTGCACTAAGGGACGTATACGCGATGGAGCCCGTTGCCCCAAAGTTCAACCCATGGTCCTCTTGTCCGATCACATTTGATCGTATGGACCACCCCACGAGTATCCGTCATGGCGGATCTGCCGCATTGGTCCTAGACCCAATCATCGACGGATATCATCTCACTCGGGCCCTTATGGACGGCGGCAGCAGCCTGAACCTGCTTTACCAGGATACAGTGCGCAAAATGGGTATAGACCCCTCGCGGATCAAACCCACCAAAACGACCTTTAAAGGCGTTATTCCAGGTGTAGAGGCCCATTGTACGGGCTCAATCACACTGGAGGTGGTCTTCGGATCTCCGTACAACTTCCGAAGCAAGGAGTTAATCTTCGATATCGTCCCGTTCTGCAGCGGCTATCACGCACTGCTTGGGCGCACCGCATTTGCAAGATTCAATGCGGTACCGCATTATGCGTACCTTAAGCTCAAGATGCCATGACCTAGGGGGGTCATCACAGTCAATGGAAACACAGAACGCTCGCTCCGTACGGAAGAGCACACTGCAGCCCTCACAGCAGAAGCACAAAGCAGCCTTTTGAGGCAATCCACCAGTTCGGCGATCAAGCCCCCGGACACCCTCAAGCGCGTTCGGAATAACCTGCAACAGGATCGCCTAGCACGCTCAGAGCTCGCCTAGCAATTCGGCCCCCACCCTAGTCTTAGTACAACGGCAAAGTCCGTCCCACGTGTGCATAATAACGCATTGAAAATACCATGGGTATAGGCGGGGGAACGATCACGACGCGTCCCACAATGCAGTTTAACCGCACTAGGGGCTTACTACCTTCATCACTCTCTCTTTCAGGACTCTACTCTCTGGAAGCCTTGTCCGGCAGTAGGGTAGCTGAACACATGATACAACACCCAAGGAGGCAGGAAGCTACGTCGTACAAACGGAATCCCCAGGTGGTCTCTGATAACGAGCTAAATACCTGTTTTAAATACCAGTCCGCACCTTGCCCTTGGATGGGACATGTCAAATAGTCCTATTGTTTGCTTACCGCACCAATTGTATCATTATGCTTTAACGCATTTCTTAAATAAACAGTGCATAGTAGTAGTCTATTGTTGCATCCCATATTCTTTTATATATATGCTTATCTATGACAATCAGCACCTGTACACTGTGGTATGGCAAATACGCCAGGGGCTTCCATCTACCCCGTAATTCGGCGTGAGAAGTCCGAACACTTTCGACGGTGCGGCACCCCGAACTTATAGCATTATATGCATCAGCTCTGAATCATGTCTTGGGTCAATAGTTGGGTTTTCCCGGCTCCCATGTTTTGGTACCTTACGTTCCGCTATATCGGCTAAGGTAGCACTGGGAGAACTACTGCGATTGTGCCCCGGTTCTTCCGGCCGAGCACCTTAGTAGAGAAAGCTAAAACTGACTGTCATGATGAGGCGAGAGCTGGTCCCTGTTCGATAGGTCTTAAGTCCCTAAAGACTTTTTCCGCTTCGGGCGAGGAGCCGGCCTTGTCCGGCCTAGGCGTGTATAGCGCCCCAAATTCGGCTTTCCGAAGACTAGGGGCTTCGCCAAAATTTAAAATTGTAGACTTCTGTCGGTGTCAAAACCGGCGGATCTTGGGTAGGGGGTCCCAAGCAGTGCGTCTTAGGATCAATGGTAACAGGAGGCAAGGGACACGATGTTTTACCCAGGTTCGGGCCCTCTCGATGGAGGTAAAACCCTACGTCCTGCTTGATTAATATTGATGATATGGGTAGTACAAGAGTAGATCTACCACGAGATCGTAGAGGCTAAACCCTAAAAGCTAGCCTATGGTATGATTGTTGTCGTATATATCTATCGACTAGCCTGGCCCCGGTTTATATAATGCACTAGAGGCCTAGGATAACAAGAGTCCTAGCCGAATACGCCGGTGGGGGAGGAGTCCTTGTCTTGATCGCCAAGTCTTGATGATTCTTCCTTGTATGCGGCAGCTGTCCGGACTGGCCCATGAGTATACGACCATGGGGGTCCTCGGCCCAATCCAACTGATCGGGAGACGACGCGTTGAGTACCCCCTAGTCCAGGACACCGTCAGTAGCCCCCTGAACCGGTCTTCAAGTTAGGGACGCTCCTCGATTCTTCCGAACTGTTCTTCATCTTCGGTTGCCGGTCTTGAAAACTGGTTCAACAAATCTTCTCATCTTCTATCTTGAGGATCGCCGAAATGCATTCGACGCGTTGGGCATCCGAGGAGCCCCTTTAAGTTTACGGCCTTTATCAATGCCTTGTTATTTTTATACCATGCCTCGGGTTTGAAGTTGTTCCCGGGTGGCAAGGTCCTCTTGCGTCCGAGCTCCAACGCCGGACTGCATTCGAGGTATCTTTTGCAGCTGAGCACCAATGCCGGACTGCTTCCCAGCTCTAACGTCGGACTATGTTTCCGAGCTCCAACGCCGGACTGTATCCGAGCTCCAACGCCGGACTATGTATCCGAGCTCCAACGCCGGACTTTATCCGAGGTGTCATAAATCACCTTGGTTCAAAGAAGTTGGAAGGAGTTTAACCGAGCTTAATGCCGGAACTGCCCTCTAAGGAGCCAGCCACTTGCATCCGAGCTATATGTCGAACTGCTTCCGAGGTGGTTAAGCACCTCGGTCGTGGGCTGATTTTTGGTCAATGTTTTTTATTGATGTAATTTATTCTCTGACGAGATATATAGCCAGTAGCCCTCAAGGTATGTATCGGTCTAAAACCGAGATGCACTGAAGGATGACATAATACCGCTGATCCCGTAGTCGCCGAGACTCAAAGTTGATTTGCAAAATCGGTCCGAGGATCAAGTCCTAGCTCGCAGCGAACACCTCGGGACACAAAAGCGGCGTGCTCGGTCCTCGAGACTCAGGTTGGGTGCGGCCGACCAACCCGAGGATCAAAATCTCCTCGAAACTGATTGCACTTAAGATTTTCTGCATAGAACAAGCAATGCAAGAGCCCCGAGACACCGGGTCGGTGGCAACACCGCATCAGGGATAAATGTGCCCTTTAATATTTGTAAGTAATAAGCCCGAATCCCAAGAGGCCCGAGCCTTAATGCGGCACGGGTGGCAATTAAGGATCAATATCCATAGTAAAATCACAAATTATGTGTAATGACTCAATGTATCCAAGTACTTTATGTCATTAATGCTCGGATCCGCATTGTACAAAACTTTGTGGACCGACCATGGGCTTTAACCTCCTCGGCCGGTAGCGAGGAGTGTTTATCCTACTTTATAAAGCCTTTATGAGGGCAAAGATTTACGACAAACAAGGCAATCTGGTCATACGGCTTTCTAAACAAAGGTACGCAGAGAGATATGTTATATTGTTGTTTAACGGAAGAAATGTCTTCCAAAGAAAATAGTCCCGCTTATCGGTTCCTTTCTTTGGGTTGTCATGCTAAGCATGATCATGAAACCTCAGCTCAATGTAAGAGCAAAAGATCGAGGATTTAGTTTGGGAGGCGATTACTAGCCCCGCCGTGTTCGGGCGACAGACGAGTCAAGCTGGAAACACTTGACCAATGTTATGAATGGCCCGTCATTTAATATAGTCATCGGATCGCTGACCAGTTTACACCTATTGTGACAGATCAGTTTTGGCTTTCTCCATCGAGGTGCTTGACCATGCAAGCTGGAAGCACAATCGCAGATGGTTCTCCTTTGCACACCTAGCCGAACAAAGCGGAACGTAGGAGGCAAGCGCAGGAGCCGGGCAACCCAACTATTGACCGAAGACACAATTCGAAACTGATGCATATATAGCAATATCCGAGAATGTTTTTGCCGAATCTCTAAAGGAGTCCGGCGTTGCACTGCGAGACTTGTGCTGAAAACACACAAATAGTTGAAAAGTGCCAAAATCTTGGTAAACCAGAAAAGGCAGTAAAAACATGACGTCCGAACAAGATCAAGTGTTCGGTGCCAATCCGAAAATTGGACTGTAGAAAAAAAAGTGCTTCTACCGTACTTGAACATGACACATCCTATCTCAAGACGTCAAGTGGGTCAGCCTACGGATTAGGCAAGTTTAGAAAACTAAACTCTAGCGATTTCGAGAGAGAAATTAGGCTCCTCGGCTAGTGACCGCACACTCATGTCGAGAAAAGGAGTGATAAATAATAAAAACTTTGCAAGGACTAAGAAGAAAAACACTTAGTATGAAACGGCTCAAATAACATAAGAGCCCCCAAGTGACTTGGGTAAAATTTGATAATGTAAGGTGACATGTAGAATGCCTTCTAGCCGGATTGTAGATCGTTTGTCATAGCGGACCTTTTAACCCGACCTCGGGACCCAATAGTCCGAGTGTGTCCGAATACCTTCGTGGTTATATAAGAACCGTGGTATGCATGGAGACAAGGCGAGGGGTCAATAGTGCTGTATCGCATAAGTGCCCAACTAGTTATGTTATATTACATGGGTAGTAAGAAACATCTTCCAGGAGAATAGTTCATTAAGGGTTCCTTTCGCTGGGATGCATGCCCTAAAGTGCATGTCAAAGCTGCTATGAAAGCAGAAAATCATCTAGGGGCAGATGGGTAAATAATTAAAAATCATCTTTTAGTTCACCGACCGAGTATTCCCTTAAGAACACTAGCTTTTGGCTTCACCCAGTCTGAGATACACATCCGGCTGACCCGGCAGTAACAATCGCAGAGGTGCTCCCTTTACCACCTAGCCGAACAATCGGGAACGTAGGGGTAAGCACAGGAGCCAGGCAACCCAGCTTGGCCAAAACTTAAGTCATATCGATGCATATAATGGTGAATAAAAGGTACATGCGGAAGTGTGACACATGTGTTGGGCATAAAGCCCAGATTAATAAGCTTCGTTAAAGAAGCCCCAGTATAATGGTAGCGGTGGCGCGTCAAGTGTGTCTTGAACAAAGTTTCGACAAGGAAAATTTGTACAAGCAACTTTTACAAAAAGTATAATTCTTGGTCGAACCGAACACAAGTTAGAAATTTAAAACTTTGAGCATGAAGGCAACTTAGCTGGTTAATGTGTTCGGTATTGACGACGCGTCCGAGCTTGATGCGGGACAAGGCTCCATCCCCAAGCCGGTCCCGAGGTGGCGGAGCAAGGAGCTCGGCACTCAAGTGGTGACATAGCACGGTCAATGCAGGACGGCAGAGTGATGCGAAGTCCCGACATGGGGTAATGAAGTGTTGACGAAGCCCCGTCCGGCCGAGGTGACGTCAAAGGATATAGTCCGGCTGGATCATTTTCCGTGCACAAAAATAGTGCGACCGGGCATAATAGTAATAATAGGAATTAAAAAATGTTGCATAATAAATAATTTATGCAAAGTGAGTAGTAAAAGAAATATGGCCTGGCGCGAAGTTGATGTCAATGCAGGTCGTCGGCGTAATGCAATAAAGGCGTGGCAAAGCTTGGATTCACAGTGTCGGTCCGAGTTCGGATCGGCGTTAACGAACTGTGTCGGAAACTGACCGAACCATCATGCGACCGTCGATAATCGGCCATCATTTGATAGACCTGTGTACATATGCTGGACTAACCAGAGTAATAATTCCTTGGGAAAAATTTAACCCAAACAAGCAAAAAGAAATACTAGGATTAATAGCACCTGGTTTATTTGTTGTAGCAATCCGAAGGAAGGTGATTCCCAACATTGGGACTTGATCCGCGCACCCATGCCTGGTCGGCTAGTGACGCCGAAGTGTTCGGAGTAGGTTGATGAAGAGATGGCGAAGCCCCCGGTCCAGCTGAGATGTCGAAGTAGGTCGGCGTGGTGGACACCAGCTTGAAGAAGCAGTAGTGCGGCCCTGCCGATGCAGGTCGTGACGTGGTCGATGCTGGCTTGATGAAGGGACCGTGGCGGCGATGCTGGTATGCCCGCTCTGTGTAATCCGTGGGGCGGCGATGTTGGTGATGATTTATCCTTCGCGATGCGGACTCTTGTTCGCTTGCCAAGATGATGATCCAAGAAGTTGAGCTTGGCTCAACAAAGTGACGACGTGTCTAGCGCAGTCGGCAGCCGTGGAGCTATATTGCGGACTGGTTTGACACCAGCATGATGTTGAAGATCATGTTCAAAAGATCTTAAAGTTAGTGGGATGTGTTCGGGAACAAAACACAATACCCCATACAAAACTTCCTTCAAAAGGATGTCCAAATCCCGCTCATAAAAAAGACGAACACGGGTCGGATTCGTTTTACAGAAAACAGATCCAAAAGTGATGCACTAATTGGAAGTTTCCGGAGTTTGGGCGGTCGGATCGAGCTGAATTTTTGGAAGGTGGTAATAAGGAATTCCGCAGCAAATCAACGGTTGGATCCTCCAACGGACATCCGAGCTAGACGCTGCATACCACGCCTAAACTCGTCCGGATTCTCGTCCAGATTCAACAGGCTCGGTATATCGGAGATTGCGGAGATTCCTCCATCGAACTCGGCGAAATTTTTGCAGGGTTTTATAGACTTAATTCCGCATAATTCCACGAAGTAATCGTTTAGGCGACACTCGAGGAGGCGGTGGCGGCGGATACAAGTTTGTTGTCCAGAAAAACAGCACGGTCGCCTGAGGGCAATGTTGACGTTGAGCCCCCGAGCTCCATGGATGACTCCTCCATGATCTTGATAGAGATCGGAGTTGGTGTTGATGAAGGCCTTCATCCGAACATGACGGTCGGAGGTAGGGCGCAGTCCTCGGTCAAGCCAAGGTGACCAGTCGAGCTGGTGACGAGGAAGCCGACGTCGCAGTTGACCTGCAGTCGAGCCATCGATCCTTTCGCCGATCACACAGCGGAACTCTCAATGAAAGCACCAATGTCGGTGTCAAAACCGGCGGATCTCGGGTAGGGGGTCCCAAGCAGTGCGTCTTAGGATCAATGGTAACAGGAGGCAAGGGACACGATGTTTTACCCAGGTTCGGGCCCTCTCGATGGAGGTAAAACCCTACGTCCTGCTTGATTAATATTGATGATATGGGTAGTACAAGAGTAGATCTACCACGAGATCGTAGAGGCTAAACCCTAAAAGCTAGCCTATGGTATGATTGTTGTCGTATATATCTATCGACTAGCCTGGCCCCGGTTTATATAATGCACCATAGGCCTAGGATAACAAGAGTCCTAGCCGAATATGCCGGTGGGGGAGGAGTCCTTGTCTTGATCGCCAAGTCTTGTTGATTCTTCCTTGTATGCGGCAGCTGTCCGGACTGGCCAATGAGTATACGGCCATGGGGGTCCTCGGCCCAATCCAACTGATCGGGAGACGACGCGTTGAGTACCCCCTAGTCCAGGACATCGTCAACTTCTATGGCTAAGTAAGAGCGATAAAGCATTATAGTCCGATTGCCTGGTTCGTTGCGCTGAACACCTCCCTCGAAGGACCCAAGAATGGGAAAAGGAGTGCTCAGATTTATCCCGAACACCCCAGCACTAGTTGCATGGGGGCAGAAGCCGACGACTAGCAACTCCCAAAACTTATAAACGACCGCACAGAAGGTAATATGTCGGAGTAATGGACTACGGGTAGGTAGACCCGAGCCCCCGAACCTTTCAAAACATCGGGCAGCTCGCGCCTCCGCACCTCAAGGCGAGAGGCCGCCTTGGATAGTCGGCGGCATACGGCCGACCGCCCTCCGGGCCGAGTCCCATGGGGCCGCCGCCGGGACAAGCCGACTCCAAGCCAGCGACCTCCAATGAGGCCGGCTCAGGAGTCGGCCCGTGACCTCCACCGCTTTATGCAGGGCGACTATGGGGTAAAGCCACCTCGGCCCATCCCGCCCAGTCCATAAAGGCGAGCATGGCTTGCTGAGGCGCCGTACCAACGGAGATCTCCGTGCGGCCCAAAGATCTGCCATCCTGCCTCGACATCATCACCGTGGGCGACTCCTGTACCCACGTTGGCTGTCTGTCGACCAAGACGGCGGGACCCGCTGTCGGCAGGAGTACCAAGACGGCGAGCACCCCAAAGACGGACCCGATGGAGTCGGCCTCCGAAGTCGGCGGCTCCTCCCGGGATCCACGCGCCATTAACCGTACAAGACAGGAATGGCAATATGATCGCCGCCGGTGGCGGCACTGTTGCCATAACCTCACGACCAAGCTCCGCGTCATTAGAAGCACGGCTACATGTGATCTGCAGCGGCAAGACTCGCCCGCGGCGGACAAGGGCTGTCGGCCCCATGCTGGGCCGTCGGCGGGGCCCGCTAGTCGGCGGGCCCCAGGAGTCGGCGAAGAAGACGGCGACTTAGAGACTGACGACTTGGGCCCACACCAGGCCGGATTACCGTTGTACCCCCGGGGGGTAGGCCTATATAAACCCCCCGGGGCACCCATGCAAAGGGTTGGAGGCTAGTAGCTTTAGACACACACATAGAGGGAGAGAAGAGCAAGCCGAGCCCTTCTCCTTCCTCACCCCGAACAGCTCAAGGAGCCTCTTGTACCCACTTTGCCATAGTGATCATGCGGAGACCCCGCAGAGCAGCAGTAGGGTTGTTATCTCCTCGGAGAGCCCTGAAGCTAGGTAAGATTCGCCGGCATGCATGCCTTCGCCTCATCCCGTTTCCAGGCACCAGTGACTTTCTACTCGCCCCCTCCATGATAAGCCATCCTTTGGCATATGTCGCACCCAACTCCCGACATTTGGCGCCCACCGTGGGGCGTGGTGCACCGTCATCTGGAGACCTGTTCTGGACGGGAACCCTCTTCCTCCCTGGCGAGTGCAGCCAGCCCGGCACGCTAGATGGAGTTTGCGCCGACGCGCTGCATGGCGCTGAGATTGCCTGCGCGGCAAGTTGCCTCGCCGAACTTGTCGGCGAGGTTCGCCTCTCCGACGAGCCTGCATCCGACGCAGGCACGGACGGCCCCGAAAGCCTCCTCGCGGGCCTCCTCGAGCAGCTTCACGTCGACGGCGAGCCCGCCGCCGACCTGGAGTCCGTAGGCTCCACCGACCCGATGCTGGTCGACTCTGACACCGCGTCGCTCGACGCATTCCCCACTAACGTGGTGGTCTGTGACGAGCCTCTCCCTCGCGGAGAGCGGCGGAGCACCGCTACGTGGTACTCGTCATCGGTCATGGCGAGCCCTCCGTGCTGGGGCTCGTGACCTCTCGACACTGTTCTGCAAGACCTGGCCGCCTCCATTCCGGAGGACGCCGATGCCGAAACGCTGGAGGCGCGCCGCCTTCAGCTCCTCGAGGTGGAGCGAGCGAACAGCCTCATCTTGTCTGGCATCAAGCCTCGCCTGGTCGAACCACTGGAGCGTTTGGCCGGCTGCTGGCTTGAGGAGTTGCTAGCCGTCCTCTGGAGTCTGCGTACGACTCCAAACAAGTCAACCGGCTTCACACCCTTCTTCCTCGTCTACGGTGCCGAAGCCGTCATACCAACGGATATTGAGTTCGACTCCCCGCGAGTCAGCATGTACACCGAGGAGGAAGCGGAGGAAGCACGTCAAGACGGCGTCGATCTGCTGGAAGAGGGCCGGCTGCTGGCACTCAGCCGGTCCGGCATCTACCAGCAGAGCCTGCGCCGCTACTACAACAAGAAGGTCAAGCCAAGATCATTCCTAAAGGGCGACCTTGTGCTCCGGCTGATTGAGCGAAGGCCGGCCAGCACAAGCTGTCGGCGCCTTGGGAAGGACCGTTCGTCATCAGTAAGGTGCTGGGCAACGACTCTTACTACCTGATCGACGCTCAGAAGCCCCGAGCACGCAAGAGGGATGACTCCGGCAAAGAGACGGAGCGACCATGGAATGCAAATCTCCTCCGAAGATTTTACAGTTGATGCAGTATGTACCACGCTACCCTTTTGTGTTTGAAATACCAAGACTCCGGGCCCCCCGAGACGAGCTCGGGGACTGCCCTCTTTTGTTATCTGTATGATAAGAATTATGCCATTGGGTATGTTACCCTTTTTATTAATTATGCCTTTGGGTATGTTACCCTTTTTATTATGCTGTTTGGCACCGGGCTCGACTAGTCGGCCCGGGACTCGCCGCTTTGAGCTATGAAGTGCTTCCGAAGTCCGGACAAGTAGCGTCGGTGCCCAAGCCGCCTCCGTCGAAGCCGCAGCTTCATGAGGCGACTGTTTGGCGGGCGGGAGTGAGGTAGAGTGGGCGCCCACACGAAAAAAGGGCTAAGGACCCAAAGCATACACATAGTTGAAACCGGCTCCCAGCCGTTTTACTGAAACCGACTCTTAAGAGGCCGGCTTGCCGTTTCTACCCAACTTGCTTAAACGACTTAAATGGCTAAGTACTTTCCTTCCCAAAGTAGCCGAGCACTTGACCTAGACGGCGATCCATGAGCGGGCCGCCCGACGGGCAAGGCGACATCTAAGGAAGGCGGCAAAGGAAAGCCGTAAGAGCACTGAGCAAGGAAACATGAAATTAGAACAATATTTACATAAACTTAGGCCCTTGGCCGGATCTTCGAACAGAGGTTCAGAATACACCCCGCGGGTGGAATTGTGCGAATTAACAAAGTTCTTTCGAAAGACTAACAAGCAGATAAAATAAAGCCAAGGCAGCGGCCTAAGAAGCAGCGAATGGGGCTGGAAGGCCGGAGGCGGCGGCGGCGCGTCGGCGCCGGGCGCTGGCTGGGCGATCTCGGTTTGATCGTCTCGGCAGCGGCTGGCTCGGAGGGGGCGCGGTTCGTTCTTTGGCACGCAGTCGAGCCGAGGCTGGCCGCCCGCTCCATCTTCGATGCCTCCATGCCGTCTCCGTCCTCCGCCTCGTCCTCATCCTCGGTGCTGGAGTCGATCACCTCCGCCGAGTCTCGCCAGAGTCCGGGTTCATCTCAACCACTCGTGGCGCCTCCCACCGTCTTGACCGCTCCGGGACAAAGACGCTGGTGTCCGTGTAGTCGGCGATCGCCGCCAAGACGCTGACGGCAGGCGCCCTCCGCGGCTGCAGCTCCGCTGGGCTTCGACCGAACGCTGCCAGCCGGTCCAGGTCAAGCCTCGATACCACGCTTGATTTAACTCGGGGCCCGCGAGCTCCAGCCCGGGCATGAGCCTTCGAGCCTCAAGACGCCCGGCCATGACCTCCGGCCGGTCGGCGGTCCGGCTGGAGTCGCAGAACGGCATGTCCGGCCACAAGGCAGCAATCGCCTGGGCCCCGACACGCTGAAGACGGCCAACATCCGATGTGCCGGCCGCAGACGAGCCTCAATGCTCAGGAGCTGCTCGTCAAGGGTCCGGGGGGCATTGGCTGCGATCTCGGCGCCATCCGCCCTCCGCGCCTCGCGTTCAGCCTCAATGGCCTGATTGGCCGCCTGCGTATGACCAGGGAAGAAGTCTGCCAGGAAGAAGAAAAAGCAAGTTAGAAAAGACAAGAGCCAGCTTAATCCATAGTCGGCAACCCAAAAGAGAAAGTAAAAGCAAACTTACCATCAACGATATCTTCGATCTCATGGAAGCCGGAGGTCAGATGCGCCTCTCGGTCGGTCCAGCGGGCGCTTCGCTCTCAAACTTCGGCAGAGGGCGGCCTCTTTCTTCTCGCCTCGGCCGCGCCGCCTTTGAGAAACTCCTCTGCTCCGCCAGGCTGCGTGGCCAGCAGGTCGCGCTCATGACGAAGCTTGCCGCATTCCTCCTCCTTGGCGCGCGAGGCGGTCTCGGCCGTACCCAGCTGATCCGTGAGCGGCGTTGGACTCGAAGAACAAAATAAGAAGGACGCCAAGTCGTCGATAAGAAGGTCGCCAGAAGATCCGCCCAAGCTGCAGCGATCGGCCCGAATCTCGGGGACTACAGCCATGGTGTGCAAGCGCCCCCGAAGAAGAAAACTCACCTCGGCTCTCGCCAGGTCAAGAGTCTGTTTGTTCAGCTCTTCAACGTTGCGGTTGAAGGCGGTAGCACGGAGGTTGTGATACTCCTGTGATAAGGATTCCGAACCACGATAAAGACTTGAAGTAAGCAAATAAAGTTCGGACGCTGCTTTCGTGACCGACCAAACTTCGGGACTACACCAGCAAGTCGTAGCCAGCGCCGCTTCACAGAGAAGATCAAGAAAACTTGGAAATGAAACTTACCCGACGGGCGAATCGCGACGCCAGTGCGCCTTGGAGAGGTTACGAAGGGCGACGCTTTTGGCCCGCAGCCGCTTGGGCGTCCAGGGCGCCGTGTTCAGCAGGCCCGTGCGCCTCCTCGCACCCACCCGATGGGCGCGCGCTCGATCTTCAGTGTCGGGATCGCCCGAAAGCGCGGCGCCCGGTCTCAAAGGCGCGCGCGCCGAGTCCGCCTTCTCAAGGCGGCGCCGCGCTGGCGAGGCGACTTGAAGAAGCAGCCGCGCCACGGCTTCATCGTCGGTCGGTGGCGCGGGTGGGTCCGCCGGCTATTTGCCTCGCGTGACTTCGGACTGCGGCGGAGGTGGCGCGGCCACGCCCGGCGAAGAAGCCTCGCCGCTCCTCCCTGCGACGGGAGCCTCACCACCATCTCCCTCCGATTGCCCCGTGAAGTCCGTCGGCGGTGGCGCTGACCTCAGAGGAACAACGAGCAGCGCCGACTGGAGACGCGCGGCCTCCTCGGCTTGCCTTTGAGCTGCGGCGGCGGCTTTGACCGCCCTCTCGGCCGCCGCTTTCTCTCGGCGGGTGGCCGCCTCCTCGTCGCGCTTCTCCTGTGCGTTCCGCTCTGTTGCCTCCCTGAGGGCGGCCGCAGGATCAGCCCGCCGACTGCTGGCGGACGTCTCTGCCGACCCCATGACGGAGGCGGCGGCGACCCTCTCCAGAGTGAGAGGAGCCCTGATGAGAGAAAAAGACATAAGAAGACTTGGGCAAGACGGACCAGAAGAAAACAAGACGGAATAAAAAGATACTTACGCGGAGACCAGCGGTGGCTTCTTCACCTCCTTGCGGAAGCGGTTGGCCTTCGCGACCGCTTCTTCACGCTGAGTCGCGGCGGCTGCTCCCCTGATCCTCTTGGCCTGGCCGCCTGGCTGACTCGGCCCGGCCCGGCGCCCCCAAGGCGGCGGAGGAGCTCGCGCCTGGTTGGCCGGTTCTCTGCTGGCGGCGGGGGGCGACTTCGTCATCAGGCCAGTCGGCAAAAGTGGCCGAGGGCCTGAAGTCGTCGGCCTCTCCCCCTCCTTCGGCATCGGTCTCCACCGCCGCCACGCCCAAGTCTGGGTCGTCGGCGTCACTCTCCGCCCGGTCGGGGACGAACTCGCGATCCGGCCCCGCGGCGCCGGTCGAGGGCAGCATGAGAGGATTCTGAGTCGGAAAGAACAAAGGAAAGTAAGAGCCGGATCCGGCTAAGGAAGGAAACAAGGAAGCGAGAGGCGACTTACCATCGGCGGGGGATTGGCGCGCGAGTATGGCTCCTTGCCGAAGCGCCATTCCTCCTTGAGGTCGCAGTTCGCCAAGAAGTTCACCGTGTCCACCACCTCCGCGTGGGGCATGTCCTTGGAGCACATCCGGCTGGGGTCCCGGCGGCCGCTCATCTGGCGGATCGATGAGGCGGCCCCGAGAGGGAGGACTCGGCGCCACGGCGGCGGCCAGAAGTCAGCCCCGTCAGGCCCTCCGATCAGATCATTCTGCTGAGCCGCGCGACGGCGGCGTTACTCGCGGAGTCGCCGTCCGGGCCTGTGAGGACCAGCCGGTGGGTCGGCCCGCTTGATTCGCCCACGTGGGGCGGCAAGTTGACCCAGTCGCCGTCGGGCGATGTTCTTGACGAGAAGTCTGAACGCTGCCACATCTTCACCGACTTGATGAGGGGATGGCGGGGAAAGGATTATCGCCACCAGCCTCCTCTTGGCGATGAACGCGCGCCTGAGCCGACGCGAGCGATGTGGGTCCCGAGCCGCTTGAAAGAACTCCCCATAGCTCGATGGTGGGGAGAACTCGAGGAAACCTTCACATAAGGATCTGGCGGCCAACAGCACCACCGTGTGAGGTGGTGCGGCCGAGCCCGAAGAACTCCAAAAGCGCGGAAGAAGCCGCTCGCCGGCAGCCCCAACCCGCGCATGAGGTGCGAGCGGAAGACAACCCGCTCGCCCTCCTCCGGCGCCGGCGTGATTTCGCCCTTCGGCGGGGCGCGGGCTCGCACGAGGTTGCTGCCGGGAATGCGACGCGTCTGACGGAGGAACTCGACCATGTCGTCGTCGATGACGGAGCCGTCCCACACGCCGGAGCGCGCGGAGGGAGGCGCGGCGGCGGATGAGGAGCTCATCTCTGCGGCGAGGAAGGAACAAGGCTCGGCGCGGAGGAGCAAGGAAGAAGATGGGGCAGGGAGCGGGGATGAGAGAGTGCGCGTGCGTCGCCGCCCCCTCCCTCCCCCCGCCTACTTATAGGCGCTGGGCTCTGGCCGAGGCGGCGTGGGATTAATGCGCCCCGATTTAACCACGACGTTCTCGCGCGATAACGGCGTGAGCCTAACCGCCGCCGCGACAGCAGCGGATCCGCTGCGCGCCGAAGCGTGGTAGTGGCGGGCCCGCCGACGGGCCCGTCTTGTCACGCGCGGGCTGGCAGATCGCCCCGCCAGCGTGGCGCCAGCGTGGCGGGACCACGACGCAAGCGGTTGCCGAAGCTTATCGAGCCGCCGCCCAGGTCCCTTCGACCTTGAAACCTTTGAAGAGCAAGACGGCCCCCTGCAAAGCCGACTCCAGATGGAGACGGCGGGCCGAGTCCAAATTCTTCCTGTCAAAGGGGATGAAGCTGTCGAGGCTCCTCGATGGGCTGCCTCGGCGCCTCCCCAGCTTCGGGGACTACTGTCGGAGTAATGGACTACGGGTAGGCAGACCCGAGCCCCCGAACCTTTCAAAACATCGGGGCAGGCTGCGCCCCTCCAGACCTCAAGACGAGAGGCCGCCTTCAGATAGTCGGCGACAGCGCCGGCCGACTGCCCCTCTAGGCCGAGTCCTATGGGGCCGCCTTCGGGACAAGCCGACTCCAAGCCAGCGACCTCCAGCGAGGCCGGCTACGAGGAGTCGGCCCGTGACCTCCACCGCCTTATGCCTGGGCGACTATGGGGTAAAGCCGCCTCGCGGCCCATCCCCGCCCAGTCCATAAAGGGCAGGCATGGCTACAGGGCGCCGTACCAACGGAGATCTCCGTGCGGCGCAGCACTGTTGCCATGCCGGCCCTGACATCATCACCGTGGGCGGACTCACACTCCACGTTGGCTGTCTGTCAGACCGACCAAGACGGCGGGACCCGCCTGTTGGTGGGAGTACCGAAGACGATGAGAGCACCCCAAAGACGGACCCGATGGAGTCGGCCTCCGGAAGTCGGCCGGCTCCTCCCCCGGGATCCATGCGCCGTTAACCAGACAAGACAGGGAATGTCAACAGTGATAGCCCGCCAGGCGGCGGCACTGTTGCCATAACCTCACGACCAAGCTCGCGTCATTAGAAGCACGGCTACAGTGATCTGCAGCCGGCAAGACCCGCCCGCGGCGGACAAGGGCTGTCGGCCCCATGCTGGGCCGTCGGTGGGGCCCACTAGTCGGCGGGCCCCAGGAGTCGGCGGAGAAGACGGCGACTTAGAGACTGACGACTTGGGCCCACACCAGGCCGGATTACCGTTGTACCCCCGGGGGGTAGGCCTATATAAACCCCCCGGGGCACCCATGCAAAGGGTTGGAGGCTAGTAGCTTTAGACACACACATAGAGGGAGAGAAGAGCAAGCCGAGCCCTTCTCCTTCCTCACCCCGAACAGCTCAAGGAGCCTCTTGTACCCACTTTGCCATAGTGATCATGCGGAGACCCCGCAGAGCAGCAGTAGGGGTGTTATCTCCTCGGAGAGCCCTGAAGCTGGGTAAGATTCACCGGCGTGCATGCCTTCGCCTCATCCCGTTTCCAGGCACCAGTGACGTTCTACTCGCCCCCTCCATGATAAGCCATCCTTTGGCATATGTCGCACCCAACCCCCGACATAATATTTTAAATACAAAAGCGTTGCATAACGAACATGAACTAGTTTTCATAAACACAAGGATCACATGAGCAAGTTCATTCCAAGATTACATCTTTGGTACACTCGTCCGCCACGAGACGGGCACCCTTCAGGACACTTCATAATACATTTCGGGCCCCTCCTTCACCAGCTTTTCGGCGTCCATCTTCGCCCAGTGCACCTTTGCATGGGCAAGAGCCCTGCGTGCACCTTCGATGCAGACGGACCGCTTGATGACTTCCAGCCGTGGGCAGGCATCTACAAGCCGCCTCACCAGGCCGAAGTATGTGTTGGGAAGGGAGTCTCCAGGCCACATCCGGACTATAAGGCCCCTCATGTCCTGTTCGGCCGCCTTGTGGAGCACGACCAGTTGCTTCAGCTGGTCACTCACGGGCATCGGGTGTTCGGTCCCAGTATACTGAGACCAGAACAACTTCTCCGTCGAGCTTCCCTCCTTGGCCGGGTAGAACTCCGCGGCGTCAGACACACTACGGGGCAGATCTGCGAAAGCTCCTGGAGAGCTCCGAACTCGGGTAAGTAAAAGGAAATTTTCTTTAGCATACCTACTTTGCATAATGAATGCCTTACCTGCCGCTATCTTCTTCACTGCCTCAACTTCCTTCAGGGCCTTATGGGCTTCGTCCTTGGCATTTTTTGCACTTTCGAGGGCCTGGGCAAGTTCGGACTCTCGCGTCCTCGAGTCAAGCTCCAGGGACTCATGCTTCTTGATGAGCACCTGGAGCTCTTGCTGCACCTCACCTACCCGGGCTTCGTGTATTTCTCACTCAGTGCGCTCCTTGGCCGCTTTGTTTTCGGCCTCGGACAGCGCCTTCTTGAGGGTCGCCACTTCGGTCGTGGCCCCTGGCAAAATTCATGATGATCCTATTATCCTACAACCAAATCTTTCTTTTTTTTTCATATTGACAAGGTATTACTTACCTTTGTTCTCCTCGAGCTGCCTCTTGGCAAGGCCGAGCTCTTCCTTGGATCGCTCCAGGTCCTGCTGTAGTGCGGCGACCTCCGCGATATGTCTTGGCGGCAAAGCGAGGAAGCTTGCAGATTCACATAGACATACTATAATTAGACTCCTGCGATTATTATTCGATCCTCTATTCGGCTTTTTCTTGTGAACGCCAAGCAGAGCATCGGGGCTACTTGTGCGTGCGGTGATATTTCCTATAATTTAATTACTTACCTCAAAGCTCGTTAGGAGGTGGCGCAAGCTTCAGTTAGTCCGCTTTTGGCGGACTGGACTTTCTCCATCACCGCACTCATGATAGTGTGGTGCTCTTCGTCGATGGAAGCGCCTTGGAGCGCTTCTAGCAAGTTGTCCGGTGCCTCTGGATGGATAGAGGTCACCGGCACGGGCGGCTTACCCTCTTCACGTGGGTGCGCCGACAGAGTCCGAACCACCGGAGGTTCGTGCGCGGTGTTCGATCGGAGGCGAACTCAAGCCCATAAGTCTTGCTCCTTTGCACCTGTGGTCCGGAGTGTCGCCTTGAGGCGCCTCCAGGACTACCTCCCCCCGGCTCGGTGCCCTTTGGGACAACACCTCGGCGTCACCCGTAGGGCGAGGGGTGGAGGCGGTCGGAAGCGAATCACTATTCATATCCGACGGGTCCAAAGAGCCATCCGACCAAGATACGTCAATATGGGCTCTGGACGGACTGCGTAATCATGTTCGGCATGATGAGAAGCAGTGTGATAAAATATATCAAGAATTATTATGGTATCCAGATACTTAAGACTTTGCCAGGGGCTTGTCCCTGGGCAACCACTCGTTGTCGCTGTGGGCGGCGGTCGTGGAGCAGTCCGGAAAGAGGGTCTTCCTTTTTTGGACCCTTCGGCCTCCCCGGTTGGGGCGTCCTTCCTTTTCTTGTCTCCCCCGGCTGGGGGAGAACTTTCCGCTTCCTCGTCGTCGTCGTCGTCGTCGTCGTGAGAGGAGTGCGCCTCGGAGTGTTCGGATGATGAGTCCAACACAACCTTGCACCGGAGACCCTGTCGGGTCCCCGTGGCCTTCTTCTTGGCTGTCTTCGCTGGCACCTCGTAAGGTGCCGGAGTCAGCATCTCCGTCAGGAGAGTGTCTGCTGGATCTTCGGGCAGGGGGGCGGGGCAGTCAATCCGCTCAGCCGTCTCCACCCAGTGCTATCAAAGGCATGGGGGCTTAGATCCTGTATGTGATTAAGGAAACTAAACATCTCGTGATGCGTAAAAACCTACCGGATTGGCGCGGCGCTTTGCGCTGAGTCCGCGGTCCTCGGTAAGGGGAGGAGGTACCTCGGCGCCTTTAAACAGCACCCTCTCGACGTCCTTGTGCGTCGTGTCGAAAAGCTCCTGCAGCGTCTGGTGCTCGGCCGGGTCGAACTCCCACAAATTAAATACCCATTGTTGACACGGGAGGATCCGGCGGAAGAGCATGACCTGTACCACGTTGACAAGCTTGATTTTCTTGCTCATCATGTTCCTGATGCAGGTCTGGAGTCCGGTCAGCTCTACGGGTTACCCCAGACAGGCCCTTCTCTTTCCGGGAGGTGAGCGCTGGGGATTCGGATCGGAACTCGGGGCCGCCACCCAGTTGGTGTCGCGGCTCGGTGATGTAGAACCACCCCGATTGCCATCCCTTTATGGTCTCCACATAGGAGCCCTCGAGCCTTGTGACATTGGGCATTTTGCCCACCATGGCGCTACCACATTCCGCTTGTGGCCGCCGACAACCTTCGCTTGATTGAAGGTCTTCAGCCATAGGCGAAGTGGGGCTGGATGCGGAGGAAGGCCTCGCACACGACGATAAACGCCGAGATGTTGAGGATGAAGTTCAGGGCCAGGTCATGGAAGTCCAGCCCGTAGTAGAACATGAGGCCGCTGACGAATGGGTGGAGAGGAAATCCCAGTCTGCTGACGAAGTGGGTGAGGAAGACTACCCTCTCATAAGGTTCCGGGGTAGGAACGACCTGCCCCGCGTCGGGCAGCCGGTGCGCGATATCTGCGGCCAAGTATCCGGCTCCCCGCAGCTTCTCGATGTCCTCCTCCATGATGGAGGATTTCATCCACTTGCCTCCCGCTCTGGACATGATTGACGCGGTTTGAGGAGAAAAGGTGCAAGCTTGGGCATTGGAGCTCGAGTGCGCAAGAATGGATATGCGAGAGAGAAGAAGGCGTGGGTGAAAGAGGTGAGGTCCTTATCCCTTTATAAAGGCGGACGAAACTATGCACCCCCACTTGCCTAGTAAAACTCGCTTGATCCCCAAGCGCCGTAATTGATGGCACGGTTGGGTTACCCACGTCCGTATTGATGAGAATCCCGTGATAAGGGGACACGATCTCTGCTTCGACAAGACGTGCCTAGGAAACTGCCTCGCGATATGTGCGGTGGCTGGTTGCAAAAAACGGTTCGAATAATGACCGGGCCATGGCGTGATGTCATGCTATAATACGTCAGCAGATTAGATTTGTGGAAATATTATTCTATCTACGATGGTATGTGGAACTTGTTTTGCAGAGCCGGACACTATCCTTGTGTTCAAGATCTTCTATGGAGTATTCGGAGGAGGAACCCGCCTTGCAATGCCGAAAACAATTTACTCAGCTTCAGTAGCAAGGAGTCCTAGATTAGGGGGTATTCGGACTGCCGGACTATATCCTTTGGCCGAACTGTTGGACTATGAAGATAAAAGATTGAAGACTTTGTCTCGTGTCCGGATGGGACTCTCTTGGCGTGGAAGGCAAGCTTGGCGATACGGATATGTAGATCTCCTTCTGTTATAACCGACTCTGTGTAACCCTAGCCCCCTCCGGTGTCTATATAAACCGGAGGGTTTAGTCCGTAGGACTACAACAATCATACCATAGGCTAGCTTCTAGGGTTTAGCCTCTACGATCTCGTGGTAGATCAAATCTTGTAATACTCATATTCATCAAGATCAATCAAGCAGGAAGTAGGGTATTACCTCCATAGAGAGGGCCCGAACCTGGGTAAACATTGTGTCCCTTGCCTCCTGTTACCATCCGCCTTAGATGCACAGTTCGGGACCCCCTACCCGAGATCCGCCGGTTTTGACACCGACATTGGGCCTCCAAGTGCAGAGGCTTGTAGGACAGTAGCAAATTTCCCTCAAGTGGATGACCTAAGGTTTATCAATCCGTGGGAGGCGTAGGATGAAGATGGTCTCTCTGAAACAACCCTGCAACCAAATAACAAAGAGTCTCTTGTGTCCCCAACACAACCAATACAATGGTAAATTGTATAGGTGCACTAGTTCGGCAAAGAGATGGTGATACAAGTGCAATATGGATGGTAGATATAGGTTTTTGTAATATGAATTTATAAAAACAGCAAGGTAACAAGCGATAAAAGTGAGCACAAACGGTATTGCAATGCTAGGAAACAAGGCCTAGGGTTCATACTTTAACTAGTGCAAGTTCTCTCAACAATAATAACATAATTGGATCACATAACTATCCCTCAACATGCAACAAAGAGTCACTCCAAAGTCACTAATAGCGGAGAACAAACGAAGAGATTATTGTAGGGTACGAAACCACCTCAAAGTTATTCTTTCGGATCGATCTATCATAGAGTTCGTACTAGAATAACACCTTAAGACACAAATCAATCAAAACCCTAATGTCACCTAGATACTCCAATGTCACCTCAAGTGTCCGTGGGTATGATTATACGATATGCATCAAACAATCTCAGATTCTTCTATTCAACCAACACATAGAACTTCAAAGAGTGCCCCAAAGTTTCTACCGGAGAGTCAAGACGAAAACGTGTGCCAACCCCTATGCATAAGTTCACGAGCGGAACCCGCAAGTTGATCACCAAAACATACATCAAGTGGATCACGTGAATATCCCAATGTCACCACAGATAAGCACATGCAAGACATACATCAAGTGTTCTCAAATCCTTAAAGACTCAATCCGATAAGATCACTTCAAAGGGAAAACTCAATCCATTACAAGAGAGTAGAGGGGGAGAAACATCATAAGATCCAACTATAATAGCAAAGATCGCGATACATCAAGGTCGTACCATCTCAAGAACACGAGAGAGAGAGAGAGAGAGAGAGAGAGAGAGAGAGATCAGAACACATAGCTCTTGGTACATACCCTCAGCCCCAGGGGTGAACTACTCCCTCCTCGTCATGGAGAGCGCTGGGATGATGAAGATGGCCACGGTGAGGTTCCCCCCCTCCGTGAGCCTTGAACAGGTCCCGATTGGTTTTTGGTGGCTACAGAGGCTTGCGGTGGCGGAACTCCCGATCTATTCTGCTCCCCTATGTTTTTAGGGTATATGGACATATATAGGCGAAAGAAGTCGGTCAGGGGAGCCACGAGGGGCCCACGAGGGTGGGGGGCGCGCCCAGGGGGGGCAGGCGCGCCTCCCTGCCTCGTGGCCACCTCGAAGCTTCCCTGAGGTCTACTCCAAGTCTCCTGGATTGCTTCCGTTCCAAAAATAACTCTCCTGAAGGTTTCATTCCGTTTGGACTCTTTTTGATATTCCTTTTCTTCGAAACACTGAAATAGGCAAGAAAACAACAATTTGGGTTGGGCCTCCGGTTAATAGGTTAGTCCCAAAAATAATATAAAAGTGTTTAGTAAAGCCCATAAACAGCCAAAACAGATAAAATAATAGCATGAATACTTCATAAATTATAGATACATTGGAGACATATCAGTCACCTAGCGGTGCATCAAGGACATAATTCTTCTATGCAGCAATGAGGATAATCCTCAGATCACGGACCCAGTCCTCATCATTGCTACTATCATCTTTCAACTTAGTTTTCTCTAGGAACATATTAAAAAAAATAGGGGAGCTACAACGCGAGCTATTGATCTACAACATAATTTGCAAATACTATCATTACTAAAAAAGGGCAGCCCCAGTGCATGTAGCTCCCGCTTGCGCAGGGTGTGGGGAAGGGTCCGACCACTTTTTTTGGCCTTGGGATGCGTTATGTTACAGTAACATATTATGTTACTCCAAGTCATCTAAATTTCTGCAAGAGGCTCCCACATCATTACTATCATTACTAAGTTCATGATAAATTAAGTTCAATTAATCATATTACTTTAAGAACTCCCACTTAGATAGACATCCCTCAAGTCATCTAAATGATACGTGATCCAAATAAACTAAACCATGTCTGATCATCACGTGAGATGGAGTAGTCATCAATGGTGAACATCTCTATGTTGATCATATCTACTATATGATTCATGTTCGACCTTTCGGTCTCCAGTGTTCCAAGGCCATGTCTGTACATGTTAGGCTCGTCAAGTTTAACCCGAGTATACCGCATGTGCAAAACTGTCTTGCACCCGTTGTATGTGAATGTAGAGCTTATCACACCCGATCATCACGTGGTGTCTCAGCACGACGAACTGTCGCAATGGTGCATACTCAGGGAGAACGCTTATACCTTGAAATTTTAGTAAGGGATCATATTATAATGCTACCGCCGTACTAAGCAAAATAAGATGCATAAAAGATAAATTCACATGCAATCAAAATACGTGACATGATATGGCCATCATCATCGTGTTCCTTTGATCTCCATATCCAAAGCACCATCATGATCTCCATCGTCACCGGCTTGACACCTTGATCTCCATCGTAGCATCGTGGTCGTCTCGCCAACTATTGCTTCTCCAACTATCGCTAATGCATAGTGATAAAGTAAAGCAATTACATGGCGTTTGCATTTCATACAATAAAGCGACAACAATAGGGCTCTTGCTAGTTGCCAATAACTTTTACAAAACATGATCATCTCATACAACAATGTATATCACATCATGTCTTAACCATATCACATCACAACATGCCCTGCAAAAACAAGTTAGACGTCATCTACTTTGTTGTTGCAAGTTTTACGTGGCTCCTATGGGCTTCTAGTAAGAACCGTTCTTATCTACGCATCAAAACCACAACGGTGATTCATCAAGTTTGCTATTTTAACCTTCAACAAGGACCAGCCGTAGTCAAATTCGATTCAACTAAAGTTGGAGAAACAGACACCCGCCAACCACCTTTATGCAAAACTAGTTGCATGTCTGTCGGCAGAACCGGTCTCATGAAGTGGTCATGTAAGGTTGGTCCGGGCCGCTTCATCCAACAATACCGCCGAACCTAATAAGACGTTGGTGGTAAGAAGTATGACTATCACCGCCCACAACTCTTTGTGTTCTACTCGTGCATATCATCTACGCATAGACCTGGTTCTGATACCACTGTCGGGAAATGTAGCATGCAATTTAAAAAAAATTCCTACGCTCACGCAAGATCTATCTAGGAGATGCATAGCAACGAGAGGGGGAGAGTGTGTCCACGTACCCTCATAGACCGAAAGCAGAAGCGTTTGACAACACGGTTGATGTAGTCGAACTTCTTCTTATTCCGACCGATCAAGCACCGAACATACGACACCTCCGAGTTCTGCACACGTTCAAATCGATGACGTCCCTCGAACTCTTGATCCAGCAAAGTGTCGAGGAACTAGATGAGTTCCGTCAACACGACGGGGTGGTGAAGGTGATGGTGAAGTGATCCGCGTATGGCTTCGCCTAAGCACTACGAGAATATGATCGGAGGCGTAAACTGTGGAGGGGGGCACCGCACACGGCTAGGAATCAATGTTGTGTCTTCTAGCGGTGCCCCCACATATATATAGGCGGGAGAGGGAGGGGAGTAGCAAGGGGCGCCCCAAGTAGGAGGAATCCTACTTGGGCGCCTCCCCCAATTCGGCCTCCCCTTCCATAAGTACCGGGGGGGGGGAAGGAAAGAGGAGGGAGGAGGGAAGGAAGGGGGAGGCTGAATCTCTCCCCTTCCTTCTCTCTTTCCCCTTTCCTTCCTCCTAAGGTGCAGACCATATGGGGGGCGTAGCAGCCCTTGCTGGCTGCTGTGTTTCCCCTCTTGGCCCAATAGGCCCATATCTTCGCCGGGGGGTGCCCGGAACCCCTTCCAGTGACCTGATATGTACCCGGTACTCCCAGAAAAAAACACTTCCGGTGTCTGAATACTATCATATCGTCCTATATATAAATATTTACCTCTCGACCATTTCAAGACTCCTCGTCATGTCTGTGATCTCATCCGGGACTACGAACAACATTCGGTCACCAAATCACATAACTCATATAATATAAAATCATCATCGAACGTTAAGCATGTGGACTCTACGGGTTCGAGAACTATGTAGACATGATCGAGACAACTCTCCGGTCAATAACCAATAGCGGAACCTGGATGCTCATATTGTATCCTACATATTCTACGAAGATCTTTATTGGTCCAACCGTTATGACAACATACGTTATTCCCTTTGTCATCGGTATGTTACTTGCTCGAGATTCGATCGTCGGTTGATACGTCCATTATGCATCATGCTTTTATATTGATATTTAATGCATTATGGGCTGTTATTACACATTATATCACAATAATTATGCCTATTCTCTCTTATTTTATAAGGTTTACATGAAGAGGGAGAATGCCGGTAGCTGGAATTCTGGACTGGAAAAGGAGCAAATATTAGAGACCTATTATGCACAACTCCAAAAGTCCTGAAACTTCACGGAGCATGTTTTTGGAATATATAAAAAATATTGGGCAAAGAAAGTACCAGAGGGGGCCACCAGCCAGCCACAAGGGTGGAGGGCGCGCCCCCCGACCTTGTGGGTCCCCTGGCAGGCCTCCGGTGCCCATCTTTGGCTATATGGTGTGTTTTGACCTGGAAAAAATCAGAAGGAAGCTTTCGAGACGAAGTGCCGCTGTCTTGAGCGGAACCTGGGCAGAACCAATCATGGGCTCCGACGAAGCTGTTCTACCAGGGAAACATCCCTCCGGGAGGGGGAAATCGAAGCCATCGCCATCACCAACGATCCTCTCATCGAGAGGGGGTCAATCTCCCTCAAAATCTTCACCAGCACCATCTCCTCTCAAACCCTAGTTCATCTCTTGTATTCCATATTGGTCCCAAAACCTCAGATTGGTACCTGTGGGTTGCTATAGTGTTGATTACTCCTGGTAGTTGATGCTAGTTGGTTTATCCAGTGGAAGACTATATTTTCAGTTCCTTAATGATAATTAATACTCCTCTGATCTTGATCATAAATATGTTTTGTGAGTAGTTACGTTTGTTCCCGAGGACATGGGATAAGTCTTGTTATAAGTAATCATGTGAATTTGGTATTCGTTCGATATTTCGATGAGATGTATGTTGTCTTTCCTCTAGTGGTGTTATGTGAACGTCGACTACATGACACTTAACCATTATTTGGGCCTAGGGGAAGGCATTGGGAAGTAATAAGTAGATGATGGGTTGCTAGAGTGACATAATCTTAAACCCTAGTTTATGTGTTGCTTCGTAGGGGGCTGATTTGGATCCATATGTTTCATGCTATGGTTAGGTTTACCTTAATAGTTCTTTCGTAGGTGCGGATGCTTGCGAGAGGGGTTAATAATAAGTGGGAGTCTTGTCCAAGGAAGGGCAGCACCCAAGCACCGGTCCACCCACATATCAAATTATCAAAGTAACGAACGCGAATCATATGAGCATGATGAAAACTAGCTTGACAATAACTCCCATGTGTCAAAATAAACAATTTGCGATGGCGATGGCGATGGCGCTCCCACCTCCCACCACGGCGCTGTCCTCACCACCGGCGATCTCCATCCTCCTCCACTAATCTGTGGATCCTCTCCGACCATCCTCTCCGGCGTCTTCTCTGGATCAAGGCAATACCCAACTTGTTGGGGATATTACTACTGGGCGTAAACCGGCCAGGAGAGGCCGGGTTAACTTCATCAGTAGTTCATTATACTCGAAGCCCATGAAGACAGACGGAGACGCTGTGTAAAGGCCCAGGGCCCAGAACCGGTTTAAGGCCTGTAGCTATAAACCGGCATTGATATGTAGCTTGCATTGTAAGGTAGAAAGAGCGGAGACCGAGCCGGACACGTTTATGAGCCGGCCTCGGGACTCTGTAAACCGACAGGCGTCAACCCATGTATATAAGGGGACGACCCGGTGGCGGTTCAGGAGAACAGACGACAACTCGAAACTCAGGCAAAGCGTATTCGCTCCCTGGTCATCGAAACCCCATCAATTCCAGCACAACTAGACATAGGCTTTTACCTTCATCGTAAGGGGCCGAACTAGTATAAAACTCTCTTGCGTCCCTTGTCCGCTTTAACCCCTTTAAGATAACCCGTAGCGATGGCTCCATGACTAAGTCCTTTCATGAGGACATCTGCCGTGACAAAACCACGACAGTTGGCGCCCAACGTGGGGCTATCACACGATGGTTTCAAGTTCTTGGAGAGCAGCTTCGAAGGACTCAAGGGTTATGCTGTGGGCCGGATGACCAAGAGTCGTCGCGGCAAGCTCTACATCGACGGTGCAGGCTGGGGCCTCAAGGCCGGCTCAATCGAGTATGGGTACCGGGTCCCCTTTGGTGGCATACACGTATTCATCAGCAAGATCGGTGAACCGGGCCTTGAGCCGGACATCTGCACCGACCTCGTCGAAACGGCTCAGCGTGTGAGATCTGCCCGGGTCAAGCCCGTCATGAGGCGTGCCTTTGTGGGAGTCATCCATGGAGGGGAATATGAAGACAAATTGGAATCTGGTGGTGTGACAGTCGTTTATTCCGGCGACGAGTCACCGACCGGAGAGACCGAGTCGTTATATCAGCTACAAGATGGCCAGATTGGGGGCTGTTCCGATGGCGACAGTATTCCGGACCCCTCTGATCTGCCAAACCGGGTTGCGATCTTCATGGCCGGTACACAGCCGACGCTCCACTCTTCGACCGCGGCAGTGATGATTTCCGGATCAGCGCCAGCGACAGCGCCCGGGGCAGGAGGCCCTGTACGACCGCCGACTTAGATTCTATCTGATTTGTTTGACGCATTGGCAGCACTGGTGGCGGAGGCTAACCCGGTAGATCAGGAGGCACACAATGCGGAAATTGCGAAGGTAAAGGATCAGATTACTCAGGCCAAAGCCGATCTGGCAGCTGAAGATACCAGGATGGCCGCGGAGCGAGCCGGTTTGGATGTGCAGGCTTACCAGCTTATGTTGGATCAGAATGCATCACACAAAGTACTGAAAAGGAGACACCGTTCTCGCCTGCCTCCAGTTTATGATGCTAGGAACCTCTTTAACACCCCAGGGGCAGGGACCAGCAATCTGCCGGTGGTAAACTGGGCGAAGGTACCTGGGGCAGGGGCGCCGGTTCAGCCACGTTTGATGGATCCGCCTCGACAGAACAACATTGTGACGCAGCCCGTCCCAACGCCACTGGGTCATTATTCTACTCCGATGGACAATCTTGTTGCTGCCACTTCACGACTGGAGGCTATCCCAATTGATGGTGATTCTCCGCGGCGGTTGAGACGCGTCGGGTTAAGGAGCTTCTTCGGACAGCCTTGGTTCAACAAGAGGCTTATTCATACAGTCGTGATCGAATTCATTCCACCCCCTGTCCAAGCCGGAGTTATAGCAGGCGTATGGATGAACTAGACGTATCAAGCAATGCGCGGAATCGTGAACCGCCCCGTGGTGACAATCCGGCAGGGGGCGCTGGTGATGCTCAGGAGGTAGTGGACCGGGCTCGAGCTCGCAGGGAGGCCGATTTAGCGGCGCAGCATGAAGCCCGTCAGCTTGCTCCGGTTCGTCCAACCACATCCGTAGAGCCAGGAGTCACCTCTAGTTCCTTTGGGGTGCCGTGTCTCGTACCAGCGTTGCGCAACGTGCGCCTGCCCAAAGATTTGAATGGCCCACGCAAGGTGCCTAATTACATTGCCGATTTATCCCCTGAGGCATGGGTTGAAAGTTATGAGATGACCATGGAGATGCTGGACGTGGATGACGTGTCATGTGCAAAGTATTTTACCATGATGTTGGAAGGGACGACCCGTACTTGGCTAAAGAGTTTACCGGCGAATTCTATCAGGTCATGGGCCGAGTTAAGAACCCGGTTTATCCAGAATTTCAAGGATACATGTAAGAAGCCTATGTCGATTGTGGACTTAGCCGCCTGTGTCCAGGAGGAAGGAGAGTCAACAACCCGATGGGTGCGCCGGGTTTCGGAAATTTTGCATTCATCAGACCGCATCAATGCGGATACTGCAGTTCTGACCTTGGAAGGCAATTGCCGGATTGAACCTCTGAAGTTGAAGTTGGGATGGCTAAAACGCCATTGCAATGATATGGGAACCCTCATGGCTGCTTTAGTGAAGTATGCCGACTCTGATAGTACCAAGGATCCCGAGTCTGATGATGATAAAGCAGGGAAGGGAAAAAAGAGCGGCAACGCCAAGGGGCAGCACCACAACCCGGCGGGTCATGGAAACGGCGACAAACGTAAAGCAGATCACAGCTTGGACTTTGTGGCTAATACCAACACACAGGACAAGGGCCAACGACGCAAGGGTAAACCACCCCAGCGCGGTGGAGCACCTAGTCCTAACCCGGACCGCTTATCTTACCTATTGAACTAGCCCTGCCCGAAACATGGTACGAAGGAGATGCCGGCCACACACCTCTGGAAGGACTGCTACATCATGCAAGTGTTCAAAAACTCTAATGCTTTCCGGTATGACCACGGACCAGGTGGCAGTTCAGGCCCTGGATCTCATGGGCCGGGTTATGGTGGAGGAAATTCTGGTTCAGGCTTCCATCGTAATCAGAGCGTACATAACAATCCAGTTAATCTGGGAAACCAAAGTGGATACAATCATCAGGGCAATCAGCAGCAGCAGTAGCAATCGGGTTACCAGAGCAACCTGAAACAGTTGAATAGCAGGCAGTATCATGTTTTCACCACTAGCTTAGACAAGCGTGACCAAAAGCTTCATAAGAGGGCAGTGAGCTCCGTTGAACTGGCGGTGCCCCGTTACCTACGCTGGTCGGAGCAGCCGATTGTGTGGAGCAGAGAAGATCACCTACCCCGGGTTGACAATCCGGGTCGTCTGGCATTGGTGGTGGCACCTCAGGTGGGAGGTTATAAGTTCACCAAGGACTCATGGACGGAGGAAGCAGTATCAATATCCTTTACTATGAAACTTTCCGTCGCATGGGGTTAACAGATAAAAATCTTAAACCGTCCAATACGGTGTTCCACGGTGTGGTACCTGGTAAATCGACGTATCCTTTTGGTAAGATAGCTCTGGAGGTGGCTTTTGGGGACGAGCATGACGCGAGATCAGAAACTTTGACCTTTGAAGTGGTGAAAATCAAAAGTCCGTATCACGCCCTGTTTGGGCGGCCGGCTTATGCTAAATTTATGGCACGGCCTTGCTATGTCTATCTGCAGCTCAAGATGCCGGGTCATTAGGGAACTATAACCGTACATGGGAGCTGCAAGATTGCTTTGGAGTGTGAAGAAGGTGATGCGGCATATGCTGAGCCGGTTTGTGCCACAGAAGAATTGAAGTTTTACAAGGACAATGTTGATCCGACAGATATGACTTCGTTGAAGAAGCCAACTATCGAGCATGATACGGCCTTGAAGTTTAAATCGGCTGATGAGACTAAGCTTGTTGACTTCGTACCTGGCGATTCGTCCAAGCAGTTCAGCATCAGCGCTAACTTGGACCCGAAATAGGAAAGCGCGCTCATCGAGTTCATCCATGAGAATCGGGACATCTTTGCATGGAAGCCTTCTGACATGCCAGGTGTACCGAGAGAACTCGCTGAGTACACACTTAATGTTGATCCTAAGTATAAACCGGTCAAGCAGTTTCTCCGTCGGTTCAATGAAGAAAGACGGAAAGCTATTAGAGAAGAAGTGGCCAGGCTCTTAGCGGCTGGATTTATCGTTGAAGTTTTCCATCCTGAATGGTTGGCTAATCCAGTGTTGGTCCTTAAGAAGAACGACACTTGGCGTATGTGTGTGGACTACACAGATCACAACAAAGCTTGTCCTTATTGATGCTACATCGGGTTGCGAGCGTTTGAGATTTTTGGATGCATATTCTGGTTATCATCAGATCAAGATGGCAGCTAAGGACCAGGAGAAGACGGCCTTCATAACCCCCTTTGGAGCCTTCTGCTATGTGTCCATGCCCTTTGGGCTTAAGAGTGGCCAGGCGACTTATCAACGGTGTGTGCAGAATTGCCTCCACAAACAAATCGGCCGCAATGTTCACGCTTATGTAGATGATATTGTGGTAAAATCAAGGAAGAAGGAAACATTGATTGATGACTTAAAGGAAACCTTTGATAACCTGCGGGTTTACAAGATGATGCTTAATCCGGCCAAGTGCGTTTTTGGTGTACCGGCAGGCAAGCTCTTGGGCTTTTTGGTGTCTAACAGGGGCATTGAAGCTAATCCGGACAAGATCAAGGCTATCACCTCCTTGGCTAAACCGAAGTGTATCAATGATGTTCAACATTTGGCAGGCCGGATTGCCGCGTTGAGTGTTGGAAATACGCCCTAGAGGCAATAATAAAATGATTATTATTATATTAACTTGTTCATGATAATTGTCTATTGTTCATGCTATAATTGTGTTATCCGGAAATCGTAATACATATGTGAATACATAGACCACAACATGTCCCTAGTGAGCCTCTAGTTGACTAGCTCGTTGATCAATGGATGGTTGCGGTTTCCTGACCATCAACATTTGATGTCATTGATAACGGGATCACATCATTGGGAGAATGATGTGATGGACAAGACCCAATCCTAAGCATATCACAAGATCGTGTAGTTCGTCTGCTAGAGCTTTTCTAATGTCAAGTATCTTTTCCTTAGACCATGAGATCGTGCAACTCCCGGATACCGTAGGAGTGCTTTGGGTGTAACAAACGACACAACGTAACTGGGTGGCTATAAAGGTACACTACAGGTATCTCCAAAAGTGTCTGTTGGGTTGGCACGGATCGAGACTGGGATTTGTCACTCCGTATGACGGAGAGGTATCTCTGGGCCCACTCAGTAATGCATCATCATAATGAGCTCAATGTGGCCAAGTGGCTGGTCACAGGATCATGCATTATGGAACAAGTAAAGTGACTTGCCGGTAACAAGATTGAACGAGGTATTGGGATACCGACTATCGAATCTCGGGCAAGTAACGTACCGATTGACAAAGGGAATTGTATACGGGATTACTTGAATCCTCGACATCGTGGTTCATCCGATGAGATCATCGTGGAACATCTGGGAGCCAACATGGGTATCCAGATCCCTCTGTTGGTTATTGGCCGGAGAGCTGTCTCGGTCATGTCTGCGTGATTCCCGAACCCGTAGGGTCTACACACTTAAGGTTTGATGACGCTAGGGTTATAAGGAAGATATGTATGTGATTACCGAATGTTGTTCGGAGTCCCGGATGAGATCCCGGACGTCACGAGGAGTTCCGGAATGGTCCGGAGGTGAAGATTTATATATGGGAAGTTGTCATACGGTCACCGGAAAGGTTCGCGGGCATACCGATATTGTACCGGGGCCACCGGAGGGGTTCCGGGGGTCCACCGGGAGGGGCCACCTCTCTCGGAGGGCCTTATGGGACGTAGAGGGAAGGGAACCAGCCCCTAGGAGGGCTGGGCGCATCCCCCCTTTGGCCCATGCGCCTAGGGTTTGGGGGGAACCCTAAAGAGGGGCGCCTCCCTTGCTTGGGGGGCAAGCCCCCTCCCCCCTTGGCTGCCCCCCCCCCCTCTAGATCCCATCTAGAGGGGCCGGCCCCCCTTCCCCCTTCTCCTATAAATAGAGGGGCGAGGGGAGGGCTGCAACACTACATCCAAGGCATAGCCCCTCCCCTCCCCAACACCTCTCCTCCTCCGTTAAGAGCTTGGCGAAGCCCTGCCGGAGTACTGCCGCTTCATCACCACCACGCCGTTGTGCTGCTGTTGGAGCTCTCTTCCTCAACCTCTCCCTCCTCCTTGCTGGATCAAGGCGCGGGAGACGTCTCCGCTCCGTACATGTGTTGAATGCGGAGGTGCCGTCCGTTCGGCGCTAGGATCATCGGTGATTTGGATCACGACGAGTACGACTCCATCAACCCCGTTCTCTTGAACGCTTCCGCTCGCGATCTACATGGGTATGTAGATGCACTCCTCTCTCTCTTGTTGCTAGATGACTCCGTAGATTGATCTTGGTGATGCGTAAAAAAATTTGAATTTCTGCTACGATCCCCAACAGTGGCATCATGAGCCAGGTCTATGCGTAGTTTCTATGCACGAGTAGAACACAAGTTTCTTGCGGGCGTCGATATTGTCAATTTACTTGCCGTTACTAGTCTTATCTTGATTCGGCGGCATCTTGGGATGAAGCGGCCCAGACCGACCTTACACGTACACTTACGTGAGACAGGTTCCACCGACTGACATGCACTAGTTGCATAAGGTGGCTAGCGGGTGTCTGTCTATCCCACTTTAGTCGGATCGGATTTGATGAAAAGGGTCCTTATGAAGGGTAAATAGAAATTGGCATATCACGTTGTGGTTTTAGCGTAGGTAAGAAACTTTCTTGCTAGAAACCTATAGCATCCACGTAAAAATTTGCAACAACAATTAGAGGATGTCTAACTTGTTTTTGCAGCATATGCCGTGTGATGTGATATGGCCAAAAGGATGTGATGAATGATATATATGTGATGTATGAGATTGATCATGTTCTTGTAATAGGAATCACGACTTGCATTTTGATGAGTATGACAACCGGCAGGAGCCATAGGAGTTGTCTTAATTTATTTTATGACCTGCGTGTCAATGAATAACACCATGTAATTACTTTACTTTGTTGCTAAACCGTTAGCCATAGTAGTAGAAGTAATAGTTGGCGAGACAACTTCATGAAGACACGATGATGGAGATCATGATGATGGAGATCATGGCACCCCGAAGATGGAGATCAAAAGGAGCAAAATGATATTGGCCATATCATGTCACTATTTGATTGCATGTGATGTTTATCATGTTTTTGCATCTTATTTGCTTAGAACGACGGTAGCATAAATAAGATGATCCCTCACAAGAAAGTGTTCCCCCTAACTGTGCGTTGTTGCAAAAGTTCGTTGTCTCGAAGCACCACGTGATGATCGGGTGTGATAGATTCTAACATTCACATACAATGAGTGTAATCCATATTTACACATGCAAAACACTTAGGTTGACTTGACGAGCCTAGCATGTACAGACATGGCCTCAGAACACAAGAGACCGAAAGGTCGAACATGAGTCGTATAGAAGATACGATCGACATGAAGATGTTCACCGATGATGACTAGTCCGTCTCACGTGATGATCGGACGCGGCCTAGTTGACTCGGATCATGTATCACTTAGATGACTAGAGGGATGTCTGTGTGAGTGGGAGTTCATTAAATAATTTGATTAGATGAACTTAATTATCTTGAACTTAGTCTAAAACTTTTGCAAAAATGTCGTGTAGATCAAATGGATAACGCTCATGTCAACCTCAACTTCAACGCGTTCCTAGAGAAAACCAAGCTGAAAGACGATGGTAGCAACTATACGGACTGGGTCCGGAACTTGAGGATCATCCTCATAGCTGCCAACAAAGCATATGTCCTTGAAGCACCGTTAGGTGAAGCACACCCCCAGCGAACCAAGACGTTATGAACGCTAAGGCGCTAAACTGTTGATGATTACTCCTGGTTCAAGGCGGCATGCTTTACAGCTTAGAACCGGGCTCCAAAACGCTTCGAGCAGCACGCAGCATATGAGATGTTCCAAGAGCTGAGAATGGTTTTCCAAGCTCATGCCCGTCCGAGAGATATGAAGTCTCGACAAGTTCTACAGTTGTAAGATGGAGGAATATAGTTCCGTCGACAAGCACATACTCAAAATAAATCAAGGTTGCACAACCGCTTGTCTCAGCTGGGAGTTAATCTCCGGATGACGCTTGATCGCTGATGAAAACCTTCGCTTCCACCAAGCTACAAGAGCTTTGTGATGAACTTCAATATGCAGGGGATGGAGAAAACCATTCCTGAAGTATATTCAATGCTGAAATCAGCGGAGGTGGAAATCAAAAAGGAACATCAAGTGTTGATGGTGAATAAAACCACTAAGTTCAAGAAGGGCAAGGGTAAAAGGGTTTCAAGAAAGACGACAAGGAGGTGCAGCGCCCGCAAGCAAGCTGCCGGGAAGAAACCAAAGAATGGACCCAAGCCTGAGACTGAGTGTTTTTATTGCAAGGGAAGTGGTCACTGGAAGTGGAACTGCCCCAAGTACTTAGCGGACAAGAAGGCTGGCAACACCAAAGGTATATGTGATATACATGTAATTGATGTGTACCTTACCAGTACTCGTAGTAGCTCCTGGGTATTTGATACCGGTGCGGTTGCTCATATTTGTAACTCAAAACAGGAGCAGCGGAATAAGCGGAGACTGGCGAAGGACGAGGTGACGTTGCGCGTCGGGAATGGTTCCAAGGTCGATGTGATCGCCGTCGGCATGCTACCTCTACATTTACCTACGGGATTAGTTTTAAACCTCAATAATTGTTATTTAGTGCTAGCTTTGAGCATGAACATTGTATCTGGATTTGTTTAATACGAGATGGCTACTCATTTAAATCCGAGAATAATGGTTGTTCTATTTATATGAGAGATATGTTTTATGGTCATGCCCCGCTGGTCAATGGTTTATTCTTAATGAATCTCGAACGTGATGTTACACATATTCATAGTGTGAATACCAAAAGATGTAAGGTTGATAATGATAGTCCTGGACTTTTGGAGTCTCTTGATTACGAATCATTTGACACGTGCGAACCATGCCTCATGGGTAAAATGACCAAGACTCAGTTCTCTGGAACAATGGAGCGAGCAACCAACTTATTGGAAATCATACATACTGATGTGTGCGGTCCAATGAGCGTTGAGGCACGCGGTGGCTATCGTTATGTTCTCACCCTCACTGATGACTTGAGTAGATATGGGTATGTCTACTTAATGAAACACAAGTCTGAGACCTTTGAAAGGTTCAAGGAATTTTAGAGTGAGGTTGAAAATCAACGTGACAGAAAAATAAAGTTCTTACAATCAGATCGTGGAGGGGAATATTTAAGTCACGAATTTGGCACACACTTAAGGAAATGTGGAATCGTTTCACAACTCATGCCGCCTGGAACACCTCAGCGTAATGGTGTGTCCGAACATCATAATCGCACTCTATTGGATATGGTGCGATCTATGATGTCTCTGTATCGACCCGACCTCAGACGGTCAAGCCTCTGTGTTACTCGTGCCATCCTCGGATCAAGATATCTTTGCACACACACAAGACATCAATGTATATATCAAAGTGCAATCACATGTATAAATAACGTGAAATGATATATACCTCATAATAATCAGCGGAAACAATCAAACGGGTGTGGAGTCCCATCAACGCCATCGGCAGGTTGAGTGTAGACCGTAACCTGCATCGTAATCTTACTCGTCGAAGAAAAAATATCTGCAACATGATACGTTGCAGCCGTGTAGGTCAGTACATTGAATGTACCGCAAGATCACAATATGAGAAAACAGATGATAAACTATACTATATGCAATATGGCTTTATGGCTCAGATCTGAATTTTGTTTGCATAAAAGCTGATTTTATTTTACCTACATCAAAGGAATAAATGAAGTCTGTACTATGGAGTTTTCTATCATGACATGGTTCCGCCAACCGATGTCTCATAGCCCAAAATCATCATAAGTTGCCCACAATTAAGTTATCATCCGTGTTGAGAGTTCCAGATAGATCCAAGTCCAGATGCTCAAATTGTCCGTGAATCGGGACACGGCTAATCGATTAGGTTATAACCTCTGCAGAGGTTTGTACACTTTACCCGCAAGATTCGATCTCTCTCTTTACGCTCGCACTTCAGAGTGTTTGAGAACAAGATGACCAAACATGGTCTTCCAAAGAGTTCCTCCGACCACCGTCCGCACCCATCCAATCCTACCGTAGTTCTACATCTGCTAGTACCGCCCCAGCCAGAGTCACCACTAAGGTCAACCAAGCCGAGCCCATAATGACTTGCGGTTGCATGTAAGCTTCCGGCGTGAAGTATTCTTCCGCCTCTTTGAGTCTGGGTGAAGCTTTCCGCAAGATGTCATGGCGCTTCTCCATGCATCCCGCCAACCACTGGTTTCTCCAGGCTGCCCGTCAACCGCCCTTCACCCAAAGAGTGTGTATTGAAATCTTGTCTCGAGTCTTGAAGTCTTGAGGTCTTGAAGATGCAGTCCTTGCAGATTCCATCACGGAGTTGTCGCCATTGACGAGAATCCTCCATTCTCACACCACTCCCGAGCACTCATACCAAACCCCGCCTACTATAGCGTAGCATTAAAATAAATAACGCCCCGGCTTGGTAACAGGGTGATGGGTTCCTACCTCATGCATACTACTCAACTACAAGAATTCAATAACACTACTGAGGGGTGGTTGCAAAGGTGCCACTAAATGCAATAAAACATAGGTAAGAAAAGCATGGTCAAAGTGAACTTGCCTGGTTGACGATCTTCGAAAGAAACTAGGGTTTCGTAGTAGTAATCTTCGCACTCCGGAAATTCTACCGAGGCAAACAATAACTATAATAAGCACATAGCAATAGGATCACATAACACAACATAACAAAGGTAACATAGTACAACAAAACAATCAAAACCAAATCAAAAAGAAAACTCAAAGAAACCAAATTCAAAGTTTTTCCCTACTCCAAACAATAACAAAAATAGTTTTTATATAACAAAATTCCTTAATATAACCTAATCATGGTTTTAGGTTAACTTAACAGAAAAGGATTAACTAAGCAACTAGGAGCAAAAAGAATTAATTAAAAGCTATTATAAAACTCATCTTAGGCCTAATCCAATTTCTATTAAGAAAATTAATTTAAAACTTTTATTAATTATAAATAAAAGTTCATCTAATGGAATGACAGAAACTAACCTAGAATAACTAATCACAAGTTAAAATAAATTAATTTACTAATTAATTAATTAGGAAAACAGGAACTAATCAATTAATTAGGATTAATAGGATTCTGCCTAGAATTAATTATTTATTAATCCTAAAATACCAAAGTTAATTTCTAGGGTTTGGCAATGTCAAAATAAAGTGATTGCAAAAGGAATCATGCAAAATAATTTTTCTAACTAAAACTATAGCAGATTTGCTATTCTGACTAAAACAATATTAAAGCATTTTTAATTATTTTTAACATAGCTAAATATATGTTTTACAGAAACTACATAAAATTTGCAATCCAACAAAAAAGAATCACTCAAAAATATTAAACAGAATAAAAGATATACATTTTGAAAATTGAAACTATTCGCTAAAACAGAAAATCAAAATAAAAGAAAAAGGCCTAATGGGCCTAAATCATGCATCTGTATGTTAGATAGGCTAAATGGGCCTAGGGTTTAAACTAAACGAACCGGCCTAAAATAAAACCTAACTAAAATAAACCGAAGGACCGCCGGTTTTATAATAAAACCTATTCTTCGGGGTTCTAATCGTTAGCCACCTAAGATGGATCGGACGGGAGATGGAGATCCGTGACTTACCGGACTCCGCGACGGCGGCGGCGGCGGCGTCGAGGCGCCGAGGCGTCCAAGGCCGGTGAACTCGAGGGACTCGCCGTCTGGAGATGCGGGGAGCACGGGAGGGTTCGGTGGGGTCGGGGTGGTCGGGGACCTAGGCGCCGACGGCGGCGATAATGGCGGCGGTGCAGGCTTCGGCTCCATGAGCACGAGCGGGGGGGAGAGGAGGTCGCGAGGGGCGAGGGGGAAACGGGTGCGGGAGGGCGGCTTTATAGGGCGGGGCCTCGCCGGGAAAGGAAGGGGATCGGGAGCGATCGGGATCCGGATCTTCGGGATCCGCGATCTCCCATGAGGTCGGCGTGGCGGCGGGGGGAAGAAGAGGGGTGGGTCCCACGGGTCGAGAGAGAGAGGAGGGCGAGGAGGAGGGCCGACCGAGCGGGAGAGAGCCTCGGGCGAGGGGGAGGGAGAGAGGGAGCTGGGCCGGCTTGTCGGCGCCGGGGTCAAGCGCCGGTGGCCCGGCTGGGTTTCAAGGCTGGCCGGGCAGAGGGTGGCTGGGTCACGCCGGGGGGGTTTTTTTATTTTTTTTTTAAAACAAAACAAAAATAAAACCTAAACTATAAATATTTTATATAGGGTATATATATACCAAAATGATCAGGGAATATTCCTTTCATTTGAACATTTTTCAAGTTCAAATAAAATCACAAAATTCATAAAAAATCTATTTTTTTTCAAATTAAATAAATTTCAGATTTGAATCCAAATCTTTTGGCATTGTTTCCAAATATTTTCAAGTGTCATGTTTGCTCCTCTCATACTTTTGATCAAGTATTTATCCCCTTAGTTTTTTAAATGTTTCCCACATGCCAAAGTTTGAAATTCAAATTCAAAACTCAAAATTTGAAAGAGGGTTTCAAAGCACTTTCAAATGATTTTCAACTTGATTCATTATAACTTCCAACTCCTATTTCATATAATTGAAGAAGTCATTTTATCTTCCTCATGAAAATCATTGAGTTGCATAAAGCTTTGAATTTGAAATATTCCCAAATGAAATTCAAATTTCTTCCAAAACCCTATTCATTTCAAAATGGAAGAAGTCATGTCATCTTCACTCTAGGTTTTGGTGTTGCAATGAACTTGAGTTCAATTGGGATCCAAAATGCAAAATGGAAAGTTTGGGAAAGTCATTTCATTCCTCTCATTCAACTTTCAAAAGTTTCAAATTTCAATCACTCAATCCATCAAACCAACAATCGACAATCAAGCATAGTTATTTATTTAATATAACATTCCAAAATTTAGAATTTTGGGATGTTACAAACCTACCACATTTAAAATGAATCTCGCCCTCGAGATTCAAGAGGCTAGCAAGAAAAGGTTAGGGTTGGGGTCTTCTAGCAAATGTTCGTCGAAAGGTCGTGGGCTACCACACTTAAAATCAAGGTTACGGTTCCAATAAACTCAGATACTTCCTCTGGAGTGCTGACAATGTATGTATCTTCACATATCTTACAATAACTCCTTCATTAACGCTCTTCTGTTAGGAGCGTAAAGTTTTCCTCGAAACCTTGGGTCGGTTCTTCAAAGTTGTGGTTCGTCAGAGACTGGATCTTCTTAGCTGATAGGTCCGTGTCCATTCTAGACAACTATCGAAATACTCATGGTGGTCTACAATTTATGGTTTTCTCCTGCAGAAAACGGGTCTGGGTTGAACCTCACCGTATAACCTACGTTTGGCAACAACTGCCATGTACATGGGTTTATCATCCTGCCACTCTAAGGCTTAAGCAAGGCTTCAACGAAGGCCGCCACTTTACTATGGTTAAGTCTCTCAGATTTACCATTCCAAATAGCAAGAGCGAAAGATACGAGTAAGTCGGTATGGTGATCAATCCATTCCGCACCCAGATCATTACCTCAGATAAGGTTTAGCGAATCTCGATTCTAACACTCGGTCATTCTCACAAGCATTGCAGAATTTCTCTTGTTCTCGAACTGGGTTCGAGTAAATCCATAGTTTCTACAAGCCAACAAACATCTATCGTTACTTCACCACTCTCGGGTTTTGCGTAACCTCCTACGAAACGTATGCTGATTGGACTGCTGATTCTTCCAATTTATTCCTTCATCAAGGTTACATCTGTTCCTTCTCAAAATCCTGGGCCTGTGGGTTATGGCCCACTTCAACACTAGTGCAGCTTTAACTCATCCTTGGAGTAACTCTCTTGTTACACCTCCTTAAATCCAATAGTACTACTGTTTCTTCATACCATCATATCAAGAACAAAACTCCAACTTATTTTGTCCAGCTTCCTCCTATGGTCCGTCATGAATAACACGCTTTCTTTCTTCATTGATCCTGTGGTTTTACAGAGTACTATGACCAAAATAAATTTATCCATAAAATCTCATTATTCTCATATCAATCTTTCATTACATCCTTAATCATTTTTTGTGAATCCAAATTCCAAAAAGTTTATTACAAATGCTGCCACCCACATGATTTGGTATGGTCAGACATTACTTCCAACTTTATTCATTTATCCTCCTCGAGGATTCTTCAGTCCCACTGGAATTGTGCGACATGTGTCTTGAATTCTTCAATCTTCTGTTTCATTGTGGTGGCCTTGAGCTTCACCTCCATCATCTCCGTATGCACTTCACTTAGGTATTCCTGAGTATGACGGAGTCTTGCTTCAAGTATTTCTCCGATCCGACGATGGCTTCCATGGCTGCTTCACTAACAGCATCAAGAAAGTTGCTTGTGGCACACGTGAAATGAAAAAGTAATGCCCCATCCTCTTTGGGCAAACTCTTTCACACGGTGGAGGTGTACTCCACATACCAAAGTTCCACTCCCTTATGCATGAAGGGTAGCCTTTGTAGACTGCATCTCCTTCAAGGTGAATATGCTTCATCATGTCCTTCAGATCTTCGGTAATCATGATCACTTGTCGTGGTCATGATGGTTTCGGACCTTTAAGGAAAGACTCAGAAGGGTCGCCATCTGCAGTTTGTGGAACAGAAATGATGCTCGAGTAAGGTACTTATCTCTTGGGCACACATTCATATCAAAACTTCAAACTCAATTTCCAATATCCAATTTATGCATCACAACTCACTTTCTTCCATGTTCATCAAGAATATTAATTTCAAGATAAAATATGACAACTCCTTAAAGCTTGTCATGTGACATTACAACTTTATTGAGTCACTAACTATTACAATCTCGAGTAATCTATTACATAACTCAACTCATTGAGCTCATGAAAATGAAATTGCTTTCTACTACTCTTATTATCCATAATCAAAATTCCAACTACTCAGCTCCAGCTTTCGTCTTGTCGGAACATTTAGTAGCATAATGTCCTGCTTCCTTACAGCGAAAACAAATGACTTTCGATAAGTCTTTGGGCTTCTTGGAGATGGTGCCTGCTCCTTGAGTTCCTTGCTTCCTTTCGGGACAATGATTGGCATAATGCCCGACGTCCTTACATTCAAAACAGGTAATATGACTCTTGTCCCTATTTGCAGAAATTGGGTTGTTCTGAGGGTGTCTTTGTTTTCTCTTCCTGGGTTTCTTCGTTCTGATCAATCCTTCTATTCCCTGTGGATCAAACTCTATTGCTTCCGTCGGGAAGTATCCCGGATACTCTTTTCTTTCCTTGGTGCAATACTGTGAAAAATGTCCTTCTTCTCCACATGAATAGCAGGCATTGGAGTAAAATCTGTTGAGACCTTCTCCATCCAGGTCTTCAACACTTTCATTCATTACTGGTTCTTCTAGGTCTTCCTTGAGGGCTTCGTTCATTCCATCTTCCTGCTTCGGAATAGTTCGTTGCACCGTGGAGTAAATGTGACACTGCACCGGGTAGTGGGTGGTTCCTTCACACAGGAAGCAAGTCACCTGACTAGTTGGGCATTCCTCAGCTGGGTGTTTCTCCTCACAATGAGGGCATCCATCCTTGTGTTCCTCCTGGGTGTGTCCTATTTCTCCGCAAATCTTGCAGGCACAAGGTTTAATTCCTGGTGTATCATGGTGCTTCCGGATAAGACGTGATCTCATCAGGGTCTTCTTGAATTCCTCCCAAGTTCTTGCTCCATTAAATCCCTGTATGGCTTGATGCATTTTCCACCAGGTTGCAGCACTTTCTGTAAAGTACTGAAGAGCGTATTGGACCTCATACTTCCTTGAAACCAAATTGTTCCCGAAGTGATTCTCCATGTTCTGCATCCATAGCTCTGCCTCCGGCTGAGTCTTCGGTCCAGAGAATATCAGTCCAACTTCATTCATCATCTATGGGGTTCAAGGGTTTTAGGGTGAGATGAGAGAGATGGGGATATACACACAATACAAACAATAGTTTTTTTGAAGAAACAAGTTTTATTTTGGGGCTGTCGGAAAACATCAATCAAATGACAGCTCACAAATCATCGATCTAACGAGGTGTATAGCAGGGTTTGGTCTTCTAAAGGTCAAATAATTCTTCAGATCCTTCAAGTCTTCGAGTCTTCAACTGTTGTAGCTTCTAATACATGGTGAAATCCTCTTTACTCAAGGGGCCATCAGTTCTCCGATATCAAATCCTTCTTGAGCGTCTTCATTGATCCTCCGGTGATCAAAGGATAAGGGTATATTCTAACTATTTGAGGTGAGAGGGTCTATTTGATAAAATCAGAAAAGATGAGAAGTAAGAGTCTTTTGTAAATAAAGTTTTAGAGATATCCTGTCCTAGGGCTTTTTCCGGTTTCTAGGGTCACGCCCTACACCAACATGTGCTCGATACCATCTCTCAGAGCGACCCGACCTCGAGACGGTCAAGCCTCGTGTTATCGTGCCATCCTCGGATCAAGATATCGGCACACACAAGACATCAATGTATATATCAAAGTGCAATCACATGTATAAATAACGTGAAATGATATATACCTCATAATAATCAGCGAAACAATCAAACGGGTGTGGAGTCCCATCAACGCCATCGGCAGGTTGAGTGTAGACCGTAACCTGTAGATCGTAATCTTACTCGTCGAAGAAAAAATATCTGCAACATGATACGTTGCAGCCGTGTAGGTCAAGACATTGAATGTACCGCAAGATCACAATATGAGAAAACAGATGATAAACTATACTATATGCAATATGGCTTTGTGGCTCAGATCTGAATTTTGTTTGCATAAAAGCTGATTTTATTTTACCTACATCAAAGGAATAAATGAAGTCTGTACTATGGAGTTTTCTATCATGACATGGTTCCGCCAACCGATGTCTCATAGCCCAAAATCATCATAAGTTGCCCACAATTAAGTTATCATCCGTGTTGAGAGTTCCAGATAGATCCAAGTCCAGATGCTCAAATTGTCCGTAATCGGGACACGGCTAATCGATTAGGTTATAACCTCTGCAGAGGTTTGTACACTTTACCCGCAAGATTCGATCTCTCTCTTTACGCTCGCACTTCGTGGTGTTTGAGAACAAGATGACCAAACATGGTCTTCCAAAGAGTTCCTCCGACCACCGTCCGCACCCATCCAATCCTACCGTAGTTCTACATCTGCTAGTACCGCCCCAGCCAGAGTCACCACTAAGGTCAACCAAGCCAGAGCCCATAATGACTTGCGGTTGCACAGTAAGCTTCCGGCGTGAAGTATTCTTCCGCCTCTTTGAGTCTGGGTGAAGCTTTCCGCAAGATGTCATGGCGCTTCTCCATGCATCCCGCCAACCACTGGTTTCTCCAGGCTGCCCGTCAACCGCCCTTCACCCAAAGAGTGTGTATTGAAATCTTGTCTCGAGTCTTGAAGTCTTGAGGTCTTGAAGATGCAGTCCTTGCAGATTTCCATCACGGAGTTGTCGCCATTGACGAGAATCCTCCATTCTCACACCACTCCGAGCACTCATACCAAACCCCGCCTACTATAGCGTAGCATTAAAATAAATAACGCCCCGGCTTGGTAACAGGGTGGTGGGTTCCTACCTCATGCATACTACTCAACTACAAGGATTCAATAACACTACTGAGGGTGGTTGCAAAGGTGCCACTAAATGCAATAAAACATAGGTAAGAAAAGCATGGTCAAAGTGAACTTGCTCGGTTGACGATCTTCAAAGAAACTAGGGTTTCGTGGTAGTAATCTTCGACTCCGAAATTCTACCGAGGCAAACAATAACTATAATAAGCACATAGCAATAGGATCACATAACACAACATAACAAAGGTAACATACCACAACAAAACAATCAAAACCAAATCCAAAAAGAAAACTCAAAGAAATCAAATTCAAAGTTTTTCCCTACTCCAAACAATAACAAAAATAGTTTTTATATAACAAAATTCCTTAATATAACCTAATCATGGTTTTAGGTTAACTTAACAGAAAAGGATTAACTAAGCAACTAGGAGCAAAAAGAATTAATTAAAAGCTATTATAAAACTCATCTTAGGCCTAATCCAATTTCTATTAAGAAAATTAATTTAAAACTTTTATTAATTATAAATAAAAGTTCATCTAATGGAATGACAGAAACTAACCTAGAATAACTAATCACAAGTTAAAAATAAATTAATTTACTAATTAATTAATTAGGAAAACAGAACTAATCAATTAATTAGGATTAATAGGATTCTGCCTAGAATTAATTATTTATTAATCCTAAAATACCAAAGTTAATTTCTAGGGTTTGGCAATGTCAAAATAAAGTGATTGCAAAAGGAATCATGCAAAAATAATTTTTCTAACTAAAACTATAGCAGATTTGCTATTCTGACTAAAACAATATTAAAGCATTTTTAATTATTTTTAACATAGCTAAATATATGTTTTACAGAAACTACATAAAATTTGCAATCCAACAAAAAAGAATCACTCAAAAATATTAAACAGAATAAAAGATATACATTTTGAAAATTGAAACTATTCGCTAAAACAGAAAATCAAAATAAAAGAAAAAGGCCTAATGGGCCTAAATCTGCATCTGTATGTTAGATAGGCTAAATGGGCCTAGGGTTTAAACTAAACGAACCGGCCTAAAATAAAACCTAACTAAAACTAAACCGAAGGACCGGCCGTTTTATAATAAAACGTATTCTTCTGGGGTTCTAATCGTAGCCGCCTAAGATGGATCGGACGGGGAGGGAGATCCCGTGACGTATCGAGTCCGGCGACGGCGGCGGCGGCGGCGGAGTGCGCGCGAGGCTTCCGGGCCGGTGAACTCGAGGAGTCGCCGTCTGGGAGATGCGGGGAGGCACGGGGAGGTTCGTGGGGTCGGGGTGGTCGGGGAGGGCTAGGCGCCGTCGGCGGCGACTATGGCGGCGGTGGGGCTTGGCTCCCATGAGCACGAGCGGGAGGGAGAGGAGGTCCGCGAGGGGCGAGGGGGAAACGGGTGCGGAGGGGGGCTTTATAGCCGGGGCCTCGCCGGGGAAAGGAAGGGATCGGGAGCGATCGGGATCCGGATCTTCGGGATCCGTGATCTCCCATGCGGGTCGGCGTGGCGTGGGGGGGGAAGAAGACGGGTGGGTCCCACGGGTCGAGAGAGAGAGAGGGGAGGAGGGAGCGGTCGACCGAAGGGAGAGAGTTCGGGCGAGGGGAGGAGAGAGGAGAGCTGGGCTGGCTTGTCTGGCGCTGTGGGTCAAGGCGCCTGGTGGCCTGGCCAAGGGGGGTTCACTGGCCTGGGCAGGGGGTGGCTGGCTGGCGCCCCGGGGGGTTTTTTTTTTCTTTATTTTTTTTAATTAAAACAAAAACAAAAATAAAACCTAAACTATAAATAATTTATATAGGGTATATATATACCAAAATGATCAGGGGAATATTCCCTTTCATTTGAACATTTTTCAAAAGGCAAAATCCAAACTTCATAAAAATCTATTTTTTCAAATTCCAATAAATTTCAGATTTGAATCCAAATCTTTTCAAATTGTTTCCTCTCCTATTTTTTGTCATGTTTGCTCCTCTCATACTTTTGATCAAGTATTTATCATTTAGTTTTTGAAATGTTTCCCACATGCCAAAGTTTGAAATTCAAATTCAAAACTCAAAATTTGAAAGAGGGTTTCAAAGCACTTTCAAATGATTTTCAACTTGATTCATTATAACTTCCAACTCCTATTTCATATAATTGAAGAAGTCATTTTATCTTCCTCATGAAAATCATTGAGTTGCATAAAGCTTTGAATTTGAAAACTTCCCAAATGAAATTCAATTCTCTTCCAAAACCCTATTCATTTCAAAATGGAAGAAGTCATGTCATCTTCACTCTAGGTTTTGGTGTTGCAATGAACTTGAGTTCAATTAGGATCCAAAATGCAAAATGGAAAGTTTGGGAAAGTCATTTCATTCCCTCTCATTCAACTTTCAAAAGTTTCAAATTTCAATCACTCAATCCATCAAACCAACAATCACCAATCAAGCATAGTTATTTATTTAATATAACATTCCAAAATTTAGAATTTTGGGATGTTACAAACCTACCACATTTAAAATGAATCTCGCCTCTAGATTCAAGAGGCTAGCAAGAAAAGGTTAGGGTTGGGGTCTTCTAGCAAATGTTCTCGTCGAAAGGTCGTGGGCTACCACACTTAAAATCAAGGTTACGGTTCCAATAAACTCAGATACTTCCTCCGAGTGCTGACAATGTATGTATCTTCACATATCTTACAATAACTCCTTCATTAAAGCTCTTCCGTTAGGAGCGTAAAGTTTTCCTCAAAAGCTTGGGTCGGTTCTTCAAAGTTGTGGTTCGTCCGAGACCGGATCTTCTTAGCTGATAGGTCCGTGTCCATTCTAGACAACTATCGAAACACTCATGGTGGTCTACAATTTATGGTTTTCTCCTGCAGAAAACGGGTCTGGTTGAACCTCACCGATAACCTACGCTTGGCAACAACTGCCATGTACATGGGTTTATCATCCTACCACTCTAAGGCTTAAGCAAGGCTTCAACGAAGCGCCGCCACTTTACTATGGTTAAGTCTCTCAGATTTACCATTCCAAATAGCAAGAGCGAAAGATACGAGTAAGTCGGTATGGTGATCAATCCATTCCGCACCCAGATCATTACCCTCAGATAAGGCTTAGCGAATCTCGTATTCTAACACTCGGTCATTCTCACAAGCATTGCAGAATTTCTCTTGTTCTCGAACCGGGTTCGAGTAAATCCATAGTTTCTACAAGCCAAACAAACATCTATCGTTACTTCACCACCCTCGTGTTTTTGCGTAACCTCCTACGTAAACGTATGCTGATTGGACTGCTGATTCTTCCAATTTATTCCTTCATCAAGGTTACATCTGTTCCTTCTCAAAATCCTGGGCCTGTGGGTTATGGCCCACTTCAACACTAGTGCAGCTTTAACTCATCCTTGGAGTAACTCTCTTGTTACACCTCCTTAAATCCAATAGTACTCTGTTTTTCATACCATCATATCAAGAACAAAACTCCAACTTATTTTGTCCAGCTTACTTCTATGGTCCGTCATGAATAACACGCTTCTTTCTTCATTGATCCTGTGGTTTTACAGAGTACTATGACCAAAATACAATGTTTATCCATAACATCTCATTATTCTCATATCAATCTTTCATTACATCCTTAATCATTTTTTGTGAATCCAAATTCCAAAAGTTTATTACAAATGCTGCCACCCACATGATTTGGTATGGTCGACATTACTTCCAACTTTATTCATTTATCCTCCTCGAGGATTCTTCATCCCACCGAATTGTGCGACATGTGTCTTGAATTCTTCAATCTTCTGTTTCATTGTGGTGGCCTTGAGCTTCACCTCCATCATCTCCGCATGCACTTCACTTAGGTATTCCTGAGTATGACGGAGTCTTGCTTCAAGTATTTCTCGATCGACGATGGCTTCCATGGCTGCTTCACTAACAGCATCGAAGAAAGTTGCTTGTGGCACACGTGAAATGAAAAAGTAATGCCCCATCCTCTTTGGGCAAACTCCTTTCACACGGTGGAGGTGTACTCCACATACCAAAGTTCCACTCCCTTATGCATGAAGGGTAGCCTTTGTAGACTGCATCTCCTTCAAGGTGAATATGCTTCATCATGTCCTTCAGATCTTCGGTAATCATGATCACTTGTCGTGGTCATGATGGTTTCCGACCTTTAAGGAAAGACTTCAGAAGGGTCGCCATCTGCAGTTTGTGAAACAGAAATGATGCTCGAGTAAGGTACTTATCTCTTGGGCACACATTCATATCAAAACTTCAAACTCAATTTCCAATATCCAATTTATGCATCACAACTCACTTTCTTCCATGTTCATCAAGAATATTAATTCCAAGATAAAATATGACAACTCCTTAAAGCTTATGTGACATTACAACTTTATTGAGTCAACTATTACAATCTCGAGTAATCTATTACATAACTCAACTCATTGAGCTCATGAAAAGAAATTGCTTTCTACTACTCTTATTATCCATAATCAAAATTCCAACTACTCAGCTCCAGCTTTCGCCTTGTCGGAACATTTAGTAGCATAATGTCCTGCTTCCTTACAGCGAAAACAAATGACTTTCGATAAGTCTTTGGGCTTCTTGGAGATGGTGCCTGCTCCTTGAGTTCCTTGCTTCCTTTCGGGACAATGATTGGCATAATGCCCGACGCCCTTACATTCAAAACAGGTAATATGACTCTTGTCCCTATTTGCAGAAATTGGGTTGTTCGAGGGTGTCTTTGTTTTCTTCCCGGTTTCTTCGTTCGATCAATCCTTCTATTCCCTGTGGATCAAACTCTATTGCTTCCGTCGGGAAGTATCCCGGATACTCTTTTCTTTCCTTGGTGCAATACTGTGAAAAATGTCCTTCTTCTCCACATGAATAGCAGGCATTGGAGTAAAATCTGTTGAGACCTTCTCCATCCAGGTCTTCAACACTTTCATTCATTACTGGTTCTTCTAGATCTTCCTTGAGGGCTTCTTTCATTCCATCTTCCTGCTTCGGGATAGTTCGTTGCACCGTGGAGTAAATGTGACACTGCACCGGGTAGTGGGTGGTTCCTTCACACAGGAAGCAAGTCACCTGACTAGTTGGGCATTCCTCAGCTGGGTGTTTCTCCTCACAATGAGGGCATCCATCCTTGTGTTCCTCCTGGGTGTGTCCTATTTCTCCGCAAATCTTGCAGCACAAGGTTTAATTCCGGTGTATCATAGTGCTTCCGGATGAGACGTGATCTCATCAGGTCTTCTTGAATTCCTCCCAAGTTCTTGCTCCATTAAATCCTCTGTATGGCTTGATGCATTTTCCACCAGGTTGCAGCACTTTCTCGTAAAGTATCAAGAGCATATTGAACCTCATACTTCCTTGAAACCAAATTGTTCCCAAGTGATTTTCCATGTTCTCATCCATAGCTCTCGCCTCCGCTGAGTCTTCGGTCCAGAGAATATCAGTCCAACTTCATTCATCATCTATGGGGTTCAAGGGTTTTAGGGTGAGATGAGAGAGGGTGGGGGATATACACACAATACAAACAATAGTTTTTTTGAAGAAACAAGTTTTATTTTGGGGCTGTCGGAAAACATGACAAATGCTCACAAATCATCGCATCTAACGAGGTGTATAGCAGGGTTTGGTCTCTAAAGGTCAAATAATTCTTCAGATCCTTTCAAGTCTTCTGAGTCTTCAACTGTTGTAGCTTCTAATACATGGTGAAATTCTTTTACTCAAGGGTCATCAGTTCTCGATATCAAATCCTTCTTGGAGTGTCTTCATTGATCCTCCGGTGATCAAAGGATAAGGGTATATTCTAACTATTTGAGGTGAGAGGGTCTATTTGATAAAATCAGAAAGATGAGAAGTAAGAGTCTTTTGAAAATAAAGTTTTGAGATTTCCTGCCCTAGGGCTTTCCGGTTTCTAGGGTCACGCCCTACACCAACATGTGCTCGATACCATCTCTCAGAGCGACCCGACCTCGACGGTCAAGCCTCGTGTTATCGTGCCATCCTCGATCAAGATGTCGGCACACACAAGACATCAATGTATATATCAAAGTGCAATCACATGTATAAATAACGTGAAATGATATATACCTTATATTACTCAGCGGAAACAATCAAACGGGTGTGGAGTCCCATCACCGCCATCGGCAGGTTGAGTGTAGACCGTAACCCTGTATCGTAACTCTTACTCGTCGAAGAAAAATATCTGCAACATGATACGTTGCAGCCGTGTAGGTCAAGACATTGAATGTACCGCAAGATCACAATATGAGAAAACAGATGATAAACTATACTATATGCAATATGGCTTTATGGCTCAGATTCGAGTTTTGTTTGCATAAAAGCTGATTTTATTTTACCTACATCAAAGGCATAAATGAAGTCTGTACTATGGAGTTTTCTATCATGACATGGTTCCGCCAACCGATGTCTCATAGCCCAAATCATCATAAGTTGCCCACAATTAAGTTATCATCCGTGTTGAGAGTTCCGAGATAGATCCAAGTCCAGATGCTCAAATTGTCCGTAATCGGGACACGGCTAATCGATTAGGTTATAACCTCTGCAGAGGTTTGTACACTTTACCCGCAAGATTCGATCTCTCTCTTTACGCTCTCGCACTTCGTGGTGTTTGAGAACAAGATGACCAAACATGGTCTTCCAAAGAGTTCCTCCGACCACCGTCCGTACCCATCCGCCCTACCGTAGTTCTACATCTGCTAGTACCGCCCCAGCCAGAGTCACAACTAAGGTCAACCAAGCCGAGCCCATAATGACTTGCGGTTGCACAGTAAGCTTCCGGCGTGAAGTATTCATCCGCTCTTTGAGTCTGGGTGAAGCTTTCCGCAGATGTCATGGCGCTTCTCCATGCATCCCGCCAACCACTGGTTTCTCCAGGCTGCCCGTCAACCGTCCTTCACCCAAAGAGTGTGTATTGAAATCTTGTCTCGAGTCTTGAAGTCTTGAGGTCTTGATGATGCAGTCCTTGCAGATTCCATCACGGAGTTGTCGCCATTGACGAGAATCCTCCATTCTCACACCACTCCGAGCACTCATACCAAACCCCGCCTACTATAGCGTAGCATTAAAAGAAAATAACGCCCCGGCTTGGTAACAGGGTGATGGGTTCCTACCTCATGCATACTACTCAACTACAAGAATTTCAATAACACTACTGAGGGGTGGTTGCAAAGGTGCCACTACATGCAATAAAACATAGGTAAGAAAAGCATGGTCAAAGTGAACTTGCCTGGTTGACGATCTTCAAAAAACTAGGGTTTCGTGGTAGCAATCTTCGCACTCCGGAAATTCTACCAAGCCAAACAATAACTATAATAAGCTCATACAATAGGGTCACAAAACACCACATAACCAAAAGTAACATACCACAACAAAACAATCAAAACCAAATCCAAAAGGAAAACTCAAAGAAACCAATTCAAAGTTTTTCCCTACTCCAAACAATAACAAAAATAGTTTTATATAACAAAATTCCTTAATATAACCTAATCATGCTTTTAGGTTAACTTAACAGAAAAGGATTTCACTAAGCAACTAGGAGCAAAAAGAATTAATTAAAAGCTATTATAAAACTCATCTTAGGCCTAATCCAATTTCCATTAAGAAAATTAATTTAAAACTTTTATTAATTATAAATAAAAGTTCATCTACTAGAATGACAGAAACTAACCTAGAATAACTAATCACAAGTTAAAAATAAATTAATTTACTAATTAATTTAATAGGAAAACAGGAACTAGTTAATTAATTAGGATTAATAGGATTCTGTCTAAAATTAATTATTTATTAATCCTAAAATACCCAAGTTAATTTCTAGGGTTTGGCAATGTCAAAATAAAGTTTGCAAAAGGAATCATGCAAAAATAATTTTTCTAACTAAAGTTATAGCAGATTTACTATTCTGACTAAAACTAAAATAAGGCAATTTTAATTATTTTTAACATAGCTAAATATATATTCTACAGAAACTACACAAAATTTGCAATCCAACAAAAAAAGAATCATCTAAAAATATTAAACAGAATAAAAGATATACATTTTTGAAAACAGAAACTATTCGGCTAAAACAGAAAATCAAAATAAAAGAAAAAGGCCTAACGGGCCTATATCTGCTACTGTATGTTAGATAGGCTAAACGGGCCTAGGGTTTAAACTAAACGAACCGGCCTAAAAAAAACCTAAACTAAAACTAAACCGAAGGACCGGCCGGTTTTATAATAAAACCTATTCTTCTTGGGTTTCTAATCTTAGCCGCCTAAGATGGATCGGACGGTGGAGGAGATGCCGGTGACTTACCGGACTCCGGCGACGGCGGCGGCGGCGGAGGAGTGCGTCGAGGCTTCCCAAGGCCGGCGAACTCGAGACTCGCCGGGAGATGCGGGGAGCACGGGGTGGTTCGTGGGGTCGGGGTGGTCGGGGACTAGGCGCCGACGGCGGCGATAATGGCGGCGGCGGGGCTTCGGCTCCCATGAGCACGAGCGGGAGGGAGAGGAGGTCCGCGAGGGGCGAGGGGGAAACGGGTGCGGGAGGGCGGCTTTATAGCCGGGGCCTCGCCGGGATCGGAGGGGATCGGGGCGATCGGGATCCCGGATCCTTCGGGATCCGGCGATCTCCGGCGAGGTCGGGGTGGCGTGGGGCGGGGAAGAAGGGGGCGGGTCCCACGGGTCGAGAGAGAGAGGGGGTGAGGGAGCGGTCGACCGAGCGGGAGAGAGTTCGGGCGCGAGGGGGAGGAGAGGAGCTGGGCGGCTGGCTTGTCAAGGCCGTGGGTCAAGGGCGCCGGTGGGCCTGGCAAGGGGTTCAAGCACTGGCCGGGCAGAGGGGTTCTGGCTGGCGCCGAGGGGGTTTTTTTTTATTTATTTTTTTAAAATAAAACAAAAACAAAAATAAAATCCTATCTATAAATATTTTGCATAGGGTATATATATACCAAAATGATCAGGGAATATTTTCTACAACATGAACTATTTTTCAAGTTCAAATAAAATACATAAAATTCAAATAAAATAAAGAGTGTTTCAGATTTAATAAAATCCAATAAAATCATTTTTCTGATACCAAAATGACTTCAAATTTATTTTCTCCTAATTTTGATTGAAGGAATCATTTTACCCTTATTTCCATTTATTTGTTTTTAGGAGGAAAATAATTTGAATAAAGTCCAAATAATACCAAATTTGAAAGGGGGTTTCAAAATACCTTCCAATGACTTTCAATTTGGTTCTTTTTAACTTCCAACTCATATTTCATATAATTGAAGAAGTCATTTTATCTTCCCTCATGAAAATCATTGAGTTGCATAAAGTTTTGAATTTGAAATATCCCCAAATGGAATTCAAATTTCCCAAAACCCTTTTCATTTCAACATGGAAGAAGTCATGTCATCTTCACTCTAGGTTTTGGTGTTGCAATGAACTTGAGTTCAATTGGGATACAAAATGCAAAATGGAAAGTTTGGGAAAGTCATTTCATTCCCTCTCATTCAACTTTCAAAAGTTTCAATTTCCACTCAATTCCATTCAATCAATCAGTCAACAAGCATAGTTATTTATTTAATATAACATTCCAAAATTTAGAATTTTGGGATGTTACAAACCTACCACACTTAAAATGAATCTCGTCCTCGAGATTCGAAGAGGCTAGCAAGAAAAGGTTAGGGGTTGGGGGTCTTCTAGCAAATGTTCTGGTCAGAAAGGTCAGGTGGGCTACCACACTTAAAATCAAGGTTACGGTTCCAATAAACTCAGATACTTCCTCTGGAGTGCTGACAATGTATGTTTCTTCACATATCTTACAATAACTCCTTCTTTAAAGCTCTTCTGTCTGAAGTATAGAGTTTTCCTCAAAAGCTTGGGTCGGTTCGTCAAAGTCGTGGTTCGTCAGAGACTGGATCTTCTTAGCTGATAGGTCCGTGTTCATTCTAGACAACCATCGAAATACTCATGGTGGTCTACAATTTATGGTTTTCTCCTGCAGAAAACGGGTCTGGGTTGAACCTCACCGTATAACCTACGTTTGGCAACAGCTGCCATGTACATGGGTTTATCATCCTACCACTCTAAGGCTTAAACAAGGCTTCAACGAGCGTCGTCACTTTACTATGGTTAAGTCTCTCAGATTTACCATTCCCAATAGCAAGAGCGAAAGATACGAGTAAGTCGGTATGGTGATCAATCCATTCCGCACCCAGATCATTACCCTGTATAAGGTTTAGCGAATCTCGTATTCTAACACTCGGTCATTCTCACAAGCATTACAGAATTTCTCTTGTCCATGAACTGGGTTCGTATAAATCCATAGTTTCTGCATGCCAAACAAAACATCTATCGTTACTTCACCACTCTCAGGTTTTGCGTAACCTCCTACGAAACGTATGCTGATTGGACTGCTGATTCTTCCAATTTATTCCTTCATCAAGGTTACATCTGTTCCTTATCAAAATCCTGGGCCTGTGGGTTATGAGCCCACTTCAACACTTGTACAGCTTTAACTCATCTTTGGAGTAACTCTCTTGTTACACCTTCTTTAATTCCAATAGTACTCTGTTACTTCATACCATCATATCAAGAACAAAACTCCAACTTATTTTGTCCAGCTTCCTCCTATGGACCGTCATGAATAACACATTTCTTTCTTCATTGATCCTGTGGTTTTACAGAGTACTATGACCAAAATAAATGCACATAACATCTCATTATTCTCATATCAATCTTTCATTACATCCTTAATCATTTTTTTGTGAATCCAAATTCCAATAAGTACTTTGTTACAAATGCTGCCACCCACATGGTTCGGTATGGTCAGACATTACTTCCAACTTTATTCATTTTTTCCTCCTTGAGGATTCTTCATCCCACCGAATTGTGCGACATGAGCCTTGAAATCTTCAATCTTCTGTTTCATCATGGTGGTCTTGAGCTTCACCTTCATCATCTCTGCATGCACTTCGCTTAGGTATTCTTGAGTATAACGGAGTCTTGCTTCTAGTATTTCTCCGATCTGACGTATGGCTTCCATGGCTGCTTCACTAACAGCATCAAGAAAGTTGCTTGTGGCACACGTGAGATGAAAAAGTAATGCCCCATCCTCTTTGGGCAAACTCTTTCAAACGGTGGAGGTGTACTCCACATACCAAAGTTCCACTCCCTTATGCATGAAGGGTAGCCTTTGTAGACTGCATCTCCTTCAAGGTGAATATGCTTCATCATGTCCTTCAGATCTTCGGTAATCATGATCACTTGTCGTGGTCATGATGGTTTCCGGACCTTTAAGGAAAGTTTCAGAAGGGTCGCCATCTGCAGTTTGTGAAACAGAAATGATGCTCGAGTAAGGTACTTATCTCCGGGGCACACATTCATATCAAAACTTTAAACTCCATTTCCAATATCCAATTCATGCATCACAATTCACTTTCTCCCATGTTCATCAAGAATGTTAATTTCAATATGACAACTCCTTAAAGCTTGTCATGTGACATTACAATTTTATTGAGTCACGAACTATTACAATCTCAGGGTAATCTATTACATAACTCAACTCATTGAGCTCATGAAAAGGAAATTGCTTTCTACTACTCTTATTATCCATAATCAAAATTCCAACTACTCAGCTCCAGCTTTCGCCTTGTCGGAACATTTAGTAGCATAATGTCCTGCTTCCCTGCAGCGAAAACAAATGACTTTCGATAAGTCTTTGGGCTTCTTGGAGGTGGTGCCTGCTCCTTGAGTTCCTTGCTTCCTTTCGGGACAATGATTTGCATAATGCCCGACGTCCTTACATTCAAAACAGGTAATATGACTCTTGTCCCTATTTGCAGAAATTGGGTTGTTCTGAGGGTGTCTTTGTTTTCTCTTCCTGGGTTTCCTCGTTCTGATCAATCCTTCTATTCCCTGTGGATCAAACTCTATTGCTTCCGTCGGGAAGTATCCCGGATACTCTTTTCTTTCCTTGGTACAATACTGTGAAAATTGTCCTTCTTCTCCACATGAATAGCAGGCATTGGAGTAAAATCTGTTGAGACCTTCTCCATCCAGGTTTTCAACACTTTCAGTCGTTACTGGTTCTTCTAGATCTTCCTTGAGGGCTCCTTTCATTCCATCTTCCTGCTTCGAGATAGTTCGTTGCACCGCGGAGTAAATGTGACACTGCACCGGGTAGTGGGTGGTTCCTTCACACAGGAAGCAAGTCACCTGGCTAGTTGGGCATTCCTTAGCTGGGTGTTTCTCCTCACAATGAGGGCATTCATCCTTGTGTGCCTCCTGGGTGTGTCCTATTTCTCCGCAAATCTTGCAGGCACAAGGTTTCTTCTCCGGTTATCATAGTGCTTCCGGATGAGACGTGATCTCATCAGGGTCTCTTGAATTCCTCCCAAGTTCTTGCTCCATTAAATCCCCTGTATGGCTTGATGCATTTTCCACCAGGTTGCAGCACTTTCTGTAAAGTACTGAAGAGCATATTGGACCTCATACTTCCTTGAAACCAAATTGTTCCCGAAGTGATTTTCCATGTTCTGCATCCATAGCTCTGCCTCCGGCTGAGTCTTCGGTCCAGAGAATATCAGTCCAACTTCATTCATCATCTATGGGGTTCAAGGGTTTTAGGGTGAGATGAGAGAGGGTGGGGAGGGATATACACACAATACAAACAATAGTTTTTTTGAAGAAACAAGTTTTATTTTGGGGCTGTCGGAAAATGACAGCTCACAAATCATCGCATCTAACGAGGTGTATAGCAGGGGTTTGGTCTCTATGGGTCAAATAATTCTTCAGATCCTTTCAAGTCTTCGGAGTCTTCAACTGTTGTAGCTTCTAATACATGGTGAAATTCTTTTTACTCTGAAGGGGTCTTCAGTTCTCCGATATCAAATCCTTTTGGAGCGTCTTCAGTTGATCCTCCGGGTGATCAAAGGATAAGGGGTATATTCTAACTATTTGAGGTGAGAGGGTCTATTTGATAAAATCAGAAGAGATGAGAAGTAAGAGTCTTTTGAAAATAAAGTTTTAGAGATTTCCTGCCCTAGGGCTTTCCGGTTTCTAGGGTCACGCCCCACACCAACATGTGCTCGATACCATCTCAGAGCGACCCGACCTCGCACGGTCAAGCCTTCGTGTTATCGTGCCATCCTCGGATCAAGATGTCGGCACACACAAGACATCAATGTATATATCAAAGTGCAATCACATGTATAAATAACGTGAAATGATATATACCTTATATTACTCAGCGAAACAATCAAACGGGTGTGGAGTCCCATCACCGCCATCGGCAGGTTGAGTGTAGACCGTAACCTGCAGATCGTAATCTTACTCGTCGAAGAAAATATCTGCAACATGATACGTTGCAGCCGTAGGTCAGACATTGAATGTACCGCAAGATCACAATATGAGAAAACAGATGATAAACTATACTACATGCAATATGGCTTTATGGCTCAGATCTGAGTTTTGTTTGCATAAAAGCTGATTTTATTTTACCTACATCAAAGGCATAAATGAAGTCTGTACTATGGAGTTTTCTATCATGACATGGTTCCGCCAACCGATGTCTCATAGCCCAAATCATCATAAGTTGCCCACAATTAAGTTATCATCCGTGTTGAGAGTTCCGAGATAGATCCAAGTCCAGATGCTCAAATTGTCCGTAATCGGGACACGGCTAATCGATTAGGTTATAACCTCTGCAGAGGTTTGTACACTTTACCCGCAAGATTCGATCCTCTCTTTACGCTCTCGCACTTCAGTGTGTTTGAAAACAAGATGACCAAACATGGTCTTCCAAAGAGTTCCTCCGACCACCGTCCGTACCCATCCGCCCTACCGTAGTTCTACATCTGCTAGTACCGCCCCAGCCAGAGTCACAACTAAGGTCAACCAAGCCGAGCCCATAATGACTTGCGGTTGCACAGTAAGCTTCCGGCGTGAAGTATTCATCCGCTCTTTGAGTCTGGGTGAAGCTTTCCGCAAGATGTCATGGCGCTTCTCCATGCATCCCGCCAACCACTGGTTTCTCCAGGCTGCCCGTCAACCGCCCTTCACCCAAAGAGTGTGTATTGAAATCTTGTCTCGAGTCTTGAAGTCTTGAGGTCTTGATGATGCAGTCCTTGCAGATTCCATCACGGAGTTGTCGTCATTGACGTAGAATCCTCCATTCTCACACCACTCCCGTGCACTCATACCAAACCCCGTCTACTATAGCGTAGCATTAAAAGAAAATAACGTCCCGGGCTTGGTAACAGGGTGATGGGTTCCTACCTCATGCATACTACTCAACTACAAGAATTTCAAAAAACACTACTGAGGGGTGGTTGCAAAGGTGCCACTACATGCAATAAAACATAGGTAAGAAAAGCATGGTCAAAGTGAACTTGCCTGGTTGACGATCTTCGAAAGAACTAGGGTTTCGTGGTAGCAATCTTCGCACTCCGGAAATTCTACCGAGGCAAACAATAACTATAATAAGCTCATAGCAATAGGATCACAAAACACAACATAACCAAAAGTAACATACCACAACAAAACAATCAAAACCAAATCCAAAAAGAAAACTCAAAGAAACCAATTCAAAGTTTTTCCCTACTCCAAACAATAACAAAAATAGTTTTTATATAACAAAAATTCCTTAATATAACCTAATCATGCTTTTAGGTTAACTTAACAGAAAAGGGTTTCACTAAGCAACTAGGAGCAAAAAGAATTAATTAAAAAGCTATTTTAAAACTCATCTTAGGCCTAATCCAATTTCCATTAAGAAAATTAATTTAAAACTTTTATTAATTATAAATAAAAGTTCATCTACTAGAATGACAGAAACTAACCTAGAATAACTAATCACAAGTTAAAAATAAATTAATTTACTAATTAATTTAATAGGAAAACAGGAACTAGTTAATTAATTAGGATTAATAGGATTCTGTCTAAAATTAATTATTTATTAATCCTAAAATACCCAAGTTAATTTCTAGGGTTTGGCAATGTCAAAATAAAGTTGGGGCAAAAGGAATCATGCAAAAATAATTTTTCTAACTAAAGTTATAGCAGATTTACTATTCTGACTAAAACTAAAATAAGGCAATTTTAATTATTTTTAACATAGCTAAATATATATTCTACAGAAACTACACAAAATTTGCAATCCAACAAAAAAGAATCATCTCAAAATATTAAACAGAATAAAAGATATACATTTTTGAAAACAGAAACTATTCGCTAAAACAGAAAATCAAAATAAAAGAAAAGGCCTAACGGGCCTATATCATGCCTCATGCGTTAGATAGGCTAAACGGGCCTAGGGTTTAAACTAAACGAACCGGCCTAAAAAAAACCTAAACTAAAACTAAACCGAAGGACCGGCCGGTTTTATAATAAAACCCATTCTTCGGGGTTCTAATCTTAGCCGCCTAAGATGGATCGGACGGTGGAGGGTTGCCGGCGACTTACGGACTCCGGCGACGGCGGCGGCGGGCGGCGAGAGGCGCCGAGGCTTCCAAGGCCGGTGAGCTCGAGCGACTGCCGGGAGATGCGGGGAGCACGGGGTGGTTCGTGGGGTCGGGGTTGGTCGGGGACTAGGCGCCGACGGCGGCGATAATGGCGGCGCGGGCTTGGCCCCCGAGCACGAGCGGGAGGAGAGGAGGTCCGCGAGGGGCGAGGGGAAACGGGTGCGGGAGGGCGGCTTTAGGGCGGGGCCGCCGGGATCGGAGGGGATCGGGGCGATCGGGATCCCGGATCTTCGGGATCCGCGATCTCCCATGCGAGGTCGGCGTGGCGTGGGCGGGGAAGAAGAGGGGTGGGCCCACGGGTCGAGAGAGAGAGGAGGGGCGAGGAGGAGCGGTCGACCGAGCGGGAGCGCCTCGGGCGCGGGGGAGGAGAGGAGAGCTGGGCCTTGTCAAGGCGCCGTGGGTCAAGCGCCGGTGGGCTGGCCAAGGGTTTCAAGCACTGGCTGGGCCAGAGGGGTCTGGCTGGCGCCTGAGGGGGGGTTTTTTTTTTTTTTTTTTTAAAACAAAACAAAACAAAATAAAATCCTATCTATAAATATTTTGCATAGGGTATATATATACCAAAATGATCAGAAAATATTTTCTACAACATGAACTATTTTTCAAGTTCAAATAAAATACACAAAAATTCAAATAAAATAAAGAAATTTCAGCCCTAATAAAATCCAATAAAATCATTTTCTGAAAATACCAAAATGACTTCAAATTTATTTTCTCCTAATTTTTCATTGAAGGAATCATTTTACCCTTAGTTTCCATTTATTTGTTTTAGGAGGAAAATAATTTGAATAAAGTCCAAATAATACCAAATTTGAAAGGGGTTTCAAAATACCTTCCAATGACTTTCAATTTGGTTCTTTTAACTTCCAACTCATATTTCATATAATTGAAGAAGTCATTTTATCTTCCTCATGAAAATCATTGAGTTGCATAAAGTTTTGAATTTGAAATATGACGATAATTGTGACAAACCCAGATCATCATAGATGGTGGGTCCTACTTCTATGACAAAAAATCATGATGTAAATGGGCTTTCCCCTGGCGGGCCGGAGACGCAGCTGCATGACATTCTTTGGGCTGGCCCATGGAAAAACCGTAGAAGTGAGGGGAGGATAATTTCGGGAGTTGCTTACTATGGGAGGTCGGGGTCGAGCGAGCGCTGCTTTCAGACGACGCTGCGGTGTAAGGCATTGGCTCTAATCAAGCCGAAGCGAGGCGTTGGGCTCTAATCGAACCCGAAGCGATTAGGCCGCAGTTACGACATCGAACCCGAGCGATCGATCGATGGCTCTTAATCAACCTGCGGAGCGATTCTTCGCTACTGCTAATCAAGCCGATCGATGCCGCCTGGATGAAAAGGAGCGCTGCGGGGGGTTGGATGAACAGGCGTGGCGTTGCCTCCGGATGAACAGGAACCCGTGGTGTGGAGGGCTGATGAATGAGACGGTGGAGTATATGATGCAGCGGAAGGTTTTTCGATCCTAAGAATGCTAACAAGGTATGCAAGCTCAACGCTCCATCTATGGGCTGGTGCAAGCATCTCGAGTTGGAACATTAAGCTTTGATGAAATGATCAAAGCGTTTGGGTTTATGCAGACTTATGGAGAAGCCTGTGTTTACAAGAAAGTGAATGGGAGCTCTGTAGCATTTCTCATATTATATGTGGATGACATACTGTTGATGGAAAATGATATAGAATTCTTGGAGAGCATAAAGGCCTACTTGAATAAGTTTTTTTCAATGAAGGACCTTGGAGAAGCTGCTTACATATTAGGCATCAAGATCTATAGAGATAGATCGAGACACCTCATAGGTCTTACACAAAGCACATACCTTGATAAGATATTGAAGAAGTTCAATATGGATTAGTCCAAGAAGGGGTTCTTGCCTGTGTTGCAAGGTGTGAAATTGAGCTCGGCTCAATGTCCGACCATGGCAGAAGATAGAGAAAAGATGAGTGTCGTCCCCTATGCCTCGGCCATAGGGTCTATTATGTATGCCATCTTGTGTACAGGACCTGATGTAAACCTTGCCGTAAGTTTGGTAGGAAGGTACCAAAGTAATTCCGACATGGAACAACGGACAGCGGTCAAGAATATCCTGAAGTACACGAAAGGACTAAGGACATGTTTCTTGTTTATGGAGGTGACAAAGGCTCGTCGTAAAGGGTTACGTCGGCGCTAAGCTTCGACACAGATCTGGATGACTCTAAGTCACAAACCGGATCGTGTATATTTTTAATGGTGGGGCGATGGCTGGTGCGGTTGCAAGCAAAGCATCGTGGCGGGATCTACATGTGAAGCGGAATACATGGCAGCCTCGGAGGCAGCACATGAAGCAATCTGGATGAAGGAGTTCATTACTGACCTAGGAGTTATTTCCAATGCGTCGGGGCCAATGACTCTCTTCTGTGACAACACTGGAGCCATTGCCCTTGCCAAGGAGCCCAGGTTTCACAAGAAGACCAGGCACATCAAGCGTCGCTTCAACTTCATTCGTGAAAAATGTTCAAGATGGAGACATAGATATTTGCAAAGTGCATACGGATCTGAATGTCGCAGATCCGTTGACTAAACCTCTTCCGCGAGCAAAACATGATCAACACCAGAACTCTATGGGTGTTCGATTCATCACAATGTAACTAGATTATTGACTCTAGTGCAAGTGGGAGACTGTTGGAAATATGCCCTTGAGACAATAATAAAATGATTATTATTATATTTCCTTGTTCATGATAATTTTCTATTGTTCATGCTATAATTGTGTTATCCGGAAATCGTAATACATGTGTGAATACGTAGACCAGAACATGTCCCTAGTGAGCCTCTAGTTGACTAGCTCGTTGATCAATGGATGGTTACGGTTTCCTGACCATGGACATTTGATGTCATTGATAACGGGATCACATCATTGGGAGAATGATGTGATGGACAAGACAATCCTAAGCATAGCACAAGATCGTGTGGTTAAATGCGCTAGAGCTTTTCTAACGTCAAGTATCATTTCCTTAGACCATGAGATCGTGCAACTCCCGGATACCGTAGGAGTGCTTTGGGTGTACCAAACGACACAACGTAACTGGGTGGCTATAAAGGTACACTACAGGTATCTCCGAAAGTGTTTGTTGGGTTGGCACGGATCGAGACTGGGATTTGTCACTCCGTATGACGGAGAGGTATCTCTGGGCCCACTTGATAATGCATCATCATAATGAGCTCAATGTGACCAAGTGGTTGGTCACGGGATCATGCATTATGGAACGAGTAAAGTGACTTGCCGGTAATGAGATTGAACGAGGTATTGGGGTACCGACGACCGAATCTCGGGCAAGTAACGTACCGATTGACAAAGGGAATTGTATACGGGATTACTTGAATCCTCGACATCATGGTTAATCCGATGAGATCATCGTGGAACATGTGGGAGCCAACATGGGTATCCAAATCCCGCTGTTGGTTATTGGCGGAGAGCTGTCTCGGTCATGTCTGCGTGATTCGAACCGTAGGGTCCACACATAAGGTTCGATGGCGCTAGGGTTATAAGGAAGTTATGTATGTGATTACGAATGTTGTTGAGTCCGGATGAGATCCCGGACGTCACGAGGAGTTCTGGAATGGTCGGAGATGAAGATTTATATATGGGAAGTTGTCATACGGTCACGGAAAGGTTGAGGGCATACCGGTGTTATCACCGGGCCACGGGAGGGTTCGAGGGTCCACCGGAGGGGCCACCTCTCGGAGGGCCTTATGGGCCGTGGGGAAGGGAACCAGCCCCTAGGAGGGCTGGGCGCATCCCCCCCTTGGGCCCATGCGCCTAGGGTTTGGGGGGAACCCTAAAGGGGGGCGCCTCCCTTGCTTGGGGGGCAAGCCCCCTCCCACTTGGCCACCGCCCCCCCTCTAGATCCCATCTAGAGGGGCCGGCCCCCCTTCCCCCTTCTCCTATAAATAGAGGGGCGAGGGAAGGGCTGCAGCACCACATCCAAGGCGCAGCCCCTCCCCTCCCCAACACCTCTCCTCCTCCGTTAAGAGCTTGGCGAAGCCCTGCTGGAGTACTGCCGCTTCATCACCACCACGCCGTCGTGCTTCTGTTGGAGCTCTCTTCCTCAACCTCTTCCTCCTCCTTGCTGGATCAAGGCGCAGGAGATGTCTCTGCTCCGTACGTGTGTTGAACGTGGAGGTGCCGTCCGTTCGGCGCTAGGATCATCGGTGATTTGGATCACGACGAGTACGACTCCATCAACCCCGTTCTCTTGAACGCTTTCGCTCGCGATCTACAAGGGTATGTAGATGCACTCCTCTCTCTCTCCTAGCTAGATGACTCCATAGATTGATCTTGGTGACACGTAGGAAAATTTTGAATTATTGCTACGTTCCCCAACATTGAGCCGGTTTATCAGCCGCCTTGGCGAGAAGGCCATTCCTTTATATCGAATCTTTGAAAAGCGGATAACCGTGCGGAGCTCTGCTGCGAGATGAAGCGTTGAGGATTTTAAGCGGCAGCTAGCTAACCCGCCGGTTCTTGCTGCTTCGGTTGACAAGGAGCCATTATTACTATATGTGGCAGCTAATGCTCGGGCTGTTAGCGTGGCTATTGTGGTGGAGCGCAAGGAGGCAGGAAAAGAATATCCGATTCAGCGTCCGGTTTATTATATCAGTGAGGTACTTATTGAGTCCAAGCAAAGGTACCCGCACTGGCAGAAGTTGGTATATGGAGTTTTCATGGCAAGCCGGAAGCTCAAGCAATATTTCCAAGGACATCCCATCACGGTGGTCAGTTCTGCTCCTTTAGGAGATATAATGTAGAACAGGGAAGCAACTGGCCGGATTGCTAAGTGGGCTATCGAGCTTGGACCTCACGGGTTGAAATATATACCCCGAATGGCGATCAAATCTCAAGCACTAGTGGATTTCATCAACGATTGGACAGAACTACAAGCGCCTGAAGATAAGCCGGATCACACTTATTGGACTATTCATTTTGATGGGTCCAGGCAATTGGAGGGCCCGGGGGCTGGATCGTATTAACTTCCTCACGAGGTGATAAGTTTTGTTATGTTCTCCGTTTAATGTTCCCTTGCACTAACAATGCAGCTGAGTGCGAGGCTTTAATCCATGGTCTTCGGATGGCTAAGGAGATGAACCTAAGCCGAGTTAAGTGCTTCGGTGATTTGGACCTGGTAGCTCAACAGGTGTCTGACACTTGGGATTCCAAGGATCCACTCATGGCAGCATATCGTCGTGAGGTGGATATTGTTGCAGGTCACTTTAAAGGTTATCAGGTGGATCATGTGGACCGGCAGAAGAACGAAGCGGCGGACGCTTTAAGTCGCCTGGGTTCTAAACGTAAACCAGTTCCACCTAATGTCTTCTTGGATGTTCTGCATAACCCGTCCGTCAAGCTCCCTGGTGAAGAGGATTTGGCTGTTCCTGATCCGAAAGCTTAGTTGGTGGCGGCTCTTCATGTTATCCAGGATTGGACGGTTCCCTATCTGGCGTATATGAATCAGGGCGAGTTACCAGAGGATGAGACATTGGCCAGGTAGATAATCCGGCGGTCCAAGTCCATGACTATCATCAATGGAGAGTTACATCATTGCAACATGACAGGGGCGTTTCAACGCTGTGTATCTCCTGAAGAAGGCTGTGAAATTTTGCGCAAGAAACACGAAGGAGATTGCAGTCCTGCGCGGTTCAAAATCTTTGGTGGCTAAAGCGTTTAAATCACGGTTTCTATTGGTTAACGCTCATGCGATCTTGAGGATCTGGTCAGAAGATGTGATGTGTCGGGGATATACCCCGCGGTATGACCCGGCCGGATGTATAACCCGGCCGGACTTGGCGATTCACTAATGACCATACTCGGTAGACGACTCACTAAGTGACCGCCCGAGCACAGTGATTTATGGGTGACACGGCAAGCGGGTCGAGGAGCGACAAGACCGGGGGCCCAAGAGGCTCAAGGCCCAGAAGGCCGGCTTACGTTATGGTAGGCCGACTTAAGAGGAAGAAAGCAAGACCGGACTTGTATTCAACTTGAAAAAAGATAGACTAGTCCTAGTCCTACTAGGACTCCATATACAACCGCCCTCTAACTTATATAAGGAGGGCAGGGCTCTAAGAGGGGAAGCAAGAAACAATCTCTAGGGCTAGACACAAAGAGGAGAGCCGGCTTATGCGGCGACTCCCTCATGATCATAATGAGACCTAGCCACAAATAGCATGTAGGGTTATTACCGGATGATGTTTCCCGAGGCCCGAAGCTGTCTAAACCCTTGTCTTGTGTTGCGTCTCTCGATTCCGCTCAACCCCTCTCAAGCTACCACATAGATGCGTTGGCCTCGCGACTAAGTCCTCACACTAAGGACATCTGCCATCACAATTCCACGACAGTTGGCGCCACCGTGGGGCTCGCGCACGATGGTGTTGAGTTCTTGGAGGGATCTCTCACAGGGATTGACAAGTTCGCAATTTCCGGGTGAAGAAGAACCGGTTGGAGAAGATCTGCATCAGTTTCGAGTTCATCGGTCCAATTCATAGTTTGAAAGATTTAAGGAAAATTAAGGTTGCGATTTGATGTCTGCCGCAAGTCGCCAAGAAAAGAAGTCACAAGTCGCCGTCGCCATCGGCGTGTCAAGTTTTCATCGGTTGCTCGCCGAAACCTGTGCGATCGGGGTGGCCATCACCGTTCAATCATCAAAGAAAAAAAATTCAATAAAAATAAAACGAAGTGCTGAGAAGGATTCGATCTAGCGCCGCAGGGTCTCAGCGTAACAATCGCTAACCATCCAATCCAGTTGACTTCGGTCAAAGTAACTACAACCTGGAGAAGGACTCGGACTCTCTGCAGTTGCGGCCGTGCCTCGCTGGTGCTTCTTCGCCTCCGGGTCTCGCCTCGATGGCCTGTCAATACCGTTTCCAAGACCTCAAGTTTGGGAGCCCTGCCACATCTTCTTGTTCACGTACAGCTTCAAGTCCTGAGGCAATTAGCCAATGCTGTTGCAGGCTACTTCCACGTAAAGAAAAATCAGAGAAAAGATACGATCTGCCTGGTTGGAATACTACTAGTATAAACGTACTACTTGAGTACGCCATCACACAAAAAAACATGGATCCATTGAACCGGCTATCACTCGGAAGCAGAGGTCTCCACAGACTCAGCCCCGCCTCTGATTGCGCCATCTCTGGGCCGCGTAGAGCCGGCCTCGCTCCACCGAGAGTCGTCGCCGAGTGCCACGACCCGCCTACTTCTGCCGCAAGTCGCCATAGCCTCGGACCGTCGGCCTCAAGTCGCCGTCCTCGCAGAACTGCTATGAGCCGTCGTGTTGGCTCATCTCCGCCATCTCGGGCTTGCCTCGCCGGCTTCGCCCGTAAACCATATCCACTCGCCAGCTTTGCCACTGCCTAAGAGCCGTCCGTGCCTGTGCGTGGGCTGTCTCCGCATGTCTTGCCGGAGTCGTCATCCGCTATGAGCTGCCTCCGTGTCTCCGTCGCTGTGATGCAGGTGTGCAGGCTGAAGGGTACTTGTTGCCGCTATGCATGCACGGTTATTTTATATGTGTGCGTGCTTGCTAGCTGCTGCTTGGCACTGTTCCTCCTTGCCTTCTGCTTCATGCGGCAGCATCAAGTTGCCGTCAAAGTGGGCGGCCCTCACTGTCTCTTGCTAAGTCGCCGAATTCGGTCATGGCTCGTCTCCGGTTCTCTGACGCTATGGCTCGTCTCTGTATCCGGTTCTCTGACAATGTGGTTGCTGCTAAGTCACCACTTCCGGCACTGGTCGCCGAGCTGCAACAGGTTTGACTCCGAGTCAAATCCACTAGTCCGGCCTCGCCTGATAAACCAAAGACCTCTGAGGCCTCCTCGAGTCTCTGCGGCCGGCTCCTCCCCGTCGCCTCAGGCCTCCGGTAAAATGACCTGCGCCAGCCAGCAGATGCTAAACCGGCCGCCCTGTGTATTAACACATATTATTTTCTTCAGAGAACAACTGCTTTGGTCTGTGTATTTTTTATGTGTGCAGGACAAAGATTCAATATAAAGGTGGTGCTATACTATGCCTATGGAGTGTATGTTAGCATCATCACGCACCGGCGTCTGCGCCCGCTTACTGATGGAACAGGTGTGCGTAAGTCTCCACCCGTGCAGCTTAATCTACATCAACCCGCCGGAGCCGCATTGAGCCGCCCTTGCCGCTTTGAGCCGCCGGGGTTATATTAAGTCGCCGGTCTGCCTGAGCCGCCGGAACTATATTGAGTCGCTGGTCTTCCTGAGCCACCTCTGTAGCGATAAATGGATCATCCGTCATCCGAACAAATCAGGTGATATCCATCCAAGTTTGTCTTATTAGCACATGTTGTTTTTGTCAAAAAACAGTTTATCTTTGCCTTGGTCTGCAATATTGTTTATGCAGGGCAATTATTCATGACAAAAAGTGATATTATGCCGCGGAGATGGAGCACGCCAACATCTTTTAGCACGGTGATCGTCGTTACTCAGCAGACTCCGCTTTTGACTTACAGCGCCGTGGTTGTCTCTCGCGACCACGTCGACTTACAACAAGGAGGACAACTTGCCCATCGCGCGGCTTACAACACCACAGCGGTTTATCATGCATGCCGCCTCGGATGTTGCGGTCGTCTTTACCGTCCGTCTCTCGTGGCTGGTCTACATCAACACATCGGGCCGCTTTTATGCGCATGAGTTGTTTATTGAGTATGAGCAAGTCACTACTTGGTAAGCCGGTTTTCTTCCAACAAATTGAAGGCAAATTATCATATATTATCAGCCGCCGTCGCCTTTGGATGGCTTAATGGGCAGGCGCTGAAATCGCCGCCACTGCGGTTTGGTTAACTTCAAACAACGGTTGGAAGGAACCATTGGCGAGATTCTTGACACGGTTCATATGGGATCATTTATAACCGCGCGATCACCTCAACCTTCGTGGATTCACATCGCGTTATCAACGCTAATAATATACACCTTATGCTATGGTCAAATATGGAGAATCTCAAGCCAACTCTTCGAGTCATCTTGAGACTCGGGGGCTACAATGGTATGGCTCGGCAAAATTAGCCGGTTTCAATGAATTCAAGAACTCCAGGTCATTGAAGGAAGATAACCCGACCACAGAGGCTCTTGCTTTATTGGCGAATATTTAAAAGCCGTCAGAAAAATTTCTGGTTCAAAATGAAGATTCCGGTTTAAAATACAGCTCAAGAGACATCTCTCTCCCGCAAAGCTTTGAAGCTCTCAAAACCGGTTCAACATACAGATCAAGGTAAATTTGTCCCTTACAAAGCTTTGAGGATCTCAATATCCAGTTTAAGAATTTCCGGTTCAAAAAGAATTAATCTCTCGCAAGTTCGAGATCTCAAAAAAATTAATGGTTACCAAAGGGAACTTGCTGCCATGATGCACGATTCAAAACATTGGTATCCTGCCTTATGACTTATCTTATTATGGTCACTTGGGGGCTTCCTGCTCATCGGGCATAGCTATCAGTACCCTCTTGATCGGTGCAATGCCAAAACCTATATGGTCACTTGGGGGCTTCCTGTTCAAACATAGGTCGTATTCGAACCAGAGAGAACATAGCTGTCGATACCCTTTTGATTATCAAACTGCTGAACCCACTTGGGGGCTTCTTGATCGTATCCGATTCATAGCTCAACCCCTTTGGGAATCGACGTGGATCATATTCGAATCAGCGTCGTTAAACAACTTTTAAGGTCATTTGGGGGCTTCCTGTTCAAACATAGGTCGTATTCGAACCAAAGAGAACATAGCCGTCGATACCCACTTTGATCGGCAGCATAGCGCCCTTCGGGGCTATATGATCGTATTGAATCTTAGCTTAACCCCTTTGGAGCGGTTTATTGATCGTATTGAATCGAAGCCTCAAAAATTTTATTTGTTTTATACAATCGCAAGTATTTGAGTTGTCACGAATATCATATGTGCGGCTTTTACGGACTTGAGTTATCAACTTCCTTGTCCGGGTCACATAAGCGGCGGTATCATTCAAAGGATCATAGGGATCTTGTGATCTACTTGTGTGCGAGGATAAGACTACATTTGGGTGGTTACCATACGGCTTTTGACGTTAAGTCGCCAGGCATATGTTGTTTAAACTCTTTGCAGGATTTGCGTAAATATGACATATAAATGATTAAGTTCAAGCTCATTACCAAAGTTGATGCTTCAAAATGATTATTCGTTCGGATTTTCTCAAGGCTATAAGCACGGGTTTTAAAATTCCGCCACAATGGAGGTGTATTAAATCACCATCGGCCAAGAGCCGGGTATTTAAACTATGGATTTACTTATCAACAGATGAGGTATTCAAAGTCGCTTTGGCGCAATGGCTATTATTTTATTAATGGATATGATTTATTCTACAATGGAAGGAATAGTCCCAAGTCACTGCAGGCTTACGACCCGACACTTGGGGGCTACATTATTCAAATTGAGGTTACATCAAATATGCAAGTCTCATGTCGCTGCAAGCACATGCACCATGATACTTGGGGGCTAATGCAAAGTCATTTTTGTTCACCTCATTGAAGACCGACTCATCACATCGTAATGAGACGACCCTTGGGGGCTACCAATTGCTCCTGTCAAAAATTCAAGGTACACAAGCATTAATCCATTATATTGAACGGTTCACTATTCAGTTGGTAGAGTACAAAGCTCTTAACCTTGTGGACGTGGGTTCAAGCCCCATGGTGGAGATTATATTATATGATGTTATTATCAATTATATACAAAGTCCCAGCTCAGTATTATCTTACTAAGCCGGCCCTTGGGGGCTACACATTGTTGTTCAAGTTTACATGGTTATATCTACAAAGTCCCTGCTCATTATTGCATAATGACCCGACCCTTGGGGGCTACACTGGTTGAAGTTTTTATGAGCATAAGGCAATTTCAAGTCCCAGGTTGCTGCAAGCATGACAACTCGACACTTGGGGGCTACATATATGGAGTATTCAGTTTTTACTAGTGACTGAGATGAACATGGATTTCTTCAAAGTGGCAGTAATTATATGGAAACAAGTCTCAAATCATCACTTTGTTCTGTTCAAGACTTGGGGGCTACAGGTAATATGGATATAAGGGAGAAATATCTTCCAATTTTCAGTTTTGAGTAAACCAGGTTGACCCGGCATCACCAATCATTATGACCCGGTGTCTGCAACAATCATAACCCGGCGTCATCAATAATCATGAACCGGCATTGGCAACAATCATGATCAGGAATTATCAGTTTTATAACCCGGTGATTTTGGAAATCAGAGATCGGCAAGTTCTATATTTTCAAACTGGCTGAATATAATATGAGTATTTCAAGACCAATATTTCTTAAGCCGGCGCTTTGGAAGCCGACTCAAGTGGATTATTCTTCACAATATTTCTCTATGAGACACCAACGTTAGCAATTTGAGTATGAAGATGGTTTATTGACCCGGATTTTTTAGAAGGAGGAAATGTCAAGGACTTAAGGATGATCAAGTGCCGGCTTACAAGAATATTAACCCGGAGCACAGCCTATCAATTTTGTTCTTGTATTTATTTAGCAGCATAAGCTTACAATGGATAAATCCATGCTAAACTGGGGGCTAATGTCGAGGATATACCCCGCGGTATGACCCGACCGGATGTATAACCCGGCCGGACTTGGCGATTCACTAATGACCCGCCCTGACTGGACGACTCACTAAGTGACCCGCCCGAGCCTAGCGATTTATGGGTGACCTGGCAAGCGGGTCAGAGGAGCGACAAGACCCGGGGGGCCCAAGAGGCTCAAGGCCCAGAAGGCCGGTTTACGTTATGGTAGGCCGACTTAAGAGGAAGAAAGCAAGACCCGGACTTGTATTCAACTTGTAAGAAAAGATAGACTAGTCCTAGTCCTACTAGGACTCCACATGTAACCCACCCCTCTAACTTATATAAGGAGGGGCAGGGCTCCCCAAAGAGGGGGAAGCAAGAAACAATCTCTAGGGCTAGACACAAAGAGGAGAGCCGGCTTATGCGGCGACTCCCTCATGATCATAATGAGACCTAGCCACAAACAACATGTAGGGTTATTACCGGATGATGTTTCCCGGGGCCCGAAGCTGTCTAAACCCTTGTCTTGTGTTGCGTCTCTCGATTCCGCTCAACCCCTCTCAAGCTACCACATAGATGCGTTGGCCTCGCGACTAAGTCCTCACACTAAGGACATATGCCATGACAATTCCACGACATGATGGCTGCCAGAAGTTCTCAAGACACGCTCATGTGCCGGCTCAAGAATTGAGGATGATTCCAATCACTTGGTCGTTTGCAACTTGGGGGCTAGATATGGTTGGGCCTTTCAAAAGGTCCAAAGACAAGAAGACCCACCTTTTGGTGGCGGTTGACAAGTTCACAAAGTGAGTAGAGGCAGAGCCCGTTAGCAAGTGTGACGCAGCCACGGCGGTTCAATTCATCAAAAAAGTGATCTTCCGGTTTGGCTTTCCACATAGCATCATCACCGACAATGGTACCAATCTATCAAAGGGTGCCATGAAGGAGTTCTGTCAATGTGAGCACATCCGGCTTGATGTATCATCAGTGGCTCACCCCGTCTAATGGTCAAGCGAGAGGGCTAATTAAGAGATCTTGAGAGGCATCAAACCCGGCTTATGGTTCCTTTGCGGTGGGCCTTGGGTTGTTGGGTTGAGCTACCTTGATGTTATGGAGCATCAACACCACGCCCAACAATTCGACAGGATACACACCGTTCTTCATGGTTTATGGAGCGGAGGCAGTTCTTCCTAGTGACATCCGTCATGACTCACCTCGTGTAGCGGCATATGTTGAAGCTGACAACGAGAAGGCACGGCAAGAAGCTCTCGACCTGTTAGATGAGGAGTGTGACATAGCGTCCACCCGCTCGGTGATTTATCAGCAAGATCTGCGTTGCTGTCATAGCCGCCGGGTTAGAACCAGAACCTTTCAAGAAGGAGATTTGGTGCTTAGGCATCCAGGATTAGACGGATATGCACAAGTTATCCCCCCCTTGGGAAGGACCTTTTGTGGTCAGCAAGAATCTACACAACGGGTCGTACTACCTAATCGATGTCAGAGAGCGCAAAGACTCACGTAAATCGGAGGAGGAGACCAACCGGTCGTGGAATATTGCTCATCTTCAGCCCTACTATACTTGAGCTATAGGCTCTGCTTATGTACATATTATGACAATGTATATATTATGATCAATATAATAAACCGGAACCTCAGCTAAAGCGGGGTATCTATTGTTTTCTTACATCATGTGTTGTTACATGGAGCTTCTGTTTTTAAAGCGGCGTCCGGTTTACCCCTTGATTTAGCTTCTCAAAGCTTTATGTTATATCACTTGGGGGCTTGGTCGTATCCGAACCATAGCTACACCTTTTGATAGGCGCAATGCCACAGCATCACTTGGGGGCTTGGTCGTATCCGAACCATAGCTACACCTCTTGATCGGCGCAATGCCACAGCATCACTTGGGGGCTTGGTCGAACCCGAACCATAGCTACACCTCTTGATCGGCGCAATGCCACAGCATCACTTGGGGGCTTGGTCGAACTCGAACCATAGCTACACCTCTTGATCGGCGTAATGCCACAACGTCATTTGGGGGCTTGGTCGTATCCGAACCATAGTCACACCTCTTGATTGGCTCAAAGCCTCGCCTGCAACGGTTTTATTTGCCTTTGTTTGAGTTTTGTTCTCTTTTTTTTAAAAAAATTGGTTGCTTTTTCAACCGGCATTAACAACCCGGCTCTACTTTCAATTACAAATTGACGGTACACGATCAGATCATCATCCGGAGACTATTAGCCCGGTCTGGTTTTCAATCAAAATCGAAGTATGGAGTAAACCGGCGTTTATCGTAACTCGGAAGGGTTTATACTATAAACTGGCCTTATGTCCACAGGAGTTGTTTCTCCTCCAAGAGTTGGGTCATGCCCCTCACTACAACGTTGGTTAGCCAACCTTATGCTTCAAAGTCACAGGTATTACATATATGTCTGTGTTTGGTTATCTTTTATCGCCTTGGTTATACACCTTGGTCGTATATATATGTATGAGTATCATGACCCTTGTGATAAACCGCCAGTAGCTTTGAGCTTTTTATCTACAGGAACAGCTTAATTAAATGGCTATGGATTATGAATATCATAAACATGTTGGTTTAAGCAAGCAGACAAAAATGCACGAAGGCATACCAAACCAAATGTTTTTAACTAGCCTATTACAAGGCGTTCCCGTGCCCACAAGGATAATTGTTTTCTCAAATACATGTTGCAGCATGTCCAAGTCTAAACCGGCCTCCGGTTCATGATTGGTCACCAGCTTGGCCTGACAGTTGCGGGTCATCTCGCGCTGGTTCAGCTTCTTCTTCTCTACCCAGTGGCTGGAAATCAACAGTTGCCCAGTCGATCCCAGTTAGGGCTTGGAATACAGCTTCATCACTTATCAGCGTGGACAGTTCAATGTCAGGGGCATAAGTGTGCTTACGGATTGGCGGGATAAGATTCTGAGCTTCGGGGATTGGTGCAGCAACGCGCTTGTTCTTGTCATCATAGTTTGCTTGATAGTATGATAGGTCCGCTTCTTCAATTAGTTGACAAACCAATGGGCGTACCTCCCGGTTTATGATCCGGAGATCATCTTCGCCAAATTCTGTCCCGTCTTCCTTCAAACTGGGATAACCTTGGGCCGCTTCAATTGGATCAAAGTCAGGTACACATGCCTTTGCCCGGGTCAGTGCAGCCAAAGCGCCTATCCTAGCAGTAGACCTTTTCAGTTCGTCAACCCGGGCAGGAAGCATGGATAACTTTCTAAGGTATCTTTAATCAAGGTGGGAGGAGGATTGTTGTGAGAAGCAGTATATATGATCCGTTCTTGGCGCGCAGTATCAACTGCTCTATCAGAGTATAGGCTGCTTTAACTTCTTCGAATGTCGGATCCCAAGTGGCCAATCTGAGTTCCTATATCATTGCAAGGATTAGTAAACCGGCAGATACATGAAAGAATATGGTCAAATCGGGAGTTAAGGATGCTTACCAAACACAACTGCGGTCATGGCATGAACCTGCCGCTTTACACTGGTCAGTTCATCAACCACCGGTTTAAGAGCAGCTTCTGCTTTCTCAGCCCTTTTGATCAAATCAGATTTTTCACTTTCCCAATCCGACCGTTCCTTGTTGAAGCCTTCTTTTAGTTTCTCCATAGCGCCTAGAGCGCTGGTCAACTCTTCCTTCGCCTTGGAGGTTTCAGCTTGTTGCAATTTAAGGTTTTCCTGGAGATCAGCGGTTTGTCTTTCTTTTTTGCTCAGCTCAACCTACAAAGAGACAGTCATATGGTGAGGTGACAGTACATACTTGAAGTACCAAGCCCATAACAAGTTATGCCATTGGCACTTGGGGGCTAATGCATATTTGCTCTGTCAGACAATTTTTTCGAAGTCCCAAGCACAATACAAGTATTAAGCTTGGCACTTGAGGGCTAATGTGTATTTGCTCATAACTTGTTAAAAAGGGAATTCTTCTACAAAGTCCCGCTTCATCTTTATATAGTTAAACCGGCCCTTGGGGGCTACATCGGTGAAGTTAAGATGCATTGTTGCAAGCTCGAGATTGCTATTAAAGTCCCGGTTTAAGTTGGTATCTTAAACCATCACTTGGGGGCTACTGGAATTGATAAGCTGCAAAAACAATACAGAAAGAGAAGCATGTATAAAGTTACCTCATATTTTTCTTTCATCATATTGACCAGACCAGCTTCATAGTCACAGCTGGTGTACAGACGATTCAGATAGCCGGAATGAAGGTCTTGAGCATTCAGATGGGCGTAGGTGGACAGATCGGCATTCCATTTGCCTTTGCCAATTGCAAAATGCCTCTTTGGTGGTATGCTCCGACAAAGCAATAGGATTCCCTGGATCCGTATAGCCAATGCCAGTAATCATAACATCATCATCTTTCTCCTTGGCAGCTCGTACTGGAGTGCCCGGTTTGTCAGTATCCTTGGCTGGACTTGCCGGTTTGTCAGTTCGGATAGGACTGGTCGGCTGGTCAGCATGGCTTGTGGTGTCAACTTCTTCCTGCTCAGTAACGAAGTCCTGATCTTGAGGCGGTGGGTCATTCAACATATCATCAATATTGGCCTCTTCAAGATCTGGAGTCTTCCCCGGATTAACAGCCACGTCTTCATCGGCCGGGTGTTCAGCGAGCCTTCTTGCTTGGTGCGGGCTTAGCACTGAAAAAATAAAATATGAAGGTCGATATAGCGTATAAACGCATATCAAGGATAAAGCAAGTGCATAACTTACCCAATAACCGTCTTGAGGGTGGAAGTTTGGTCGTGACGACTTCATGGGAGGATGAATGAGAAGTGCCTTGATAATTTGAATCAGACAGATTAAGAGGTTGACGAAAACAACCCACTTTGGGGCGTGAAGTGTCAAGGGAATAAGAGACCTCTGATCGACGTTTCCGAACCGGACTGTTCGGTAAACCGGCGGAGGTAACTACCTGGCCGCTATGCGGGTTGTGTGGCGTGCCTCGTCTTTGGTGTGTCTTCACAAGAAAGTTCGGATCCAAGTAAGCAAGAGGATGAGAAAATTTAACTTTCCGGTTTGCTCGACGGGTTTTTAGTGATGGCAAAGGGTTTGAATCGGAGGAAAGAACGATTACCACTACACCATCGGCGTGACTGACTTCAGCATCGTCCTGACAATAATCATCATCAATAAGGCATATGAAAAATGAACCAAGTGAGTCAAGTTCTACCTCTAGTTCTGGATTACCCACATCATCATCGGCTAGTGGATCGGAAGATGCAGTGGTCCTTCTCTTGGCAGGCTTTTTAACAACTTTGGTTTTTGGACGAGTTGGCTTGACCGGTTTGTCTTGCGAGGGTTTCTTGTCCCAGAACAGATCATCACCCTGTCAAAAAAATCATCACATTTTCAGAACATATTGGGACAGAAGCAATTTCAGATAAGCAGATGATATGATTCTTACAGCTGGCGGTTTGTTGATGGCGCGGAAAGGGAGTAGTCCGATTTTAGCACAGACAGCCTCCGGTTTGTTCAACATCTTTTTTACAGCTTCAGTGACTTCATCTTCTGTAAGCTGAATATCAATGTGACATTGAGCATCCTTCAAACTACCGGTATACTCAGACATCAAACCGGGGCGCCGACTTACACTACCAAAAAAAAGACACATCCATGACATTTTGGGCCGACCGAAAAAAATTTCTGTCATACATATGACACTTCTATGACGATAATTGTGACAAAACCCGGTATCATCATAGATGTGGTGGGCTCCTACTTCTATGACAAAAAATCATGACAGAAAATGGGCTTTTCGTCCTGGGCGGGCCGGAGACGCAGCTGCATGACATTCTTTGGGCCGTCCATGGCGGAAAAAACCGTGGTAGAAGTGAGGGGGAGGATAATTTCGGGGAGTTGCCGGTTACGGTGGGAGGTCGGGGCGGCGATCGCGTTTCTCTCGTCGTCTGCTGCGTGTGTGCAAGGCATTGGCTCTAATCAAGCCGAAGCGAGGCGTTGGGCTCTAATCGAACCCGGCGATTGCGCTGCGAGCTACGCATTCTTGAACCCGGCGATCGATCGATGGCTCTTAATCGAACCCGATGGGCGATTCGCCGCTATCTGCTGCTAATCAAGCCGATCGATGCTGCCTGGATGATGAGCGATGGCGTTGCGGGGGTTGGATGAGCGATGGCGGTGGCGTTGCCTCTGGATGAACAGGAACCCGTGGTGTGGAGGGCTGGATGAGCGATGACGGTGGAGGGTGGTTGAACAGGACCCGTGGTGTGGAGGGCTGGATGAGCAGTGAGACGGTGGAGGGTGCCCGTGGAGGGTGGCTGAGCAGAGCGGTGGAGTAGCAGCGGTGGAGGCTGGATGAGCAGGAGCCCGTGCGGTGGAGGAGGTCGACGGTGGAGATGAAACGGTATCCCGTGGAGTCCGTTTTGTGGTACGCCACACCTCCCCCGTTTCGACCGTGGCGCTCCAACACAAGTTCGTTTCGTCCGTTTTGCGATGCGCCACACCCTCCCGATCAACAGGACCCCGTTTGACAGTAGGAGGTCCGTTTAAATCCGTTTTAACGATGCGCCACACCCTCCCGATCAACAGGACCCCGTTTGACCGTAGGAGGTCCGTTTCCTCCGTTCTGCGGCGCGCCAGCCCCTCCCGATCAACAGGACCCGTTTGAGCGTGGCGGTCGAACACAAGGCCGTTTCCTCCGTTGTCGCGGTATGCGAGCCTCATTTCCATCGCTGTTCCGTCCAAGCCCTCCCGATGAACACGACCACGCATTCCGTTCCGACCCAGCGGTTGGCTCCCCATGAACACGGCGACGGCGCTATTTATCCGTTCCGACCCAGCCATATGCGTATGCACGATAGGCGTTAGAGACCCTACCGTATATATGCGTGCGTGGCGTATTTTCTTTCTTGCACCCTCGCCGATGTGCGTGCGTGTACATGCTACGTGCGCCGCCTCTACTACGACACGTGCGGCGCCTCTACATCCACCAAAGATATATATGCGTACACATTCGCGACCAGAATGACAACGCTACGTCACGGTTCGACCAGGTGGGTCCCGTATCGAGCACTTCCTTGCGTGCGAAGATGTAGCTGGTGGGTCCCAGCGATCGAGGCGAATCGTTTTTGCGGGACGCACTTCCTTGCGTGTGAAGGTGTAGCTGGTGGGTCCCAGCGATCGAGAAGCGTTCTTTAAATGAAATATAGTGGCCCGTCCGGTGGGTCCCCGCCGTCGGTGGAGAATAATTATTTTGCGGCGTAATAAGGAGGCACTTCCTTGCTGCGGCCGTGGACCCGGTATCGGCCTCTCCACGTCACGATCCACGTCCGATGGAAGCCGTTCCTTGACCACGTTTACCACGCCGCGCGAGAAGCACCAGGCGGTGGATGACGGCGAGGCCTAGGAAGGGATGACGGAGCCGGGAAGACGCGGCGGTGGATGCCCAGCGTGAGGAGTACGAGGTTCACCGGTTCGCTGCGGTGTGAGGCTGCCGTCTCCGCAGAATAACGGGGGTGTGGGTGAGTAGAGGATGGCCGGCCAGCGGTGGGAGTAGTAGGGGCGGTGAGGCCTCCACCGCATTGCAGCCCGACCACGGAGGCGGAGCACGAGGCACGACCGGCGCTGGTTTGGGCGGCCGGAGCAAGAAGACCGGAGGTTGAAGAAGCACTACTGACCGTTGGATGGACATCGTCACGGTCACTAGAGCTAGAATTGTGCATATTGACTAAGTTGACAAAGCCCTCCATCCCGTCAACTTAGTAGGCCCACAAGTCAGCCTGCCACTATCTTTGGGTCCCAGCTAACGGGGGAGTATTCATTTTTTGTGCGTAATAAGGAGGCACTTCCTTGCGTGCGAAGATATAGCTGGTGGGTCCGAGCTGTCGGCAGCGGTAATGTTTTTTGCGAAATCTGAGGCCTTTCGGTGGGTCCCTGATGTCGGTGGGCGAATCATTATTTTGCGCGTAATAAGGAGGCATTTTCTTGCGTCGGCGATGGACCCAGTATGTCGGCCTCTCCATCTGATCCGCTTCAGATGCATGTCGATCGTTGACCATGTTGACAAAACCACGCCGAGAGCACCGGGGCGATGGACGGCGGCGAGGCCTAGGAAGGAAACGACATGGAGGCAGGGAAGACTCAGCAGTTGTTTCCCACACGGAGAATCTGTGAGCGAGGTTTCTTGGTTCGTTTGCGTCGCCGGAGAATAACAGCAGTGTGGTTGAGTAGAGGATGGCTAGGCCAGCGATGGGAGTATGGTGGGCGGTGAGGCTGCTGGCAGCTTCAACCGCCGCGGGAGGAGGAGGCGAGCAGTCCCGCCAGCCGCTTGTTTGGCGGCCGGAGCAGGAAGAGCGAGATTGAAGAAGACGACGGCCGTTGGATGGCCATCCAACGATCCTTTGCTTGTCGTCAACCTTTTTAGGAAAGCCTCAAATCTGTGGAAAACAGCATACAACCCATCTGCCATTATTTCTAATAATTTATAGCCCATTTGCTAATTCTTAAGGTTTTTGGAGCCCATATTCTTTTTGTTAGCATTACAGCCCATATTGTGGCCACGGTTAAAAAATTATATGAAATTTTGCATATTTCGGTGTAGTCCGAACTGTTTTTAATCCCGAAATTTCGAGTCACATTCAAACTGATTTTAAAACTAAATGTATATCAATATAAAATCCAACAAATTCTCCACGCATAAAAATTAATGTAATTTAAAATCTCGAAATGGAAAAAAAGATATTTGAAACTAATTACCGCTTTGATGTGTTTTAAAAATGTATAGCCCATTTCTCATTACTGATGGGCCATTTTCTCGGCCAGCCGAATGAAAGCTCTCCTCGTCTTGAAAGATTTGCAGCCCAACAGGTCTGACAAAGCGAGTTACTTGGCAAATCACAAAAAAACTGGGCTGTGGCCGTGGACCCAGCTGTCAGCCTCTCCACATATAGTACTCTTTCAATGGAAGTCGTTCCTTGACCATGTTGACCACGCCACGCGGAGAGCACCACGGCGGTGGACAACGGCGAGGCCTAGGAAGGGGACAAACACGGAGCCGGGGAAGATGCGGCAGTGGAAGCCAGCGGAGAGAATCTGAGGTTCACTGGTTCGGCTGCGGTGTGAGGCTGCCGTCGCTGCAGGGCCTGGCCAGCGGTGGGAATAGTAGGGGGCGGCGAGTCCTCCGCGGCAGCACAGCTAGCCACGGGAGGCAGGAGCATGAGGCACGACTGGTGCTGGTTTGGGCGGCTGGAGCAAGAAGACCAGAGGTTGAAGAAGCACTACGGCTGTTGGATGGACATTGTACGGTCATTGGAGCTAGAATCGTTCATATTGACTAAGTTGACAAAGCCCTTCGTCCCCGTCAACTTAGTAGGCCCACAAGTCATCCTCCCACCAAGGTGGGTCCTAGCTAGCAGGGGGGGTATTCATTTTTTTGTGCGTAATAAGGAGGCACTTCCGGTGGGTCAGTGACAAATGGCGGGGGACATTTTTTCATGAAATCGGTGGTCCGTCAGTGGGTCCCAACGATCGGGGGCAAACTGTTGGGGAGCGTAGTAATTTCAAAAATTTTCCTCGATCACTCAAGACCATGGTGATGGCATAGCAACGAGAGGATAGAGTATCCGTCCACGTACCCTCGTGAACCGAAAGCGAAGCGTTATAACAACGCGGTTGATGTAGTCGTACTTCTTCCCGATCCAACCGATCCAAGTACCGAGCGTCGGCACCTCCGAGTTCTGCACACGTTCAGCTCGATGGCGTCCCTCGAACTCCGATCCAGCCGAGTGTTGAGGAGAGTTTCAATCGACGACGGCGTGGTGACGATGATGATGTTCCACCGACGCAGGCTTCGCTAAGCTCCGCTACGGTATGATCGAGGTGTAATCTGGTGGAAGGGGCACCGCTGCACGCTGAGAGCGATCTAATCGATCAACTTGTGTGTCATGGGGTGCCCCTGCCCCTGTATATAAAGGAGGGAAGGGAGGGCTGGCCGGCCGGGAGGGAGGCGCACCAGGTGTCCTACTCCTACTAGGAGTAGGATTCCCCCAAATCCTAGTCCAACTAGGGTTTGACCAAGGGAGAGGGAGAGAGGCGCCACCCCTTCTCCTAATCCTAATAGGACTAGGGAAGGGGAAGGCTGCGCCAGCTATAGGGCCCCCTTTCTCTTTCCCACTAAGGCCCATCAAGGCCCATTGACTCCCCGGGGTTCGGTAACCCGGTACTCGATAAAATTCCCAATTTCACCCGGAGTGATTCGGAGTCAAACATAGGCTTCAATATATCAATCTTTATGTCTCGACCATTTGAGACTCCTCGTCATGTCCGTGATCTCATCCGGACTCGAACAACCTTGGTACATCAACATCATAAAACTCATAGTAACATCCCGAAGCGTTAAGCGTGCGGACCCTACGGGTTCGAGAACTATGTAGACATGACCGAGACACCTCTCGGTCAATAACCAATAGCGGGACCTGGATGCCCATATTGGCTCCTACATATTCTCTGAAGATCTTTATCGGTCGGACCGCATAACAACATCGTTGTTCCTTTGTCATCGGTATGTTACTTGCCCGAGATTCGATCGTCGGTATCCAATACCTAGTTCAATCTCGTTCTTGGCAAGTCTCTTTTCTCGTTCCGTAATACATCATCTCACAACTAACACATTTAGTTGCAATGCTTGCAAGGCTTATGTGATGTGCATTACCGAGAGGGCCCAGAGATACCTCTCCAGACAATCGGAGTGACAAATCCTAATCTCGAAATATGCCAACCCAACATGTACCTTCGGAGACACCTGTAATGTACCTTTATAATCACCCGATTCGTTGTGACGTTTGGTAGCACCAAAAGTGTTCCTCGGGCAAGCGGAGTTGCATAATCTCATAGTCATAGGAACATGTATAAGTCATGAAGAAAAGCACTAGCAACAAACTATACGATCAGGTGCTATGCTAATGGAATGGGTCATGTCAATCGATCATTCAACCAATGATGTGATCCCATTAATCAAATAACAACTCCTTGTTCATGGTTAGGAAACATAACCATCTTTGATTAACGAGCTAGTCAAGTAGAGGCATACTAGTGACACTCTGTAGGTTTATGTATTCACACATGTATTATGTTTCCGGTTAATACAATTCTAGCATGAATAATAAACATTTATCATGATATAAGGAAATAAATAATAACATTTATTATTGCCTCTAGGGCATATTTCCTTCAGTCTCCCACTTGCACTAGAGTCAATAATCTAGTTCACATCGCCATGTGATTTAACATCCATAGTTCACATCGTCATGTGACCAACACCCAAAGGGTTTACTAGAGTCAGTAATCTAGTTCACATCGCTATGTGATTAACACCCAAAGAGTACTAAGGTGTGATCATGTTTTGCTTGTGAGATAATTTTAGTCAGCAGATCTGCATCACATTCAGAGCCGTAAGTATTTTGCAAATTTCTATGTCTACAATGCTCGCACGGAGCTACTCTAGCTAATTGCTCCCACTTTCAATATGTATCTAGATTGAGACTCGAGTCATCTAGATTAGTGTTAAAACTTGCATCGGCGTAACCTTTTCGTATTTAACCTTTTCCACTTCCATAATCGAGAAACATATCCTTATTCTACTAAGGATAATTTTGACCGCTGTCCATTGATCTACTCCTAGATCTCTATTGCACTCCTTGCCAATCTTAGTGGTAGGGTATGCAATAGATCAGTACACAACATGACATACTTTATAGAACCTATGGCTGATGCATAGGGAATGACTTTCATTCTATTTCTATCTTCTGCCGTGGTCGGGTTTTGAGTCTTACTCAATCTCACACCTTGTAACACGTGCAAGAACTCTTTCTTTGACTGTTCCATTTTGAACTACTTCAAAATCTTGTCAAGGTATGTATTCATTGAAAAACTTATCAAGCGTCTTTGATCTATCTCTATAGATCTTGATGCTCAATATATAAGCAGCTTCACCGAGGTCCTTCTTTGAAAAACTCCTTTCAAATACTCCTTTATGCTTTGCGAATAATTCTACATTATTTCGATCAACAATATGTCATTCACATATACTTATCGAAATCTTGTAGTGCTCCCACTCACTTTCTTGTAAATACAGGCTTCTCCAAAAGTCTGTATAAAACCATATCTTTGATCACACTATCAAAGCGTTTATTCCAACTCGAGATGCTTGCACCAGTCCATAGATGGATCATTGGAGCTTTGCACATTTTGTTAGCTCCTTTAGGATTGACAAAACCTTCGGTTGCATCATATACAACTCTTCTTTAATAAATCCATTAAAGAATGTAGTTTTGACATCCATTTGCCAGATTTCATAAAATGTGGCAATTGCTAACATGATTCAGACAGACTTAAGCATCGCTACAATTGAGAAAATCTCATTGTAGTCAACACCTTGAACTTGTCAAAAACCTTTTTGCGACAAGTCGAGCTTTGTAGATAGTAACACTACTATCAGTGTCCGTCTTCCTCTTGAAGATCCATTTATTCTCAATGGCTTGCCGATCATCGGGCAAGTCAACCAAAGTCCATACTTTGTTCTCATACATGGATCCCATCTCAGATTTCATGGCCTCAAGCCATTTTGTGGAATCTGGGCTCACCATCGCTTCTTCATAGTTAAGTGGGTTCATCATGTTCTAGTAACATGACTTCCAAAATAGGATTACCGTACCACTCACAGTGCGGACCTTGCTCTGGTTGATCTCTGAGTTTTGGTAGAAACTTGATCTGAAGTTTCATGATCATCATCATTAGCTTCCTCCTATTTGGTGTAGGTGTCACGAAACTGTTTTACGTGATGTACTACTTCTCAATAAGGGAGAAGGTACAATACCTCATCAAGTTCTACTTTCCTCCCACTCACTTCTTTCGAGAGAAACTTCTTCTCGAGAAAGGATCCATTTTAACAACGAATGTTTTGCCTTTAGATCTGTGATAGAAGGTGTACCCAACAGTTTCTTTTGGGTATTCTATGAAGACGCACTTCTCCGATTTGGGTTCGAGCTTATCGGTGAAAACTTTTTCACATAAGCATCACAACTCAAACTTTAAGAAATGACAGCTTAGGTTTCTTGCTAAACCATAGTTCATACGGTGTCATCTCAGCGGTTTAGATGGTGCCCTATTAAACGTGAATGCAGCTGTCTCTAATGCATAACCCCAAAGCGATAGTGGTAAATCGGTAAGATACATCATAGATCGCACCATATCAAAATAAAGTACGGATTCTGACGTTCGGACACACCATAACGTTGTGGTGTTCCGGTGGTGTGAGCTGTGAAACTATTCCACATTGTATTCATTGAAGACCAAACTCGTAGCTCAAATATTCATCTCCACGATCGGATCGCGAAACTTTATTTTCTTGTTGCGATGATTTTCCACTTCACTCTGAAATTCTTTGAACTTTTCAACTATTTCAGACTTATGTTTCATCAAGTAGATATACTCATATCTGCTCAAATCATCTTGTGAAGGTCGAAAATAACGATACTTGCCGTGAGCTTTAACACTCATCGGACCGCATACATCGGTATGTATTATTTCCAATAAGTCATTTGCTCGCTCCATTTTTCCGGAGAAGCGAGTCTTTTAGTCATCTTGCCCATAAGGCATGGTTACATAAGCATCAAGTGATTCATAATCAAGTGATTCCAAAATCCCATCGAGATGGAGTTTCTTCATGCGCTTTACACCAATATGACCTAAGCGGCGATTGCCACAAATAAGTTGCACTATCATTATTACCTTTGCATCTTTTGGTTTCAATATTATGAATATGTGTATCACTATGATCGAGATCCAATGAACCATTTTCATTGGGTGTGTAACCATATAAGGTTTTATTCATGTAAGCAGAACAACAATTTATTCTCTTACTTAAATGAATAACCGTATTGCAATAAACATGATCAAATCATATTTATGCTCAACACCAAATAACACTTATTTAGGTTCCACACTAATCCCGAAAGTATAGGGAGTGTGCGATGATGATCATATCAATCTTGGAACTACTTCCAACACTCATCGTCACTTCCCTTCAACTAGTCTCTGTTTATTCGTAACTCCTGTTTGAGTTACTAATCTTAGCAACCTAGCAGTATCAAATACTCGGGGTTACTATAAACACTAGTAAGGTACACATCAATAACCTGTATATCAAATATAACCTTGTTCACTTTGCCATCCTTCTTATCCACCAAATATTCAGGGGTAGTTCCGCTTCCAGTGACCAGTTCCATTGCAGCAAAAAGTACTCAGTCTTAGGCTTAGGTCTAGACTTGGGCTTCTTCACTCGAGCAGCAACTTGCTTGCCGTTCTATTTGAAGTTCCCCTTCTTCCCTTTGCCATTTTCCTTGAGACTAGTGGTCTTGTCAACCATCAACACTTGATGTTTTTCTTGATTTCTACCTTCGCCGATTTTAGCATTGCGAAGAGCTCGAGAATCTTTTTCGTCATCCCTTGCATACTATAGTTCATCACGAAGTTCTACTAACTTAGTGATGGTGACTAGAGAATTCTGTCAATCACTATCTTATCTGGAAGATTAACTCCCACTTGATTCAAGCGATTGAAGTACTCAGACAATCTGAGCACATGCTCACTAGTTGAGCGATTCTCCTCCATCTTTTAGCTATAGAACTTGTTGGAGGTTTCATATCTCTCAACTCGGGTATTTGCTAAAAATATTAACTTCAATTCCTGGAACATCTCATATGGTCCATGACGTTCAAAACGTCTTTGAAGTCCCGATTCTAAGCCGTTAAGCATGGTGCACTAAACTATCAAGTAGTCATCATATTGAGCTGGCCAAACGTTCATAACGTCAGATCTCGCTCATATTGAGCTAATAAACGTTCATAACGTCAGATCTGCTCCTGCAATAGGTCTGTCACCTAGCGGTGCATTAAGGACATAATTCTTCTGCGCAGCAATGAGGATAAACCTCAGATCACGGATCCAATCCGCATCATTGCTACTAACATCTTTCAATACAATTTTCTCTAGGAACACATATGAAAACATAGGGAAGCAACAACGCGAGCTATTGATCTACAACATAATTTGCAAAATACTATCAGGACTAAGTTCATGATAAATTAAAGTTCAATTAATCATATTACTTAAGAACTCCCACTTAGAAAAATATCCCTCCAATTCTCTAAGTGATTGCGTGATCCATATCAACTACACCATGACCGATCATCACGTGTGATGGAGTAGTTTCAATGGTGAACATCAATATGTTGATCATATCTACTATATGATTCACGCTCGACCTTCGGTCTCCGTGTTCGAGGTCATATCTTATATGCATAGCTCGTCAAGTATAACCTGAGTATTCTGCGTGTGCAACTGTTTTGCACCGTTGTATTTGAGCGTAGAGCCTATCACACCCGATCATCACGTGGTGTCTCAAACGAAGAACTTTCATAGCGGTGCATACTCGGGAGAACACTTCTTGATAATTTAGTAAGGGATCATCTTATAATGCTACCGTCAATCAAAGCAAGATAAGATGCATAAAGGATTAACATCACATGCAATCAATATAAGTGATATGATATGGCCATCATCATTTTGTGCTTGTGATCTCCATCTCCGAAGCACCGTCATGATCACCATTGTCACCGGTGCGACACCTTGATCTCCATCGTAGCATCGTTGTCGTCTCGCCAACTATTGCTTCTCGACTATCGCTCTGCTTAGTGATAAAGTAAAGCAATTACATGGCGTTGCATTTCATACAATAAGCGACAACCATATGGCTCTGCCATTGCGATAACTTCGGTTACAAAACATGATCATCTCATACAATAAAATATAGCATCACGTCTTGACCATATCACATCACAACATGCCCTGCAAAAACAAGTTAGGCGTCCTCTACTTTGTTGTTGCAAGTTTTACGTGGCTGCTACGGGCTGAGCAAGAACCGTTCTTACCTCGCATCAAAACCACAGCGATACTTCGTCAAATAGACTCCGTTTTAACCTTCTCAAGGACGGGCGTAGCCACACTCGATTCAACTAAAGTGAGAGAGACAGACACCGCCGTCACCTTTAAGCAACGAGTGCTCGGGCGGTGAAACCAGTCTCGCGTAAGCGTCTGCGTAATGTCGGTCCGGGCGCTTCATCTCACAATACCGCTGAACCAAAGTATGACATGCTGGTAGGCAGTATGACTTGTATCGTCCACAACTCACTTGTGTTCTACTCGTGCACATGACATCAACGCATAAAACCAGGCTCGGATGCCACTTTGTTGGGGAACGTAGTAATTTCAAAAATTTTCCTCGATCACTCAAGACCATGGTGATGGCATAGCAACGAGAGGATAGAGTATCCGTCCACGTACCCTCGTGAGACCGAAAGCGGAGCGTTATAACAACGCGTTGATGTAGTCGTACTTCTTCCCGATCCAACCGATCCAAGTACCGAGCGTCACGGCACCTCCGAGTTCTGCACACGTTCAGCTCGATGGCGTCCCTCGAACTCCGATCCAGCCGAGTGTTGAGGAGAGTTTCGTCGACCTGACGGCGTGGTGACGATGATGATGTTCCACCGGCGCAGGGCTTCGCCTAAGCTCCGCTTCGGTATGATCGAGGTGTAATCTGGTGGAAGGGGCACCGCACACGGCTAAGGAACGATCTAATCGATCAACTTGTGTGTCATGGGGTGCCCCTGCCCTGTATATAAAGGAGGGAAGGGAGGGGCTGGCCGGCCAGGAGGGGGCGCACCAGGGTGTCCTACTCCTACTAGGAGTAGGATTCCCCCAAATCCTAGTCCAACTAGGGTTTGACCAAGGGAGAGGGAGAGAGCGCCACCCCTTCTCCTAATCCTAATAGGACTAGGGAAGGGGGAAGGCTGCGCCAGCTATAGGGCCCCTTTTCTCTTCCCACTAAGGCCCATCAAGGCCCATTGACTCCCGGGGGTTCGGTAACCCCGGTACTCGATAAAATTCCCAATTTCACCCGGAGTGATTCCGAGTCCAAACATAGGCTTCAATATATCAATCTTTATGTCTCGACCATTTCGAGACTCCTCGTCATGTCCGTGATCTCATCCGGACTCGAACAACCTTCGGTACATCAACATCATAAAACTCATAGTAACTGCCATCGAAGCGTTAAGCGTGCGGACCCTACGGGTTCGAGAACTATGTAGACATGACCGAGACACCTCTCGGTCAATAACCAATAGCGGGACCTGGATGCCCATATTGGCTCCTACATATTCTCGAAGATCTTTATCGGTCGACCGCATAACAACATCGTTGTTCCCTTTGTCATCGGTATGTTACTTGCCCGAGATTCGATCGTCGGTATCCAATACCTAGTTCAATCTCGTTCTTGGCAAGTCTCTTTTCTCGTTCCGTAATACATCATCTCACAACTAACACATTTAGTTGCAATGCTTGCAAGGCTTATGTGATGTGCATTACCGAGAGGGCCCAGAGATACCTCTCCGACAATCGGAGTGACAAATCCTAATCTCGAAATATGCCAACCCAACATGTACCTTGGAGACACCTGTAATGTACCTTTATAATCACCCGATTCGTTGTGGCGTTTGGTAGCACCCAAAGTGTTCCTCGGGCAAGCGGGAGTTGCATAATCTCATAGTCATAGGAACATGTATAAGTCATGAAGAAAAGCACTAGCAACAAACTATACGATCAGGTGCTATGCTAATGGAATGGGTCATGTCAATCAGATCATTCAACCAATGATGTGATCCCATTAATCAAATAACAACTCCTTGTTCATGGTTAGGAAACATAACCATCTTTGATTAACGAGCTAGTCAAGTAGAGGCATACTAGTGACACTCAGTAGGTTTATGTATTCACACATGTATTATGTTTCCGGTTAATACAATTCTAGCATGAATAATAAACATTTATCATGATATAAGGAAATAAATAATAACATTTATTATTGCCTCTAGGGCATATTTCCTTCACAAACGTTTTTTTTCGCAAAATACGGTGGCCCGTCCAGTGGATCCCTGCTGTCAGTTGGAGTAATCATTATTTTCCGCGTAATAAGGAGGCACTTACTTGCTACGGCCGTGGACCCAGCTGGGACTCTCCACGTACAGTATACTTCCGATGGAAGTCGTTCCTTGACCACGTTGACCTCGCCGCGTTCCGTTGCATGCATGCGTCCATGGGCGTGGTGCGTCCCCACCGTCGACCTCTCACGTCACGGTCATCTTCCGATGACTCTCGGTTGTTGACCACGTTGACCACACCGTGCGAGCGCACCTGTGGAACGACCGGAGATGGGGAAGGCGGGCGGTGGAGTCGCAGATGGAGAGGAGGAAAACTTCATTGGTTGGTCTTGGGCAGCACAGCAGCCAGCGGCATACGGGAGACAGGAGCAAGAACAGAGGTTGAAGAAGGAGCACGGCTGTTGGATTAACATCCAATGGTCCAGCTGCTAGAATCATTTGTTGATTAAGTTGACAAAGCCGTGCATACACGTCCGCTTAGCAGGCCCACAAGTCAGTCACCAAATCTGACGGGTCCCAGCTGTCAATGGGATGAATAATTTTTTTTGCAAAACAAGGAGGCACTTCCTTCCGTGCAAAGATACAGCCGGTGGGTCCCAGCTGTCAGGTGGAGGAATTTTTTTTTTCAGCTTAATAAGGAGGAACTTTCCTTGCGTGCGACCATGGACCTCGTGGGTCCCACCCGTCAGGCTCTCCACGTACAGTCCTCTTCCGATGACTCTCGTTTGTTGACCATGCCGCACCGAACACAGCGAGGCGGTGGACGACGGCGAGGCCCCGGACGGGAACGACTCGGAGATGGGAAAACACGGCAGTGGAGTCGCAGATTGAGAGGAGGAGAAGGGTTATAACTGGTTCTCTTGCAATTCATATAACACTCAGGTTCACATGACACGTTCATATTCAGAGCCGACATTCACTATCAACAACTCAAAAGATTCATATATACACAAGCTCAGCATATCTATGCATCCAAATGATTGATAGATCACACGACAATATTCATACATAATTCACAAGAAGATTCAGATATACACATGTTCAGTATGTTTATGCATCCAAATGATTGAGATCACATCCAATATGATCCATGGACGAACTTTAATTACCTAGGGTACAGACTGGTAAATGGTGTTCAATCGAGGTACTTCTTGCTAAAATTAGTTCTTGTACGAGTAAACTTTCGAGTACATAAGAGGCAACATAGACAATCTGAACTTTGCTTGTAGGTTTATCCTCAAATAGTGGCCTCGTGCTTGACGGAGGTTTGAGCAACTTGGCCACTACTTTCATCCAACTAGTTCTTGGCTCATCTTGGTCCCAGATCTCGCCAAAATTCTACATTGCGCATTTAGAAAGGAGGCGGTTGAGAAAATGAACCACCCAAATTTTTGTGCAGTTCAAGCTGAAATGGAGCATCCTTGGCGTGCGGATGATTAAGTCCCAGATGAATATCTGCGTCAACCAACTTGTCGGAATCTTTAGACTCCATGCCATATAGTTCGCTACCATATGTGCCGATAACCAAAAGGCACAAGTTGGGACCAAAGATGGATCTGTGTTTTTCCGGGCTATGCACCAAGCAATATTTTTGGTGTTCACTCTCCTAATACTTGAGTTTGACAATTGGTTGGCGCCGTTGATACTCGAATGAATATAGGCACTTCTTGTCAACATCGATGCTTATCTCGAGTGAACTTTGGAGTACATAGCAGCAGCATAAGTACCTGTCCATCGGATCATTTTGTGCAGTTCTCTGAAATCACCCGATGTAATGATTTGCTGCGAGTTCAGGCTCCAAATTACTCCTTTATGAAATCGGCAAACAGTAGCACAATACCAAATTACCAATACATATGATGAGCACAATAATCAGGATAAAGACCAAGACCAACCTGTGTGAGGTAGCATATCAATTACTATTTCCTTTGACGGAAGCCGAGATAAATAGCGGATCGACAACAAAGGAAGAAAGCAAGCGGATATTAGCGACTGACAGGAAAGGGCGGAAGCTGTCGAGGCAATGAAGCACCCAAAGTTTTTGTGCAGTTCCACCAAAATCGAGCATCCCTGTTGGCACATATATTGAGAGAGTGAGATTACTGTAATAGTGGGACTAGTTGATGAAACATACACCAACAAATAGAAGCACCCTCATTATCTTAATGGGTAAAGTTAGCAACATAGTAGTCTTGCTTAAAGAGAGGTATTAGTTTATTTAATCAGTGCCAATTAGCTCAACTCAACACTCGAAGCATTGCCATTTATCATAGGTTGCAAAACTTAAAAGTGCAAAGATAAAGGAGTTTCTCATGACAATAGCATGATACAAATAGAGATGACAACAAACTAATATGGATGAAGGCCTTAGGCCCGCACCAACCTGAGAAAAAAGCTTATTCATGTAGTCCCATAAGAGATGATAAAGCACTCACTTTGGAATCACACAATAGTATATATTTTGTGCACTTCAAATGTATGGTTGAAATCACTCTTGTTTACCGATCTTGAGATTATATCGAAGATTATCAAGAACTTCCAGCAGAGTTAAAGCACCGGCTGGGATACAGTTCATTGTATTGTCTTGTGTAGTTCCACTAAAATGTATGATTGGCACAACATGATCCCTGTTTGCACAAGTAGGAACAAGGTGAAACCTTCATTAGCTTAGTGAGAAAGGATAGGAAGACATTAGCATATTACTCAAACAGTAGCATCAAATTCATGATGGACAATCATAAAACATTGCCTCATTGAACCAATGGTAATAAATTGACATGCAAAACAATAGCACTATTATGTCATGACACTAATAATATTCCCTCCCTGCTCCACCACATGATTCACCTCCATAGACAAACATTCACACGTACATGATTCAGCATAGGGTCCTACTAAAGATTTGTTTAACTCCAACATGAAAGGTAGTCGTTGCCGGAGCCCTTGAATAGCCTCGACTGAGGCCTCTGGCTTCAGCAAGATCGCCTTGGCACTGTTTATTCTTCTTCTTCTTCCTCTTCATGCTATGTTTCTCTTTCTCCTCACCAGTTGGTGAAACCAAGTACATGATTGGCCTTCTAATTCAGAATTGGTTTTGTCAGTGAGGGAGTACAAGTGTACTAGTAAAAACAGCATTATTTTCTCATGGCAATGGAAAATAGAGATGAACACATGCATTAAATATCATTCTTACCTAAAGGAAGGTTATTGCGCCAATATGGATGATGAGGATTGGAACACAGATCTCCTTTGTGCAGTTCCACCAAAATGAACCAACTGTTCCATCGACATTCGGTTAAACAACACAAAAGTCACTTCTTTTAAGAAGAGTTTTGTGTAGTGCACCAAAGGTCACAACAACAACTGGTGAATTGGATATCCTGTTTGCACAAAAAGGCCAGAGGAAACAAATCGAGTCTCAAACAATTACAGGCAAAAACATTTGGCTAAACTTGTCGAGTCTCAAACAATTACAAGCAAAAACAGTGGCATGGCTTCATTTTTACCAGGGACATTATATTAAGAACAGCTAAGGCTGCGTTCGGTTCATAGGTTTGGTGCAGGATTTTCGTAGGAACACAATTCCTACCGTATTCTTTCCCTTCCAACCGTTCGGACACGGAAAGGTGAATAGTGTTTCATAGGAAAGCTGGTGCAGTAGTCTTGATTCCATCGGATTAGAAACATCCACGCTGCTCATTTTTGGGCGGAAGCCCGAGGCAAGCGCTTCGCTACCATCGTTAGACAGGTTGTTGTGCTGTGTTTGCGAAATAAAAAATCAACCTATGTGTGATACGTGAGGTGAGGACAAGAGTAGTCACTTGTGCAGCTGAATAAACAAATAGCATCTCATCTTGCCAAGCATGCTACTCTAAAAAAACAAATCTATACATTTCATAGTCCATCCGAACACATTCTCTTGAGAGTTTCCTCCGGTTCGCTATTCCATAGTTTTATACCTACATTCCTTTCCTATTCCTCTATTTTCATCAAGACCTATGTTTTCTGCCCCTTTATTCCGACCGGAACCTAAATATTTGGTATAAGGGCATGGGACAGTGGGTGCACCAGCAGTACATCACCATGTACGTAAACAGGGGCATAAAGTGGTGATTCATAGTTTGTTGCCCCGAGAAACAAACATCCAAGAAACATATCTGGGTTGGTCCCATTTTGTTCACTCTAGCCACCTACTCCTATGTGTGGATAGCAAATCTAGTCCTGGTCATACCACTGTGTACATCGTTACCCCTATATTTCCCTTTTCGACCAAGAGACCGGTTGGATGACCAGTCTGTACTACTTTCATCCCCTTTCCTTCCTGTTTGTACCAAGTCTGATGTACATACTAAATTCCCCCACCCCACTTTATTTCAATGACAAGTATTTTCGGACGAAGGGAGTACAAGATTCGACTCCATGAAGTAGCTTTACATCTAACAATAGAAGAAAATAAAATAGGTGACATTGGACCATCCGATCGAGAGGGACTGAGAGGTAGAAAATGATGCACTTGCAGCGACGTAGCAAGCTGGGGAAGTAGAGCTAAGGCGGTTTCGAACGAAGATATACCTGAAGGTCGTCGGGATGTGGATAGGTGGGCGGCGGAGGCGGATCCGCCCAGCAACAACGGAAGGATCGGAGGACCTCCAGCGCGGCGCCGGCCGAGATAATGGTGCGGCCGGCGGTGGGTCTCCTCCTCACTGCCGACGACGGCCCAAACGCTGCCCCTCCTCCCTTCACGGCGGAGGGGATCGTCCGGATCTGTAACCAGCGGTGAGGATAGAAAGCAGTGTTTTTAAAGGGAGAAAGACAGGTTACTACCCTATCTTGTTTAGATCTGGAGAGGATGAGAGTGTGTGAATAGAGCAGCCCTAGCAAGCAAGCGGAGGCTCCGGCCTATATATAAGTAGTGGGGTAGTTTTCCTTTTTCACTCCATCAAAACAATCGTTTAAAATTGTGTACTATACTTACATGCCAGGTCACGGTTTTTGTTAGTTGTTGATTGTTTTTTGAGATAGCTACCCGCTTGTTCCAAGTGTGCCAGGTCGCACTTTGTATCGTTCAAGTCTGGTAGTACTACAAGTCCCTCCATTAAATGAACAACCACCCCTCGTAAAATTGTGAACAAGCCCACGGCTAAAATTAGCGGAAGCGTGGGTTGCCCCAACATGCATTATTATTTATATTTTCTACTCCTCCGTTCCTAAATATAAGTCTTTTTATTAGCCACACCTAAGACAAGAATTTTTTATTAGCAATGAACCCCACATGTCATAGACACAAAAATTGTGGCAAGATTCCCTTAGGCAAGACAAAGTGTGTCTAACAATTTGAGCAACTCAGGTTAGGCAAGTGTGGCAAGTGTGGAAAAAATAATGTGGCAACATAAGACAAACATAGTCACAATCCAAACAGCCCCGTGATTTTTTGTGACATGCATGAAAATTTGGTTAGTTAAATTTATAGTCAAATTTGGCAAGGTGCATCAAATCAACACATGCAAGTATCAAAAGGAAAGTCACGGCATGCATGCATGCGTTGTACTCCCTCCGTTTCCAAATATAAGTCTTTTTAGAGATTGCAACAAGTGACTACTCCCTCCGTTCCTAAATGTAAGTCTTTTTAGGCATTCCACTACAAACTACATACAGATGTATATAGACATATTTTAGAGTGTAGATTCACTCATTTTGTTTCGTATGTACTCCAGTTCATAGTGAAATCTCTAAAAAGACTTATATTTTGGAACGGAGGGAGTACATACGAAGCAGAATATGTCTACTCCTACATACGAAGTAGCCCATTTGAAATGTGTAAAAAGAGTTTTATCGAATGCAGTGCTTTGATGTGTCGCGTCAACTCGTACAAGCCCGAGAAATTTGATTACTACGATGCCCTCTCCCTCGGATCGAGCTCGGTGCCTTAGCGCACTGCCTTTTGGCTGCATGACAGGTGGGCCAACCACCTGTTGGGCCCACCTGTTATGGACGCAAAGGCAGGAGCAGTAAGTAGAAGCTTTCGCTACATGCTATCCCTCCCGCACGAGGTGGACGGACATGCAGCAGTGGATTCGATACCGGAGAAGTAGGGGTAACATCATTGTTCGTCTTCTCGAAGAGGCGAAGAGCCAAGTGCAAACCGAACGTGGCAGTTGCGAACACTCGTGTGCTGCAGTTCCTTGGAGTACTAGCCAGGCTCTTGCATGAGACAAAATTGCTATTGTTTAACAATTAAACTCCATTATCCATTGGTTGATACTCATTCTGCATAGGTCCACGCGCTTAACACCGTTTCCTCCTGGGGTCACCAATGTTTATTTGCTAATTAATAGCATTCCATGCAATGAACTAGCCATTGCAAGTCATTAAAAGCATGCACACCTCTCATCTCTTATTGGTTGATACGTATGTCAAGAAACAAGAAACAAGGTAGAAGTTAATGCACCGCGCCTAAGTGTTTTGGGACTATTTGGTTTTCGTAAGATGACTTACACACCTAGACGGAGGGAGTAGTATAGACCTGTAAACCGGAAAGGAGTATTTGCCTTTCTAGAGATTTCAACAAGTGACTAGACTTCGGCTAAAAAAAACAAGTGACTAGACTACACCGTGTGCAGTACCCCCTCCCCTCCGGTTTATAGGGCTCAAATCTCAAATCTCATGAACCAAGGCATTTTGCGATTGGAGGAATGTATCTCGTACTTTAACAAAACAACCCTAATTAAACTCATGCATTAATTACGTAGTTCTCTCGTTTTCCTCTCCGCCTTGGTCGCGGTGCACAATATTGAGGCTAGCCATAGTGGGAGTAACTTAGGTAGTAACTTAACACATCCCAAGACAATTTTGCTTATGTGGCAAGTATTTAATGAGGAAAGAGGTGCTTGTGGTAACATAATATATTCTTGTAACATAGCGCTTTCGAGGCAAAATGAGTCTATGGGATAATAAATGAAGCAATCTATGATACTACTACTATGTTACTTTGCACTATGGAGGTAGTAACACACTAGTGTCATATGCATGACACTAGTCTAAGTTACTCCCCACTATGACCAACTTTGAGAGAGTGCTTTGATACGTTTTAGTCTCATGACTAAAAGTAGTGGGACTAAAACTTGTTAGCATCATCCATGCTTGGATCCAAATACTAAAGAGACTAAAATCAAGTTAATGACATTTCAAAGCATCCGGCCCGCGTGCCATCCACCAAATCACAGCGAGGTGCTACAGTTGAGACTCACTGTCACCCCGGTGTGGCCGTCATGACCAATTATATCACAAAACCCACACCTTTACCAAAGCAGTAGTAAGGTGGCCTCCAAGTTGGACTGGGCGAAGCAACCATCATTTCATTGGAACTCTTTCAAGCCCTTTCTTCCCTTTCTTGAAGAAAACCTCCTCCGGTGCTACTCACTTCTGCCATTTTTCTTCTCTACCAACGAAGGAAAGGTGGGCGAATCAGTTATGCTGCTATATTTTCATTCCAATAATCTTCTTTTTGTGAAGCACCGACCGATTCTCACATCCTATTCTTTTCCCGTTTTCATTGCGATTGTGGTTTCCTTTCGATTGCTTTTTGTTTGTCAGTTCATTGATGGATCCTAGAGCACTAGACAAAGAGTTGCCGGCGGACAACCCACTGGAGACAACGATCTCCAGGAAGCAAGCACCGACCAACGAGTTGACCATGTTGGCGGGCCAACCCATGGAGACGAAGAACTCCAAGAAACAAGCACTGGCCAAAGAGTTGATGACGTTGGCGGACGAACTCCTCAAAGAAAGTTGGAAGAACAACAAGGCCCCACCGTGCCTACCCCAGGAGCTCTGATTGCCACCTATGTGAGGCTCAAGACCGAGTTTGAGGAGATAGTCGCCGTTGAGAAGCAAGATTCCCCAGCAAGGTGATGGCCCCATCGAGGACAAGGAGATGGCCCCGGAGGGATGAGATCCCCGTGAGCTGCACAAGGTAAAAAATAATGGCTTATTACCATAGTTGTGGTTTTTGATTATTTGCAATGTGCTTGCTTTTTGATTATTTGCAATGTGCTTGCTAATATGTTAGTGTTGTGCAGGTGTCGGTGGTTGTCCTTGATGATTCCGATGTCGTGGCCCGTCCTGTTGGCATCGCCCCGGAGATCGATTCCGATACTGCTGTCCATCCTGTGGACATCGCCCCAGAGATCGATTCCGATGTCGCGGTCAGTCCTGTGGACATCGCCCCAGAAATCGATTCCCATGCCGCTGTCCGTGTTGTGGTCATTGCCCGAGAGATCGATGACAAGAAATAGTTGGTCGCGCTAATCCTTCAGGGTAGTTTGCATTGCCCTGTGTTTAATTACAAAAACAATGCATGTTATCAAACCATCTAAGGGCTAGTACACTGTCTTCTGTGGGCGGATCTTGCTACTTTTGTTTGATAGTGAATCATGCGATGAATCATGCGAACCCTCTCCGAGTTATGGAAACAGATGTATCCTCACCAGCTTTTGATGTAATATATGGCATGCTTAGATGTAAGTTTGAACTGTTTATCATATCAGCAGGGCTTGTTTGATGATTCTTGGTGTTAGTAGGCTAGCTACTGTGCGAGCTATAGTACTTGCAAAACACTCACCGAAGAGAAACTTTGGGGCTGATGAGCTCGTGGTACGCTTATACTTATCCCTCGTCGATCGACCAATAGCCCTAGCTCCTAAAATTGTAGGCTTAGCGATTGATCAGACAATAGTCGACATACATTCAGGCCTCATTTGGTTCATAGGGTAGGAAAATCGTAGCAAAAGTACAGCGAACGTGCAACCCAAAATCATAGCAGTGCAGAGACGTACTCCCTCCATTCCAAAATAGATGACCTAGGCAGGCTAGTTTGGCCTAGTGGGTTTCAGTGATATGACGTGGTACGGTGCCGTCCAGTCTTCGCGTGTGGTAGCAGTATTGCGGGTACAGTAAGTTTTCTTGAAGAAGCGGAATTCAACAAAGTCATGATGGTTCCTTTGTCCGAACAACTTACGGTGGGAAAGGTTGGGTCTGCGATCCGACCGGGGTAGACGAGGATAATTTTGTGCATGGCAGGTGGACCAGGATGGTCGACGTCCCACATGTCGGCGAATAAAAGTATTCTTTCCGATATAGAGGACGAGCAACGAGTATTCATTGTTTATTTTTGATGAAAGCAATTGTCTCCACTGTTACTTCTTGACTTTGTCAATGCCTCTCTCTCCTCCACATAAGCGGTGACTACTTGCTATGCATGCAGCGGGCAGCTGGCGTCTTGAGGGGCCATGCCAGTGAGAGCGGGCTCCGGAAGCGGTCCGGACTCCAGCATGGCCCACCTCACATTATCACCATATATTTCTTGGAGTCCGTGCGCGGCGGGCGGGCGATCTCTTCTCCCTCCCCCGTTTCTCTCTTCTCAGTTGACGCCCGCCGAGCGATTAGATTTCGGCTATCGCCGGTTTATTCAATTAAGGTCCCACATGTCAGTGAAATTGCAAGACAACGCGTGTCCCCTTTGGTGAGCGGCGTGCGAGCCGGACTGTCGGGGTTGCGACGCGTACGAGTCGTAAGTGTGCCGCCTTTTCCTTTAGAACTTGCGAAGCGTAACATTTTCGCGCGATCGATCGATAGAAATCCAGAACAAAATGACGAGGGCGGTGCTTTCCCGCTCGTTAGGCGGGCTAGTTCGAGTGATATGACGTGCTACAGTGCCGTCCACTTGCTCCATTTTTATGTAAGCAAGAGTTTACACTCGTACGCGGGAGGAGTGCGAAACACCGCGGATCTGATTTTGATTGAGGGATAACTGTTCCCTGCCAAATAATGGAGGATTGTTAGCGATTATAGCATGATAGTTAGGGCATCTCCAGCGCTGGCCCACAAATTTACACCGGCATCTGTCCGAGGACACTGATGGATGCCATTCGATGCTGCCCGCATACCTTTCGACAACTATATGAACTAACCGGACGAAATTCGTGCAAACAAAGCAAATTTCAAATTAACCGGATGAAATTCATTACATTTCAAAAACTTTTCCTACAAACTGGACGAAATTCATTACATATTTCGTGGTGGAGCAAGGAACCTCGTGGTGGAGCGTCTGCACTCATAATATTTAATATTATTCAGCGATATAAAATTAACCAATCATCTCCACAATGGACTGGAAGAGTACGAAACACGACAGCCCAGTGTAGTTACATCATACTAGTACATGGCTAACCCACGCTATCACCATATTTCTTGGCTTCCGTGTGACACCTATCTCTAGTAATCCAACAACCTGTATCGCTTCTCCCTCCTCGTCTCTATCAAAGTGCGGCGGGCTGGCGTTTCTGCCGTCTATTGAGGTCGGTTAACTATCACATGTTAGCGACATGCCAAGAGCATTCTAAAAAAAATTCCTTTCACGTTCCGTTTTCAAAAGAAAAAATCCTTTCACGCATTTAATTTGCTCGTATGCTTTGAGCAACTTGCATGTCCTATACTGCTCTGTTTGATACTCTAACTTAGCTAGAGGTTAGACTAACTCATGACTAACCCTGAACTAACTGTAGCCAAAGAGGTGTTTGGGTGACAGGGTTAGATTGACAATAAATGCACTTCATGGAGAGAGAAAAGTGATTTTTCGATGGTCCCAATGAGAACTATCTCCGCTTAGCACCTCTTGGGTGGGATAGTTTTTTGGTGGGTTCGTGCAACTTGCTCCAATTTAAACCCTCATGCTTGGATACTTTAGGGCTATTTGAGCCCCAACTAGCTCAAACTAACTCTAACCCATGGATCCAAACAGGGCCTATGGCCGTCTCGGCGCGAGCGATCGCGTGCACCGAAGCGGCGCTCTCTCGTTGTCGCGCCACTTCAAAGCCGGCGCCGGTGAGAGGTCGCCTCCGCTCTGGCCGGGCATTAATGCGGCATCGACGCCCAGCGACGCTGACCATTTCACGCGGGAAGCACGTCTTGGCAAGGAGTATAGGTTTTGAACCGTTTGGTGTAGTAGTAATGGTAGTTTGCAAAACTACTCAATTATTGCACTCAGTTTCCTAAGAAATTGTGGTAAAAAACGTTACTCCACAGCCCGCTTCCCTTCTCCTTCCTGCTCGTGATTTACGTGGCCATGTTAACGTGGTTGTGTCAAAAAAATGTCACTTCCTGCTCGTGATTTGCGTTATATAATTACAAGCAAGATTCTCGTGCATTGCACGGAACATCAATATGCATTTTTTACAAAACACCTGTTGTGATTGACCCATGCAGGAGTAATCCCATGTGTAAAAACTAATGATATCTCGAGAATTTTATCGGAAAACTGGTATCTCGAGAATGTCATCGAAAAAATGAAAGATGAGAGATAAGGCGAGGAGGTGTGGGCGTGGTGGTGGTGGTGGTGGAATGGGCGGAGGCATGGGGATGGGCCAGGCGCCGGCAGCGCAGCAGCCACCATGCATGCTAGATTGTTCGAGACTTATTCCTTTTTAATTGCTGAGCAATGAGGTTGCGGGAGATAATGATGTGGATAGAGGTGCGGGTATATTTTGTAAAATTATCATAGTTTGCTTCCTATCCATCAGATATAGATCATACGGTCTGTATTACAAGATGGCAGGCACACCATCATCGCCAACTCGTTTTTTATAAGGGTATACAGATGATAATTTTGCTGACTACTAAAGTAAAGTGGAATCTGTCCATGTTATGCAAGTAAATAAAGGTAAGGTTGGATGAAGGGTGGTAGGAACAAATGCTCCGCCTAGAGCATGTGTGTGTGAGATGGAGTCTTAGTGTGTGTGTGAGAGAGAGAGAGAGAGTGAGAGAGAGAGAGAGGAGAGAGAGAGATGGAGTCTTAGTTTGTGTGTGTGAGAGAGAGAGAGAGAGAGAGATGGAGTCTAAGTGTGTGTGTGGGGGGGGTGCGTGTGTGTGTGTGTGTGTTTGTGTGTGTGAGAGAGAGATGGAGTCTTAGTGTGTGTGTGGGGGGGGTGCGTGTGTGTGTGTGTGTGTGTGTGTGTGTCCCGGGGTCCTCTGTGGCGGATGTAATTTAAGTGTGCATGGCTTCATCATAGAGAGGTGATGTGTATGGCAGAGGCCACCAACGATGGGGTGCGAGAGAAAACGCCCGTAGGAGGGAAGAGAAGGTGCGTGCGCGTGAGAGGAGTCGACATCGAGAGAACGTGTTTGTTCGAGAGACACCACGGAAGACTACTATATATCGATGGTGCATGTAGGTGGGAATTAAACAAAGAGATGGTCTTATTAGTTTTGGGGATATAGGGAAGAGTGAGAGGCGCAGGGGGGGGGGTAGCTAGAAGGAGATTGTTAAGTGTGAGTGTGTGTTTGCCCATCCAAAGTGGAAGTTATGTGCACAAAAGAGGAGAACGATTCGGTGTGGCGTTAGGATTGAGGGTAATTAACTACGTATGGAGACATAGAGACCTTGAGCGTGCATGTGTGAGAGGTATACATGTATCGTGGGATGTGTGTGTGTGTGCCAATGATCGAGATAAAAGAAAGAAGACATAAGTCCTAAGATCAGCGACATGGGAGAGCGGATCGGTATGACAATATGCATGCATGTGAGAATGCAGGGAAGAAGGCCCGACAATTGAGCATGTGTTTTTGTCTTTAAGAGATAGTGGCGTGGGCTGGAGCATGCATCTATGGCGGCGGAGGGGTGAGGCGCAATGATTGTGCAAAAGAGATCAACATATGTATGGATAGACATATATAGCGTGGGTGATAGGAAGCAAGACTCCGTGCGAGAAAGAAATGTTGACGGAGAAACTACAGATAGATACAGAGATGGAGATGCTAGCTAGAGAGACATCCGTTATTTTGGGCGTCAGAGATGACCGTCGGGTGGTTCAAAGGGTGAAGTTATATATGTGTGTGAGAGGGCACTTGACTGCATGCATGTAGAGAGAAACATATGTAGTGTGCGTGATAGGAATCAAGAGTGAGGGCGAGAAAGAAGGTTGATGGAGAAACAGATAAATAGAAAGATAAAGATGCTAGCTAGTGTGCGCTAGAGATAGGAGTCGAGTGGATCAGAAGGTTGGGTTATGTGTGTGGGTGTGAGAGAGATAGAGAGAGGGTGCATGTGAGTCACATACAAACAAATATCAGAGAGAAATGAGATCCAGAGAGACGGAGTTTTGTGTCTGCGAGAGAGGAAGATATTTCACAATGAGAGTGATAGCTAGAGAGACATATGAGGGAAAGCATGATATCTCTAGGGAGAGAGGGTGTGTTTGAGCGACATACAAGAGAACAATGGAGAAATATGAGACCCTGGGAGACAGAGTTTGTGTTTGTGTGTGAGAAAGAGATATTGAAGAAGAAGAGTCGTAGGTTCTCATATCTAAGGAGCGAAAGACATCTCTGTATGAGGGGTGTGCGAGTGGCACACATGGGAATAGTTGAGAGAAATGAGACCCCGGGAGACAAAGTTTTGTGTTTGTGTGAGAGAAAGAGATTCCACATGGAGAATCATAGCTAGAGACACATAGCAGGGAGCAATATATACTTAGAGAGAGATAGAGTGATGAAGGTCGATGGAGAGAGTACCATCAGTGTGTTATGAAGATAAAAGATCATTGTCGACATACAGGTAGCACGAGAGATGCCTGAGAGACGATGAACGCGTATAGGTCCAGAGAGATAGTCCTATATAAGCATGAGTGATAGCTATATGAGACGAATATCTGGATTAAAGGGGATTCAAATATTTAAACTGGAGATCACGACATCGATAATATCATAACGCAAATTGGTGTATCAAACATGCATATTCATTTGAATTTGGGCACACGTAATGTTATATAGTTTATCAATATTGGTGATCCATAGATTCTTCAATTACAAACAATGCATGGTTTATATGCAATTAGTGTCTAAACGGGATTACACTATATGTTGCGTGTGTGAAACACATTATACATGTTTGAGAAGTTAAAAAAACCCGCATGAAACACCCATTAATTGGAGACAGTTAGCGAGGAATGCATACATTGGATTTCAACATAAAGTGGTTTCAAATATTTGAAAATCCAAATTGATGGATACAACCTTATGAATCTGAGATCATGCCATTTGTAAACCATATTTATGTATAAATGGTGTTGTGCTTTTGAAAGTATATATGTAAAAAAATGATGTATATAGAATGTAATTCCAATTGAAAATGGATCCCTTGAAAAAAAGTAGAATACAAACGGGATTGAATTGAGTTGGCACGTAAACGTGCATTGTGCAAAATTTGAGCGAAGCGGGGAAAGTCGCGATAACACTTGAAACCAAAATCTGTGAGATGGAAATCACTACGCCTATCCTGCCGCATAAAGCCTATCTGCTGGATTTCTATAGGTTTCGATAGGGGTAGGTTTGTAATTTCACCCAAATGTGGCGTAACCTCCTCTCACCCGGATTCATACGGTGGGCGCCAAAACATAGTGTGCCCTCGGCCGAAATCGACTCCCTCCCCGATTCATATTCATACACGGTGGGCGCCAAAAACAAACTCTCGTCGGCAAATATTCGGTGTATGCGAGATTACCGTCCTATCCCCAACCGACTAATGTTGTTGTGATGTAGTAGAAATTTGAAACGGGGGCTAAGTTTGTAAATTTCCTCGCATTTGAGACAAGCGCGCCCTGACTACATGGTTCCCCCTTCCTCTCTACCTCCCTTTTCCCCATTAGGTACTCCGTGGGCGCCAAAACACCCTCTCCACCCCACCTCCTCCGTCCTCCGCCGTCCGCCACCCCATCCACCACCATCCTCCTCCACCATGCCGGAGCTGATACCCCGACGCCGCCGTCCATTACAAGAGATCGACCTCTCTCATCCACGCCTTCGGACAGGGATCCTTGCATCCCGTCCTCTCGCTTCATCCCCGCCGCCGTCCACCTTGCCGGCGCCGCTCCTACGACCGTCTCGTCCACCGCGCCCCGCCGCCACCGTCTACCCTCCTAGATCTGCTTCCACACCGCCGACAGCCATCGCTACCAAGAGCACCGTCAAATTCTCACCAGATCGTGACAGGCGCCGCACTGAGGCGGTACTCTTTCAGATTCTGCTCAACTTATTTATCGCAGCAAGAAAATAGATCGCCACTTGCTTTACTCGATTTCTTATCTTGGTTGCGGTTGCCTTTGTCCGGTTTGCACCTTCAGATCCGCCATGGCACGCTCAACACTATACTCCCAATGCTTATGGTTTTCCCTTTTATATTCCACACTAGTTAAATCATAGTAGACTAAATTTCAAAATTGGGTCAGTCGATTTTTCAGAGCACGCGGAGTTCGCGGTGCGATCCAAGGGCTCCGGTGGTTGTGGGGCCTCGCCGAACGAAGAAAACTCGGCGCTGGTGGGGGTGGGGGTGGCGGAGGAACACAGGCGGTGGGGGCGTGTGGTCCGGCCCGGCGGCCCGTCAAGGTGTTCTGTATGGGAAGAATCACAGACGAGGAAGAAGAAGGGTTAGGAGGCGTGGGATCTTCATCCAACCGCTGAAATGGTCGAGAGACAGCTGGGAGTTGCATTCTTAATGCGCTCTGGTTCATCATGTGTGGGCACTGCGCAACAAACATTTTATTATCCAAAATCTGCTTGCTCTTCTTTACCATGTTCGATAGTGCTGGCCTGTTCGCGATCGATAGGCTTTCAATTACTAGCGGCAATACAACACCGTATTTTCAAGCCAGTTCCACTTTCCCGATTTATATATCGTGGTTATGGTGTACCCCTGTTATGTACACTATGATCTGCCTAGTTGTTGTGTGCTCTTGTTATCATGATTTGGCAATAAACTATCTATACAGTATATTATGAACCTATCATTTGCCAGCTATCCTTACTTACGGGCCTATTTTTGTGTACTTGTGCGGATTATATAAATGCACGACGATATTATAGCACACATGAGCTCTCTCATCGTAATCCGTGATAGCTCATAAGTGTTTACTGAGGGCCCTATATTAGAATATCATCTGCATTACAAAGATAATCTCACAACTATTTATGTTTTCATGGTTCTCAGATATTATACGCAATTATAGTGAATATCAGAATCCGCGCATTAGAAGAATATTGTGGAACACTGCAATGACTTACAAAATTGGCACCAAGGCATTGAGTGCCATTTTGGAAGCAATGAAACTCGTACGCTCCCCACCTGTTGATTCTTGTTCAGAATATCATTCTAATGACTATTCTAACCTCGAGGAGTCAAAGGCAGATGGCCTGTCCTGTTCACCCATCAAGGTGCCTGTTCTAATTTGGCAAGGTTTTATTGATTGCGCGTATCTTGCATATGTTGTCTTGCATTTCTTCTACTTTGTTGCACCACCATCTGCTTAGTTTACTCATCATATAACTCGAAATGCTATGCCCATCCATTATCAATACATATTACATCTATCGTCATACCATGTTTTTCCACTCAAATGTTGTTCTTGTGCATCGACATCAAAAGGAAGAGGGTGATTGCGAACTGAAGGAGCACCAAAGAAAGTCCTTGAAAAAGCGTGGTGGTTCCGGAGAAATCAGACATCGCCCACTTATATTGGTCGTACAACCAAAGACACAAAACATAGGACCGACTCAGCAGACTGCACCCATACTTCACCGCCACACCACTAGCCCCACCACACAGGACCTGCACTCCAGCAAAAGGTATACCGATTTCATTTGCCATAGCACCAGCCGTACCACAGAAAAAATCCCACTCCGAAGAAAAGTACAGCAAGTCCACCGCGAAGACCTATCCCAAGCTGCAGAGACGACCAATTCCTGCAGATTGGAACCCCATTCCATTTATTCCTAGTTTAAAAGACAATGCTTTCAATGTTGTTAGGGACTACGTGCATATATTCCCATCATGGGAAGATTATAGTGAAGACAAAAGCCATTTTCACATCTTCCTGTCCAACTTACGTGTAAGTGCTATTTTTCATTGTTATTATTTTCCTGTTTTTGCTGATCGAACACATCAATGATTTACATTACATTGTTGTAACTAGGTGAGGGTCAATCTGGATAGTCATGACGAGCAAAGCTTGCTTGTGCTTTTCAAGGAAGCATTGCAGCGATCGGTGTTACCCGAGGAAATCACACTTTGATGGCAAGTCTATAAACGAATTTCGGTGAAGTCTCCTGTGCTAAATTTAGAAGACATTGAATGGAAAAACCTTGTTATGCACTGGTCTCGTTCCTGGATGAGGTACTTGTCTATGAAATCACATGACAATTTGAACTTCTACTTTTTGCATGTGCCTTACGGATCTTTTTGCAGGAAATCAGCTCAAGAAGAATTCGGTTTGAAAAGAACGACGTGGATATCGCAAATATGCTGCCCGCTGCTTTGCTCTTGTTAGTACTGTTGTCTGTATCACCGTACTTGCATACATACCTGGTTCATTATGTGACAGCAGATGCATGATAGCTTGCTTATCAATTGTTCTCTCAAATTATCGATATGTATGAATGGTTACATTAGTGTAGAATATATCCAATGCCAATGAATTTTTTAGCTCTGCATTGTTCTTGTAAGTATATGCTGTCCTTTATCGATGTACTTATATTGACAGTAGTTGTTCATGTACCATCACTCTGCAGCTTATTTTCCTTTGCCTCCATTTTCTAAACATCGATCTATATTTACTCTTACCATAAGGTTGGTATTGAAGAAGTTTAGCTATGCATTGCTCTTGGTTGTGCCTTTTGCCTGTATCGCTGCACATACATTTATAGCTACTTGGTTATGTAGCATCACTCTTCATCTTATCTTAAATATTCTCCATTTTTTCGTATATTATCACATCTATATTTACTCTTAACAAAATGTAGAATAAAGGCAATGCTTATGAAGAACATTCTATGCTAAACTTCTTGAATTGCTCCCCCATCAGCATGGACAAGGGCTTTATAGAGCCTGTCTTCACCAGTAATGTAAGTTTGTCCTTCTCAAGCCTTCAAACTTTGTTGTGTATATTTGGTTAGGCATGACTGCAACAACTATTTATTTTTGGTGTTTGCATCAAATTGCATGTTTAAAGTTTATTATGTAGTTCATAAACAAAAGTTTGTCCTTCTCAATTTAAGTTTTCAGTTGTACAACCAAGTTCCTTCTTCATACCATGTAAATTAAACTATACTGAGCAAGTGATCTTCTTTTGCACCGCATGTATGCTTCATTCTTCATCCGTAATCCAAAGGTGTGGTGAATCTACCCACTACAAAGACAATGTCATATTCTGCAATGTCTTAACTATGAACAATGTCATATCATTCTACTATTATTTAAACCACCTCTTTATCTGCCAATAAGAAATGGGTTAAATTGACAGCACACTAACCATTGATACTTATGAGTTCTTGATCTGTAATCCAGTGGTGTCGTGAAGCTGCCAACTCCTTCACAATGTCAATTCCTGCCATGTCTTGACCTGAACAATACCATATTGTGTTAATGCAATTTTAAACTGTGTCACTTTATTCATCAGTAAGAAATGTGATGAATTGTCAAGATCGATACTTTTATGTGCAAAACCTGTCATCATGTCTCGCTTGTTTATCTTTCAGAGTGAGGAAGATATAAGTGTTGAACAAGCGCAGCCTCATCATCTTGCTCACTGCTTGCGCTGCAGCTCCCAAAGAGGGCTAACCTATCTTGAACTCTATTGAAGTGTCACGGTTTTGTATATTATTTTGTCGGCGTGTTTATTTGCAATCGTGGCGATCTTTGATGCCCAAAGGTATGTAATCTGCTGTCTGCTTGTGCTTTATTATCATAGTGGCGAACTTTGATGCCCAGTGGATGTAATATGCCGTAATTTCTTTATTGTATAGTCTAGGTTTTTTCTTATTCACGATGTTGTAGTTATTTTACTGTATATATATCCTGTCTTCGTAGTAAAGCAGCCAAACCGTAAAATTACGGTACATAATCGGGCCGTCATGCAATCACGATGTATGGTCCGCATCATGGGCCCGCCAACCGCCCACTAGTAGATTCGGACCTTTAATAGGCCGAGTAACCCCGCCCTCTTTTCGCAAGAAAACTCAATGGGCTTTAGGAGGTCTGAGAAGTTGGCTGGGCCTGAAACATGCCGAATAGCTCACGGGCCGGCGGCAGCCCGAAATGGACCCCATCCCATGATTGTGCGAATCAATTCACGGGCTTTTAACAGCCAAAGTTGTCTCGGTCCTTGTTTGGCCCAATCAGATATCGGCTGCATGAAAGCAGGGCGGATGCAAACCGGTCGTAGTTAGGCCCAACTATATGACGAGCTTTAATAGGCGAAATTAATATAGGGCGAAATGTTAAATGGGCCCTTAACAGTGAAACTAATATCGTGTCGAATTACTAAATGGGCCTTTAGCAAGTGGGCCCAAAAGCATAGCGCCCAATCAACGGGCGAATCGATGTGGGCCATAATTGAGCCCAAAGCCTCTTAAAGGGCCGGACCTGATCTGGGCCGTGATTTGGCCCAGAAAGTGGGAGGCATTTAACGGGCCGGATCTTATATGGGCCATTACTAGGCCCGGAACATGGTAGGCCATTAATGGACCGGATCAATTATGGGCCGGCATTTGGCCCAAAACATGGCAGCCAGTTAATGGGTCGGCCTACTAGGGTCCTCAAAATATTGTGGGCCTACAGCTGGGCCGGCCCATTAATGTCGGCGAAATCTCGTGGGCCTTTAGCTGGGCCAGCCCATTATGATCTGCACGAATTTTGTGGGCCTTTACCTGGGCCGGCCCATTATGGCACACAAAAATCTTGTGGGCCTTTACCTGGGCTGGCCTATTATGGCCCGCGAAATCTTGTGGGCCTTTAGCTGGGCCAGCCCATTATAGTCCGCAAAATCTCGTGGGCCTTTAACTGGGCTGGCCCATTATGGGCCGCCAAATCTTGTAGGCCTTTAGTTGGGCCGGCCAATTTAAACTTGATTGGCCATGCCACGTGTCGACGTATCATAGGCGCCTTCTGTCCAATGAGTGGATGACATCTGTCCCAACGATGAGCCGACACGTGTTTCCTCCAGCCAATGATGATTTTACACGTGGAAAATCCCCATTGGTCAGGGCTGTTAACGGGTTATCGGATCCAAAACCTGACCCGATAGCTTAACGGCGTTCCGTTACGGTGGATACCACGTGTCGGTCACCCTTGACGAAAGCACTTATGTGACGCGCGATTTATCATCATGGAAGTGGACACTTCCGTGATGATAATTTTGGTAATGTCATGGAACACTTCTACGACATCACATGTATGACTATCTTGATTCTGTCATAAATTTTTCATGGATGTACATGCATGACAAAAAATGTGACCTACTATGACAAACACGTATCATCACGGAAGTGTATTTTTTTGTAGTGTTAAGGGCAAAACGCTCCAGCTTATCCAGCAGTGTGCAAAATCCACTCCTGTCAAACCATTCGCCGTAAAGGCCCTAAGCTTTGATAGTTGAGGAGCATATTTGATTCTCTCTTTACCAGTCAGCCTCTGAGGAATAGGATGTGTGTTGCTCAGACGCTCAGGACGGTAACCCGGCAGGGGATTTTCGTCAGCTGGAGACGTATCTTTGCAATAAAACCAGGTTTGGTTCCATTCTTTGGGGTGACTGTGGAGATTGGCATGAGGAAAGGTGACTTCTTTTCTTTTCTGAATTGCCATCCCACCCAATTCTGTGTTGGGTCCATCTTTGAACTCGGTGCGACGGTTTAGGTGAAAGAAATCCCTGAATAGTTCTACTGTGGGTTCCTCTTGAAGATAAACCTCACAAAAAACTTGGAAGTGGCAGATATTGGTCACCGAGTTAGGACCAATGTCTTGTGGGCACAGTTGAAAGCTGGCTAGTACGTCCCAAAATTTTTTTGAACCGGGAGGGTTGAAACCCCGGCCTAAGTGATCAGCAAATACAACAACCTCTCCGTCCTTGGGTGTAGGAGGACATTCCGGGCCAGGGACCCTCCAGTGAATGATATCTTTCTGGGTCAAAGCACCCGTTTTGACAAGGTTGTCTAACTGTTCCTCTGTTACTCGAGAAGGGACCCGGTTGCATTCATACACTTGCTTGGCCATGACAATGAATGATCTAGAACATGACAGTTACCGGTTTAAGAATTACAGCGGACAACTATACAGCGGTTCAAGGATATAAGCATATTGCTAAACCGGAGTTGGTAATCTTAAACCGGAATTTACTAAATAAAGGCTATAAGTGGAAGTACATTGGCGGTTCAACAAGGGACTAATGGCATATACTGAGTCATCATTTTTCTAAAAGTTAAACCGCCTAGTCTGACATTGAAGATGCAAATCTACAGATGTGTAAGTGAAGGACAAACAGGTTTCACAAATTGGCAGTATACCTTTGGATCTACCGTATATCAGAAAAGGGAAATATATTCAGGCCTAAGAAGCAGTGTCGAAACAGTGGAAGAAGGTTCAGATGGGATCTTCTATTTTAATGGGATGCATAGATGGAAACAGAGGCTAAGGTTATCATTATATAGAGCAAATATTCAGGATTCTATCGAGAGCTATCATATGAACAAAGAACACTGATGAACACCGAAGAACACCGGAACCCTAGAAGCAGATCTATGGTGGAGGGGTGGAAAGTTTACCGATGCTAATGGAAGAGTGGAGAAGCACCGCGGATCTCTGGTACGCTCAAGGTGATGCAGCGGCCGGAATTGAGGCAGAGGCGACGGTCGATGGTTGACGGTGGCGGCGGAGCTCCACAGGTCAAGCAGCGCGTGGAAGACGACGACGCGAAGAGGCACGAGGGGGAAAGGTGAAAATGACCCCTCGGCCCTATTTATAAAGGCAAGGGATAAGTGTCAGGCGCGAAAATCGAGGAGCCAGAAATTTGGAAATAAGGCAGAGCTGTCGCCTCGATTGTCGGAGACCCATTAATGAAGATGTGTCATACACATTTTTTAATGACAGATGACGTCACGATGAGTTACCACGGCCCGGGAAGATGACGTCACGGCGGTTTACAAAATTTCGTGAAGATGTTGAAGACGAAGTATTCTTGACTGACATGAACCAGTTCAAATCAGTCTGGGGCCTAATGTTGGGGATATTACTACTGGGCGTAAACCAGCCAGGAGAGGCCGGGTTAACTTCATCAGTAGTTCATTATACTCGAAGCCCATGAAGACTGATGGAGACGCTGTAAAGGCCTGGGGCCGTAACCGGTTTAAGGCCTGTAGCTATAAACCGGCATTGATATGTAGCTTGCATTGTAAGGTAGAAAGAGCAGAGACCGAACCGGACACGTTTATGAGCCGACCTCGGGACTCTGTAAACAGGCGTCAACCCATGTATATAAGGGGACGACCCGGCGGCGGTTCAGGAGAACAGACGACAACTCGAGACTCAAGCAAAGCATATTCGCTCCCTGGTCATCGAAACCCCATCAATTCCAGCACAACTAGACATAGGCTTTTACCTTCATCGTAAGGGGCCGAACTAGTATAAAACTCTCTTGCGTCCCTTGTCCGCTTTAACCCCTTTAAGCTAACCCGTAGTGATGGCTCCACGACTAAGTCCTTTCATGAGGACATCTACCGTGACAAAACCACGGCACAACTCCTATGGGTTCCACTGGTGGATCTACCCTTGGCTTGGATTTCTCCAAGGGTAGGGTTTTCTCTGATGAGGTTTTCAGATCTACTGGTTAAACAATCCATCCAATGGGACAAAGGAGGGCGTTTCATTTATTGTGTCTTTTAGCCGTCATGCTTTCCGGTTGTCGGAAGATTCTGTGGCGGCGGCATTGGAAGCTGCGATCGGTGGATCAGAGATGTCTACTACACAACCTTCTTCTTGAAGACATTGTTGGGCCTCCAAGTGCAGAGGTTTGTAGGACAGTAGCAAATTTCCTTCAAGTGGATGACATAAGGTTTATCAATCCGTGGGAGGCGTAGGATGAAGATGGTCTCTCTCAAGCAACCCTGCAACCAAATAACAAAGAGTCTCTTGTGTCCCCAACACACCCAATACAATGGTAAATTGTATAGGTGCACTAGTTCGGTGAAGAGATGGTGATACAAGTGCAATATGGATGGTAGATATAGGTTTTTATAATCTGAAAATATAAAAACAGCAAGGTAACAAGCGGTAAAAGTGAGCGTAAATGGTATTGCAATGCTAGGAAATAAGGCCTAGGGTTCATACTTTCACTAGTGCAAGTTCTGTCAACAATAATAACATGATTGGATCATATAACTATCCCTCAACATGCAACAAAGAGTCACTCCAAAGTCACTAATAGCGGGGAACAAACGAAGAGATTATGGTAGGGTACGAAACCACCTCAAAGTTATTCTTTCCAATCAATCAGTTGGGCTATTCCTATAAGTGTCACAAACAGCCCTAGAGTTCGTACTAGAATAACACCTTAAGACACAAATCAACCAAAACCCTAATGTCACCTAGATACTCCAATGTCACCTCAAGTATCCGTGGGTATGATTATACGATATGCATCACACAATCTCAGATTAATCTATTCAACCAACAAATAGAACCTGAAAGAGTGCCCCAAAGTGTCAGGACCCCGATTCTAGGTCACACAGATCTAGCCTGTAACACCTCATATCACTTTGCGGCCTCACGCACGGTATTCCCACGGGTGTCGCCTTACCATGGCCCGGGACCGTTTGCGCCTTTTGGCTCACGTATATGATAGTGTCGCTAGCATCCATATGACAGAGAACCCGGGCCGACATGACTAGTTGTGAACCCAAAGTGGCACTAACTTACGGGGACAGGCATACATGAATCAACATCGAGCATGTCGGTCGCCAGCGCATAATCCGGCTGTAGCACTGGGCTAACAGACTCCTGAATCCGGGCTGTAGCAGGCTAGGCAGACTCGGATGTCACCGTGACATTTCCCGAAGGGACAGAACACAGAACGAAGTGAATCACATGCCACCACCAAGTGTTCTGGAGTAGTAGTGTTGGGCTAGCAGGACTCCGGTGAACCGGGCTGTAGCAGACTACTATGGCTCATGGAAGCACAAGACTACATTTCCCCATAAGAGAGGCTACCAAGGATAAACAACTAGGTTGTCGGATCCCACACATACCAAGCATTTCAATCATACACACAATATGCTCGATATGTGCAAATACAACATGGCATCAAAACATAACTCTACGACTCAAGTAATTATTCAATAGGCTCCGAGGAGCGAGATATTACAAGCATGGGTCTCATGACCCAACATTCAGAGCATACAAGTCAAAACACATGCGGAAGCTTAACATGTCAGAGTACAGACATCTACAAATGAAAAAGGTTGAGAAGCCTGACTAACTACCAGATCCTGCCGAGAGCACAAGATCATAGCTGAGGTAACCAGCTAAACGTCAAAGTCCACGCGGAACTACTAGCGAGACTGAAGTGTCTCTGCAAAACATAAATTAAGCAAACATGAGTACAAATGTACCCAGCAGGACTTACATCACAACTAACTACATATGCATCGGTATCAACAAAGGGGGTGGTGGAGTTTGACTGCAGCAAGCCAGCTTTGACTCGGTGGCTATCCTAAACTACGACTGTAAGTAACTCTTTTGAGGTGGCGCACACGAGTCCACATATTCACCATATCAATACACCACTATGGATCCGCTCCCGTCTCCCTACGAGAACGCCATCCATAGCACTCACGCTTATCTTGCGCATTCTAGAGTATCCACTTTCACTTGTCTATGAACTGTTATAGGCAACCCAGAAGTCCTTTACCGCGGACACGGCTATTCGAATAGATGATGATAACCTTGCAGGAGTGTACTTCTTCATACATGTTTCCACCACTTAGCGTCTGCACACGACATGTGCTCGGCAGACGTCAAGCGAAAGCCGACGTGGGTGTAGACCATGACCTACCTAAACACTCAAGTCTCTAGTCCAGGTTTATCTCCTCTTCAGGTTCCATCCGCAGAGAGTCCGGCCGAGATTTCCACATACGGCCCCGAACGATGTGTGCAGGGTTCCCGAGACACCAAACGGGCGCCCGGTACACCGTGCCACGTGCCTACCACATCACAGCCCACCCCTCGGGTCAGCGATGCCCACGGCCTCCAGCATACTACAAACACCAGAAACTACTTGCAACTCCTGGACAGAGGACAAGGGTGATTAAGAAGTCGAGCGGGGTCATATTTCAGGGCCCAATGCATGGTTGTAGCTGTTTCATGGATCACAAACACAGAACTCAGTTCCTGAGGACGGCTTCAATGAGACAACCCGCCATGTACTCCTACATGGCCTCTCACCGATACCTTTACCAAATCGTGTTCACACACTTAGCTCTCAACAGTAGGACATGTTCACACACCTCCGATTCATCCCCGATGAATCAGACCTGACACAACTCTAAGCAATAGCAGGCACGACAAACAAGCATGAATGAGTAGGCACATCAGGGCTCAAACAACTCCTACTCATGCTAGTGGGTTTCATCTATTTACTGTGGAAATGACAGGTCATGCAGAGGATAAGGGGTTCAACTACCGCAGCAAGTAACAGTTGAATCGTTGTTGTCCTAATGCAGTAAAAGAGAGCAGGAGCGAGAGATTGGGATTGTATCAGAATGAACAAGGGGGTTTTGCTTGCCTGGCACTTCTGAAGATATTATAGTTCTTCATCGGTGTCATCTAACTCATCGTCGAATCACGTCTATTGAGAGGGGACAATTACCGGCAAACAAGAAAGAACACAATCAATGCAATGCAACAATATGATGCATGATCATGACATGGCAAAATGAGTGTGTTGAGTTAATGCAACTACAATCAGATGGGTTTGAGCTATTTTGAACCAAAGATTCAAAGTTCAAACTCATTTGTGATCTTAAATAGTGCTTTATCATATTTTTCACTAAACAGCAAGTTAACTTGTTTAAACATGCATTAAACCAGTACAGATGGATAGATTGGATTTTTCTGATAATTTTTCATATATAACTTATTTCATTCTGAGCTACGGTTGAATTTCTATGATTTTTAGTAGTTAACACTATTTTCTGGAATTTCCTGGATAAACTTAAATCCAGAAAATGCTTTACTGCGTCAGCATGACATAGGTGTGACGTCAGCAGGTCAACTAGGTCGGCCAGGTCAAACCTGACCTGTGGGACCCATACATCAGTGTCTCAGGCTGGTTTGGGTGTATGCCAGGTGGGACCGGTCAACGTTGACTTGACCAAAGTCAAAGCTGACACGTGGGGTCCACACAGATTAGCACTAACCTAAATAGGGAGTTAGACTAACTAATTTGGCCCGGGGACCCACATGTCATCAACACAGGCACTAACTAAACGAGTTTAGCGCCTAAGATAATGGCGCCACGTCAGCAGGTGACGCCGGCGACCATAGGAGCGGCGGGAACTCGACGGAGTTGGTCGGGGCGGCGCTATAGACCGTGGCTGGGCGCGCTGAGGGCATCTACGCAGAGCTGGAAATCGCCCGCATCCACTCGTGGCAGCGGCTGGAGCTGGGGTGGCCGGAGTCCACCGGAATGGAGCTCGCGACGGTGGCCAGAGTTCGGGAACATGCGGGCACGAGGTTGCGATGCACTAGGGGGCTAGCTAGCGGCTACGTTGGCCTCTCTGTTGCTCCAGGAGCACGCCGGAGGCTCAAGCTCGAGTGGAGACGCACGGTGGCTGCGAGAGCAACGTCCATGGCGGACGGCGGCGCTCGGATACAGCGGCTGGCATAGCTAGGGTACAGAAACGATCTCGGGGAGCAGGGGGAAAGGTGCCGGAGCTCACAACGATCTCAAGGGAGGACTCAGCGGGCTTGGGGAGGCGGAGACGGCGGCGAATCGCCGGTGAGGTTGCCGGTGGCCGGAGGTTGGGGATGAGCTCGGGGAAGACGCTACATGGCTCCCGCGGTCGAATGGGTTGGTGTAGATGACGCAGAAGGCGATGGCGGTTCCTCTGGACCCATCGGGGAGGCACGGGATTGACGGTGGCCGTGGTAAATTGTGTCGGCGATGACGATCTCCGCTCGGGTGTGCTCGGGAGAGGGAGCAAAGGGAGAGGGAGAGAGCAGAGAGTGAGGGAGAGGAGCAAGGGGCCACGGGGCGTCTCCGTGGCGTCGCTAGAAGGCCCGGGGAGGAAGCATGAGGTGGCTGGGGCGGCGTGCTGGAGGCGACATGCCTCGCCACTTGGCAGAGGTTGAAGACGCACCGCCCGCCAGGCTGGGCCACCAGCTGGACCGCCAGGTGGCCTGCACAGGAGGTAAGCCCAGGTAGGTTTCCTTTCTCTCTCTTCTTTTATTTGTTTATGTTTTCTATTATTCTGTAGTCTTTAGGGCTTTATTGTAAATACTTAGACACTTCCAAAAATCATGAAACTACTCGTGATCATTGTTGGGAATATATCCTACAGTAAACATTTTAGTTTATGATTATTTGAGCATTTAAAATATTTAATAGCATTTAAATGCCCAAATGCAAATAGACTATGATTTAATCCAAAGCCCAAATATGTCATGGAAAAATGTGCATCACCTCTGGTTACTGTTTCCAGCATTTTCCAAGAATGATGAACATTTTTGAAAGCCATTTGGCTTTACTGGAAATATTTTGGTTGAACCTAGTGAATTCCTTTAATGCTAGGGTTTAGGCAATCCCCATTTCAAGTTTCTTTCAAAGTTTAAACATGATGCACACATGAAGTTAGCCTAGTGCAATGCCAGAAGCTAGGGATGTGACAACTCACCCCGACTAAACAAGAATCTCGTCCCGAGATTCAAGACGTGAGGTAAGTAGAAAGAGGGGACACAAAGCTAACACGATCTCTTGATCCACCTTCCCTTCTCGAAGATGTTGATTCATTGCTTCGTATTGATCTTGACGTCTTTGCTTTCGAGATCTTCATCCAACACGATGACGACAAAAGGAAACTCTACAGGAAATGATCTACCCATAGATCGAGCACTCAAGATCAACTCATGGAGTGAGACGTTAGAACATCTCTTGAGCTGAGACATGAAACACAGATCAGGAGTGATGGAAAGGAGGTAGATGACAAGGTTCTACTGGGTAGGCAAAAATTCCATGCTGAAAAGGATGGTGCATGATTTCAAGATAGTGATGAAATAATTGCCATGATTCCATAATGGGGCACCTTAGGGGAGATGACCCGTGGGATTTTCCCTTAAGTGGAAAAAATAATTATTTTTGATACAAAGATCATTGAAACTCTCTATATCAGCCTAAGGTAATCACAAACGATCGTTTGAAGAAGTTCGAAGAATGGCATACTCCGACTAGAATGGATGATGTGGACTATCTTGTTGAAGACAACGCAATGGATGATTTTTGCTTATCACCAGAAATAGATGAGACCCATGGTAGACTGGCACGATGATGGGTGCTAGCTGGGAACAAAATGCAAATGTTGGGAATGATTCTAGTAACTGGGGAGAGGCTCAACGGTAGAGAGTGAGTCCACTGTTGGGAATTTATAGCATAATCGAGAAAACTGGGAGCAATCCCAGATAGAGCCTATGATAGCACCTAGTGCTTGAGCGTGCTCTCAAGAACTTGAGCATTACCACACTCATCAAGGTTTTACCAATATCCGTGACAAGGATCCTGGCAGCACGTCATACTACCATGATGAATACCGGTGGAGGATGCAGATGCAAAGGAAGATAACACTTTCTCAGATTTCACCTTACAGAGCCAAGAGGCAAAATCTGGATGATCAACCGAGAGACATTTAGCACTCCTCTTCTAATGTTCTCCTTGATGTGCTAGCGTAATCCATTCATAGGTATGGTTTAATATGTATATCATCAAGTAAAAGGTCGGACTTCGGGAACTCAAAAATCCATAAGGAACAACTAGGGAGTAAATCCTATGAAATCCTTATGTGGAGGTGGCCAACTTCCTCAATCAAGATACTACAATAATAGGTCTTCCGGCTGGGTGTGTTGGCCACGACATCCACTTTACCGTTATCGAGAGACCAATATTATAGTTCTTGTGAGATGTTCCAACCATCATATCTGCCTGAGATTCAGATCTGGTTGGTGTCAGAATATTCCAGACTCATCAAGTCTAGAACAAAAAATTAAAGTTTGCAACACAAATCGACGAGATGACGTTGCAAGATTCTCGGGAAATGAACTGCGATAGCAAGCTCCAAAACATGAGCTGGTTCTGCTACAAACATGTGAACACGTTGTCCTAGACAAGCATGAACACATAGTAGTCTTATAATAAGACACTTACCGAGTTCAGGTGGGGAAACCATCATTGCGGATAACGAAGTCCTTGCATAAGTCATATGATTAGCTCTTATGAAGTAATTCTGTTTCCTGGAACAAATTAGTTAGTGGCTTGGTGTGCTATGGATTTCATATGGAATGAAGATGATCAGTCTAACAGACCACGGAATACTTCGCACGTGCATAACTGACTTGGGATGATTCCAGAGGAGGTAAAAACATGCTTTCTCAAATTCACGGCGGCAACTTGCATCAAATGCACATGAATTAGAGGAAGTCACTTCTTTCATCCAAGCATATGCTTCATGAACGAGACATGAAGAAAATGTTTACACAAATTTCCAACACTAGCTGGATGTTCAACACAAATCATGGAGCAGACAAAATGCTGCTGATGGGCTCAACAACAACTCATCGGAATTTCCATATCACTGGACTTCCACCATTATGTGAACAATGTGATAGTATTGGTCAGACCAAAAGATGTAATGGTGTATGCTCGAGGAATCAACCATGAGTAAGACAACATTATGAACATCGTTGGTTCTGATTTGACTTGACGATAGCCCATACCCAAGTCAAAGTTTTGACAAGGCAATAGATCCAACAATTGACACAAGGATCAATCAATGAAGATATCATCTTCTTCAACACACATACAAGATATCCCTTAAAATGAACTAAGTCGGGCAAGCTTTTATCTTCCAACTCTCCAGGTTGTTGTTTTAGCTTAACCAACTAGCTTGGGGTATCTGACACGGATTCTTGGAGAAGGGGTGGTTACAGAAAAACAACTTGCTCACAAACTCAACATAGCGGCCAGGTGACGACCTGGTGATACTTCTGAGAAGACATTCGGAAAATCACAAACCACCGATATGTTACTAAGATTGAGAACAATCTTGCTTTCGAGACAAGATGATATGATCAAAATGGAGAGGGATTGATACAATCCTAACTCACTTAACAGAGAGTGCACCGGAAATAAGGACTGGGTAGCACGATCAAACCTAGGATGGTGATTCAATAACCAACACACTAAGAATGAGATTATTGTCCATTAACTACCAAGCAACAGAGTTGCTAGGAGTATTGATTTCACACATCATGGTTCACTTGTCGGCATTCCGGCTGTGACAACACGGAACCGAGGAATGAATAATGATGGAGAGAAGTATCACTATACCAAGAGTTCATAAGAGGTGGTGCAATTCTCATGACATTCTTGACATAGAGAGGGCAATACTTCAGGGTGGAACAGAATCAAAAGCTGGATTGGCATTTTGACCTGCGGAATACAACTACTTTGACCCAATCCTCGAAATGGACAAGGTACTGGAGTTTGTTTCTCCTAGTCATTCCGGAATAGGATGGCTTGACGGACCACAAGAATACTAGGCATCGATAACACGAATGTATAATCACTTCTGACTATCAATTGATAGACGAAGGTCGGAATACGACCGAAGAGGGACAACTCAAAGGAACATATATCTTTCTGAGTTGTGGATGCATAGATTAGTATGTCGAGCAAAACTCAACATTTCTTTCGGATAATCCATGCAGAGAGGTAGAGCTGGCGGATTCATAATGTAGAATGTAGAACTCATTAAGAGCACTCTGGTTGTGATCTTTCGACCAGCGAGGAACTTCTGCCATAAGTAGTTCATGGTATTTGGAAGAAGGATATACCATGAACCTCGAGGACTATCACAAATGTTACTACTAACCTAAAGGAACTAGCAAACACTATCAACATGAGGTAAGTGGGGTGAATCTCGGGTTCAAAACCCAGAAGTAGAATACCTGCATACTAGGTGGCATCACGGGATGCTTTCGAGAATGGTGGCCAGAATCATCACACTGGGGATACAAAGCATTGCTAGATTACTGAGTGGTTCTCTAAGACTCATAGGGTCATAATAATAGCTCCAACATATATGACGAGGCAACAGAGTACCTCAACACACCGATTAGTGTGATTAATCTGGCCCAAATGGACATCAGGAGCATGGAGGAATGATTGCAAGTGCATCAGATTGTTTAGAAACCTGGGATGACTCGGACAGCATAACGGCTGTAAATGCTTAAAAAGATTTGAGACATCCTGCAAAAATGGTGGCGTAACCACTCAGAAGCACAATAACAAGGTTCCGAGACCAACTATGAACACACAGAGGTATTAGAAACTGAACTGGGGCTTGAATCCAACAATCCTATAAGTCTACGGATTAGTAACACGTGATCCTGATAGAAAGATGAGAAATCCTAGTTCTTAATCCCCGTAGAAGAGAAGAGGATGACTCAGATTAGAAGGCATAAGATAAAGGAGTAAAAAGAGCCTTACGTTCCTGTCCACAATCAATTCTCTTATATAACTAAAGCATTTCTAGACTCAACTTCGACCAGTGGGTTGGTAATCCAACAGGCAGTCAGGCTCTGATACCAAAGCTGTCAGGACCCCGATTCTAGGTCACACAGATCTAGCCTGTAACACCTCATATCACTTTGCGGCCTCACGCACGGTATTCCCACGGGTGTCGCCTTACCATGGATCGGGACCGTTTGCGCCTTTTGGCTCACGTATATGATAGTGTTGCTAGTATCCATATGAAAGAGAACCCAGGCCGACATGACTAGTCGTGAACCCAAAGTGGCACTAACTTACGGGGACAAGCATACATGAATCAACATCGAGCATGTCGGTCAGCGACGTCATGAATCCGCTGTAGCACTGGCTAACAGGACTCAGGAATCCGGGCTGTAGCAGAGCTAGGCAAGACTCGGATGTCACCGCGTGACATTTCCCGGGATGCATACAAGAACGAAGTGAATCACATGCCGCCACCAAATGTTCCGGAGCAAGTAGTCTTTGGGCTAGCAGGACTCGTGAACCGGCTGAAGCGACTACTATGGCTCATGGAAGCACAAGACTACATTTCCCCATAAGAGAGGCTACCAAGGATAAACAACTAGGTTGTCGGATCCCACACATACCAAGCATTTCAATCATACACACAATATGCTCGATATGTGCAAATACAACATGGCATCACAACATAAATCTACGACTCAAGTAATTATTCAATAGGCTCCGAGGAGCGAGATATTACAAGCATGGGTCTCATGACCCAACATTCAGAGCATGCAAGTCAAAACACACGCGGAAGCTTAACATGTCTGAGTACAGACATCTACAAATGAAAAAGGCTGAGAAGCCTGACTAACTACAAGATCCTGCCGAGGGCACAAGATCGTAGCTGAGGTAACCAGCTAAACGTCAAAGTCCACGCGGAACTACTAGCGAGACTGAAGTCTCTCTGCAAAACATAAATTAAGAAAACATGAGTACAAATGTACCCAGCAAGACTTACATCAGAACTAACTACATATGCATCGATATCAACAAAGGGGGTGGTGGAGTTTGACTGCAGCAAGCCAGCTTTGACTCGGTGGCTATCCAAAACTACGACTGTAAGTAACTCTTTTGAGGTGGCGCACACGAGTCCACATATTCACCATATCAATACACCACTATGGATCCGCTCTCGTCTCCCTACGAGAACGCCATCCATAGCACTCACGCTTATCTTGCGCATTCTAGAGTATCCACTTTCACTTGTCTATGAACTGTTATAGGCAACCCAGAAGTCCTTTACCACGGACACGGCTATTCGAATAGATGATGTTAACCTTGCAGGGGTGTACTTCTTCATACATGTTTCCACCACTTAGCGTCTGCACACGACATGTGCTCGGCAGACTTCAAGCGAAAGCCGACGTGGGTGTAGAACACGACCTACCTAAACACTCAAGTCTCTAGTCCAGGTTTATCGCCTATTCAGGTTCCATCCGCAGGGAGTCCAGCCGAGGTTTCCACATACGGCCCCGAACAATGTGTGCAGGGTTCCCGAGACACCAAACGGGCGCCCGGTACACCGTGCCACGTGCCTACCGCATCACAGCCCACCCCTCGGGTCAGCGCTGCCCATGGCCTCCAGCATACTACAAACACCAGAAACTACTTGCAACTCCTGGACAGAGGACAAGGGTGATTAAGAAGTCAAGCAGGGTCATATTTCAGGGCCCAATGCATGGTAGTAGCTGTTTCGTGGATCACAAACACAGAACTCAGTTCCTGAGGACGGCTTCAATGAGACAGCCCACCATGTACTCCTACATGACCTCTCACCGATACCTTTACCAAATCGTGTTCACACACTTAGCTCTCAACAGTAGGACATGTTCACACACCTCCGATTCATCCCCGATGAATCAGACCTGACACAACTCTAAGCAATAGCAGGCACGACAAACAAGCATGAATGAGTAGGCACATCAGGGCTCAAACAACTCCTACTCATGCTAGTTGGTTTCATCTATTTACTGTGGCAATGACAGGTCATGCAGAGGATAAGGGGTTTAACTACCACATCAAGTAACAGTTGAATCGTTGTTATGCTAATGCAGTAAAAGAGAGCAGGAGCAAGAGAGTGGGATTGTATCAGAATGAACAAGGGGATTTTTCTTGCCTGGCACTTCTGAAGATATTATAGTTCTTCATCGGTGTCATCTAACTCATCGTCGAATCACGTCTATCGAGAGGGGACAATTACCGGCAAACAAGAAAGAACACAATCAATGCAATGCAACAATATGATGCATGATCATGACATGGCAAAATGAGTGTGTTGAGCTAATGCAACTACAATCAGATGGGTTTGAGCTATTTTGAACCAAAGATTCAAAGTTCAAACTCATTTGTGATCTTAAATAGTGCTTTATCATGTTTTGCACTAAACAGCAAGTTAACTTGTTTAAACATCCATCAAACCAGTACAGATGGATAGATTGGATTTTTCTGGTACTGTTCATATATAACTTATTTCATTCTGAGCTAGAGTTGAATTTCTATGATTTTTAGAAGTTAGCACTATTTTCTGGAATTTCTTGGATAAACTTAAATCCAGAAATTGCTTTACTGCATCAGCATGACATAGGTGTGACGTCAGCAGGTCAACTGGGTCAGCTAGGTCAAACCTGACCTATGGAACCCATGCGTCAGTGTCTCAGGCTGGTTTGGGTGTATGACAGGTGGGACCGGTCAACGTTGACTTGACCAAAGTCAAAGCTGACATGTGGGGTCCACACAGATTAGCACTAACCTAAACAGGGAGCTAGACCAAACTAATTTGGCCCGGGGACCCACATGTCATCGACACAGGCACTAACTAAACGAGTTTAGTGCCTAAGCTAATGGCGCCACGTCAGCAGGTGACGCCGGCGACCATAGCAGCGCCGGGAACTCGCCGGAGTTGGTCGGGACGGCGCTACAGACCGCGGCTGGGCGCGTTGAGGGCATCTACACGGAGCTGGAAATCGCCCGCATCCACTCATGGCAGCGGCTGGAGCTGGGTGGCCGGAGTCCACCGGAATGGAGCTCGTGGCGGTGGCCGGAGTTCGGGAACATGCAGGCACGAGGCTGCGATGCACTAGGGGGCCAGCTAGCGGCTGCGTTGGCCTCTCCGTTGCTCCAAGAGCACGCCAGAGGCTCAAGCTCGAGTGGAGACGCACGGTGTCTGCAAGAGCAACGTCCATGGCGGACACGGCGCTCGGATACGGCGGCTGGCATAGCTAGAGGACAGAAACGATCTCGGGGAGCAGGGGGAAAGGTGTCGGAGCTCACAGCGATCTCAAGGGAGGACTCAGCGGGCTCAGGGAGGCAGAGACGGCGGCGAATCGCCGGTGAGGTTGCCGACGGCCGGAGGTTGGGGATGAGCTCGGGGAAGACGCTATAGGGCTCCCGCGGTCGAATGGGTTGGTGTAGATGACGCAGAAGGCGATGGCGGTTCCTCTAGACCCATCGGGGAGGCACGGGATGGACGGTGGCCGTGGTAAATTGCGTCGGCGATGACGAGCTCTGCTTGGGTGTGCTCGGGAGAGGGAGCAGAGGGCGAGGGAGAGAGCAGAGAGTGAGGGAGAGGAGCGAGGGGCCACGGGGCGTCTCCGTGGCGTCGCTAGAATGCCCGGGGAGGAAGCAGGAAGTGGCTAGGGGCGAGCGCGCACGCGGGCGACACGCCTCTGCCTACTGGCAGAGGTTGAAGACGACCGCTTCGGCCAGTGGGCTGGGCCACCACCTGGGCCGCCAGGTGGCCTACACAGGAGGTAAGCCCAGGTAGGTTTCCTTTCTCTCTCTTCTTTTATTTGTTTCTATTTTCTATTATTCTGTAGTCTTTAGGGCTTTATTGAAAATACTCAGACACTTCCAAAAATCATGAAACTACTCATGATCACTGTTGCGAATATATCCTACAGTAAACATTTTAGTTTATGATTCTTTGAGCATTTAAAATATTTAATAGCATTTAAATGCCCAAATGAAAATAGAGTATGATTTAATGCAGAGCCCAAATATGTCATGGAAAATGTGCATCACCTCTTATTCTTGCTTCCAGATTTTCCAAGAATGATGAACATTTTGAAAGCCATTTGGTTTTACTGGAAATATTTTGGTTGAACCTAGTGAATTCCTTTAATGCTAGGGTTTAGGCAATCCCCATTTCAAGTTTCTTTCAAAGTTTAAACATGATGCACACATGAAGTTAGCCTAGTGCAATGCCAGAAGCTAGGGATGTGACACAAAGTTTCTACCGGAGAATCACGACGAAATCGTGTGCCAACCCCTATGCATAGGTTCATGGGCGGAACCCGCAAGTTGATCACCAAAACATACATCAAGTGAATCACGTGATATCCCATTGTCACCACAGATACGCACGGCAAGACATACATCAAGTGTTCTCAAATCTTTAAAGACTCAATCGATAAGATTACTTCAAGGGGAAAACTCAATTCATTACAAGAGAGTAGAGGGGTAGAAGAAACATAAGATCCAACTATAATAGAAAAGCTCATGATACATCAAGATCGTACAAATCAAGAACACGAGAGAGAGAGAGAGAGAGATCAAACACATAGCTACTGGTACATACCTCAGCCCCGAGGGTGAACTACTCCTCCTCGTCATGGAGAGCGCCGGATGATGAAGATAGCCACCGGTCAGGGTTCCCTCCGTGAGGTGCCTAACAGGTCCCGATTGGTTTTTGGTGGCTCTGGAGGTTTTGCGGCGGCGGAACTCCTGATCTAATCTCTATTCTGGAAGTTTTAGGGTACATGGAGTTATATAGGCGGAAGAAGCACGTCAGGGGAGCCACGAGGGCCCCACGAGGTAGGGGGCGCGCCCCCACCCTCGTGGCTTCCTCGTTCCTTCCTTGACGTGGGGTCCTAGTCCATCGGGTAGCTTTCGTTCCAAAAATAACTTCTCTAGTTGATTTCGTTCCGTTTCGACTCCGTCTGATATTCCTTTTCTTCAAAACACTGAAATAGGCAAAAAAACAGCAAATATGGGCTGGGCCATCGGTTAATAGGTTAGTCCCAAAAGTAATATAAAAGTGGAAAATAAAGCCCAATATTGCCCAAAACAGTAGATAATATAGCATGGAGCAATCAAAAATTATAGATACGTTGGAGACGTATCAAGCATCCCCAAGCTTAATTCCTGCTCGTCCTCGAGTAGGTAAATGATAAAAAAGATAATTTTTGATGTGGAATGCTAGTTGGCATAATTTCATTGCAATTCTTCTTAATTGTGGTATGAATATTCAGATCCAAAAGATTCAAGACAAAAGTTCATATTGACATAAAAATAATAATACTTCAAGCATACTAACTAAGCAATTATGTCTTCTCAAAATAACATGGCCAAAGAAAGTTATCCCTACAAAATCATATAGTCTGGCTATGCTCTATCTTTCACCACACAAAGTATTGCATAACCCCGATGACAAGCCAAGCAATTGTTTCATACTTTTGACATTCTCAAACTTTTTCAATCTTCACGCAATACATGAGCGGGAGCCATGGACATAGCACTATAGGTGGAATAGAATGGTGGTTGTGGAGAAGACAAAAAGGAGAAGATAGTCTCACATCAACTAGGCGTATCAACGGGCTATGAAGATGCCCATAAATAGATATCAATGTGAGTGAGTAGGGATTGCCATGCAACGGATGCACTAGAGCTATAAGTATATGAAAGCTCAACAAAAGAAACTAAGTGGGTGTGCAACCAACTCGCTTGCTCACGAAGACCTAGGGCATTTTGAGGAAGCCCATCATTGGAATATACAAGCCAAGCTCTACAGTGAAAAATTCCCACTAGTATATGAAAGTGATATCAAAGGAGACTCTCTATCATGAAGATCATGGTGCTACTTTGAAGCACAAGTGTGGTAAAAGGATAGTAGCATTGCCCTTTCTCTCTTTTTCTCTCATTTTTTATTTTTTTATATTTGGGCCTTTTCTCTTTTTTATGGCCTCTTTTCTTTTATTTTTTTTATTTTTCGTCCGGAGTCTCATCCCGACTTGTGGGGGAATCATAGTCTCCATCATCCTTTCCTCACTTGGGACAATGCTCTAAAAATGATGATCATCACACTTTTATTTTCTTACAACTCAACAATTACAACTCGATACTTAGAACAATATATGACTCTATATGAATGCCTCCGGCGGTGTACCGGGATGTGCAATGACTCATGAGTGACATGTATGAAAGAATTATGAACGGTGGCTTTGCCACAAATAAGATGTCAACTACATGATCATGCAAAGCAATATGACAATGATGGAGCGTGTCATAATAAACGAAATGGTGGAAAGTTGCATGGCAATATATATCGGAATGGCTATGGAAATGCCATGATAGGTAGGTATGGTGGCTGTTTTGAGGAAGGTATATGGTGGGTGTATGACACCGGCGAAAGGTGCGCGGTATTAGAGAGGCTAGCAATGGTGGAAGGAAGAAGAGTGCATATAATCCATGGACTCAACATTAGTCATAAAGAACTCATATACTTATTGCAAAAATCTACAAGTTATCAAAGCAAAGTATTACGCGCATGCTCCTATGGGGATAGATGGGTAGGAAAAACCATCGCTCGTACCCAACCGCCACTCATAAGGAAGACAATCAATAAATAAATCATGCTCCGACTTCATCACATAACGGTTCACCATACGTGCATGCTACGGGAATCACAAAATTTAACACAAGTATTTCTCAAATTCACAACTACTCAATTAGCATGACCCTAATATCACCATCTTCATATCTCAAAACAATCATCAAGCATCAAAATTTTCTTAGTATTCAACACACTCATAAGAATTTTTACAAATCAATTATGCTTAGCATATTAGGATTTTTTAAGAAAATTACCATGCTATTTAAGACTCTCAAATAATCTAAGTGAAGCATGAAAGATCAATAGTTTCTATAAAACAAATCCACCACCGTGCTCTAAAAGATATAAGTGAAGCAGTAGAGCAACCGACAAACTACTCCAAAAGATATAAGTGAAGATCAATGAGTCGTCGAATAATTATGCAACCATGTGAAGACTCTCTAACATTTAACAATTTCAGAACTTGGTATTTTATTCAAACAGCAAGCAAATATAAATAAAACTACCTACATTACAAGGATAGCACAACTCATGTGAAGAAGCAAAAACTTAGGTTCAACCGATACTAACCGATAGTTGTTGAAGAGAAAAGATGGGGTGCCTACCGGGGCATCCCCAAGCTTATATGCTTGAGACTTCTTGAAATAATATATTGGGGTGACATGGTCATCCCCAAGCTTGAGCTTTTGTGTCTCCTTAAATCCTTTTATATCTCGGTTTCCTAAATCTCGAAAGCTTCATCCACACCAAACTCAACAAGAACTCGTGAGATAAGTTAGTATAAACCAATGCAAAACCTTATCATCTTCTACTGTAACAAATCACTAAAATTATTATTCAACATTGCATACTAAATTTCTCTGCATATTTAATACTACTATCCTCAAATAGAATCATTAAACAAGCAAACATATGCAAACAATGCAAACATAACAGCAATCTGTCAAAACAGTACAGTCTGCAAAGAATGCAAGATTCATCCTACTTACCTAACTCCAAAAATTATGAAATAAAATTACCAATGTAGTAAATTTATAAGAGCTTAATATGCAAAAGGTTTCATCATTTTATCACATTATGACTTTTCTAGGGAATTTTTGCAACAGCGGTAAACTTTCTGTTTTCAAACAGCAACATGCATACTTGGAAAATAAGCATGGAAAAAGCTATCCTTGACATTTTTATTGAAACTAGAGATGCAAAGCATTAATATAAATAACATCAAGCAAAAAAAATAAAATAAAATGACGCTCCAAGAAAAACACATATCATGTGGTGAATAAAAATATAGCTCCAAGTAAAGTTACCGATGAACGAAGACGAAAGAGGGGATGCCTTCCGGGGCATCCCCAAGCTTAGGCTCTTGGTTATCCTTGAATATTACCTTGGGGTGCCTTGGGCATCCCCAAGCTTAGGCTCTTGCCACTCCTTATTCCATAGTCCATCGAATCTTTACCCAAAACTTGAAAACTTCACAACACAAAACTCAACAGAAAACTCGTAAGCTCCGTTAGCGAAAGAAAACAAAACACCACTTCAAGGTACTGTAATGAACTAATTCTTTATTTATATTGGTGTTAAACCTACTGTATTACAACTTCTCTATGGTTTATAAACTATTTTACTAGCCATAGATTCATCAAAATAAGCAAACAACACAATGAAAACAGAATCTGTCAAAAACAGAACAGTCTGTAGTAATCTGTAACTAACGCAAACTTCTGGAACTCCAAAAATTCTAAAATAAATTGGTGGACCTGAGTAATTTGTCTAGTAATCATCTGCAAAAAGAATCAACTAAATAGCACTCTCCAGTAAAAAGTTGAAGCTAATCTCGTGAGCACTAAAGTTTCTGTTTTTTACAGCATGATCATAAAGACTTCACCTAAGTCTTCCCAAAGGTTCTACTTGGCACAAACACTAATTAAAACACAAAACCACATCTAAACAGAAGCTATATGGATTATTTATTACTAAAAAGGACCAAAAATCAAGAAACTAAAATAAAATTGGGTTGCCTCCCAACAAGTGCTATCGTTTAACGCCCCTAGCTAGGCATGATGATTTCAATGATGCTCACATAAAAGTAAGAACTGAAACATAAGAAGAGCATCTGAAGAATATGACTAGCACATTTAAGTCTAACCCACTTCCTATGCATAGGGATTTTGTGAGCAAACAACTAATGGGAACAATAATCAACTAGCATAGGAAGGCAAAACAAGCATAACTTCAAAACTTTAAGCACATAGAGAGGAAACTTGATATTATTGCAATTCCTACAAGAATATATTCCTCCCTCATAATAATTTTAAGTAGCATCATGAATTAATTCAACAATATAACCAGCACCTAAAGCATTCTTTTCATGATCTACTTGCATATAAATTTTATTACTCTCCACATAAGCAAAACTCTTCTCATTCAAAATAGTGGGAGTATCATAAGAGACTTGAATACTATAAATTGTTTCCACATTAAAAGAGTAATGTTCAGAAAAAGGATAATCATAATCATGACAAGCTTTATAAATATAACCATCACTAGTTTTTATAGCATAAGTTTCATCACAATAATCATCATAAGTAGCAACTTTGTTCTCATCATAATCGATTGAAACCTCTTCCAAGATAGTGGAATCATTACTAAATAAAGTCATAACCTCTCCAAATCTAAATATTATAATCATCGTAGGTAGAAGGCATGCCATCATCATAACAAATTTGCATATCAAAGCTTGAGAGGCCAAAAATATCATCTTCATTAAACATAGCTTCCCCAAGCTTGGGACAAACATTAATTGCAACAAATATATTCTCAAATATGTCATCCTCATTAAACATAGCTTCCCCAAGCTTGGGCCTTTTCATATCATAAGCATAATCACTCTCATCATCAATAGTATGGATAGCAACAATAGTATATGTCGGGGAAGCTAATCGGACCCACGAACACCTATGGGACCGGCGGACCGAGCCCCTTTCGGTTCGGTGGGGGGCGGAGGTCGCACGAAGAGCAGATCGAGGCGAAGCACACGAGCAATTTACCAAGCTTCGGAGCTCTCCGAAGAGATAATACTCCTACTGCTACTTGTCTGATTGTATTGTGTTCTTGCTAGAGAGCCATGGGAGCTACAAGACCTAGCATGAGTGTCTCTGGTTTCAATGAGCTGAACCCCCACGCTATGCATGGGCCTCCTTTTATATGCTCAAGGGGTCTCCGCAGGTGGCAACGAGACAAGGGCAAAACGTAAAAGGACTCGGGGTTGGTACAGCTACTTGTACAAAGTGTATTCTACCTAACTCGACGGCAAGGGACAAAAGCATTAAATGCCCGTCCCATGTCGCCTAAACAAGGCAACAGGACCTTGAGGGCGCCATCGCTGCCACGATGGCAATCTTGTCGGCCGCCATCACTGCTCTCCGCTGGTCAAGACACCTCTTGACACGCACGCCTGGAATGGTCCCATGGCGACACGCTGGTGAATGGGCTGGAGCGGAGATAAAGAGTGGTTGCTCGCCGCTGCAAGCGCCTTTGCCGCGGCTGAATCCTTGTCGCTCTCCGGGCCTTCCCGGCAAGCTCCTCTTGCCGGGGTCTTGTCTTCTGCGTGCCTTGAGTGCCCTTCCCGGCAAGCTCCTCTTGCCGGGGCCTTGTCTCCTTGGCTTAAATACTTTGTTCTTGAATGGCTCCAAAGGAACCACGGAGCACCTTGGCGGTCGCCAGGCAAGCCTTGCCGCGGGGTGCTGCAAGTGCCCGTGCACGAGTTCGGGATACTAGGGTACCCCTACTCTAGTACACCGACAGGAGCCCCCGGGCCTGGGCCACACATGGTGCCGAGCGCTGTTGGGCCAGGCCCAAAACAGTGCACGGGCACGCTGCCCAGATCACGCCGCAACTTGCTCGGACCACCACGCCCCCACTTAACAGCACGCGCTTAACGTGGCGCCGTGGGAGAGATCGTGGGGTTTTTTATTTGAAAAGCGGAACGTCCGCCTCTCCTCCTTATAAACAGGGGAAACAGGGCAGGTCGCCCACCTCGCCATTTGCTGTCTAATCTCGAAAACCACCGCCGCCCCCTTCTTCTCTAGTCTCAAGAGAGCAGCGCTCGCTTCATCGCCACCAGCGCCATCAACGCCGCTTGTCTTTCCACCACCTCCGCCATGGTTCGAAGTCGATAAGGGAAGGGCGTGAAGTCGGCCGAGGCGCAGCTGCTCATGGGCGCCAGGAAAGGAGCGGGCCGCCTTCCCCCAGCTCGCCGCAAGGGAGCCGAGGGAGAACTACTACCTGTTCGGTCGACGGAGACGCTGGGCATCTGCGCGACGAAGGTACTCCCACCGCTGCTTCAATTAGCCCCAACTGGTACCCTTCTTCGCTGTTTTTTTTGCGGGCTCTGCCCGCCCTTCTCTGAATTTTTCTGCGATATCATGAACACCTACGGGCTTCGCCTCCTTGACTTCACCCCCAATGCTGTCCTGACCATGGCAGTTTTTGCTCATCTTTGCGAAAACTTTGTCGGAATCCACCCAAACGTAGCTCTCTTCCGCCACTTCTTCATGCCCTGCCGAGAGAGGAGAGCCACTTGTCGAGGGATTGCTTGATCTCAAGGATCGGCAAGAAAGAAGCCTATCTGGAAGGAGAGCTCCGCAGCAAGTGGGAGGAGTGGAGAGCCGATTGGTGTTGGATGGTTGAGGAGAACCCGCAGCCCTTCGATCGCCAGCGCGCACCCCAATAGTGCGCTGCAACGATTGGAGCAACTTGGCGCCGAAGATGCTAGATTGAAGATTGCCGTGACTCGGATCTTGCGCCTCAGGCTTGCCGGACTCACCGTAGGCGCTGTTGGCGCAGATTTCCTTCGCCGCCGCACGCTTCCCTTGCAGGAGAGGAGGAGACCTGCTTGGGAGTTCCAAAATGCGGCGGACATCATGAGGCTGCGCCCGAGCCTCAACTTCAATTTCACTGTCTTGGAGTTGGACGCGATGCTGCTGGAGCTGTTCAAGCACGACCCCGATCACCCCGAGTGGTTTAGGTTGCCGAGGGAGTCGCCCCATTGTGCAACAACTCTTCGCCGACCGCATCCGCGCAATGATGCCGCCAGCGATTCGCATGGGATCGCTCCAACCTGGCAAGAGATCGCGGATGACGCCGTGCTGCAGTTCTTCGACAGCTTGGAAGAAGTGCCGATCCGCCCGACGAAAGCGTAAGAGGCTCACCGCGACACCACCGACGGCGAGAGATGCAGCGACGCCACCACCAGCTGGAGGAGGCTGCAGCAGCTGCTGCTACCGGGCGAATCGGGTTCACCGTGGAGGAGGCAGAGGCAGCAGAGGCGGCAAGCCTTGTCGAGCGAAGGAGTTCGCCGCGCGGAAGAGCTTGCCAACCCGGCCGAATCGAGCGAACCGCCGAGGGCGCTTCTTCCCCACCATCTAGCAACTTGCCGCAAACGGAGCCCCCGGCCCACTAAGAAGGCGCTCTCCAAGGCCGAGACGAGACGGGCGGCAGACGGGCTAACAGCCGCAGCGCTGCGGCGACGCGCTTCATCACAGGCAAGCATCACTGCCGCTGGAGCACCCCACACCGCTGCAATAACCGAGGCGGGATCCTCCCAGCCACCGCTGCCACCCCGCCAAGCGGTCGAGGGAATTTCTCCTCCGCCGCACCGGAGGCGAGCCGAATTTGACCTCTCTGCGCCAGCTCCGACGAGGAAGAAGAAGAGTAAGCTTCTATATTGTGCTTGTATTTCTTCAATTTTATTGCTTCGCCTTTGTATCTGATTTGCTTCATTCTGAACTCTTTCCTTTTCGTGACGCCGCCCAGAGCGCCGAAGAGAGCTAAGACCCCGGGGTCGCCATCGAGGACGATCCTCGTGGCAACAGGAGGCGCGTCTCGAGACCCCTTGCCGGACCCGTAACCCTTCCTCAAAGCAGCCCCAAAGACAGCCCCCAGTAGAAGTATATGGTTTACTTCTTCGTTAGGCGGCATGGGTGCTCCTTCTTTGTTGATATCCGATCGTTGGTTTGTGTAGGAGCAGAGCAGCCTCATCAGAGCGCCGGAAGCCGCTCCCACCATCTCGCTTCGACTTCACCGCCAAGGGAGGATTCTCCGCAAGGAGCGTTCTTCGCAAGGAGACCTCTCCGCAAGGACATCACCAGTGATCCTCCGATGGTCGAGACCATGGCTGCAGATCCCATCGCAGTAATCTCTTGCGTGAAAATTTCCCTTGGGTTCTTTTTTCTTCTGTTTTTTTTCAACATTTGCTTGATCGCTCTTTCTTTGTCGTTGTCGATCCATCCGCCGCAGAGCCGATGGAGACCGAGGTCGCCGGGCGAGGAGGACGCCAAGGCAACACCGACGACGCCGCCACCATGGAGGAAGAGGTCGGCGCCGGCGAGTCCGCCGGCGAAGGGGCCGCCAAGGTTGCCACAGCGCCGCAAAGGCTGGCGAGGGTCCGGCGATCGATCGACGACCACGAGGCCGTGGGAGCGCCGAGCGCCACGCCGACCGCCGATCCCTCCGCCATCGGTGCAGCGTCAGTTCAAGAGCCCCAGCCCGGCGCCTATCTCAAGGCCGGCGATGGCGTTTCATCAAGCTCCCTTGGGCATCGAGCCCGTGGCGCCGGTCAAGGGGAGACCTTGATGAAGAGCTGCTCGCCTCCTCTGGCTGTCGCTGGTTGACGCGCCAAGCAGCAGCAGCGCGAAGTCCGAGGAGGAGGAGCTGCTGAAGAAGCTGTTGTCGCTCTACCGCGCCCGCAAGCCAAACTGAATCCCGGAAGCGCTTGTCGCAAGGCGGGAGCGATATAGAGAAGCGCGGAGGAGCTCCGGGAATCAATCAGAAGCTCTCCGTCCTTGGCAGAGGAGCGGAGCAAATTGTTGAGGCGCTGCAAAGCCTTCATCCTCGAGAAGGCTGAGGTTGAAGAGCAGCAGAGGCTCGCTGCCGAGAAGCTATCCGCGCAGGAAGGCGAGCTGGCGCAGCGGAAGATTAACCTTGACAGCCACGAGGAGGAGCTTATCGCGCGCGAGGAGTTACTTGGCGGGGCTCTTAAGGAAGCAAAGGATGCTGCCGCAGCTGCCGAGGCCGCCAAGAAAGAGTTGGAGATGAAGGTGACGCAGCTGGAGGCTAATCTCCAGAAGAGCGGCGAGGAGCTTGCTGCACTCAAGCACGAGCGCGAGAAGGACGCCTACACTCTTGGTGAGCTGCAGGGCCGTCTCGCCGAGAGGAGCAAGGAGCTCAGCGCCGCCAAGGACTCCAAAGCAGATCTTGAGCTGAAGCTGACCACTCTGATGCAGACGCTGGACGGTGCCAAGGAACAGGAGGTGGGCCTGTTGGAGAAGATAAAGGCCGACGAGGCGCTGCTGGCGAGTGCTACTGCCGCCCAGAGCACCTTCAGGGAGAATGTAGAGCACTGGACTGATGGTCTTGTGAATATTGCCGCCGCCATCGACAAGGAGCTGACGGAGCTGGGGATGGTGGATCTCGGGTACTCCTCCGACGAGCGCCTCCAACCCAGCGCCAAGCTCAGCTTGTTCCTCAAGGGCGTGGCGACGGCTCTCCAGCGACTCCGGGAAGAGATCCCGAAGCAGCTGGCCGAGGAATCGCGCCAGATCTGCGCGGGAGCTCTCCAAAAGGTGTTGATGAAGGTGGCCTTCCACAATCCAGGCCTCAACCTCACCGGCGTCCTCAGATCTCTGCCGCCGGATGCTGATGTGGAGGCGCTCAAAGCCCTTGTCGCACCCATTGTGGACAAGGTGGGAAAGATCAAGCGGGTTGATGGCGACCGCGTAGATTAGGCCGCCAATTTTATCTTTCCCTTGTCGCTGCTGATCATGTTTAGGAGAACAATTTATTAGATCTGCGACAAGCTATTTTGTAATATAACTCTATCTTGGGCAGTGATTGCAATGTTATTTCCTTTACTTGATTCCTTCCTTTGTATGTTTGTGCCCTACGCTTTTAGGGAACTTGTCGGCGCGGGCACCTTTGTCATGAAGGCCGAGTGCGAACGTCAAGAGCCTGTCAAGCGGTGCCGCTCCGACAAGCAACCTTGTCGCAACTAGTTGCAGCTCACTTACGTTGTTGAGCGGACTCAAACAAAGTAAGGGCGCCACCAGCTACGAAGTTGGTTCCTCCGCGCATGTGTTTTCCATACAAAGTACTATCCTTCGAGGAATATAACTTAAAGATTTAAAAACTGATTGCTCAAACTTTGGCAACTTAGCTTTTCTGTCGTTTGCTTCCCGATAAGGTGAAACTTCCTCGAGTAACGCTTGGTCCACGGCATTATCTTCTCCTTCCCCCCTGGTTAACTTGTGTGCGAGGGAACCTTCCTTTCTTTGAGAAAAAGAAAGAAGAGAAAATAAAGTTATGGAGCCCTGCCGCTCGTTATTGCTTACCGGGTGTGGGTGCTGCACAAAGTGTCAGACAAAACATGCAATAAAATGATGAAAGCATGGAATTGACAAGTTGTGTGCAACACATGAGCTTTACTTATGCACGGGGTCTGCGCCCGGCTTTGTACAAAGGATTACATGCAACATCGGCAAGACTTGTACAAAAGGTGGTTGCCGGAACAGGTTCCGGCAACCGCGCCCTACGGGTAAAACTTACGAAGATGCTCAATGTTCCAGGAGTTGCTCACCGGAATGCCATCTTCGGTCTTGAGGCGGACTGCGCCAGGCCTAGTGACTCGTTTCACCCGATAAGGGCCTTCCCACTTCGGCGTCAACTTGTTGGAATTCTTGGCGGACTGAACGCGCCGAAGAACAAGGTCGCCTTCCTCGAGGCTTCTGGCACTAACTCTGCGGCTATGGTAGCGACGCAAAGCTTGCTGGTAACGAGCAACTCATACATCGGCCTGAAGACGGTCCTCCTCAAGGAGCAGCGCGTCATCTTGTCGCAGCTGCTCTTGCTCAAGCTCATCATAAGCGAGTACTATAGGTGACCCGATATCGAAGTTCCGTGGGGAGAACTGCCTCGCCCATAGACTAGAGCGAAGGTGTCCGCCGGTGGCTCGATTTGGCGCCGTCCCGATCGACCAAAGAACCACCGGCAGTTCCTCAATCCAGTTTCTTCCGCACTTGTGCAGCCTGTCGAAAGTTCTGGTCTTGAGCCCGCGCAGCACTTCAGCATTTGCCCTCTCGCTTGACCGCTGCTTCTCGGATGAGCAATGTAGCAAAGCAGACCTTGGCGCCAAGATCTTGGACGATCGCATGAAGGTGCGGCTCGTGAACTGTGTACCATTGTCGGTGATGATCCTGTTAGGAATCTCAAACGGCAAACAATCGACCAAGAACTTGATCACGATCGTGCTGTCACCTTCCTCATCGCTTCCACTTCCGCCACTTTGTGAACTTGTCGATCGCAACGCATAAGTACTCAAAGCCCCGACAGCTCGAGGAAAAGGGCCGAGAATGTCGAGCCCCTGCACCGAAAATGGCCAGGATAAAGGGATCGCCCGAGAGCTTGAGCTGGTTGGTGTATCTGCTTGAATGAAACTGCACGCTTCACACTTGGTTACTTGTGCGATTGCATCCCGGAGGGCTGTCGGCCGAAGAAAACTTGCCGGAAAGCTTTGCCGGCAAGTGCTTTTGCGCCAATGTGGTGACCACATATGCCTCCGTGTATCTCTGCCAACAGCTTCGCCATCTTCCCGTGAATACACTTCAATTTCACCCCGTTGAGTCTTCTTCTCGCATACAGCGTCTTTGTCGACAAACTGGTACATACTTGACCGCCGGGCTACTCTTTCCGCTTCTTCTTGCTCTTCGGTAGTTCTCCGTCTCAAGGAAATGGACAATCTGTTGAGCCCATCTGGAGCTTATGGCTCGACAACAAGGACTAAAGGCACATATGCTGCTGCGGGAACATCCGCTTCTACGGCAAGAACCTGCGGCTCGGCCGGAGCTTGATGTTCCCCGACAAGCTTGCCGGAGCGAAACTTGTCGGGAGCGTCTGCTTCAACGAAACAAACCCTAGGGCTTGTCGGAGCAGACTGCTCCTCAGCACTTTTGGTGTTGATCCTGGGGACCTTTTTGGTGGCGGCTTCGGGAAGCTCTGCCGAAAATAGTCACCAGAAATCAACTTCCTCTTCTTGTTCTGTCCAGTTGATGGCGTTACAGTTGGTTGAGTCAGCTTGAGCACAAAAATCCCTGGTTCCACAGGTAACTTGAGTGCGGCGCATTTTGACAGGCCATCAGCAACATCATTCTGAGCTCTTGGAACATGTTCCATCTGCAGGCCGTCAAAGTGCTCTTCTAGCTTTCTCACTTCATCAACGTAGGCTTCCATCAACGGACTCTGATAATCTTTGTTCACTTGGCGGACGACAAGCTGCGAGTCACCCCGATAATGAGCTTCTTGATCCCAAGGTCTACCGCGATTCGAGACCGCAAGCAAACCTTCATACTCCGCAGATTGTTTGTTGCTTGCTCCTTGGGAAAGTGCATCCGGACTATGTACTTGAGGTGCTCTCCGTGGGCGCGACAAGCAAGACGCCCAAGACCGGCGCCTTGTAGCGAGAAAGCACCATCAAAGTACATCAGCCACTCTTTTCCTGCTTCCTTGACGGGATGCTCGCTCGAATTTCTTCGCCTTGTGTTGGCGCCCATTCCGCTATGAACTCGCCAATGCCCTGCTTTGGATAGTTGGAGTGCTTTCAAACTTGAGGCCAAAGCTTGACAATTCCAAAGGCCCACTCGACAATCCTGCCCGCTGCTTCGGATTTTGCAATATTCTCTTGAGGGAAAGCGAGTGACGATCGTGATTTCATGTGCTTGGAAGTAATGGCGTAGCTTTCGAGGCCATGAGGAGGCCGAAAAGCAATTTCTGCACACCAGAGTACCTCGACCTAGCCCCTTGCAGAAGGGAACTGACAAAGTAAACTGGGCGCTGCACCATCCTTTTCTGTGTCTTCTCGCACGCCTGCGCAGATCCATCCTTGTCGGGACCAGAGCTCCGGTGAAGCCCCCGCTTGTCGCTGGATGCATCTCGCCTTGGTTGTCGGCTCATCATCCGCCTCCCTTTCCGCTATTAACGCAGCACTAACCACTTGATTGGTTGCCGCTATATATAGCAGCAACTTCTCTTGTGGCTTAGGTGCGACAAGTATTGAGTGGAGGACAGGTACCTCTTTAAGTCCTGCAGCGCAGCCTCCGCTTCGGAGTCCATTTCATTGACCTGCCTTTTTCAAAATCTTGAAAATGGCGGTATGCTGCTCAGCAGACCTAGAGATAAACTCGATGAGAGCAGCCACGCAACCGGCAAGTCTTCGTACATCCTTGACGCGCTTTGGTGCTTCAATCTGCTCAATGGCCTTGATCTTGTCGGGATTGGCTTCAATTCCCCGCTGAGACACGAAAAACCCAAGAAGTTTGCCGGAAGGTACTCCAAACACGCACTTCTCGGGGTTGAGCTTGAGGTTGATCTTGCGCAGATTTGCAAAGGTCTCGTCTAGATCTTGAACCAGAGTTGCCCTGTCCTTGCTTTTGACCACTATGTCATCCATGTAGGCTTCTACATTTCTGTGCATTTGTGGCTCAAAAGCGTCATGGACTACTCTTGCAAATGTTGAACCAGCATTCTTTAGCCCAAAAGGCATCCGTACAAAACAGTATGTGCCACATGGGGTGATGAATGCGGTTTTCTCCTCATCCTCTTCTGCCATGAAGATCTGATGATATCCTGAGTATGCATCAAGAAATGAAAGCAAATCACATCCAGCCGTGGAGTCAACAATCTGGTCGATGCGCGGCAAGGGAAATGGGTCTTTGGGACAAGCTTTATTAACATCTGTGAAGTCGATACAAAGTCTCCATTTCCCATTTTCCTTGCGCACAACTACAGGATTGGCCAACCACGTAGGATGGAGCACTCCCCTGACAAGGCCTGCTGCTTCCAATTTCTTGATCTCTTCTGCAATGAATTCTTGGCGCTCCACTGCCTGCTTCCTGACTTTCTGCTTGACGGGCCGCGCATGAGGATAGACAGCTAGGTGATGCTCAATTACTTTCCTGGGAACACCGGGGATGTCAGACGGTTGCCATGCAAACACGTCGACGTTCGCCCGCGGGAAAGCAACGAGCGCGCCTTCCTATTTAGAGTCGAGAGTGGCACTGATGGTGAAGGTACCACCAGTGTCGTCCTCCTTGGCGGGCACCTTCTTGGTCTTTGGTGGAGCTGCCATCGTCTTCTTGCACTTGCCGGTGGAGCTCGATGGTGCGTCCTCGACGGTAGCGCAACACTCCAAAGAGGTGCGCTTGCCGGAGTGGGCATCAGAGCTCTTGCCGGACTTGGTCTTCTTCTTCCCCTCGGGAGCTTCAGCGGCAAGTGATTTGCTATCTGTTGCAGCTGCTGCCTCCCGGTAAATCTTGTCGGCGCAGATAAGAGCATCCTTCTTGTCGCCATGGATAGAAATGACACTTATCAGGCCTGGCATCTTGAGTAAGTTGTATGCATAATGAGAGGCTGCCATGAACTTAGCGAGTGCTGGACGGCCAAGTATCCCATTGTAAGGCAATGGAAAATCAGCAACGTCGAACGTGACCCTCTCAGTCCTGAAGTTTAGCTCGCTGCCAAATGTTACCGGCAACGTGATCTTCCCCTTCGGCTTGCTCCTTCCCGGATTGATTCCTTGGAATGTGCCAGTCTCTTCGAGCTCGCTGTCAGGGATCTGAAGATTCTGGAGGATCGCGGAGGAGATCAGGTTTAAGCCGGCCCCGCCGTCAACTAGCATCTTGGTGACCTTGAGGTTGCGGATAGTTGGTGAAACCAACATCGGCAAGCACCCGACCGCAGTTATGCGATCAGGGTGGTCCTCAATATCAAAGATGATAGGCGTGCTGGACCATTTCAGAGGCTTGCGTGACTCTACGGATGGTTCTGCTGCATTAACTTCCCACATCCATTGCTTGAGTTGGCGGTGTGAGGTATGCAGAGAAGCGCCGCCGTCAACACAGAGGACCTCTGTGGCTTTCTGAAACTCCTGCTCATCGGTCTCGTCGTCTTCCATATCTTCATCGTCGTCGTCGTCTTCATCCTTGTCGTGGCCGCCGGGAGGTCTATCTCCTTGTCGCTGCTTGGCCTTGCCGCGGCGTCCTCCCCGGCCGGGTCGCTTCTTGCTAACTCCCCCAGCACCTTCCTGGGCCTTCTCCTTATAGCGCCGCTCGTACTCAGCCTTCTGCTGTTCAACAAGCTGCTCGACCTTCTTGCAGCTCTGGAGGTCATGGCCCTTGGTACGGTGGATCTTGCAAGATCGCTTGTTGAGCTGTCCCGCTTGTCGGCGTCGCCACAGCTTGGCGATCGGTGCCAGCGGCAACCTCCTTGCCGGGCCACCAACTTTGGCTTTCTTGGCGGCACCACCGCTGCGGACTTCTCGACAACTAGCACCTCTTTGCCCTTCTTCCTTCGTTGTTCCGCCGCTCTTCTTCGCCGGGCGGTCTCCTCACTATCGATCCTGCTTCAGATTCTCTCCCGAGTCTCCTCCTTCCTCGGCACGCACACTTGTCGGCCAAGGCGTACAGCTCACTGACGTCCTTGACTTTGCACATCGCCATCTCTTCCCTCATCCTGTGGTTCCGCACGTTCTGATGAAACACGCTGATTACCGCGGCAGGGTGGACATCTGGGATGTTGTAGTGCACACGGCTGAATCTCTGAATGAACTTGCGCAAAGACTCTCCTTCCTTCTGGGCGAGCAGATGAAGGTCGCTCTCTTGGCCATGAGGCTTGTGGCCGCCTGTGAAGGCGCCGACAAACTGATGGCATAGATCTGCCCAAGAGGATATGGAGTTGTCCGGCAAGTGCATGAGCCAAGATCTGACATTAGGCTTGAGTACCAGCGGGAAGTAGTTGGCGAGGATTTTGTCGTCTCGTCCCCCCGCAGCTTGCACCGCGATGGTGTAGATGCTGAGGAACTCCGACGGATGCGCCCCGCCATCGCATTTCTCCGCACGTCGGCTTGAAATTTTTCTTGTGGGGCCATCGACTTGCCGCAGCTCACGAGTGAACGCAGGGCAACTCTATCACAGACGGCAAGTCGCTGGTTCCCTTGGCGCATGCATATCGACAGAAGGCCCAGCCGCTGGTCGGATTGACGCCGCTTCTCTTGGGCGCTCGGCGCGAGTTCGAAGCGCCTTCTTGTTGCCGCTCTGAAGAACTTGGCGCTGATCACGGCGAGCTCGTGGATCCGGCGACGCGTGGAATCGCTGCCGAGGTGGATCCGACGAGTTGGTGATCTTGGCCTTCGGGTGGAGAGTGCATGGTGGTTGCACCCCACAAGTTTCGCTACCACCGCTCGTGTTTTGTCGCCTTGCCGCGGCAGCGATGTAGTTGGTTGTCATGAGCATTGCCGCTGGCAAAGCCGATGAGACTCGATGGTGGCCTCCATTCGCCGACCTTGTCGGCTGTTGGAGGGTAGTCTAGGAGCAGCTGAGCTCTCGCCAAGGATTCCACTAGAGTGGTGGGTGGCAATGGCGAACGGTGCGAGGAGCGGATATGCTCGACTTCTAACTATGTTAGAAGGAGCAGATTCCGCCCAGCGACCGTGCGCGTTTCGCTTGTGCCAAAGATGTCGGCGCGCAAGCTGGTCTTGAGGGCCTCGGGATCCACCAGCTCGATCTTGATCCAACGAGCGATGGTACTATGAATACCATGACGTTGTCGGTCCCGCCTCCTCGAGATGGGCGCGGTGCGTGTACGGACGCCGAGGTCTACGCGCCTTGTCCTTGGACTTGGCAGCGCCATGAGCTCCCTCGCCGACGCCTGTTCTTCCGCGGCGTCTACCCCGCCACCCGCTTGCTCGTGGCGGCGGGATCGACGTGATTTGCTTCGCTGCCGCCAAGCCTTCTTCTTCGTGGCATGTTGATGAAGATGATGAAGATGTTGCTCGTGAACGCTGGATCAGGTTCACACAGCCTCGACGCCTCTACCGGGCGAGCCAAAGATGTCGGGGAAGCTGATCGGACCCACGAACACCTATGGGACCGGCGGACCGAGCCCCTTTAGGTTCGGTGGGGGGCGGAGGTCGCACGAAGAGCAGATCGAGGCGAAGCACACGAGCAGTTTACCCAGCTTCGAGCTCTCCAAGAGATAATACTCCTACTGCTGCTTGTCTGATTGTATTGTGTTCTTGCTAGAGAGCCATGGGAGCTACAAGACCTAGCATGAGTGTCTCTGGTTTCAATGAGCTGAACCCCCCTCGCTATGCATGGGCCTCCTTTTATATGCTCAAGGGTCTCCGGCAGGTGGCAACGAGACAAGGGCAAAACGTAAAAGGACTCGGGTTGGTACAGCTACTTGTACAGGTATTCTACCTAACTCGACGGCAAGGGACAAAGCATTAAATGCCCGCCCATGTCGCCTAAACAAAGGCAACAGGGACCGTCGGGCGCCACCGCTTGCCACGATGGCAATCTTGTCGCCCGCCATCACTGTTCTTCACGGCAAGACAGCCTTCTTGACACGCGCTACCGAATGGTCCCATGGCGACACGCTGGTGAATGGGCTGGAGCGGAGATAAAGAGTGGTTGCTGCCGCGGCAAGCGCCTTTGCCGCTGCTGAATCTTGTCGCGTCCGGAAGCTTGTCGCTCTCGGGCCTTCCCGCAAGCTCCTCTTGCCGGGTCTTGTCTTCTGCGTGCCTTGAGTGGCCTTCCGGCAAGCTCCTCTTGCCGGGCCTTGTCTCCTTGGCTTAAATACTTTGTTCTTGAATGGCTCCAAAGGAACCACGGAGGACCTTGGCGGTCGCCAGCAAGCCTTGCAGCTGGTGTCAGAATCGCCAGGCACGAAGTTCGGGATACTAGGGTACCCTACTCTAGTACAATCGACAAAGATAGCAAACATTATTATCATATTCTTCCAAGCAAGTGCCAAAAGATTTTCAAGATCATAAGAAGTATTACTATCTTCCCAATCATAATCATCACAACAAGCAATAGGCATAACGAGGTCATCATCAAGTGCATCATCTTCCATAATTATTTTTATTCATTTTCATGAGGCATAACAAAATAGGAGCAACATTATTTGGGAGGGATACCTTTTTACCTCTATTCCTTTTTCTTTTCTTCTTCTTCACCACATCATGTGTGGGTTCAATCCTCTTTTTGGAGCTCCTTATTAATGAGATTGGTTGAATAGAAGGCTCGTCCTCGTTACTCCGATTCATCATAAGAAATAATAGGAGAATATTAAAGTCTCTTCCTTTCATTAGTATTCTCTTCATCTTCTATTTGTTTTCTTTTCTTTATATAATTGGCAATATAAGGATTTTCAATGCAATTCACCGCACAATACATATAAATTTCTTCTAGATCAAAGCCAAGAAGTTTGTAATGGGTAAATTCTGGAAGATCATTAGTTAAACGTTTCATTTCTTCATAACCCATAAGCAAGCTAAGTTCATTATAATTTGTGAGGAAAATCAACAGATCACAATTTTTGGACACGATTAGATCGTGAAACAATTTGCATCGGATAGCTAAATGACCACTTTCATTGCAAAGTCCACAAGTACGGCCAAGAAAATTTAAATTTTCAGCACAATCATCTAGCATTTCTTGCAACAATTTAGTTTCTAAGTACTTATGCCTCTTGCAATATCTATTTTCCCTATTTGGTGTGTACTTGCAAACCCAATGCACTCCACAAAAATTGACATGTTTATAGGAGACATTTTCATCATAATTAGTGCAATCATCATTAGTACCATGGATATTCGAGGAGTTCATACTAACAACATTGCAATCATGCTCATCATTCAAAGATCTAGTGGCAAACATTTTAATGCATTCTTCTTCTAACACTTTGGCACAATTTTCCTTCCCATCATATTCACGAAAGATATTAAAAAGACGAAGCGTATGAGACAAACTCAATTCCATTTTTTGTAGTTTTCTTTTATAGACTAAACTAGTGATAAAACAAGAAACTAAAAGATTCGATTGCAAGATCTAAAGATATACCTTCAAGCACTCACCTCCCGCAACGGCGCCGAAAAAGAGCTTGATGTCTACTACACAACCTTCTTCTTGTAGACGTTGTTGGGCCTCCAAGTGCAGAGGTTTGTAGGACAGAGCAAATTTCCTCAAGTGGATGACCTAAGGTTTATCAATCCGTGGGAGGCATAGGATGAAGATGGTCTCTCTCAAGCAACCCTGCAACCAAATAACAAAGAGTCTCTTGTGTCCCCAACACACCCAATACAATGGTAAATTGTATATGTGCACTAGTTCGGCGAAGAGATGGTGATACAAGTGCAATATGGATGGTAGATATAGGTTTTTGTAATCTGAAAATATAAAAACAGCAAGGTAACAAGCGGTAAAAGTGAGCGTAAACGGTATTGCAATGCTAGGAAACAAGGCCTAGGGTTCATACTTTCACTAGTGCAAGTTCTCTCAACAATAATAACATAATTGGATCACATAACTATCCATCAACATGCAACAAAGAGTCACTCCAAAGTCACTAATAGCGGAGAACAAATGAAGAGATTATGGCAGGGTACGAAACCACCTCAAAGTTATTCTTTCCAATCAATCCGTTGGGCTATTCCTATAAGTGTCACAAACAGCCCTAGAGTTTGTACTAGAATAACACCTTAAGACACAAATCAACCAAAACCCTAATGTCACCTAGATACTCCAATGTCACCTCAAGTATCCGTGGGTATGATTATACGATATGCATCACACAATCTCAGATTCATCTATTCAACCAACACATAGAACCTCATAGAGTGCCCCAAAGTTTCTACCGGAGAATCACGACGAAAACGTGTGCCAACCCCTATGCATAGGTTCAAGTTGATCACCAAAACATACATCAAGTGAATCACGTGATATACCATTGTCACCACAGATACGCACGGCAAGACATACATCAAGTGTTCTCAAATCTTTGAAGACTCAATCTGATAATATTACTTCAAGGGGAAAACTCAATTCATTACAAGAGAGTAGAGGGGAGAAGAAACATAAGATCCAACTATAATAGCAAAGCTTGCGATACATCAAGATCGTACAAATCAAGAACACGAGAGAGAGAGAGATCAAACACATAGCTACTGGTACATACCCTCAGCCCCGAGGGTGAACTACTCCTCCTCGCCATGGAGAGCGCCGGATGATGAAGATGGCCACGGTGAGGGTTCCCCCCCTCCGGGGTGCTTAACAGGGTCCCGATTGGTTTTTGGTGGCTATGGAGGTTTTATGTAGCGAACTCCCACCTAATCTCTGTTCTGGAAGTTTTAGGGTGCGTGGAGTTATATAGGCGAAGAAGCACGTCGGGGAGCCACGATGGCCCCACGAGGCGGGGCGCGCCTAGGGGATGGGCGCGCCCCACCCTCATGGCTTCTCGCTCCTTCCTTGACGTGGGGTCCAAGTCCATCGGGTAGCTTTGCTCCAAAAATAACTTCTCTAGTTGATTTCGTTCCGCTTCGACTCCGCCGATATTCCTTTATTCAAAACATCAAATAGGCAAAAAACAGCAAATCTGGGCTGGGCCTCCGGTTAATAGGTTAGTCCCAAAAATAATATAAAAGTGGAAAATAAAGCCCAATATTGCCCAAAACTGTAGATAATATAGCATGGAGCAATAAAAAATTATAGATACGTTGGAGACTTATCAATCGGCCATTGATCTTCGGGTTCATCATATCAAGGACAAGGTTTTTTCTTTCCAAGTCTCATGCAAGCAAGTTGGTTTTCTTATTATGGATCTGCGTTCATTTGCTTACGATCTGTTTAAATGTTATTTCAATCTTTGGGGCAATGGAGGACCTAATTGGGTTTGGGAGCTTAAGATCTGGCGTAAGGAGTGTGATGCTGGGTGGATTTTGATTAGTCCAACCAAACGTAGATCTTCTTTAGGTTTATTGGCCATGCATAAGCCTCCGGTTAGATCTTCTCTTAAGTCAGTTAGCACTATTCAGAAGAAATTATCCTTTGCCACATTTGAACAGTATTCTGCTTGCAAAGGCTACAAATATCCTACATCTCAAAACTGCATTGATACTATCATGGATGGGCGATATGATCTGTCTGCTCATGAGTGTGTTGTTATTCGACAATCGCCCCCTCTGGACTTGCATTGGACGGTGGCTCGACCACCTATCGTGTTTGGTACAGTCATCCCGTTGCCGGAGTTGCATCGGTCGACCACGTCGCCGACACGTAATCCGATACCTGTGGATCCGTGGCCCGTGGTTTCTGGTAATCTAACTGCACGATTTGCGGAAGCGGGAATTTCTCCGGTTCAAAATGGTAGCTTGGGATCTGGCCCATCTCTTTTGAATGCCCGCCAGACTGGCCCAGTGTCTCAGGATTTTACTGATGGGCCAATTTCTATCTCTGTTGCTATTGGGCCTACCTCGTCTCAGAATATCCCAATTTCTGACACGCTGGGTACACCTCTTGACCTAAGCCTAGCAACCTCCTCGCAGGAAATACCCACCTCGCAAGAAGCTGCACAACAATTTGAAGCCATGGTCAATGACATGGTGGACCGTGTTTTAACCTGTACTCTCTGCTCTCAGAGGGGCCACCTGGCAGCCTCTTGTGGAATGCGAGCGGTCTGCGCGGCTTGGTCCCGCACGGGTCACTCTAACAAAGATTGTAATGATTTCGCGCGTACCAATGGATTGGTTTGGAGGCCAATTTCTCTGCAACAAAACACGCGTATATCAGAAAACCCTGCCGGTCATGGGAAGGGAGCCGGAGTTATTGGGATAGCTTGCCCAGTCACATCATCGCCGCCCACATTGCTCCAATCCCCTCCTCTTCCTTCCAAAGAAAACCCCATCTCCTCTCCGTTGCAGCCGGCCATGGCAAACTTTGAGCTTGATCCACAATGCTTTGTGCTGACAGGCCACCACATCATTGATGGCGGGGACCGGCGTCTTCCATGCACCTTCTTCATGCCTGCAGCTCGTCCTCCTCGCCGCCATGAAGATTACATGGTCGCAGAGGTCATGCCTGCTCCGGAGGGACCGCTCGGGCCGGTCAGGGAAGAGATTGTTCAGTTCCTTCAAAACAGAGGTACTCTGGTCCGCTCCGCTCAGCCTTGGTTCCATGGGGTTGGGTTATTTCAAGTCAGGGATCCATCTGTCAGATACACGTTGATTCAGCATGCCCCATTTCCTCTGGGTGATGATCGTTTTGTTAGATTTATGAAGCATGATGAGGGAGAATACTTCAAGGGAAATCATGGTTTCCGTAAGGGTTGGCTCATGTTCATTGGTATTCCTCTTGATTATCACACCACAGAGTTCATATCACAGGCGGTAGGAACTTTTGGGAAATTTCACTCTTGGGATAGTGAGGATCCGTATTTGGTTCGTACTCTAGTGGAGGCTAGCTTTCCGGACACGCCACTGGTGCCACGCGATGTGGTCTTTGGAGATTATGCAGATTGGGGGGGGGGGGTTTGCTGACCAGATGCCGAACGATGAAGATCCGATGCCTTTGGATGGTAATCCTCACCCTATGCCTGGAAATCTGCTGCAAGACAACTTGCTTTTTGTTCTTCCTCCTTATCCAATGCTGGGGTGGAACGATGCTCCCGTGGCCCCTCCACCACCACCGGAAAATAACATTGTGGATGCGGGATGGGGAAATGCAAACTGGGGCGACAATGAGGATGAGCTTGAGCAGCCACCACAACTTCAGCGCCGGAGCAGGATCAGGTTTCCATTGTCATTGATTAGCCAGAGGGCTCTAGGTCTGTGGAGCAGCATGTGGAAGTTCAGTTTGATCAGCAACATCAGCTTCAGCCTGAGCAACAGTTATAGGTCAATGAGCAGCCGACTGTTTTGGAAAATCCTTTGGCAATTGTACCATATCAACCTCCTGTCATTCATCAGCACCAGATCTTCATTGGCATGGCAAGGATTGTGGCTGGGCCACCGCTTCCTCCAGAGATGATCTGGAAAAGATCTTTTGAAAACCTGTAGCCTGAGTTTGCTATGTCAAGGATGTGCCCAGATCTATCTTATTTAAGCCCCTGGAACAATCACATACTCTAAGCGCATGAGGACCATTGCTTTTGATGATTCTCAGAAGATGTCTCTCTTGGTGCCAAGCTTGCCCAGCTCTCTGCCTCCAAGAAAATCTATTGTGGCTAAATGCCCAGTTGCCAGAGCTTTGTTTGGAGGTCCACCTGAGGAGGTTTTGACTGCTAATGATGATGCCGTGTCTGGAGTTGCTGTGTCAGGAGAGGTGTTTTCTGAAGATGTTGTGCCTGGTAGCATGGAGGAGAACTCTTTTTCCTCTAATGTGGTTTTTTCTGCTGACTCGCAGGTCAAGGAAAAGAAACAGACAAGAAGAAGGAAGACTGTTGCCCCATTAGTGGATACTTCTGTACGGAGGTGTACAAGAAGCGCAGCAAAGCTGAATGGGTTTAAACCTGTGAGTTTTGAACAACTCTCCCTCCAGCCCACTAAAAGGCGTCCCAGGTCCAAGCCCATTGAAGTGAAGGCCCAGCCCAACACTAAATACGCTGGCGATAATGGCAAGTCTGAAGTTGTTCCCCCACACACAGCTCTCAAAGTGCTGCAAGCAATTGGAGTGGAGCTGGAGATCGACCCCAACCTGCTTTCTAAGGATAAGCTTATGGCTAATCCCAAGGATGACTCCTCCTCCAGCGGTGTTTGAGTGTTGAAGTTTAAAACTCTATCTAGGTGTAGTGAGCCTGTCAAATATGCTATCTTTTATGTCATTCTGAAACCTATGATGTGTGGTCAAAACTCGGTGCATTTTTTCTGTTATGACGTGGGATGTATGGCATTGTATGCCATGTTGTTTCTGCTACATTTGCTTTTGTTTATTTCATGAATCGAATGCCTATGCGTAATTGGAAGGTGCTTTGTTGGAATGTCCGTGGTTTAAATTCTAAACACGTCAGCGTTCTGTTAGAGAGAAAATTACTGAAAGTCAGTGTGCAGTTGCTTGTTTGCAAGAAACTAAGCTCTCAGATTGCCCTCATTCATTAATTAAGAGCATTTACCCTGTGGGTTTTGACCAGTTCATTGAATCTCCTTCAAGAGGAGCTTCGGGAGGTATTCTGACTGTGTGGCGTTCTGATGTTTTTACGGTACTTTAATAGAAGTAAAACCTTTTGGTATTGTCATCAGTTTCACCTTGGTGCATAATAGTGATCAGTGGTTTTTAGTAAATGTTTATGGGCCTTGTCAAGGTGTAATGAGGGATGAGTTTGTTAACTGGCTATACAACCTTCAGGTAGAACCTGAGCAAAAATGGTTGTTATTGGGAGATTTTAATTTCATAAGATCCATGGATAATCGAAATCTTCCTGGTGGAGATGTCAATGACATTTTCATCTTTAATGAGATCATTGGTCACTTAGGTCTGCTGGAACTCCCTTTAGAAGGCGCACAATTCACCTGGTCAAACATGCAGGATGTTCCACTCCTTGAACAATTGGACTGGTTTTTTACCTCTGCCAGTTGGATCAATCAGTATCCCATGACGCAAGTTACACCTCTTGCTAAAACTGCTTCTGATCATGTTCCTTGTGTAATATCTATCTGCACCACCATCCCAAAAGCTCATATATTCAGATTTGAAAACTATTGGGTGCATCAACCTGGTTTTATGGATTGTGTGCAAGAGGTTTGGAACATAACTTCTCATAAAACTCATATCTCTGCAGTTATTATGGACAAATTGAAATCCTTGAGATTTGCACTCAAGAAATGGTAGAAGAGGCTGTTCCATATCAAAACATTGATTGAGAAGTGCAACTAGGTAATCCTATGGTTGGATGATTTGGAGGACTGGAGGCCTCTATGCAGACCTGAATACAATTTCAGGAAGGTGATTAAGATGCATCATGAGCACCTTTTACATTTAAATTTTTTATACTGGAGGAAAATATGCACTATCAGTGTCGGGGAAGCTGATCCACAAACACCTATGGGACCGGCGGACCGAGCCCCTTTCGGTTCGGCGGGGGGCGAAGATCGTACGAAGAGCAGATCGAGGCGAAGCACACGAGCAGTTTACCCAGCTTCGGAGCTCTCCGGAGAGATAACACTCCTACTGCTGCATGTCTGAGTGTATTGAGTTCTTGCTCGGGAGCGCTGAGTGCTACAGTACACACCAGCTGCTAACGAGACCTAGCGTGAGTGTTTTCTGCCTTCGAACCCTTTCTACGTTGCACATGGGCCTCCTTTTATATGCTTAAGGGGTTTCCGACAGGTGGCAACGTAGACAAGGGTAAAAATGGAAAAGGGATTGCGGTTGGTACATCTACCTGCACGATGTATCATACCTAACCCCGACGGCAGGGACAAAGGCATTAAATGCCCGTCACGCCACCCAAACAAAGGCAAACAGGGCCGTCGTGGGCGCCACCGCTGCCACGATGGCAATCTTGTCGGCGTCGCTTGCCACCGCTCCCCGCCAGACAGCCTCTTGCCACGCAAGGCTTGGAAAGGTCCTGTATGCGACACGTTAGTGGATGTGCTGGAGCGCAGATACAGAGTGGTAGTCTGCCGCGGCAAGTGCCTTGCCGCGGTTGTTGCCTTGTCGCGTCCGGAAGCTTGTCGCTCACCGGGCCTTGCCGGGACGCATGGCGCGTCGCGGCAAGCTCCTTGAGATGCCTTGGTTGGCCTTCCCGGCAAGCTCCTCTTGCCGGGGCCTCGTCTCCTCGGCTTGAATACTTTGTTCTGGAATGGCTCCAAAGGAACCACGGAGGACCTTGGCGGTCACCCGCAAGCCCCGCCACTGGTGTCAGAATCGCCAGTGCACAAGTTCGGGATACTAGGGTACCCCTACTCTAGTACACCGACAATCAGATATATCAAGGTGGGAGAAGAAACCTCCAAATTCTTCCAGGCCATGTCAACTGAGAGGTATATGAAGAATTCTATTGCTAGGCTGCAACTGTCTGATGGAACAGTTTCTTCAGATCATGGGGAAATGGCTAAGGAATTTTTGGAAACTTTCAAGGGTAGAATGGGAACTGTTAAGCCAATTTTGTTGGGCAATGACATTCTTTCACTTATTCCAAAAGTGCAGGGACTTGAGGTGCTCACAAAACCTTTTGAGGTGCAAGAAATTGAGAAGGTCATCAAAGAATTGCCCATTGATAAGGCACCAGGGCCAGATGGTTTTAATGGCCTTTTTATGAAGAAATGTTGGCCTATCATCTCCAGTGATTTTATTAGGCTGGTGATGGTATTTCATGCAGGAACTGCTCATTTGGAGAATCTCAATGTAGTTTTCATTACATTAATTCCAAAAAAGCAAACACCTGAGGTTGTAGGAGATTTTAGGCTAATCTATTTGACCATTGTGGGGCTGAAATTTCTTACTAAACTGGCAGCCAATAGGTTTCAAGATGAAATTACCAAATGTGTTCATAAGAATCAGTGTGGCTTTATTAAGTCAAGAACAATTCAAGGTTGTATTGCTTGGATCTTTGAGTATATTCATCAATGCAACCATTCAAAGAAGCCAATCATATTGCTCAAGCTTGACTTTGAAAAGGCTTTTGACTCTATTCAGCATGAGGCAATTATAAACATTCTTGTGGCAAAAGGTTTTGATACCAAATGGATCACCTGGGTTCAACTGCTGTTATCATCTGCAACCTCTTCCATTTTGTTAAATGGTGTACCTGGAAAGCACTTCAAGTGCAAATGTGGTGTAAAGCAAGGAGATCCTATCTCTCCTTTGCTCTTTGTGATTGCTGCTGATCTTTTGCAGACTATGATTAATGATCTCCTGTGTAAGGGCCTGCTAACCTTGCCTCTGCCAACACATGATCCTGATTATCCAGTGGTACAGTATGCTGATGATACTTTGCTATTTGTGACTGCTGATTCAGCTCAGTTGGAGGTCCTCAAAACAGTTCTCAATTCCTTTTCTTTGGCAACTGGTTTGCAAATTAACTTCCATAAATCTTCAATGTACCCAATTAATGTGGAAACCTCTGTTGCTTCTGCTCTTGCTGCCCAGTTTGGTTGCCAGTTAGGCTCAATGCCCTTCACATATTTGGGACTTCCTGTTGGAACCACTCGGCCCAAAATTGTTGATCTGCTACCTTTAGTAGACTGCATGGAAAGAAGGCTAACTGCAAGCTCTTGGTTTCGCCCCAAGGTAGTAGGTTGCAACTGGTAAACTCTGTTATCTCCTCACTGCCTATATTTTTCCTTTGTAGTCTATCTATACCACAAGGTATCCTCAAGCAGTTAGAAAGAATTCAGAGACAGTGCCTGTGGAGGAAATATGGTCAGGAGAAGGGGCATTCTTTGGCTGCTTGGCCTTTGGTCTGTAGGCCAAAGCTTAAGGGAGGACTTGGAATATTAAACCTGGGACTGCAAAATGATGCTCTGCTTCTTAAATATCTGAATAAATTTTATAACAAAGCAGATGTTCCATGGGTTCATTTGGTTTGGGATTCATACTACTTTTAGAGAGTTCCCCATGACACTACTCTTTGTGGCTCCTTCTGGTGGAGGGACATTTGCAAATTAATGGACAAATTCAGGGCTGTTACCTCTGTCACAGTTGGCGGAGGGGATTCAGTTCTCTTTTGGTCTGACCATTTGGAGATTGACAAGTCTTGCATCCCTCTTCAAGAAAGGTTTCCAAGGCTCTTCTCATTTTGTCTGCACAAAATCTTTCTGTCATGGAAGTGGTACATGCAGGAAATTTACAGCACATGTTTTCTCTGCCTCTGTCTGAGCTGGCTTTTAAGGAGTTCAATCAGCTATCAAGCATGTTGGCTGTGATTTCTTTGGACAATAGTTGCAATGACATCTGGGCTTGGAGGCATGGGAAAAGTCTGAATACTCAGCAAAGAAGTTCTATGATTTTGTTCACCAGCCAGTTCTTGCCAATCCCATTCTGAGTTGGATTTGGAATAGTTGTTGTACCATGACAGTTAAAATGTTTGCCTGGCTGGTAATTATGGACAGAGTTAACACCAAGGATATGATTCAACATCGACATTGGAAAATTAATGATGGGCCTAACTGTGTCCTTTGTCCAACTGGAGTGCTTGAGGATAGGAACCATCTTTTCTTCCAATGTAATTTCAGTATGAGAATCTGGAACTATCTACAAGTTTCCTAGTTGGATAGCAATGACATGGTGCAAATTGCCTTACATGCCAGGAAAGATTTTAATAAACTTTTCTTCTCGAAGTGGTTTTCCTTGCTTGGTGGAACATTTGGAAAGTCAGGAATGACAGTGCTTTTAGACATATCAGCCCATCTTTTAGGCAATGGAGGAATGGATTTATTCATGACATTACTCTCCTTTCACACCAGATCAAGACCAGATATAGGGATGCTCTGCTCAAGTGAATTGTTTTCTTACCTCCTTGAGGGCCTCCTCAGATGTATTTTCCTTTTTTTCTGGTTTTAGACTTTAGTGCTTTTCCTTATTTTTAGATTAGTATCGCCTGTCTTGTATAGCCTTTTATTTTTTTGTTTGTTCCTCCCCTTGAGGAACCTTTTGTATCTATCTGTTTCAGTTTTAATAAAATGCTGTGGGGTGTAAGCCCTGCAGTCTTCCAGATCAAAAAAATAAAATAATTCCCATGTGTCCTCGGGAGCGCTTTGCATTATATAAGAGTTCGTCCAGGTTTGTCCTTTGCTACAAAAAGGATTGGGCCACTTTGCTGCACCTTGTTTACTTTTATTACTTGTTACCCGTTATGATTTATCCTATCACAAAACTATCTGTTACCGATAATTTCAGTGCTTGCAGAGAATACCTTGCTGAAAACCACTTATCATTTCCTTCTGCTCCTCGTGGGGTTCGACACTATTACTTATCAAAAGGACTACGATAGATCCCCTATACTTGTGGGTCATCAAGACTCTTTTCTGGCACCATTGCCAGGGAGTGAAGCGCCTTTGGTAAGTGGAATTTGGTAAGGAAACATTTATATAGTGTGCTGAAATTTACTGTCACTTGTTACTATGGAAAATAATCCTTTGAGGGGCTTGTTCGGGGTATCTTCACCTCGACCAAAGAACAAAGAGTTGCTCCTCAACCTACTGCACCTACTGAAAATATTTATTATGAAATTCCTTCGGGTATGATAGAGAAACTTCTAGCTAATCCTTATGCAGGAGATGAAACATTACATCCTGATATGCACCTAATCTATGTGGATGAAGTTTGTGGTTTATTTAAGCTTGCAGGTATGCCCAAGGATGTTGTCAAGAAGAAGGTCTTCCCTTTATATTTGAAGGGAAAGGCATTGACATGGTATAGGCTATTGGATGATATTGGATCATGGAACTACAACCGATTGAAATTGGAATTTCATCAAAAGTTTTATCCTATGCATCTCACTCATTGTGATCAGAATTATATATATAATTTTTGGCCCCGTGAAGGAGAAATTATCGCTCAAGCTTGGGGGTGGCTTAATTCAATGTTATATTCATGCCCCAATCATGAGCTCTCAAGAGAAATCATTATTCAAAAAATGTATGCTTGACTTTCTCATAATGATCGATCGATGCTCGATACTTCCTGTACTGGTTCATATATGAAGAAGGATATTGAATTGAAATGGGATTTATTGGAAAGAATTAAAGCAACTCTGAAGATTGGGAACTCGACGAAGGTAAAGAGTCAGGTATAAACCTTAAGTTTGATTGTGTTAAATCTTTTATGGATACTGATGCTTTTTGTGATTTTAGCACTAAATATGGACTTGACTCTGAGATAGTAGCTTCTTTCTGTGAACTTTTGCTACTCATGTTGATCTCCCTAAGGAGAAGTGGTTTAAATATCATCCTCCCATTGAAGTTAAAGTAGTATAACCTATTAAAGTTGAAGAAGAAACTATTACTTATAATGTTGATCCTATTTTTCCTACTGCTTATATTGAGAAACCACCTTTTCCTGTTATAATAAAGGATCATGCTAGAGCATTAACTGTGGTTTGTAAGAGTTATACTAGAACACCTACACCCTCTGAGCAAATTAAAGTTGAACCTAGTATTGCTATGGTTAAAGATATCTTGGTTGATAATATTGATGGGCATGTTATTTATTTCTGTGATGAAGCTGCTAGAATTGCTAAACCCGATAAGAAAGATAAAAATAGACCTGTTGTTGGCATGCATGTCGTTTCTGTTAAAATAGGAGATCATTGTTATCATGGCTTATGTGATATGGGTGCTAGTGTAAGTGCAATTCCTTATACCTTGTATGAAGAAATTATGAATGATATTGCACCTGCTGAGATAGAAGATATTAATGTTACTATTAAGCTTGCCAATAGAGATACTATTTCACCAATTGGGATTGTTAGAGATGTTCAAGTCTTGTGTGGAAAAATCAAATACCCTACTGATTTTCTTGTTCTTGGTTCCCCCAAGATAATTTTTGTCCCATTATATTTGGTAGACCTTTCTTGAATACCGTTAATGCTAAGATAGATTGTGAGAAAGATATTGCTACTGTTGGTTTAGGGATATGTCTCATGATTTTAATTTCTCTAATTTCGTAGACAACCCCATGACAGAGAATTGCCTAGTAACGATGAAATTATTGGTCTTGCTTCTATTGCCGTTCCTCCTGCTGATCCTTTAGAAAAATATTAGATAGACCATGAAAATGATATGTTTATGAATGAAAGAAGGGAAATAGATGAAGTATTCTTTAATCAAGGGCCTATTTTGAAACACAATTTTCCTGTTGAAATCCCTGGGGATCCTCCTCCACCCATGGGTGACCCCGTGTTTGAGCTTAAACAATTGCTTGATACTCTTGAAATATGCTTATCTTGATGAAAGGATAATATATCCTATTATTATTAGTGCTAACCTTTCAGAGCATGAAGAAAATAAATTATTGAAAACTCTGAACAAGCACCGTGCCGCTATTGGATACACTCTCGATGATCTTAAGGGCATTAGCCCCACTCTATGTCAGCACAAAATTAAATTGGAGAAAGATGCTAAACCAGTTGTTGATCATCAACAGCGGTTAAATCCTAAGATGAAAGAAGTGGTAAGAAATGAAATACTAAAGCTTCTGGAGGCAGGTATAATTTATCCTATTGCTGATAGTCAATGGGTAAGTCATGTTCATTGCGTCCCTAAGAAGGGAGGTATTACTGTTGTTCCTAATGATAAGAATGAATTGATTCCTCAAAGAATTGTTACAGGTTATAGAATGGTAACTGATTTTTGCAAATTAAATAAAGCTACTAGGAAAGATCATTACCCTCTATCTTTTGTTGATCAAATGCTTGTGTCAAAAGATGGTTATTCTGGTTTCTCTCAAATACCTGTGTCAAAAGATGATCAACAGAAAACCGCTTTTACTTGCCCTTTCGGTACCTTTGCATATAGACGTATGCCTTTTGGTTTATGCAACGCACCTGCTACCTTTTAAAGATGTATGACTGCTATATTCTCTGATTTTTGTGAAAAGGTTGTTGAGGTTTTCATGGATGATTTCTCCATCTACGGAACTTCTTTTGATGATTGCCTAAGCAACCTTGACCGAGTTTTGCAGCGATGTGAAGAAACTAATCTTGTCTTGAATTGGGAGAAGTGCCACTTTATGGTTAATGAAGGTATTGTCTTGGGGCATAAATTTTTTGAAAGAGGTATTGAAGTTGATAAAGCTAAAGTAGATGCTATTGAAAATATGCCATGTCCTAAAGATATCAAAGGTATAAGAAGCTTCCTTGGTCATGCAGGTTTCTTTAGGAGGTTTATTAAAGACTTCTCTAAAATCTCTAGACCCCTCACTAATCTCTTGCAGAAAGATGTTCCTTCTGTTTTCAACGATGATTGTGTAGAAGCATTTGAAATACTTAAGAAAGCCTTGATTTCTGCACCTATTATTCAGCCACCTGATTGGAATCTACCCTTTGAAATTATGTGTGATGCTAGTGATTATGCTGTTGGTGCTGTTCTAGGGCAAAGAGTTGATAAGAAATTAAATGTTATTCAGTATGCTATTAAAACTCTAGACAATGCCCAGAGAAATTATTCTACCACTGAAAAAGAATTTTTAGTAGTTGTATTTGCATGTGATAAGTTCAGACCCTACATTGTTTATTCAAAAGTAACTGTTCACACTGAACATGCTGCTATTAAATATCTTATGGAAAATAAAGATGCTAAACCTATACTTATTAGATGGGTTCTCTTGCTACAAGAATTTGATTTGCATAATATTGATGGAAAGGGAGCTGAGAACCCCATTGCAGACAACTTGTCTAGGTTAGAGAATGTTCTTGATGACCCACTGCCTATTGATGATAGCTTTCCTGATGAACAATTAAATGTCATAAATGCTTCTCAAAATACTCCATGGTATGCTGATTATGCTAATTACATTGTTGCTAAATTTATACCACCTAGTTTCACATACCAGCAAAAGAAAAAGTTCTTCTATTATTTGAGATATTACTTTTGGGATGATCCACACCTTTATAAAGAAGGAGTAGATGTTGTTATCAGACGTTGTGTATCTGAGCATGAACAGGAACAGATCCTATGCAAGTGCCACTCCGAGGCTTATGGAGGGCACCACGCGGGGGACAGAACTGCACATAAGGTATTGCAATTCGGTTTCTATTGGCCCACTCTATTTAAGGATGCCCGTAAGTTTGTCTTGTCTTGTGATGAATGCCAGGTAACTGGTAATATTAGTAGACGTCAGGAAATGCCTATGAACTATTCACTAGCAAAAGAGCCCGTGCGTTGCAACGGGAGAAATAACACAACACACACTCTTAACTAAACAACCATCACTCAAGACCACAATAGGTCCATCTCCTTTATTTTAGCGACGCATCATATTTGTGGTGCCTCTTATCCTTCTTCTCACCCTCGCCGGCGGTGGCCTTAGTGTTCACACAAACCAAAATGTGTTAGAATGTGGTTAATCCTAAGACGTCTCTCTCTCTCCCTCTCTCCTCCCTCTCCCTCTCTCTCACTTTATCTCACACTCGCGATGAGAAATCTGTTGTTTTCCCCCGCGACGTATTCAGAGGTATGCATGTGTAGTTCTCGATGTTTTCTTTTCCCTATATGATTATAGTGGGTGTTTATTTGCAGTTCGGATCGCCGCCTATATGAAAGAAAAATGGATCATGCACTATAGTTATAAGTTTGCTTCCAAAAAAATATTTAAAAATATTTAACGGGTAAAATTAACATCATATACAGATTTCACACATTTTTCTAAGCAAATTTCATATATAACATATTAAAATCGGAGTTACGGTTTAAATGGTACATAAAATTTAGAAAAACATTTTTCTGAATTAAATATCTTCCAAAATAATATTTATAAATACTTAACAGGTTAAAATAATCTTATATTCATATTATACATATTTTTCTAATCAAATTTCATATCTAACATGTTTAAATCGGAGTTACGATTTTAAAGATATGGATGGTTTAGAAAAGCATTTGTATGACTTAAATATGATCCGCGAATGGAATACCTCAAAAGTCAGGGTTTTTTTTGAAAAACTGTAAAATAACGGTTCGGTGTGACTTAAATCTGTACTGCGGGTTGATTTCATGAAAATGCAGGGGCTTTTTTGCAAATTGGCGCGGCGGACGGGCAGAAACCCTACGTGCTTTATTATTAGGTAGAGACTTGTTATTGAACCATTTGATGTTTGGGGTTTTGATTATATGGGACCTTTTCCTTCCTCTAACGGGTATACACATATTTTAGTTGTTGTTGATTACGTTACTAAGTGGGTAGAAGCTATTCCAACTAATAGTGTTGATCATAACACTTCTATTGAGATGCTTAAAGAAGTTATTTTTCTGAGGTTTGCAGTCCCTAAATATTTAATGATCGATGGTGGTTCACTTTTTATTCATGGTGCTTTCCGTACAATGCTTTCTAAGTATGATGTTAACCATATAATTGCATCTCCTTATTATCCTCAGTCTAGGGGTCAAGTATAATTGAGAAACAGGGAGATCAAATTAGTTTTGCAAAAGGCTGTTAATAGATTTAGAAAGAATTGGTCTAAGAAACTTGATGATGCATTATGGGCTTATAGAACTGCTTATAAGAATCCTATGGGTATGTCTCTGTATAAAATGGTTTATGGAAAAGCTTGTCACTTAATTACCTCTTGGGCTAGAACGTAAGGCATATTGGGCTATTAAAGAGCTCAATTATGATTTCAAACTTGCCGGTAAGAAGAGGTTATTTGACATTAGCTCACTTGATGAATGGAGAACCCAAGCATATCAGAATGCCAAGTTGTTTAAAGAAAAAGTTAAAAGATGGCATGATAAAAGGATACAAAAGCGTGAGTTTAATGTAGGTGATCATGTTTTCCTATACAACTCCTCGGGAATATCAAGGATAACAAAGTCCGTTAAAATAGTAACGTTTGCAACCACAACAGGCACATCCTCACAAATACCGACAGGTATAGCAGTTGATTTATCAGCCATTTGCAAAGATATTTCAGCAGGTGTCAACTTATTCAAGTCAAGTCTACGATATAAAGGGAGAGGCATAACACTAACACCGGCTCTAAGATCACATAAAGCAGTTTTAACATAGTTTCTTTTAATGGAGCATGGTATAGTGGGTACTCCTGGATCTCCAAGTTTCTTTGGTATTCCACCCTTAAAAGTATAATTAGCAAGCATGATGGAAATTTCAGCTTTCGGTATCTTTCTTTTATTAGTAACAATATCATTCATATATTTAGCATAAGGATTCATTTTGAGCATATCAGTCAATCGCATACGCAAAAAGATAGGTCTAATCATTTCAGCAAAGCGCTCAAAATCCTCATCATCCTTTTTCTTGGATGGTTTGGGAGGAAAAGGCATGGGTTTCTGAACCCTTGGTTCCCTTTCTTTACCATGTTTCCTAGCAAGAAAGTCTCTTTATCATAACGTTGATTCTTTGATTGTGGGTTATCAAGATCAACAAAGAGGTTCAATTTCTACATCATTATCATTACTAGGTTGAGCATCATCATGAACATCATCATTAACATTTTCATTAGGTTCATGTTCATTACCAGATTGTGTTTCAGCATCAGACATAGAGATATCATTGGGATTCTCAGGTGGTTCAGCACTAGGTTCACAAGAAGTTTGCAAAGTCCTATCATTTTTCTTTTTCTTCCTTTTAGAAGAACTAGGTACATCAATGTTATTTCTCTGAGAATCTTGCTCAATTCTCTTAGGATGGCCTTCAGGATACAAAGGTTCCTCAGTCATTCTACCAGTTATAGTAGCCACTCTAACAGCATAATCATTTTTCTTACTATTCATTTCATTAAGCAAATCATTTTGAGCCTTAAGTACTTGTTCTACTTGAGTGGTAACCATAGAAGCATGTTTGCTAACAAGTTTAAGTTCACCTCTAACATTAGCCATCTAATCACCCAAGTGTTTAATCATATCGGAATTGTATTTCAATTGTCTACCAAAATAAGCATTGAAATCTTCTTCCTTAAACATAAAGTTATCAAACTCATCCAAGCATTGGCTAGCAATTTTAGTAGGAGGGATTTCAGCTCTATCGTATCTATAGAGAGAATTTACCTTTACTACCTGTGTCGGGTTATCAAGACCAGGAGGTTCTTCAGTAGGTAATGGATTAAGATCATATGTTTCTTCAACAAAGTGTAGATTAAGACCATGTATTTCTTCAATAGGAGGTAAATTCTTAACATCTTTAGCTTTAATACCTTTTTCTTTCATAGATTTCTTTGCCTCTTGCATATCTTCAGGACTGAGAAATAGAACACCTCTCTTCTTCGGAGTTGGTTTAGGAATAGGCTCAGTAGTTGGCTCAGGGGGTGCCCAATTATTTTCATTTGCCAACATATTATTCAATAGAATTTCAGCTTCATCCGGTGTTCTTTCCCTGAAAAAGAGAACCAGCACAACTATCGAGGTAATCTCTGGAAGCATCGGTTAGTCCATTATAAAAGATATCAAGTATTTCATTTTTCTTAAGAGGATGATCAGGCAAAGCATTAAGTAACTTGAGAAGCCTCCCCCAAGCTTGTGGGAGACTCTCTTCTTTAATTTGCACAAAGTTGTATATTTCCTTTAAAGCAGCTTGTTTCTTATGAGCAGGGAAATATTTAGCCGAGAAGTAATAAATCATATCTTGGGGACTACGCACACAACCAGGATCAAGAGAATTAAACCATATCTTAGCATCACCCTTTAATGATAACGGAAATATTTTAAGGATATAAAAGTAGCAAGATCTCTCATCATTAGTGAACAGGGTGGCTATATCATTTAATTTAGTAAGATGTGCCACAACAGTTTCAGATTCATAGCCATGAAAAGGATCAGATTCAACCAAAGTAATTATATCAGGATCAATAGAGAATTCATAATCCTTATCGGTAACACAAATAGGTGAAGTAGCAAAAGCAGGGTCACGCCTCATTCTATCCCTAAGAGATTGCTTATTCCATTCAGCTAATAACCTCTTGAGCTCAGATCTACCTTTGTAAGCTAAAAAGCTGTAGAAGCTTCAATATCAAAAACATAACCCTCAGGAATAACAGGCTATCTTCATCATCACTTTCAACAATATAATCAGTATCAATAATTTCTTTCTCTCTAGCCCTAGCAATTTGTTCATCAAGAAATTCACTAAGGGGCACAGTAGTATCAAGCATAGAAGTAGTTTCATCATAAGTATCATGCATAGCAGAAGTGGCATCATCAATAACATGCGACATATCAGAACGAATAGCAAAAGCAGGTTTAGGTGTCGCAAGCTTACTCAAAACAGAAGGTGAATCAAGTGAAGAGCTAGATGGCAGTTCCTTACCTCCCCTCGTAGTTGAGGGATAAATTGTTGTCTTAGCGTCTTTCAAGTTCTTCATAGTGACCAGCAGATATAAATCCCAAGTGACTCAAAGAATAGAGCTATGCTCCCCAGCAACGGCGCCATAAATTAGTCTTGATAACCCACAAGTGTACGGGATCGCAACAGCTTTCGAGGGTAGAGTATTCAACCCAAATTTATTGATTCGATAAAAGGGGAGCCAAAGAATATTCTCAAGTATTAGCAGTTGAGTTGTCAATTCATCCACACCTGGATAACTTAATATCTGCAGCAAAGTACTTAGTAGCAAAGTAATATGATAGTAGTGGTAACGGTAATAAAAGGTAACGGAAGCAAAAGTAATATTTTTGGTATTTTGTAGTGATTGTAACAATAGCAACGGGAAAGTAAATAAGCGGAAACCAGTATATGGAAAGCTCGTAGGCATTGGATCGGTGATGGATAATTATGCCAGATGCGGTTCATCATGTAACTGTCATAACATAGGGTGACACAGAACTAGCTCCAATTCATCAATGTAATGTAGGCATGTATTCCGAATATAGTCATACGTGCTTATGGAAAAGAACTTGCATGACATCTTTTGTCCTACCCTCCCGTGGCAGCGGGGTCCTAATGGAAACTAAGGGATATTAAGGCCTCCTTTTAATAGAGAATCGGAACAAAGCATTAGCACATAGTGAATACATGAACTCCTCAAACTATGGTCATCACCGGGAGTGGTCCCGATTATTGTCACTGCGGGGTTGCCGGATCATAACACATAGTAGGTGACTATAGACTTGCAAGATAGGATCCAGAACTCACATATATTCAAGAGAACATAATAGGTTCAGATCTTAAATCATGGCACTCGGGCCCTAGTGACAAGCATTAAGCATAGCAAAGTCATAGCAACATCAATCTCAGAACATAGTGGATACTAGGGATCAAACCCTAACAAAACTAACTCGGTTACATGATAGATCTCATCCAACCCATCACCGTCCAGCAAGCCTATGATGGAATTACTCACGCACGGTGGTGAGCATCATGAAATTGGTGATGGAGGATGGTTGAGATGATGACGGCGACGAATCCCCCTCTTCGAAGCCCCGAACGGACTCCAGATCAGCACTCCTGAGAGGTTTTAGGGCTTGGCGGCGGCTCCGTATCGTAAAACGCGATGATTTCTTCTCCTTGATTTTTTTCTCTCCGAAAGCAAATATATAGAGTTGGAGTTGGCGTCGGAGGAGCCTCAGGGGGCCCACGAGGTAGGGGCGCACCCTAGGGGGGGCGCCCCCACCCTCGAGGACAGGGTGTGGGCCCCCTGGTCTTCATCTTTGGCGAGGATTTTTTATTATTTTTAACTAGACGATCCGTGGAGTTTCAGGTCATTCCGAGAACTTTTGTTTCTGCACATAAATAACACCATGGAAAGTATGCTGAAAACAGCGTCAGTCCAGGGTTAGTTCCATTCAAATCATGCAAGTTAGAGTCCAAAACTGTAGCGACCCGACCCGAATGGATCAAGTCTCTGTGCTTTCGTGTCATCCCTGGATCGGTATGCTGACACACACAGTACTCGAAGGATTTATAACAGAGGTAAATCACATGTATAAAGTAACGTAAATACTATTACCTCGATCCAAAACATAGCGGAAGCAACAAGGTTGTGGATTCCCATCAACACCAACGGCAAAGTTGAGTATAGGAAATCGTAACCCTAACGTATCACTTACTCGTCGTCCTGAAAATTCTGCAACATGAAAAGTTGAAGCCGAAAACGGGTCAGCACATGGAATATGCTGGCAATGTAACACATAGAGAGTAATGAAAGAATAGGCTATACTACATGCATATATGGCTGGTGGAAAGCTCTATGGTTACAGTTTTTGCGAAAAGCCAATTTTTCCCTACTTCAAAGGAATAAATTTATTTAACTATCATGGTGGTTGTGAAACATTGAGAATGGTTGACAGCATCCTCAATCCCAATTAAAAGTACTCATTAAACCCAAACAAATTATATTAAGTAACGTGATGAGATCAACAGGATATCCGGTACTAGATACTCAAAATTGTCCATAACCGGGACACGGCTAACCATGATTAGTTTGTACACTCTGCAGAGGTTTGCACACTTTTCCCCACAAGACTCGATCGCCTCCGCTTGGTTCTCGTGACTACATGGTGTTTGAGAAACGGATGACCGAGACATAGTCTTTCGAAGCGCTTAGCACCTTACATGTGGGTAGACCGTACCAACCTACATCCCCTACATCAGCTAGCCTACCCGTAAGAGTTCGCACAACTTAGTCAACTACGCCAGAGCCCATAATTGGCTTGTGGCTGCACACGGAATTTTCCAGTTTGAATAATCTTATGATCCCTTAGAGCCTGGGTGGCGGTCCGAAGAAATACAGGCAAATCCTGTTCACCTGTGCCTTGACAGCAAGTCCTGGAATAGCCAGTGCCTCAATCCACCCAGATGTGTGTTTAAGTTGCCACCTTAGATAAACCATTAATTATCAATCTCACATCTGTCATGGATATTCACTTAAACCCAATCCACGTCTACGAGCATAGCATGGCGTAATAAGCAAACATAGAAGTAACTCCCAAGGTTTCATAAGTAAAACAGGTAATAGGTACTACCTCAATCTACTTCCCATCCCACAATTTAATTAGATCCTAAACATGCAAGTGTTTGAGGATTGATCTAATGCATAAAACTGGGTATGAAAAAGGTATGATCAAGTGTTACTTGCCTGCAAAGTTGATGAAGATGATTCGCACTCAAAACTCTTGATAGCTCTACTCGTCACACTCCGGTCAATCTATCGTAATCAAGCAATAGTAACCACACATAAGCAATCACTCAAAAGATCGGAAAGATCGAAGAAACAATTCGGAAAACGTCAAAACCAAATCTAATAACTCTTGCAGCATAAAACAATTTCTAACAGTACCAAAACTATGTGTATTTGGCCTTATCAGAAAGTTTAGGTCAAGAGCTTCGATTTGCAAAAAGAATCAACTAAATCGGAGTTACGAAACTCAAGTTATGATCAAACGAAGTTCAAATACAAATCTGTTTGAATTCAAATTTTAAAACTTTCAAAAACATGTTTGAGTTGTATTACTGGATAGAGGAGATTATAACGAAGAAGTGGGCGTTGGTTTCGTTGGATTCCGACTTACGAGTAAAAAGTTATAGCCGTTTGAAGATTAGGGACTACAGATAGGTCCATGACGGAAATTAAAAATAAAAAGAAAAATCAATCGAGCGAACGCTCGCTAAACAAAACCGGAAAGAAAAACCGGCGAGAAAACCGATCTAGGGTTTCGGAAAGGAAACCGAAACGAAAAACCGATCTAGAAAACGGAACGGAAACTGATCTAGAAAACGGGGAAACCGATCTAGAAACGTGACGCGGCTGGGCTAGTACCTCGATGAGGCGAGGGGCTCATGGTGGCGGCGAGGCGCGGCGGCGGCAAGTGGCGGCGGCGGCAGGAGGGGCGGCGGCTGGTGGGGGCGGCGGCGCTGGTGAGGGGCGGCGGCGAGGGCGGCGGCGGCGGCGGCGGCGGCGGCGGCAATGGGGGCGGCGGCGTGAGCGGCGGCGGCGCGCTATGGCGGCGGCGGCACTGCTATGCTGCTGCAGAGGAGGAGAGGAGAGGAGAGTTGATTTGATGTGTTGGAGGGGGTGCTTGGGTATTTATATTGGGGAGGGAGGGTTTTGCTTGGGGTAGGGACAAGAAATAGATTAGGATTAGGAATCCTAGGAAATAGATCTAGGAATAGATACGGAATAAACGAAGTAGGAAAAGAGTCCTACTAGAATTAGGAAAAAGGAGCGGCTTCCTGCCTCCCTTGGTGCGTGCGCGCGTGGGCGTTGGCCTTGTGGCGGCCGGTGGCTTTACGGCTTGGGCCTTTGGCCCAAGCGCTCATCTCTCCTTTTTTTTTAAATTTTTTAACAGAGACAAATAAAATAATAAAACCAAATAAATAAATATATTATATAGGCATATAATATATCAAAATTTTCAGAAAAAGATTTCCTACATGATGAACTTTATTCTAGCTTCAAATAAAATACACAAAATTCAAATAAAACAAACAGTGCTACTGCCCTAATAAAATCCACTGAAAATTATTTTAAAAATACCAAAATGATTTCAAATTAATTTCTCTCAATTTTCTGATGTAGGGAATCATGTTACCCTATTTTCCATATATTTTATTTTAGAGAAAACAATTTGAATGAAACTCAAATAACTCCAAATTGAAAATAAATTCAAAAGAACTTTGAATTTTAATTCTTTGAAACTCCCAACTCATATTTCATATGTTTTGAAGAAGTCATTTTATCTTCGCCGTGAAAATCATTGAGTTGCATAAAGTTTCAGAATTGGAAATATTTTCCAAATGAAATTCAATTATTTTCAACACCCTTGTCATTTAAATAAATGGAAGAAGTCATGTCATCTTCTCTCGTGGTTTTGTGATGAAAAGAATTTGAATTCCAAGATCATAAAAGCAAAATGAAAGTTTGGGAAAGTCCTTTTATTCCCTCTCATTTAACTTTCAAAAGTTTCAATTCACTCACTTTCAGTCAATCAATCAAACAATCAGCCAAAACTATCTATTTGTTTATAACATTCCAAAATTTAGAATTTTGGGATGTTACAAACTACCACCTTAAAATGAATCTCGTCCTCGAGATTCGGAGAGGCTAGCAAGAAATAGGTTAGGGTTTGGGGTCTTCTAAAAATTCCATCGATCGTCTCCGGGTCTCGGTGCTACCACCCTTAGAAGCATTGTTACGGTTCCATCAAAACTCAGATACTCCATCCTTATTGCTGATGAAGGTCGGTCTTCTCAGATATTAAGGATAATTCCTTCTCTGGGGCTCTTCCGTAGTGGCATAACCTTTTCCTCAATTCCTTTGTCCTTTCCTCTTGGTAAGGTTATCCCGAAATCGGGTCTTCTTAGCTGACGGGTCTGGCGCCAATTCTAAACAAATATCGGTATCTCATGGTGGTCAACAATTTATGGTTTCTCCTGCAGAAAACGGGTCTGGGTTGAACCTCACTGTATATCCTACGGTTGGCAACAGCTGCCGTGTACAAGGGGAAAAGAAATACCTATACCGTTCTAAGGTTCAAACAAGGCTTTGATCGTCGTCTCTCTACTATAGGTAAGTCACTCAGATTTACCATCCCATATAGCAAAGCGAATAATAAGAGTAAGTCGGTATGGTGATCAATCCATCCCGCACCCAAATCATTACCTTGTACATGGTTTAGCGAATCTCGCATTCTAACACTCGGTCATCCTCACAAGCATTGCAGAATTTCTCTTGTCGACGAACCAAGTCCGGAAAATCCATTGATTCTGCAAGCCAAACAAACATCTATCGTTCCTTAACAACTCTCAGGTTTTTGCGTAAACTCCTATAGAATCGTCGGTTGATACAAGTCGTAACTTCTTCCAGGGTTTTTCCTTCAGCAAGAGTGTGCTTGCTTCTTGGCAGGTCCCGGGGCACGTGGGTTATGGCCCATCTCATCACTTGCAATCCTTGAACACATCCTCGGGGCAACTGATCGTTATCCCAACATCCAACTCCCTGGCATACTTAAATCCATCCAATTGTACTGTCTCTTTTCCTTATATTTGCACCAAACTAAGACGTGCTTACTCAGGCTCATCATGGAATTTCCATTGATCCATATTTCCAACATCATACCTCATTTATATCCAATAACACTTCATCTCTTCATCCTCGTGGGATGTCCCACATACCGTGATAAAACTTATACTTATGAAATCCATACTCCACTTCGTGGAACCTCATTATCCTTTCCAGGGTCAAGCGTCCTTACAGGGGAATATTGGCCATCTCTGCATGGCACTTCTTCAACTAGGAAACGTGAAACACATCATGAACTCCTGACAGTCCTTCGGGTGACTCCAACTTGTTAGCCTATTCTCCCATACGCTCCAAAACTCGGTATGGTCCTACAAATCTCGGGGCTAACTTTCCCTTAACTCCAAATCGTTTAACTCCTCGCAGAGGTGGCACACAAAGATATGCTCTGTCTCCGATTTCATAGACTACCTCCTTGCATTTTTGAGTCTGCATAACTCTTCTGCCTGGACTGAGCTATCTTCAGTCTATCTCGAAGCAACTTAACATTCTCTTCTCACTCCTTGATCATATTTGGTCCAAACAACTGACGGTGTCCAACTTCATCCCACATCAACGGTGTCTGGCTCCTTCTCCCATACAAAGCTTGAAAAAGGGGCCATCTTCAACTGACTTGGTAGCTGTTGTTGTATGAGAAACTCCGCGTAAGGTAAATTATCATCACTACTAGATCCATAATCTAGCGCACACGCTCTCAACATGTCCTCCGGTATCTGATTGAATCTCTCGGTCTATCCATCTGTCTGCGGATGAAAGGCTGTACTGAACTCTAGCCTAGTACCCAAAGTCCGTGCAGCTGATTCCAAAACTTTGAGGTAAACTGTGTTCCTCTATGATGGTCCTCGAACTCCATGCGACATACGATCCTTGTCCAATATATCTTGGCCAACTTCGACTCAGATTTCACTGGATAAAGTGAGCCACTTTGGTCAAGCGAGTCAACTACTACCCAGATAGAATCATATCCCAATCGGGTTCGGGAAATCCGAAATGAAATCATGCCAAGCTTATCCTACTTCCATTCGGTATCGGCATAGGCTGCAATAATCCTGCTGGCTTCGATGCTCGCTTTTACTTTCTCCGCATACATCACTTACGACTACATACTCCATAATATCCTTCTTCATACCAGTCCACCGAAACACTCCTTCAAATCCAAATACATCTTGGTGTTTCGAGGCGAATCGAGTATGGTGAGTCATGAGCCTCCAAGTTTTAACTTCCGATCTTTGCATTATTGGGTACATGTACACTGTCCTCAAACCATAAGGTGTCATGCTCATCCTTACGAAAACCTTTGGCTTTTCCTTTGCTCATCCTCTCTTTTACCTCAGCAATCTCTTTGTCATCCTTCTGAGCTTCACGGATCTTTTCCAACAATGTAAACTGAACTTCCATTGCTGCAACAAAACCTTTGGGAACAATCTCCAACCAAAGTTCCCTGAAAATCCTCGGCTAACTCCTTTGGTAATCCTCCGATTATGAGGGTATTCGTCCTTGTTTTCTTTATGGTTGTGTCCTATTTCTCCACAAAGCTTGCATGCACTTTCTCCATATCATTTCCATAAGGCTTCAACTTCTGGGACACAAACCGAGACTTTAGCAAAGTCAACTTAAATTCTTCCCAAGTGGTTACTCCTGGCCACATTGATGGTTTGGTACATCCTCCACTAGATAGCAGCACCTCTTTCAAAGCACTGAAGAGCATGCTGGGTCATATCTTTTCTGACTATCGGGTTATTCTTCATGTGATCCTCCATGTTCTGAATCCATCGTTCCATCTCCAATTGACTCATCGGTCCAGAAAATATAAGCTCTTCTCCATTCATCTTCTAACGGGTTCATGGGTTTGGGGTGGGATAAGAGAGATCGAGAGGGATGCACACAATACAAACAATGGTTTTGAAAAGGCAGATTTTATTGTGGCTGTCGAAGAAACATCAAACAAATGACAGCTCACAATAAATCGATCTAACGTAGGTATGTAACAGGGTTTGGTCTTCTAACGGTCAATAAATCTTCAAAGTCATCAAACTCTTCCAATCTTGATCATGTCTCTGATGGCTCCTTCTGATCATGCTTGTCCTTCTCAAGTTCTTTTGCCAGATCATCTCTGTTGACGCGAAGTCTCTCGCGACGTCCTTCAATATTTCTGGAGTTACGTTCCAACTGCCGGTTTCAACATCCTTGACATGGACGATGATCATGCTGTCCTTCAGTTCCTGATGAATCTCCGGTATCTCGATGTTTTTGCTCCTTCATCTTGTCTACTTTCAGCTTCTGGGTCCTGAGTTCTTCACGAACTGCTTCCTTATCAATTACTGCTTCCTGCAGATCCACCTTAAACTTCTTCATGTAATACTCCAGATCCTGGTGATACACCAGCTAAGGTTAAAACTCCAACGTTTGCAGATAGATGCTCCATCAGCTTTCTACCATCCAATCCTTCCATGCATCTGCATGCTTAACTCCGCACGGTGACAATAGCATAGGCGGGCGATAACATCATGGATAACGTGTTTCTGCTCTTGTCATTTCCATGAGCTATCATTCCATAGTTGATATCTCCTGCCTTGGGGTTTTCCTGACAAAGCTTTGAATTCTAATGCTCCATGTTCCAGTCTTTCTCCGATACACCTTGATCTCGGTTATTGATAACTTCCATAGTCTGCCAAGTTCCATAAGCGTAACCTTCCTAGGTCATACAAATCCGGAATTTATTTGGAGCCTTCAAATCTCCTAGTCTTCGGAGTCTTCACCGTTGTAGTTTCCGTTTACACGGTAAAATCATCTTCATTCCAAATGGTCTTAGTTGTCCGATATCTTGTCTCCTTGGAGTGGTCTCATCAGTCAAATCTCCGAGTGGTCAAAAGGGAAAAGGGGTATGGTCTCACTAAAAAGGGAATATTTGAATAAACTCATAAGAGAAGAGAGGTAAAAGATCTTTTTGAAAATGAAGTTGTAGAGAAAATCTTTCCTATGGGCTTGCCATTTTCTGGGTCACGTCCTACAACAACATGTGCTCGATACCATCTTGTAGCGACCCGACCGAATGGATCAAGTCTCGTGCTTCGTGTCATCCCTGGATCGGTATGTCGACACACACAAGACTCAAGGATTTATAACAGAGGTAAATCACATGTATAAAGTAACGTAAATACTATTACCTCGATCCAAAACATAGCGGAAGCAACAAGGTTGTGGATTCCCATCAACACCAACGCAAAGTTGAGTATAGGAAATCGTAACCCTAATGTATCACTTACTCGTCGTTCGAAAATTCTGCAACATGAAAAGTTGCAGCCAAACGGGTCAGACATGGAATATGCTGGCAATGTAACACATAGAGAGTAATGAAAGAATAGGCTATACTACATGCATATATGGCTGGTGGAAAGCTCTATGGTTACAGTTTTTGCGAAAAGCCAATTTTTCCCTACTTCAAAGGAATAAATTTATTTAACTATCATGGTGGTTGTGAAACATTGAGAATGGTTGACAGCATCCTCAATCCCAATTAAAAGTACTCATTAAACCCAAACAAATTATATTAAGTAACGTGATGAGATCAACAGGATATCCAGGTACTAGATACTCAAAATTGTCCATAACCGGGGACACGGCTAACCATGATTAGTTTGTACACTCTGCAGAGGTTTGCGCACTTTTCCCCACAAGACTCGATCGCCTCCGCTTGGTTCTCGCACTACATGGTGTTTGAGAAACGGATGACCGAGACATAGTCTTTCAGAAGCGCTAGCACCTTACATGTGGGTAGACCGTACCAACCTACATCCCCTACATCAGCTAGCCTACCCGTAAGAGTTCGCACAACTTAGTCAACTACGCCAGAGCCCATAATTGGCTTGTGGCTGCACACGGAAGTTTCCAGTTTGAATAATCTGATGATCCCTTAGAGCCTGGGTGGCGGTCCGAAGAAATACAGCAAATCCTGTCTACCTGTGCCTTGACAGCAAGTCCTGGAATAGCCAGTGCCTCAATCCACCCAGATGTGTGTTTAAGTTGCCACCTTAGATAAACCATTAATTATCAATCTCACATCTGTCATGGATATTCACTTAAACCCAATCCACGCCTCTGAGCATAGCATGGCGTAATAAGCAAACGTAGAAGTAACTCCCAAGGTTTCATAAGTAAAACAGGTAATAGGTACTACCTCAATCTACTTCCCATCCCACAATTTAATTAGATCCTAAACATGCAAGTGTTTGAGGATTGATCTAATGCATAAAACTGGGTATGAAAAAGGTATGATCAAGTGTTACTTGCCTGCAAAGTTGATGAAGATGATTCGCACTCAAAACTCTTGATAGCTCTACTCGTCACACTCCGGTCAATCTATCGTAATCAAGCAATAGTAACCACACATAAGCAATCACTCAAAAGATCGGAAAGATCGAAGAAACAATTCGGAAAACGTCAAAACCAAATCTAATAACTCTTGCAGCATAAAACAATTTCTAACAGTACCAAAACTATGTGTATTTGGCCTTATCAGAAAGTTTAGGTCAAGAGCTTGATTTGCAAAAGAATCAACTAAATCGGAGTTCTGAAACTCAAGTTATGATCAAACGAAGTTCAAATACAAATCTGTTTGAATTCAAATTTTAAAACTTCCAAAAACATGTTTGAGTTGTATTACTGGATAGAGGAGATCATAACGAAGAAGTGGGCGTTGGTTTCGTTGGATTCCGACTTACGAGTAAAAAGTTATAGCCGTTTGAAGATTAGGGACTACGGATAGGTCCATGACGGAAATTAAAAATAAAAAGAAAAATCAATCGAGCGAACGCTCGCTAAACAAAACCGGAAAGAAAAACCGGCGAGAAAACCGATCTAGGGTTTCGGAAAGGAAACCGAAACGAAAAACTGATCTAGAAAACGGAACGGAAACTGATCTAGAAAACGGAACGGAAACCGATCTAGAAAACGTGACGCGGCGCGGGGCTAGTACCTCGATGAGGCGAGGGGCTCATGGTGGCGGCGTAGGGCGGCGGCGGCAAGTGGCGGCGGCGGCGGCAGGAGGGGCGGCGGCGGCTGGTGAGGGGCGGCGGCGGCGCTGGTGAGGGCGGCGGCGAGGGCGGCGGCTGCGGCAAGTGGCGGCGGCGGCGCTGGTGAGGCGGCGGCGGCGGGCGGCGGCGCTATGGCTATGGCGGCGGCACTGCTACTGCTGCTGCAGAGGAGGAGAGGAGAGGAGAGTTGATTTGATGTGTTGGAGGGGGGGGGGTGCTTGGGTATTTATATTGGGGAGGGGAGGGGTTTTGCTTGGGGTAGGGGACAAGAAATAGATTAGGATTAGGAATCCTAGGAAATAGATCTAGGAATAGATACGGAATAAACGAAGTAGGAAAAGAGTCCTACTAGAATTAGGAAAAGGAGCGGCTTCCTGCCTCCCTTGGTGCGTCTTGTGCGTGGGCGTTGGCCTTGTGGCCGGCCGGTGGCTTTGGCGGCTTGGGCCTTTGGCCCAAGGCGCTGCGCTCTCCTTTTTTTTTTAAATTTTTTTTAACAGAGACATATAAAAATAATAAAACCAAATAAATAAATATATTATATAGGCATATAATATATCAAAATTTTCAGAAAAAGATTTCCTACATGATGAACTTTATTCTAGCTTCAAATAAAATACACAAAAATTCAAATAAAACAAACAGTGCTACTGCCCTAATAAAATCCACTGAAAATTATTTTAAAAATACCAAAATGATTTCAAATTAATTTCTCTCCAATTTTCTGATGTAGGGAATCATGTTACCCTATTTTCCATATATTTTATTTTTAGAGAAAAACAATTTGAATGAAACTCAAATAACTCCAAATTGAAAATAAATTCAAAAGAACTTTGAATTTTAATTCTTTGAAACTCCCAACTCATATTTCATATGTTTTGAAGAAGTCATTTTATCTTCGCTCGTGAAAATCATTGAGTTGCATAAAGTTTCAGAATTGGAAATATTTTCCAAATGAAATTCAATTATTTTCAACACCCCTTGTCATTTAAATAAATGGAAGAAGTCATGTCATCTTCTCTCCAGGGTTTTGTGATGAAAAGAATTTGAATTCCCGAAGATCATAAAAGCAAAAATGAAAGTTTGGGAAAGTCCTTTTATTCCCTCTCATTTAACTTTCAAAAAGTTTCGAATTCACTCACTTTCAGTCAATCAATCAAACAATCAGCCAAAACTATCTATTTGTTTATAACATTCCAAAATTTAGAATTTTGGGATGTTACAAAAACAAGGGCAAAAGTGTTTGGAAAAGTAGATACGACGGAGACGTATCAACTCCCCCAAGCTTAAACCTTTGCTTGTCCTCAAGAAATTCAGTTGACAAACTAAAAGTGACAAAGAAAAACTTTTACAAACTCTGTTTGCTCTTGTTGTTGTAAATATGTAAAGCCAGCATTCAAGTTTTCGACAAATATCATGACTAACCACATTTGCAATAACTCTCAGGTCTCATGTTTACTCATATCAATAGCATAATCAACTTGCAAGTCATAATAATAAATCTCGGGTGACAACACTTTCTCAAAACAATCATAATATAATATAACATGATGGTGTCTCGCTACCCCTTTTTGAGACCGCAAAACATAAATACAGAGCACCTTTAAAGATCAAGGACTGACTATACATTGCAATTCATGGTAAAAGAGATCCAATCATAGTCATACCCAATATAAATTAATAATAATGAATGCAAATGACAGCTGCGCTCTCCAGCTAGTGCTTTTAATAAGAGGGTGATGACTCAACATAAAGTAAATAAATGTGCCCTTCACAGAGGGAAGCAGGGATTTGTAGAGGTGCCAGAGCTCGGTTTTGAAATAGAGATAAATAATATTTTGAGCGGCATACTTTTATTGTCAACATAGCAACTAAGAGATGGCGATATCTGTTGGGGAACGTAGTAATTTCAAAAAATTTCCTACGATCACGCAAGATCATGGTGATGCATAGCAACGAGATGAGAGTGTTGTCTACGTACCCTCGTAGACCAGCAACGGAAGCGTTGACGCAACGTAGAGGAAGTAGTCGTACTTCTTCCTGATCCAACCGATCAAGTACCGAACGTCGGCACCTCCGAGTTCTGCACACGCTCAGCTCGATGACGTCCCTCGAACTCCGATCCAGCCGAGTGTTGAGGGAGAGTTTCGTCGAGACGACGGCGTGGTGGCGATGATGATGTTCCACCGGCGCGGGGCTTCGCCTAAGCTCCGCAACGGTATATTCGAGGTGTAGTTTGGTGGAAGGGGCACCGCACACGGCTAAGGAACGATCTCAATGATCAACTTGTGTGTTCTGGGTGCCCCCTGCCCCGTATATAAAGGGGAGGGAGGAGGAGGCCGGCCCTAGTAGGGCGCGCATGGGGAGTCCTACTCCCACCGAGTAGGATTCCCCCTTCCTAGTCCAACTAGGAGTCCTTCCATGTATTGGGAGTAGGAGTCAAGTAAGGGAAGGGAAAAGGAGAAGGAAGGAAGGGGCGCCTCCCTAGTCCAATTCGGACTAGTCCAAGGGGGGCGGCGGCCACCCTTTGGCCCTTTTTCTCCTTTCCCGTATGGCCCATTAAGGCCCAATACGAATTCCCGTAACTCTCCGGTACTCAAAAATACCGAATCACTCGGAACCTTTCCGAACTCCGAATATAGTCGTCCAATATATCGATCTTTACGTCTCGACCATTTCGAGACTCCTCGTCATGTCCCCGATCTCATCCGGGACTCCGAACTCCTTCGTACATCAAAACTCATAAACTCATAATATAACATCGCCATCGAAACCTTAGCGTGCGGACCCTACGGGTTCGAGAACTATGTAGACATGACCTAGAACCATTCTCGGTCAATAACCAATAGCGGGACCTGGATGCCCATATTGGTTCCTACATATTCTACGAAGATCTTTATCGGTCAAACCGCATAACGACATCGTTGTTCCCTTTGTCATCGGTATGTTACTTACCCGAGATTCGATCGTCGGTATCCAATACCTAGTTCAATCTCGTTACGGTAAGTCTCTTTACTCGTTCCGTAATACATCATCTCACAACTAACTCATTAGTTGTAATGCTTGCAAGGCTTAAGTGATGTGCATTACCGAGAAGGCTGGAGATACCTCTCCGACAATCGGAGTGACAAAACCTAATCTCAAATCGCCAACCCAACAAGTACCTTTGGAGACACCTGTAGTACTCCTTTATAATCACCCAGTTACGTTGTGACGTTTGGTAGTACCAAAGTGTTCCTCCGTAAACGGAGTTGCATAATCTCATAGTTATAGGAACATGTATGGGTCATGAAGAAAGCATTAACATACTAAGCGATCAAGCTGTTAAGCTAACGGAATGGGTCATGTCAATCAGATCATTCAACTAATGATGTGACCTTGTTAATCAAATAACAACTCCTTGTTCATGGTTAGGAAACATAACCATCTTTGATTAACAAGCTAGTCAAGTAGAGGCATACTAGTGACATACTGTTTGTCTATATATTCACACATGTATTATGTTTCCGGTTAATACAATTCTAGCATGAATAATAAACATTTATCATGATATAAGGAAATAAATAATAACTTTATTATTGCCTCTAGGGCATATTTCCTTCAGTCTCCCACTTGCACTAGAGTCAATAATCTAGTTCACATCGCCATGTGATTTAACATCAATAGTTCACATCTATATGTGGTTAACACCCATAGTTCACATCGACATGTGACCAACACCCAAAGGGTTTACTAGAGTCAGAATCTAGTTCACATCGCTATGTGATTAACACCCAAAGAGTACTAAGGTGTGATCATGTTTTGCTTGTGAGATAATTTTAGTCAACGGTTCATCACATTCAGAGCCGTAAGTATTTTGCAAATATCTACAATGCTCGCACGGAGCTACTCTAGCTAATTGCTCCCACTTTCAATATGTATCCAGATTGAGACTCGAGTCATCTAGATTAGTGTTAAAACTTGCATCGACGTAACCTTTTACGATTTAACCTTTTTCACTTCCATAATCGAGAAACATATCCTTATTCTACTAAGGATAATTTTGACCGCTGTCCATTGATCTACTCCTAGATCTCTATTGCACTCCTTGCCAATCTTAGTGGTAGGGTATGCAATAGATCTGTTACACAACATGACATACTTCATAGAACCTATGGCTGATGCATAGGAATGACTTTCATTCTCTTTCTATCTTCTGCCGTGGTCGGGTTTTGAGTCTTACTCAATCTCACACCTTGTAACACAGGCAAGAACTCTTTCTTTGACTGTTCCATTTTGAACTACTTCAAAATCTTGTCAAGGTATGTATTCATTGAAAAACTTATCAAGCGTCTTGATCTATCTCTATAGATCTTGATGCTCAATATGTAAGCAGCTTCACCGAGGTCTTTCTTTGAAAAACTCCTTTCAAATACTCCTTTATGCTTTGCGAGAATAATTCTACATTATTTCCGATCAACAATATGTTATTCACATATACTTATCGAAATGCTGTAGTGCTCCCACTCACTTTCTTGTAAATACAGGCTTCTCCAAAAGTCTCAGAAAACCATATGCTTTGATCAAATCATCAAGCATATATTCCAACTCGAGATGCTTGCACCAGTCCATAGATGGATCATTGGAGCTTGCATATTTTGTTAGCACCTTTAGGATTGACAAAACCTTCGGTTGCATCATATACAACTCTTCCTCCGAAACCCATTCAGAATGCAGTTTTACATCCATTTGCCAAATTTCATAAATTATGGCAATTGCTAACATGATTCGGACAGACTTAAGCATCGCTACAGTTGAGAAAATCTCATTAACACCTTGAACTTGTCAAAAAACCTTTTGCGACAAGTCGAGCTTTGTAGATAGTAATACTACTATCAGTGTCCGTCTTCCTCTTGAAGATCCATTCATTTAACATGACTTGCTGATCATCGAGCAGGTCAACCAAAGTCCACACTTTGTTCTTATATATGGATCCTATCTCAGATTTTATGGCCTCAAATCATTTCGCGGAATCTGGGCTCATCATCGCTTCCTCATAGTTCGTAGGTTCATCATGGTCTAGTAACATGACTTCCAGAACATGATTACCGTACCACTCTGGTGCGGATCTCACTCTGGAAGACCTACGAGGTTTGGTAGCAACTTGATCTGAAGTTTCATGATCATCATCATTAACTTCCTCACTAATTGGTGTAGGAATCACTGGAACTGATTTCTGTGATGAACTACTTTCCAATAAGGGAGAAGGTACAATTACCTCATCAAGTTCTACTTTCCTCCCACTCACTTCTTTCGAGAGAAACTTCTTCTCTAGAAAGGATCCATCTTAGCAACGAAAAACTTGCCTGCGGATCTGTGATAGAAGGTGTACCCAACATTTTCTTTTGGGTAATCTATGAAGACGCACTTCTCCGATTTGGGTTCGAGCTTTATCAGGTGAAAACTTTTTCACATAAGCATCACAACTCCAAACTTTTAAGAAACGACAGCTTAGGTTTACTGTTAAACCATAGTTCATACGGTGTCATCTCAACGGATTTAGATGGTGCCCTATTAAACGTGAATGCAGCTGTCTCTAATGCATAACCCCAAAACGATAGTGGTAAATCGGTAAGATACATCATAGATCGCACCATATCCAATAAAGTGCGGTTACGACGTTCGGACACGCCATTATGCTGTGGTGTTCCAGGTGGCGTGAGTTGCGAAACTATTTCACATTGTTTCAAATGAAGACCAAACTCGTAACTCAAATATTTATCTCCACGATCAGATCGCAGAAACTTTATTTTCTTGTTACGATGATTTTCCACTTCACTCTGAAATTCTTTGAACTTTTCAATTATTTCAGACTTATGTTTCATCAAGCAGATATACCCATATCTGCTCAAATCATCTGTGAAGGTCAGAAAATAACAATACTTGCCACGAGCATCAACACTCATTGGATCGCATACATCGGTATGTATTATTTCCAATAAGTCAATAGCTTGTTCCATTGTTCCGGAGAACGGAGTTTTAGTCATCTTGCCCAAAAGGCATGGTTCACAAGTACCAAGTGATTCATAATCAAGTGATTCCAAAAATCCATCAGCATGGAGTTTCTTCATGCGCTTTACACCAATATGACCTAAACGGCAGTGCCACATATAAGTTGCACTATCATTATTAACTTTGCATCTTTTGGCATCAATATTATGAATATGCGTATCACTACGATCGAGATCCAATGAACCATTTTCATTGAGTGTGTAACCATATAAGGTTTTATTCATGTAAACAGAACAACAATTTATTCTCTTAAATGAATAACCGTATTGCAATAAACATGATCAAATCATATTTATGCTCAACACCAAATAACACTTTATTTAGGTTCCACACTAATCCCGAAAGTATAGGGAGTGTGCGATGATGATCATATCAATCTTGGAACTACTTCCAACACTCATCGTCACTTCCCCTTCAACTAGTTTCTGCTTCATTCTGCAACTCCTGCTTTGAGTTACTACTCTTAGCAACCGAACCAGTATCAAATACCGAGGGGTTGCTACGAACACTAGTAAAATACACATCAATAATCTGTATATCAAAATATACCTTTGTTCACTTTGCCATCCTTCTTATCCGCCAAATACTTGGGGTAGTTCTGCTTCAAAGACCAGTTCCATTGCAGCAAAAGTACTCGGTCTCGTGCTTAGGTCTAGACTGGGCTTCTTCACTCGAGCAGCAACTTGCTTGCCGCTCCTTTTGAAGTTCCCTTCTTCCCTTTGCCATTTTCCTTGAGACTAGTGGTCTTGTCAACCATCAACACTTGATGTTTTTCTTGATTTCTACCTTCGCCGATTTTAGCATCGCGAAGAGCTCGAGAATCTTTTTCGTCATCCCTTGCATACTATAGTTCATCACGAAGTTCTACTAACTTAGTGATGGTGACTAGAGAATTCTGTCAATCACTATCTTATCTGGAAGATTAACTCCCACTTGATTCAAGCGATTGAAGTACTCAGACAATCTGAGCATATGCTCACTAGTTGAGCGATTCTCCTCCATCTTTTAGCTATAGAACTTGTTGGAGACTTCATATCTCTCAACTCGGTATTTGCTTGAAATATTAACTTCAATTCCTGGAACATCTCATATGGTCCATGACGCTCAAAACGCCTTTGAAGTCCCGATTCTAAGCCGTTAAGCATGGTGCACTAAACTATCAAGTAGTCATCATATTGAGCTAGCCAAACGCTCATAACGTCAGATCGCTCATATTGAACTAGCCAAACGCTCATAACGCCTCATCTGCTCCTGCAATAGGTCCATCACCTAGCGGTGCATTAAGGACATAATTCTTCTGCAGCAGCAATGAGGATAAACCTCAGATCACGGATCCAATCCGCATCATTGCTACTAACATCTTTCAATACAATATTCTCTAGGAACACATATAAAAACATAGGGAAGCAACAACGCGAGCTATTGATCTACAACATAATTTGCAAAATACTACCAGGACTAAGTTCATGATAAATTAAAGTTCAATTAATCATATTACTTAAGAACTCCCACTTAGAAAAATATCCTCCAATTCTCTAAGTGATTGCGTGATCCATATCAACTACACCATGACCGATCATCACGTGTGATGGAGTAGTTTCAATGGTGAACATCAATATGTTGATCATATCTACTATATGATTCACGCCGACCTTCGGTCTCCGTGTTCCGAGGTCATATCTTATATGCATAGCTCGTCAAGTATAACCTGAGTATTCTGCGTGTGCAACTGTTTTGCACCCGTTGTATTTGAACGTAGAGCCTATCACACCCGATCATCACGTGGTGTCTCAGACGAAGAACTTTCGCAACGGTGCATACTCGGGAGAACACTTCTTGATAATTTAGTAAGGGATCATCTTATAATGCTACCGTCAATCAAAGCAAAATAAGATGCATAAAGGATTAACATCACATGCAATCAATATAAGTGATATGATATGGCCATCATCATCTTGTGCTTGTGATCTCCATCTCCGAAGCACCGTCATGATCACCATCGTCACCGGCGCGACACCTTGATCTCCATCGTAGCATCGTTGTCGCCTCGCCAATCTTATGCTTCTCGACTATCGCTACCGCTTAGTGATAAAGTAAAGCATTACAGGCGATTGCATTGCATACAATAAGCGACAACCATATGGCTCCTGCCATTGCCGATAACTTCGGTTACAAAACATGATCATCTCATACAATAAAATTCAGCATCATGTCTTGACCATATCACATCACAACATGCCCTGCAAAAACAAGTTAGACGTCCTCTACTTTGTTGTTGCAAATTTTACGTGGCTGCTACGGGCTGAGCAAGAACCGTTCTTACCTACGCATCAAAACCACAACGATACTTCGTCAAATAGACTCCGTTTTAACCTTCTCAAGGACCGGGCGTAGCCACACTCGATTCAACTAAAGTGAGAGAGACAGACACCCGCCGGTCACCTTTAAGCAACGAGTGCTCGGAGCGGTGAAACCAGTCTCGCGTAAGCGTCTGGCGTAATGTCGGTCCGGGCCGCTTCATCTCACAATACCGCTGAACCAAAGTATGACATGCTGGTAGGCAGTATGACTTGTATCGTCCACAACTCACTTGTGTTCTACTCGTGCACATGACATCAACGCATAAAACCAGGCTCTGATACCACTGTTGGGGAACGTAGTAATTTCAAAAATTTTCCTACGATCACGCAAGATCATGGTGATGCATAGCAACGAGATGAGAGTGTTGTCTACGTACCCTCGTAGACCAGCAACGGAAGCGTTGACGCAACGTAGAGGAAGTAGTCGTATTTCTTCCGATCCAACCGATCCAAGTACCGAACGTCGGCACCTCCGAGTTCTGCACACGCTCAGCTCGATGACGCCCCTCGAACTCCGATCCAGCCGAGTGTTGAGGGAGAGTTTCACAAGACGACGGGCGTGGTGACGATGATGATGTTCCACCGGCGCAGGGCTTCGCCTAAGCTCCGCAACGGTATATTCGAGGTGTAGTTTGGTGGAAGGGGGCACCGCACACGGCTAAGGAACGATCTCAATGATCAACTTGTGTGTTCTGGGGTGCCCCCCTGCCCCCGTATATAAAGGAGGGAGGGAGGAGGAGGCCGGCCCTAGTAGGGGCGCGCCATGGGGAGTCCTACTCCCACCGGGAGTAGGATTCCCCCTTTCCTAGTCCAACTAGGAGTCCTTCCATGTATTGGGAGTAGGAGTCAAGTAAGGGGAAGGGAAAAGGAGAAGGAAGGAAGGGGGCGCCCCCCCTCCCTAGTCCAATTCGGACTAGTCCAAGGGGAGGGCGGCGGCCACCCTTTTGGCCCTTTTTCTCCTTTCCCGTATGGCCCATTAAGGCCCAATACGAATTCCGTAACTCTCCGGTACTCAAAATACCGAATCACTCGAACCTTTCCGAACTCCGAATATAGTCGTCCAATATATCGATCTTTACGTCTCGACCATTTCGAGACTCCTCGTCATGTCCCCGATCTCATCCGGGACTCGAACTCCTTCGGTACATCAAAACTCATAAACTCATAATATAACCGCCGCCGAAACCTTAAGCGTGCGGACCCTACGGGTTCGAGAACTATGTAGACATGACCTAGAACCATTCTCGGTCAATAACCAATAGCGGACCTGGATGCCCATATTGGTTCCTACATATTCTACGAAGATCTTTATCGGTCAAACCGCATAACGACATACGTTGTTCCCTTTGTCATCGGTATGTTACTTACCCGAGATTCGATCGTCGGTATCCAATACCTAGTTCAATCTCGCTACGGTAAGTCTCTTTACTCGTTCCGTAATACATCATCTCACAACTAACTCATTAGTTGTAATGCTTGCAAGGCTTAAGTGATGTGCATTACCGAGAAGGCCTCGAGATACCTCTCCGACAATCGGAGTGACAAAACCTAATCTCAAATACGCCAACCCAACAAGTACCTTTGGAGACACCTGTAGTACTCCTTTATAATCACCCGATTACGTTGTGACGCTTGGTAGTACCAAAGTGTTCCTCCGTAAACGGAGTTGCATAATCTCATAGTTATAGGAACATGTATGGGTCATGAAGAAAGCATTAACATACTAAACGATCAACTGTTAAGCTAACGGAATGGGTCATGTCAATCAGATCATTCAACTAATGATGTGACCTTGTTAATCAAATAACAACTCCTTGTTCATGGTTAGGAAACATAACCATCTTTGATTAACAAGCTAGTCAAGTAGAGGCATACTAGTGACATACTGTTTGTCTATATATTCACACATGTATTATGTTTCCGGTTAATACAATTCTAGCATGAATAATAAACATTTATCATGATATAAGGAAATAAATAATAACTTTATTATTGCCTCTAGGGCATATTTCCTTCAATATCTTCCATGCTACACACATTATAGGCGGTTCCCAAACAGAATGGTAAAGTTTATACTCCCCCTCCACCAACAAGCAGCAATCCATGGCTTGCTCGAAATAACGAGTGCCTCCAACTAACAATAGTCCTAGAGGGAGTTTTGTTTGCGATTATTTTGATTTAGTTTGCATAAAGCATGGGACTGGGCATCCCGGGGACCAGCCATTTTCTCGTGAATGAGGAGCGGAGTCTACTCCTCGTGAGAATAAACCGCCTAACATGGAAGATAAGGGCATCCCTAGTTGATACATGAGCTATTTGAGCATACAAAACAGAATGTTTATTTGAAGGTTTAGAGTTTGGCACATACAAATTTACTTGGAACGGCAGGTAGATACCGTGTATAGGAAGGTATAGTGGACTCGTATGGAATAACTTTGGGGTTTAAGGGATTGGATGCACAAGCAGTATTCCCGCTTAGTACAAGTGAAGACTAGCAAAAGACTGGGAAGCGACCAACTAGAGAGCGACAACAGCCATGAACATGCACTGAAATTAATAAACATTGGATGCAAGCATGAGTAGGATATAATCCACCATGAACATAAATATCGTGAAGGCTATGTTGATTTGTTTCAACTACATGCATGAACATGTGCCAAGTCAAGTCACTTAAATCATTCAAAGGAGGATACCACCCCATCATACCACATCATAACCATTTTAATAGCATGTTGGCACACAAGGTAAACCATTATAACTCATAGCTAATCAAGCATGGCATAAGCAACTATGATCTCTAATTGTCATTGCGAACATGTTTATTCATAATAAGCTGAATCAAGAACGATGAACTCATCATATTTACAAAAACAAGAGAGGTCGAGTTCATACCAGCTTTTCTCATCTCAGTCAGTCCATCATATATCATCATAATTGCCTTTCACTTGCATGACCGGACGATGTGAATAATAATAAGAGTGCACGTGCATTGGACTAAGCTGGAATCTGCGAGCATTCCATAAACAAGAGAAGACAAGGCAATATGGGCTCTTGGTTAAATCAACAACAATGCATATAAGAGCCACTTCAACAATTTAATCATGGTCCCTATCGTCCCCCAAAGAAAGAAAAGAAATAAAACTATTTACACGGGAAAGCTCCCAACAAGCAAAAGAAGAACATGAAATATTTTTGGGTTTTCTTTTTAATTATTACTACTACAGCAAGAAAAGTAAACTACTGCTGATTTTTTTGATTTTTCTTAAGGTTTAACAAACACACAAGAAGAAAGCAGGAAAAAGAAAATAAACTAGCATGGATATTACAAAGTGAAAGAGTATGAGCACCGACATCTAGCAATGAGTGTGTGTAAACATAAATGTAATGTCGGTGGAAATACGTATTCCCCAAGCTTAGGCTTTTGGCCTAAGTTGGTTCATTGCCGAGGATGGCTCATGGATACCCGTAGGTGTAGTTGGGGTCGATCTTTGCGACGAAGAGGACTCGACCGCCATCGGTGGCAGCCATCTCCGGATCCCAAGAATAAACAGACTGTCGTGGAGACTCATATTGTGGTTCCGGCTCCGGGGCTGGTGTAGGGTTCCGGTAGGCTTGAACGGCCGCCCACGGAACGAGATAAGGACCTTCAGACAAATTAAACAAGGAAGGAGCATGCAAGGTAATAGTCTCAGGGTGATGTTTATTAAAGTACAATTTATTTTTAAGCTCCCCTTCCCTGCCCTTAACAATAAAATCATGCGCTAGCATACTCTTATAATCTAAATAAGCACTAGGCAACAATTTTTCTTCTTTCTCGTAAAGCCTAATGGGTATGTTAAAATGTGTAGCTAGACGCGAAGCATAAATACCTCCAAAGATGGGGCCCTTAGTACGGTTCAAACTTAACCATTTAGCAATAATTCCGCCCATACTGACAGTATTATTGCGGTATAAACCACGGAACAAAATTATAATGTCAGGAACACTAAGGTTTCCACAGTTTTCGCGACCAATCAAGCAACGACTAGCAATTAAAGCAAAGTAACATAAGACAGGAAAATGTATGTTCATGATTCTTGCATCAGAAACCTTTCTGGTTTCTCCCACATTGATGGTGTCAATAAATTCTTCCACATGTTTACGGTGTGGTTCATCTCAGGTACCCTCAAAGGATATTGCAAACCTTGCAAAATTCAGCTAATGGCATTTTCTCAACAATATCATATAAATGAAACTCTACTGAAGGAGGTGATTCCTTAGGAAAGTAGTAGAAGTTTTGCACAAAAGTATTAGTGAGTAAGAGATGCTGATGACGTTGGTTGCGGAGGAAGTCGGTGAGGCCAACATTCTCAGCCAATGAATAAAAATCCTCATAAATCCCGGCTTGTCTCAAGAAGTCATCTGAAGGCCATTCACACGGCCGGACCTCCGTGGTACGAGGCAAATTATATTTGGGCCTCTGTGCTTCTTCATTTTGCTTTTCCTTCGAGCTTCGGCTCGATGAGCCCCTCAAAAGTCTCTTCATCATTTACTGAAATATTCTGAAATTTTTAGTAACTTCAAACAAAAGTGAACCAAGCTCAACAAAATTGATAGCAACTACTCCTACAAGTGCCTAGAGCCTATATCAAGCATTGGAACTACTTGGAACCATATAAATTTGACATGCAAGCTCAAGAACATGGTCACCTATGCAGCACAAATTTGCAATGAATAAAGCGCTAGAACAAAAACTAATTGGACCAATGGAGGATTCACATACCAAGGAACAATCTCCCCAAGCAGTTTTGTGAGAGGTGCTTTGAGCAAGGAGATCGAAAATCGCAGCAAAGTGAGCTAGAACTCGTGCTTGAGCTAGATATTCGTGTTTGTGCGAGGAAGAAGAACTGTATTAGTGCATGAATAAGTGGAGGAGGGACACCATGGGCCCACGAGGCAGGGGGCGCGCCCTCCACCCTCGTGGCCAGGTGGTTCACCCCCCTGGTGTGTTCTCAGTTCCATAAATCCTCAAATATTCTAGAACAAATCGTATTCCATTTTCAGGGCATTTGGAGAACTTTTATTTTCGGGGTATTTTTATATTGCATGGATAAATCAGAAAACAGACAGAAAAATACTATTTTTACTTTATTTCAACTAAATAACAGAAAGTATGAAGAGGGTACAGAAGGTTGTGCTTCTAGTTTCATCCATCTCATGCTCATCAAAAGGAATCCACTAACAAGGTTGATCAAGTCTTGTTAACAAACTCATTCCGATTAACATGGAACCGGACAAATTTCGAGTGACACTATATTACCTCAACGGGGATATGCACATCCCCTATAATAAGAATATCATATTTCTTCTTGACAGTAGGACGAGGGAATTCAAAACCTCCAAATATAATCGATGATTTTTTTCCAATAGAATTGATACTATGAACTTGAGGTTGTTTCCTCACAAAGTGTACCGTATGCTCATTACCATTAACATGAAAACTAACATTGCCTTTGTTGCAATCAATAACAGCCCTGCAGTATTCAAAAAAGGTCTTCCAAGAATAATAGACATACTATCATCCTCGGGAATATCAAGGATAACAAAATCCGTTAAAATAGTAACGTTTGCAACCACAACAGGAACATCCTCACAAATACCGACAGGTATAGCAGTTGATTTATCAGCCATTTGCAAAAATATTTCAGTAGGTGTCAACTTATTCAAGTCAAGTCTACGATATAAAGAGAGAGGCATAACACTAACACCGACTCCAAGATCACATAAAGCAGTTTTAACATAGTTCCTTTTAAGGGAGCATGGTATAGTGGGTACTCCTGGATCTCCAAGTTTCTTTGGTATTCCACCCTTAAAAGTATAATTAGCAAGCATGGTGGAAATTTCAGCTTTCGGTATCTTTCTTTTATTAGTAACAATATCTTTCATATATTTAGCATAAGGATTCATTTTGAGCATATCAGTCAATCGCATACGCAAAAAGATAGGTCTAATCATTTCAGCAAAGCGCTCAAAATCCTCATCATCCTTTTTTCTTGGATGGTTTGGGAGGAAAATGCATGGGTTTCTGAACCCATGGTTCCCTTTCTTTACCATGTTTCCTAGCAACAAAGTCTCTTTTATCATAACGATGATTCTTTGATTGTGGGATATCAAGATCAACAACATGTTCAATTTACACATCATTATCATTACTAGGTTGAGCATCATCATGAACATCATCATTAACATTTTCACTAGGTTCATGTTCATTACCAGATTGTGTTTCAGCATCATACATAGAGATATCATTGGGATTCTCAGGTGGTTCAGCAATAGGTTCACTAGAAGTTTGCAAAGTCCTATCATTTTTATTTTTCTTCCTTTTAGAAGAACTAGGTACATCAATGTTATTTCTCTGAGAATCTCGCTCAATTCTCTTAGGATGGCCTTCAGGATACAAAGGTTCCTGAGTCATTCTACCAGTTATAGTAGCCACTCTAACATCATAATCATTTTTCTTACTATTCATTTCATTGAGCAAATCATTTTGAGCCTTAAGTACTTGTTCTACTTGAATGGTAACCATAGAAGCATGTTTTCTAACAAGTTTAAGTTCACCTCTAACATTAGCCATATAATCACCCAAGTGTTTAATCATATCGGAACTGTATTTCAATTGTCTACCAAAATAAGCATTGAAATCTTCTTCCTTAAACATAAAGTTATCAAACTCATCCAAGCATTGGCTAGCAATTTTAGTAGGAGGGATTTCAGCTCTATCATATCTATAGAGAGAATTTACCTTTACTACCTGTGTCGGGTTATCAAGACCAGGAGGTTCTTCAATAGGTAATGGATTAAGATCATATATTTCTGCAACAGGCGGTAGATTAAGACCATGTATTTCTTCAATAGGAGGTAAATTCTTAACATCTTTAGCTTTAATACCTTTTTCTTTCAAATATTTCTTTGCCTCTTGCATATCTTCAGGACTGAGAAATAGAACACCTCTCTTCTTCGGAGTTGGTTTAGGAATAGGCTCAGTAGTTGGCTCAGGGGGTGCCCAATTATTTTCATTTGCCAACATATTATTCAATATAATTTCAGCTTCATCCGGTGTTCTTTCCCTGAAAAGAGAACCAGCACAACTATCCAGGTAATCTCTGGAAGCATCGGTTAGTCCATTATAAAAGATATCAAGTATTTCATTTTTCTTAAGAGGATGATCAGGCAAAGCATTAAGTAACTTGAGAAGCCTCCCCCAAGCTTGTGGGAGACTCTCTTCTTTAATTTGCACAAAGTTGTATATTTCCTTTAAAGCAGCTTGTTTCTTATGAGCAGGGAAATATTTAGCAGAGAAGTAATAAATCATATCTTGGGGACTACGCACACAACCAGGATCAAGAGAATTAAACCATATCTTAGCATCACCCTTTAATGAGAACGGAAATATTTTAGGATATAAAAGTAGCGAGATCTCTCATCATTAGTGAACAGGGTGGCTATATCATTTAATTTAGTAAGATGTGCCACAACAGTTTCAGATTCATAGCGATGAAAAGGATCAGATTCAACCAAAGTAATTATATCGGGACCAACAGAGAATTCATAATCCTTATCGGCAACACAAATAGGTGAAGTAGCAAAAGCAGGGTCAGGCCTCATTCTATCCCTAACAGATTTCTTATTCCATTCAGCTAATAACCTCTTGAGCTCAGGTCTATCTTTGCAAGCTAAAATAGCTGCAGAAGCTTCCATATAAAAAACATAACCCTCAGGAATAACAGGCCTATCTTCATCATCACTTTCATCAATATAATCAGTATCAATAGTTTCTTTCTCTCTAGCCCTAGCAATTTTTTCATCAAGAAATTCACTAAGGGGAACAGTAGTATCAAGCATAGAAGTAGTTTCATCATAAGTATCATGCATAGCAGAAGTGGCATCATCAATAACATGCGACATATCAGAACGAATAGCAAAAGCAGGTTTAGGTGTCGCAAGCTTACTCAAAACAGAAGGTGAATCAAGTGCAGAGCTAGATGGCAGTTCCTTACCTCCCCTCGTAGTTGAGGGATAAATTGTTGTCTTAGCGTCTTTCAAGTTCTTCATAGTGACCAGCAGATATAAATCCCAAGTGACTCAAAGAATAGAGCTATGCTCCCCGACAACGGCGCCATAAATTAGTCTTGATAACCCACAAGCGTAGGGGATTGCAACCGCTTTTGAGGGTAGAGTATTCAACCCAAATTTATTGATTCGACACAAGGGGAGCCAAAGAATATTCTCAAGTGTTAGCAGTTGAGTTGTCAATTCAACCACACCTGGATAACTTAATATCTGCAGCAAAGTATTTAGTAGCAAAGTAATATGATAGTAGTGGTAACGGTAATAAAAGGTAATGAAGCAAAAGTAATATTTTGGTATTTTGTAGTGATTGTAACAAGAGTAACGGAAAGTAAATAAGCGGAAACCAGATATGGAAAGCTCGTAGGCATTGGATCGGTGATGGATAATTATGCGGATGCGTTCATCATGTAACAGTCATAACATAGGGTGACACAGAACTAGCTCCAATTCATCAATGTAATGTAGGCATGTATTCCGAATATAGTCATACGTGCTTATGGAAAAGAACTTGCATGACATCTTTTGTCCTACCCTCCCGTGGCAGCGTGGTCCTAATGGAAACTAAGGGATATTAAGGCCTCCTTTTAATAGAGAATCGGAACAAAGCATTAGCACATAGTGAATACGTGAACTCCTCAAACTATGGTCATCACCGGGAGTGGTCCCGATTATTGTCACTTGGGTTGCGGATCATAACACATAGTAGGTGACTATAGACTTGCAAGATAGGATCAATAACTCACATATATTCATGAAAACATAATAGGTTCAGATCTGAAATCATGGCACTCGGGCCCTAGTGACAAGCATTAAGCATAGCAAAGTCATAGCAACATCACTCTCAGAACATAGTGGATACTAGGGATCAAACCCTAACAAAACTAACTCGATTACATGATAGATCTCATCCAACCCATCACCGTCCAGCAAGCCTACGATGGTATTACTCACGCACGATGGTGAGCATCATGAAATTGGTGATGGAGGATGGTTGATGATGACGACGGCGACGAATCCCCCTCTCCGGAGCCCCGAACGGACTCTAGATCAGCCCTCCTAAGAGGTTTTAGGGCTTGGCGGCGGCTCCGTATCGTAAAACGCGATGATTTCTTCTCCTTGATTTTTTTTCTCTCCGAAAGCAAATATATAGAGTTGGAGTTGGCGTCGGAGGAGCCTCAAGGGGCCCACGAGGTAGGGGCGCGCCCTAGGAGGGGCGCGCCCCCACCCTTGTGGATAGGGTGTGGGCCCCCTGGTCTTCATCTTTGGCGAGGACTTTTTATTATTTTTAACTAGACGATCCATGGAGTTTCAGGTCATTCCGACAACTTTTGTTTCTGCACATAAATAACACCATGGAAAGTCTGCTGAAAACAGCGTCAGTCCGAGGTTAGTTCCATTCAAATCATGCAAGTTAGAGTCCAAAACAAGGGCAAAAGTGTTTGGAAAAGTAGATACGACGGAGACGTATCAGCGGGCGCGAGGTTGTGCAAAGAGCGAGTCTGACAGGAAGCACATGGATCGTTTACCCAGGTTCGGGCCGTGAAGATGCGTAATACCCTAGTCCTGCTTTGGTGGATGTATTAGAGTGTTCTTGTGTTCTTGAGCTAGCTACGGGGTGTAACTTGCCCAAAAGATCCCAATCCTTCTCCTGGTCGCCTCAGGCCTCCTTTTATAGGCAAAATGGGTTGCCATGGTGGCACACAGGAGGTGGAAAGGTCTATAGTCGATAAGCTTATCCTCTGGGGCCGTCGTACAAACGAATTTAATGCACTGCCGACGTGTCCCTCTCGCTTTACCGGGGATGGCAAGGAAGCACATCCCAGCTGTCGCCGCCTTGCTTGGCTTCGACACGCGCCCGAGCTGACGAGGCCTTGTGGCGCCACGTTGGCTGGCTGCTGGGCTGGCGCGGTGGTGGAGCCTTCACAAAGGGTCGCGTGCCACCACACAAGTGCTTGATGAGTCGGTGTAGAGGCCGCCCGTCGCCACCCAGGTGCCTACCCGGCTGGTTAAGCTAACAACTGCTTGGGGACGGTGGTGGAGTCTTGGCAGGCGTGGGCATGGTTGTGGCCCCGCTGGTGCCCTCAGCAAGGGTCTTGCCGGGGGCCGGCAAGGGTCTTGTCGTGGCGTTGTAGTCGTCCCCGGCAAGGTGCTTGCTGGGGGTCTTGTGGATTTCCTCGGCTAGGATCCCGTCGAGGGTCGCCGTCTTCTAGTCCTCATCTGATCTCATATGTTTATGATCTTGATGAAGATATGCATGCCACCACAGAGGCGCCTCCCGAGCCTAGGTCCTAACGTGGATTGTTAGTGGTGTTGGAATCCGTGGGCTCAAGGGTGGCTTGCTCTGCTGGCGTCAGGCAAGTTGCCCTGGCAAGGCTCATGCCGGGGCTGTGGAGGCTGCCTCAGCAAGGATCTTGCCGAGGGATTCCACCTCGCCCTCTTGCTCTCCTGCATTCTCTGGTCTTGGCGTCGCCTTGGTTGTCTTGTGCTTCGGTTTCTCTCCGGCTTCCCTCTCCTGCCCTGCTAAGTGTGGCCGCGGCGCGCGGCTCTAACTGCCCGTGCACAAGTAAAGGGCTCAAAAGGAGAGCCCCTACTTTTGTACACCGACAGGAGCCCCCGGGTCTGGGCCACACATAAGCGCGACACGTTGTTGGGCCAGGCCCAGAACGGTGCGCGGACAGGTGGGCGGATTTTACCGCGGTAACTTCTCGTCCGCTGCGCTTCTCCATGACCCGTGTTGAACGCGCGACGTGGAGGGTCGTGCGTGACGTGGGGGTCATGTGTGGGGCGGTTCCCGCATGCATGCGTCACATCACAATTAATGGGAAAAGAGGCGGCCCGCGCCTTCCCCGTAAAAAGGAATAACCGCGGGCGCGCTGCTCATTTATCCTCCGTGCTTTACCCAATCTCGGAACCGCCGTCCCCTTCTTCCTCCCTTTCAAGCTCTTGCCTTCGCTCGCTGCTGCCGCGCCTTCTCCATCCTTCATTCCTCGCCACCCGCAGCCGCCATGGCACCAAAAACCAGCAGAGGCAAGGCAGTGGCCAAGGATGCCGGGACGAACGACCCGCCGGAGAGCGAGTTGGTGGTGCGGCGGATGTAGTCCGCCTACTTCCCCACGGTGGTCGACGCAGTCCACCTCCGGAACTACTTCAAGCATCTGTGGGGGTGCAAGACGGGGGCGACAGGGCACTCGCCACGCATCATCCTGCAGCCTTCACCAAGGCCGGCCCGAATCGATACCCGTTCTTCGTCGACTACTTCTCCTGCGGCCTCTGCCCCTCCCCCCTTCTCTGATTTCTTCAATGATATCATGCACACGTACGGCTTTCATCTTCTGGATTTTACACCAAATGTCGCGGCGTGCATGGCTCTTTTTGCGCATCTCTGCGAGGGCTTCGTCTGGGTGCATCCTAACACGGCACTCTTTCGCCACTACTTCTTCCCTCGGATCCAGAAGGGGGGCGCCATTTCCGGTTGCGTCGCCTGGATGCCAAGGTCCAAGGGGACATACCCGGAGGGTGCCCAGAAGGAGAGGTGGGAAGAATGGCGAGGCCGGTGGTGCTGGATCGAAGAGGAGGATCCACAGGAATTCTGCCGGGTTCGCCAGGCGCCGCCGGTTCGCAGAAGCGATTGGAGCAATGTCGACGCTGACGACGCGAAGCTCACGATTGCCACCACCAGGATTCTTCGCCTCACCGAGGACGGGCTCACCCTTGAGTTGATCGGGGCGGATTTCATTCGTCGCCAAATCGCTCCGCTGCATAACAAGGGGAGGCCGGCCTGGCTCTTTACGAACGCGACCGACATCATGAGGCTTCGCCCCGGTTTGGAGCACAACCTCACGGTGATGGGACACACCCAATTCTACCAGCGGCTCTTCCAGCTCGACGTGAACCGCGACGGCAAGGTCGAGTGGTCCGGCAAGGCTGCCAAAATCGGCAAGGTCGCCAAGGGGCCCTTTTTTGGGTTGTCGGCGGGGGTGGTCCCGCTGAGCAATAACTCGCGCTGAAACGACATCATCGCCATGATGCCGGAGTTCAACACGCACGGCCTCGTCCCAAGTTGGGCCGAGCCGCCGAAGGACGAAGTGTAGGAATTCTTCGACACCTTGGATGAGAAGTACGTCCGCAACGAGCCGCATCTCGTCCAGGACACCAGCCAGGCAGAGCTGGACTACATCGCCGCCAGGGCGGCGGAGGCGGAGCTCGCCAAGGAGGCCGGCAGCACCGGCGGCGTGGAGGACAAGGCCGCGGCGGCCGAGGAGGAGAGGGAGCTTGGCCAGTGGGCGGAGTCAGCTAGGGAGGCCAGCAGCGCCGGCACCGGGGCCCCTCTCATTGAGGATGTGGTCGACGATTCGAAGGAGGAGGAGGAGGAGGTCGAGGCTGTCGACCCTCTAGCCACAAGGAGAGGGCGAGTCCTGCGGCGGGCCAGCTCCGGCGTGCCGGTTCGGCCCGGCAGGGCCGTGCAACCCCGGCAAGCCCAGGAGGCGTCCGTGCGCCAAACGAGGGCCGCGGCGGCGAAGAAATTGGTGAAGGCCGTGGTGGCGAAGAAGAAAGCATTTGCCTCTTCTTCGTCCAAGTGCGTTCAGACACCGCCTTCTTCCCCTCCTCCGGCAGACGTCTACGCGGAGGTCGTCTTTGACTTCGGGTCCCTTAGCCCAAGGAGGAAGAGGAAGGCAGCAGAGGAGGAGGTGGAGGAGGAGTAAGCTTCTTGTTCCCCCCTCTTTTCTTTTAATCCCCCTCTCCTCAACTGTGCCGTTTATCTTGACTTGTTTTCATCTTCGTAGGGACGTGGAGACGCTGGCCCAGTGGGTGAAGAGGGCCAGGTCCTCGGCGGGCGGCCAGCCCCCGGCGGGCACCTTGAGGGCGCCACTGGTGGTGGTGAGCAGCTCGGACAGCAGCCCCTGGAGCAGCCCCCATCGTAAGTTCGCCACTCGCCCCTCGTCGACCTGTGTGTTGGGGGGTATGAGTCACTAGCGCTGACCTTGCCGAGATCGCAGGAGGAGGACGACAGCAGGAGGAGCCACTGAGGGCCACCCCCGACGCGCCGCCCCCATCGACTACACCGCCCCGAGGGGCGTCCCCGGCAAGGGCGTCAAGCACGGATCCCATGCACACGGAGGAGGTGGAGGTGAACTTGGGCGCCGGTGGCTCCACCTCGGCGCCAGATGTTGGCGAGAAAGGGGATACTTATTCCCAGCCCGGCACGGGTACATCATTCGCCTCTCATCCCTGCCCTTTCTTCTTCTTTTTGAATCTTGGTCTTGGCTTCGCCTCATCCCCTTCTCGATATCCAGAACCTCCCTCAGCGGGCCAGGAGGACATAGACACTGTCATCGAGGATGTCACCAAGGCCGCCGCGGTGGAGGCCGAGAAGATCGCCGCCGAGGAGGCCGCCAAGGGCGCTGCTGAGGACACTGCCAAGGGGTCTGCCGGGGAGCCCGGCAGGGCTGCTGCCAAGGAGGCTGGCAAGGGGTCCGCCGGGGAGGCCGGCAAGGCCGCTGTCAAGGAGGAGGTGGTTGACGACCAACCTTACTCCAACGCCGCCTCTGGCTCGGGCAGGTACCTGAGGGTGAGCGACGACTTGTTCGTCCACCTCCCAGGGATGGCGAGCACCAGGGCGTCCGCCGAGGGGGAGGTGTTTGACAACGAGGTGCTCGCCGCTGCTAGGCTTGAGGTTGTTGACGAGCCGAGCGCCAGTGGCGGCGGCTCCCTGGAAGAGCGGCTCCTCCAAGCCATGAGCGCCAACTTCCAGAAGCTCCAGGCGCTTCACCGCGCCCGCCTGGACAAAGCCAAGTCCAGGATGGCGGTGGTGGACAAGGCGGAGGAGGACCTCGAGGAGCGCGTCGTCGAGGCGCAGACTTGGTTCCGCCAGGCCCACAAGGACTTGAAAGCCGCCCAGGACGCGTTGGCTGACATCAAGAAGGCCCAGGAACTGGCGAAGCAGGAGGCTGCCTAGGCCGAGGCTGCTTGGCACCAGCAGCAGGCCACGCTAAACTCCCAGGAGAAGGACCTTGCCGCGCGTGAGGAGAAGCTTACCACAACGCTCCACGGCAAGGATGAGGAGGTGGAGAAGCTCGTCGTGCAACAGACCCAGGAGCTGGAGCAGAGGCACAGGGAGGCACTCAACGCCCATGCTCTGGTTCACGCCGACAAGGTGAAGGAGCTGGAGGTGGAGCGAGATGGGCTGAAAGACCAGGTCCTGAAGATGTCCAAGGAGAAGGACACACTCAACAGCGCTCTGGTTGAGGTGCAGGGCGCGGCCCTCAGCAGGGTTGGGCAGCTCTCCGAGGCCAATAACTCCATCAAAGACCTCAAGCTGAAGCTGGAGGGTCTCGAGGGGATGATGTCGGAGGGCAGGGCCCGGGAGGAGACCCTGGCTAAGGACCTGGAGACCGAGAAGCAGCTGCGGAAGAACGAGACCGCCAACCACAAAGACTTTGTGGAGGGTGAGAATCGCTGGATCGAGCGCCTCGAAGGTGTCGCCGGCAGGATCACCACGCAGCTGGCTACCATGGGGATGCCAAATGTGAGGTACACCCCGGAGCGCAATGTGAGTCCCAACGCCAAGTTGACCCTGTTCTTCGAGGGTGTCTTCGGGGCCCTGGAGCAGCTCCACTCCAATCGGGCGGCCTCCCTGGCCGATGAGGCCCGGAGGCTTTGCCGGGGTGCCATGACCAAGGTCCTCACCAAGGTGGCGTACTGGAATCCTGATCTCGACTTCGACGCTGCGTTGGAGAGCTTGCCGGAGGATGCGGACATCGCGGCACTCACAGAGCATATCAAGCCCATCATCAACCGCATCGATGGAATCCAGAGGGTGGAGGGCCAGCGTCGGGATTAGGCACCCCGTTTCTCATTGCCGCTGCAGGTTCATGACCAAGACAATTTCTATCTTTAGTTAGAACCGCGGCAACAATTGATGTAATATAACTCTGTAGTACTTTTGATATGATGCATGTTATCTTCCTATTCGATCTTCCTTTGTATGTTCACCCTACGTTAACCGAGTAGGCTTGCCGACGCGTAAACCCAGGGCGGCACCTTGAGGGCGGATCCCCAATGGCCTGCCGGGTGTGCTTGCTGCCAGGCAAACCACCTTACCACTCTCAACGCGGCCGCTTGAACTGTCGAGCTTGACTCGAGTCAGAGTCGAGAGCGTTGCCAATTGCGGAAGGCCACCCTGCCACCCTCGAGGCGGCCGCTTGAGCTGCTGAGTGGACTCGAAATAGAGCAAGGGCGTTGCCAATTGCAGAAGGGCCCCTGTGCATGCAGGTTTCCATACATAGGGCAGGACCTTCGAGGAAAATAGCCTTATATATATATAAAGAAAAATTGCTTAAAGTTTCGTATGACTTAGCTTTTCTGTCGCTGCACGGGCGTCCACTGTATCTGCAGGTGGTGTCATCAAGCTTGGTCGTCTTCTTCCTTGGAACGACGGCCACAATGAAGCCGCTGCTCCGATCAGACCAGATTTCCACAACTGCGCCTCCTACCTGGCGTGCCAAAGATGTCGGTGGAAACGGCACCTATGGAATCACTGGGATCCCTTCTACGGTTGGCGGGCGCGTGGTTGTGCAAAGAGCGGGTCTGACAGGAAGCACACGGATCGTTTACCGAGGTTCAGGCTGCGAAGATGCGTAATACCCTAGTCCTGCTTTGGTGGATGTATTAGAGTGTTCTTGTGTTCTTGAGCTAGCTACGGGCTGTAACTTGCCCAAAAGATCCCAATCCTTCTCCTGGTCGCCTCGGGCCTCCTTTCATAGGCAAAAGGGGTTGCCACAATGGCACACGGGAGGTGGAAAGGTCTATAGTCGATAAGCTTATCCTCTGGGGCCGTCGGACAAACACATTTAATGCACTGCCGACGTGTCCCTCTTGCTTTATCGGGGACGACAAGGAAGCACGTCCCAGCTGTCGCCGCCTCGCTTGGCTTCGACACGCGCCCGAGCTGACGAGGCCTTGCGGCACCACGTTGGCTGGCTGCTGGGCTGGCGCGGTGGTGGAGCCTTCACGAAGGGTCGCGTGCCACCACGCAGGTGCTTGCTGAGTCGGTGTAGAGGCCGCCCGTCGCCACGTAGGTGCCTGCCCAGCTGGTTGAGCTAGCAGCTGCTTGGGGACGATGGTGGAGTCTTGGCAGGCGCGGTCCTGGCTGTGGCCCTGCCCTCGGCAAGGGTCTTGCCGGGGGCCCGGCAAGGGTCTTGCCGTGGCGTTGCAATCGTCCCCGAGAAGGCGCTTGCCGGTGGTCTTGTGGATTTCCTCGGCTAGGATCCCGCCGAGAGTCGCCGTCTTCTGGTCCTCATCTGATCTCATATGTTTATGATCTTGACGAAGATCTGCATGCCACCATAGAGGCGCCTCCCGAGCCTTGGTCCTAACGTGGATAGTTGGTGGTGTTGGAACCCGTGGGCTCAAGGGTGGCTTGCTCTGCTGGCGTCAGGCAAGTTGCCCTGGCAAGGCTCTTGCCGGGGCTGCGGATGCTGCCTCGGCAAGGATCTTGCCGAGGGAGTCCACCTCGCCCTCTTTCTCTCCTGCGTTCTCTGGTCTTGGTGTCGCCTTGGTTGTCCCGTGCTTTGGTTTCTCTCCGGCTTCCCTCTCCTGCCCTGCAAAGTGTGGCCGCGGCGCACGGCTCTGACTGCCCGTGCACAAGTAAAGGGTCAAAAGGAGAGCCCCTACTTTTGTACACCGACACCCCCATCCTTGTGGCCACCTCGTGTGCCCTTTGGACTCTGTTTTCTTGCATGATACTTCTTTTGGTAGGTAAAAGTTCATTATATAATCTCCCGATGGTTTTGACCACAGTACCACGACAAAATCCTCTGTTTTCGTTTCAAGTTGTTTCTGCAGCAGATTTGAAGCAAGATGTCGTCCCAAGATTCGGATAGAGAGAGATACATGGCTGATTATATCACAAACCCAAATCATATGGGATGTGGAACATTATGGTTGGACCACGGAGGAAGAAGAAGACTATGATCCAAAGGGAAAGGAGGAGACAAGCTCCGATGAAGGGGACGATCCACTACCCCAACCTGGCGATATGCATATGGAGTTCAAGAAGTCAAGCCTCCCTAAAGTCCAACCTATCCCACCATGTTTTTCGCAGGACAGCAAAGCGGCATTATGCAAAAATATGATGAAACTCGAGCTCGAGAATGAGGATCTGAGAGAGGAAAATTTTAGCCTCAGAAGCAAGCTAGAGAAGAAGAATGCAACAACTTCATCCTCACCTCCGAAGAAAGAGACCTAAATACATGGGTATGGGCACTCCCCTTGGCAACTGCCAAGCTTGGGGGAGTGCCCCGGTATCATATCACCATCACATATTTATCTTTATCGTTTTTCTTAGTTCGATCCTTTTGATTATATCTTGATCTAGTAGAATAAAGTTTTCGTATGATCTAGCCTTGAGTTTTTACTTTATGTTCCCTCTATGTAATCGAGTCCTTGATATATATATATATAATAAAGAGTTATTTTGAGTTAAGGGCTTTGCTTTCTTGCTATGATCTTTAGGGAATTAAATAAAAGTAAGAATAAAAGATCATTTATTGATCTTATGGTGAGTAATGACTTCACATATAAAGAGTATGATGAATAAAAGTTGTTGAGAGTTGACAAACATAGTTTTGGTCATTGTTGCAATTAATAGGAAGTAATAAAGAAAGAGAGGCTGCATATATAAATATACTATCTTAGACATCTTTTGTGATTGTGAGCACTCATTAAAATATGACATGCTAAAAGGTTGATGTTGGACAAGGAAGACAACATAATAGGTTATGTTTTCTTATATCTGAATATAAGTTATATTGTCATGGATCATCCAACATGTTGAGGCCCTTCCCTCTCATGCTAGCCAAATTCTTTGCACCAAGTAGAGATACTACTTGTGCTTCCAAACATCCCTAAACTCAGTTTTGCCATGAGAGTCCACCATACCTACCTACGGATTGAGTAAGATCCTTCAAGTAGGTTGTCATCGGTGCAAGCAATAAAAATTCCTCTTTAAATATGAATGATCTATTAGTGTGAAGAAAATAAGCTTTATATGAACTTGTGATATGGAAGAAATAAAAGCGACAGACTGCATAATAAAGGTCCTTATCACAAGCGGAAATATAAAGTGACTTGCTATTGCACTAAGATTTTATACATCCAACCATAAAAGCGCATGGCAACCTCTGCTGCCCTCTGCGAAGGGCCTATCTTTTACTTTTATCTTCTACCCTTATACAAGAGTCATGGTGACAATCACCTTTCCTTCTTACACTTTTTCTTTTGGCAAGCACTATATGTTGGAGAGATCCGGATATATATATATATATATATATATATATATATATATATATATATATATCCACTTAGATGTAGGTTTTTATAAAGTACTATTGTTGACGTTACCCTTGAGATAAAAGGTTGGGAGGCGAAACTATAAGCCCCTATCTTTCTCAGTGTCCGATGGAAGCTTTGGACCCATAAGTATTGCGTGAGTGTTAGCAATTGTGAAAGGTTAGATGATAGTTGAGTATGTGGACTTGCTGAAAAGCTCTTTAATTGACTCTTTATGATGTTATGATAAATTGCAATTGCTTCAGTGACTGAGATCATAGTTTGTTAGTTTTCAATGAAGTTTCTGATTCATACTTTACCTTGTGAACGAATTGTTACTTTAGCATAAGAAATTATATGGAATTATATGTTGTTGTTCTAAAGATGATCACGATGCCCTCATGTCCGTATTTTATTTTATTGACACATCTATCTCTAAACATGTGGACATATTTTTCGATATCGGCTTTCGCTTGAGGACAAGCGAGGTCTAAGCTTGGGGGAGTTGATACGTCCATTTTGCATCATGCTTTTATATTGATATTTAATGCGTTATGGGCTGTTATTACACATTATATCACAATACTAATGCCTATTCTCTCTTATTTTATAAGGTTTACATGAAGAGGGAGAATGCCACAGCTGGAATTCTGGACTGGAAAAGGAGCAAATATTAGAGACTTATTCTGCACAACTCCAAAAGTACTGAAACTTCACGGAGCATGCTTTTGGAATATATAAAAAATATTGGGCGAAGAAAGTACCAGAGGGGGCCACTAGCCAGCCACAAGGGGGGAGGGTGTTGGGGAACATAGCATACAATTTCAAAAAAATTCCTACGCTCGCGCAAGATCTATCTAGGAGATGCATAGAAACAAGAGGGGGAGAGTGTGTCTAAGTACCCTCGTAGACCAAAAGCAGAAGCGTTAGCTTAACGCGGTTGATGTAGTCGAACGTCTTCTTGATCCAACCGATCAAGCACCGAACGTACGACACCTACGAGTTCTACACACGTTCAGCTCTATGACATCCCTCGAACTCTTGATCCAGCAAAGTGTCAAGGGAGAGTTCCATCAGCACGATGGCGTGGTGACAGTGATGGTGAAGTAATCCGCGCAGGGCTTCGCCTAAGCACTACATGAATATGACTGGAGGCGTAAACTGTGGAGGGGGGCGCCGCACACGGCTTGGAATAATTGATGTTGTTAGAGGCGCCCCACCCCCGTATGTAAAGGAGGGAGAGGAGAGGAGGCCGGTCGTAGGCGCGCCCCAAGTGGGAGGAGTCCCACTTGGGCTCCTAGTAGGATTCGGCCCCCTTCATTTTATGGGAGGGGGAATGGGGGAAGGAGAGAGAGGAGGAGAAGGAAAGGGGGCGCCGCCCCCTCCCCCTGTCCAATTTGGACTCCTCCCTTGGGCGGGCGGGCGCCACCCCTTGTGGGCTGGCCTGCCTCCCTCCAATGGCCCATATCTTCCCCCGGGGGGTTTCGGCAACCCCCGGTACTCCGATATGTACCTGATACATTCTGAAACACTTCCGGTGTCTAAATACTATCATCCAATATATCAATATTTACCTCTCGACCATCCAGAGACTCCTCGTCATGTCCGTGATCTCATATGGGACTCCGAACAACATTTGGTCACAAAATCACATAACTCATAATACAAATCGTCATTGAACGTTAAGCGTGTGGACCCTATGGGTTCGCGAACTATGTAGGCATGAACGAGACACATCTCCGGTCAATAACCAATAGCGGAACCTGGATGCTCATATTGGTTCCTACATATTCTACGAAGATCTTTATCGGTCAAATCGTAATGACAACATATGTAATTCCCTTTGTCATCGGTATGTTAATTGCCCGAGATTCGATCGTCGATATCTTCATACCTAGTTCAATCTTGTTACCGGCAAGTCTCTTTACTCGTTTCGTAATACATCATCCCTCAACTAACTCATTAGTCACATTGCTTGCAAGGCTTATCATGATGTGCATTACTGAGAGGGCCCAAAGATACCTCTCCGGTACTCGGAGTGACAAATTCTAATCTCGATCTATGCCAACCCAACATACACCTTTAGAGATACCTGTAGAGCATCTTTATAATCACCTAGTTACGTTCTGACGTTTGATAGCACACAAGGTATTCCCCCGGTATTCGGGAGTTGTATAATCTCATAGTCAAAGGAATATCTATAAGTCATGAAGAAAGCAATAGCAATAAAACTTAACGATCATTATGCTAAGATAACGGATGGGTCTTTTCCATCACATCATTCTCCTAGTGATGTGATCACGTTCATCAAATGACAATACATGTCTATGATTAGGAAACTTAACCATCTTTGATTAACGAGCTAGTCTAGTAGAGGCATACTAGGGACACTGTGTTTTGTCTATGTATCCACACATGTATCATGTTTTCGGTTAATACAATTCTAGCATGAATAATAAACATTTATCATGATATAAGGAAATATAAATAAGAACTTTATTATTGCCTCTAGGGAATATTTCCTTCAGTCTCCCACTTGCACTAGAGTCAGTAATCTAGATTACATTGTAATGATTCTAACACCCATGGAGTCTTGGTGTTGATCATCTTTTGCTCATGGAAGAGGCTTAGTAAACGGGTCTGCCACATTCAGATCCGTATGTATTTTGCAAATCTCTATGTATCCCTCCTTGACTTGATCACGGATGGAGTTGAAGCGTCTCTTGATGTGTTTGGTTCTCTTGTGAAATCTGGATTCCTTCGCCAAGGAAATTGCTCCAGTATTGTCACAAAAAAAATTCCTTGGACCCGATGCACTAGGTATTACACCTAGATCGGATATGAACTCCTTCATCCAGACTCCTTCATTTGCTGCTTCTGAAGCAGCTATATACTCCGCTTCACACATAGATCCCGCCACGATGCTTTGCTTGGAACTGCACCAACTAACAGCTCCACCATTCAATATAAATACCTATCCGGTTTGTGACTTAGAGTCATCCGGATCAGTGTCAAAGCTAGCATTGACGAAACCATTTACGATGAGCTCTTTGTCACCTCCATAAACGAGAAACATATCCTTAGTACTTTTCAGGTACTTCAGGATGTTCTTGACCGCTATCCAGTGATCCACTCTTGGATTACTTTGGTACCTCCATGCTAAACTTATAGCAAGGCACACATCAGTTCTGGTACATAGCATTGCATACATGATAGAACCTATGGCTGAGGCATAGGGAATGACTTCCATTTTCTCTCTATCTTCTACAGTGGTCGGGCATTGAGTTTGACTCAACTTCACACCTTGTAACACAGGCAAGAACCCTTTATTTGACTGATCCATTTTGAACTTCTTCAAAACTTTATCAAGGTATGTGCTTTATGAAAGTCCAATTAAGCGTCTTGATCTATCTCTATAGATCTTGATGCCCAATATATAAGCAGCTTCACCGAGTTCTTTCATTGAAAAACTCTTATTCAAGTATCCTTTTATGCTAAAATTGTATATCATTTCCAATCAACAATATGTCATCCACATATAATATTTAAATGCTATAGAGATCCCACTCACTTTCTTGTAAATACAGACTTCTTCAAAAGTCTATAAAAACCATATGCTTTGATCACTTCATCAATGCGTATATTCCAACTCCGAGATGCTTGCACTAGTCCATAAATGGATCGCTGGAGCTTACACACTTTGTTAGCACCATTAGAATCGGCAAAACCTTCTGGTTGCATCATATACACCTCTTCTTTAAGAAAACCATTAAGGAATGCAGTTTTGACGTCCATTTACCAGATTTCATAATAATAACATGTGGCAATTGCTAACATGATTCAGACAGACTTAAGCATCGCTACGGGTGAACTTGTCAAAAACCTTTCGCAACAAGTCGAGCTTTGTAGACAGTAACATTACCATCAGCGTTAGTCTTCTTCTTGAAGATCCATTTATTCTCTATGGCTTGCCGATCATTGAGCAAGTAAACTAAAGTCCATACTTTGTTCTGATACATGGATCCCATCTTAGATTTCATGGCCTCAAGCCATTTTGCGGAATCTGGGCTCATCATCGCTTCCTCATAGTTCGTAGGTTCATCATGGTCTAGTAACATGACTTCCAGAACAGGATTACCGTACCACTCTGGTGCGGAACGCATGCTGGTTGACCTACGACGTTCGGTAGTAACTTGATCTGAAGTTTCATGATCATCATCATTACCTTCCTCACTAATTGGTGTAGGCATCACGGGTACGGTTTTCTGTGATGAGCTACTTTCCAATTCGAGAGAAGGTACAATTACCTCATCAAGTTCTACTTTTCTCCCACTCACTTCTTTCGAGAGAAACTCCTTCTCTAGAAATGACCCATTCTTAGCAACAAATATCTTGCCTTCGGATCTGTGATAAAAGGTGTACCCAACAGTTTCTTTTGGGTATCCTATGAAGACGCACTTCTCCGATTTGGGTTCGAGCTTATCAGACTAAAGCTTTTTGACATAAGCATCGCAACCCTAAACTTTAAGAAATGACAGCTTAGGTTTGTTGCCAAACCACAATCCATACGGTGTCGTCTCAACGGATTTAGACGGTGCCCTATTTAACGTGAATGCAGCTGTCTCTAATGCATAACCCAAAAACGATAGTGGTAAATCGGTAAGAGACATCATAGATCGCACCATATCTAATAAAGTACGGTTACGACGTTCGGACACACCATTACGCTGTGGTGTTCCAGGTGGCGTGAGTTGTGAAACTATTCCACATTGTTCTAAATGAAGGCCAAACTCGTAACTCAAATATTCGCCTTCGCGATCAGATTGTATAAACTTTATTTTCTTGTTATGATGCTTTTCCACTTCACTCTGAAATTCTTTGAACTTTCCAAATGTTCCAGACTTGTGTTTCATTAAGTAGATATACCCATATCTTTTCAAATTATATGTGAAGGTTAGAAAATAACGATACCCGCCGCGAGCCTCAACACTCATTGGACCGCATACATCGGTATGTATTATTTCCAATAAGTCAGTGGCTCGCTCCATTGTTCCAGAGAACAGAGTCTTAGTCATCTTGCCCATGAGGCACGGTTCGCAAGCATCAAATGATTCATAATCAAGTGATTCCAAAAGTCCATCTGCATGGAGTTTCTTCATGCGCTTTATACCAATATGACCAAAACGGCAGTGCCACAAATATGTTGCACTATCATTATCAACTTTGCATCTTTTGGAATCAATATTATGAATATGTGTATCACCATGATCGAGATTCAATAAAAATAGACCACTCTTCAAGTATGCATGACCATACAAAATATTACTCATATACATAGAACAACCATTATTCTCTGATTTAAATGAATAACCGTCTTGCATCAAACAAGATCCAGATATAATGTCCATTCTCAACGCTGGCACCAAATAGCAATTATTCAGGTCTAAAACTAATCCCGAAGGTAGATGTAGAGGTAGCGTTCCGATGGCGATCACATCGACCTTGGAACCATTCCCGACGCGCATCATCACCTCGTCCTTAGCCAATATCTGTTTAATCCGTAGCCCTTGTTTCGAGTTGCAAATATGAGCAACAGAACCAGTATCAAATACCCAGGCGCTACTACGAGCATTAGTAAGGTACACATCAATAACATGTATATCAAATATACCTTTGTTCACTTTGCCATCCTTCTTATCCTCCAAATACTTGGCATTTCCGCTTCCAGTTACCAGTCCCTTTGCAGTAGAAGCACTCAGTTTCAGGCTTGGGTCCAGACTTGGGCTTCGTCCTGGGAGTGACAACTTGCTTGCCATTCTTCTTGAAGTTCCCCTTCTTTCCCTTGCCCTTTTTCTTGAAACTAGTGGTCTTGTTAACCATCAACACTTGATGCTCTTTCTTGATTTCTACCTCCGCAGCTTTGAGCATATAGCGAAGAGCTTAGGAATTATCTTATCCATCCCTTGCACATTATAGTTCATCACGAAGCCTTTGTAGCTACGTGGCAGCGATTGAAGAACTCTAACAATAACACTATCATCTGGAAGATTAACTCCCAGTTGAGTCAAGTGGCTATGGTACCCAGACATTCTGACTATGTGTTCACTGACAGAACTGTTCTCCTCGAGCTTGCAGCTATAGAACTTGTTGGAGACTTCATATCTCTCAACTCGGGCATTTGCTTGAAATATTAATTCAACTCCTAGAACATCTCATATGGTCCATGATGTTCAAAACATCTTTGAAGTCCCGATTCTAAGCCATAAAGCATGGCACACTGACCTATAGAGTAGTCATCAGACCGCGTCTGCCAGACATTCAAAGCGTCTACATTAGCAGGAGGGGGCTCGTCACCTAGCGGTGCATCAAGGACATAATTTTTCTGTGCAGCAATGATGATAATCCTCAAGCTACAGACCTAGTTCGTGTAGTTGCTACCATCATCTTTCAACTTAGCTTTCTCTAGGAATGCATTAAAATTCAAGGGAACGGTAGCACAGGCCATTGATCTACAACATAGATATGCAAAAACTATTAGGACTAAGTTCATGATAAATTAAGTTCAATTAATCATATTACTTAAGAACTTCCACTTAGACAGACATCCCTCAAGTCATCTAAACGATCACGTGATCCATATCAACTAAACCATGTCCGATCATCACGTGAGATGGAGTAGTTTTCAATGGTGAACATCTCTATGTTGATCATATCTACTATATGATTCACGTTTGACCTTTCAGTCTCTAGTGTTCCGAGGCCTTGTTTGTACATGCTTGGCTCGTCAAGTTTAACCTGAGTATTCCGCACGTGCAAAACCGTCTTGCACCCGTTGTATGTGAGCGTAGAGCTTATCACAGCCGATCATCACGTGGTGTCTCGGCACAACGAACTGTTGCAACGGTACATACTCAGGGAGAACACTTATACCTTGAAATTTTTAATGAGGGATCATCTTATAATGCTACTGCCGTACTAAGCAAAATAAGATGCATAAAAGATAAACATCACATGCAATCAAAATATGTGACATGATATGGCCATCATCATCTTGTGCCTTTGATCTCCATCTCCAAAGCACCGTCATGATCTCCATTGTCACCGACTTGACACCTTGATCTCCATTGTAGCGTCGTGGTCGTCTCGCCAACTATTGCTTCTACAACTATCGCTACGTGTAGTGATAAAGTAAAGCAATTACATGGCGTTTGCATTTCATACAATAAAGAGACAACCATAAGGCTCCTACCGGTTGCCAGTGACTTTTACAAAACATGATCATCTCATACAATAATATATATCACATCATGTCTTGATCATAGCACATCACAACAAGCCCTGCAAAAACAATTTAGACGTCCTCTACTTTGTTGTTGCAAGTTTTACGTGGCTGCTACAGGCTTCTAGTAAGAACCGTTCTTACCTACGCATCAAAACCACAACGATGTTTCGTCAAGTTTGTTGTTTTAACCTTCAACAAGGACCGGCCGTAGTCGAATTCGATTGAACTAAAGTTGGAGAAACAGACACCCGCCAGCCAACTTTATGCAAAAAAGTTGCATGTCTGTCGGTGGAACCGGTCTCATGAACGTGGTCATGGAAGGTTGGTCCAGGCTGCTTCATCCAACAATACCGTCGAATCAAAATAAGACGTTTGTGGTAGGCAGTATGACTATGATCACCCACAACTCTTTGTGTTCTACTCGTGCATATCATCTACGCATAGACCTGGCTCGGATGCCACTATTGGGGAACGTAGCATGCAATTTAAAAAAAATTCCTACGCTCACGCAAGATCTATCTAGGAGATGCATAGCAACGAGAGGGGGAGAGTGTGTCCACGTACCCTCATAGATCGAAAGCGGAAGCATTAGCTTAATGTGGTTGATGTAGTCGAACGTCTTCTCGATCCAACCGATCAAGCACCAAACGTACGACACCTCGAGTTCTGCACACGTTCAGATTGATGATGTCCCTCGAACTCTTGATCCAGCAAAGTGTTGAGGGAGAGTTCCGTCAGCACGGCGGCGTGGTGACGGTGATGGTGAAGTGATCCGCGCAGGGCTTCGCCTAAGCACTATGTGAATATAATGGGAGACGTAAACTGTGGAGGGGGGCAGCGCACACAGCTTGGAACAATTGATGTGTGTTAGAGACGCCCACACCCCTGTATCTAATGGAGGGAGAGGGGAGGAGGCCGGCCCTAGGTGCACCCCAAGTGGGAGGAGTCCCACTTGGGCTCCTAGTAGGATTCACCCCCTTCCTTTTATCGGAGGGGGAAAGGGGGAAGGAGAGAGAGCAGGAGATGGAAAGGGAGGCGCCGCCCCCTCCCCTTGTCCAATTCGGACTCCTCCCTTGGGGGGGCGCGCGCCACCCCTTGTGGGCTGGCCTGCCTCCCTCCTATGGCCCATATCTTCCCCCAGGGGGTTTCGGTAACCCCCGGTACTCCGATATGTACCCGATACATTCTGAAACACTTCCGGTGTCCGAATACTATCATCCAATATATAAATCTTTACCTCTCGACCATTTTGAGACTCCTCGTCATGTCCGTGATCTCATACGGGACTCCGAACAACATTCGGTCACCAAATCACATAACTCATAATACAAATCATCATCGAACGTTAGGCGTGCGGACCCTATGAGTTCGAGAACTATGTAGACATGACCGAGACACATCTCCGGTCAATAACCAACAACAGAATCTGGATGCTCAAATTGGTTCCTACATATTCTATGAGGATCTTTATCGGTCAAACCGTAATGACAACATACGTAATTCCCTTTGTCATCGGTATATTACTTGCCCGAGATTCGATCGTCGGTATCTTCATACCTAGTTCAATCTCGTTACCGGCAAGTCTCTTTACTCGTTCTGTAATGCATCATCCCGCAACTAACTGATTAGTCACATTGCTTTCAAGGCTTATCATGATGTGCATTATCGAGAGGGCCCAGAGATACCTCTCCGATACTCGGAGTGACAAATTCTAATCTCGATCTATGCCAACCCAACAAAAACCTTTAGAGATACCTGTAGATCATCTTTATAATCACCCAGTTACGTTGTGATGTTTGATAGCACACAAGGTAATCCTCCGGTATTCGAGAGTTGCATAATCTCATAGTCAAAGGAATATGTATATGACATGAAGAAAGTTGTAGCAATAAAACTGAACGATCAATATGCTATGCTAACGGATGGGTCTTGTCCATCACATCATTCTCCTAATGATCTGATCTCGTTCATCAAATGACATCACATGTCTATGGTTAGGAAACTTAACCATCTTTGATTAACGAGCTAGTCTAGTAGAGGCATACTAGGGACACTGTGTTTTGTCTATGTATCCACACATGTATCAAGTTTCCGGTTAATACAATTCTAGCATGAATAATAAACATTTATCATGATATAAGGAAATATAAAATAACAACTTTATTGTTGCCTCGAGGGCATATTTCCTTCACCATCCACAACCACCGCTGAGCCAGAGAGATGCGCCCCGCTATGGTTGTTCTCCGGCAACCATCGGCGAGGTCGCCCGGCCCCACTGTGCGCCTCTTATCTTCCTTGTCAGCGCCGCCAGAGCCACCCCTACCTCTACCCATTAGTGGAGCGTCGCCTGCAGGTCATCATCACTCAAGCGCCTCCATGGCAGATCTCCACTGCCAAACGCCTCCTCGCGACCGGATCGGCGGATCCGGCGAGATCCGACAGGCGGCACGGAGCGCTGCCAGCCTTGTCGTCGTCATGTGACGCCGACAGCAGCCACAACCACCATGTCATTCATCTGCGCTCGCCCTTCTCGGGCCGGTGGCGGACGTCTCTAGCCCGCCAGGGGATAAAGGTTAGGGAAGGCGGCGTTTAAGTTTCTGCAACAAGATCGACGGATCCGACGAGATCCGCCAAGCCGGCATGGAGCACTATCAATTTCACCACCTAGCACCACAAGCGCCAGCAGCAGCCACATCATCGCGTTGTACGTCCACGTCCATTCCAAGTTTATGCAACAATAACATTGTTGCGGAACGATGGCAACAAAAAGGATTGTGTTAGTGCGCGATGTGGTCGGAGTGTTGTTGCAATTTTTGCAACAAGGGTTTTTTTTTAAAAAAAGTAGACGGAATATGTATTTGCGACTTTTGCAACAAGGGTTTTGTTGCGGAAAATTATAGAAGAATAGGTTTTGCAACAAAGGACTTGCTGTAGGAAATTAGAAAAAAAGGTTTCGTAACAAAATTCTTGTTGCAGAAAATTAGAGAAAAATAATTTTTGCAACAAAAGTATTGTTTCAAGAAATTAGAGAAAAGGGTCCGACCGCTCGTGTCACTCAATCAGACTGCCCATGAGGCGCGGATCTTTTTAAAAGATCCGCCGGCCGTCGCGTAGCACATCCCAAAAAATAATCTTGGATTTCAAAGAAGTTCAGAATTGCTTTTAGAAAATGATAATTTGGAAATATTGTTTTTGAAGTCATAAACGTTCGTGGATTTTACAAATGTACGCATATTCAATAAATGTACATGATTTTGAAAATATTTCACGATTTAAAATTCTTCATCAATTTGAATAAAAATGGAATTTAATTATTGTACTTGAAAGTTTTCAAAGATGTCAAAAACGAAAAAGTGTTGATGAATTTCAAATCTTCTTCCCAAATTCAAGGACTAAAAATATATTCATCAATTCAGAAATTGTACATGAATTCAAAAAATGTTAATGCATTTAAAAATGCTCATCGAACAAAAAAATACGTTTCCAAATTTTAAAAATTATTCACGAGTTTAAAAGAATGTTGACTATTTCAAAAAATGACTGTAAATTTGTAAAAAAAAAAGTTCATGAATTCCGAAAATGTTCACGATTTTAGAAAAACGTTCGTGAATTTGCAAAACAGTACGTGAAGTTGAAAAAATATTCATGATCTTAAAACCAAGATTCATCAACTTGAAAAAATGTTCACGATTTCAAAAAATCTTCACAAATTTGATATATGTTTGCGAAAAAGAAAAAAACAAGAAAACAAAGAAAAATAAAAACACAAAAAAGAGAAAATAATTGAAAAGTAGAAGTAAAAATAATGAAAAATACAGAAAACTCCAGAACAAAAAACAAAGAAAAAGAGAAAAATGGTAAGGTACAAGTACAGCTAAATGGGGCGGGGTACCAGTGGTAGTTACCACCACTTGAGTTTTGTATGTTGTATGTAGTATATATCAAATCGGAAAGTATGTATGCGTAGTATGTAGTATATAAGAATGTTTAAGTAGTATATATGCTATTTTTTGGTAGTATGTATCGTATTTTGAGTATGCTCTCTTTTACATACAAATATGTACGTATTTCACAAATATAATAAAAACCATGCACCAACTTGCAATTTTTTCATATAACTCACTTTGGAGTATCTTATATATAGTATATGAACATACTTAAAATGATAAAGTAGAATATATACTACCACATGGTAGTATATGAGACATGTGGGGTAACTACCCCTAGGTGGTAGGATGAATTTTCCTATATATATATATATATATATATATATATATATATATATATATATATATATATATATATATATATATATATATATATATATATATATATATTTCTGTTTTTTTTGGGCCAGGTTTTGCTCAATATTGTTCGGCTTTTTCATTTTTGTTTTTCATGTTTTTCTCCTTTTTGCTCAAATTCATGAATATTTTTCAAACTCATGAACTGTTTTTGAATTCATGAATTTTTTTTATAAATTTGTGATTTCAAATCGATGAACTTTTTTCAAAGTCACGAGCTTTTTCATATTCTCTAGCTTCTTGCAAAACATGTCAATTTTTTTAAATTTGCATTATTTTACAGATTTCTGAACATATTTAAAATTTCTAAACTTATTTTAAACCCACGAACGCTTTTCTACATTTGTGATTTTTAAAAAAAAATCGGTGAACCGTTTTCTAGTGAACAGCAGAATAATAGAAGAAATACTAGGCCAAACATCTTGAGCAAGTGAGTCAGGTTCCTGATGTATTTTTGGGACGCGTTTCCTCGATGTTGCCTATGCCCGGACTATAAACTTTTGATGCGCTCATCAATTCAGATTCTAAACATTGGGATGAGGACACAGTCTTTTTTTGCACCGGAGGTGGTAGAGAAAATATTACATTTTCCTTTTCCTGCTGGAGTTGCAGGATTTTTGTTTCTTGGCCTCACAATAAATTTGGCGTTTACTCTGTCAAATCAACGTATAATTTTGCTAGAGCTTCCTCTTTTGCTCTTTTTTAGAAAAAAAGCAAGGTTTTGGTACTATGGACTATTAGAGCCCCAAGTAAGATGAAAATTATTTTGTGGCGCTTTTCTCGTGATTGTTTAGCAACAAGACATAAGTTACAAAGACGCAACATCCTAGCTAGTCCTTTGTTTTGTTTCTGTGGTCGTGAAGAAACATTTGAACAATGTTTTTTGTTGTGCCCTTTTGCAACATCATTTTGGAACACCATCAAGTCACATTTTGACATTCAGTTATAGAGGAAACACATGCATAACCCACATATGCTACACTTTCCTCTACTAGCGGAGCTTGCGGCGTGAGGCGTGTGGCAAAGGTTGTGGGCTCTTGGGGAGTTTAGACTAGAAATTGTATTCTATAAATGCAATTCCTTTTTTGGAACAACCGTGGGTTTGGCCACGTTGGTAGGAAGATGCAATTGAAAGAATATATGTGTATAGAATCGATAGACATTATTGCTCTTCAGGAGACGTTAATCCCGAGTTTAGACTCCATGATTTTTCCTCTATTGATCCCCTCGAACGCTTCAATTGACGTTGTGTAGCGACGATGGGTCATTCTGGTTGGTTGCTTCTTGGTTTTAATCAGGATTGTCTGCCCAAATAAATTGACGATGTGCTCTGCTCCATGAAAGTGGATAGGGCTAGCTCTAGGCCTTGATAGATGGCTAGTAACTATATTCCATAGGTTCTGACCAGCGCTGGAAGGCCTTATGTTCAATACTTTTCATGGATTTATGTTAGGTACTTACATATCTTGCACCTCAATTATCTCGAAAGTGCATGGGGCAGATACTATCCGACGGTTTTGGCCAATTGCTCTAATAAAAATTCCTTTCAAAATGTGTGCCAAAGCTTGTGTTTCGTGTATGGCCCCGATTGCTCACTGTGTTATTTATATATGTCATTCTATGTTTATCAAAGACTGATACATTCTAGAGCGACGGTAGTGCTCCAGGAGATTGTTCATTATCTAAAGAACATGAAAGAAAGAGCAATTCTTCTTAAAATAGATTTTGATAAGGCCTGCAACCGAGTGAACATGGCCTTCTTGCGGGAAGTGCTGCTCTGAAAGGGTTTGGTGGCAGCCTGGGTGCATCGTGTCTTGTAGCGGGTCTTTGGGGGGGCAGACTGCAATTGCCATCAATGAGGAAGTTGGGCATTTCTTCAAGAACATGAGGGGCTTGTGACAAGGCGGACCGTGTAGGATCTCCCCGGGGGGGTGTGAATGGGATTTTTGCAATTTCTTTCGGAAACTTCAAAACTCTCAGAACCCAGCAATGGAATGAAAGATAATAGAAAGCACTGAGTTAAAGTAAACTAACGAACTAAAACTAGATGAAGTCATCGATGATAACCACATGGTTGTATTCAGTCATGAAAAGAAATTCGAATAAAAGGTGTGAAGGAATAATCTGTGATGCTCGATGGGGACAGATTATTTGGTAGACTAGTTCGTCCTTCCGCACAAGGACTACGTCGGGTTGGAGGGTTTGTGATTTAACACATAAGATAAACTCTCTTCACCCTATTCTCCTCGACAGTTGGTTCATCAACCAATACTGATTACTCGTGGTAGATACTTGAGGTGATATGTGAACCTTTACAGACTTCTTCTTCGAGTACCACAATCACTCTTGGTTTCTGAAGAAATTGACACCTAACAGTCTGGAGAGTTTGCAGCTCTCAAGAGTAATAGGTGGAGCGTACTGGACTTAGATTCTAGTGATGCTAAACCACTATCTAATTCTTCGTCTCTAGGGTTGTCTCTTGGTGAATTTTAACTTCAAATCACTCTAGATAGGGGCTTTCTCAACAATATTCCCATAATCAAATGGAGCAGCCACCGGATAAAGCCGGTGCGGGGTGGGTATTTATAGCCGCAACCTTCCCTCATGGGAAATGACCATTTTGGACACGTGGTCCAGTCAATGGCCGACTTACACGTTTGCAATGGTTGGATTTGAAAGCAACGGTAACATTACTTGAGGAACAAGTAATGCTAACTCTTTTATCAGAGAAAAATATCTCGCAGCGAAGAACATCACAGTCTCTTGCTGGCAAGTATTTGCTCGAAACACAAAGATATTTCTCTCACAACTTTCATAAGATTGAGTTTAGCATCAGAGAATCAAAGCTTCGAACACTATACCCCTCTCAATAGTATGGTGGTCCTACTCTTCACTTCGACTTCGTCTTCTTTCGGCTGCAGTCACTACCTTCGGATGCCACCGAACCAATTGCTTTACATCATCAATTTTAGGGGTCACTCTTCACAGCATAAACTTCGTGAATAATGTTTGCTGCTACGCAGCGCATATCCTCCGGAGTTTATATCAAACTCCTCATGAATTCAGGGACCTATTACTCTGTGTGCACTAGCAAACACATTAGTCCTTTACTCTTTATATCAACAATCTTCAAAACACAAGTGATACGTCTCAAACGTATCTATATTTTTTCATTGTTCCATGCTATTATAGTATTAATCTTGGATGTTTTATATGCAATTTTATATCATTTTTGGGACTAACCTATTAACTCAGTGTCCAGTGCCAGTTCCAATTTTTTCTTCTTGTTTTTGGCTTTTCAAAAAATCAATATCAAACGAAGTCTGAACAAAAAAATCATTGGATTAATATTTTCTAGACGATTAGGGGCCCTATAAGTTTCGGGAGGAGACCAGACAAGATACGGGAGAGCCACAAGCTCGTAGGGGGCGCCCCCTGAGTTTGTGGGCTGCACACCAGCTCTGTTTGACCTAATTCCAGACCTATAAATTCCCAAATATTCCCAAACCAACAGAGAGCCACCCGAAACACTTTTTCCCTCTGTTCTTCCATTATCCCATATGGAGGCCTTTTTCGGTACTCTGCCAGAGGGGGAATCGATCACAGAGGGCTTCTACATCATCCTTGCTGCCCTCCGATGATGCGCGAGTAGTTTACCACAGACCTATGGGTCCATATCTAGTAGCTAGATGGCTTCTTCTCTCTCTTTGATCTTCAGTACCATGTTCTTCTTGGCGTTCTTGGAGTTTTATCCAATGTAATCTTCTTTTGCGGTGTGATTGTTGGGATCTGATGAATTGTGGGTTAATGATATGAATATGCATAAGAAGTAATTGTGATTTTTTTGAACTTTATTATGCATGATTTTTATAGCTTTGTGTTTGTCTCCAATCTATTCGTTTGGTTTGGCCAACTAGATTGATTTATCTTTAGTGGGAGAGGTGCTCTGTGATGGGTTCAATCATGCGGTGCTCTATCCCAGTGACATAAAGGGACAATACATGCATTTGTATTGTTGCCATTAAGGGTAAACTATGAGGTTTATTCAAATTAGTTGAGTTTACTTTGTCTACATTCCCAAAGTTTATTTAAACCCCAACTGCTTAAATTAAGGGTGATCAAATCTCCCAGCATTTCCACTACCAGATGCTCAAGATGTGTGTAAGCAGGGACACAACTAATCGATTAGGATGACACTCTGTAGAGGTTGTGCACTTCTTCCCACAAGACTCGATCACCTCCATGATCGGAAGATCGAGACATAGTCTTTCGAAAGTATTCCCCCTTAACGCATGATAGGCCGGTACACCTACATATTCTACATCATCTAGCCTATCCTGGAAGAGGTCACACTATCTACTCAACTAAGCCAGAGCCCATAGTGGCTTGTGGTTGCACATGTAAGTTTCTAGACATGAAAACACGTTTGATCCCTTTGAGCTTGAACGGATGGACCACTAGTGGTGCACCACCATGGATTTCCCATGCATGCTACCACTGTACTTCACCACCATTCAAACCAATTTCTGCCCAGGTAGTTCATTTAAAAGTCTTGGTCCTGATTACTACTTTGCCACTCAAGTCTCGCCATGAACATTCCCCAATCCACGTCTACGTTAGCGAGGCAAAAATAAACTTACGCAGTGGTGAAAAAGGTTGTATAGCTCAGACCTACCTCAAATGAACTACTAGGTAAAAGCATAGCCATCCATCATAAAGTCCTACAATGCAATCCTACCGCAAAGGACTAAGTGCATATAAAACCATAGGCAATGAAAACATGATCAAGATGTAAACTTGCCTTGGTACTGCTAGTTCAACTCTAGAGAATGATAGTACTCGGCTTCGCACTCCCGGACAATCTATTGCAAAGTAAATAAACATACATAAGCAATCATTTCATAGAACCAAAATAATATTGTCACATGCAAAGACTCGGAAAATCCAAATGAAAAATCCGACACACTTCACTTGCATGAAAATTTCTAAGTGCAAAACAACATGTGGTATATGGTTCAAAATTGTGATGAACTAAAGTGCATACAAGGCATATAGGTAAAACTATCATGGACAGATCGTAATTGTGTGAAAATATTGTGACAATGGCCCAAGTCATAGGATTTGGCTACGGTGACAAAGTGCAAAAATAATCAACTTAATCAGAGCTGTAGTTTAGGAGATATGGCCAAAAAGAGTTTGAATTTGAATTTAAAACAATTCAAATTTGAAATATACAAAATTTTGCAAATATAGGTTCTCTGGATAGATCTAATCGAGACGAACATTTTGCCACTGGTTCCATCTAATTTGGATCTATGGTTGAAAATTGGTGGCTAATCTAAGTTTAGGGGCTAAACTGTGAAAAAAGAAACTACTACAGATAAGTCCCTGGTCACCTGGCAACACCAGAGTGGCCAGAAGGTATCTGCTGCCTGGCTTAAATGGCGGACGACCGACAATTAACTAAAATAGCATGCAGCTAATGAAAAATAAAAAACCCGGTCTGTTTAAAATAAACCACGGTTAACCACATACCGGTTCAAATAAAAAAGAACCTAGACTAAAAGAAAAAATGGGACGGTGGCTCGCAGTGGTGTGGTGGTGGCCGGCGACGAGCAGAGGACGAGGCGGCGGCTCAGGTCGAACGGGGTGGCACCTCTGGCGGGTCCCGGTGTCGGTGAAGGAGTCGGGGATGATGAGCGTGACGACGAGGTCGCGGTGGTGGTGGCGACATGCGTCGAGGTCGCATGGACGTGAGGCGAAGGGCGGCGGCCCGGTGCTTCGGCGGGGCGTCGACTCCGGCGATCTAGGGCCAAACAAACATGTCAAAACGACGCGCATTAGCACATGCAAATGATTGGCGAAGAGAACGGAGCTCGGTTTGGCTTATGGGCAACGAAATGCTCCGGCGAGGAGTGTCTGCTGGCGCAGATCTGATACGTCCATTTTGCATCATGTTTTCCTACTGTTATTTATAATGTTTTCTGCATAATAATGCTTTTGGTAGTAATTCTAATGCCTTTTCTTTCATAATATGCAAGGTTTACACAAAGAGGGAGAACACTGGCACTGGAATACTGGACTTGAAAAAGCTACTTCAGAGTTACCTATTCCGCACATCTCCAAATGAGCTGAAAATTTACAGAGAATTATTTTGCAATATATAAAAAATAATGAAGCAAATAACTACCAGAGGAGGCCCACCAGATGGGCACAACCCACCTGGGCACGCCCTGGTGGGTTGTGCCCTCCTCAGCCCACCTCTGGTGCCCATCTTCTGGTATATAAGTCATTTTGACCTAGAAAAAATCAGGAGGCGACTTTCGGGACGAAGCACCGCCGTCTCGAGGCGGAACTTCGGTAGGAGCACTTTTGCCCTCCGGCAGAGTGATTCCACTGGGGGAACTTCCCTCTCGGAGGGGGAAATCATCGCCATCATCATCACCAACAACTCTCCCATCTCTGGGAGGGCCATCTCCATCAACATCTTCAACAGCACCATCTGAAACACTAGTTCCTCTCTTGTGTTCAATCTTTGTACCGGAACCTTAGATTGGTACTTGTGGGTGACTAGTAGTGTTGATTACATCTTGTAGTTGATTAATATGGTTTATTTGGTGGAAGATTATATGTTCAGATCCATTATGCTATTTAATACCCCTTGTGAGTAGATACTTTTGTTGTTGAGGTCACATGAGAAATCATGTTGCAAGTAATCATGTGAACTTGATATGTGTTTGATATTTTGATGATATGTATGTTGTGATTCCCTTAGTGGTGTCATGTGAACATCGACTACATGGCACCTCACCATATTTGGGCATAAGGGAATGCATTGTGGAGTAGTTATTAGATGATGGGTTGCTAGACTGACAGAAGCTTAAACCCTAGTTTATGCGCTACTTCGTAAGGGACCAATTTGAATCCAAAAGTTTAATGCTATGGTTAGATTTTATCTTAATACTTTTCTCGTAGTTGTGGATGCTTGCGCGGGGTTAATCATAAGTACGAGGTTTGTTCAAGTAAGAACAACACTTAAGCACCGGTCCACCCACATATCAAATTATCAAAGTAGCGAACATGAATCAAACCAACATGATGAAAGTGATATGATGAAATTCCTGTGTACCCTCAAGAACGTTTTGCTTATCATAAGAGACCGTTTTGGCATGTCCTTTGACACAAAAGGATTGGTCAACTTGTTGTACTTTATTTACCGTTACCGTCACTTGCTCGTTACAAATTATCTTGCTATCAATCTACTTTTTACCGACTATTTCAGTGCTTGCAGAAAATACCTTGCTGAAAACCACTTGTCATTTCCTTATGCTCCTCGTTGGGTTTGACACTCTTACTTATAGAAAGGACTAATATTGATCCCCTATACTTGTGGGTCATCAAGGCTCTTTTCTAGCACCGTTGCCAGGAAGTGAAGCGCTCTTGGTAAGTGGAAATTGGTAAGGAAAAATTATTACTACGTGCTGAAATTTATTGTTACTGGTTACTATGGAGAATCGTCTTTTGAGGGGTTTGTTCGGGGTATCTTCACCTCGACTGGAACCAAAATTAGCTCCCCTCAACCTACTGTACCTACTGAAAGTATTGGATATGAAATTCCTTCGGGTATGATAGAACAACTGCTAGCTAAACCTTATGCAGGAGATGGAACCGAACATCCTGATATGCACTTGATATATGTGGATGAAATTTGTGGATTATTTAAGCTTGCAGGTTTATCCGGAGATGAAGCTAAGAAGAAGGTTTTCCATTTATCTTTGAAGGGAAAATCATTGACATGGTATAGGCTATGCGATGATATTGGATCTTGGAACTGGAATCGACTGAAATTGGAATTTCACCAAATACAATATCCTATGCATCTAGTTCATCGTGATCGGAATTACATATATAATTTTTGGCCTCGTGAAGGAGAATGTATTGCTCTAGCTTGGGGGAGGCTGAAGTCAATGTTATATTCATTCCCCAATCATGAGCTCTCTAGAGAAATTATCATACAGAACTTTTATGCTCGGCTTTCTCGTGATGATCAATCCATGCTCGATACTTCTTGCACTGCTTCTTTTATGAAGACGACTATTGAATTCAGGTGGGATCTTTTAGAAAGAATTAAACGCAACTCTAAAGACTGGGAACTCGATGAAGTTAAAGAGTCAGGTATTAAGCTTGAATTTGATTGCGTTAAATCCTTTATGAATATTGATGATTTTCACAAATTAGCACTAAATATGGACTTGAATCTGAGATAGTAGCCTCTTTTTGTGAATCATTTGCTTCTTATGTTGATCTTGTTGGGGATGTAAATACTGAATATAAACCGCCCTGAAGGGGCCGGTTTACCCTCGTACATAATTAGGGCCCACGAAGGCTCCAAGGGTGGCGATGACCGTAGAGGCTAGAGGCCCGGAGCCCAGGGGCGGATTAGGGCCCATAATGGTAAACCGCCTTAACCATGTAACTTGTGTCAGAAGATAAGAGAAAGGAGAGACCGAGCCGGACACTTGTATGAGCCGCCTCGGGACTCAGAGACCGGCCAAGGCCAACCCGTATATAAGGGACGACCAAGCGCGGTTTAGACAGACAATCACAATTCGAGGCTTAGGCGGCTACTGCTCCCTAGTCGCCAAATCATATCAATCCCATCACAAACTAGACGTAGGCTTTTACCTTCATCGAAGGGCCGAACTAGTATAAACTCTCGTGTCTTTGCGTCCGCTTAACCCTCTAAGTTAACCCGCACGATGGCCCCGCCGACTAAGTCCTTTCATGAGGACATCTGCCGTGACAATTCCCACGACGCTTGGCGCCACCGTGGGGCTATCGCACGATGGTTTGATGATCTTAGAGGGCAAGTTCGGGACTCGAAGGCTATGCTTGTGGGCGGATGACCAAGAGTCGTCATGCAAGCTCTACATCGACGATGCAGGCTGGGGCCCGAGGCCGCTCGATTGAGTACGGGTACCGGGTCCCTTGGTGGCATACACGTGTTCATCGGCAAGATCGGTGAGCCGGGCCTGGCCGGACATCTGCACCGACCTCGCCGAGACGGCTCAGCGGGCGAAGAAGAATCCTGCCCTGCTAAACCGGCCGTCAGCGTGCTTTCGTGGGAGTCATCCATGGAGGAGACCGTGAGGGAGGATCAGCATCCGTGGCGAAACCGTTGTCTACTCGATGACGAAGTCGTCGATCGGAGAAACCGAGTCTCGTATCAGCCGCAAGATGGCCGATCGGGGCTGTTCCGACGGTGAGAGTATTCGGACCCTTTGATCTGCCCAACCGGGTTGGAATATTCATGGCCGGTACACAAGCGACGCTTCACTCTTCGACCGCAGCGCCCATGGTCGCCGGTTCAACAACGGTGATGGCAGCCGGGGCAGGAGGCCCTGTGCGCCCGCCGGCTCAAGTTTTATCAGAGCTATTTGACGCATTGGCTGTGCTCATGGCAGAGGCTAATCCGGCAGATCAAGACCTGCATAATGCGGAGATTGCAAAGGTGAAGGAACAAATCACTCAGGCTAAAGCGGATCTGGCGGCCGCGGACGTGAGGATGGTGGTAGAACGGGCCGCTTTGGATGCGCAAGCTTATAGGCTCATCTTTGGATCGTGAGCGCCGCATGAAGTCATGAAAAGAAAGTACAGATCCCGCTTGCCTTCGGTTTCGAGGGAAGAGACCTCTTCAACACCCCAGAGCAGGACCAGAATCCGCCGCGGTGGTGAACCGCCGAAGCACTGGACGGGCGCGCCGATTCAGCCCCGTGTGATAGATCTGCCTCGCCATCATGCCGGCGCGCCCCAGGCTGTGCAAACACCTCCAGGTCACTACTCCAACCCGATGGATAACCTTGTTGCGGCTGCGGCACGGTTGGAGGCGATTCCAATCGAAGGCGATTCACCGCAGGCGGTAGAAACACGCCGGGCAAAAGAGCTCCTCAGGACGGCCCTGGCTCAACAGGAAGCGTATTCATACAGCCGTGATCGGATCCACTCCACCCCCCGCCCAAGCCGGAGTTATAGCCGGCACGCAGATGAACCGGCCGTGTCAAGTAATGCGCAGCACGGTCCGCCTCGCGGCAACAACCCGGCGGGTGGCTTCGAAAACGCTCAAGTGGTGGTGGACCGGGCCAGGGCACGTAGGGAGGCCGAGTTGGCAGCACAACATGAGGATCATCAGCTCGCCGGTTCGACGACCATCTTCGAGCCCGGGTCACATCTGCTCTTTGGGGTGCCTTGCCTCGTCCCGCTTTACGCAATGTACGCTTGCCCAAAGACTTCAAGGGCCACGCAAGGTGCCCAATTATACCGATTTGGCTCGAGCGTGGATAGAAAGCTATGAGATGGCCATGGAGATGCTGGATGTGGATGAAGCTGCGTGTGCGAAGTATTTCACCATGATGCTAGAAGGTACGGCCCGTACTTGGTTGAAGAACTTGCCGCCCAACTCCATCAGTTCATGGACCCAGTTGCGGACCCGGTTCATTCAAAATTTCAAAGACACCTGTAAGCAGCCCATGTCTGTGGTGGATTTGGCGGCTTGTGTCCAGGCAGAGGGAGAATCCACAACCCATTGGGTACGCCGACGTTTCGGAAGTTTTACATTCTTCGACGGATCAACCCTGATTCCGCGATCTTAACCCTAGAAGGCAATCGCCGTTCAAACCTTTAAAATTGAAGCTGGGTCGCATGAAGCGTTTTGCAATGACATGGGCACTCTCATGGGCGTTTTAGTGAAGTATGCTGATTCCGATAGTACCAAGGATCCCGAGTCCGAGGAGGATGATGAAATAGGGAAGGAAAAAGAACAGCAACTCCAGAGGCCAGCAGATCGATCGGCGGGTAATGGAGGAAACAAGCGTAAGGCAACGGTAACATGGGCTTCAGAGCCAACACCAACACGCAGGACAAGGGTCAATGGTGCAAGGGTAAACAACCAAACCGGGTGGTGCGCTTAATCACAATCCGGACCGCTTGAATTATCTGCTGAATCAACCTGTCCAAGCATGGGAGGAAGGAGGCGCCAAAGAAACCACCTCGGAAGGATTGTTACATTATGCAGGAGTTCAAAAGTTCTAATGCTTTCCGGTATGATCAAGGGCCCGGCGGTTCGTGGTCCGCCCGGTTATGGTGGAGGAAATTCGCCCGAGGTTTAGTGGTAATCCGGGCGGGCGTAACAATCGTAACAATCGAGAACCAAGGTGGTTACAATCAGCAGCAGCAGCAGCCGGGTTATCAAAGCAATCCGAAGCGGTTGAATGGTGGACGATATCACGCCTTTACCACCAGCTTGGACAAGCGAGACCGAAACTTCGAAGCGGGCAGTCAATGTTGTTGAACCGCCGCGCCAGACACCTACGCTGGTCGAGCAGCCTATTGTATGGAGCGAGAGGATCATCCTCCCGGGTTTACAATCCGGGTCAGCTAGCCCTAGTGGTGGCGCCTCAGGTGGGAGGATACAAGTTCACCAAGGTGCTTATGGACGGAGGGAGCAGCATCAATATCCTGTATTATGAGACCTTCCGTCGTATGGGGTTAACGGATAAGCATCTCAGCCGCCCAAGATCTGTGTTTCATGGTGTGGTGCCGGCAAGTCAAGATATCCGGTCGGTAAAATAGCTCTGGAGGTGGCCTTTGGGGATGAACATGACTCCAGATCGGAAACATTGACATTCGAAGTGGTGAAAATTCAAAGCCCTTACCACGCCCTATTTGGGCGGCCGGCTTATGCTAAGTTTATGGCACGGCCTTGTTATGTCTATTTGCAGCTAAAAATGCCGGGTCACAAAGGGACGATAACGGTTCATGGGAGCCGCAGGATCGCTTTGGAGTGTGAGGAAGGTGATGCGGCTTACGCAGAGTCGGTTTGTGCCACTGAAGAGCTAAAGTACTATAAGGACAATGTTGATCCGGCGGATATGACCCCGTTGAAGAAGCCAACTATGGAGCACGATCCGAATTTGAAGTTTAAATCGGCGGCTGAGACTAAACTTGTTGACTTTGTGCCCGTGATTCGTCCAAGCAGTTCATCATCGCTAACTTGATCCTAAATAGGAAAGCGCCATCGAAGTTCATCCGTGAGAATCGGGACATTTTGCATGGAAGCCTTGACATGCCGTGTACCGAGGGAACTCGCCGAGCGCACTCTTAATGTGGATCCCAAGTACAAACCGATAAAGCAGTTTCTTCGCCGGTCTAATGAGGAAAGGCGCAAGGCCATTGGAGAAGAGGTTGCCAGGCTCTTAGCAGCAGGTTTTATCGTTGAAGTTTTCCATCCAGAGTGGCTTGCTAATCCGGTGTTGGTCCTTAAGAAAACGGCACTTGGCGCATGTGTGGATTACAGATCTTAACAAGGCTTGTCCAGCAGATCCTTTCGCCCTCCCCCGCATTGATCGATTATTGATGCTACGGCGGGTTGTGAGCGCTTGAGCTTTTTGGATGCGATTCGATATCATCGATCAAGATGGCGGTTAAAGACCAGGAGAAGACAGCGTTTATCACTCCTTTTGGAGCCTTCGCTATGTGTCTATGCCTTTGGGCTCAAGAGCGCCTAAGCAACTTATCGGCGTAAGCGTCTAATTGCTTGCACGAGCAGATCGGCTGTAACGTGCATGCTTATGTGGATGATATTGTGGTTAAATCAAGGAAGAAGGAGACACGATTGAGGATCTGAAAGAAACCTTTGACAAGTTGCGGTGTACAAGATGATGCTTAACCCGCCAAATGTGTTTTCGGTGTTCCGCAGTAAGTTATTGGGTTTTCTTGTGTCCAACAGGGGATTGAAGCTAATCCGAGAAAATTACGGCTATCACCTCCTTGGCTAAGCCAAAGTGCATTAATGATGTCCAGCGTTACGGGTCGGATTGCCGCGCTTAAGCGGTTTATCACCGCCTCGGAGAAGGCCATTCCTTTGTACCGAATGTCAAGAAGACGGATCGTTTGTCCGGAGTTCAGCCGCCCGATGAAGCATTGAGGATTTAAAGCGGCAGTTAGCCAACCCGCTTTATTCGCCGCTCCCATTGACAAGGAGCCGCTTCGCTATATGTTGCTGCTAATGCCGGGGCAGTTAGCGAGCCATTGTGGTAGAACGGACGGAGGCAGGAAGGAGTATCCGTTCAACGTCCGGTTTATTACATCAGCGAGTGCTCATTGAGTCCAAGCAGAGATATCCGCATTGGCGTAAGCTGGTGTATGGAGTTTTATGGCGTCGAAGTCAAGCAATATTTTCGGGGCATCCCATCACGGTGGTCGATTCAGCTCCTTGGGCGATATCATACTGTAACCGGAAGCGATCGTCGGATTGCTAAGTGGGCCATAGAGCTTGGGCCGCACGGTTTAAGGTATGTGCCTCGGACGGCAGTAAAATCCCAGGCACTTGTGGATTTCATTAATGATTGGACGGAGTTACAAGTGCCTGAAGAAAATCCGGATCATACCTATTGGACCATCCACTTTGACGGGTCCAGGCAATTGGAGGGCTCGGGGGCTGGAGTTGTGTTAACTTCCCCACGAGGTGAAAAGTTTTGTTATGTCCTCCGCTTAATGTTCCCTTGTACTAACAATGCAGCTGAGTATGAAGCCTTGCTCCATGGTCTTCGGATGGCCAAGGAGATGAATCTAAGCCGGGTTAAGTGCTTTGGTGACTCGGACTTGGTGGCCCACCAAGTGTCAGGTACTTGGGATTCCAAAGACCCACTCATGGCTGCATATCGTCGGGAGGTGGATGTTGTTGCAGGTCAGTTTAAAGGTTATCAGGTGGACCATGTGGATCGTCGGAAGAACGAAGCGGCGGATGCTTTAAGCCGGCTGGGCTCTCAACGCAAACCGGTCCCGCCCTATGTCTTCCTTGATGTACTGCACAATCCGTCAGTCAAACTTCCTGATGAAGTAGATTTGGCTATTCTGATCCGGAGGCTCGCTTGGTGGCAGCCTTGCATGTCATTCCGGATTGACGCCCCTTATTTGGCGTACATGAGCCGGGCGAGTTACGAAGATGAGACGCTGGCCTGACAGATAGTTCGGCGGTCTAAGTCTATGACCATTGTTAATGGCGAGTTGCATCATTGCGGTGTCGTGGGCGTTTCAGCGTTGTGTGTCCCCGAGGAAGGCTGTGAGATATTGCGTGAGATCCATGAAGGGGACTGTGGTCACCACGCCGGTTCAAAATCTCAGGGCTAAGGCGCCCGCCATGGTTTTTATTGGTTGACCGCCCATGCCGATGCGGAAGATCCGGTCAGCGATGTGATGGTTGCCAGAAGTTTTCTAGACGTGCTCACATACCGGCCCAAGAATTGAGGATGATTCCAATTACTTGGCCGTTTGCGACTTGGGGGCTGGACATGGTGGGGCCTTTTAAAAGGTCCAAGGACAAGAAGACACACTTGCTGGTAGCAGTTGACAAATTTACAAAGTGGGTCGAGGCAGAGCCTGTTAGCAAGTGTGATGCGGCCACGGCGGTTCAGTTCATCAAAAGGGTGATCTTCCGGTTTGGATTTCCACACAGTATCATCACAGATAATGGTACCAATTTGTCCAAAGGTGCCATGAAGGAGTTTTGTGAACATGAGCACATCCGGCTTGACGTTTCTTCAGTAGCTCACCCACAGTCCAATGGTCAAGCAGAACGAGCTAATCAGGAGATCCTGAGAGGTATCAAACCCCGCTTATGGTCCCTTTACGAGGACGCCGGGCTGTTGGGTAGAAGAGCTACCATCCGTGTTATGGAGTATAAATACTACCCCTAACAGATCCACCGGATACACACCGCTCTTTATGGTCTATGGAGCGAGGCGGTCCTCCCCAGCGATATCCGCTATGACTCACCTCGTGGCAGCCTATGTTGAGGCAGATAACGAGGCAGCACGGCAGGGCGCTTTGGATCGACCGGATGAAGAACGAGATATGGCGGCTGCTCGCTCGGCGATTTACCAGCCAGGATCTTCGCTCGGTATCACAATCGACGGGTCGTAACCGTAACCTTTCAGAAGGAGACTTGGTGCTTGGCTCATTCAAGACCGCATGATATGCACAAGCTATCCCCACCTTGGGAAGGGCCTTTTGTGGTCAGCAAGAATCTACACAACGGGTCATACTATCTGATTGATGTTCGAGAGCGTAAAGACTCACACACGTCAGAAGAGGAGACCAACAGGCCGTGGAACATAGCTCATCTTCGGCCTTATTATACCTGAGCCATCGGCTCTCCTTATGTACATATTATAACAATGTATATATTATGAATAAAAGCAATAAACCGGAGCCTTGGCTAAAGCGGGGTATCCATTCTGTAAAAATCCGGTTTGGGTACATGGAGTTGTTGTCTCAAAACGGCCTCCGGTTTATCCCTTGAGCTTGCGTTTCAGAAGTTTTTAGATATCATATGGGGGCTTGGTCGTGTCCGAACCAATGCAACACCTTTTGATAGGCGAAAGCCACCAGATCACTTGGGGACATGGTCAAATCTGAACCAGTCACGCCTCTTGGTCGGCCTAAGGTCATAGAGTCACTTGGGGGCTTGGTCGAACCCGAACCATTGCCACGCCACTTGATCGGCATAATGCCATGGTTTCAGTTGGGGACCTGGCTGACTTGAACCATAGCTACACCTTATTGGGAGCTTGGTCGTGTCCGACCATGGTAACGCCATCTGATCGGCTCAATAAAGCCTCTTTTTGCTTCTATATTTTTTCATAACTGTTATTCAAATCGGTTCAACCAGTCCATTGACGGAAATTGGTTTATTGTTTAATCCGGAGATAACTTTTCCGGTTTGATTTTTCCTGTTAAACATCCCATTATGGAGTAACAGGGGCTTAACATGACCCGGCATGGTTTACCTGGTAAACCGGCATTCTAAAGACAGGAGCTGTTGTCTCCTTTGACGGTAATGGTTTATGCAACCTCCGCTTCAAGGTTGGCTCAGCCAACTGCATGCCCGACGCTGGCAGGTATTTTTGTATCACAAGTTTTGATCATATACCTCAATATTTCCTTACATATGTATATAAGCGTCACAAGCCGGCTGGCGACACAAGCCGCCGTGGCGGTTTAAGAATTTATGATTGCAGGCAAAATAAATTGAAGGTTTCGATTATTCAATCAAAAGTATTAGCACCTCTGCGCGAAGGTTACAGACTGAAGGCATAAAGGCATATTCAAAAACAAAGTGCTGGCTATTCTATTACAAAGCCTTCCAAGGCCCGATATTTCGAATGGCATTATGACTAGCAGCTTATGATGCATCAACCGTTTGACGGATTAAGCTTCCTCGCCGGGTTGACGTGAAGAAGACGGGTCATCTGGCGTCGGTTCAGCTTCTTCCTCTTCATCACCCAATGGCCGGAAGTCGTTGGTAGACCAATCAATCGGGTTTAAAGCCTGAAAGACAGCCTCTTCACTTATAAGCTCAGCCGGATCGACGTCAGGGGCATAAGTGTGCTTACGGATTGGAGGAACAAGGTTCTGCACTTCTGGAATGACAAATTCCACCCGTCTGTTATTTGCGTCATAAAAAGAGCGGTGAACCGCCAGGTTGGCTTCTGCGGCCAGTTGACTCGCCAGAGGACGCATCTCCTTTGTTATTCGTTTGAGGGCGTCATTATCAAAGGCTTCGCCGTTTTCTTGAGCGCTAGGAAAACCCTTGGCTATGTCAGCCGGATCAAGGTCCGCTATCCACGCCTTGGCACGAGTTAGAGCCAATAAAGTGCCAGCCCGGGCTGCGGATCGTTTCAACTCTTCAAGTTGTGCTGGAATCATGGATAGTCGGTCCAGCGTATCTTTGATCAAGGACGGAGCTGTGTTATCATACGACGTAGCGCATATGACTCGCTGGGTGCCGGTATACAACTGCTCAATCAGCGTGTAGGCGGCCTTGAGCTTCTTTCGCATATCAGAGCCCAGATGAGCAATACGTTTCCCTATACCGGTTTAAGACAGCTCAGGTTAAACTGGCGAAAATATCAAAACGGAATAGTAATCAGTGATAAAATTCTTACCAAAGATTGCAGAGGTCATGGCATTAATCTGGCGCTTTAATCTGGTGAGCTCTTCTGTCACCGGTTTAAGAGCCGCTTCAGCATCTTCCGCCCGTTTTATCAAACCAGCCTTCTCGGTGTCCCAGTTGGCCTGCTCGGATTTATACCACTCCTTGAGCTGTTCCATAGTGGTCAAGGCAGTTTTCAATTCATCCTTGGCCTTGGTGGTTTCGCTTGTTGAGTCTCCAGTTAGCACGAAGGTCCTTGAGTTATACGGTTTGTTGGGTATATCTCACTGATAACAAATGGATCACGTTAGTTGTTTCATTATGAAGTCCCAAGCTCAACACGGTATTCAACTTGGCACTTGGGGCTAATGGCTAGTTGATCTCAGCTTGCTATGGGGATACAAAGTTAAGTCCCGGTTTAACTATGCTAAGTTGAACCGGCCCTTGAGGGCTACAACACTGAAGTTTAAGGCGTGAGTTTTATACTAAGTCCCGGTTTAACTATGCTAAGTTGAACCGGCCCTTAGGGGCTACGACACAACAAAGGTGCAAGAGAGGCATAGCTCCTTACCTCATAGCGTTCCTTCATACGATTCACCAGACCGGCTTCGAAGTCACGACTGGTGTAGAGTCGATTCAGAAGCGGAGTGAAGTTCTTGGCGAGAAGTTGTCATAAGGCAGATCAGTTTTCCCTTCTCTTTACCCATGGTAGTAGACTCTTCCTTGGCGCTGTGTTTTGCTAAAGCGACCGGATGGCGAGGCGGTGTAGGCGGTGCCCGTCACTCGACATCATCATTTTGGCGGACTGGCGGATTGGCATTCTTCTTTGGGCTTGGTGTTTTCATACTCAGGCTCGACGGTTCAACAATTACGACCCGCTCTGTTGCAGGACTCGGTGGAGCAGGATGTGAGGTTTCCACCTGGGCATCCGGTTCAAATTCTGGCGGATCAGCATTGTCGTCTTGGTTCAACCCGGCAGAACTGTTTTTAGCAACTTCAGGATTTTCGCCATGCTGCTCTGGAGTCTTCTCCGGATCAACGTTCACAGTAGGGTCAAGGGTTTTCGCTTTCTTACTCAAGCGAGCCTTGGTGCTGCAATGTTCAGAATTATAGTAAGATAAACTGACCAATGCGAAGATAAACCGGTTCGACCCGAAAGATGTATTATGCTTACCCCGCAGCAACCTTAAGAGGAGGCAGTTGAGTGGTGGACGAACCGCCAGATGAGTTGGAAGAGGCCTGATAATTCGGGTCAGACGGATTGAGAGGACATCGGAAGAAACCTTTGAAAGGATAACGCTTTTTAGGAGAACAAATCACCTCTGGACGACGCTTCCGGGTTGGTGTATCAGGTAAACCGGACGATGTAAGTTGTTGACCACTGTGCCGGGTCGTACGGCGCTCTTCAGCCTGCTGTGTCTTCAAAGAAAGGTTTGGATTCAAATGAGCACAGGAGTGAGATTTTTCACTTTCCGGATCTGTCGGCGAATTCTTTTAACCGGCACAAGATCAGATTCGGAAGAAAGAAGGATTACCTCAACAGGATCGGCATGACTGGCTTCAGCATCATCCTGGGAATTAAAATTGTCAATAAGATGAAGGATAAAAAGGGACAAGATAAATAAGGCTTTACCTCAGCTTCTGAATCTTCGTCTTCCGGCGGATCAGAAGACTCGGCAGTTTTCCTCTTGCCAGCTTTCTTGGTGGTCTTGGACTTTACACGAGGAACCCGGACCGGTTTGGTTCGCTTCCAGAAGGAGCTGTTAGCCTGAGAAGTAACAAGGATTAATATATCTCAATAAGGCATTAATATCAGAAGAGCGGTGAGCGGAGCCTTACCGCAGGCGGTTTGTTGGCAACACAGAATGGGGCCAACCCGGTTTGGCTGCAGACGGAGATCGGCTCATCAAGCATCCTTTTCACTGTCTCAGTGACTTCAAGCTCAGTTATTGGTAGCTCGTGACGTCTTTGAGGGTCTTGGACGCTGCCGCGTATTCGCATCAATCCGGGCGGCGGCTCAATGGCAAGATGCCCCAAGAAACCCAACATCGCACAAGGTCGATACCAGTTAAGCCATTGGCCATTAGAGCCCGGAGTTTGATAATTTGGGGCGCAAAATTCTTCCGTTCTGCGGCGGTCAGGCGTAAAGGCAATGGATGATGGTTGCTAAGCCGGTGAGGGCGGTAGCCCGGCAAGGGATTCTCGTTGTTAGGAGCGGTATTTCGGCAATAGAACCAGGTTTGGTTCCAATCTTTCGGATGCCTATGGTGTTTTGCGTGAGGAAAGTCTACTTCCTTCCTTTTCTGGATTGAAATGCCGCCCAGTTCCGTGTTAGGACCATCCGAAAACTCTGTACGGTGGTGCAAATGAAAGAAATCCCGGAACAGCTCCACAGATGGTTCTTCTTGAAGATAGACTTCACAGAAAACTTGGAAATCGCATATATTGGACACAGAGTACGGACCAATATCTTGTGGATGGAGTTGAAAACTTGCAAGGACATCCCGGAAGAATTTTGATCCGGGCGGGCTGAATCCCCGGTGTAAGTGCTGCATAAACACAATTACTTCTCCTTCTTGAGGTTCGGGAGGGCATTCGCATCCTAACCCGCCAATGGAGGACATTTTTGGAGGCTAAAGCGCCGGTGGTGACGTATCCATTGAGTTGCGTCTCAGTGATCTTGGACCGGACCCAATTGCAAGCTGAGAATTGTTTGGCCATTCCAGAAGAAGAAACTGCGAAAGGAAAAGTAAAAAACGGTTCACCGTTAATGGTTCAGACACATTATACAATGTTAAACCGGCAATTCGGCAGCCAGTTCCCAATTCCGGTTTAACTGAGGACTAATGGAGTATGGCGGATTAGCTATCAAAAGTCAAACCGCCCGAAGAGACAGAACTGGAAAATCTGCTAAGTGTGGACAGAAACAGGTTTCACATATGAATGGAGGTAATTTGGATCTACCGAAGATTCAATAAGGAAAAATTCTGCGACCCATGCAAGCCTTATAAAGGGCAGGAAAGTTCGTGCGTTCTAAACAAGAGGGTCTGAACAAAAAGAAAGATGTGCAAAGAACTAAACTGACGGCGGAGCAGTTGCCACACAGGATATATGCTACGGTTGGATTAAACGGTCATGGCAGAGCAGGTATGAAGAAACTAGGGATGAACACCTATGAACTACGAGATGAACAGGAGCCTTCAGATGCGGATCTAGGGCTTGAAGAGGAGCCTTACCCGATGCACAGAACAGCGGAGGAGCGCCGAGAGCCTCTGGTACAACCAGGTTGATGCAGCGGCCTTGCACTGACGCGACGTTCTGAGGTCGGAGGCGACGGCGGAGCTTCAGAGCTGGAGTGTCGCGAGGAAGAAGAAGCGCGGAAGGAGGAAGAAGAGAAAGGGCCTGCCGGTCTATTTATAAGGAAACGGAGTAATTGACAAAGCGAGAATCGAGGAGTTAAAGCGGCGGACGGCGCAGCGTCGCCTCGATTTCGGGTAGTATTAAATGAAGGAATCTTCTGCTTGGGCTTCTTTAATAAATATGACGAGGATGCTCTGTTCTTTGTGGTCGGAGGATGACGTCACGGCGGTTCAAGCAGATGGCGGTTTACAAAATATGAAGGAAGATATTCAGAGTTTCCTACGATGTTGAAGATTAACATGAACCGGTTCAAGTCAATCTGGGGCCTAATGTTGGGGATGTAACTACTGAATATAAACCACCCTGAAGGGGCCGGTTTACCCTTGTCCATAATTAGGGCCCACGAAGGCTCCAAGGGTGGCGATGACCGTAGAGGCTAGAGGCCCGGAGCCCAGGGGCGGATTAGGGCCCATAATGGTAAACCGCCTTAACCATGTAACTTGTCTCAGAAGATAAGAGAAAGGAGAGACCGAGCCGGACACTTGTATGAGCCGCCTCGGGACTCAGAGACCGGTCAAGGCCAACCCGTGTATATAAGGGGACGACCCGGCGGCGGTTTAGACAGACAATCACAATTCGAGGCTTAGGCGAAGCTATTGCTCCCTAGTCGCCGAAATCATATCAATCCCATCACAAACTAGACGTAGGCTTTTACCTTCATCGAAGGGGCCGAACTAGTATAAACTCTCGTGTCTTTGCGTCCACTTTAGCCCCTCTAAGTTAACCCGTACGATGGCCCCGCGACTAAGTCCTTTCATGAGGACATCTGCCGTGACAATTCCACGACAGATCTCTCCAAAGAGAAGTGGTTTAAATATCATACCCCTATCAAAGAAGAAATTAAAGAACCCGACATAGCTAAAGATGAAACTATTGTTTATAATGTTGATTCAGTTTTGCCTACTGCTTATATTGAAAAACCATCTTTCCCTGTTAGGATAAAGGAACAAGCTAAGGTTTCAACTGTGGTTCGCAAAGAGTATTATAGCACCTAAACCTGCTGAACAAATTAAAGTAGAACCTAGTGTTGCTATGGTTATAGATCTCCTGGTAGGAAATATTGATGGGCATGTTATTTACTTCTGTGATGAAGCTGCTAGAATTGCCAAACCCGACAAAAAAGATAAACATAGACCTGTTGTTGGCAGGACTGTTATATGATGAATATCATCCAACGAATTCACCGATCCAATGCCTACGAGTTTTCCACATATTGTTCTTACTAAGTTACTATTTCTATTGCTACCGTTACAACTGCTACAAAATTATTGCTATCACTGTTACCGTTACTGTTACGATTGCTATCAAACCATCCTATTATTATGCTACTAATCATCTTGCTGCAGATATTTAATCTCTATGTGTGGTTGAACTGAAAACTCAACTGCTAATACTTACAAATATTCTTTGGCTCCCCTTGTGTCGAATCTATAAATTTGGGTTGAATACTCTACCCTCGAAAACTATTGCGATCCCCTATACTTGTGCGTTATCAGACAACAAAGAGGACGGGGAGAATCGGCAACTATAAACAGATGCATGTTTTGAAAAGAATGACGTCACGAGTGCTGATGCAATGCAAATTATGCGATGACAAATGCAACAGACAAATGAAAACACGACAACGATGAAAATAAATGGAAGGCATCTGAAGCATCAGTCTTGGGGTGTCACACTCATAGACCTCTTCCACATTGACATGATTCACATGCCCCTTAGTGAAAGGATTGGGCTTCTTGCCTCCAGAATTCCCATTTCCATTCCCATTCTGCAGCTCGGGACACTCGTTGGAGTAGTGCCCCATCTTCTTGCACTTGAAGCAAGTGATGTGACTCGGATCCTTCTTCATCGATGTAGAAGAGCCGAAATGCTGCTGATTGCCATTTCCTCCATCGCCATTGCCATTCCCATGCTTGTGAGCATGGTGGTTGTGTCCATTTCCTCTATGCTGAATGTGACCTCCATGGTTATGATGATGTCCTACAAACTTGTTGGTGCCTGATCCAGAACTTCCTGAGTATGGGATGTAGTGGGGTTTCTGCTAAACTCCAGAATTATACTTTCCCTAATCGTACTTACTCTTACGGTTCTCCATATGCTGGTGCTAGCCTTCGAGAATGGTAACCTTGTCAACTAGCTCCTAATAGTTCATAAAGGTCGCCACAGTCAACTGAACTCCCAACTCATCATTCAGTCCCTCCAGAAGCTTCTCCTGACTGGCTACATTAGTGGCCACGTCATCTGGGTTATATCAGGCTAACTGGATGAACTCATCAAAATATGGAGATATCGTGCATCCTCCCTGGCGCAAGTTGCGAAACTCCTTCAAACTCATGGCTCCGGCTAAGACATGACCAGTGCGGAATGCCTGCTGGAACTAAGTCCTAGTCACACTCTCCATGGGGTACATGGTGGTGTAGTTCTCCCACCATGCAGCTGCCGGTCCATCGAGCTGGTGAGTGATAACCCACAAGTATAGGGGATCGCAACAGCTTTCGAGGGTAGAGTATTCAACCCAAATTTATTGATTCGACACAAGGGGAGCTAAAGAATATTCTTGAGTATTAGCAGTTGAGTTGTCAATTCAACCACGCCTAGATAACTTAGTATCTGCAGCAAAGTGTTTAGTAGCAAAAGCGGTATGATACTAATAGTAACGGTAGCAAGAGTAAAGATAAATGTTTTTGGGTTTTTGTAGTAGTTGTACAGAGTAACGGAAAAGTAAATAAGCGAAGAACAATATGTGAAAAGCTCAGAGGCAATGGATCGTGATGGATAATTATGCCGGATGCGATTCCTCATGCAATAGTTATAACATAGGGTGATATAGAACTAGCTCCAATTCATCAATGTAATGTAGGCACGTACTCCGTAGATAGTCATACGTGCTTATGGAAAAGAACTTGTATGACGTCTTTTGTCCTACCCTCCCGTTGCAGCGGGGTCCTTACGGAAACTAAGGGATATTAAGGCCTCCTTTTAATAGAGAACCGGACCAAAGCATTAACACATAGTGAATACATGAACTCCTCAAACTACGGTCATCACCGAGAAGTATCCCGATTATTGTCACTTCAGGGTTGTCGGATCATAACACATAATAGGTGACTATAGACTTGCAAGATAGGATCAAGAACACACATATATTCATGAAAACATAATAGGTTCAGATCTGAAATCATGGCACTCGGGCCCTAGTGACAAGCATTAAGCATAGCAAAGTCACAAAGAACATCAATCTCGTAACATAGTGGATACTAGGATCAAACCCTAACAAAACTAACTTGATTACACGGTAAATCTCATCCAACCCATCACCGCCCAGCAAGCCTATGATGGAATTACTCACGCACGCGGTGAGCATCATGAAATTGGTGATGGAGGATGGTTGATGATGACGACGGTGACGAATCCCCTCTCCAGCCCCGAACGGACTCGGATCAACCCTCCCGAGAGAGGTTAGGGCTTGGCGGCGGCTCCGTGTCGTAAAACGCGATGAAACTTTCTCTCTGATTTTTTTCTCACCGAGACGGAATATATGGAGTTGGATTTGAGGTCGGAGGAGGTCCAGGGGGCCCACGAGATAGGGGCGCGCCTAGGGGCGCCTGCTCGTGGACAGCCCCGGCCCCTAGTGTCTTTCTTTCGCCAATAATTTTATAAATTCCAAAAAGTGCCTCCGCTGATTTCCGGTCATTCCGAGAACTTTTCTTTTCTACACATAAAACAACATCATGGTAGTTCTGCTGAAAACAGCGTCCATCCGGTTAGTTTCATTCAGATCATGCAAGTTAGAGTCCAAAACAAGGGCGAAGTGTTTGGAAAAGTAGATACGTTGGAGACGATCAACTCCCCAAGCTTAAACCTTTGCTCGTCCTCAAGCAATTCAGTTGATAAACTGAAAGTGATAAAGAAAAACTTTTACAAACTCTGTTTGCTCTTGTTGTTGTAAACATGAAAAGCCAGCATTCAAGTTTCAGCAAATATTATGAACTAACCATACTCACAATAACACATAGGTCTCACAATTACTCATATCAATAACATAATCAGCTAGCGAGCCATAATTATAAAACTTGGATGACAACACTTTTTCAAAATAATCACAACATGATATAACAAAATGGTATCTCGCTAGCCCTTTCTCGAGACCAAAAACATAAATGCAGAGCACCTTTAAAGATCAAGGACTGACTAAACATTGTAATTCATGGTAAAGAGATCCAATCAAGCCATACCCAATATAAACCAATAGTAATGAATGCAAACGACGAGGTGCTCTCCAAATGGGTGCTTTTTAATAAGAAGGATGATGACTCAACATAAAAGTAAATAGATAGGCCCTTCGCAGAGGGAAGCAGGATTTGTAGAGGTGCCGAGCTCGATTTTAAAATAGAGATTGAATAACATTTTGAGCGGCATACTTTCGCTGTCAACATAACAACTATGAGATGGTTGTATCTTCCATACTACATGCATTATAGGCAGTTCCCAAACAGAATGGTAAAGGTTTATACTCCCCCTCCTCCACAAGCATCAATCCATGGCTTGCTCGAAACAACGAAAGTGCCTCCAACATTCAACGGGTCCTGTGGGGAGTTTTGTTTGCAATTACTTTGATTTAGTTTGCATAAAGCATGGGACTGGGCATCCCGCTGACCGGCCCTTTCTCGTGAATGAGGAGCGGAGTCCACTCCTCTTGAGAATAACCCACCTAGCATGGAAGATATAGGCATGCCTAGTTGTACATGAGCTGCTCGAGCATACAAAACAGAATTTCATTTGAAGGTTTGGAGTTTGGCACATACAAATTTACTTGGAACGGCAGGTAGATACAGCATATAAGAAGGTATAGTGGACTCATATGGAACGACTTTGGGGTTTAAGGAGTTTGATGCACAAGCGATATTCCCGCTTAGTGCAAGTGAAGGCTAGCAAAAGACTGGAAGCGAATTAATCGAGAGAGCGACAACAGTCGTAAACATGCATTAAAATTAATTCACACCGAGTACAAGCATGAGTAGGATATAATCTACCATGAACATAAATATCATGAAGGCTATGTTGATTTGATTCAACTACATGTGTGAACATGTGCCAAGTCGAGTCACTCAATTCATTCAAAGGAGGATACCATCCCATCATACCACATCATAATCATTCTAATAGCATATTGGCACGCAAGGTAAATCATTATAACTCATAGCTAATCAAGCATGGCACAAGTAACTATAATCTCTAAATGTCATTGCAAATATGTTTAATTCATAATAGCTGACTCAGGAACGATGAATCATCATATTTACAAAAACAAGAGAGGTCGAGTTCATACCAGCTTTTCTCATCCCAATTAATTCATCATATATCGTCATTATTGCCTTTCACTCGCACGACCGAACGATGTGTATAATAATAAGAGTGCACGTGCATTGGACTAAGATGGAATCTGCAAGCATTCAACTCAAGAGAGAAGACAGGGTAATATGGGCTCTAAGTTAAATAAACATTCATGCATATAAGAGCCCATCGGTGTCAAAACCGGCGGATCTTGGGTAGGGGGTCCCAAACTGTGCGTCTAGGCGGATGGTAACAGGAGACAAGGGACACGATGTTTTTACCCAGGTTCGGGCCCTCTCGATGGAGGTAAAACCCTACTCCTGCTTGATTAATATTGATGATATGGGTAGTACAAGAGTAGATCTACCACGAGATCAGAGAGGCTAAACCCTTGAAGCTAGCCTATGGTATGATTGTTGTTCGTCCTACGGACTAAAACCCTCCGGTTTATATAGGCACCGAAGAGGGTTAGGGTTACACAGAGTCGGTTACAATGGTAGGAGATCTACATATCCGTATCGCCAAGAATGCCTTCCACGCCAAGGAAAGTCCCATCCGGACACGGGACGAAGTCTTCAATCTTGTATCTTCATAGTCCAGGAGTCCGGCCAAAGGTCATAGTCCGCTATCCGGACACCCCTAATCCAGACTCCTCAAGAGTCTCTCTGAACCAGGCTTCAATGACGATTTGAGTCCGTGCGCGATATTGTCTTCGCATTGCAAGGCGGGTTCCTCCTCCAATTCTTCATAGAAGATTTTGAACACAAGGATAGTGTCCGGCTCGCAAAATAAGTTCCACATACCTCCATAGAGAGAATACTATTTACACAAACTCAATCTGGCGACGATTCATGCAAGTGACACCACACCACGGCCAAGCCTTTATTCGAATCGTTTTCACTGTCCCACCTCAGCGCTTTAGCGAGGCGGTTTCCTTGGCACGTCTTGTCCAAGCAGAGATCATGTCCCCTTATTCCGGGATTCTCATCAATACAGGCCTGGGTAACCCAACCGTGCCATTGATTATGGCGCTTGGGAGATAAGCGAGTTTTATCAGGCCGGTGGGGACGCATAGCTTTGTCCGTCCATATAAGGGGACAAGGATCCACTTTTTCACACACGCCTTCTTCCTCCTTTGCTCATCCATTTCCAAGACTTGAGCTCTAGCGCCTAAGTCCGCACATCCCACCTCAACCTTCTCCAACTATGTCCGGAGCGGAGGCAAGTGGATGGCCTCCTCCGTCACGGAGGGGCACATCAAAAGCTACGAAGGCTGGATACTTGTCCGACGACATCGCGATCGGCTCCCGACAAGGGGCAGCTCATCCCCACCCCCATGCCCCATGAGAGGGTGGTGTTCCTCCCCCACTTCCTCCACGGACTAGGTTTTCCACTTCACCCATTTGTCCGGGGCTCATGTTCTACTACGGCCTAGATTTCCACGATCCGCCCCGAATTTCATCCTCAACATCTCGGCGTTCATCGTCAGGTGCGAGGCCTTCCTCTGCATCCAGCCCCACTTCGCTTATGGTCAAGACCTTGAATGTCAAGCCAAGGTAGTGGGCGGCCGCCAAGCGGAGTGCGGAGGTGCCATGGTGGGCAAGATGGCCAACGCCCTATGGCTCGAGGGCTCCTTCGTGGAGACCATAAAGGTGGCAATCGGGTGGTTCTACATCACCGAGCCACGCGACTCTAAACGGGCAGCGGCCCCGAATTCTGATCTGCTTCCCTACACGGCTCACCTCATGGAAAGAGACGGGCTGACGTGGGTAATTCGAAGAGCTGACCGACTCCAAACCCGCGTCCAAACCTGGTGGACAAGAAGCTCAAGCTTGTCAACGTAGTCCAGGTTATGCTCATCCGCCGGATCCTCCCATGCCAAAGAACGGCCTTCAACTTGTGGAGTTTGATCCGCACAGCACCGAACCTTGAGCCGCTCTTTGACACTACGCACGAAGATGCCCGGAAGGTGCTGTTCAAAGGCGCCGAGGTTCCGCATCCGCCATCAAGATCGCGGATTCAGCTCATGCATCAAGCCAGCGAGGTAAGCTATTTTACCCTTTACGGGACTCTTTTTCATAGTTTGACTCTATGCAGGATCTAAAACTCCCTCACCTTTGACAGATGGCAGAAGACGTCCGGACAGGTTGACCGTCCGCTCCTTGCCAAAGACTCCAGCGGACGCCTGATTGACGGGGCTGCTGGTTCCGCACCTTACGGGTGCCGGAGAAGAAGGCTAAGAAGAAGGCCACGGAACTCAAGGAGTTCCCAGCGCCAGTGTTGTCGGACTCATCGTCCGATGACTCGAGGCGGACTCCTCCCGCCAAGACGAGGAGGAGGAAGAGGCCTCTCCCAGTGGGGGAGAGAAGAAAAGAAAGGCCGCCTAACCGGGAGGCCGGAGGGTCCAAGAAGGAAGGACCTTCCTCCGACTACACCACCAACGCCAACGACGGCGAAGAGGAGGGCCACCGAGGACCAAGCCTCGCGAATCGTAAGTGTCCGGACACCGTAATAACTCATGGCGCTCCATTTGTCGCACAACATCTTCTAACACCGAATATAACCATGCAGCCCGCCCAAGGATGGGCTCGACGCTGACGAGCAGCTCCTGGATTCGCTCGGATGTGAATAGCACCTCACTTCCGACCGCCTCGCCTCCTCCCGCCGGATGACGCTGAGGTGGAGTCCCAAAGGGTCCAGCCAGAGGAGGTGGCCTCGAGGCGCCAAGAAGGAGACCTCCGGACTCGGGCGAAAAGGGATAAAACCTCAAGGATTTAAGTCCGCCCTGTGCGGACTCCGCATCGAACCTTCAGTGGTTCGAGTCCGGCAGCGACCCCTTCATAAGAAGGGCAAGATCGCGACGCCGTGACCTCCGCCCAACCGAGGCACGGATAATTTGATGGAGGCGCTTAACGGCGCTTCCATCAACGAGGAGCACTGCATCGTTAGGAGTGTGGTGATCCAGAAGTTCAGTCCGCCAAGAGCGGGCTGATCAAGCTCGTGCCAGCCTTCTAACAGGTTTTGAGGTATGTATTTAAGATATGTAAAAATATTACCGCATAGACAGTAGCCGCTGATGCTCAGTTTGGTGTTCGGAAAGAAAAAGCCGAACTGAGGATCTAAAAGATATATGCAGGAGTCTAACATAAGTATGTCAATATGGGAATGCAGGCTGTGGTGCTGACCTCTGCCGCACTGACTGCGGAGGTTGATGCATTGAAGCAGAGCCTCGAGCTGTCGGAGAACGAACTCGGCCTTGCCAAAAAACAGCTCGAGGACAAGGAAGGTAAGTAATACCTTATGGGAGTATTTAAAAGATGTGGTTGCAAAAAATGACAGGAATAACGTGAATATTGCAGGGCCACGAACGAGGTGGCGACCACAAGGAAGCGGTGTCCAAGGCCGAAGCAATGCGGCCGTGGAGCGCACCGAGCGAGAGAAGCAGGAGGCGCGGTGGCGGAGGTGCGGCAAGAGCTCCAGTGCTCGTGAAAAAACACGAGAGTTTGGGCGTGACTCAAAGACTCGAGAGTCCGAGCTCGCCTGCCCTTGAGAGCGCCAAAGCCACTAAGGCCGAAGCCCAAAAAGCCCTTCAGGAAATTGAGGCGATGAAGAAGATAGTGGCGGGTAAGGCATTCTTTATGCAAAGCAAGCATGTGAAAGTGAATGATCTGTTACTTACCCGAATCCGGAGCTCTCCAGGAGCATTCGCAGATCTGCCCCGCAGTGTGTCCGATGCTGCCGCATTCTACCGAGCCGAGGAGGGAAGTTCGACGGAGAAGGTGTTCTGGTCTCAGTATGCTGAGGCCGGACACCTGGTGCCCTTAAGAGACGAGTTGAAGCAGCTGGTTGAGCTCCATAAGGTGGCCGAACAGGCCATGAAGGGCCTTATAGTTCGGCCGTGGCCTAAGGAAGCCATGCACAGGAGCTACTTGGCTGGTGAGGCGGCCGGTGGACGGTGTCCATGGGTTGAAGTCGCCAAGCACTCCGTCAGATCAAGGTGCTCAGAGGGCCTTGCCCGTGCTAAGGTGCACTGGGCAAGATGGACGCTGAGATGCTTGTGACGGACGGACCACCACCGGCAAGGAGCATCGCAAGCCTGAAATGTATTATGGGGCGCCTCAAGGGTGCCCGCTTTATAGCGGTGAATGCTCCAAAGATGTAATTTTTGAGTAGACTCGCATTTGTTATCCTGTACGCTGAAAACTTGTTCATATGCGCTAAGCAACACTTTTGAATTTAAAATATTACCTTATGTGCGGCCGTGTATTAAATTTGAGAGATGGCGAGTCGTCGGCTTCAGCCCCCATGCCACGAGTGCTAGGGTGTTCGGGGATAAACTTGAGCACTCTTCTTCCCATTCTTGGGTCCTTCGAGGGAGGCGCTCAACACAACGAACAAGGCAACCGGACTATAATGCTTGAACACTCTCACTTAGCCATAGAATTCTATAATTTTAAATTTCGGCGAAGCCCCTGTATTCGAAGACCAAGTTCGGGCGCTATCCACGCCTAGGCCGCATAATGCCGACTCCTCGCTCTAAGCGGCATAAGTCTTTAGGGACTCGAAAACCTCTCGAACAGCGACCGGCTCTCGCCCTATCATGACGGTCAGTTTTAGCTTTCTCCACCGAGGTGCTTAACCCAGCTCAACCGGGGCACAATCGTAGTGGTTCTCCCAGCGCTACCTTAGCCGATATAATGGAACATAAGGTACCAAAACATGGGAGCCGGGCAAACCCAACTATTGACCCAAGACATGATTCGGAGCCGATGCATATAATGCTATAAGTTCGGGGTGCCGCACTTGTGGAAGTGTTCGGACTTATCACACCATATTGTGGGGGTACTTAAACCCCTGGTGTATTGCCCGTACCAAAGTGTACTGTTGCACAATGTCATAACTGAACACACACACACACACACACACACACACACACACACACACACACATATATATATATATATAAAGGAGTTCAATAATAGGCAGAAGCTATGTATTGTTTATTCAAAAGGGATGCAGTAAGAGCAGAACGATACAAATAGTGCGATAAGCAAGGGACGAGACTTTTTAACATGTCCCCCTCCAGGGGTAAGCTGCGGGATGGTATGTAAAACAGGTATACTGCTCGTAATAGAGACCACTTGGACACTCGCCATAGCTTTCTGCTTCCCTGGCTGTTGCATCGTGTGTTCGGCGATTCTACTGCCGGACAGGGCTTCGTGAGAACGGAGTCCTGAAAGTAAAAAAGAAAGAAGAAAAGAAAAGAATGACACAATCGGGAGCCCCTAGTGCGGTTGAGCCGCATTCTGGGCATGCCGTGGTCGTGCCCCTCCCCCTATGCCCATGGTATTTCCAGAGCGTAATTATGTACGCGTAGTCTTGTTTCACAATTTCGCGAGGGCTGGGGTTTGGGCCGCATTGCTATCGCGTGTTCGGAACGTGCCAGCGGTCTTGTTGTAGGTTACTCCGGGCGCGCTTGACGGTGTCCGGACGCTTAATAGCCGGACTCGAGAATTGCCTTAAGAGGCTGCTTTGTACTTCCGCCACGAGGGTCGCCAGATGCTCCTCCGTCCGGAGAGAGCGCTCGTGTTTCCATTGACCGTAATGACTCCTCGAGGACCTGGCATCTTGAGCTTGAGATATCGTAGTTTGGCACCGCATTGAACTTTGCAAATGCGGTTCGTTCGAGCGATCGCGTGATAGCCGCTGCGAACAGGACTATGTCAAGATTAACTCCTCGCTCGGAAGTTATCCAGGATCCAAGACCACTTCAAGTGTAACTGAGCCTGCATAGCTTGGCCTCTACACCTGGTATGACGCCTTTAAAGGTCGCCTTCGTGGGTTTAATCCTTGATGGGTCTATGCCCATTTTGCGCACTGTATCGTGACAAAGCAGGTCCAGGCTGCTGCCGCCGTCCATTAGGACTCTAGTGAGGTGAAATCCGTTAATGATTGGGTCTAGAACCAATGCGGCGAATCCTCCATGGCGGATGCTAGTGGGGTGGTCCCTTCGATCAAAAGTGATCGGGCAGGAAGACCACGGGTTGAACTTTGGGGTGACTGGCTCCATCGCATATACGTCCCTTAGTGCACGCTTCCACTCCCTTTTGGGTATGTGGGTTGCGTATATCATGTTCACCGTCCGCACTTGTGGGGGGAAGCCCTTCTATCCTCGATTGTTCGGCGGTCGGGGCTCCTCCTCGTCATCGCTATGCAGCCCCTTGTCATTGTTTTCGGCATTTAACTTGCCTGCCTCCTTGAACACCCAACAATCCTGTTGGTGTGGTTGGCTGGTTTTTCAGGGTGCCGTATCCGCACGAGCGATCGAGTATTCGGTCCAAATTGGACGGGCCCAGAGTATTTCTTTTAAATGGATTTTCCCGCTGACCGGGTTTAGAGCCTCTGAATCCGACATTGACTGCCATATCCTTAGCATTATCGCCGTTAATGCGGCGCTTGTGCTTGTTGCGACGCGACCTGCCATTGCTGTCCTTGGTATCCGAATTACCAGGGCTCTTGGTCATGTTGTTACTATTAGCTAGCCAGCTATCCTCTCCCGCACAAAAGAGGGCCATGAGTGTTGTTAGGGCTGCCATGGATTTCGACTTTTCCTGTCCTAGGTGCTGGGCAAGCCACTCGTCGCGGATGTTATGTTTGAATGCTGCAAGGGCCTCTGCATCCGGACAGTCGACGATTTGATTTTCCTTGGTTAGGAACCGTGTCCGTAATTGTCCGCCGATTCTCGTGGCTGCTGAATTATGTGGCTTAGGTCATCGGCGTCGGTGGTCGCATATGTGCCCTGAAATTGTCGAGGAATGCGGCTTCGTGTCTTCCCAACAACCAATTGACTCTGCTGGCAAGCTGTTAAGCCAATGCCGGGCTGGTCCTTTAAGCTTGAGTGGGAGGTATTTGATGGCGTGTAGATCATCACCGCGGGCCATGTGGATGTGAAGGAGATAGTCCTCGATCCAAACCGCATGATTTGTTGTGCCATCGTATGATTCAATGTTTATGGGTTTGAAACCCTCAGGTATTTGATGATCCATCACTTTATCTGTGAAGCATAGTGGGTATGCGGCGCCTCTGTATTGGGCTATATCACGACGCAACTCAAATGAGCTTTGTCTACTGTGTTCGGCCCGGCCGGAGCTGCCATATCCGGCGTGACGGTTATCGTCACTTGTCGTGGGGCGCCCACGCGATCCGTAGATCGATCTTGTTTGCTTTGCCTTGTCCTCCAATATATCTCGCAGGTCTGGCGCATTTCCCCACGCCTTGGTATTTTTTGAGCGGCGCCGGGGAGCGGCTTGAGTTGAGGGCCGAGAGGCCTCTCTGTCGCGGCCACGCGGTGTACGGTCAGCCGTATCATGCGCTGGTGATGTAGGTATGGGTGCTTCCTCCTATAATCGGGGTAGCAGCCTGCGTTTTGGGTAGCTCTTGCAGGGGCGCTCGAGTTCATACTCTTCGTCCGCAAGGACTTCAGTCCATCTGTCAGCTAGCAAGTCTTGGTCAGCTCTAAGCTGTTGCTGCTTTTTCTTGAGGCTGCTTGCCGTGGCCATGAGCCTGCGTTTGAAACGCTCTTGTTCGACGGGATCCTCGGGCACGATGAATTCGTCGTCGTCGAGGCTTGCCTCATCTTCGGAGGGAGGCATGTAATTATCGTCCTCTACCTCTCTTTCCGCCGCTCTCTCATGAGGGCTGGCTTCTCCATCCTCCCCGCTGAATCCTGCTTTGGGGGTTGTCTTCGCACTGTCCGGGGTGTTATTGTCTCCGTGCGGAATCACCATTTTTGCTGTGGCGGATTTAGAGCGGCGCCCGACGCCGGGCGTTTAGGCTGTTTCTTGGAGGGTCATCCTCCGCTGTTCCCTCGCCATTCCCATCTTTTGGATGTCCACCATGTATATGTCGATGACGAGGTGGCCTTCCAGTGCCTCTGGGCGCTGGTTCTTAGTCGCTCCTGCATCGTCGTCCATACCGTCGATGTCTTGGTCGAAGTCGAGCATGTCGGTTAAATCATCGACAAGGCTATGAAGTGGGTGGTGGGTGGGCTTTGAATTTCTTCGTCGTCCGCATCCCAACCTTCTTGACCATAATCCGCCAGGGCTCTCCGATAAAGAGAGACTTCAGTGAATTCAGGATGTCGCCAAAGGGCGAAAAGCCGAAGATGTCCGTGTCGATGAATTCCATGATCGGCGCCAATCGGATTCGATTGGGGCGCTGAAGGCTCGAGTCCGGAGAGGAGTCCGCACCTTGAGTCACGAAGCCAAAGGACGGGTAGGTGTATGGCTCAATCGCCGTAGAGATCGCAGCCCCGAGGCGGTGTCCAGCCACCCGCCCTCGATCGGCGTAGTCGGCTCCGAGCTAAAGGTCGGAGCGACACCTGTGCGGCCTCGGGACACTGCTCGCGGCAGAGCTAGATCATGCCCTCGTGATGTTGTGGCGCGCTTGGCTGTGGCTCGAACCCGTCGAAGATCAAGTCTCCGCGGACGTCACCCGTGTAGTTCAAACTTCCAAATCTGACTGGTGGCCAGGGCGAGCTTTCAATCTGCTCCAGATGGCTGCTTAATTAGCCCAGATGCAAAGCCGCCAATACGAAGATCTGTTCGGGAAAAAGTCTCACCCAGAGCGCATCGTTGTTGATGATCGGAGGAGCCATCGGCCTAAAGATGACGACACAGAGGAACTCTCAATGAGAGCACCAATGTCGGTGTCAAACCGCGGATCTCGGTAGGGGTCCCAACTGTGCGTCTAGGCGGATGGTAACAGGAGACAAGGGACACGATGTTTTTACCCAGGTTCGGGCCCTCTCGATGGAGGTAAAACCCTACTCCTGCTTGATTAATATTGATGATATGGGTAGTACAAGAGTAGATCTACCACGAGATCAGAGATGCTAAACCCTAGAAGCTAGCCTATGGTATGATTGTTGTTCGTCCTACGGACTATAACCCTCCGGTTTATATAGGCACCGAAGAGGGTTAGGGTTACACGGAGTCGGTTACAATGGTAGGAGATCTACATATCCGTATCGCCAAGCATGCCTTCCACGCCAAGGAAAATCCCATCCGGACACGAGACGAAGTCTTCAATCTTGTATCTTCATAGTCCAGGAGTCCGGCCAAAGGTCATAGTCCGGCTATCCGGACACCCCCTAATCCAGGACTCCCTCAGAGCCACTAAGCATTTTCAATATGGTCTTTTCGACCCCCAAAAGAAAGAAAAGAAAATAAAACTATTTACACGGGAAAGCTCCCAACAAGTAAGAAGAAGAACTAGAAATCTTTTGGGTTTTCATTTTAATTTCTACTACAAGAATGGAAATTAAACTAACTAATTTTTTTGTTTTTCTTAAGGTTTATCAAACACACAAGAAGAAAACTAGAAAAAGAAATTTAAACTAGCATGGATAATACAATGAAAGAGTATGAGCACCGACGTCTATTGTGTGAACATGAATGTAAAGTCGGTGAGAAATACGTACTCCCCCAACCTTAGGCTTTTGGCCTAACTTGGTCTAGTACCAAGGACCGCCGCTACTCTCCCTGGTGTAGTGGGATGTGTAATCAGGATACTACTGGCTGGTCATCTCCGGATCCCACTGAACAGATGATGCACGATAAGGGTCCAGTTCAGGTTCTGGATCAGGTTCAGGTTCTGGAGTAAAAGCTTAAGCTCGGTGATTGTACACCGCTTCCGGTGTAACAAGAAAATTATCTGCAGTCAAATCAAACAATAGAGGCGCAGGCAAAATAAAGGTCTCATTGTGTTTCTTATTAAACCTAAGGTTATACAAGAGCATCTTCTCTTCGTTGTCAACAATAAACTTGTGTGCTACCATGCTCTTGTAATCTAAAATGTGAGGAGGTAATTTTGTCTCCTCCTCCTCATAGTGCCTAATGGGTATCTGAAAATGTTCAGCGAGACGTGCAGCATAGATACCCCCAAATATGGGGCCTTTTGTACGATTCAGGGCTAGCCATTTAGCAATGACGGCACCCATACTAAAAGTGTTTGTCGGCGTTCTGGGAACGGGGGTCCCCAGACTTGCCTGCCCGCGGCCTACGGCGTGGCTCAAGTGGGGGCCCAGCACGGCCCAGCTTCATCAGCTCAAGCTCAAGACCCTCGCGAGCGGCCAAGCCTCACAGGGCGGACGACAGGAACCCACCTCAGGAGCAGCCTCGTCAGACGGGCTCGCGAGGGTGCCCTGTGACGCAAGCCATGACGATCAAGGCCAGGCGGGCGCCAGCCCGCGCAGTGTCCTCATTTCCCTTTTGGTGCAAAGGAGGCAAGCACAGGTCGAGGCATCAGGCAAAGGTTACCGCTTCGGTGCAACAAGACCAAGACCAGCAGAACGGCAGGATGGAGGTCATCGTTGAGCCCAGGACGGCGTCACCGTCAGAGCCTTTGGCAGCCGAAGACCAACTTTAGTCAGGATAAGTGTACTAGATGTTCCCCTTCAAAATGGCCAATTGTTGGCGCCCTTCCCGCTCATTATTTGGGAAGAGGCCTAGGGCCTCCCTCTATAAATAGAGCTAGCCACCACAACGAGAGGCGACGGATGAGAGACAGGTCGAACCCCCCTAGAGAGAGAGAGAGAGGTGACTGGACTCACCCAAGCAGTTCATTGCACCAGCTCAAGAACAGCCCCTCGCGAGGCTGTTCTCCCTTTGTATTGTTCATCATCAGCCCATGAGGCAATCCACCACACCACACACTGGAGTATGGTATTACACCACACCGGTGGCCCGAACCAGTATAAACCTTGTGTCTCGGTGTTGTTCATTGTTGGTAGTTTAGATCCCTTGCAATCCGTTCACGCATGAGCTGGTAGGGGAAAGATCTCCGCGTGCACCCCAGTGTTCGAACCTCAAGGGTCTGCCGGAACCCGAAATCCGACATTTGGCGCGCCAGGTAGGGGTGCGCCGGAATCTTTCTTCCGCTGGTCGTGTGTGATCTCTCGTCGTGTCCATGGCTGAGGCTCGCCGAGCTCGCGCCGAGCGCCGGGCTGCTCGCGCCGCTTGAGTCGCCCAGACGGCTCCCGTCGGCGGACACCCCCGTCGTTCCCCATCGCCTGCCGCCAACGCTGCCACCGGCCCGGCGGGGAACGAGTAGCAGGCCTCGTCCTAGCATCCATCCGTGAGGCGAGACGGCGGCACCCTACCCCTTCGCTCGCCCCAGCTGGTTCTTCATCCCGCGCGCTCCACGCGCCCATGGAGGCTCAAGCCACGCTCATCGCGGCCAACGAGCTCCTGCGCTACCGCCCCATCGACGACGTCTACGAGGATTGGCTCGACCGCGTCGCCGAGCTCATCCGCGCCGCTGGGGGCTCCCCCGCGCCATCCCTCTCGCTGCCTCGCCCCGCACCGCACGCAGGAGGCAGGGGCCCGGAGGTGACCCCGTCACCTCCTTCCCAAGAAGGCGCCCTGGCTCCAAGGCGCGTGGCCCCGGGCCGGGATTCTCCGCGCCCGGCGCCCGCGCACCAAGAATGAAGCTGCCAGGAGATCCCTCGTCCCCAAGAAGGTGCTCGCGTGCTCCCAGCATTGGAGCGCCACGACCACGCTCCAGCACCACCGCGTTAAGACCCCGCGCTGCTCCAGGCGGCGGTGCACGGGAATCCACAAGAGCAAGCTCCGCATCATCAGAGAGCCCCGGTGGCCACTGCAGGCTGCCGCGCCTACACCGCCGAGCTACGCAGCATCGCATGGCCCGGCAAGTTCAAGCCAGACCTGCCTCCTCGCTACGACGGCACCGCCGATCCTGCTGAGTTCCTTCAGCTCTACGAGCTGGGCATCGAAGCCGCCAACGGGGACGAAAAGGTCATGGCGAATTGGTTCCCCAGGGCGCTGAAGTACGGAGCCCGAACCTAGCTCCTGAACCTGGCTCCCGGCACGATCTTCTCCTGGGACGAGATGCGCACCCGCTTCATCGCCAACTTCCAAGGCACTCGCGACCGACCTCCTGCCGTGAGCGACATGCGCCGCATCAAGCAGCAGCCAGGAGAGACCCTGCAGAAGTAAATCCATCGCTTCAACAACGCACACCTCAAGATTCCCAAGGTGACTGAGGAGGCCATCATCTCAGCCTTCTCCGATGGTGTGCGTGACGTCAAGATGAAGGAGGAGCTGGCGATGCGTGAAGATCTATGCACATCACTAGAGCTGTTCAACTTGGCGACCAAATGCGCCAGGGCCGAGGAAGGGCGCCTATCCGCCCTCGAGCTTCCAGCAGCCGATCCAGAAGAGAAGAAGCCCAAGGCCAAGGACGTGAAGCGCAAGGGGGCTGCTGTGCTCGCGGCAGAACCAGACATCAAGCGAGGCAGGGATCAGCCAGAGTCTTCCAAGGGCAGCCGATACTGCATGTACCACAACCTCCACACCCGCAACACCAACGAGTGCCAAGAGCTCATGGTCGTGCGAGAAGGGCAAATCGGTCGACGCCCCAACCGTAGTGATCGAGGCTACGGCCAAGGAGGAGGAATAGGCGCAGGACGCTGGAAGACCGTGGCCCTCGCCAGGGATGGCATGACAGACCTCGCGAGGACCGCTGGCAGGACCAGCCTCGCGAGGGAGGTTGGAGGGACCAACCTCGCGAGGATCGCCCACAAGGCAATGAGGGGCTTCCGCCTCTGCCGTAGCCGCCAAGGAGGTATGAAGACAATCATCAGGACGAGGGGGGTGGGGGCTTCCAGGAGCCGCACGTGATCGCTTGCATCCTGGGTGGTGCTCAGGCCCCAGCCTCTCAGCGCATCTTCAAGCAGTTTGCTCGTGAGGTGAATGCAGTCCTCCCCAAGCCAGAGGCCACGCGCCCACTCAGGTTGTCATCGTGCGCTATCACATTCAGTTCAGCAGATCAGCTCAAGTGCATGGCAACGAAGGGAGTCCTCCCCATGCTTTGCTCACCAGTCATCAGCAACGTGCAAGTCACCAGGACCCTCATCGACGGCGGAGCAGGACTCAACGTCCTGTCTGTCGAGACATTCAACGATCTCCAAGTGCCATACGATCAGCTCAGCCGACCAAGCCTTTCTTCGGAGTCACCGATGGTTCCACCATCCCGATAGGGCAAGTCCGCCTTCCTGTCACCTTTGGACAGCGCAACAACTACCGCACCGAGCTCATCGACTTCGACGTCGCCCACATTCGCCTGCCATACAATGCCATCCTCGGGTACCCATCTTTGGCCAAGTTCATGGCGGTGACTCACCATGGCTACAATGTCCTCAAGATGCCAGGAAGCGGAGGAGTCATCACAGTGCCTTGCGAGGAAAGGGATGCAGTGTGCTCTCTTGAGCATGCCTTCCAAGCCGCAGCAATCGAAGACCCAGATCACAGGAGCGGGAGACTTCTCGAGACGATCCCCAAGAAGAAGAAGGCATCACCTGGTCCAAGCCCTCGTGGGGTAAGCACCTCCGGAGGCATTCCAACAGGGCATGCGCCCGTTCAAGGGGCGCCACCCTCTGGCGCATAGGAAGGCGTGCCCGGCGCCCTCCTCAAGCAGGGCTCGTGGGCTCTTTCATGGCGAGCCACCGACCTAGTCGGAGTCACGAGGGAGGCGCTCGGGCACCACTTGGAGGCGGCTTCAAGGCACGTTTCCCTAAGGAAGGAGCAAAGCAAGGAGGGCCAAACCCTCAGGAGTTCATCGCGAGGAGCACTCAGGAGCTACAAGAGTCAAGAGTCATGCGCGGCTGTCGCCGCTTGCCCGCCGTGGCCCCACATCCAGGCGAGGATGCCGGGCTGCAAATCTGCATCGACATACCAGGGCTCAGCCGAGCCGCGTCTCAGGAGCGCCTCTGGCCCTCTCGCGTGGGGCGTTGCGAGGGTCCACCTCACAGCTACGTTCGCATGCCTTTCCGCCTGCCGAACGCAGTGGCCGCCCATCAGCGGCTGCTGAGGGGCGCTCTGGAGGCTCAGGAGGTCAAGCAGCAGCGCAGTCGTGGCAGAGATGGAGATGGCTCTCCAAGAACCCCCCGTACCCCCGGAGCCTCCCGAGGCTCCAGGTCCGGAGGGCTCGTGAGGGTCGGCGTCCTCTTCACGCGTCATCCGCTACCTCAACACCCCGCCATCTCTGGCCATATCAGGTGACACCTTTCCAAGTTTTGTTTTCAGCTGGGAGCGCCCCTCGGGCTGCATCATTCCCAGGCTGCGTGGGTCCGTCCCTGCGGCATGTATCCGTTTTGCTTATGTTCTTTACTTACCTTGTTGGGGGCGCCCCTCGGGCTGCATTATCCCCAAGCTGCTCGGGCCAGACCCAGTGGTGTATGCTTTCTCCGCACCTAACTAGATGGATTTGCTTGTTCATACATAACATGCTTGACCTAATCGCCTGCTCGATTGACACCTACCATTGGAGCCGCTCGCTGCGGCACGGTGCTTGCGCACGGGTCCGTCCCTGCAATACTGATAAATCTGAGTGGCCGAGCTCTGGCCGCGGCAGCCCCACAAGGCGCCACCTCACCAGGCCCTCAGTGCCCCCGGTCACTCCCTCGGAGCGACCAATGGTTGGCTGGCAACTGATACGTCCATTTTGCATCATGCTTTTATATCATTATTTATTGCATTATGGGATGCTATTTCACGTTATGTCACAATACTTATGGCTATTCTCTCTTATTGTACAAGGTTTACATGAAGAGGGAGAATGCCGGCAGCTGGAATTCTAGGCTGGAAAAGGAGCAAATATTGGAGACCTATTCTGTGCAACTCCAAAAGTACTGAAACTCGACGGAATATCTTAAAAGAAATAAAGAAAAATCGTCGCCAAAGATGAAGGCCAGGGGGCCCACACCCTGCTCACGAGTGTGGGGGGCGCGCCCCCCCGGGGTGCGCCCCCCTACCTCGTGGGCCCCCTGGTGGCTCTCCGATGCCCATCTTCTCCTATATCAAGTCTTTCAATGAGAAAAAATCAGAAGAAACCTTTCGGGACGAAACTCTGCCGCCACGAGGCGGAACCTTGGCGGAACCAATCTAGGGCTCCGCCGGAGCTGTTCTGCTGGGACACTTCCCTCGGAGGGGAAAGCATCATCATCATCATCATCACCAACGCCTCCTCTCATCGGGAGAGGGCAATCTCCATCAACATCTTCACCAGCACCATCTCATCTCCAAACCCTAGTTCATCTCTTGTATCCAATTCTTGTCTCCAAGTCCGGATTGGTGCTAATAGGTTGCTAGTAGTGTTGATTACTCCTTGTAGTTGATGCTAGTTGGTTTACTTGGTGGAAGATCATATGTTCAGATCCTTTATGCATATTATTACCCTCTGATTATGAACATGAATATGCTTTGTGAGTAGTTACGTTTGTTCCCGAGGACACGGAGAAGTCTTGCTATTAGTAGTCATGTGAATTTGGTATTCGCTTGATATTTTGATGAGATGTATGTTGTCTAGCCTCTAGTGGTGTTATGTGAACGTCGACTACATAACACTTCACCATTATTTGGGCCTAGAGGAAGGCATTGGGAAGTAATAAGTATATGATGGGTTGCTAGAGTGATGTAAGCTTAAACCCTAGTTTATGCGCTGCTTCGTAAGGGCTGATTTGGATCCATATGTTTCATGCTATGGTTAGGTTTACCTTAATACTTTTGTTGTAGTTGCGGATGCTTGCAATAGAGGTTAATCATAAGTGGGATGTTTGTTCAAGTAAGAACAGCACCCAAGCACCGGTCCATCCACATATCAAATTATCAAAGTACCGAACGCGAATCATATGAACGTGATGAAAACTAGCTTGACGATATTCCCATGTGTCCTCGGGAGCGCTTTTCCTATTATAAGAGTTTGTCCAGGCTTGTCCTTTGCTACAAAAGGATTGGGCCACCTTGCTGCACTTTATTTACCTTTGTTACTTGTTGCTCGTTACAATTTATCTTATCACAAAACTATCTGTTACCACTTATTTCAAGATTTGCAGAGAATACCTTGCTGAAAACCGCTTATCATTTCCTTCGCTCCTCGTTGGGTTCGACACTCTTACTTATCAAAAGGACTACGATAGATCCCCTATACTTGTGGGTCATCAAGACTCTTTTAAAGCGCCGCTGTCGGGAGTGTAGCGCCTTTGGTAAGTGGAATTTGGTAAGGAAAAATTTATAAAGTGTGCTGAAATTTTCTGCACTTGTTACTATGGAAAGTAATTCTCTGAGGGGCTTGTTCAGGGTATCTTCACCCCGTCCAGTAGAGCAAAGAGTTGCTCCTCAACCTACTGAACCTATTGAAAATTAAACTCCTTTTGAAGTTCCTTCGGGTATGATGGAAAAACTGCTAGCTAACACTTTTACAGGAGATGGAACAAAGCATCCTGATGAACATCTACTCTATGTGGATGAAGTTTGTGGTTTATTTAAGCTTGCAGGTATACCCGACGATGTTGTTAAGAAGAAGGTCTTCCCTTTATCTTTGAAGGAAGACGCATTGACATGGTATAGGCTATGTGATGATACGAGATCATGGAACTATAAAAGATTGAAATTGGAATTTCATCAAAAGTATTACCCTATGCATCTTGTTCATCGTGATCGCAATTATATATATAATTTTTGGCCTCGCGAAGGACAAAGAATCGCTCAACCTTGAGGGAGGCTTAAATCCATGTTATATTCATGCCCCAATCATGATCTCTCAAGAGTGACAATTCTTCAGAATTTTTATGCTCGGCTTTCTGATAACAATCGCACCATGCTCGATACTTCTTGTGCTGGCTCTTTTATGATGAAGACTATTGAATTTAAATGGAATTTATTGGATAGAATTAAACGCAACTCAAGATTGGGACCTCGACGAAGGTAAGGAGTCGTATGACACCTAAGTTTGATTGTGTTAAATCTTTTATGGATACCGATATTTTCCGTAAGTTTAGCACTAAATATGGACTTGACTTTGAGATAGTAGCTTCCTTCTGTGAATCTTTTGCTACTTATGTTGATCTCCCTAAGGAGAAGTGGTTTAAATATCATCCTCCCATAGAAGTAAAAGTAGCTGCACCTATTAAAGTTGAAGAAAAGACTGTCACTTATAATGATCCTATTGTTCCTACCTCTTATGTTAAGAAACCACCTTTCCCTGTTAGAGTAAAGGATCATGCTAAAGCTTCAACTGTTGTTCATAAAAGCAATATTAGAACTTATACACCTCCCGAGCAAGTCAAAGTAGAACCTAATATTGCTATTGTTAAAGATCTCTTGTCTGATAATATTGATGGGCATGTTATTCAATTCTGTGGTGAAACTGCTAGAATTGCTAAACCTTGTGCTAAAGATAAACATAGACCTGTGGTAGGCGTGCCTGTTATTTCTGTTAAAATAGGAGATCATTGTTATCATGGCTTATGTGATATGGGTGCTAGTGCTAGTGTTATACCCATTGACTTATACAAAGAAATTATGCATGATATTGCACCTGCTGAGTTAGAAGATATTGATGTTACAATTAAACTTGCCAATAGAGATACTATATATGCAATGGGAATTGTTAGAGATGTTGAAGTCTTGTGTGGAAAAACCAAATATCCCGCTGATTTTCTTGTTCTTGGTTCTCCACAAGAAAGCTTTTGTCCCATTATATTTGGTAGACCCTTCTTGAACACTGTTAATGCTAGGATAGATTGCAAAAAGAATGTTGTTACTATTGGCTTGGATGATATGGTTCATGAGTTTAATTTCTCTACATTTAGTAAACAACATCATGAGGAAGAATTGCCTAGTAAGGATGAAATTGTTGGTCTTGCTTCTATTGCCGCACCTCCTAGTGATCCTTTAGAACACTATTTGCTAGACCATGAAAATGATAGGTTCATGAATGAAAGAAGGAAATAGATGAAGTATTCTTTAAACAGAACCTATTCTCCAACACAATTTGCTGTTGAAATCCTAGGGATCCTCCTCCACCCAAGGGTGATCCTGTTTGAGCTTAAACCGCTGCTCGATAATCTTAAATATGCTTATCTTGATGAAAAGAAAATATATCCTATTATTATTAGTGCTAACCTTTCAGAGCATGAAGAAGAAAGATTATTGAAAACTCTGAAGAAGCACCATGCCGCTATTGGATATACTCTTGATGATCTTAAGGGCATCAGTCCCACTCTATGTCAGCATAAAATAAATTTGGAAGCGGATGCCAAACCAGTTCGTGATCCTCAACGACGTTTGAATCCTAAAATGAAAGAAGTGGTAAGAAAAGAAATACTCAAGCTTCTGGAAGCAGGCATAATTTATCTCGTTGCTGATAGTCAGTGGGTAAGTCCTGTCCATTGTGTCCCTAAGAAGGGAGGTATTACTGTTGTCCCAAATGATAAAGATGAATTGATTCCGTAAAGAATTATCACAGGTTATAGGATGGTAATTGATTTCCGAAAATTAAATAAAGCTACTAAGAAAGATCATTACCCCTTACCTTTTATTGATCAAATGCTAGAAATATTATGCAAACATACACATTATTGCTTTCTAGATGGTTATTCTGGTTTCTCTCAAATACCTGTGTCGGCCAAAGATCAACCAAAGACTACTTTTACATGCTCTTTTGGTACTTTTGCTTATAGACGTATGCCTTTTGGTTTATGTCATGCACCTGCTACCTTTCAAAGATGCATGATGGCTATATTCTCTGATTTTTGTGAAAAGATTTGTGAGGTTTTCATGGACGACTTTTCCGTCTATGGATCCTCTTTTGATGATTGCTTGAGCAATCTTGATCGAGTTTTGCAGAGATGTGAAGGAACTAATCTTGTCTTGACTTGGGAAAAGTGCAACTTTATGGTTAATGAAGGTATTGTCTTGTGGCACAAAGTTTCTTAGAGAGGTATTGAAGTTGATAAAGCCAAGGTTGATGCTATTGAAAAGATGCCATGTCCCAAGGACATCAAAGGTATAAGAAGTTTCCTTGGTCACGCCGGATTTTATAGGAGGTTCATTAAGGACTTCTCCAAAATTTCTCGGCCTCTGACCAATTTATTACAAAAAGATGTACCATTTGTCTTTGATGATGATTGTGTAGAAGCATTTGAAATACTTAAGAAAGCATTAGTCTCGCACCTATTGTTCAGCCACCGATTGAATTTACCCTTTGAAATTATGTGTGATGCTAGTGATTATGCTGTAGGTGCTGTTCTAGGGCAAAGAGTTGATAAGAAATTAAATGTTATCCATTATGCTAGTAAGACTCTAGACAATGCTCAAATAAATTATGCTACTAGCGAAAAGGAACTTTTAGCAGTTGTATTTACTTGTGATAAATTCAGACCCTATATTGTTGATTCTAAAGTGACCATTCACACTGATCATGCTACTATTAAATATCTTATGGAAAAGAAAGATGCTAAACCTAGACTTATTAGATGGGTTCTCTTGCTGCAAGAATTTGATTTGCATATTGTTGATAGAAAGGGAGCTGAGAACCCCGCTGTAGATAACTTATCTAGGTTAGAGAATGTTCTTGATGACCCACTACCTATTGATGATAGCTTTCCTGATGAACAATTAAATGTCATAAGCACTTCTCGTAGCACTCCATGGTATGCTGATTATGCTAATTACATTGTTGCTAAATTTATACCACCTAGCTTCACATACCAAGAAAAGAAAAAGTTCTTCTATGATTTGCGACATTACTTTTGGGATGACCCACATCTTTATAAAGAAGGAGTAGATGGTGTTATTAGACGTTGTGTGCCTGAGCATGAACAGGAATAGATCCTACGCAAGTGTCACTCCGAAGCTTATGGAGGACACCACGCTGGAGATAGAACTGCACATAAGGTATTGCAATCCGATGTTTATTGGCCTACTCTCTTCAAGGATGCTCGTAAGTTTGTTTTGTCTTGTGATGAATGTCAAAGAATTGGTAACATTAGTAGACGTCAAGAAATGCCTATGAATTATTCACTTGTTATTGAACCATTTGATGTTTGGGGCTTTGATTATATGGGACCTTTTCCTGCCTCTAATGGATATACAGATAATTTAGTTGCTGTTGATTACGTTACTAAGTGGGTAGAAGCTATTCCAACTAGTAGTGCTGATCACAACACTTCTATTAAAATGCTTAAGGAAGTTATTTTTCCGAGGTTTGGAGTCCCTAGTTATTTAATGACTGATGGTGGTTCACATTTTATTCATGGTGCTTTCCGTAAAATGCTTGCTAAATATGATGTTAATCATAGAATTGCATCTCCTTATCACCCGCAGTCTAGTGGTCAAGTAGAATTGAGTAATAGAGAGCTCAAATTAATTTTGCAAAAGACTGTTAATAGGTCTAGAAAGAATTGGTCCAAGAAACTTGTTGATGCATTATGGGCCTATAGAACTGCATATAAGAATCCTATGGGTATGTCTCCGTATAAAATGGTTTATGGAAAAGCGTGTCACTTACCTCTCGAACTAGAACATAAGGCATATTGGGCTATTAAAGAGCTCAACTATGATTTCAAACTTGCCGGTGAGAAGAGGTTATTTGATATTAGCTCACTTGATGAATGGAGAACCCAAGCTTATGAAAATGCTAAGTTCTTTAAAGAAAAAGTTAAAAGATGGCACGACAAAAGGATACAAAAGCGTGAGTCTAATGTAGGTGATTATGTATTGCTATACAACTCTTGTTTAAGATTTTTTGCAGGAAAACTTCTCTCTAAATGGGAAGGTCCCTACGTTATCGAGGAGGTCTATCGTTCCGGTGCCATAAAAATCAACAACTTCGAAGGCACAAATCTGAAGGTGGTAAACGGTCAAAGGATCAAACATTATATCTTAGGTAATCCCATAAATGTTGAAACCAATATTATTGAAACCGTAACCCCGGAGGAATACATAAAGGACACTTTCCAGACCGTTTTAGACTCCGAAAAGGAATAGGTATGTGGTACGGTAAGTAAACCGACTCCAAAACATTTTTAAGGCAATATTTCTCCATTTTGGAATATTTAGAAAAAAAGAAAAATAAGTAGTAGCCCGGGAAGGACACAAGGGCCCCACGAGGGTGGTGGGCGCGCCCTACCCCCCTGGGCGCGCCCCCCTACCTCGTGAGCACCTCGTGTGCCTTCCGGACTCCGTTTTCTTGCATGATACGTATTTTGGTCGGTAAAAATTCATTATATATTCTCCCAAAGATTTTGACCCCCGTATCACACAGATATCCTCTGTTCTTGTTTTTGAGCTGTTGCTGCTGCAGATTAGAGCAAGATGTCTTCTCAAGAGTCAGCACCGGAACCAAGGACAAACAGCGATGCTGACCACTTTGGGCCAGCAACGGAGAAGAGATGGAGGCCGACTTGATGAGGGTAGATGCCATGGAGGATCAAGAAGTCACCTCTCGCCTCCGAGCTGGGTTTACGATGGGGAAACTACAGAGCTCGGCTATTCCAAACTCGGTTATACCTTCCAATGTTAGATTTCTTTCTTATGAAAATATGAGGAGGAGTGTCTCTTGTTCTCCCGTAGCTATGCAACACCCTTGGGTGCAAGGAGCTTTAGCCGTTACAGAAAAGCTTCGCAAGGAAATAATGGACCTCAAGCAGCAAGTCAATAAGCTCGAGGAGGGGAACCGTATCTTGAAGGGAATCATCGCCAAGAATATTACACCAACAACAAAGAAGGAGATATAATCACATGGGTATGGGCACTCCCCTTGGCAACTGCCAAGCTTGGGGGAGGTGCCCCGGAATCGTATCACCATCACAACTCCTATCTGTACCATTTTTCTTAGTTCGGTCCTATTAGTAGCATCTTGATCTAGTAGAATAAAGGTTATGGCATGATCTAGTTTTGAGTTTTGCTTTATGATCCCTCTATGTAATCGAGTCCGTGAGCTATATATAATAAAGATTAGTGTTGAGTCAAGGGCTTGATTGTTTTGCCATGATCTTGGGTGAATAAAAGAAAAGGAGTAAAAAGAAACAAAGAGTTCATATTGATCTTATTGAGAGTAATGACTTCACATAGAAAAAGTATGATGATTAAAAGTTGTTGGGAGTTGGCAAATATAGCTTTGGTCATCGTTACAATTAATAGGAAGTAATGAGGAGAGAGAGGTTTCACATATAGATATATTATCATTGACATCTTTTATGATTGGGAGCACTCATTAAAATATAACATGCTAAAGAGTTGATGTTGGACAAGGAAGACAACGTAATGAGTTATGTTTTCTTATATCTGAGATAAAGTATGTTGTCATGGATCCTCTAACATGTTGAGCTTGCCTTTCCCCCTCATGCTAGCCAAATTCTCAGCACCAAGTAGAGATATTACTTGTGCTTCCAAATACCCTTAAACCAGTTTAGCCATGAGAGTCCACCATATCTACCTATGGATTGAGTAAAGATCCTTCAAGTAAGTTGTCATCGGTGCAAGCAATAAAAATTGCTCTCTAAATATGCATGACTTATTAGTGCAGAGAAATAAGCTTTGTACGAACTTGTTGTGGAAGTAATAAAAGCGACGGACTGCATAATAAAGTTCCACATACAAGGGGCAATATAAAGTGATGTTCTTTTGCATTAAGATTTTGTGCATCCAACCATAAGCGCATGGCAACCTCTGCTTCCCTCTGCGAAGGGCCTATCTTTTATTATTACCTTCTACCGTATGCAAGAGTCACGGTGATCTTCACCTTTCCTTTTTCATTGTATCCTTTGGCAAGCCCAGCATGTTGGAAAGAACATGATATATATATATATATATATATATATATATATATATATATATATAATTGGATGTAGGGGAGCATGAATTGTTATTGTTGACATTACCCTTGAGGTAAAAGGTTGTGGGGCAAAACTACAAGCCCCTATCTTTCTCTGTGTCCGATTAAAACTCCGTAACCACAAGTATTGCGTGAGTGCTAGCAATTATGAATGACTAAATGATAGTTGAGTATGTGGACTTGCTTTTAAGCTCTGACATAGACTCTTTCCGATGTTATGATAAATTGCAATTGCTTCAATGACTGAGGTTATAATTTGTTGGTGCCCAAAAAGGTTTCTGATTCGTACTTTTGCATTGTGAAAAGATCATTACTTGAACATAAGTAATCATATGAAAAAATTTATATATGTTGTTGTTATGAGAATAATCATGATGCCTTCAAGTCCGTATTTTATTTTATTTATCGACGCCTCTACCTCTAAACATTAGGACATATTTATTATTATCGGCTTTTCCCTTGAGGACAAGCGAGGTCTAAGCTTGGGGGAGTTGATACGTCCATTTTGCATCATGCTTTTATATCGTTATTTATTGCATTTTGGGCTGCTATTTCACGTTATGTCACAATACTTATGGCTATTCTCTCTTATTTTACAAGGTTTACATGAAGAGGGAGAATGCAGGCAGCTGGAATTCTTGGCTGGAAAAGGAGCAAATATTGGAGACCTATTTTGTGCAACTCCAAAAGTCCTGAAACTCCACGGAATATCTTAAAAGAAATAAAGAAAAATCGTTGCCAAAGATGAAGGCCAGGGGGCCCACATCCTCCTCACGAGGGTGGAGGCGCCCCCCTGGGGCGCCCCTCCCTACCTCGTGGGCCCCCTGGTGGCTCTCCGATCCCCATCTTCTCCTATATGCAGTTTTTCGATGAGAAAAAATCAGAAGAAACCTTTCGGGATGAAACTCCGCCGCCACGAGGCGGAAGCTTGGCGGAACCAATCTAGGGCTCCGTGAGCTGTCTCGCTGGGACACTTCCCTCAGGAGGGGAAATCATCGTCATCATCATCACAAACGCTCCTCTCATCGGGAGAGGGCAATCTCCATCAACATCTTCACCAGCACCACCTCATCTCCAAACCCTAGTTCATCTCTTGTATCCAATTCTTGTCTCCAAGTCCGGGATTGGTGCTAGTAGGTTGCTAGTAGTGTTGATTACTCCTTGTAGTTGATGCTAGTTGGTTTACTTGGTGGAAGATCATATGTTCAGATCCTTTATGCATATTATTACCCTCGATTATGAACATGAATATGCTTTGTGAGTAGTTACCTTTGTTCCTGAGGACACGGGAGAAGTCTTGCTATTAGTAGTCATGTGAATTTGGTATTCGTTCGATATTTTGATGAGATGTATGTTATCTAGCCTCTAGTGGTGTTATGTGAACGTCGACTACATAACACTTCACCATTATTTGGGCCTAGAGGAAGGCATTGGGAAGTAATAAGTAGATGATGGGTTGCTAGAGTGACAGAAGCTTAAACCCTAGTTTATGTGTTGCTTCGTAAGGGGTTGATTTGGATCCATATGTTTCATGCTATGGTTAGGTTTACCTTAATACTTTTGTTGTAGTTGCAGATGCTTGAAATAGAGGTTAATCATAAGTGGGATGTTTGTTCAAGTAAGAATAGCACCCAAGCACCAGTCCACCCACATATCATTATCAAAGTACCGAACGCGAATCATATGAACGTGATGAAAACTAGCTTGACGATATTCCCATGTGTCCTCGGGAGCGCTTTTCCTATTATAAGAGTTTGTCCAGGCTTGTCCTTTGCTACAAAAGGATTGGGCCACCTTGCTGCACTTTATTTACCTTTGTTACTTGTTGCTCGTTACAATTTACCTTATCACAAAACTATCTATTACCACTTATTTCAGTACTTGCAGAGAATACCTTGCTGAAAACCGCTTATCATTTCCTTCTGCTCCTCGTTGGATTTGACACTCTTACTTATCGAAAGGACTACGATAGATCCCCTATACTTGTGGGTCATCAGCAACCGTAACGACGAACCTTGTTTCTTCCCGTGATTCGTACACAGGACCTGCTCCAGGACTAATGCTTGCGGCCTCACAAGCCTTCTCTCCTCCACTCCGGCATGATCCGCTTGCACGTTAAAAGGGGGGTACCTGAGCATCACGACTCATGGGCTCTTACTGGCTCTCCAGCCCTCACCCCCTGGCCTTGACCCATGGCATCGCGACCTGTCATACCAGCGGCGGCTGAGCTCACGCGAGGGCCGGGACCTGAGAACGTAGAGCACTAAGGAAAGCGCGGGGGAGAGGGAAGAAGCTCGCGAGGTCGCGACCCAGCCACACTTCATTTGCCGTCGTGCAGACACGGCACCTCATCGAACGCCGCTCCAAACTCGCAAGATAAGTCACGCCAAAAATTGATCTGCCTCAGCGCTAAAACCCTCGCCTACTGCTAATCTGTCACGGCAAAGCTGCCTGCCTTTCTTGCCCTGCGGAGGCTGCTTGAGCGCTAAAGGGGACCTCCTGAGCATCGCAACTCAGGGGCTCTTACTGGACCTCGGGCCGCTCACCTCCTGGCCTTGACACACGGCATCGCGACCTGTCATACCAGCGACGGCTGAAGCCCGCCTGGGGACCGGGACATGTCAGCGCAGAGCACCAAGCCCCCGGGAGGAAAGAAAGGGGGAGCTAAGCTGGGGCAGAACGAGCATCTCGCATCGATTCATCATAAGGACATAATATTCACAAAAACATGGCCAGCGCCTTACATACCCCCGCTGGGTGCTACTTCGATTCTATTCAGGAAATAAAAGGTGCTAATCCTAAGGAACGCCTACTACGCGCGCCTCCGCTGGGGACGCCATCATCAACAGTGGGCCGCTAGGCACCGACGCCAACCCCATCCAGATCACCGACGCTGGTAGCCTGAAGCGCCCGCCCAGCTTCGGGCGTGGCACGAGCTCAGGGGCTCGTAGCTGTCGTCGCTCGTCTCCGGAGTCGCCAGAAGCTCGGTGGAGGCGCTGGACCCTCCGGTCATGTCGCTGCTGCTCGAGGAGCTGCCGAGGGGGCGACCGGCGGGCCTAGTTCTCGTGACGACGACGCCACGACCGCCCTTCTCGGGGCAGCATTCCAGCCGACGTCCTTCCGCGTCGAAGACCTTGAAGAACATCAAGAAAGCGCCATCGTACTCCAGGTGGATCACGAGGGCGCCCCTCGTCCGGTAGACCCGGGCGATCTCGCCCCAGCCTCGGGTCATGAAGACCTTGCCCGGAGCGACGACCGCAACCTCCGCTCCGGTCGCAGGGGTGCTGCAGCCGGCATGCTGCAACCAAAGCTCCAGAGAGCTCCTCTGTGGGATCTCGAAGTCGAAGGAGGGAGGAAGGCGAATCCAAGACTGAGGAGGCATAGCGGCGTGGAGCACAAACTCTCGGGAGGAGCCCTCGGCATGAACTCCGGGAGGAACAACGCGCACCGCCGTGACCCGCCGACGCCGACGGCGGCGTCGTCCGTGGCGCTTAGCGTCAACTCCTTCAGGGCCCTCAATGCGGGCGTACAGGGGCAGCGGGAACCCTGGCAGCGGCCGCTCGTACCAGGGCCTCGATACCTCCCGCCGGGCGCCCTCATCTCGGTGGCATAGGGCTAGCCGTTTCTTCGAAGGAAGCGGATCGGGACCCTCTCGGGGGGCCTTTCCTTTCTCTTCTGTGGAGAACCAGTGGATCGGAGCCATTGTCGCAATGTGGAGAAACGACAAGGATGGAGAAGAAGGAGAAGCAAGAAGAGATGGACCGGAAGGGCTCGCGCCGTTCCGTACTTATAGCCGGAGGAGGCCAACCGTCGTCCTCCACGATCGCAGGTAATCATGACCTGTTTTTGCATACAGGAACTTGTCAAGTCATGCGGTTGCCGAGGCATCATGGGGAAGTGGAGACGCCCATGACCAATCAATCGCCATGCGGCGCCCAAGGCCGCAGGCTGTTGGGGCCCGTGGCGCTTCGCACTTGCCCCTTTGCTTCTCTGCTGAGCCAAGTCCGGGCGCGCCTTGGGCCCGGGGGCTACTGTCGGCGTTCTGGGAACGGGGGTCCCCAGACTTGCCTTCCTGCGGCCTGCGGCGTGGCTCAAGTGGGGGCCCAACACGGCCCAGCTTCATTAGCTCAAGCTCAAGACCCTCGCGAGGGGCCAAGCCTCGCGGGGCGGACGACAGGAACCCACCTCAGGAGCAGCCTCGTCAGGCGGGCTCGCGAGGAGGCGGAGAGATCAAGGCAGGGTACCTCGCGAGGGTGCCCTGTGACGCAAGCCATGATGATCAAGGCCAGGCGAGCGCCAGCCCGCGCAGTGCCCTCATTTCCCTTTTGGTGCAAATGAGGCAAGCACAGGCCGAGGCATCAGGCAAAGGTTACCGGTTTGGTGCAACAAGACCAAGACCAGCAGAACGGCAGGATGGAGGTCATCGTGGAGCCCAGGACGGCGTCACCGTCATAGCCTTTGGCAGCCGAAGACCAACTTTAGTTAGGATAAGTGTACTAGATGTTCCCCTTCAAAATGGCCAATTGTTGGCGCCCTTCCCGCTCATTATTTGGGAAGAGGCCCAGGGCCTCCCTCTATAAATAGAGCTAGCCACCACAACTAGAGGGGACGTACAAGAGACAGGTCGAACCCCCCTAGAGAGAGAGAGGCGACTGGACTCACCCAAGCAGTTCATCGCACCAGCTCAAGAACAGCCCCTCGCGAGGCTGTTCTCCCTTTGTATTGTTCATCATCAGCCCGTGAGGCAATCCACCACACAACACACTGGAGTAGGGTATTACACCACACCGGTGGCCCGAACCAGTATAAACCTTGTGTCTCGGTGTTGTTCATCGTTGGTAGTTTAGATCCCTTGCAATCCGTTCACGCATGAGCTGGTAGGGGAAAGAACTCCGCGCGCACCCCAGTGTTCGAACCTCAAGGGTCTGCCGGAACCCGAAATCCGACAGTGTTGTCTCCTAGCAAAGCATGTTGAATAATAATGATATCTGGAGCGCTCAAATTTCCACTATTTCCAAGACCAATCAAGCATCTACTAGCAAATATGGCAAAGTAGCGTAAAACAGGAAAGTGTATGCTAGAGACTTTTGCCTCAGAGCCCTTCTTTGGTTCTTCCACATCAATAGTTTTAACGAAGCCATCCACATATTCACGATGGGGTTCCTCTAATTCTCCCTCATAAGGTATCCTACATACCGTGCAAAAATGACGTAAAGACATTTCTTTGAATTCGTCATATAAATGAAATTATACTGCAGGCGGTGACTTCTTAGGATAATAATAAAAGTTTTGCACGAAAGTATTGGTGAGTAAGATATACTGATCGATTCGGTCGTTGATGAAACCGGTGAGGCCTGCAGTATCGATTAAAACATAAAAATCTTCATGAATTTCGGCTTCTTTCAAGAAATCCTCGCATGGCCATTCACACGACCGTAGTTCCGCTAAGCGAGGAAGATTATACTTGGGTTTTTCCTTCTCTTTGTCTTGTTTTTCCTTAGAGCTTTGGCTAGAAGAACCTTTAAAGAGCCTCCTTAACATTTTCTGAAAAATTCTGAAATTTTAGTAACTTCAAAATAAAAGTGCATAAAACTAAACAAGATTGATAGCAACTACTCCTACAAGTGCCTAGAGCCTATATCATGCATTGGAATTGCTTGGGACCTCAAAAATTTAACATGCAAGCTCAAGAACATGGTCACCTATGCAGCAAAAATTTGCAATGAATAAAGCACTAGAACAAAAACTAATTGGACCAATGGAGGAGTCACATACCAAGCAACAATCTCCGAAAGCAGTTTTGTGAATGGAACTTTGAGCTAAGAGATCGAAAATCGCAGCAAAATGAGCTAGAACTCGTGCTTGAGCTGGATGGGGATTTTTTTCGGTAGAAGATGAAGTGTGTGGGTGCTGGCATAAGTGGAGGGGACCACCAGGGACCCACGAGACAGGGGGCGCACCCTACAGGGGGGCGCCCTCCTCTCTCGTGGCCTGGTGCTTGCCCCTTCTGCAGTGTTTTCAGTGCCTAAAATCCTCAAATATTCCAGAAAAAATCATACTAGATTTGCAGGGCATTTGGAGCACTTTTATTTTCAGGCTATTTTTTAATGCACGGATAATTTAGAAAACAGACGGATAATACTATTTTTGCTTTATTTATTCTAAATAACAGAAAGTAAAAAGAGGGTACAGAAGGTTGTGACATCTAGTTTCATCCATCTCGTGATCATCTAAATGAACCCACTAACAAGGTTGATCAAGTCTTGTTAACGAACTCATTCGGAATAACACGTAACCGGAGAAATTTTGAATAACACTAAGTTACCTCAACGGGGATATGAAAATCCCCAACAATAAGAATATCATACTTTTTCTTGACAGTAGGGAGAGTAAATTCAAAACCTCCAAAAGTGATAGTTGGAACTTTTCCAATTGAATTGATGCTATGAACTTGAGATTGTTTCCTCGGAAGGTGTACCGTATGCTCATTACCATTAACATGAAAAGTGACATTGCCTTTGTTGCAATCAATAACAGCCCCTGCGGTATTAAGAAAAGGTCTACCAAGGATAATAGACATACAATCGTCCTCGGGAATATCAAGAATAACAAAGTCCGTTAAAATAGTGACATATGCAACCACAAGAGGCACATCCTCACAAATACCGACAGGTATAGCAGTTGATTTATCAGCCATTTGCAAAGATATTTCAGTAGGTGTCAACTTATTCAATTCAAGTCTACGATATAAAGAGAGAGGCATAACACTAACACCGGCTCCAAGATCACATAAAGCAGTTCTAACATAATTTCTTTTAATAGAGCATGGTATAGTTGGTACACCCGGATCTCCAAGTTTCTTTGGTATTCCACCTTAAAAGTGTAATTAGCAAGCATGGTGGAAATTTCAGCTTCCGGTATCTTTCTTTTATTTGTGATGATATCCTTCATATACTTAGCATACGGATTTACTTTAAGCATATCAGTTAAGCGCATACGTAAGAAAATAGGTCTAATCATTTCAACAAAGCGCTCAAAATCCTCATCATCCTTTGACTTGGATGGTTTAGGAGGAAAGGGCATGGGTTTCTGAACCCATGGTTCTCTTTCTTTACCGTGCCTCCTAGCTACAAAATCTCTCTTATCATAACATTGATTCTTTGATTGTGGGTTATCAAGATCAACAGTAGGTTCAATATCTACATCATTGTCTTTGCTAGGTTGAGCATCAACATGAACATTATCATTAACATTATCACTAGGTTCATGTTTATCACCGATTGAGTTTCAAGATCGTAAATAGAAATATCATTGGGATTCTCGTGTGTGTCTACAGAGGGTTCACTAGAAGCATGCAAAGTTCTATCATTTTCTTCTTCTTCTTTTAGAAGAACTAGGTGCCTCTAAATTATTTCTCTGAGAATCTTGCTCGATTCTCTTAGGGTGGCCTTCAGGATACAAAGGTTCCTGAGTCATTCTACCAGTTCTAGTAGCCACTCTAACAACAAAGTCATTTTTATTATTTAATTCATCAAGCAAATCATTTTGAGCTCTAAGTACTTGCTCAGCTTGAGTAACAACCATAGAAGCATATTTGCTAAGCGCTGAAGTTCATCTTTAACTCTAGCCAGATTATCACCTACGCGTCCTATCTCGAAAGCATTATTCTTTAACTCTCTACCAACATAAGCATTAAAACTTTCTTGCCTAGCCATAAAGTCATCAAATTCATCTAAGCATGGGCTATGAAATTTAGTAGAGGGTATTTCAACTTTATCATATCTATAGAGAGAATTTACCTTTACTACCTGTGTCGGGTTATCAAGACAATGTGGTTCTTCAAAGGTATATTAAGACCATGTATTTCTTCAATAGGAGGTAAATTCTTAACATCTTCAGCTTTAATACCTTTTTCTTTCATTGATTTCTTTGCCTCTTGTATATCTTCAGATCGAGAAATAAAACACCTCTCTTCTTGAAGTGGGTTTAGGAATAGGCTCAGAGTTGGCTCAATTGGTTCAGGAATTACTTGAGAACTGCTCTGGGGAGAGTCCATCTATTTTCATTAGTCAACATATTATTCAATAATATTTCAGCTTCGTCATTGTTCTTTCCTGAAAACACAACCAGCACAACTATCCAAGTAGTCCTTGGAAGCATCGGTTATTCCATTATAAAAGATATCAAGTATTTCATTTTTCTTAAGAGGATGATCAGGCAAAGCATTAAGTAACCGGAGAAGCGTCCCCCAAGCTTGTGGGAGACTCTCTTCTTTGATTTGCACAAAATTATATATTTCCCGCAAGGCAGCTTGTTACTTATGAGCAGGGAAATATTTAGCAGAGAAGTAATAAATCATATCCTGGGGACTATGCACACAACCAGGAGCAATAGAATTATGCCAAGTCTTAGCATCACCCTTTAATGAGAACGGAAATATCTTAAGGATATATAAATAGCGAGACTTCTCATCATGAGTAAATAAGGTGGCTATATCATTCAACTTGGTAAGATGTGCCACAACAGTTTCAGATTCAAGGCCATAAAAAGGATCAGATTCAACTAAAGTAATAATATCAGGATCAACAGAGAATTCATAATCATTATCGGTAACACAAATAGGTGAAGTAGCAAAAGCAGGATCAGGTTTAATTCTAGTATTAAGAGATTGTTGCTTCCATTTAGCTAATAATTTCTTAAGATCATTTCTATCATTGCAAGCAAGGATTTCCAGAGCAGCTTTTTCATTCATAACATAACCCTTAGGAACAACAGGTAAAACATAATCATTGGGGGAACCTTCATCATCACTATCATCAATAAAAGGTTCTTCAATATTTTCATTCCCCCTAACTCTAGCAAGTTGTTCATCAAGAAATTCACCTAATGGCAAAGTAGTATCACGCACAAATGTAGTTTCATCATGCATAGCAAAAGTGGCATCATCAATAACATGCGACATATCAGAACTCATAGCAGTAGCAGGTTTAGGCGTCGTGTAACACCCGGATAATTAAGCTACAGTAATCCCTGCTAATGATGCCACGTCACTGTGATTAAACTCACGTTGATTCAAACCCGGTTCAAATCAAATTTAAAACTTAGGCAAACAATAAAAGTTTTCAAAAATGAAAACTAAAATGTTCGGGGGTTGTCAAATATTACAAAGATAATTATGGTGGGGGGCACACATTTTTATGAAGTGTCTAGATAGATTAAATAAACTAAAACAGAAAAAAGAAAAATAAGAGAAACAAAATAACACAAAAGAGAGAGAGAAAGAGAACCCCACAGGCTAATCGGGCTGCGGCCCAGTCAGAGCCACAGCCCAATCACAACCCAGTGCCCAGCCGGCCACTCCCTCTCTATCCCCCGAAACCCTAATCCTCCCCACGCCCCACTAGCCCCCCACTCCTCCCCTCCGATCCAGATGGATCGGGCCAAACCACCCCGACCCCCACCTCGCCGCGCCGCCTCTCCCTGCCCACCAGACGCCACCGCGTGGCCCCTCTCCCCTGCGCCCCTCGCCGCGCCCGGATCGACCCCCACCGTCGCCCAGCGCTCGAGCTCCCCTTCGCTGGGGTCGTCCCGACCCCCACCTCGCCGGATCCCGACGCCGGACGGCCGCCTCCCCGCCCTCCTCCTCACCGGTCGCCACCGACCGCCCCCGAGCAGCTTGCCCGCGACCCTGCGCCCCCCCGTGAGCTCCCCCCTCTCTCCCCTCGTCTCCCTCCCGAACGCCACCGCTCCCGTCGCGGCTCGGCCGCGCCATGAGCCCCCTCCCCTCGCGCCCGTCGCCTCCCACGGGTATATACTATATACTTTATACATGATACATGTGGAGACTAAAGTCGGGTCGGCCGATGGAGCACCAGCAGTGGATCTTTGAGGCGGAGCGACAGGCAGGTTGAGACCGCCTAGGAGAGAGGTGGGCCTGGCCTGTTCGGCGTTCATGTTACTTAACACGCTTAACGAGGTCTTGGTATTTGATCTGAGTTGGCTACGAGCTTATACGCACTAATCATCTACGCTGGAAGTACTTGAGACGTCGGCTGACGGAGGCCGCGCCGGATTGGACTGGAACGCTCATTGGGCTAGGTCTTCTCCAGCGTCACAGACGTCGCAGTGTGTGCTTTCGAGGCGATGGGCCCAGACCCTGCGCTTAGGTTTAGACTAGCGTGTTGGCCTCTCTGTTGTGCCTAGGTGGGGCTGCGACGTGTTGATCTTCCGCGGCCGGGCATGACCCAGGAAAGTGTGTCCGGCCAAATGGGATCAAGCGTCTTTGGGTAAGTTGGTGCACCCTGCAGGAAGTTAATCTATTCGGATAGCCGTGATCTTCGGTAACAGGACGACTTGGAGTTGTACCTTGAGCTTATGACAACTAGCACCGGATACTTGATAAAACACACCCTTCCAAGTGCCAGATACAACCGGTGTTCGCTCTCTCTCAGGGATATGAGGAGGGGATTGCCGGGTAGGATTATTGCTATGTGATGTTACTTGGAGGACTTCAGATCGTCCTCTTCTACCTGTTGCAAGACAGGTGACCAGAAGCGTAGTCTTCGTTAAGACTAGCTATCCCCCTCTTATTCTGGCATTCTGCAGTCCACCCATCGATATGGCCCTTTACACATATATCCATGCATATGTAGTGTAGCTCCTTGCTTGCGAGTACTTTGGATGAGTACTCACGGTTGCCTTGTTCCCCCTTTTCCCCCTACCTCTACTCGATTGCTGCAATCAGACGATGGAGCCCAGAGCGACGCCATCGCCTATGACGACTACTACTCGGAGGTGCCTACTACTACGCAGCAGCCCGCGACGACCGACTGAGTAGCTTAGGAGGATCCTGCAGGAGGCCTGCTCCTCTTCGATCCAGATCCCGGTTTGTGCTAGCCTTCTTAAGGCAAACTTGTTTAACTTATGTCTCAGACTCAGATATTGTTGCTTCCACGACTTCGTCTATGATCGAGCACTTGTATTCGAGCCCCGAGGCCCTGGCTTGTATTATGATGCTTGTATGACTTATTTTAATTGTAGAGTTGTGTTGTGATATCTTCCGTGAGTCCACGATCTTGATCGTATACATTTGCGTGCATGATTAGTGTACGATTAAATCGAGCGCGTCTGAGTTGGTATCAGAGCCGACTGCCTATAGGAATCCCCCTTCCACACTCCTTGGCCGAAGTCGAGTCTAGACATTGCAAAAACTTTTACTAATTTGGCTGTGTGCCTTACGGGCCCACGTCGCCATCGGGTGATACTAGGATCTTTTACTCCTCGACCGTTACTCTGGGACTCTGAACTCTCTTCTACTCGGGTTAAACGATTTTACTAACTAACACTAGGATCCCGAGACCACATTCACCCCAAAGTTGGATAAAGCCATAGTTGCTTCTTGGAATTGTACTTTGATCAATTTCCACACTGTCATTTGACTCCTTTGAAACGTCTTTGTTTTCAGATGGAACCCACGAGGCAGGTCGTGCGCCACACGACGGCCATTGGTGCTCGGGATCACTGCGGTGCTAGGTGAGATGATGACCTATCCGGGTTATCGCTGCACCCCGAGTACACCGCCTATGAGGAGTACCAGACTATAACCAGGAGCAGATGCGCGCCATCGTCCACCTCTACTCTCGGGAGTATGAGTCCACTACTGTGCTGCACACCGCACATGGTGTTGGAGTGACTATCGATATGGCAGTCGACGATGCTGCTTATGCTGCTCTGACACGTCTTCGTGCAGAGTATCGAGATTTGGACACCTCCCCCTTCAGGCACATTGCTATCGCGTCTGATGTTGGTGAGGAGGGTTACTACACTGCTGCCTACTCCACTGTCACCAGAGAGCCCTTCTACCATCAGAACTTTGTTCTGCATGCTGATGGGCTGGATCGAGCTAACCGAGCTCTTCGCCACGAGTTGTACATCACCCGTCAGCACCTTTACCATGCTCTGACACTGATGCACCCCTTTGTCCGATCCGAAGAGCTGCCGCGTTCTGCGATCTACCCAGCCAGGACCGTGATGCCCCAGGGTGTCGGTTGGCGGGCGTGGAGGCTACTCTCCGCGCTTGGCCCTCTTCGCCACACGGACGCCGGATTCAGCACCAGAGTATCCGCGGCCCCTGTGTCACCGACGTGGAGGACTATCCGCTGCCGACTACCAGCTTTCAGCTACAGCTACCTCCGCAGATGCAGCGTGGGACTGATGTAGACTTGCTTGTTAGTGTTTGATGTATTCGCCATGAGCTGCGTGCCGCCTATGATGTCTTAGTCTATGTACTGAACTCTATGTATCGAACTCTATGCATGATCCCTTTTGTAAGATATGCCGACTACTATGTAGTTCCTATCGTGCTGCTTTCATTATGCATGTTTCATCATGAATGATTTCTGTCTTTTGCTTAATTTCTCAAATGCTGAACTACCCCTGTTATATAATAGCAGGATGGTTAGACCAGCTGGTCGTGGTCGTGGTGGCAACTTCCCACCACCGCCTGAGTACATGGCTGGCATGATCCAACAGCTTGAGATGAATCGTCAGTTCATGGAGAACATGATGGCTCAGTTTCCTCGCCCCAATATGAACCAGCACCCAAACGGAACAACTCTGCAGGATTTCATACGCCTGAACCCCAGCGTGTACCGCAGTTCAACTCAGCCGCTGGATGCTGATGACTGGCTCCGTGACATCACCTATGAGATGGAGTCTGCTGATGTAGCCCCTGCTAGCTATGTCACTTTTGCTTCCTTCTTCCTGAAGGGACCCGCAGCTCAATGGTGGGACAGCCACAGCGTACTCGCCAGCTTGGAACACTCATCACCGCCGACTTCCAAGCTGCCTTTCGTGCGCTTTCATCCTCAAGGGTCATGGACGGAAGAAGCGTGAGTTCCGCAACCTCACCCAAGGCAACAAGACTGTTGAAGCTTATCAACAGAGTTCTTGGACTTGTCTCGCTATCTCAAGAGGATATTGCAACCGATGCACGCAGACAGAGAAGTTCCGTGACGGCCTTCAAGTCGACATCAAGCTCGCACTTCTAGTGCACGACTTTGCTGATTTCGCCACCCTGGTGAACAAGGCTATCAATGTCGAAACTGGTCTGCAGGAATACCAGAGCTCTAACAGGCGCAACCGTGACACGGGCTCATCTTCGGGCCCGTCCTCGCAGAAGCGCAAGATATGGATTCCCAACAGTATGTACCAGCCGAATGCATCTGCTCCAAGGCAGAGCTATGCTGCACCTCGTCTGCCTACAACTAAGCAGCCAAAGCTCCCAGCCCCACCACCCCAAGCTCCTGTTCCCACTCCCAATAATGGTTTGTGCTTCAGATGCGGACAACCAGGGCACCGTGCTAGAGAATGCAACCAGAACCAGAATCAGCTGGCCCTTCCAGCAGCTGGCCGTGGAAACACCTGACCATAACAACCTTTGCCAAGTCTTATGGTCAAGCTCAGGCCAACCACGTTGATCTGAACGAAGCTCAAGACCAGCCTGCTACTGTGATGGGTACACTCCTCGTAAATTCAGTACCTGCATCTGTTTTATTCGATTCAGGAGCATCGCATTCATTCATGTCAGAAGACTTTGCATACAAGCACGACGTTAAGTGTGAGGAGATGAACTCTTCGGTAGTGGTAAAAACCCCATTGGGACAATGTCAAACCTCCATGGTTGGCGTCGACGCCCCCGTGGAAATCGAAGGGTTGGAATTCTATGCCTCCCCCATTATCCTGAAGACGTCTAACATCGACCTCATTTTGGGGATGGATTGGTTGAAAGCGCATACGGCGTCAATCGTTTGCGCCACTAAGACCGTCCATCTACTACACCCTTCTGATGAAATAATAAGCTACAATGCTCGTCTGATTCAGGATGCCGAGGCAAGGCTCTATGCATTGAATGCATTGAACGCCGCACCCCTCGAGGGCATTGAAAACATTCCTGTCGTTTGCGATTTCCAAGACGTCTTTCTTGAAGAACTGCCAGGGATTCCCCCTGCTAGAGCTGTCGAATTCGTCATCGACTTGAAACCAGGCACCACTCCTATATCCAAGCGACCCTACAAGATGCCGCCGCATGAACTCCTTGAGCTAAAGGAGGAAATCGACAAATCTCTTCAAAGTGGTTTCATTCGCCCAAGTTGCTCTCCTTGGGGAGCACCTTCTCTCTTTGTCAAGAAGAAAGATGGGACAAACCGATTGGTCCAAGACTACCGTCCCATAAATCAAGCTACCATTCAGAATAAGTATCCTCTTCCTCGGATCAATGATCATTATGATCAACTGGCTGGTTCGTCAGTGTTCTCGAAACTCGACTTGAGGTTGGGTTACCACCAGATCCGTGTTCGTGAGGAGGATATCCCCAAGACCGCATTTGTGACTCGTTATGGTTCATACGAGTACACCGTCATGTCTTTCGGCTTAACCAATGCTCCAGCCACCTTCTCTCGCCTGATGAACTATATATTCATGGATTACCTCGACAAGTTCGTCGTGGTTTATCTAGATGATATCCTGATCTTTTCCAAGAATGAAGAAGAGCATGCTGAACATCTTCGTCTTGTGCTGGAAAAGCTACGAGAGCATCAACTCTATGCCAAGTTCTCCAAATGTGAATTCTGGCTTCCCGAAGTAACCTACCTTGGACATGTCATCTCTAAGGATGGTATTGCCGTCAACCCTGAACGAGTTCAGGCTATTCTCGATTGGACTCCTCCGAAGAACATTAAGCAAGTCAGAAGTTTTCTCGGTCTCGCTAGCTATTGTCGTCGATTCGTCGAGAACTTCTCCAAGATTGCCAGGCCTCTGACTAACCTGTTGCATAAGGGCGTCAAATTCCAATGGACAGATAAATGTCAGGAAAGTTTCCAGGCACTCAAAGACAAGTTGACTTCTGCCCCAGTGCTAGCTCCTCCTGATACTAAGAAGGACTTCGTCATTTACTGCGACGCTTCTCGTCAAGGATTAGGCGGTGTCCTAATGCAAGAACGCAAATTGGTTGCTTATGCCTCTCGACAGTTGCGCCCTCACGAAGAGAACTACCCAGTTCACGACCTCGAGCTGGCTGCTGTCATTCATGCGCTAAAGCAGTGGCGACATTACCTTCTCGGTAATCGTTGTGAGATCTTCACTAACCACCAAAGTCTGAAGTATCTGTTTACTCAGCCAGACCTGAACCTCCGTCAGCAGAGATGGATGGAGACTGTTGCAGACTTTGATTTGGGTATTTCCTATACGCTAGGCAAGGCTAATGTAATGGCTGATGCCTTGAGCCTCAAATCTTACTGCAACCACCTTGAGTTCACAAAGTTCAGCCCTCACTTGTTGAAGAATTCAGAAAGCTGAACCTCCATATTGTCCTCCGGTGCACTTTCGCTCCCCTCCTCCGGAGTTCCGCAAGATGAATCTCCGTGTTGTTTCCTGTGTTCCCTCTATACCTGGCTGTTGAACCCGATCTCGTGGGCACCATAAAGACAATGCAGGATTTGACTCAAGTCTACAAGATTAAGCAAGACCTCAAAGGAGGAAATCCTCATTCTTCACTATTGCCGATGATGGCGCCTTTGTACTTCAAAGGCCGCCTAGTGGTGCCGTAAGAAGGAAAATCTGAATATGACTCGAAGGTTATGAAAGAAGCTCATGATACGCCTCTATGTATCCATCCCGGCAGTACAAAGATGTATCAAGACATTCGCCGAGATTCCGTGGTCTAATATGAAGCGTGACATTGCTCGCTATGTTGTTTGAGTGTGACGCTTGCCGTCAGATCAAAGCGTAACATCAAAGGCCTCTTTGGAACTCTGCAACCTATCTCTATTCCCGAATGGAAATGGGACCATGTTGAAATGGACTTCGTCACTGGATTACCCAAATCACAGAAGGGTAATGATGCTATTCTTGTCGTCATTGACCGGCTTTCTAAAGTGGCACATTTTCTGGCGGTCAAAGAAACGATCACTGCTAGTCAGCTTGCAACTCTCTATATGTCCAGAATTGTTTCACCTCACGGTATTCCACTGGTTATCAGTTCGGACCGTGGCAGCTTATTCACTTCAAGATTCTGGGCAAGTTTTCAAGAAGCTATCGGTACTCATTTATCTTTCAGTATTGCGTTTCATCCGCAGTCACAAGGGCAAGTTGAACGTGTCAACCAAATTCTCGAAGACATGCTTCGAGCTTGTGTCGTTTCCTTCGGCAAGAAATGGGAGGAATCTCTCCCGTATGCTGAGTTCTCTTATAATAATAGCTATCAAGCTAGTCTGAAGATGGCCCCTTGAAGTGTTATATGGACGAAAGTGCGAACCCTCTCTGAACTGGTCGAAATCGGGAACGCCCACTCTTCGTCCGGATATTATCCAACATGCCAAGAACAAGTCCGCATTATTCGCGATAATCTCAAGACTGCTCACCACGCTAAAAGAGTAATTATGACCGCTCATCACAAGGACATGGTCTATCAACTTTGGCGAAAAGGCCTATCTTCGCTACACCAATGAAGGGTGCTCACCGCCGGATCAAGGGCAAGCTAGCTCCTCGCTATATTGGCCCATTCACTATTCGGAAAGGCGTGAAAAGTGGCATATCAATCTGGAGCTTCCGTCGAACCTTTCTCGGGTTCACGATGTGTTCCACGTGTCACAACTCCGACGCTGCTTCAAGGACCCAATCCGGCGATGGACCATGAAGTGCTCGAATTGCAACAGACCTCTCCTATAAAGAGCATCCGTCCGCATTCTCGACCAAGCTGAACGCCGCACACGCCGGAAAGGCGATCAAGTTCCTCAAAGTCCAGTGGTCGAATCACTCTGAAGACGAAGCCACCTGGGAACGCGAGGATCATCTTCGAGATGAATACCCCACGCTTTTTCCTTCTACCTCCTAAATCTCGGGACGAGATTTCTTGTAGTGGAGGAGATTTGTAACACCCGGATAATTAAGCTACAGTAATCCCTGCTAATGATGCCACGTCACTCTGATTAAACTCACGTTGATTCAAACCCGGTTCAAATCAAATTTAAAACTTAGGCAAACAATAAAAGTTTTCAAAAATGAAAACTAAAATGTTCGGGGGTTGTCAAATATTACAAAGATAATTATGGTGGGGTGCACACATTTTTATGAAGTGTCTAGATAGATTAAATAAACTAAAACAGAAAAAAGAAAAATAAGAGAAACAAAATAACACAAAAGAGAGAGAGAGAGAGAGAGAAAACCCCCTGGCCAACTAGGCCAAGCGGCCCAGCCGGACGGCCACAGGCCCAACTGGGCCAACCCCAGGCCCAGCCGGCCACTCCCCCTCTCTATCCCCCCCGAAACCCTAATCCCTCCCCCACGCCCCCACTCGCCCCCCACTCCTCCCCTCCCGATCCAGATCGGATCGGGGCCAAACCACCCCGACCCCCCCACCTCGCCGGCGCCGCCTCTCCCTGCCGCCACCAGACGCCACCGCGTCGCCCCCTCTCCCCCTGCGCCCCTCGCCGCCTGGATCGACCCCCACGTCGCCCACACCCGAGCTCCCCGCCGCCCAGGTCGTCCCGACCCCCACCTCGCGGATCCCGGCGCCGGACGGCCGCCTCCCGCCCTCCTCCTCACCGGTCGCCACCGACCGCCCCGAGCAGCTTGCCCACGACCCTGCGCCCCGTGAGCTCCCCTCTCTCCCTCGTCTCCTCCCGAACGCCACCGCTCCCGTCACTGCTCGGCGCGCCACCCCCCTCCCCTCGCGCCCGTCGCTCGGCCCGGACCCTCCTCCCCCCCCCGCCGGGCCTCCGACCGCCCTCCCGCTCTCTTCTCCTCACAACCTCGGCCCAGCGAGCTGCCTTGCCCCGGGCCGCCCTGCCGCCCAGGCCGGGCACCCCGCCGCACCCCCGCGCCTCCCTCTCGCCCCATCCACGCCCCCGGCCTCAGAGACGCCCCGTCTGGGCCAAAACCCCGCCACCTCCGCTGGCGGCGCGATTCAACCGAGCCCGCCGCCACCACCACCATCGGACCCGCCGCCCTCCCCGCTCTCGAACGCGACCGCCCGCGCCCCGTTTGGCCACCGGAGGATGAAGACCGGCGAGCTCCGGCGCCCCCTCCGCCGCGGACGCCACCGGAGCCAACTCCGGTCCCCCCTGCCGACGTGGCACGAACAGGGCCACGCTCAGCATCGATCAGTGGGCCCAGGCCCCCCCGCCGCTCTGACTCGGTCGGCCGACCGGCCGATCAACCCACCCCGCCTATGACAAGGTGCCCCACCCCACGTAACGCGTTTTAAAATAAAAAGAAAAGAAAATGAAATTAGTTAAATATAAATAAATATAAATAAATATAAATAAAAATGAATAAAACTAATTAATTAATTAATTAATTTAATTAATCCTGATTAATTAAACCTAATGACTACTTAACCTAATTAACTACTGTTAATTAAACTTAACTAAGTTAATTAGTTAAGAGAGTATGACGAACGGGACCCACATGTCAGGGTTGACCTAGTCAACCCTGTTGACTGCTGACGTCAGCATGACGTCATGCTGACGTCATAAATACATTTTTTTCGAATTAATTAATTAATTAATTAAATTCCAGAAATTAATAAAATCTTTAAAAAATCATATCTTTTAATCCGTAACTCGGTTTAAAATATTTTCAACATGAAAGTTGCTCGAACGACGTGATTTAATCCGGATACGCATCCGCTCGTCCGCCACACCCCCTAACCTATCAAACCTGCAACTTTCCCCCGGCTCTTCTGCTCAAAACACGAAACACCGGAATACTTTCTGGATGTTTCCCCCAACCAACCACCTCATACCACGTTAGGGCACGCCTAGCATCGCTTCTTGACATGTCATGCATCGATATGCATCTGTTTACTTGGTATTCATTGTTTCTTCCCCTCTTCTCTCCGAGACTACGAGACCGACGTTGTTGCTGCCCGCCTCGACTACGGTGTTGACGACCCTCTCTCTTGCCAGAGCAACCAGGCAAGCCCCCCTTGATCACCAGATATCGCCTACTCTTCTCTATACTGCTTGCATTAGAGTAGTATAGCATATTACTTGTTTTCGAGATACTCCTATCTTGCTGCATAGCTTTGTCCTTGTTGCTTCATTGTTACCTTACCGCAATCCTATATGCTTAGTATAGGATGCTAGTACTTTCATCTGTGGCCCTACATTCTTGTCCGTCTGCGCGTGCTATACTATCGGGCCGTGATCACTCGGGAGTTGATCACGGTATATACTATATACTTTATACATGATACATGTGGAGACTAAAGTCGGTCGGTGATGGAGCACCATGAGTGGATCTTTGAGGCGGAGCGGCAGGCAGGTTGAGACCGCCTAGGAGAGAGGTGGGCCTGGCCCTGTTCGGCGTTCGCGGTTACTTAACACGCTTAACGAGGTCTTGGTATTTGATCTGAGTTGGCTACGAGCTTATACGCACTAACCATCTACGCGGGAAGTACTTCAGACGTCAGCGACGGAGCGGCGCGCGCCGGATTGGACTGGAACGCCTGCTGGGCTAGGTCTGCTTCCGGCAGACGTCAAGCGTGCAGTGTGTCGGCGATGGGCCTGCACCCTGGCTTAGGTTTAGACCGGCGTGTTGGCCTCTCTGTTGTGCCTAGGTGGGGCTGCGGCGTGTTGATCTTCCGCGGCGGGCATGACCCAGAAAGTGTGTCCGCCAAATGGGATCAAGCGTCTTTGGGTAAGTTGGTGCACCCTGCAGGAAGTTAATCTATTCGGATAGCCGTGATCTTGATAACAGGACGAATTGGAGTTGTACCTTGAGCTTATGACAACTAGCACCGGATACTTGATAAAACACACCCTTCCAAGTGCGGATACAACCGTGTTCGCTCTCTCTCGTGGATATGAGGAGGGATTGCGGGTAGGATTATTGCTATGTGATGTTACTTGGAGGACTTCAGATCGTCCTCTTCTACCTGTTGCAAGACGGTGACCGAAGCGTAGTCTTCGTTAAGACTAGCTATCCCCTCTTATTACGGCATTCTGCAGTCCACCCACCGATATGGCCCTTTACACATATATCCATGCATATGTAGTGTAGCTCCTTGCTTGCAGTACTTTGGATGAGTACTCACGGTTGCCTTGTTCCCCTTTTCCCCTACCTCTACTCGATTGCTGCAATCGACGATGGAGCCCAGGCAGACGCCATCGCCTATGACGACTACTACTCGGAGGTGCCTACTACTACGTGCAGCCCAATCGACGACGACCAGAGTAGCTTAGGAGGATCCTGCAGGAGGCCTGCTCCTCTTCGATCTGATCCCAGTTTGTGCTAGCCTTCTTAAGGCAAACTTGTTTAACTTATGTCCGTACTCAGATATTGTTGCTTCCGCTGACTCGTCTATGATCGAGCACTTGTATTCGAGCCCCCGAGGCCCCTGGCTTGTATTATGATGCTTGTATGACTTATTTTAATTGTAGAGTTGTGTTGTGATATCTTCCCGTGAGTCCCTGATCTTGATCGTACACATTTGCGTGCATGATTAGTGTACGATTAAATCGGGGCGTCACAAGTTGGTATCAGAGCCGACTGCCTGTAGGAATCCCCCTTCCACACTCCTTGGCCGAAGTCGAGTCTAGACATTGCAAAAACTTTTACTAATTTGGCTGTGTGCCTTACGGGCCCACGTCGCCATCGGGTGGTACTAGGATCTTTTACTCCTCGACCGTTACTCTGGGACTCTGAACTCTCTTCTACTCGGGTTAAACGATTTTACTAACTAACACTAGGATCCCGAGACCACATTCACCCCAAAGTTGGATAAAGCCATAGTTGCTTCTTGGAATTGTATTTTGATCAATTTCCACACTGTCATTTGACTCCTTTGAAACGTCTTTGTTTTCAGATGGAACCCACGAGGCAGGTCGTGCGCCACACGACGGCCATTGGTGCCTCGGGATCACCTGCGGTGCTAGCCGAGATGATGACCTATCTGGGTTATCGCTGGCACCCTGAGTACACCGTCTATGAGGAGTACCAGGACTATAACCAGGAGCAGTACCGCGCCATCGTCCACCTCTACTCTCGGGAGTATGAGTCCACTACTGTGCTGCACACCGCACATGGTGTTGGAGTGACTATCGATATGGCAGTCGACGATGCTGCTTATGCTGCTCTGACACGTCTTCGTGCAGAGTATCGAGATTTGGACACCTGCCCCTTCAGGCACATTGCTATCGCGTCTGATGTTGGTGAGGAGGGTTACTACACTGCTGCCTACTCCACTGTCACCGGAGAGCCCCTACCCGAGATCGGCCGGTTTTGACACCGACATTGGTGCTTTCACTGAGAGTGCCTTTGTGTCGTCGATAGCAGGATCGATGGCTCGCCTTGTCATTAACGAAAGCATCACCTCTGGAAGGGCCCTAGCTCCAGGAAAGGTCCTCCAGCTCGACGGTTTTACCATGGGCACCTGCTTGGCGTTAAGCCAAAGACAGACCCCGAAACCGCCAAACATCATATTCGCATCGGCCTCGAACACTCCAAAAAGATGGATCCGGCAGATGTCTTGTCCTTGAACGAACTGCTAGATCACATCGCCGCCCTGGGGGTCGCAACAGGCTGTGATCGGATTGGGCTTAAACCCGATCAGAGGGAAATCAAGTCCCCACTGGTGACCCATCTGGTAGCGGTCGTGGAGGAACAAGCCGAGAATACTTATCCCCCTAAGTTAAGAACAAGCTATGTTCGGATTTTCGAGCCCTGCGAGCCGGATACCCATCTTTAGGAAGAGGCCTTACATCCTCCAAACATAGAATCAGGCATTGAGCCCAAAAGGCACCAGGACTCACCTGATCCTGGACTAGTGACCGCGGAGATTCTTCAAACTCCGGATCCAATAGTGGGTCAAGGTTCAGATTTTAGCCCGCCCACCCACCACATGCAATATTCCCCAAGCAATTCAGGTCCTCCAGATGTATGCGACCTAATGTATGTGTGACAACAACCTCAAGAAACGGTCCATCACTTCTTGTTCAGGTTCCTCCTTGTTAAAAACAAGATTAAAGATTGTTGTGACGACGACGCCGTTTTGGTCTTTTGCCGTAACTGTACGGATGAGGGAATCCTCAATGCCCTCAACTGCCATCGCATACTACACTTTGTAGATTTGGCACACATAGTACAGAAGTACTGCCCAATGGAAAGCGCCTGGAAAGCCCAGACAGCCTGGTGGGAACCTCCCGCCCTTAAGAAGCCCACCGGACGGGCAAGAAGGACGCACCCTTACGGGGCACCTGATCATCATCCTACTAACAAGAAAATAAAGCCCCTCATAGGACATAGAATTGTCCTTGACGAATTTCTTGACAAACCCTGTCAAATACACACAACACCGAACACCGAACTGATACATCTCTGTCGTATCTATAATTGTTGATTGTTCCATGCCAAATCTTAGAACTTTCATATATTTTTGGCAACTCTTTATACTATTTTTGGGGACTAACATATTGATCCAGTGCCCAGTGCCAGTTTGTTGCATGTTTTTGTTTTGCAGAATATCCATATCAAACAGAGTCCAAATGGGATAAAAACGGACGGAGATTATTTTTGGAATATTTGGAGAATATGGGAAGGAAAATCCACGCGAGACGGTGCCCGAGGGAGGCACAAGGCAGAGGGCGCGCCCACCCCAGGCGCGCCGACCTCGTGGCTCCCCCGTAAGACGGTTGATGCCCTTCTTTGGCCGCAATAAAGCTAATTTTTAGGAAAAAATCACGGCAAAGATTTCAGTCCAATCGGAGTTATGGATCTCCATATATATACGAAACGGTGAAAGGGCAGCAGAACAGAACACAGAAACAGAGAGAGACAGAGAGACAGATCTCGGAAGGGCTCTCACCCCTCCCCCGCCATGGAGACCATGGACCACAGGGGAAACCCTTCTCCCATCTAGGGAGAAGGTCAAGGAAGAAGAAGAAGGAGGGGGGCTCTCTTCCCCTCACTTCCGGTGGCGCCGGAGTGCCACCGGGGGCCATCATCACCACCGCAATCTTCACCAGCAACTTCGCCGCCATCATCACCAACTCTTCCCCCCTCTATGCAGCGGTGTAACCTCTCCTTTACCCGCTGTACTCTCTACTTAAACATGGTGCTCAACGCTATATATTATTTCCCAATGATGTATGGCTATCCTATGATGTTTGAGTAGATCTGTTTTGTCCCATGGGTTATTTGATGATCAAGATTGGTTTGAGTTGCATGTTCTATTATTGGTGCTGTCCTATGGTGCTCTCCGTGTCGCGCAAGCGTGAGGGATCCCCGCTGTAGGGTGTTGCAATACGTTCATGATTCGCTTATAGTGGGTTGCGTGGAGGATCAAACACAAACCCGAGTAAGGGGGTTGTTGCGTATGGGATAAAGAGGACTTGATGCTTTAATGCTATGGTTGGGTTTTACCTTAATGATCTTGAGTAGTTGCGGATTCTTGCTAGAGTTCCAATCATAAGTGCATATGATCCAAGTAGAGAAAGTATGTTAGCTTATGTCTCTCCCTCAAATAAAATTGCAATAATGATTATCGGTCTAGTTATGGATTGCCTAGGGACAAATAACTTTCTCGTGACAAAAAGCTCTTTACTAAAACTAATTTAGTTGTGTCTTCATCTAAACAGCCCCTAGTTTTTATTTACGCGCTCTTTGTTATCTTGCAAACCTATCCGAAAACACCTACAAAGTACTTCTAGTTTCATACTTGTTCTAGGTAAAGCGAACGTTAAGCGTGCGTAGAGTTGTATCGGTGGTCGATAGAACTTGAGGGAATATTTGTTCTATCTTTAGCTCCTCGTTGGGTTCGACACTCTTACTTATCGAAAGAGGCTACAATTGATCCCCTATACTTGTGGGTTATCAAGACCTTTTTCTGGCGCCGTTGCAGGGGAGCAATAGCGTGGGGTGAATATTCTCGTGTGTGCTTGTTTGCTTTATCACTAAGTAATTTTTATTTGCTGTCCTAAGTTGTTCTCTATCTTTAGTTATGGATATGGAACACGAAATACCAAAAAAATTAGGTTCACTTGCTACTCATGGAGATGGGGAACCTCCTAAAACCCTCGATGCCTATTATGTGAAGGATATTATTTACTACTTTGATAATCCTGAGAAAACCCCATTCAACTTTGTAATGGGAGACACGTTGGATCAATGTGAATACTTTAGGGATTATCGCTTGACTCAAAAAGGGAAACTATTATGGGATCAAATTTATATGTTGCGTTGGTATGCTAGGCAACTATGCTTCAGACATGATTATACTTGTTGCTCTAGGATGAAGGCTCCACACCTTCCCTTTTCATGCAAATTTAATGATAATGAAACCTTAGCTTCTTATGCTAATGGTATATATGATTACTATGATGTTGAACAAATTGAAGAATTTGTTGCTTTTAAGGGTGCTTATGAAATTGGATCCTTGTTTGAAAAGTATGAAGCTTTTGATGATGATGTTTATAGGCCTGAAAATTTTGCTATATTGAAATATTGCTATGATAATTACGAATACAATTCTGATATTGATGCATTTATTGAGAAAGTCTCCGATGTCCAAGAAGAGACTAATATTTTGCAGGAAACTATGGAAGAAGAAATTACTGAAACTATGAGCTCATTAGATGAAAAAGATGAGGAGGAGAGCGAAGAACAAAAGGAGGAAGAGCGGATTGATCACTCGTGCCCACCTTCTAATGAGAGTAACTCTTCAACTCATACATTATTTAAATTCCCTTCGTGCTTACCGAAGGATGATTGCTATGATGATTGTTATGATCCTATTGATTCTTTTGAAATATCCCTTTTTGATGATGCTTGCTATGCTTGTGGCCAAGATGACAATATGAATTATGCTTATGGAGATGAAGTTGCTATAGTTCCTTATGTTAAACATGAAATTGTTGCTATTGCACCCACGCATGATAGTCCTATTATCTTTTTGAATTCTCCCGACTACACTATATCGGAAAAGTTTGCCCTTATTAAGGATTATATTGATGGGTTGCCTTTTACCGTTGCACATGATGATTTTTATGAATATAATATGCATGTGCTTGCTGCTCCTAGTTGCAATTATTATGAGAGAGGAACTATATCTCCACCTCTCTATGTTTCCCACACAATAGAATTGCAAGAAACTGTTTATACTATGCATTGGCCTTTACTATGTGTGCATGAATTGTTCTTTTATAATATGCCGATGCATAGGAAGAGAGTTATACTTCGTTGTTGCATGATATATGTTGCTTTGTGCTCACTACTAAATGCTAAATCATTGTTAATTAAAATTGGCTTTGATATACCTTGGGATCCGGGTGGATTCACTACTTGAGCACTATATACCTAGCTTAATGGCTTTAAAGAAAGCGCTGCCAGGGAGACAACCCGGAAGTTTTAGAGAGTCATTTATTTATGTTTAGTTCTTTTATATAGTTTAAAAACAAAAAAATAAAGAGGGGAACCTAAAACTTTTCAAAAAGGAAAGTGAAAGTGAGAGAGACAAGCATTGTTGAAGTGGGAGAGCTCCTTGAACTTTATTCATGCTCACGGAAACTTTGTGAATCTTGATTACACAAAATTTTAAATAAAAATAATTATCCCCTTGTACAATTCCATTGTATTATAAAAATAATGTGCCAAGGTTTGCCTTTAGGATGTTTACAATGCTTGTTGGTATGTGCGGTGCAGGACAGAAACTTTGTCTGTAGTGCGCGATTTTTAATTTTTTACTGGGACGTCAAACGGTTATGATTCTTTTTACACTGTCTTTCTATAGAAATTTTTTATTTTTCCCAATTTTTGCAGAATTGTTCAACTACCAAAAGTATGGTTAATGTTCATATTGTTACAGACTGTTCTGTTTTAGACAGATTCTGTTTTTGATGCATAGTTTGCCTGTTTTGATGAAACTATCAATTTATATCAGTGGATTAAGCCATGGAAAAGTTATGTTACAGTAGCTATAATACAAAAAAAATATGAATTTTTTTGCAACAGTACTTAGAGTAGTGATTTGCTTTATTATACTAACGGATCTTACCGAGTTTTCTGTTGAAGTTTTGTGTGGATGAAGTGTTCGAGGATCGAGGAGGTCTCGATGTGAGAAGAAGGAAGAGAGGCAAGAGATCAAGCTTGGGGATTCCCAAGTAACCCCAAGTAAATATTCAAGTAGACTCAAGCGTCTAAGCTTGGGGATGCCCCGGAAGGCATCCCCTCTTTCTTCAACAAGTATCGGTATGTTTTCGGATTCGTTTCGTTCATGCGATATGTGCAGATCTTGGAGCGTCTTTTGCATTTAGTTTTCATTTTTATTTTATGCACCATGCTGGTATGAGACAGTCCTTGGTTTATTTATAGAATGCTATATGCACTTCACTTATATCTTTTGAGTATGGCTTTATAGAATGTTTCATGTGCTTCACTTATATCATTTGAAGTTTGGATTGCCTGTTTCTCTTTACATAGAAAACCGCCATTTGTAGAATGCTCTTTTGCTTCACTTATATTTGTTAGAGCGTGGGCATATCTTTTGTAGAAAGAATTAAACTCTCTTGCTTCACTTATATCTATTTAGAGAGATGACAGGAACTGGTCATTCACATGGTTAGTCATAAAATCCTACATAAAACTTGTAGATCACTGAATATGATATGTTTGATTCCTTGCAATAGTTTTGCGATATAAAGCTGGTGATATTAGAGTCATGCTAGTGGGTAGTTGTGGATTAGTAGAAATACTTGTGTTGAGGTTTGTGATTCCCGTAGCATGCACGCATGGTGAACCGTTATGTAACAAAGTCGGAGCATGAGGTATTTATTGATTGTCTTCCTTATTAGTCGCGGTCGAGGACGAGCGATGGTCTTTCCCTACCAATCTATCCCCCTAGGGGCATGCGTAGTAGTACTTTGCTTCGAGGGCTAATAAACTTTTGCAATAAGTATATGAGTTCTTTATGACTAATGTGAGTCCATGGATGATACGCACTCTCACCCTTCCATCATTGCTAGCCTCTTCGGTACCGTGCATTGCCCTTTCTCACCTCGAGAGTTGGTGCAAACTTCGCCGGTGCATCCAAACCCCGTGATATGATACTCTCTATCACACATAAACCTCCTTATATCTTCCTCAAAACAGCCACCATACCTACCTATCATGGCATTTCCATAGCCATTCCGAGATATATTGCCATGCAACTTCCATCATCATCATATACATGACTTGAGCATTTATTGTCATATTGCTTTGCATGATCGTAAGATAGCTAGCATGATGTTTTCATGGCTTGTCCGTTTTTTGATGTCATTGCTACGCTAGATCATTGCACATCCCGGTACATCGCCGGAGGCATTCATATAGAGTCATATCTTTGTTCTAGTATCGAGCTGTAATATTGAGTTGTAAGGAAATAAAAGTGTGATGATCATCATTATTAGAGCATTGCCCGCCAAAAAAAAGAGGCCAAAGAAGCCTAAATAAAAAAAAGGGGGCCAAAGAAGCCCGCCAAAAAAAGAAGAAGAAGGGGGCAATGTTACTATCCTTTTACCACACTTGTGCTTCAAAGTAGCACCATGTTCTTCATGATAGAGAGTCTCTTATTTTGTCACTTTCATATACTAGTGGATATTTTCATTATAGAACTTGGCTTGTATATTGCGATGATGGGCTTCCTCAAATGCCCGAGGTCTTCATGAGCAAGCAAGTTGGATGCACGCCCACTTAGTTTCAGTTTGAGCTTTCATACGCTTATAGCTCTAGTGCATCCGTCGCATGGCAGTCCCTACTCCTCACATTGACATCAATTGATGGGCGTCTCCATAGCCCGTTGATTAGCCGCGTCAATGTGAGACTTTCTCCTTTTTTATCTTCTCCACATAACCCCATCATCATATTCTATTCCACTTATAGTGCTATGTCCATGGCTTGCGCTCATGTATTGCGTGAGGGTTGAAAAAGCTGAAGCGCGTTAAAAAGTATGAACCAATTGCTCGGCTTGTCATCGGGGTTGTGCATGATGTGAATATTTTGTGTGGTGAAGATGGAGCATAGCCAAACTATATGATTTTGTAGGGATAACTTTCTTTGGCCTTGTTATTTTGAAAAGACATGATTGCTTTATTAGTAGGCTTGAAGTATTATTGTTTTTATGTCAAATGATAGACTATTGCTTTGAATCACTCGTATCTTAATATTCATGCCATGATTAGATACATGATCAAGATTATGCTAGGTAGCATTCCACATAAAAAATTATCTTTTTTATCATTTACCTACTCAAGGACGAGTAGGAATTAAGCTTAAGGATGCTGATACGTCTCCGTCGTATCTATAATTTTTGATTGTTCCATGCCAATATCCTACAACTTTCATATATTTTTGGCAACTTTATTTACTATTTTTGGGGACTAACATATTGATCCAGTGCCCAGTGCCAGTTCCTGTTTGTTGCCTGTTTTTGTTTCGCAGAATATCAATATCAAACGGAGTCCAAACGGGATAAAAACGGACGAAGATTATTTTTGGAATATTCAGAGAATATGGGAAGTAAAATCCACGCGAGACGGTGCCCGAGGGAGGCACGAGGCAGGGGGGGCGCGCCCCACCCCCCTGGGCTTGCCCCTGACCCTCGTGGGCCCCCCGTAAGGTGGTTGATACCCTTCTTTGGCCGCAAGAAAGCTAATTTTTAGGAAAAAATCACGGCGAAGATTTCAGTCCAATCGGAGTTACGGATCTCCATATATATATATGAAACGGTGAAAGGGCAGCAGAACAAAACGCAGAAACAGAGAGAGACAAAGAAACAGATCCAATCTCGGAGGGGCTCTCGTCTCTCCCCCGCCATGGAGACCATGGACCATAGGGGAAACCCTTCTCCCATCTACGGAGAAGGTCAAGGAAGAAGAAGTAGGAGGGGGCCTCTCTCCCCCTCGCTTCCGGTGGCGCCGGAGTGCCACTGGGGGCCATCATCATCACCGCAATCTTCACCAACAACTTCGCTGCCATCATCACCAACTCTTCCCCCCTCTATGCAGCGGTGTAACCTCTCTTTTACCCATTGTACTCTCTACTTAAACATGGTGCTCAACGCTATATATTATTTCCCAATGATGTATGGCTATCCTATGATGTTTGAGTAGATCCATTTTGTCCCATGGGTTATTTGATGATCAAGATTGGTTTGAGTTGCATGTTTTATTATTGGTGTTGTCCTATGGTGCTCTCCGTGTCGCGCAAGCGTGAGGGATCCCCGCTGTAGGGTGTTGCAATATGTTCATGATTCGCTTATAGTGGGTTGCGTGAGTGACTGAAACACAAACCCGAGTAAGGGGGTTGTTGGGTATGGGATAAAGAGGACTTGATGCTTTAATGCTATGGTTGGGTTTTACCTTAATGATATTTAGTAGTTGCGGATGCATGCTAGAGTTCCAATCATAAGTTCATATGATCCAAGTAGAGAAAGTATGTTAGCTTATGCCTCTCCCTCAAATAAAATTGCAATAATGGTTACTGGTCTAGTTATGGATTGCCTAGGGACAAATAACTTTCTCGTGACAAAAAGCTCTTTACTAAAACTAATTTAGTTGTGTCTTCATCCAAACAGCCCCTAGTTTTTATTTACGCGCTCTTTATTATCTTGCAAACCTATCCGAAAACACCTAGAAAGTACTTCTAGTTTCATACTTGTTCTAGGTAAAGCGAACGTTAAGCGTGCGTAGAGTTGTATCGGTGGTCGATAGAACTTGAGGGAATATTTGTTCTACCTTTAGCTCCTCGTTGGTTTCGACACTCTTACTTATCGAAAGAGGCTACAATTGATCCCCTATACTTGTGGGTTATCACGAACTGACACATAGCCTTCGGGCATGTTGGGTACTGCGGCAGGTGGCTAAGAGCGGCAAGGCCATCCTCACCAACACCACCCCAGTGAGGCACTCTTTGGAGGACGCCGATCTCAATGTCTTTATGGTCTTCGAGACTTTTTCTTCAAATAATCGGCACAAAAGGACACTACGACCTCGCCGAAGTTAACCGGGTAGCCGCAATAAATCCTTGCAATGATATGGCAATAACTTTCATCGCTCATGACGAGCCAAGGACTCGGTCTGTCCGAGCACCAGCCGCCTTGGTCTTAAATCCAATTGTGGATGGCTTTCGGCTCACTAAAGTGCTCATGGACGGCGGCAGCGGACTGAACCTCATCTACGAAGATACACTCCAAAAAATGCAAATGGACAAGAGTCGCATTGAGCAAAGCGGAACCACCTTTTGAGGAATTATCCCCAGTCGAGAAGCACGAAGCTCGGGGAAAATTAAGCTTGACGTAGTATTCGGCACGCCGGAGAACTACAGATCCGAAGAGTTGCTCTTCCATGTGGCACCTTTCAATAGCGGATATCACGCCCTGTTGGGACGAGATGCGTTCACACGCTTTCAAGCCATACCTCATTACGGGTACATGAAGCTCAGAATGCCAGGGCCCAACGGAGTTATCACTATCACTAGTGATCCGGATATAGCACTCCGCGCCGAAACCAAAACTACATCCCTGGCCCTCGAGGCACAATCCGAGGCCCTCGCGACCGAGGAGTTAACCACTCTGCGCTCCACCATGGACACGGATTGTCGGTGGGAAACGACACCTATGGGATCACTGGAATCCCTTCTACGGTTGCGGGGCGCGGGGATCGTGAGAAGAGCGGGACCAGCAGACAACACAAAGGGATTTTACCCAGGTTCGGGCCGCAAAGGTGCGTAAAACCCTAGTCCTGCTTTGGTGGATGTATTTAGTGTTCTTGAGCTCTCGAACTAGCTCTAGGTGCTGCGAGGTTCCAAAGAGCCGAATCCTTTCTCTGTGTGCCATGGGCCTCCTTTTATAGGCGAAAGGGGCTGCCACAGTGGCACACAGGAGGTCGAAAGTGCTACAGTGTCGCGAGTCTATCGCTAGTATTACAGGACAAGACACATTTAATGCGAGGCTTAGGTGTTCCTTCGCTTTATTGGGGACGGGGGCGAGGCCCATCCCGTCTGCCGCCGCCTCCTCCTTGCCGACACGCCTCGGCCAGCGATGCATGTGGTGCCATGTAGGCAGGCAGGCAGCTGAGGTGGCGCGGTGGTGGAGCCTCCATGAAGGATTGCATGCCGCCACGCAGGTGCCTGCCAGCTGGTTGGGTCGGCGGCTACATGCGAACGGCGGGCAAAGACTTATCTAGTGCGGGCCTGGCAGCCGCCCTGCCGGTGTGCCTGGCGAGGGCCTTGCCGGGTGGCCCGACAAGGGTCTTGCCGCGGCGCGTAGGGGTCCCCGGCAAGGATCTTGTCGGGGGTCTTGTGGGTTTCTTGGGTGAGGATGATTGCCTTCCTATCCTCACTTGATCTTGATTATTCTTTGTCTTCACAAAGATCCGCATGACACCACGGAGGTGCCTCCCGAGCCCTATCCCAATGCGTCTGTTTGAGCATTAGTGGGCTCAAGGGTGGCTCGCTCGGCTGGCGTGGGCGAGCTGCCCCGGCAAGGGTCTTGCCAGGGTTGCTGAGGCTGCCCCGGCAAGGGTCCTCGCCGGGAAAACCAGCTTCGCCCATCTGATCTCCTTGTCGTTGCTTTATTTGTCTTGTCGAAGATCTGCATGCCACCAAGGAGGTGTCTCCCGAGCCCTTGCCTCAACGTAGTAGATTACGCTAGAAGTTGTGGGCTCAAGGGTGACCCGCCTGCACAGGGCGAGCTGCCCCGCAAGGGTCTTGCCGGGCGGTTAGCTGTCCCCGGCAAGGGTCTTGCCGGGGGGAGCCTGCTCCGTCCCTTCGCTTCTTGTGGTTTTTGGTCTTACCTTGGCTTACCTCCCTTGCTCTGCTTGGTGCGACCGTGGGCGCGGCTCTGGCTGCCCGTGCACAGGTGTAGGGGTACGAAAAGTGCACCCCTCTTTTGGTACACCGACAGGAGCCCCCGGGCCTGGGCCACACATAAGCGTGACGCATTGTTGGGCTAGGCCCAGAATGGTGCACGGGCAGGCAGGGCGGTTTTTTTACTATGGTAAAACTTTTCGCGCGCTGTGCTCTCCATGTCCCGCGTGTGTGGCACGACGTGGAGGGGCGTGCATGACGTGGGCGGCATGCGTGGGGTGATTTCCGCACGCATGCGTCACGTCGTAGTGAAGAGGCGGCCCGCACCTTCCCTGTAAAAAGAGGGAGGCGTGGAGGTGCTGCTCATCTACTGAACAGGGCTGGGGCACGGTCTTCAAGGCGTCCACTCCCCACAACCACGGGGTGGGGAGAGGTTGCTTCGCCTGTCCCCTCGGTTCTGCACGTCCGCCACACGTCCCCCATGCACTTGGGGTCGCAAGCGGCGAGGGCGGGAAACCGGGCCGTCGCTGGTTGGGGCAGCGGGTCGGTCTCGATTCCGTGCGCCTCTGGTGGCTGGATTGGTCGAACGGGGCGGCCGAGCCCCCAACTCTGCCTCTTTATAAAGAGGGGAGGAGAGCGGCATTCCACATTCTTCCATCGTCCATCTTCTTCTTCTTCCCTGCTTCTTTCTCCCTCTTGCTATGGCGGGAGGAGGCGCGGGTTCTTCGACGGTGGCGGCGAGGGTCGCAGCTCGTCAGCGCGTCCCTCCAACTACCGAGCCCGAGGCGGCGGAGCCGGCTACGAGAGGGAGAGGGAGGGGCGCGGTCGACGTCGCCGTGGTGGTCGGAGCAGAGGAGGTCGAGGCGGAGCAGTGGCTGTGCTTCCGCAAACGGTGTTTCCTTTGATGGAGGGCCACGTCGGGGACCAGCCCCGTGAATTCTTCATCAGGCTACGCTGACCACGGCGTCATCGTCTTCGCCTCCCCACCCCCTTTGCTGCGGAGATGGAGCTCGACCCGCCCCAGACCCTCAAATTGCAGACGAGGGGCTGCGGGATCAGTGGCACGCGGGTCCGCGTCGACTTCCCCGCTCCTCATGTGATGTACCTCCGTCGGGGATGGAAAATGTTTGCTCGTATCCATAGCCTGACAGTGGGGCTCGTCCTTTTATTCAAGTTAATGGAGAGCGGCGTGCTCTCCGTCATGGTCTTTGGAGATCTTGGAACTCGCCTGAAGTGCTGCGTGGAGAGCTCCTTCGATGATGAAGATTCCTCCTCGAGCGAGAGTGACGAGGAGGACAGCGACAGTGACGATGAGGGTAGTAGGAGGAAGGATGACGGGTCCGACTAGGTGTCGGTCCCGTCGTCCAGGGGCGACGCTGGCAGCAGCAGCATCTGCACCGAGCTACTCGAACTCCTCGGGGCCATCTCCTTGGGCGGTTGGCGTAGAAGGCGCAGGGAAGGCGAAGAAGGCGGATGGCGGGCTGTCAACTCGAAGTACGCGGGCACCGACGCCTTCGTCACATATTGTCGGTCCTGCCGCCTCATCTTCCAGCTCTTCCACCGTCATCATCATCACCAGCCTCTCGTCGGGGTGGCCGCCGGGATGTTCTCCTAGTGCCTTCTGTTGCTCATATTTCGCCTAGGCGCTCCTTTCGCCCTTTTGCCATCTTGCTCCGCTTCCTGAGGAGAGGGACAAAAAAGGGATCACGGGCACCTTATCTCTTTTTAGTTTGTAAGCCTTCGGGCCTTAGTAGATTTAAAGCTTGTAATCCCATTGCTCATGTTTTTCATTTCGTATGAACTGTACCTATACGGGATGTTTTTTTAATGAAAAAGGGATATTTGCTGGGATTTTCGTTCGTGGGTGGAACCCAAGACAAGGAGTGAATCCTTGTTATCTTTAAGACAAACGTTTTCTTGCCCGGCAACAGGCCTTGCCGTTTCCCCACTTCGCTCGACCTTTCTCACGCTCTTGGCGGAGGCAGGGATGAGGTGGGCTTAGGCCCCCCGTTCCTTCTCTTTGCTGCCGCGGCTACGACCAAATCCAGACCCAGGGGATAATCCTTGGGTGCCGAAAAGGGGGAGCACGGTAGCTCAGAGATAGAACGGGGTTTCATGTATCCCGGTATATAACGAAATGCATGATAGAGGATAAAGGACTTATCTGGATCTGCAGCCCCCGGCGATCTTGGCTTGCCGTGGAGGAATCCTTGTTCTTGCAGCCCCGGCAACTCTGGCTTGCCGGGGCCTGGGCGCCGGTCTGTTCCCTTTCTTTCAAAACAGCTCGGCAAGAATACTTATGTGCCCTGCGAACCAAAGAAGACAGAGAAGAACAGAGAGACGTGCACTCGACCTCTAAGCTAGGGGTTAGCCGCCGCTAAGCACTATCAACCCTAACCAAGGAAGATACTCAACCTAGCATGCATGCAATAACTTAGGGCGCCAGTGCTTCGTTTATTTTTGCCCAGGGTCTGTGCCAGGCTTTGTACAAAGGGTTATATGCCTTGCCGGCAAGGCTTGTACAAAAGGGTGGCTTGCCGGGAGGCCCGGCAGCTGCGCCTTATGGGTAAAACTTCAAGATGCTCGATGTTCTAGGAGTTGCTCATCGAATGGCATCTTCGGTCTCCAGCGGACTGCGCAGGCCCGGTGACTCGTGTTACCCGATAAGAGCCTTCCCACTTCAAGGCCAACTTGTTGGAATTCTTGGCCGATCGAACGCGCAAGAACAAGGTCGCCTTCCTCAAAGCTCCGGCATGAACCTGCGGCTATGGTAGCGGCGCAAGGCTTGCTGGTAGCATGCTGCTCTCACAAACCGCTGAGACGATCTTTCCTCAAGGAGCGCCGCATTATCTTGCCGCAGCCGCTTGCTCAATCTCATCATAAGCGAGCACTCGAGGTGACCCAGATATGAGTTCTGTGGGAGAACTGCTTCGCCCGTAAACCAGGGAAAAGGGTGTCCGCCGGTGGCTCGACGGCGCTGCTCGATCGACCAAAAACCGCGCAATTCATCAATCTAGCGCCTTCCACTCTTGCGCAGCCTGTCGAAAGTCTTCGCTTCTTAGCCTCGCAGACTTCAACATTTGCTCTCTCCGCTTGGCCGCTGCTCGCGGATGTGCCACGGAAGCAAAACAGACCTTGCTGCCGAGATCCTCAATGTATTGCATGAAGGCATGGCTTGTGAACTGCGCCCGTTGTCGGTGATGATCCTGTTGGGCACCCCAAAATGGCACACTAGTCCCTTGAAGAACTTGATGGCTGATCGCTATTGTCACCTTCCTCATCGCTTCCACTTCTCGCCACTTTGTGAACTTGTCGATTGCGACGTACAAGTACTCAAAGGCCCTGACAGCGCGGGGGAAAGGGCCGAATATGTCGAGCCCCTAGACCGAGAAGGGCCAGGAGAGAGGGATAGTTTGAAGGGCTTGAGCTGGTTGATGGAGCTTCTTCGAATGGAACTGGCACGCTTCACACTTGGTTACTAGTGCCGTCTCATCCTTGAGGGTGGTGGGCCAGAAGAAACCTTGCCGGAAAACCTTGCCGGCAAGGGCCCTCGACCCTATGTGGGAGCCACATATGCCTCCATGTATCTCTGCCAACAACTTTAGTCCTTCCTCCCGGGAGGTGCACTTCAATTTCACCCCATTCGGTCTTCTTCTGTATAGCTCGTTATCAACAAACTGGTACAGGGCAGACCGGCGGGCTACTCTTTCCGCCTCTTCCTGCTCCTCAGGAAGCTCTCCTTCAAGGAATCGGACGGTGTTTGTGCCCATGCCGGAGCCTGTGGCTCACGACAAGGACCAAAGGCATTTCTTCGCCACGGGCGGCCTTCCCACGGGCGCGACCGAGGTCCCGCCGAGTCGGTCGCCTGCGGCAGGATCGGCATCCACGACAACATCTTCGCCGCGCTCCGGGGAGCTCGGTGGGGAAGTACTTGTCGGGCCTAGCTTCCTCCGCTTGTTCTGCCCGGTCGACGGCTCAACGGGTGGCTGAGTTAACTGAAGCACAAAAGTACCTGGTTCCACAGGTAACTTGAGGGCAGCGCGCTTTGACAGGTAGTCGGCGATGTCGTTCTCCGCCCGAGGGACATGCTCCGCTTGTATACCGTCAAAGCGTTCCTCCAGTTTCCTCACCTCATCTACGTAAGCTTCCATCAACGGGCTTTGATAATCTTTGTTGATCTGCTTGATAACGAGCTGTGAGTCGCCCCTGACGATGATCTTTTTAACCCCGAGGTCCGCCGCGATCCTGAGACCGGCAAGCAAACCCTCATACTCGGCGGTGTTGTTGGTTGACATCACCCGGGGGAAGTGCATCTGGACGACGTACTTGAGGTGCTCTCCATGGGTGCGACAAGCAGCACACTAGCGCCGGCGCCTTGCAGCGAGAAGGCACCATCAAAGTACATGATCCAATTGCGACTCGTTTCCTCACCGGGGAGAGTGGTCTCTCGTGCCTCTTTGTCGGGCGTCGAGGTCCATTCTACAACAAACTCCGCCAAGACTCTGCTCTGAATCGTCGAGGTACTTTCGAACTTTAAACCAAAACTTGACAGCTCCAGGGCCCATTCCACGATCCTCCCCATGGCATCTGGGTTATGCAGTATCCGTTGCAATGGGAGGCGGGTGACCACCGTGATCTCACGCGCTTGGAAGTAATGGTGCAGCTTCCTTGAAGCCATAAGGAGGCCGAAGAGCAGCTTTTGCACACCTGAGTACCTCGACCTAGCCCCTCAAAGGGAGCCGACGGTAAACTGGTGCTGCACCATTTTCTTCTTCGTGCTTCTTCACCTGGTCGCAGGGTCCTGTCAGATGGGTGCCAGTCTTGCCGGGCCGACCGCCGGGCTTAGCCTTGCTGGGCTGAGCCTCGCCGGGAGGGTTCCGCCCGCCAACCATCGACTCGCCGCCGCTGTCTCCTCATCAACCTCTCTTCGTGCCACTAGTGCGGCGCTAACCACCTGATTCATTGCCGCCAGATAAAGCAAGAACGGTTCTTGTGGTCCGGGCGCAACCAACACCGGGTAGAGGAGAGGTATTTCTTCAAATCTTGCAAAGGCTGCTCGCCTCTCGGGGTCCACTCCATCGGCCCCGCTTTTAAGATCTTGAAAAAGGAAGGGCACGCCCATGACTTGAGATGAATCGCTCATGGCAGCAACGCAGCCAGCGAGCCGACGCACGTCCTTGATCCGTTTGGGTGCCTCAATCTGCTCAATAACCTTGATCTTATCTGGGTTTGCTTCAATCCCACGTTGGGACACGAAGAACCCGAGAAGCTTGCCGGACGGGACGCCAAAGACACACTTCTCAGGGTTCAATTTGAGGTTGATCTTGCGCAGGTTCCCAAATGTTTCCTCCAGATCTTGCACCAGCGTTGCTTTGTCCTTGGCTTTGACCACTATGTCATCCATATAAGCTTCCATATTTCTATGTAGTTGGGGCTCAAAACCAATTTGGACTGCTCTTGCAAAGGTCGAGCCAGTACTCTTCAACCCGAAAGGCATCCGTAAAAAGCAATACGTACCACATGGGGTGATGAATGTTGTCTTTTCCTCGTCTTCCTTTGTCATGAAGATCTGGTGATATCCTGAGTAGGCGTCTAGGAACGATAAGAGGTCACACCCAGCCGTGGAGTCAAAAATTTGGTCAATGCGCGGCAACAGGAAAGGATCCTTTGGGCAGGCCTTATTGATGTCTGTGTAATCAATACACGGCCTCCATTTTCCATTTGCCTTGCGCACCACTACCGGATTGGCCAACCACGTTGGATGGAGTACTCCTCTCACCAAGCCTTCCGCTTCTAGCTTTCTGATTTCCTCCGTGATGAACTCCTGCCTCTCCAGAGCTTGCTTCCTGACCTTCTGCTCGATGGGCTGCGCATGAGGACATACAGCAAGGTGGTGCTCAATCTGTCGGCGTTCTAGGAACGGGGGTCCCAAGACTTGCTCTGCTCTGCGCCTGCGGGCGTGGCTCAAGTGGGGGCCCAAGACGCCCAGCCTTCATCACTCAATCTCAAGACCATCTCAAGGGCCAAGCCTGCTGGGCGGACGACAGAACCCACCTCAGAGCAGCCTCACAAAGCGGGCTCGCGAGGAGGCGGAGAGATCAAGGGAGGGTACCTCGCGAGGGTGCCTCCGACGCAAGCCATGACGATCAAGGCCAAAGCGGGCGCCAGCGGGAGCCAGCCTGCAAAGGTCCTCATTTCCCTTCGTGCAAAGGAGGCAAGCACAGACAAGGCATCAGCAAAGGTTACCGCCTGTGCAACAAGACCAAGACCAGCAGGACGGCAGGATGGAGGTCATTAGGAGCCTGTGACGGCGCCACCTGCCGTGAGCCTTTGGCAGCCAAGACCAACTTTAGTCAGATAAGTGTACTAGATGTTCCCTTCAAATGGCCAATTGTTGGCGCCTTCCCGCTCATTTATTTGGGAAGAGGCCCAGGGCCTCCCTCTATAAATAGAGCTAGCCACCACAACGAGGGAAAAGGAGAGACGAGAGAAAAGGAGGGACAAGAGAAAATGGGAGACGAGAGAAAAGGGATGGACCAGAGACAAGTCGAACCCCCCTAGAGAGAGAGAAAGATAGGCGACTGGACTCGCCCAAGCAGTTCATCGCACCAGCTCAAGAACAGCCCCTCGCGAGGCTGTTCTTCCTTTGTATTGTTCATCATCAGCCCCTGGGGCAATCCACCACACCACACACTAGAGTAGGGTATTACACCACATCGGTGGCCCGAACCAGTATAAACCTTGTGTCTCTGTGTTCTTCTTCGTTGGTAGTTTAGATCCCTCGCAATCCGTTCATGCATGAGCTGGTAGGGGAAAGATCTCCGCGCGCACCCCAATGTTCGAACCTCAAGGTTCTGCCGGAACCCGAAATCCGACATTTGGCGCGCGAGGTAGGGGTGCGCCAGAATCTTTCTTCCGCTGGTCGTGTGATCTTCCGTCAGGTTCATGGTCGACGCCGCTGAGCTCGGCTGAAGCGCCGGTTGCTCGCGGCCGCTGAAGTCGCCTGACGACTCCTGCCGCTGGACACCTCTGCCATTCCCTCGCCGCCTGCCGCCAACACCGCCATCGCCCAGCGGGAACGAGCAGCAGCCTCGCCCCAACATCCATCCGTGAGGCGAGACGGCCGCACCGCTACTCCTTCGCCGCCCCAGCTGGTTCTTCGTTCCAAGACGCCCGCTACCATGGAGGCTCGAGCCGGCCATCACAGCCAAAGAGCTCCTCGCTATCGCTTCTGGCCGACGACGCCCACGAGGAGTGGCTCAACCGCCGCTTAGCTCGTCTGCCGCCGCAGGGGCTCCCCACGCCGCCCTCTCCGCTGCCTCGCTTCAAGACCACAGGCTGGGAGGCAGGGGCCGAGGTGCCCCCGCCACCTCCTTCCCAAGAAGGCGCCTGCTCCATAGCGTGTGGCCCCGGCTGAGACCTCCACGCCGGCGCCACAAGCACCAAGAAAGAAGCTGCAAGGAGATCCTCGTCCCAAGAAGGTGCTCGCGGCTCCCAAAGACCGAGCGCCGACGACCACGCCCAAAGACCACCGCCAAGACCCCGCTACTTCCAGCAAGTGGTGCGCAGAATCCACAAGAGCAAGCTCCGCATCATCGAGAGCCCCGGTGGCCACCGCAGGCTGCCGCGCTTACACCGCCGAAGCCACGCAAAGATCGCATGGCCCGGCAAGTTCAAGCCAGACCTGCCCCTCGCCACGACGGCACTGCGATCCAAGGAGTTCCTCCAGCTTTCACGGCATCGGCCGCCAACGGGACGAAAAGGTCATGGCGAATTGGTTTCCATGGTTTCTAAAGGACGGAGTCTCAACTCGCTCTGGACCTAGCTCCCGCACGATCTCCTCCTCGACGAGATGCGCACCCGCTTCATCGCCAACTTCCAAGGCACTCGCGACCGCCTCCTCGCCGGAACGACATGCGCCAGATCAAGCACCAGCCAGAGAGACCCCGCAGAAGTACATCCAGCGCTTCAACAACGCACACCTCAAGATTCCCAAGGTGACTGAGGAGGCCATCATCTCAGCCTTCTCTGATGGTGTGCGTGATGTCAAGATGAAGGAGGAGCTAGCGATGCATGAAGATCTGTGCACATCACTAGAGTTGTTCAACTTGGCGACCAAATGCGGCAGGGCTGAGGAAGGGCGCCCATCCCTCCTCGAGCTTCCAGCTGCCGATCCAGAAGAGAAGAAGCCCAAGGCCAAGGACGTGAAGCGCAAGGGGGCTACAGTGCTCGCGGCAGAACCAGACACCAAGCGAGGCAGGGATCAACCTGAGTCTTCCAAGGGCAGCCGGTACTGCGTGTACCACGACCTCCACACCCAAAACACCAACGAATGCCAAGAGCTCAGGGCCATGCGAGAAGGGAAAATTGGTCGACGCCCCGACCGCAGTGATCGAGGCTATGACCGAGGAGGAGGAAGAGGCGCAGGACGCTGGGAAGACCGTGGCCCTCGCCAGGGATGGCGTGACAGACCTCGCGAGGACCGCTGGCAGGACCAGCCTCGCGAGAGAGGTTGGAGGGACCAACCTCGCGAGGATCGCCCACAAGGCAATGCGGGCTTCGCCCCGCCGCAGCCGCCAAGGAGGTATGAAGACAATCATCGTGGACGAGGGGCTGGGGCTTCAGTGAGCCGACGCGATCGCTAGATCCTAGGTGGCGCCAGCCCCAGCCTCTCAACAGATCTTCAAGCAGCTTTGTTTATGCAGGTGAATGCAGTCCTCCCTGCTGAGGCCACGCGCCACTCTGTGGTCGCTGCGGCGCTATCACATTCAGTCCAACGGATCAGCTCAAGTGCGCGGCAATGGTCGGAGTCCTCCCCATGCTTTGCTCACTAGTCATCAAGAACGCAAGTCACCAGACCTCATCAACGGCGGAGCAGGACTCAACGTCATATCTGTCGAGACATTCAACGATCTCCAAGTGCCATACGATCAGCTTCAGCCGAGGAAGCCTTTCTCCGGAGTCACCGATGGTTCCACCATCCCGATAGGGCAAGTCCGCCTTCCCACACCTTCGGACAGCGCAACAACCACCGCACCGAGCTCATCGACTTCGACGCCGCCCACATTCGCCGCCATACAATGCCATCCCGGTACTCCAGCTTTGGCTAAGTTCATGGCGGTGACTCACCATGGCTACAATGTCCTCAAGATGCCAGAAGCTGGGGAGTCATCACAATGCCTTGTGAGGAAAGGGATGCAGCAGTGTTCTCTTGAGCGTGCCTTCCAAGCCGCAGAATCAAGACCCAGATCACGAAGCGTGAGACTTCCCGAGACGATCCCCAAGAAGAAGAAGGCCTCACCTGGTCCAAGCCCTCGTGGGGTAAGCACCTCCGGAGGCATGGCAGCAGGCTCGCGCCTGCTCAAGGGGCGCCACCTCCGCACATAGGAAGGCGCCCGGCGCCTCCTGCAGCAGGCTCGGGGCTCTTTCATGGCGAGCCACCGACCCAGCCGAGTCATGAGGGAGGCGCCAGCACCACTTGGAGGCGTGCTTCAAGGCACGCTTCCCTCAGAAGGAGCGGGCAAGGAGGGCCAAACCCTCGTGAGTTCATCGCGAGGAGCACTCAGGAGCTACAAGAGTCAAGAGTCATGCGCGGCTGTCGCCGCTTGCCCGCCGTGGCCCCACATCTAGGCGAGGATGCTGGGCTGCGAATCTGCATCGACATACCAGGGCCCAGCCAAGCTGCGTCTCAGGAGCGCCTCTGGCCCTCTCGCGTGGGGCATTGCGAGGGTCCACCACAGACACGTCTCGATGCCTTCGCCCGCCGAACGCAGCTGCCGCCCCATCATCGGGCCGAGGGGCGCCTGAGGCTTAGGAGGTCAAGCAGCTGGGTCCTCGGCAGAGATGGAGATGGCTCTCCAAGAACCCCACGCACCCCTGCAGCCTCCCGAGGCTCCAGTCCCGAGGGCTCGTGAAGGCCGGCATCCTCGTCACGCGCCATCCGCTACCTCAACACCCCGCCATCTCCGACCATATCGTGACACCTTTCCAAGTTTCTGCTTAGCAGTGAGCGCCCTGGCTGTATCATTCCCAAAGCTGCGTGGCCTGCCCCTGCGGCATGTATCTGTGTTGCTTACGTTTTACTTACTATGTTGGGGCGCCTCGGCTGCATTATCCCAAGCTGCTCGGGCTGACCAGCATGGCGTATGCTTTCTCCGCACCTATCTAGATGGATTTGCTTGTTCGTATATAATATGCTTGACCTAATAGCCTCGCTTGATTGACACTCTACCTTTTGAGCCGCCCGCTCCGACGGTGCTTGCGCACGGGTCCGCCCTCGCAACACCGATAAATCTGAGTGGCTAAGCTCGTCCGCTGCAGCCCCCGCAAGGCGCCACCTCACCAGGCCCTCAGTGCCCCCGATCTCTCTCGGAGCGACCAATGGTTGGCTGGCAACCGTAACGACGAACCTTGTTTCTCCCCATGATTCATACACAGGACCTGCTCCAGGACTAACGCTGGCGGCCTCACGAGCCTTCTCTCCTCCACTCCGGCACGATCCGCTTGCACGTTAAAAGGGGGGTACCTGAGCATCGCGACTCATGGGCTCTTATGGGCTCTCCAGCCCTCACCCTCTGGCCTTGACCCACGACATCGCGACCTGTCATACCAGCGGCGGCTGAGCTCGTTCGAGGGCCGGGACCTGAGGACGTAGAGCACTAAGGAAAGCGCGGGGGAGAGGGAAGAAGCTCGCGAGGACCCAACCCGGCAACACCTCAGCTGTCGTCGCGCAGACACGGCACCTCATCGAACGCTGCTCCAAACTCGCAAGATAAGTCATGCCGAAAATTGATCTACCTCAGCGCTAAAACCCTCGCCTACTGCTGCTCTGCCACGGCAAAGCTGCTTACCTTTCTTGCTCCAATGGAGGCTGCTTGAGCGCTAAAGGGGACCTCCCGAGCATCACGGCTCAGGGGCTCTTCATCGACCTCGGGCCGCCACCTCCTAGCCTTGACCCACGGCATCGCTGACCATCATACCAAAGAACGGCTGAAGCATACCGGGACTGGACTCACATCAGAGCACCAAAGCCCTCGTGAGGAAAGAAAGGGGGAGCTGAGCTGGGGCAGAACAAGCATCTCGCACCGATTCATCATAGGGACATAATATTCACAAAAACATGGCCAACGCCTTACATACCCCCGCGGGGTGCTACTTCGATTCTTTGCAGGAAATAAAAGGTGCTAATCCTAAGGAGCGCCTACTACACGAGCCTCCGCTGGGGACGGCATCATCAACAGTGGGCCGCGAGGCACCGGCGCCAACCCCATCCAGATCACCGGCGCTGGTAGCCTGAAGCGCCGGCCCGGCTCCGGGCGCGACACGAGATCGGGGGCTCGTAGCTGTCGTCGCTCGTCTCCGGAGTCGCCAGAAGCTCGGTGGAGGCGCTGGACCCTCCGGTCATGTCGCTGCTGCTCGAGGAGCTGCCGAGGGGGCGGCCGGCAGGTCTAGTTCTCGCGACGACGACGCCTCGACCGCCCTTCTCGGGGCAGCATTCCAGCCGACGTCCTTCCACGTCGAAGACCTTGAAGAACATCAAGGAAGCGCCATCATACCTGTGTGGATCACGAGGGCGCCTCGTCCGGCAGACTCGGGCGATCTCGCCCCAGCCTCGGGTCATGAAGACCTTGCCCGGAGCGACGACCGCAACCTCCGCTCCGGTCGTAGGGGTGCTGCAGCCGGCATGCTGCAACCAGGCTCCAGAGAGCCCCTCTGTGGGATCTCGAAGGAAAAGGAGAGAGGAAGGCGAATGACTGAGGAGGCATAGCGGCGTGGAGCAAAATCCTCGGAGGAGCTCTCGGCATGGACTCGGAGGAACAACGCGCATCGCTGGCGGACTCCGCCGACACCGACGGCGGCGCTGCCTGTGGGCGCCGGCCAACTCCTTTAGGGCCTCAATGCGGGCGTATAAGGGCAGCGGGAACCTCGGCAGCGCCGCCATACCAGGGCCTCGACACTTCCGCCGGGCGCCTCATCTCGGCGGCAGAGGGCTAGCCGCTTTTTCGGCGGAAGCGGATCGACCTCTCGGGGCCTTTCCTTTCTTCGGTGGAGAACCGCGGATCGGAGCCATTGTCGCAATGTGGAGCAAGGGCGAGGATGGAGAAGAAGGAGAAGCAAGAAGAGATGGACCAGAAGGGATCGCGCCGTTCTGTACTTAAAGCCGAAGGAGGCCAACCGTCGGCCTCCACGATCACAGGTAATCATGATCCGTTTTTTGCATACAGGGACTTGTCAAGTCATGCGCGTTGCCGAGGCATCATGGGGAAGTGAGACGCCCACGACCAACCAATCGCCACGCAGCGCCTAAGGTCAGGGTTGTTAGGACCCGCGGCGCTTCGTGACTTGCCCTTCGCTTCTCTCGCTAAGCCAAGTCCGGGCGCGCTTTGGGCCTGGGCTACTGTCAGCGCTTCGGGAACGGGGTCCCCAGACTTGCTCGCCATGGGCCTGTGGCGTGGGCTCAAGTGGGGCCCCAGACGCCCAGCTTCATCAGCTCAAGCTCAAGACCATCACGAGGGGCCAAGCCTGGGCGGACGACAGAACCCACCTCGTGAGCAGCCTCACAAAGCGGGCTCGCGAGGCGGAGAGATCAAGGCAGGTACCTCGCGAGGGTGCCCTGTGACGCAAGCCATGACGATCATACAAAGGGCTCCAGCCAGCTGCTGTGTCCCTCATTTCCTTCTTGCAAAGGAGGCAAGCATAGGCCGAGGCATCAGCAAAGGTTACCGCTCTGTGCAACAAGACCAAGACCGGCAGAACGGCAGGATGGAGGTCATCGTGGAGCCCAGGATGGCATCACTGTCAGAGCCTTTGGCAGCCGAAGACCAACTTTAGTCAGGATAAGTGTACTAGATGTTCCCCTTCAAAATGGCCAATTGTTGGCGCCCTTCCCGCTCATTTATTTGGGAAGAGGCCCAGGGCCTCCCTCTATAAATAGAGCTAGCCACCACAACGAGAGAAAAGGAGAGACGAGAGAAAAGGAGGGACGAGAGAAAAGGGGAGACGAGAGAAAAGGGACGGACCAGAGACAAGTCGAACCCCCTAGAAGAGAGAGAGAGAGAGAGGCGACTGGACTCGCCCAAGCAGTTCATCACACCAGCTCAAGAACAGCAACTCGCGAGGCTGTTCTCCCTTTGTATTGTTCATCATCGGCCCCTGAGGCAATCCACCACACCACACACTGGAGTAGGGTATTACACCACATCGGTGGCCCGAACCATTATAAACCTTGTGTCTCTGTGTTGTTCGTCGTTGGTAGTTTAGATCCCTCGCAATCTGTTCACGCATGAGCTGGTAGGGGAAAGATCTCCGTGCGCACCCCAGTGTTCGAACCTCAAGGGTTTGCCGGAACCCGAAATCCGACACAATCATCTCCCTGGAAACGCCGGGGATGTCGGAGGCTTGCCATGCAAACACATCGACATTCGCCCGCAGGAAGGCGACGAGCTCGCTTTCCTATTTGCCGTCGAGGGTGGAGCTTATGGTAAAAACTCCCCGCATCAGCCCTCCTTGATGGGCACCTTCTTGGTCTCTCGTGGCATGGCTCGACTTCTTGTTTTGCCAGCCGGAGCTCTCCCAAGACGTCTCAACGGGAGCGCGACACCCCAAAGAGGTGCGCTTGCCGGAGTGGGTGCAGGGAGTCTCGCCGGTCTTCTTCCCCCCCGGGGCTCCATCAGCTGGAGCAGGTACCTTAGTGTCAGCTGCTGCAACTGCTTCCCGGTAGAGTTGGTCAGCGCAGATCAACGCATCTTTCTTGTCATAGGGGATGGTGATGATGTTCATCGGCCCGGGAATCTTCAGCATGTTATAGGCGTAGTGTGAAGCCGCCATGAACTTGGCCAGCGTCGGGCGGCCGAGGATCCTGTTGTAAGGCAAAGGGATCTCGGCTACGTCGAAGACAATCCTCTCCATCTTGTGGTTCAACTCGCCCCAATGTCACGGCAGCGTGATCTTTCCCTTTGGCTGGCTCTCTCCCGTTAACCCCTTGGAACGCACTCGCTTCCTCGAGGTCTCTATCGTGGATCCGTAGCCTTCTAACCACAACGGCGAGATCAAGTTCAGGCCGGCCCGCCGCCAACCAACATCTTTGTCACCTTGAGGTTGCGGATTGTTGGTGAAACCAACACGGCAAGCACCACCACAGGGTGCGGCCGGTGGTCCTCGGTGTCAAGATGATGGGAATGCCGGACCATTTCAGCGCTTCCGCATCAAACGATGGCTCCACCGTTGTGATCTCACGCGCCCACTATTTGAGTTGGCGGTGGGATGAGTGCAGCGAGGCGCCACCATCGATGCACATGGCCTCTATGGCTTTCTGAAACTCGTGGTCGCCGGACTCGCTGCTCGCCATGATCATCGCCTTCCTGCTTGTCGCGGCTCTGGCGGCCTCTCTTGCCGACTTTCCTTGCCGCGACGGCCTCCTTGACGCCAAGTTTCTTGCCGGATCCTTCGCACCGCTCCGGCCTGTTCTCCTTGTCCCGCCGCCATACTCGCTTTCGCTTCGGCGAAAGCAGCTCTACCTGCCGGCAGTTTGGAGATCGTGGCCCTTGGTGCGTGGATCTTGGCAAGATCGCTTGTCGGAGCCTCCTGGCTTGTCGGCAACCGCTAAGGTCTGCAGCGCCACACCCGCAATCTCCTTGCCGGGTCGCCGCTTTGGTCTTCTTGGTGGTACCAGTGTCGTTGATCCTCAACGGCAAGCACGGCCTTGCCCTTGCGCTTCCTATTACAGTGTCGGCCTTTCTTTGCCGGGTGGCGGTATCGCCAAAGGAGTCAGCTTCTCGCGACCGCATCTTCGCCGGGTACTTCCTTCCTTCCTAGGCACGAGCGATCGACGTCCAAAACATAGAGCTCGCCACATCCTTAACCTTATTCATCGCCACTCTTCACGCATCTTGCGATTGCGCATGTTCCGATGGAATGCACTAATCACAGCGGCGGGATGAACATCGGGGATGTTGTACTGCACCCGGCTGAACCTTTGGATGTACTTGCGCAGGTTTTCTCCTTCCTTCTAGGGGATGATGTGTAAATCACTCACCTGGCCATGAGCTTGGTGACCTCCGGTAAAGGCGCCAACAAACTCATGGCACAGATCTATCCAAGAAGAGATGGAATCCACCGGCAAGTGCATCAACCATGACATAACATTGGGCTTGAGTGCCAACGGGAAGTAGTTGGCAAGCACCTTGTCGTCGCGGGCCCCGGCATCTTGCATCGCGATGGTGTAGATGCTGAGGAACTCTGATGGGTGAGTCTTGTCGTTGTACTTCTCGCCAACGTCGGGTTTGAACATACGGTGGGAGGGCCACTGGAACTGCCGCAGCTCGCGGGTGAAGGCCGGACAACCCACCTCGTAAGGTAGGCCACCGTAGCCTCCCGCGCTGGTGGTCCGTGAACGGCCCCGCCCGCCGTCTGATCGGGTGGCGCGCGCACGCCGGCCGCTTGATCGGAGTTTGAGCGCCCTCGTGAGCCCGCCTCCGGCGACTTGGCGCTGATCGCGGTTGGTCCGCGGGTCGGGCGACGCGATGGAGATATCATCACGAAGCGCCGCCGCTGACGGGCCGACGCCGGGCGGTCGGGATGGATGGGGAGTACACCGTGGCCGCACGCTTCCGCAGCGGGCCTCCGCTACCAGTGGCAGCCCGGCGGAGCGACGGCCGACGGGTTCCGCCGCCGCAGCCTATTGTCGCTGGCGATGCCGACGAGGCTCCGTGACGGTGGCCTCCATTTGTCGAAGCCCGCCGGGGAGGAAAATCGAGGAGCAGCTGCGCGCGCCAGGCTTTCACCGGGCGTGGGTGGCGGTGACAACTGGTGGACCGCGATGCGCCGACTCCTAACCACGCAGAAGGAGCGCGCCGCGCCCGCAGCCGCTCGCCACCTCCATCAGTACCTCGGCGCGCATGTCGGCCCTCTCCTTCGTAGACGGACGACGGGACTCTTTCCAGGGCGGCGCGCAGGGTCACCAGCAGGGTGACGCTGCTCATCACGCACAACCTGAGAAGAGCGCGCTGTGGGCGCCGTGTTGGCGCCTTGAGATCTCCGTGCCACCGTCAAGGGACGACGGCACCTCGAGGGCCTCGCGCCATGGGGGGCGACCACACCGGAGCCCGCGACTGGTGGCTCACCGCCCGGCATGCGAATGACGCCGCTCGCCAGGCCCGGACCATCAGGGTGATGTGGATGTTCGCGGGCCGTGCCACGGGTCCTCTCCGTGACTGGCCCGCTGTCGGTCCGCACGGGTACCAACCCGGCTCCGGACGAACCGATCGCCGTGGTCGCCTTCTTCTTAGGTGCCATGGCGACGAAGAACGGCTAGGTCAACTGCTAGATCAGATTCTCACAACAACGCCCCCCTACCTGGCGCGCCAAAGATGTCGGTGGAAACGACACTACGGGATCACCGAATCCTTTCTACGGTTGCGGCGCGCGATCGTGAGAAGAGCGACCAGCAGACAACACAAAGGGATTTTACCCAGGTTCGGGCGGCAAAGGTGCGTAAAACCCTAGTCCTACTTTGGTGGATGTATTTAGTGTTCTTGAGCTCTCGAACTACCTCTAGGTGCTGCGAGGTTCCAAAGAGCCGAATCCTTTCTCTGTGTGCCATGGGCCTCCTTTTATAGGCGAAAGGGGTTGCCACAGTGGCACACAGGAGGTGGAAAGTGCTACAGTGTCGTGAGTCTATCGCTAGTATTACAGGACAAGACACATTTAATGCGAGGCTTAGGTGTTCCTTCGCTTTATTGGGGACGAGGACGAGGCCCGTCCCGTCCGTCGCCGCTCCTCCTTGCTTCGACACGCACCCTGGCCAGCGATGCATGCGGTGCCATGTAGGCAGGCAGGCAGCTGAGGCGGCACGGTGGTGGAGCCTCCATGAAGGATTGCATGTCGCCACGCAGGTGCCTGCCCAGCTGGTTGGGTTGGCAGCCGCATGCTAACGGCGGCGAAGACTTATCTGGTAAGGGCTCGGCAGCGCCCACCGGTGTTCGACGGGGGCTTTGCCGGTGGCTCGGCAGGGTCTTGCCAAGGCCAGATGCCCCGCAAGGATCTTGCCGGGGTCTTATGGTTTCTTCATTGAGGATGATTGCCTTCCTATCCTCACTTGATCTTGATTATTCTTTGTCTTCACAAAGATCCGCATGCCACCACGGAGGTGCCTCCCGAGCCCTGTCCTAGTGCATCTGTTTGAGCATTGGTGGGCTCAAGGGTGGCTCGCTCGGCTGGCGTGGGCGAGCTGCCCTGGCAAGGGTCTTGCCGGGGCCGTTGAGGCTGCCCCGGCAAGGGTCCTCGCCGGGAAAACCAGCTTCGCCCATCCGATCCTTGTGGCCTTGGTCCTTGTCGTTGCTTTATTTGTCTTGTCGAAGATCTGCATGCCACCAAGGAGGTGTCCCCGAGCCCTTTCCTCAATGTAGTAGATTACGCTAGAAGTTGTGGGCTCAAGGGTGACCCGCCTCACAGGGGCGAGCTGCCTGCAGAGGGTCTTGCCGGGGCGGCCAAAGCTGTCCTCGGCAAGGGTCTTGCCGGGGGGAGCCTGCTCCGCCCCTTCGCTTCTTGTGGTTTTTGGTCTTACCTTGGCTTACCTCCCTTGCTCTGCTTAGTGTGACCGTGGGCACGGCTCTGACTGCCCGTGCACAGGTGTAGGGGTACGAAAAGTGCACCCCTCTTTTGGTACACCGACACGGATGATGTAATCCTCGACAAGAGGCCCAAATCCACTTCCTTCAAGATAGCACACGAAATAGTCAAATTTCAAGTACACCCAACGATCCTAACAAAACAGCAGCCATTGGAGCACAACTGGATCCAACAATTGACGCCGCCCTAAGAGCGTTCCTGCGCGAAAATTGGGATATCTTCGCCTGGCACCCTTCGGACATGCCCGAGATCCCACGCGGACTGGCCGAACATAGCCTCAATATCATAAAGGGGTTCGAACTAGTCAAGGAGACACTGCGGCGATTTTCCAAACCCAAACGACAAGCTATGGGGGAGGAGCTAACCAAACTACTTGAGCTGAATTCATCAGAGAGGTCAACCATCCGGACTGGCTAGCCAACCTGGTCATGGTGCCAAAGAAGGATAAATCCTGGCGCCTTTGTGTCGATTTCAAAGACCTAAATAAGGCTTGCCCTAAGGACCCCTTCCCACTACCCCACGTTGACCAAACAATTGACGCAACCACAGGACACGATTCATTATGTTTCCTCGATGCATACTCCGGATACCATCAAATTAAGATGAAGGAGTCCGACCAGGCCGCAACGACATTCATTACACCCTATGGGCCTTTCTGCTTCAACACTATGCCTTTTGGGCTCAAAAACGCTGGTGCCACTTACCAACGCATGATTCAAACATGTCTAGAAAAGCAAATTGGCAAGACAGTGGAGGAATACGTAGATGATGTCGTCATCAAGACTAAACATGTCGAATCATTGGTGGACGATCTACGCGTCACATTTGACAACCTTCGAACATATGGCTCAATCCGAAAAAATCTGTCTTCGGCGTTCCAGCCGGAAAACTACTCAGGTTCATCGTTTCCAATAAAGGAATCGAAGCAAACCTAGCAAAAATCCGAGCCTTGTCACAATTGGCAACACCAACAGACTTAAAGCAGGTCCAAAAACTAGCTGGGTGCATAGCAGCCCTGAGCCGCTTTATCTCCAGATTAGGAGAAAAGGCGCTACCACTCTATCGACTGCTCTGACACACCGACCACTTTGAGTGGACGGATGTGGCTACAACAGGATTGGAAGAAATAAAAACTTTGTTATCAAACAAACCAATCCTTGCCGCACCAAGTGTTTGCGAACCTATGTTGCTCTTCATATCTGCAACTCACCAGGTGGTGAGTGCGGTACTCGTCGTCGAGTGACAGGAAGATGGACATAAATTCCCAATCCGGAAACCAGTGTACTACGTATCGGCAGTTCTTACACCATGCAAATCACGATACCCACACTATCAAAAGATAGCCTATGCGGTCTTCATGGCCTCCCGGAAGCTGCGACACTATTTCCAAGAGTGTTCGATCATGGTGGCTTCCGAAGTACCACTCAATGACATCATAAACAATCGGGACACCACCGGCCACATTGCCAAATGGGCCATCGAGCTCTTACCTTTTGAAATAACATACAAGCCACACCGAGCTATTAAATCTCAGGTGTTGGCCGACTTTGTCGCCGAATGGACAGAAGCCGAACTCACTAAAGAGTACAACACATACACCAACTGGGTGATGTACTTCGACGGCTATAAAATGTTAGCCGAATTGGGGGCTGGCTTCATCCTAACATCCCGTACAGGGGACACAGTCTGTTACGTACTACAAATCATGTATACGGACTCCAACAACGCAGCGGAATATGAGGCACTACTGCATGGTCTCCGAATGGCCGTTTCCATGGGCAGACAACGCCTCGAGGTGCGCAGGGATTCAAACCTCGCAATATCCAAATAAATGGAGAATTTGATGCAAAAGATCCAAAGATGGCGGCATACCACAACATCATACTCAAAATATCAGCTCTATTTGAGGGGTTCAAGTTTCATCATGTTGCTCGAGACAGTAATCAAGCCGCGGACATCCTTGCTCGAATGGGCACTAAATGCGACCCCGTCCCACCTAACACCTTTGTGGAAAGGATTTTCAAGCCATCCGTGGTATGGCATGATGAGAGCAGCAATATTAGTCTGGAGCCGATCATACCCCCAGATGCCGAACACAATTCTGATATCATTGGGGGCTCGGGCACCGAAATAACACCTTCCTCCATGTAATCATGGCTGTCATTGCTCCATGGACCGAACCTTTCCTAGCCTACCTTAATAGGCGGGAGCTCCCTGATGACCAGAATGAGGCTCGTTGCATAATTCGACGCTCGATAGCCTACAAAGTTCACGAAGGAGAACTCTACAAGCACTACATGAGTTCTTCAAAGATGTATCTCCGAAGAGGAGGGACGGCAGCTCTTGGCTGAAATACATGCAGGTCTTGGCGGCCATCACGCCGCAGCTCGGGCCCTTGTAAGTAAGGCCTTCTGTACAAGTTTCTTTTGGCCCACGGCCCGAGCAGATGCACAGGCCCTTGTACAGCGCTGTGTCGGATGCCAGCTTTTTGCCAATCAAAGGCATATGCCGCCCACTGCCCTAAGAACAATCCCCATTACTTGGCCTTTCATGGTCTGGGGGCTAACGGCTCTAACTTCACAGCTGATGAGGTGAAAAATTGGTGTGCTAACCTGGGCATTAAATTACGCCTCCGTATATCACCCTCAAACAAACGGTCGGGTCGAACGGGCTAATGGTCTGATAATGAGAGGCATCAAACCCGGCTAGTGCGATCCTTACGGGAGTCACATAAGCACTGGGTTGAGGAACTCGATTCCGTACACTAGGGACTATGGACCACGCCCAATCGCACGACCGGATACACACCCTTCTTCATGGTGTACGGCGCAGAGGCTGTCTTGCCCTGCGACATTATTCATGACTCACCTCGAGTGCGCATGTATGAAGAGAGAGAAGCCAAGCTGGATCAGCAGGATGACCTAGACGGCCTGGAGGAGGAGCGCGATGTCACAAAAGCCCATTTCACATTCCATCAACAATAGGCTCGGAGATACCAAAGCAGAGAAGTAAGGGCAAAGACTTATAACGTCGGTGAGCTCGTTTTACGCCTCCTAGAAAAGAAAAAAGGACAAGCTCAAGCCAAAATGGGAGGGTCCCTTCATTATAGATGAAGTTCTCACTGGAGGAGCATACCGCCCTCGTAACGCATCGGACAATCGCTTAGGGCCTAACCCATGGAATGTTTCTCGGCTCTGAAGATTCTATGCATAAGTCCGTCCATACTTCTTTTTCGTTCCTTTTTCTCCTTTTCAATTTTTCTTTTTTCTTCTTGTTTTTATACGATTGCTAGGATGTGTCCGGATAAGCCGAACACTTGAGGGGTACACATCCTTAAATGTACACACCCCACCTTAACTGGGGGCTTCTTTAAGTAGAGGCTTATTATTATTCCGAGCCTAGAGCTCACAATATTTGCTCATATACATCCTTTTTGCCATTATATGCACCTCTATGACTTAAGTTTTTTCCAAGATGGGTTGTCTTGCTCATGTGCTTATGCCCTACGTTCCCGATTGTTCGGCTAGGTCGTAAAGGGAGCACCTCTATGTTACAACCGGGTTATCCGGACATGTACCTTAGACGGGTGAAGCCAAAAGCTAGCGTTCTTAAGAGAATAATTGGTTGGCAATCAAACGATAAATTGTTACATTATTGTAACCACCTTAAACACTACGAGTCAATTTTTCCATATTAACGGATCACACGCCCCGACACACGTAATTATAGTATGCCGACCCAAGGAAAGGAACTGTCGGTGTCAAAACCGGCGGATCTTGGGTAGGGGGTCCCGAACGGTGCGTCTAGGCGGATGGTAACAGGAGACAAGGGACACGATGTTTTTACCCAGGTTCGGCCCTCTCGATGGAGGTAAAACCGCATCTCGCTGATTAATATTGATGATATGGGTAGTACAAGAGTAGATCTACCACGAGATCGTAGAGGCTAAACCCTAGAAGCTAGCCTATGGTATGATTGTTGTTCGTCCCACGGACTAAAACCTCCGTTTATATAGACACCGGAGAGGGCTAGGGTTACACGTAGTCGGTTACAATGGGAGGAGATCTACATATCTCAGACGCCAAGCTTGCCTATCCACGCCAAGGAAAATCCCATCCGGACACGGACAAAGTCTTCAATCTTGTATCTTCATAGTCCAGAGTCCGCCAAAGGTTATAGTCCGCCAAAGGTTATAGTCCGCCATCCGGACACCCCTAATCCAGACTCCTCAAGAGCTCCCGAACCATGCTTCAATGACGACGAGTCCGACGCGCAGATTGTCTTCGCATTGCAAGGCGGGTTCCTCCTCCGAATACTTCATAGAAGATTTTGAACACAAGGATAGTGTCCGCTCGCAAAATAAGTTCGACATACCACCATAGAGAGAATAATATTTACACAAATCCAATCACGACGATTCCGCAGCGTGACATCACACCACGCCAAGCCTTCATTCAATCATTTTACTGTCCCACCTCAAGGCTTAGCGAGGCGCTTCTTGGCACGCCTTGTCAAGGTAGATCATGTCCCCTTATTCCGGATTCTCATCAATACGGGCGGTAACCCAATCGTGCTCGTTGGTATATTTCCTCAATCGGGCGAGTCCCAAACGGTCACGAGGAGGGCTCTTGGTATTCAACCTCTTTATAAAGAGACCAAGGCTCTACTCCTTTCTTTCAATCTCAATCGAATCCGCCTCGCCGAAGTTCCAACACCCAAAGCTCCAGATTCAGCGCCGACCTTCGATGATAACCGCCTCCGCCTTCAAGGTCGGTGGATGCCTTCCTCCGTTACGGAAGAAGACGTATAAAGCCGAGAGATGCCAGTATCTAACCGCGAAATCAGATAGGCTGCCTGCTCAAGGGCAGGTTATTCCCACCCCAATCCTGGTGAGAGCATGGTGTTCGCGGCCTCACTTCCTTCGGGGCTAGGCTTCCCGACGGACCCCTTCGTGAGGGGGCTCATGTTTTATTATGGGCTGGAATTTCACGACTTGGCTCCGGAGTCCATCCTCCAGATCTCATCGTTCATCATCGTGTGCGAAGCCTTCCTCGGCATTACTCCTCACTTTGGATTGTAGCTTAAGACCTTCAAAGCAGAGCCGAAGATGATCGAGGGGCAGCACGCGGAGTGCGGAGGCACTGTTATAAGCAAGAATGCTGACGCTCCATGGCCTGAGGGCTCTTTTCAAGAGGAGTTCAGCTTATGGCAACGAGAGTGGTTTTATATCACAGCTCCCAGGGGCACCAAGTGGGTGGCGCCACCTGCCTTTCGCTCGGGTCCCCCACCACAGCTAGTGTCATGGGTCAATAAAGGGTTTAACTGGGGGCCGTCCAAGGACGTGCCCTTGTTGCAGGGCCGCATTCGAGATCTCCTAGAGAGAGACATCAATCTGGTCGCGGTGACGCAGGTCATGTTGATTCGCCGCACCTTGCCCTGCAAACGTCGCCCCCTCCGCCTGTGGGAGTTTAATCCGGAGGGACCACGATCTCTCCAACATTTTACGGGCGCGACGCCCATGGAGATGTACAAATTGTTCTTCGGATCACAAGCAATGTGTCCGGACTCGACCGAGGACGCAGGTCTGAGCTGCAATCGCCCGGATACTCAAGTAAGTAGCCCTGCACTTTACACGCCATCCAGATATTTATCATAAAATTGCCCTTAAAAGAGTTGTCCCTTAAACAGGAGGGATAGCGAAAGCAAAGCTAATCAGTGTCCGCCCTCCCCGAGACCACGCCGGATCCCGTGTTAACCAGATGTCGGAGGTTGCGCCTTTGGAAGAAGGTGAAGGGGAACAGGAGGCTACCGCCTCAAGGAGGCTGTCAGAAAGGAGGAATCGAGAATCTCTCCATCCAGGGGAAGAAGAGGACCGCCTCTGAAGACCCGGAGACCATTATCTCAAAGCGGGGGAAGAAATCTTTGTCAGAGGGTCCTGCGCCGGGAGATGCCTTGGCCGCACTGTGCCCCCCAGGGGATCAGCCGTCCAGCGAGCCGTAAGTAGAGAGGGGAGTTTTAAAATAAGAGACATCCCTGTTCTATTTCTGATGAAGATAACCGAATTTTTACCTTGTAGTTCGGATCTCAGCCCTTCTCAGCAGAGCTCTTCTTCAGGGGATCTTCGACCGGAGATGATGGAGAGCGGAACGCCTCCCCCTGCCGTACAGCCGTGCGAGGCGGGCGACCCTGAGGTGTCGCCACGGAAGGTTTTCCGACCGCAGGCCGGAAGGTAGTCGATGGTTCCCCAAAGCCCTTCGTGTCCGCCTTCAAGAAGGCCATCGACGAGTCCGCACCGTCCGGCGCGCGGTCGGAGGAGCTGAAGGATCTGCCAGCGAAGCGCCTATCTCGTAAGAACATAGTGCATTGATGGGTACGGTGATTGAAAGGATTTCATCCGCGGAGAGCAGGTTGTATGAAGCCGTCGAGTTTATCGATGTGTTTTGAGGTACGCTAAATGATGTACCTTTTGACAGTTCCTCATATAAAAGATGCGCCAGATAGATAGTAGCCCCGAGACTCGTGCATTGTCAAAAATGACGGCGCCGAGGATCATAGTCCTGTATGATATGTCGCTTTTCCTATGTAGGTGGCGGCGTCCGTGGCTAGCCGGACCGATGAATTTGCCGAGCTAAACGGCAACTTCACGTGAAGATGCCGACATCGCGCTTGTCAACAAGCGGCTTGACGAGTCACAAGGTATGTAATTTCTCCGCAGACACCGGTTAGGGGTTTGATGCTCGTATCTTACAACCTGTATGCTTGATGCAGATGGTGTCGCTGCTGGAGAGCCTTTCATGAACTCGCCCGAGCCAAGGAGCAGGCCAGAAAAGTGATGTGGTTGCTTTAAAGGCGGCTCAAGAGCTGAAAGTCGAACAGGCTGCTCACCGCCAAGCAAGAAGGAAATGGCCGAGATGGCTGTGAAATTGAAGGATGTTGCCGATCGCGCAAGCTTCTTGAAAAGAAGATCGGGCGGAATGTAGGATTCAAGAAGGCCACTACCGAGGCTAAGGATGCTCGCTCGCGATGAGAGCTATGAAGGAGGAGCTACGCCAAAGCCGTAGATATCGCGCCGGAAAGCCCTTTATGCTGCGGATGAAGTTCGGGATCCTAAATATGCTCCGCTCGACCGGCTGTGGAGTGCGGCGGACCTTATCCGACTTGGCGGCGAAAAGCGGACGCGTCAACACTTTCGGATCAAAAGGATCGCGAAGTGGAAAAGCGTTTTGGTCGCAGCTCCACAATCCAGAGCGCCCACTTCCATTAACCGATCGCTTGGCGCTGCATGGAGCTGAATAGGTTATCCGGACTCGCCATGAAGTATGTCATGAGTCATCTGTGGCCGGAAAGGCCCGAGCCAAAGAGTTATTTTAGCTTGGTGCAGCAGTTCCTTGGTGCGGTGCCGCATATCAATGCAATGAAGAGGTCAGCGGCATAGAGGGTGCGCGATGGCTCTTGCCCGTGTCAAGAAATACATGCGGAGATGAAGGCCACCGCTGTTGCATCCCAAGATTCGGACGAGAGCCGAGTACCGCCGAGCACTATTTTCGTGAAGTTCTGCAGGCGCTGCTTAATAGAGACGCAGTGCTCAAGGATATTATGTTTGAATAACATGTATTATTGTAAAACAATGTTTCGAGGGAATATAAAAGCTTTTTATACTTGTGCCTTCAAGATACCTCCCTGTGCGGCCGTTAATGTATATGTATATATAACCCGAAGATGGCAATGTCGGCTTCAGCCCCCACGCATATAATGCGGGGTGTTCGCAAGGCACATTTTCACACTTGATCCAACGCCTTGGTCCTATAAAGGAGGTGATAGCGCAGCGAACTAGGCAACCAGACTATAATGCTTTATCACTTTCACTTAGCCATAGGAGTTTGATAGAGGGGCTACTATATAGCCCCTAGGGGCACCGCGCTCACCCGAATTCAGGGAGCGTGTGTGCCTGGCAGGGAAATGGCCCTTCGTTAATGCGGAGGAATCCTAAAGATTCCGGTGGGTCATCGAGTGGTTGACCAGTCTCACGCTATATCATGACACAGGGCTTTTTCATCGAGGTGCTCGCCGCCAAACCGGAGCACAATCGCAGAAGTTCTCCTGGTGCCGCCTTAGCCAATAGAGCGGAATGTAAGGCAGCAAAACACAGGAGCCGGGCATACCTAACATTTGACCAAAGACATGATTCGGAGCTGATGCATATAAGGCCAAACTCGCGACGCCGAACACTCCCTAAGGTATTCGGTCTTTATGAAGACGGGCTGAACAACGCCTTGGTAATGAGCCCCGGTGTCCGTGTACGCGCGAAAATTCGACGTGGCTACATGCCAAGACGCCAGCCTCCTCCTCGGTTATATCACGAAACCGGGGATGTCTATCAACAAGAGACAGTAAAAAGGTTTACGAGGGTCTTAATCTAAAAAGAGTCCTTGAACGGGTCCCTCACCGCACGCCTCGCTACTGTTTCTCCGCAGCCGTATCCTCGGACGGGTGTAGCACGGTGTTCATCTGTAAAAGAGAGGAACTTAGTTGAAAAAGGTCATGCGAAAATATACGTTATATTAAATAAACAAAGTATAATTCAAGAAATGAATAAAATTGAGCTTTATCGTCTCTTGTTGTACATGCGCGGAGCCCCTTATACGGGGGTATGCGGCTAGTAAGCCCTTGTATGTTTACACCGGACTCATCTAGCCATGTCTGGGGTCTGAACGTCCTATTTAGGTGCTTTAATCAGTGAAGCCGGTTTAGTGTGTCGCGGTCAAGGCAGCCGCACAATCTTCCGCGCTCGAGGAACACTCAAAATTTCCCTTTAATGAGATGATGCCTCGCGGACCGGGCATTTGAAGTATAAGAAATGCATAATGTGGTATTGCGTTAAAGCGGGCGAAAGCTTCACGTCCCAGGAGTGCTTGATAGCTACTTGTGAATGGGGTGATGTGGAAGGTTAGCTTTTCGCAGCGGAAGTTGTCGGGAGCCAATATAACTTCTAGCGGAGAGAGCCCGCATAATGGGCATCTGGGCCTGGCGCTACTCTTGAAAGGAAGTGTTGCTATGGCAAATTTTTGTTGGGTCTATCCCCATTTTATGGATTGTGTCCCGATATAGCAGGTTCAGATCACCGCCGCCCATTAGGACTTGTGTAAATTGGAGTCCGCCAATTATCGGATCTAATATCAAGGCAGTCCAGCCATGCTCCAGATACTTCTAGAGTAATCCGATGGTCGAAGGTGATTGGTTTTAACAACCAAGTATGGACTCCTCTCGATAGGCCGATGGCGCGTGATTCTATAGGCGCCACCCTGTTTTTCCCTTTTGTCACGTGAAGTGAGTTTACTGCTTTTGACTTCTTGTGGGAAATTCTTTTATTTTCCTGCTCGCTTGGGGGTTCGCCATCGCCCTCGCTGGTGTGTCGAGCCCCTTGTGTTCGGCGTTGAGTTTGCCGCATTGCTTGAAGACCCAACAATCTTTGTGTGTATGGTTTGCGTGCTTCCCGAGTATCGTGGATTTGACATATCTTGTCCAAGATTCTGTTTAGGTTAGATAGCTCGTCCTCGTTATCCTTAAGGGGCATATTTTTCCGATTCTGCCGAGAGCTTTTGAATCAAGCGTTGATCGTCGGTTTTCGTGTTGTTTCCTTGGTCCGCGCTGGTCCTTGCTGCGTCATGTTTCCGCTTCCATCCCTAACTTCGATGTACTTGGGTCGCTAGTATCGCATCTTGCCAACCAGCTGTCCTCTCCTCGCAAAAGCGGTCATGAGGCTTGTTAATGCGGCCATTGTTCTTTGCTTTTCTTGGCCGAGGTGTCCGGCGAGCCATTCGCCTCTAACGCTGTGTTTGAAAGCTGCTAAGGCTTCGCGTCCGGACAATGATTATCCGGTTCTTTTAGTAAGAAATATGTTCCGAGTTTCCGAGCTGACTCTCCGGTTGTTGAGTTATATGACTTAAATCGTCTCAGATCCGGAGGTCGGACATAGGTCCCTTGAAAATTTACCCAAAAGCATCCTCGAGCTCTTCCCAACTTCCAATGGTGTTTTCGGAAGGCTTTTAAGCCAATGCCAGCTGGCCCTTTGAGCTTGAGGGTAAGTATTTTATGGCGTGGAGATCATCTCCTCTAGCCATGTGTATGTGGAGGATGTAATCCTCAATCCGCACTCTGTGGTCTGTTGTTTCGTCAGATGCCTCTATGTTTACGGGCTTGAATCTCACTGAAATTCATGATCCAAAGACCTCATCGGTGAAACATAGGGGTGTGCGGCACCCCTATATTTGGGTGTACCATGATGTTCGGATACTTGATGCGTTGTATTGCTTACTAGAGCTTGCTTTCTTGGCCCGTAGATAGATCTAGTGGGCCATCTTTTTGATGCAAATCTCAGCGGATCGCGTGTCGGCTTGTGTGCGCGCCTTTGCCGCCTATGTTGGCTATGGGGTTGTTCACCCGACCGGTGGTTTTTATTTTTTGATTGCGGGGCTCTAAGGCCTCCTCATCAAATTCGCAGTAATTTTCGCTCGGATAGCTTCTTCGTGTGGCGATCGTCGCCGATTTGTCTCATGGTGTTGAGTACTTTGCTCCATCTAGTTCTGAGTGCATCTTTCGCTATTTTGAGCTTCCGCTTTTTTTCAGGCTACGCGCAGCGGCAACGAGCCTTTGTGGAGGTTCTTCGCCCGTAGCTTGTCCGGCGTGAGGTCGTCCGGACTGTTATCTTCGCCGGGACGGGTTGTTTATCCAAGTTGCCCTGTTCGGACGGTTGCTCGATGGCATGTTCGCTGTCGCCGGTTCGCCGTGCTCTATGGCTGGGTCTCAGATAGCTGCTATCTCTATCGAGGTGGGGTTTGAGCGCGCCACGCCGCCGCTTTGATCGCCGAGGAACGATCCTCGCGCCCCTTTGTTCCTCGTCGTCGCTTTTTTAGTTGTGTCCACCATGTATACATCGTGAGATGGGGTGGTTGTCCAGTGCCCTATAGGCGCTGGTTCCTGTTCGTCTCCTACATCGTCGTCCATACCGTCGATGTCTTCGGAGTCGAAGTCGAGCATGTCGGTTAAATCATCGACAGTGGCTATGAAGTGGGTGGTGGGTGGGATTTGAATTTCTTCGTCGTCCGCATCCCAACCTTGTTGACCATAGTCCGGCCAGGGCTCCCCTAATAAAGAGAGAGATTTTAATGAATTCAGAGTGTTGCTGAAGGGCGAGTGCTGAAAGATGTCCGCGGTGGTGAACTCCATGATCGGCGCCCAATCGGATTCGATTGGCAGGGGCGTGGAAGTTTCGGAGTCCGGAGAGGAGTCCGGCACTTTGGAGTCACGGGCTTCGCAGAGGACAAGGCTGGTGTTCGGCTCGATCGTCATAGAGATTGCAGCCCCCGAGGCGGTATCCAGCCACCCGCCCTCGGTTGGCGCAATGGCTCCGAAGCTAAGGGTCGGAGCGGCACGGGTGCGCCTCGTGGCAATCGCTCAGCGGCAGAGCTAGATCATGCCCATCGAAACAAAGGCGGCTCGCGACGGTTGTGGCTCGGATCCGTCAAGATCAAGTCTCCGCGACGCCAGCCATGTAGTTTAAACTTCCAAATCTAACTCGATGGCCAGGGGCGAGCTTTCGATCCGCACCAGATGGCTGCTTAATTGCCCGCAGCAAAGCCGCCGCCAATATGAAGATCTGTCCGAGGAGAAAAGTCTCACCTCGACCGCATCGTTGTTGATGATCGGAGGAGCCATCGGGCCTAAAGATGACGCACACAGGAACTCTCAATGAAAGCACCAATGTCGCACAAACCGCGGATCTCGGTAGGGGGTCCTGAACTGCAAGCGCCTAGGCGGATGGTAACAGGAGACAAGGAACACGATGTTTTTACCTGTGTTCGGGCCCTCTCGATGGAGGTAAAACCCTACCCCGCTTGATTAATATTGATGATATGGTTAGTACAAGAGTAGATCTACCACGAGATCAGAGAGGCTAAACCCTAGAAGCTAGCCTATGGTATGATTGTTGTTCGTCCTACGGACTAAAACCCTCTGGTTTATATAGACACCGGAGAGGGCTAGGGTTACGCAGAGTCGGTTACAATGGGAGGAGACCTACATATCCGTATCGCCAAGCTTGCCTTCCACGCCAAGGAAAATCCCATCCGGACACGGGACGAAGTCTTAAATCTTGTATCTTCATAGTCCAGGAGTCCGGCCAAAGGTTATAGTCCGGCCATCCGGACACCCCCTAATCCAGGACTCCCTCAGGAACCCTTAACGAAACTATTTTCCTTGGAAGATGTTTCTTACACATGTAATATAACATACATCCTGAAATCAAATTTTTGTCTGTTCGAGCATAACGACTGGGTTGCCAGGTTTCCGGACATAGTAAATACTTCTTTTCATTTTGAATAAGTATCCGGAAACACTCCACCATTTTGGTTTGGAGGTTAAAGCCGGAAGCCTGCGATGACAAAACTTTTCACATGTTCGGATAATGACACAGGTTGATCATAAACATACATTAATACATCAAAAACCTATTCCTTATCTATTCCATCTATAAGACTGTCTAACCTACAGTCTTCCTGTGAATATTTCATAGCCATCATTACTTGGTCATACACCAAGTTCAATGGAACTTCTTTTCCGTCTGGTCCCTGTGGTCCCACTTGGGCCATATGATTTGGATCCAGTTTGGTGAAGCATGTCTTCACCATGGCCCAGGCTTCTCGTGCGCCTTCACGGCAGGCAGATGTCTTCCATAGCTCGAACCGGTGCTGAGCACCTTTGAACAGGTTTGCCAAGCCCTCCATACATTCTGGAGGGGTATCAGATGGTCATAAAGCGTTCACCATACTCTTCATGCCTTTCCCGGCTCGAGAATGTACCACGGATAGTTCCTTCAACATGTCGCCTTGAAATCCGGATACTTCTTCCTCCGGTCGACCAGTCAACAGGCCTGCAGCAATAGAGTCAGGACATTCCAAATTATGGACTAAACATAAGCACCTAGCTAGGGTGGTTCTAAAAAGGCGAGGACGACATACCGAACATGCCGCTTTTCAGCTTCTCATTTTCCTTCTAAGGGGCCGATAACTGAGCCTTTAAGTTCTCTATCTCTTCGGATTGTTTGTCTTTTCCCCCTTGTGTTCATTCTTTCCGGATGCACTCGTTGCGGCCTTCTTCATTCCCGCCCATTTGGCGGTGATAGCATTCAGCTGTGTCTGATTCACTTCTAGCTCCTCGAATAGCGCGACATTTTTCTCCTTGAGAACCTGCGGGTCATATTGATCCTTAAATCGGTTTACCTCACCGCTTCAAGTCTAGGGGGCTACTGGCACATGACTATCAAAAATTGCAGAAACTTTTGCATGTATATCCTTCAAGAACAGCTCAGTGACTCCGGCAAGTCCGTCTCGAGCGGCTCGGATATATGCATCCACCGAGATAAGTGCGGTAAACTCTTGCTCGGAAAAGGCCGGATTGCGCATAACCTCTTTCAATCGACGGTGATTCATCACGCTCTCCACTTCGGAACCCGTGACTGATATCTCATCCGAATCCTCTTGAGGAGGCGGAACTGGCATTGCATCAGCTGCCGTCCTAGTTGGCAAGTCCGGCGCCGGATTGGCGGACATTCGGCTAACTGGGCGTTTTCCCACCGTCTGCCGCATACTCCTCCTAACATCAAGAATAAAAGGAGACTCTTAACAATCCAGAGTCATACCTAGGCATGTATCGAAGAAACATACCTCTTGTAAGGTTGTGAGGTTTCTGCAGCACCCCGGTCCCTTTTCGTTTTGAACGACGACCTTGTGTAGGGGCTACCCTTGAGGAGGTACGGTCCGTCGAGCACCGATCCTATTAAAATCCGGATCAGTATGATAGGCATAAGGGCACATAGGAATATCCTTTTAAGAGCCCTCTGAATACTTATGATGCAAAAGGGATAGATGCGAGGGTAATCGATGGTGATAGCCACTTCTGAGCCATCAAGGCTCGCCTGATAAAATACCCCATCATCGAACTCTATGTATATATCCGGATCCTCGCAAAAGCCGGGGTCTCGATCACAGTTATGATCCTCTGGCTGTGGAGCGGGACAGTGGACATCCTCGGTCATCTTCCTCCATGACTGTTTATGGCAGCAAAGAGCAAATTTGTTTAGTATCTGTAAAAGCAATAAAATGACGCAGACGATCGAAATCTTACCCATTCAATGGGGTTGTACATGGAGTAGCCTTCCCAGCAGTTTAAGCAGAGGAACTCTTCTTTCTCACCCTTATACAGATCGGCCAAGATTGTGGCTAGTTCGGCTGGGGTATCCGGACCCTTCCATCTATAGCGGGACGCGTCATCTTCTCCGTTGTAACACCATAAGGGGGTTACTCTGGATTGGAGAGGCTGGAAACACCTCTTTATGGCAATATCATGACCTCAACTATCGAGAGCTTAGTATGGGCTAACAACCTGACCTTGCTGACCAACCTCTTTATCTCCGCATTGTCCTCTTCCTTGGGACTTCGGCGACGCCAGTTGAGGCACTTCTTTAAAGGAGCACTGGACAATTCAGGAAGGCCGCGCCGAACTGGGTCCGGCAGTGGGACGTCGTCCATGTAGAACCATTCCGAAGACCATTGTGGATATACCTCTTTGGGAGTTCCGATGGGGTATCTGGATCCGGCTATACGCCATACTTCGGCACGGCCCACTTCAAATATGGAGCCCCTCGATGGCGGGGAACAAGGCAAAAGAACTTCCTCCATAGTTCAAAATGGGCCTCGATGCCTAAGAACAGTTCGTAGAGGGCAACGAAACCTGAGATGTGCAGAATCGAACCTGGGGTAAAGTTGTGCAGTTGGATGCCATAAAATTCCAATAGGCCCCTGCAAAATGGTTGGATTGGAAATCCAAGGCCCCGCGGCAGGATTGGGTCGAAGCACACCCTCTCTTCCTTATTGGGGTTGGGGAAGTTCTCAACCATCACATCATTGCAGATTGAGGCCAATCCCTCTCGAACAGAGACTAGATCTGCGAGGGGAAGATAGCCCTACGTCTGGAGTCGGCTCAGCTGAAGATGAGGCACGGAGCAGCTCTGCCAATCGCCTTCTTGAGGGCCATGACTGACCATGGTGGGAAGCTTTGTTCATAGCTAGCTTTGACGGTTTTGCTTTTTCACGATGTGAGATGGCATTTGGGGATCTAAATCTCCTTATATAGAGGCCGCCCGAGAGTGGTAAGGGGCTTATTTGCAAAAAAAGCATGGACCCTTCATATTCACCCGGGGCACGGGAATCGAAGCAACAATAGGAATGAATCATAAAGACAGAACATTGAGGTCACAACCGGATTATCGTTGCCCCGAAGCGTAATGAAGAACCCGCCTTGCAAAGCCGAAGAAATAAAGCCGGATACTACATCGTGATTGAAGGCAAGTTCGGGGGCTACAGAGGGAGACCCGGATTCGGGGCCCCTCAGATGTCCGGCCTACTCCAGCGTGGGTTGGGTTGATGGGCCGTAAATATAGAGCGGAAGATTATCCCTCGTATTCGGACGGGACTCCTGGATGCGTGGAAGGCAAGATTGGAGTCCGGGTGCATTGTTTCCTTCCCTTTGTAAACTGCCTCTCTTCCCTCCAGTGTATATATAAATCGGAGGAGTTAGTCCGTAGAGATAATTAGAATTTCCATAGGCTAGACATCTAGGGTTTAGCCATTACGATCTCGAGGTAGATCAATTCTTGTAACCCCTATACTTATCAAAGTCAATGAAGCAGGAAGTAGGGTTTGACCTCCATTAAGAGGGCTCAAACTTGGCTAAACATTGTGTCCCCCCTGTCTCCTGTTACCTTTGATCCTAAGACGCACAGTTCGGACCCCCTACCCGAGATCGGCTGGTTTTGACACCGACAATCGCAGAATCAGAGTGCATGCAATCAGGATGAGTAAAAGTGAAGAACATGCAATCATACAAGGAATTTGGTAGAGCAGTTCCAGTTGTTGCATCAACTGTATGTCTGGTTGAGGCGGTTGAGTCGCAACTCAAAGGACACACGGTCCTCACCGTATTCCTCTTGAGCTAAGGCCCGCAAACCTCACCCAATCACTCGTGGTAAGTCTTCAAGGTAGACTTCCAAAACCTTCACAGACTTGTTTACCAGCACACCACAATGACTCTTGATGTACTCAGAACTTGATGCCTAACCGTCTGGAAGAATGACAGTCTTCAAAGGTAAAAAAATGTCGAATCACACAGATCAATCTCTTCAGTGATGCTCAATCACTTTGGCTCTTGGTTTTTCCCCACTTAGGATTCTCTCAAAGTCGTCGAAGGATGGGTTGCTCTCTTATGACAAGTGTCAAGTTCTCTCGAAGCAGCCAACCAACAAGTGGTTGTGGAGGCAGCTATTTGTATCCTGAGGCAACCCGACATAAATTTTCAAAAATGCCCTTCTCTGATTTGATTGTTGTCAGGATAAGGATCCAGTCGGCAGCTGGCACGCAGCACAGCAACGGCTGGGGCACTCAATTTCCTCACTTTTAAGCAGATCGCACTAGTGAACTCCTAACTCCTCAGCGTGACCAAATTCGTCAGCGACTAGATGAACTTCGTCACTGTCACTTGCAAATGTGTCAGCTGTACTGGAGATTTCCAAAGGCTTCACTCGAAGCGGATTTTGTGTATGGGTTTGAATATGTTTGAGCATCACTTTGGAAATGTGAAATATGTTTCACCTAGACCCCCTTTAACAGTACGATTTTTCCTATGACTCAAAGAAGAAAAGAAACTATGAAAACAAAAGTCTTCAAGCTTCAAAGTCTTCACATCAATTTCTTCAAATTGTTGGTGTCTACCTTTCCCTAGCCCTCACCTACAGCTCGCCGGAGCTCTCTCTTCCTCTGTACTCTAGCTCAAACGATAATGGGAAGAAGGAGAAAGGTGGACACAGGAGGTTTCCAGCGCTCATACACCGCCGCACGTACGGCCTCGTATTTTCTCCTCGAGCAACAACTCGAGCCGCACACCTGTTACAACGTCACCGTGCAGA